>CM042840.1:101726997-103132182 GCA_023653725.1 Bungarus multicinctus
TTGATGTTATTTCTTTCTTTCACCTATTTTCCTTCCTCTTTTATAATTTTTTGCATATAGAATTTTAGATACAATGAAGTAGCACTGTGGTTTAGCACCTATTACAAAACTTAGGTATGGTTTTACATAGGTATGGTCTTAAGATTAAAAATGCATGAAAATGAAAACTTTACTCAATGTGATATTTAGCATTCCTTTTGTAATAAGCTATATAATGTGCAAGCAGATTGCATAGACAAAAAGTAGTTTTGATTCATTATATGCCGTCCACTTTTAATAATCACATAAATAAATTTGCTCCATAACAATATATATCCAATTTGATCTTTCAGGTCTTTCATCTGTGCCCTTTTTTCCATTGTAATTGAATTTATCACCCTTACTGTAACTGGTCATCTTCTCTTTCCTTTCACCTTTCACTGCATTATATTTTCCAGAACTGTCTTCACATAATGTATCCAAAATATGATAATTTAAAACAAGTTATTTTTATCTTGAATGAAATTTGTTTCATGATCCATATTTGCTTTCTTTGCCATCCTTGGTATTCTTAGAAGTCTTTCACCAACACAAAAATTTTAAAATAAAATTTAAAAGCAAGAAGTATTGTTAATTTCTAAAGGAAAATATTCCATTGGATATTCTTAGCCAGCTCTAAAAGCAGCACTAGAAACAATGACTCTAGGCATTTTTTATCCTATTAATCACCAAGAGCAGTAAAAGTAAACATAGAAAGCAACAATCTTCCTTTGTGTTCCTCTCTTTTTCTCTGTCTTGCTTTTCCTTAATTAGAAATCAAATATTCCTAGTTTGCTTTCTATAGGAAAAATAGAACATTTGCTTCCAACTAAGTATAGTACATAAAATCTAGGTATAGTATATAAAATCATACATTGCAATGTCCTATCTGTCAATGAATACTTCAGCTTCAACCATAACAACACAAGAGCACACAATAGATACAAACTCAAGGTTAACCGCACCAAACTTGATTGCAGGAAATACGACTTCAGCAACAGAGTGGTCAATGTCTGGAATACTCTACCTGACTCTGTGGTTTCTTCCCCAAACCCCAAAAACTTTAACCTTAGACTGTCTACTATTAACCTCACCCCTCTCCTAAGAGGTCTGTAGCAGTGGTGGAATTCAATTTTTTTTACTACCGGTTCTGTGGGCGTGGCTTGATGGGCGTGGCAAGGGAAGGATACTGTAAAATCTCCAATTAGAGGTGATATTTGCTGGTTCTCTGAACTACTCAAAATTTCCACTACCGGTTCTCCAGAACTGGTCAGAACCTGCTGAATACCATCTCTGGTCTGTAGGGGACGTGATAAGCACACCAACGTGCTTACCGTCCCTGTCCTATTGTTTCTTTTATTTTCTTATACGTATCCATGTATTCATAACTATCTTTTACATACCTATTATCTTGTAAGCAATTGACAAATAAATAAAATAAATAAATAAAAACTCCTCTTTCCCCTCCACATGAGAACAACAAGCTTTAGAGAAGCAGGCATTCTATTTCAGTGTATAATAAACTCAATTTGTCTCTTTGGGATGCATTTATCTCTGTGTTGTCTTAATTGGCTCTATCCACTAATGTGCTCTACTAAATATGGACTCCAGGATTTCAACCACAATTACCTCAAAATCTTCCTGACACACTCTACTTCAAAAAAGATGAAAAACATGCTACTTTTTCACACAACTGCACAGAAGTTGTTAAGGATTTTGCACTACCCTTCAAGTGGCTATGTGACTGGGTACACATTGCTTAGTGGTCATATGACTGGGTGGGTGTGGCCAACTTAACGTCACTCACATCAAGGGCTGCCTTGCCTGGCCCTTCCCTTCCCAGTCATTCTTTGTCACACCCAGCCTCAACTTATCTACAGTTCTATAAAAATGTTGTTTTTTTGACTTTATTATCTACATATTATAGATGTATTTTCATGGACCATTGAAAGGATGAAATGGCTCACATGCTTTGCCCAAGAGTGTGATAGGCAACAGGCTTTTAAGGGGCTGCCAGAAAGAAAGGGAGGATGTATTTTCCAAAGCACCAGAAGGCAAACAAGAAGCAACACTCTCTCCCTATTTCTTTTTCTTTCTTTCTCTCCCTTTCTCTTTCTTTCTTATTCTTTCTTTCTTTCTTCTCTCTCTCTCTCTCACACACACACCCCCCTGTCAGCCTTCATTCCCTCTCTCTCCAGCCACTTTACTCACAAAGGAAAAGGAATCCAGCATTGGGAATATTTTGCAAGTTAACGAACACGCCTTTGCACATCTCATTCAAACTTCTCTGTGGCTGGATTTCTCCCCCCCCCTTCTCCTCCATTCCCTCTCACTCCAGTCACTTTGCTCATGAGGGGAAACGAATCCAGCATTGGGAAAGTTTTGCAAGTTAACGAACACACATTTGCACATCTCATTCAAACTTCTCTGTGGCTGGATTTCCTCCCCAAACCTCCTCCAGCCTTCATTCCCTCTCACTTCAGCCATTTTACTCACAAGGGGAAGTGATACTTGTGTCCATGAAGAATCCAGCCTTGGAGCAGTTTTGCAGGTTAACGGACCACTGCTCCACCCACAGTCATGTGTTTTCAAGTGGCTGCTTGAAAATACATAGCTAGGGCGGGGGAGCAGTCCTCCTTTAAACGGGGCAGCAAGCATCAGGCAGGCGGGGCAAGCGAGTGAGTGGAAATCAGGCGACCGGGTTGGGAGTGTGGCCAGCCAGATGTTGCTACCGGTTCGGCGACCCATGCCAAATTCTTGCTACTGGTTCGCTCGAATAGGTGAGAACCGGCTGAATACCACCTCTGCTTTGATGGCAACCCACATTATATACTAGCATAAACTGGACTCACTCATTATGCAAAGCCATAGTTTGTTTAAATCATGACTTAGCAAATTAGCTAATTTAGCTGAAATGGCTATGCCAAACCAATTAAACATCCACAACATGTTTAAGTGCTATGTGTTATTTCAGATTTATATTACACTTGCCTTTATAGTATTTGCTCTAACAATAGTATGAATAGGTTTCACAATCTGCACTCCATGTCAAAATGCTGGCTTTAACTTTAAAAACCTAAATCACTTAAGATCTGAAAAATATCTCTTCCCTTGTTCATCATTCAGCAAGGTCCTTCCCAAGGTAAAAATGGATACATAGTGACAAAAAGTGAGAAATAAATAAATAGAAGAAAGCACTATTCACTCATGATGCCCCCATTTTTTGAATGCTCTTATAAGGGGGCTAATCAGTAAGGGATCCTCTCTCTGTTTGCATCCATCTCACCTCCAAGCTCTGGAAAACTTGAAGTCTGATTGCTGTATCTGTCATAAGTGTGGCACATCTTGCATTGCCAATATGTCTATTTTCCCTCAGTTGAATTACTTTGATAAAGGAAGAGTAGCAAGTTTTCTCTTTAATAGAATTGATCTTTCATGCAACAGCCTTTTTGATTTCACATTTTTCAAACCAATTTTTATCTCGTGATGTCAATTCATTTTCACTTGTTACAGAGGAGATCTAAAAAAGCATACACACAGCCTATTCTTAAAAACCTTTTAATATTCATTTTAAAAATTGTTGAGCCAGATTGATTTGCTGTCTTTAGTTTAAGTGATGGATTAAAATGAGAAACTAAAAAAAAGGTCAACGAACTGAAAGAAACTGTCTGGCTAAAAAACCCACCTATAATATGTCAATTCTTTTCAGAACCAAAATATTTTAATAATGTGAGGCATAAAATCCAGAAGAAAATGTTTCTGATTAAACCACATTGAAATGTAATGCAACCTGTACTGGACAATTTGCTACTGAATTGTGCCCATGTATCTTATTCCGGATCTTGGAGATTATGGAGCAAATCTCTCAACCCAACCTATTTTGGTTGTTGTGGGAAATATCAAAAAGGGACGCTACACATAATGTCTTGAATTTCTGAAGAAAGATATAAATCTAATAAGCAAGTACTCACTTCTATTATTCTAGATCATGTCGCTGAGAAGCAAAATGCCAACTTATATGTATTTTTTTCCTTAAAGAAATACTCTTTTCTTTTAAGGTTTTACTTAATTGGAAGTATAATTGCATTGATTTATTATTTCTTCATTAGAATTTTTCAGAACAGGAAACATATAAAAAATTAAAAGAATAAGAAAACAAAGAGTATAACACTAAGAGGAAAAAAAAATGAAAAAGGAAAGAATTATGACTGCCATCCTTTTTTTCCATCTATTGAATAATTGTGTTCTTTTTCTCCCCCCTTCCTCTTTAACCTTTTTTAATCCCAAAATTCATGAATCGTCAGTTTAGTCTAACCTAAAATGATCCTTCTTGTCCATATTTCCAACATAAATTTGAATTTTATATATTCTAGATATTTTTTCTGTAGCTATATATCAATAATACATCAATTTATAAGTTTCCTTTAAGATTATAACATACTGCAATATCAATCTTTTGGTCACACAATTTCCTATTATTTTGTAACCATTTGTTTGGCCCACTGTCCTTTATTGCACATTGCGATACTTGTTCTTTTGTTTCTATACTTTCTAACAATCACTTATCAACATATGCATACATATCCATTTCAAAGTTAATCTTATAATATTCAATACCATAAATTCATTTGTCTAATTTCAATCTTTCTGATAATTGTAAGTAGGATGGTCAGGTTTTATTATAATATTAATTCATAATATCTTTTCCATTACTGTATGTATACATTTTTCTCCTATAAGTTCACTTTGCATGATAAAAAGTCCTTTCTTCCTTTTCATATTTCCAACACTGGTTTGTTATTGCTTTATACATTTTTGACAGTTAAATGGTGTCATATATCAATAATACATCATTTTATAATAATTAAATTAAAATTATGATACAGTGTAAATTTAAAAATGCCCGATATACAGGGGTGGGATTCTACTAGTTTGCACCTATTCTCTAGAACCGGTTGTTAATATTCTAAGCAGTTCGGAGAACCGGTTGTTAGAAGAAATTACTGGCCTAATACTGTAAGGAAGGCAGGAAGAAAACATTCTGGTGTTGCTTACAGAAATTGCCTCTCCATTAACCCTTATTACGTTCTTGGCAGGACTAGACTTCCTGTCTCAGGAACTTCTCTGGAGTTTTTTTTTCCCCTCCTTTGCTGGTACTTTGCTTGTGTGGAGTGACCATTCAAAGTTACAATGGCACTGAAAAAAGTGAAATGAGCATTTTTCACACTTACAACTGTTGCAGCATCCCCACAGTTATGAGAGGCCAGGAGAGGAGATAAGTGTCTTGATGATATTGAGTTGGACATGCCCAGCCAATAACATGACCACCAAGCCATGCCCACCAACTAAGTCACGCCCACAGAACCAGTTGTTAAAAAAATTGAATCCCAGCCCTGCCGATATACTATTATTAATATGCATCCTCATTTAGTACTTCCAGACATGGCAATTTATCTGGTATATAGAATTAAAATGCATTGTTCTTAGCCAAACATAGGAATTTACACAGACAACATTCAGATTATATCAGATCACAGAAACATGAAGAGAACACAATTGTTAGTATATCCCAAACTTCTGGCATTCTGATTTTTCAAACAGCCTTTAAGAAGGTCTAAGTAATGCAAGATGTCTTATGTTTCAGACACATAGGACAGGCTACAGGATACTCAGTGATAAAAGTAAGATTTTTCTTTGATCCCTGAATGTTTCCCCCAACCCCTGTGGTATATACATACTTGAAAATAAATGAACTCAAGTTTGTAAACCAGACATATTAAACTTTTTACCTTCTTCCTTACCTTGTCTTTTCCCAGTTTTTCATGACTTTTGTTTATTTTATTTATTTATTTATTTTTGTCAATTGCTTACAAGATGATAGGTATAAGTAAAAACATAGTTATGAATACATGTGTTGAGGTATTCCCCGTTAGGAAAATGAGTGCTCTCAGAGAAACGTAGTGAGAGTGGTGATGAATAACACACAACTAGCACACAGATACACTGAACAGTAAAATGTAGGTTTTACTTCCAGTAAATGGGTAAGCAAAGTCCAAAAAACAGTCCAAGTCATACATGGTTAAAGCAGTCAATATTCAGATCAGGGATAATCCAAAAATAAAGTCCAGTATCATAAACAAAGTTCAGTAAAGTTTGCTAACAGTTGCAATACTCACAGCAGTTCAAGCAGAATGACGATCAGGTGAAAGGCAATAGGGAAAATGCAAGGAGAACAAACCAGGTTTCTGGCTCCATCTTATGGCCCTTGGAGGAACCACACCCAATTACAATTACAGCATTCTCTTAAAGAGACAGCATTAAATGACTATCCTGGTTTATATATTGCCAACCCAGCTGTTAAGTGACTATCTTTCCTAACAACATGGATACATATAAGAAAAATAAAAAAATAAAAGAAACAATAGGATAGGGACAGCAGGCACGTTGGTGCGCTTATGCACACCTCTTACAGATCTCTTAGGAAAGGGGTGAGGTCAATAGTAGGCAGTCTAAGGTTAAAGTTTTTGGGATCTGGGGAAGAAACCACAGAGTCAGGTAAAGTATTCCAGACATTGACCACTCTGTTGCTGAAGTCGTATTTCCTGCAATCAAGTTTGGTGCGATTAACCTTGAGTTTGTATCTATAATTTGCTCTTGTGTTGTTATGGTTGAAGCTGAAGTATTCATTGACAGGTGGGACATTGCAATGTATGATTTTATATACTATACTTAGATCGGACCGAAGGTGGCGTAGTTCTAAGTTTTCTAGGTCTAGAATTTCGAGTCTGATGGCATAAGATATTCTGCAACAAGTGGAGAAGTGGAGAACTCTTCTTGTGAAATATTTCTGGACTTTCTCAACTGTGTTAATATCAGATACGTAACGTGGGTTCCAAACTGATGAGCTGTATTTGAGCATTGGTCTAGCAAATGTTTTGTGTGCTCTAGTTATTAGTGTAATATTACCAGAGAAAAAGCTATGTGAGATTAGGTTAACAACTCTTAACACTTTTTTGGCTATGTAGTTACAGTGGGCTCTAGCACTTAGATCATTAGAGATGAGCATTCCATGGTCCTAGACAGAGTTTGGATCATCGACAAGGTCTTGACAAGGTCTGTATTTTATTTTCTGATATTTTTTTGCCAATATGTAGGATAGAGCATTTTTTTGTTGAAATTTGAAGTTGCCATTTGTTTGACCATTCTGATTCATAGTCAAGGTCTTTTTGAAGGATAGCAGTATTGTCTGTGGTATTGAACAGCTTTACATCATCAGCGAAGAGAACGCAGTTGCTCTTAATATGATCATAGAGGTCATTTATGTAGAGTATGAAGAGTTGGTCCTAGAACACTGCCTTGGGGGACACCACTGTTGACAGGTACAGAATTTGATAGGACGCTCTCAATTTTGACCATTTGTTGTCTGTTTGAAGGAATGCTTCTATCCAGTTGTATAGGTGTCCAGAGATACCGTAAGATTTTAGTTTTAGAAATAGTTTGTCATGTACTCCTGAATCAAAGGCTTTACAGAAGTCTATGTAGATTGCATCTATTGCTTTGCCCTGATCGAGTTGTGTAGTCCATATGTTTTTGCAGTGTAAGAGTTGCAGATAACATGATAGTTTTTTCCTGAAACCAAATTGTCTCCCTCTTTGTCTCCCTCTTCATTATTATCCCCCTTCATTATTTTCCTCAAGATAAAGAACTAAGATTAAAGCCAATAATCTTTAAGAGTGAGGGGGTTTTTTCCCATTAAGAGACACTATATCATCCCATAGATCCAAGAGCCTGAGATCACAGCCACCTCTGGGTATAATAACAAAGTGGCCTTCCTAGGCACTAAGGCTGTCAATCAAACTCTCAAGAGTTATCAAATAGCTTCTTTGATCTGTAAATAATCTAAATATAACAATAACTTCTTCCGGGAATAAAACGATACCTAGGTCTATAACACAACTTAAAATCAAAAGCACATTTTGTAAATCTTATTAAATGTAAGAAAGGGAGAAAGAGAAATAAACAAACATTCTAAGCAGACCCCAGATAAACAGAGAAGTCAGTACAGAAAACATTTCAAAAATGTTAAAATCTATTGGAGATAATCTATTAGATCTATTTTCTAAAAAGGAAAAAAAAGACCCTCATAATCATCTGTTAATGAAATCTGTATATTTGTGCAGAGATGATTTATTATCATTATTATGATAATGGTGATGGAGCAGATGGATGCTTTATATACAAAAAATTCCAGATTCAGTCTCTAATACTTTGAGATAGAAATAAGAAAGACTTTGTCTCATCCTAGACCAAATGATTTGTTCTTCTTCAGTCAATTTTTCTCAATGCCTGGTTTTTTAAAGTATATCTTAAATTATTCTGACCTTTGTGTCACAGAAATATCCTTCATGGTCTTGTCTAAGCTAGTTAGTGCTTTCCTCTCTAAAATTAATCTCCTCTTTACCCTCACAGAACACTTTCACTTTCATCAATATTTGACCCATTAAAGATACAAAAACCACCTTCATTTCTTCATTGTCATCTGAGAATTTGCCAAGTAAGTTGGTTGGCATTATTTACTTTTAAATATTTGACACTAGCCCAGATAACTCTTTTTTTTTAACTTTCATAGTAAGCTCTTCTTTTTTTCACTCAATAAAGTAGTTTGGTTGACTATGAAACTCAGGCACTTGAGCGGCATAAAGTTGAAAAAAAATCTAATCCTTGGATCTGAGAGAGAACCCTAAATATTTTTGCAAAATGGCTTTTTGATCTCCCCACTTCTCCAACAGTATGAACTTCAGGCAAATTGTACTTCAGTACTTCAGGCATGTACTTTGGGCAAATTAGATTTTTATATAGGATATGGTATGTATACTCATTCAATATATGTGGCATGTGAAAAAGCAAAACATCAAACAATAAAAGGTTTTGACTAGATGTGAGAAAAGACAGTCACTCCTAAAATATGTTGCATCTCCTCCTTTCTCACTAGGGTTTGTTTCTTTAACGTTTGTAACAATGAAAAATTTCGGAATACAGCCCTATTGTTTGATTGACGGTCATTGAAGGGGTTGGTTTTTCCACATCAAAGGAAATGGTTTTGGCTCAAAGGAAAAATATGGTTCCAAAACTTCAAAAGGAGGCATGGGTATCATGCTAAAATGCTAATATCACTTTTAATAAAATATTAAAAATAAAGCCTGAAATTTTATGTAACAATTTTATATTCATTTTCAGTTGGTTATTCTTTCAATATTGAATTGATTGTAGCTATCCAATTCTGTCAAACTTTATGTACCACACATTTTTGCAATATGGAGAGAATGTGCCTCCTTATTGCACTTCCTTTCTATTTCTTAATCATTGTTTCTCCAAACTAATTTTTATAATTCTTACCATGTTAAGATGCCCAAGGAGAATGATCAGATTATCTTGCATACTCTTAACCTTTTCATGTTCCACATTCTGACATGATATAGGTAATCAAAGGCAACCTTCTTCAGTTCTATTGCTTTCTTCGTTAATCATCTTAAATCAGCTATCTGATCTCATGCCTGCCTGCCATTTGCTGAAAGTAAAAAAATGAAAACTTTTGTTTTCATTTGACATTTCTCTTATAGAGGTTGCATAGACATCTGGTATAAAAGGCTTTGAAATTACTATAGCTGAAGCCGTAAAAGTGACTGAGTAAGGGCTGGGGACTATCAGAGCCTTTGTTATCCTACTGGACAGAGACAGTTGCTATGACAACAGCTTGAAGCCATATTCTTGACAGCAGGCATGTTCCTTCCAACTGGTTTTGAGTCTCACAGTCAAATGTGGAGGATATAGTTGAAAAGCATTGATGGGTAGTGCCTTTTAGTTGCTTTATTGGACTTCACTATGACAAATCATATTAATGTGGGGGGTAGAAGATTCACTATATTATCATCAAAGCGACTCAATGACCAATATTTAAAGCAGTGATTTTTTTCTCTATTTTTCCAATTACATTGATTTAAATTTGGTTATTTTAGGAGAAGAAATTAACACATCGTCCAGCTAGCTGACTGAGTCAATTTCTGGGACAACCCTAGCAACAGGGGGAGTGTCCTCAAAGATTTGATAGATTCAGTCCAATCAGCAAGTGGTGACTGATTACCCAATCCTGAATACTATCTCCACCACAATGGAGAAGTATCCAACTTCTGACTGAGACTAAAATGGAACTTAAACTTCCTAGCAGAAACATATTCTCCAGCATTTCTCAGATAGAAACTGCCAGCAAGAGGTTTTTTTCCATACCTGACTTTGGACACACCTGAACATTAGTATTCTCAAATTATTTTTCTCTCTTACTACCATTTTCCAAACATGGTCCAACATCATTAATATGATAGGTTGTGTTCCATTTTCATTCCTTTATATTATTTACTTTATATGATGTAATGTTCTCATATTAGACATGAATCCATTTAGCCTAAAACAGTATTGTCAACATTAGCTCTCAGATGCAAGCCTTTCCTTAACCAAGTGCCTGATAAGGAAAAGATGGAGGATTACTTGCTCTATCCATAGAACAGTAACATCCACAGTAACATCCAGCCTTGCATATATCAGGCACAAACCATTTTATACACCTTTTTCAGCCAAAAGAAGTAGCAATCTGAAAGGCCACTTCCAGAACTTCTTACTCTATAGCAGAGGAAGTTGTGGGGGGAGGCCTTTCTCCAGCATGTTGATTGGAGAATCCACAGATGGGTTGACACATGCTTTTCTGTCAGGAGACTTGAGTCCTTAATCTTTTACCACGTCCCTTGTCAACTGTCACTTTCCTCAGTTCATGACTCAGTCTTGTCCTAAGAGTTTGTGGCAAAAGATTGACTCATATTTCTTCGGTCAGTAATGCTGGAAACCCCAAGTTAAAGGTTTTCTGCTGTGAGGTTTGATTTGCAGCGCTTTTAAAGCACTATGGAAGTTTTTCTTTGTTTTTTTCTTGGATCGTCGTTTTTCTGTAGCCACAGTTAGCCGCCAATCTTGCTGCTTTGAAGGGAGTATTTTCCCCCGTGAGGACAGCCTGCTACTAGCCTGAGATGCCACTAGCCCAGGCGCCAGTGTTTGAAGCGCCGCAGCCACTTCTCAGCTGTTTTTCAGGCTTTTTATCTCCAGTCTTGTGGCTTAGCGGTTTCTTTGTGATCTGCTTATTTTTCAGTTGCTGGCTGACTGCCAGTCCTCTCAAGGGACCCTCGACTGTTAAAGTCCACCTGATCAGCTCTCCATTATTCAGACAGCCTAGAGAGAAGCATGGCTACAGGAGTTGTGTGATGGCTTGCTGCCACAGAGCCCACTGCACCCTAGCCCCATTTTAAAGAGACCAACTGCCATTCAAACAGGCAGTAGCCCTTTGATTCTCTTTGCAGGCAGAACAGCACCTCTACTGGACTAAAAAAGCTGTCATAATGGCTGAACAGTTTCTGTTGGCTGACAGCATGGCAGAGCAAGAAGCCTCTTCATCTGCACCCAGCAGGAAGACCAGCTCCAGAAGCCAGGATACATCTGACAAGATTAGAGCCAAGGTTATCTATTCTAAAAAAACCATCCAGAGCTGAAGAAAAGTCAGTTTCCATCCCTCAGATCCTGGACTTTTTGCAAGAGAATCTAGACAAGGGGTTAGCCCCTAACACTACCCAAAGACAGGTGGCCACCTTGTCTTTAATATTGATTTATGGGGACTTGGAATCCATACACACCATCTGGTAGCTTGCTCCTTTTTAAGGGGGTCGGTTAATTTAAAGCCACCTGTAGTACACAGATATCCAACTTGGGACTTATCTAAAGCTTTACATGCTCTTACCTTACCCCCTTTCGAGCCTCTCAGGTCTATGAGTCTGCGATTCCTGTCTTTCAAGGTCACTTTTTTGGTTGCCATCACATTGGCCAGGCAAATCCAAGAATTGGCTGCTCTCTCCATAAGAGAGGAACTCTGTACCTTCCACACAGACAAGATGGTTCTATGTCTGAATACCTCCTTCATCCCCAAGATCACACCTGGTTCCACCGGGCCCAGTAGATAGTGTTGCCAAACTTCTGTCCAGGTCCTTCCCATCTGCTGGAACAGAGATGGCACACTCTGGATGTAAGGAGGGCTTTATGTAGATACATAAAATGAACTTTACATCACCATAAATCCAAATCGCTGTTTGTCTTGTTCCAACCTTCCTCTTTAGGTTTAAAGGTCACTTCTTCCTTTTTTTTGGGTAATTTTATTTTTATTTTTTAACAACAAACATAAACAAAGATAAATATAAACACAAAACATAAAATCTTCTTTCCATTTTACAGTGTGTCGGTCAGTATAAAACTTCTTGTGCACAATATCAATAGTCCTTCCCTTCTAATTATATTATTAAAATTTATTTACATGTGTATGCATATTATATTATAATGTTATTAATTACTTATTGGATTTTACTTATAAACTATATCCTTTTCGAGCAAATTTCAGTTTCTAAGATATCTCAACTCATAATATCATTCAATCCATTATAATTCATTATAATATATTACATTGTCTTATCCTTATCATTTTATTTATATTGTATTATATCCCTATTCTCTTTTCTAACCATTGATAAAATAAATCCCAATTTTATAATACTCTTTATCTTCTTGCTCTCTAATTGCTAATGTCAATTTACTCATTTCTTTGTTGTTAACCTAATCTTACGTAGCTTTTTCTCTGGTAATATTACACTAATAACTAGAGAATACAAAACATTTGCTAGACCAATACTCAAATACAGCTTATCAGTCTGAAACCCACATTACGTATCTGATATTAACACAGTTGAGAAAGTCCAGAAATATTTCACAAGAAGAGTTCTTCACTCCTCTATTCGTTGCAGAATACCTTATGCCACCAGACTTGAAATTCTAGACCTAGAAAACCTAGAACTATGCCGCCTTCGGTCCAATCTAAGTATGGTATATAAAATCATATATTGCAATATCCTGTCAACGAATACTTCAGCTTCAACCATAACAACACAAGAGCAAACAATAGATACAAACTCAAGGTTAATCGCACCAAACTTGATTGCAGGAAATACGACTTCAGCAACTGAGTGGTCGATGTCTGGAATACTCTACCTGACTCTGTGGTTTCTTCTCCAAACCCCAAAACTTTAACTTAGACTGTCTACTATTCACCTCACCCCTTTCCTAAGAGGTCTGTAGGGGGCGTGCATAAGCGCACGAATGTGCCTACCGTCCCTGTCCTATTGTTTCTTTTATTTTTTTTTATTTTTTTTATATGTATCCATGTATTCATAACTATGTTTTTACTTATACCTATTATTTTGTAAGCAATTGACAAAGTAAATAAATAAAATAAATAAATAAATTTCTGCACATTCCATTATTTTCATAATCACCTCTTCTTCTATCAGTATTTTCCCGTTTTTTCAGTTTTTAGCAAATACAATTCTAGCTGCTGTCAAAATATTTATAATCAAATATGTCAGTTCTTTACTGTATCCTTCAGGTAAGATACCCAATAAAAATATTTCTGGTTTCAAGTCTATATGCTGTTTTGTCATTTTTTTCCAGCCATGTATAAATTTTAGTCCAGTAGCTCTTGGCTTCCACACACGTTCACCACATATGGTAATGTAATCCAGGTATCTGATGACACTTCCAGCATTTCTCCAACTTATTCTTGAACATCTTTACTATCCTTGCCAGGGAGGTTTAAAGGTCATTTCATCAACCATTGGCTGTTGGATAAGGGAGTATATTGCAAAGGCCTATGAGACACAGTCCATTCCGGTCCCCAGACAATTAACCACCCACTCTACTCAAAGCGCTGCAATCAGAGCTGCATGGGCAATGCAAGCTTCAATCAAAGAGATCTGCAGGGCAACGACATTGTCCTCACCATCTCCCTTTGTGCGCCACTGTAAGTTGGACACTTTTGCCTTGGCTGAGGTTGCCTTTGGGAGGTGGGTGCTTCAGTGAGCGCATGTAGCTAAAGGGACTCAGGATCACAACAATCCCTGCCCATAGGGACACCAGGCTTTGGTATATGCCATCTGTAGATTCTCCAATTGACATGCTGGAGAAAGAGCATTGTCTTACTGAACGCTTCTTCTCAGCACGATGATGGAGAATCCACTCTCTCCTTGGAAAGCAGTCAGGTCCTTCGTCCAGCACAGAAAGAGCAGAAGAGCCAATGCCACCAAAGAGTCCTTCAGATGACTGTGCCTTCGTTGTGAACTGGGGAAAGTGACAGTTGACAAGGGGCGTGGTAAAAGATTAAAGACTCAGTCTCCGAACAGAAAGGCATGTGTCAACTCATCCGTGGATTCTCCATCGCCGTGCTGAGAAGAAGCGTTCAGGTAAGACAGTGCTCTTTTTCAGTACCTTTAAAAATATTGTGCCATCTCTCCCCACTCCCCAAAGTAATTAGCACTACAAAAGTACAAGAGTGCTAGAGATAGTTCAGATAATTGGGTTGGGTTTTTTTTAGCTAATATATACAGTAAACTGCAGACTGGAAAGAAATTTGTCCCTTTTACCAAAGATTAGAAAGTCTTAAAACAATATACTTTCTCCTAGAAAACCTGTTCCCATATTCAATCTAATGGCATAAGAAATAATATGTTACGGTTACCCTTATTCAAGCTCAGAATAATCATACTTCCTAAGAGATAATATAGATGATAACCTGAAAATGCACTGCAGGTTTATAATACAAAACATGGGGCAAAGATAATGCAAGAAATGTCTTTTAACACGTTAAAGAAATGCAAAAAAAAATCTTTTAACATGTTAAAATGTCCAGATTTCCCAAGAGTGGGAAAAGTTTAACTTCTGGGGTCCTCTTTCGCTTGTTCATAGCATTTCTACCTGTGTCACATAACCAAAGGAATAAAAAAGGAGACTTCTAAACCACCTACCTGTGGTTTCTTTACAGATGTACTGAGGTAATCGTTTTAAAATGATCTTAGACCCAGTACTCTTCAATATTTTCATAAATGATTTATACAAAGGGATAGAAGGGAGACTCATTAAATTTGCAGACAACACCATGCTGGCAGGAATAGCCAACACTCCAGAAGATAGGGTCAAGATCAGGGGTGGATTCAAATTTTTAACAACCGGTTCTGTGGGCGTGTCTTAGGTGGTGGGCATGGCTTGGTGGTCATGTTATTGGCTGGGTGTGGCCAATTCAATATCACTCACATTAAGGCACGCATCTCCTCGCCTGGCCTCTTATGACTGTGAGGATGCTGCAACAGTCGTAAGTATGAAAAATGGTCATAAGTCACTTTTTTCAGTGCCATTGTAACTTTGAATGGTCACTCCACACAAGCAAAGTACCAGCAAAGGAGGGGAAAAAAACTCCAGAGAAGTTTCTGAGACAGGAAGTCTAGTCCTGCCAAGAATGTAATAAGAGTTAACGGAGAGGCAATTTTTGTAAGCAACACCAGAATGTTTCCTTCCTGCCTTCCTTACAGGATTAGGCCAGTAATTTCTTCTAACAACTGGTTCTCTGAACTGCTTAGAATGTTAACAACCGGTTCTAGCGAATAGGTGCAAACTGGTAGAATCCCACCCCTGGTCAAGAAACAGAAGGATCTCAAGAGACTGGAATATTGGGTGCTATCTAAGAAAATCAAATTCAGTGGTTAGAAAAATAAAGTTTTACATTTGGGCAAGAAAAACCAAATGCACAGGTACAAAATAGGTGGTACCTGGCTCAAAAGTAGTAACTGTGGACAATCATTTAAATATGAGCCAGAAGTGTGCTGCAGCTGCCAAAAGAAGCCAATGCAGTTCTAGGCTGCATTAACAGAAGAATAGAATCAAGATCATGTGAAGTGTTAATACGATTTTATAATGCCTTGGTAAATCCACACTTGGAATATTACATTTAATTTTGGTCACCATGATATAAAAAAAGATGCTGAGACTCTAGAAAGAATGGAGAGACTAACAAAGATGAATAGTATACTGGAGGCTAAAACATACGAAGAATGATTGCAGGGACTGGATATGTCTAGTTTAGTGCAAAGAAAAACTAGGGGAGACATGATAGCAGGGTTCCAACATCTAAGTGCTGCAGAAAGAAGAGGGATCAATCTCCAAAGCACTTGAAGGCAGGACAAGAAGCAATAGATGGAAACTAATCAAGAAGAGAAGCAATCTAGAACTAAGGAAAAATTTCCTGACAGTTAGAACAATTAAACAGTGGAATGACTTACCTCCAGAAGTTGTGGAAGAAACAATACTGAAGATTTTAAAAAAGAAACTGGACCACCACTTTTCTGAATTGTTCTAGGGTTTCCTGCTTGAGCAGGCGGTCAGAATAAAAGACTTCCAAAGTTTCTTCCAACCCTGTTATTCTAATATGCAGAGGGTATTCATTTGCAAAGCATCTTAAAGGAAGCATTTTATCAGGAATTCTTTCGGACTAGTTTCAGATCTAGACATAAGGCTGAAGCTGGTTGCTTTAGTTGATAACCTTGGGTAGGCCTTGATAGGAATACCACACAGCCCATGGACCTTTTGGACTTTTTAGAAACCTTCAGTACCATTAATCATGGTACACTTCTGGACCATCTGTAGGTCATAGGATTGTTCTCCTTTCTTAATGGCTAGATCAGAGGTGCTATTCAGCAGGTTCTGACCAGTTCTGGAGAACCAGTAATGGAAATTTTGAGTAGTTCGAAGAACCGGCAAATGCCACCTCTGACTGGAGATTTTACATTATCCTTCCACTGCCATGCCCACCAAGCCTACAGAACCGGTAGTAAAAAAGTTTGAATCCCCCCACTGGGCCAGATGGTTGTTCTCCTTTCTTAATGGTCAGGTGTAATTATTGGAATGGGAAGAGTGGTTGGTCTGATGACCACTCACATGTAAGATATCATAAAGATCAATCTTTCCCTGCTGCTTTTAGTATTTACAAGAAGTTACTAAGAGAAATCATTTGAATTTATGATGAGTAACTAGCATGCTGATGATATTCTGTTATACCTTGCCACTCCAACTCCATCTGGATATGTCATGGGTGAATTGACTTGATGTCTGGAGGTTGTTCACATTTTTTTTGGAAAAACAAGTCAAATTTAAGGCCTAGTATCATAGAATTTGCCTATCGTGGCTTTATTAGCTCAGTGATTTCTCCTCTAGAATTTCATACTATACCTGAGATAAAGGGAACTCCTAAATTCACATCTGCTGTTAGAGGGGCAAAAACCACTATGATCAGGAAATCCTTTGCTTGATATCCAGTTATAACCTCATATGAAAAGGTTGCCTTGTAATTGTGTTTCATGCTTTCATCATGACATACAATGACTCATCACCATGCTGGTGGTACTATCATACATGAGATTGTCTTTGAAGTCCACTGGGAAAAAATGACTTAGAAAGTATTAATCCAAAATATCTTTTGCTGGAGAAATTGATTAATATTTTCATTCCTGCAAATAAGGGAGCTGAGCCCCAGAGATTTTGTTTCTCATGATGGTCCCAATAATCTGAAACAACCTTCCCTTGAAGCCAAAACTGAACCTATTGGTTATAGCTTTCTTGAATCTAGTTAAAACCAAATAATTTCAGATGGCTTCGGGGTAAGTTGTTATTATTGTCACAATTGGATCATATAATTTTAATTTTAACTTAATTTTAATTAATTGTGATGTTTTATTGTGCATTTCATTACCATTGTGAACTGCCAAGAAACATGATATGTAACAGAATATGAATTTAATAAATAAATAAATAAATCCCTCTCCCATTTACTATCTGAGAGAAAAGTTGCCAATGACCCTAAAGAAAGCTTATCTGCCAGACAAATAGAAATTCAGGGGAGAACAATTTTCAACATGAGACAGAATAATGGTATGGTTAAAGGGAGTTCAAATGGCAAGAGTCACACTTGTTTTATCTTTTTTTTCTTTTAAGAAAAAAAACAAAGCATGAGAAACTTGTATTCATATTACTTGAACACTAAGTTTAATCTGTCTATTTTTTTCCTTTGGGTCAGTGTTTCTCAACATTAACAACTTAAAGCTGAGTGGACTTCAATTCCCAGAATTCCCCAGCCATCTTTGCTGGCTGGAGAATCCTGGAAGTTGAAGTCCAAACTTCTTAAAGTTGCCAAGGTTGAGAAACATTGTTTTATATCAATTCCAACCTAAATACAGATTTTAGCAGTTGCATGCCCAATACATTCCATCTTAAAATAACTATATATATCTACTCTTGTCAGTTTGTTTATTGTAAAATTTATCCCAATTTTTAAAAAATGCTCTCAAATGAACATATAAATCATAAATAGCCCCCAGTCTGAATGATTCACCTTGTACCTGCTTACAAAGACTTAAAACCACGAAACCAATAATTAAATCAGTGAGTACTTGGCCTGAGGAGGCAAAACTAAAGCTACAGGCTTGCATTGATTGTACTGATTGGAATGTTTTCAAAGATACCTCTGCAGACTTAGATAAATTCACAAATACTGTAACATCATATGTCAGCTTCTGTGAAGACCTATGTGTACCGACCAGGAACATGTGAATATACAATAACAATAAATCTTGGTTCACAACTAAACTTAAGCAGCTACGTTCCAAAGAGAAGCCTACAGAAAAAGTGATAGAATGCTGTACAATCAGGCCAGAAATGTCTAACAAGGGAGAAAAAGAAGCTACTCTGAAAAGTTAAGGAATCAGATCTCAACAAAAACATGTGAAAAACTCCTAAAAATATAACTGGCTATGGCAAACCTCCTTCCCAGGCTGAAAGAAATCAACAACTGGCAGATGACCCAAATGTGTTTTACTGAAAGGAAACTACAGCCACCTCTCTCTACAACCCCCATCTCAGACACAACAACAGCCAAATCTCCCACAACTGACCCTAACCCATTGGGTTCACAACCCCTGATGATTACAGAAAAAGAAGTGCAAGATCTATTTCACAGACAAAAGCCAGGAAAAGCACCAGGCCCAGACAAGATAACTCCTTCCTGTGCTGACCAATTGGCCCCCAACTTCATCTGAATCTTCAATAAATCACTAGAGATGTGCTATGTTCCTTCTTGCTTCAAACACTCTACTATCATCCCAGTGCCAAAGAAGCCTTCCATTAAAGAACTGAATGACACAGACCAGTTGCTCTAACATCTGTTATGAAAACCTTTGAAAGGCTAGTGCTGTCCCACCTGAAAACCATCACAGATCCGTGTTAGACCTCCTGAAATTTGCATACTGAGCAAATAGACTGACGGATGATGCGGTTAATATGGCTCTGCACTACATCCTATAACACACTGAATCTCCAAAGACCTACACAAAGATCATCTTTGTAGACTTTAGCTCATACCATCATTCAAGACATTCTTCTAACTAAACTAAACTAAACCAGCCAGTAGTACCTGAATACACTTTTAAGTGGATCATAAGCTTCCTAACAGACAAGAAGCAGCAGGGAAGCTAGGCAGAATCACATCTGATACCTGTACAATTAGCACAGGACCCCCAAGGCTGTGTGCTCTCTCCATTTCACTTCTCCATATATACCAATAACTACATCTCAAACAATCCATCTGTTAAAATACTGAAGTTTGCAGATGATACAACAGTGATTGTTCTCATTCGAGACAACGACAAATCCGCATACAGACAGGAGATTGTACAACTTGCCTCATGGTGTGACTGGAATAAACTGGAACTGAACACACTCAAAACCATAAAAATGGTAATAGATTTTAGGAGAAACCCTCCCATACTACCACTTCTTACAATACTTGACAACACAGTATCAACAATAGAGACCTTCAAATTTCTAGGTCTATCATATCAGAAGTCTAAAATGGACACCTAACATCAAAAATGTCACCAAAAAAGCACAACAAAGAATGTTCTTTCTGCGCCAACTCAGAAAGCTCAAATTGTCCAAGGAGCTGCTGATATTGTTCTATAGAGGAATTATTGAGTCTGTCATCTGCACCTCTATAACTGTCTGGTTTGGTTCTGCAACCCAACAAGACAGACACAGACTCCAGAGAGTAATTAGGACTGCAGAAAAAACAATTACTATCAATCAACCCTTCTATCGAGGACCTGTATATTGCACGAGTGAAAAAGAGGGCTGTGAAAATATTTACAGACCCCTCACATCCCAGACATAAACTGTTTCAATTCCTACCCTCAAAACGACACTATAGAGCACTACACACCAGAACAACTAGACACAAGGACAGTTTTTTTTCCAAAAGCCATCATTCTGCTAAACAAATAATTCCCACAACACTGTCCAACTATTTACAAAATCTGCATTACTATTATTATTAATCTTCTCATCACTCCTTATCAACCATCCCTTCCCACTTGTGACTGTATGACTGTAACTTTGTTGCTTGTATCCTTACGATTTATATTGACTGTTTCCTAGTATAAGATTTGATTGCTTATTTATACCCTATAACTATCATTTTGTGTTGCACCTTATGATTCTTGACGAATGTATCTTTTCTTTTTATGTACACTGAGAGCATATGCACCAAGACAAATTCCTTGTGTGTCTAATCACACTTGGCCAATAGAGAATTCATTTATTCATGTTCACATTGTAGTTCATATATTAGCAGTGATCCATTGAAATTCACCAGAGATTCCATCAGAATAATCCCAGATTCCTGTGAGTCATCATTTCAACTTCCTGCCCACCTTTACTTATTACCAGAAAACTAGTTCAAGAAAATGAAACAGTGCCTACAAACTGGTAAAATGTAGAAGCAGTATTTCAAAAAGCAATGTTAATGTTAACATTCAGAAAACTGCCAATAATAAACAGGTGGTTGCTGGGTAGTCAACTGAAAAAATGCATGACTTTAGCATCTTTTCTTGTTTCTAGGCCTTACTCATAATAGCAAAATTAGAGTTTTAAGAAAAATAAAGGAGGGAAAGTATGCCCTTTGCTAAAATTGTTTATGCAATTTTTAAACTCAGCTTTTCTTGAAACATAAAGCTTTCCCTCCCTAAACACAAAGAACACACAGCCCTGTTTATATTACAGCCAGCTGGCAATATAATTTCAATATTTACAATCTGCAGTAAGATTGAGGAAGCTGTATAATAAGTACCCCCTGCAGCCTCTTTCAGCCTGTTCAAAACTCTGTTGTACAATTGACTACCAAGGTAACATCCACTCCTCTACTATCCTCTTTGCCAAATGAAATCAAAACAAGTTTTGAATTTAATAGTTTTGTAGCATGGTTAGAAAAGCATCAGTGCTGATTGCATGTATGGCTGGCAACTGAATTTTCAGATGAATATAAACACAGTTCTGAAATGACACTGTGGCCATGGAAACCACCAAGCTTGTTCAAGTTCTTTTAGGGTGATAAAAAATCTTTCATGTGCTTGCAAAAACATATATTTACATTATCTTAGTGTGATCTCCTTCCCTTCAACTTTAGTGTTTATTTCATTGTAGTTTATGATAGATTGGTTGGGTTTACATAACATGCTTAATTTAGCAACTAATTGACCCATTTTCTAGGCTTGCACAGTATACCTGAATCCCAAACTAATGAAACATGCTGGGTTCACTGAACATATGAAACCAGTCAAATAATATGACATATTCACTCTATTTGGGGGGGGGAGGCATAAGTGGCATTGTGCTAAACATAGAAAAGAAATTAAAATAGTAATGATCAGAATATATTAAATGCATGCTTTTAAACAAACTTAAATACATATGATTGTGTATTCTTATACATAGCATAAAAAAAGAAAAGAAAACATAGATAAATCCAATTTATATTGGTTCATACCAAGCCCATTTAGTATACCAGGAGACTCCAAACCCTAAGTCCATGTACTTGGGCCATGGCATGAAAGAAACTGGGCCATGCAAATAAGTGAAGCCCCATCCGTGGGATGCAGGTAGCATATGAAACCATGCCCCCTCTGATCTGTGGAAAAACCTCTCTCCAAAGAATCAGTCCCTGGTGCCCAAAAGGTTGGAGGCCACTGTTCTATATCTTTCTATTCGTGCAATCGAGCCTTGCTTCCTGTACATCCATATTATCCTTCATAAACTGCTTTTTCTTCTCACTTTTTTCTTTTTTGAAGATGTTTAGTTCCATACAACCATTACTTTCTTAGTCTCAAACGATTCCCTTTTCCTCCATAACTTGAGATTCGCTCCTTGTTAATTTTTCTATATGACCATACCACTACATTCATACTGGTACAGAATGGTATACTTACACTTGTGAATTCAGTCCACATTCATTGATCGTCCATATATGCTTGACCATATCATTTGTTGATTTACCAAATGTACTTCTAAGAAATCTATTCACGTAACATTCAATTTATTATTTTATTTCTCCTAGTTTTTGGTTTCACACACCAAATTAGTAAAAGGATGCTGTTGTATTTTCAGTTTGTTTAACAATAGTCATACCTCTCAATGCAACTTTTACTACTTACTACTTGTCATTATATGAGTAACATTTATCTATCTTAATACATGTTCTGTTCTGACATTTTTAACTTCCTTTTACTATCATTCATGTACACATTTCTAATATACTTTTTACAGCATTCGTGCACTTCAGAGTGCTCCCAAATTATTTCATCACAATCACTTCTTGTTTACATTTAGTCCATATTTACTTAGACCACTTCCAAACATTTTTTTAATTACAATTAAAATCCAACTGCATTCTCTCAGTCTCTTTAACACTTTCTGACTTTCTAAATAACTTGAAATAAATTTCAAGATGGGCACCCACACACTGTCAGCTGGAGCCAAAAGCATATTTAAATAAAATATGTTTAACTTGTTCACAGACTTTCAGCAAGATGCAGGTTGCGTGCATTTAAGCAATGGATTTGAAGCTAACTTTTTAAAAGCAAGTACTCAGTGAAAATCACAACTGAATTATAAACCACTTTGACAATCCCAATACAATTTATGTGGGCTACTCTTAAAAAGTTCTGAAATTATTGATATAAAATGTGATAACTAGACTGCTGACTGATAAATATAGGATTATCTGATGATTTTGTTGAAAAATATGTACTCTCTAATAATTGCTTTCTGAATGTAAGTCATGATGTTGGTACTGACCTTTAAAGCTCTTAATGATTTGACTTGGGTTTTGATTATTTGCAGAATTGACTTCCTATTATGAACATGCCCACTGTTTAAATGATCAAGAAGTGCCTTTTAGAAGACTTCTTCTGGTAGAAAGGCCTTTTCCTGCATGTCTTCCATGCTATAGAAGTCATTCTAGATGTGTTTTGCCCCTACTCTCCCAATATTTAAGAAGATGGTAAAAGCACCTGGCTTTATATCATTAGTTTATTTTAATTTTTAATTTTCATTTATATTTTCATTATATTAATGTTTTTATTTGTATTTGTTTATGTATATATTAGGATGGAAAGGCCTGGAAGAACATTGTTCATGGGGTCATGATGGATTGGACATGACTTCACAGTTGACAACAACAATTTATATATTGCTTATTAATGTAAGCCATCTTGATTAGGAAACAAAAAGATACAATAGAAATCCAGTCAATAAATACATGAAATTAGGAGGGGAGTTTATATGTGCCACAAGTTTTTTTCCCTCTTTAAGCAGCAGCCTCTAATACAGTTATAAAATCCAAATGCTAATATTGATGGTAATAACATAGTGATAGTAGCTGTAAATCTGTTATCATTAGAGCATCTTTGTTTCTCATTTACAGCAATAAATGCTTGAAGATCAAAATTCCTATTCATTTTTTCCTAAAAAGGTCCATAAGAGATATTCTAGTGATAATATCCCAACAAACTTGTATTGGTAAAAGAAAATGCAAAATCTTAAAACAAACTAGAATCATTAAGAAGAATTACTAAGCTTCTCTCACAAGATCAACACAAATAAGAAGCCAAAATAATATTTCTCCAGAATGTATAATTTTCAGTTTTCAAAACTACACCTTGTGTTGTTTACAAAATATAGTTTTGCAATCTCAGAGATTAACAAAACCATGTATACTGCCCTTTATCCCTTGTGGCATGTGAGTCTTTAGTAGTGATCTAAAGCTTGCCTAAGGCTAAATGTGTTAGTATGAAATAGGGTTTGAAATCAAAGTTACAGATACATTCCAATGCTAGTTCATTTTATCTGTAAATGTTGTCCACTCCAGTTTTGAACAGTGTACTAATTTTTTAAAAGCCTTAAACTATGATTTAAAGACAAAATAAAATTGTTTAAGATTGCAACATATGTAATCAAAGCTATCTGCCTAGTTTCTATTTGGTGTACTGATTTTTTTTTACCAATGTGTAGGACAGAGCATTTGTTGGTCAAGATTTGGAGTTGCCAATTGTTTGACTATTCAGACACATAATCAAGGTCACTTTGAAGAACAGTAGCATTGTCGATGGTGTTGC
This sequence comes from Bungarus multicinctus, assembly GCA_023653725.1. Lineage (NCBI taxonomy): Eukaryota > Metazoa > Chordata > Lepidosauria > Squamata > Elapidae > Bungarus > Bungarus multicinctus. The sequence goes on from CM042840.1 coordinate 101,751,474, forward strand.
ATAGTTTTACATCATCCACAAAGAGGACACAGTTGCTTATAAGGTGATCGCAAAGGTCATTTATATAGAGTACAAAGAATATGGGTCCTAGAATGCTGCCTTGGGGACACTGCTGTTAACTGGAGCAGGGTTAGATATAGTGCTCCCTATTTTTACTATCTGTTGCCTATTTGACAGGAATGCAGTAACCCACTTATGGAGGGATCCGGAAATGCCATAAAAGTTTAGTTTTAACAGTAGTTTGTTGTGTACCACTGAATCAAAGGCTTTGCAGAAATCTATGTAAATTGCATCTATAGCTTTACCCTGGTCAAGTAGAGTAGTCCATATGTTTTTGCAGTGTAAGAGTTGAAGATTACAGAACAATTTTTTCCTGAAACCAAATTGTTTTTTGGAGAGTAGGTTGTTTGACTTTAAGTGGAGGGTGATGAATTGGTTCATGATTGATTCCATGAATTTGCACATGACACAACACAGTGAGATTGGTCTGTAGTTTTCAGCCAGGCTGGGGTCACCTTTTTTGAAGATAGGGATGACCATAACTAAGGATCATAAGTTTGGTAAGGAGCTGGTTCTGAATGATATCTCATATATAATACATAGGGGTTTCACTATGGCAGAGGAGAGATTGACCAGATGCTGTTCCTGATGCCTACACAGAGTTTGCAGCAGAACATTTATGTTTGCACCCTGGTAAAGAGACATATGCCGATGCCTAGAACTGAATTCTCAACCTTCCAAGTGGGAGGCAAGCAGCTTCATCACTAGGCCACCACACTGCTCAATCTCAGCTTCTTCATACTGTAGTATAAACTATTTTTTCCAATATGTGGAAACTAGTTTCGTTCATTCATTCATAAAATTTAGAAACCACCTATCTCTCTCACAAATGGAAATCAGCACTCAGGCCAGGAGAGCAATATTTTGACCCTTTTTAAAAAACCAAGAATTGTGAAACAAGAACAGCAAATCATTAATAATCTTGCATTTGGGCAACCATGATATTTTGCATATTTCTAAAGATCACCAGTCATCTGAATGTGACTGCTCACACATTAATGAGATAATATTGTTGACTGAGAAGGCGCTAAGTTCAAATTCAGAGGCTCCTCAACATGAAAATTTAACCACAGAATTCTTTTCTAACGGAGTTCTATTATCGGGTGCAATAAAGCCCAGTAAAATGGATTTTTTAATGCCCTTTGTTCAGCTAATATGTGAGTCACGGAGGTCATCAAAAGATACTGGAATGTTACATTGATGCCATAAAGGTATTATTTTAGAGTTCTATATGCTACAAGTTGGCTTAGCCTCAAGAAAGTTAAATGGCTCAGCTCTATGGAGCAAACCTGTTTTTTTGTTTCTACCCAGCATCCTGAAATACCTGCTTCTGCAATCCAGAATGCTGAATGTTCTTTCTTCCTATCCCAGGTTTGCATTCTGGTACCCTAAATGTGGCTCTACTTTGCTAGGATACAGCACATTTAAGGTTGTCATAAAAGCCATCTGGCATTGTGATTTACCACCAATTCCTATACTTAAGGTGATCAAGAAGGTAATCTGCATCTCTCTTGGTCTCCAAGAACTCTGAATTATGAAGAATGTGCCTAGGGAAAGAAAAGGTGTTTTACTCTTTTCCTGCTGAACTTTAGAGAGGTAAAATAATACTACTTGCATCTACTATTAAAGCATGGGAGAAATCAGTCTCCTCCTAACAAAAATCGGAGAAACACCAACTTCAAGATGACAATTGGGACTAGAATTTCAGTCGTTTAGCAAGGCAGTCAAGTGAGTGGTATCCAATTTCACTTGATTAAGTGAGTGTTTAAGCGAATCAATGCAGTTTTTAAGTGAATCATATAGCTATTAAGTGAATTCTGCTTCCCCATTGAATTTGATTGAGAAAGCTGGCTGATAAGATTGCAAATGATGATCACATGACCTCCAGGATGCTGCAACCATTGTAAATACATGCCAGCTGCCAAGCTCCAAAATTGTAATTATATGATTGTGGGGTGTTCAATGGTCATAAGTGTAAAAACCAGTCTATAGTCACTTTTTCCAATGCCTCTGTAAACTTCAAACAATCATTAAACAAATGATTGTAAGTCGATGACTACCAAAATTACCTTCCCATAAACGGTACAGGAAAAGTCTTTTTCACTAAGTGTACAGAGAAGTCACACTTGCCAGAAAAGCTGGTCAATATTGAAAAAAAGCTGGTCAATATTGGTAACATAGTATCAATCACTGGATTTTAAAAATCTTACAGTTTTGATTTGAGAGCCTAATTACACTGCTAAACGTGATGAAGTTACAATGTTGCTTATTAATGTAAATAGATTTGGAGTCATGTTTGGATGGAAATGAATTTAACATTCTTTCTAATATTATTCCAATAAAAATAGTTTTTTCCCCAAAGGCTATTATCAGACTTTTATGCCAATGGTTCTCTCCATTAATTTTTTCTATCGATATCTCATTATTTTCTTCTTTGCAAATAGATTGGTCTTGTAAATAAGCTTCCAAAATGTACTAGCCTGTAAAGTTTCTAATAGAAATAAATTCAGAAAGCTGAATCCTGCCTCATAAAGCCCCCCTCATTTCTATGATAAGTGCAGAAATAAGGGGTTCCCTCCACTAGATGTCAATCTATTTTATATGCTATGGAAAGTGGGGAAGAAAGGATTAAATCACTATTCCCCTTTCCATTTAAATTGCCAGATGTCTAACATTATAAGCGGTTGTAAACAAGGGTTATAAGACCTAAGTTACAAGCAAGATAGCAAGGCAGTTATTACAGGTAACTCTGACAGAATTATCCAAGGTTGGTTACCATTAATCAATTCAGCATAATGAAGGGTATCAAACTAAGCTATCAGTACAGGACAAATGTATTGTTTTATTATTATACACACACACAAACACTCACCCTTTAGAATGATTTTTAAGAATAAGCTGTCATGTATCTGGTAATAATAAATCACAATATTGATTTAGGTCTGGCTGATATGAAGGAAGATATGAAGGAATATGATCTGAAGACTTACTCATTGACAGATAAATTGTGAGAAAAAATAGCACAAACTAAACAGAAGATAACATCATCCAAACTAGAGATAATGTTCTGATCTCAACCCTTCTGTTCTCAATCTCTGGGGCTACCTTGAAAATGTGCAACTAGTTGTGTCAGTGTATATAGTTCATGAACTGGAATAGACATGGCAACAGGATTCAATTTTTTTAACAACTAGTACTGTGGGCGTGGTTAGGTGGATGTGGTTAGGTGGGTGTGGCCTTGTGACTGGGTGGGCATGGCTTCTTTTTTGCAACACCCCCACTCCCCCTTTTTTTGCCTCCTGGGCCTTGGGGAAGCCTCTTGGGGGGCATTTTTACTCCCAAGAGCTTCCCTGGGGCCCAGGAAGCCAAAAAAAAGGAACTCAAGGAAGTGGGGGGAGTGCTGCACCCCTGCCCACATGCCCCTTTTTGCCTCCTGGACCTCAGGGAAGCCTCCTGGGCAAAGCAGTAAGACAGCGAGGGGAATCCTGCCACAGCTGATCATCGGAACAGCTGATCATCAGGAGGGGGGGAAGAAATACCTTAAGGGCGGGGAGAATGCAGTCATAGATGTCAGGCATGTGTGTGATGTCACACATGCATGATAAGGACTGACTGGGTAGAGAGGGGAGGGGCCAGCCAGGGGCACAATTTGCCAATTCTCTGAATCGTGGAGAATCATAACAACCAATTCTCTAGAACTAGTCTGAACCAGTAGAATGCACACCTGGCAACAGGTCAGCCATTGGAGACTGGCTGAAATAGACATGGTAACAGGTCAGCCAATGGGACTGTTTGAATAAGCATGGTAACAGATCAGCCAATGGGGACTGTCTGGATTAAACATGGCAACAGGTCAGCCAATGGGAGCTGCTTGGAAACTGAAACATAGTATTTGTTTTGTATGAGGACATAAGAGACGGATTTAGGTTTAAAAAAAAGACCTTGATTATATGTCTGAATGGTCTAATAATTGGCAACTCCAAATATCTACCAACAAATGCTCTGTCCTACACATTGGTAAAAAAAAATCTATATACCAAATACAATCTAGGCGGATATGACCTTATTGATAACCCTCACTTTGTCAAGGACTTTGGAGTTCTCATATTGAATGATCTAAGTGCCAAACCTCACGGCAACAGTATTGCCAAACCAAGAATTGGTTTGTCCTCTGTAAATCTAGATCTCAAGGCCTCTCTCTACTCTGTAATGACTTGCTTCTGTGAATATTACTTCCATGTTCCTGAATTTGCATGCTGAGTTCTACTATATGGTATTGTACATAAAGAAATTTTTTATGTAAATGAATCCTGCAGAATTATTTACTTGTGTGCTAGTCAGATGTGCTGTAATACTCTGATAAGTTGCCCATTTGCTTCTGGGTCTAATTCAAGGTTATCTTTAAAGACCTTCATGGCATGGGTCCAGGATACTTGAGGAGCCATATTGCCCCAATGGGATTAGATAATCCTACTCACTGCAGCAGAAGATGCTTACTACAGATCCTATCTATCAAAGAATTTCAACTCACAGGTTTAGTTCAAAAATAACAAATTTATTTTGTTATTTGTCCATCAGAATTGAAAAGGCTAATTATCTTAAATATTATTCCAGCAAAGAGGGACTATGAAGAAATCCAATAGTTTCCTTATCGTGGCATGAAACAGCACACTAACCATTTCCACAGGATAGTTCTGTATGTTCCTATAATCACCCTGTCAACCCTGAAGTGAACCTGGCTAAAGCCATCTTGGAGGCTTCAGATTCCCACACAGCGGTGGGGATGGGGGAATAGTTAGATGGGGTTTTGTAGCCAAAACAATAAAGTTTTCCTGTGGGAACCAAGGACATTCTCAGAGGTGGCTGGCCAGAGGAGGAGCCAAAACCCAGCAACTGGCCAGCACCTGGATTGGACAGTGTGACTAGTGACAATGGGGTGGGGAAGAGGAAAACCTTTACTTTTAATTAGGTGAAAGCCGCGGGAAATTGTTTTTACCATTTTATGCCAATATGATGTATCCAATAAACTGTTCTTTGAGGAACTTTTCTATGGGTGCATTACTTGGAACACATCCATTCATTACTAAAGCAGTCTATGACTTTTTCTCTTATCCTACAACCTAGGACATTTGCATGTGGTGAGGTGCCTTATATAAGCCACCATTTTAAACATACAGTGAAGAGCACAGCTTGATACTAATTCACAGACATAACTCTTTTAGGATGTCTTGTGTTAAAAAACAGTAAGATATATTCCAGCAGGAAAAAGTCAAACATAAGGATTCGGTCTGTCTCCATAAAAGAAATGCATTTGCATGTTGTTTCTCAACTTTGGGGAGTTTTAAAATCCACCTTTTAAGCTCTTTCTTTAGATAAATATATAGCAAGGGAGGAAAAAAACCCATCCCCAGATATTTTTCAAAAACACAACAGAAAATTAATCCACAATAAAAGACAAATTTGCCTCACTGGTATCATTCTCTGTGTTGCTGTCTTTTCTCCAGATTTAACAAAGCTGTGAAAATTTTATCCCCATAACTGCTGATTCTCTGCTCAAGTCAGGCATTTAAAATTTGGTCCTTATACAGCAATTTTATAAATATGTGCTATAATGAAATGTCATCAGTCTTAATTGTTTAACTGCAAACCCTCATAAACAAATTTAAGGAGAACTCCTACAGAAAGAGTGGTCAAACATTTACAAGAGTAATGTATGCCTCCAGACTTGAAATTTTAGGCTTAGATAACTTAGAACTATGCCGCCTTCAGTCTGACCTAAGCATAGTACATAAAATTATCAATTACAATGTCCTACCCATCAATGAGCACTTCAGCTTCAACCTCAACAATACACGAGCATACAATAGATACAAACTCAGGGTAAACTGCACAAAACTTTATTGCAGGAAATACAACTTCAGCAACTGAGTGGTCAATGCCTGGAATCAGAGGTGGGATTCAATTTTTTTAACAACTAGTTCTGTGGGTGTGGCTTAGTTGGTGGGTATGGGTTGGTGGTCATGTGACTAGGTGGGCGTGGCCAACTCTACATCACTTATGTCAAGGGGCGCTTCTCCTCGCCTGGCCTCTCATGACAGTGGGGATGCTGCAATGGTCATAAGCGTGCAAAATGGTCATAAGTCACTTTTTCAGTGCCATTGTAACTTTGAATGGTCACTACCTGTACAAAAATACAAAAAGCTTCTTTGCTTGCAAAAAGCTGCCCTAAATATCAATCATTAGATTAAAAATACCGGTAAGCCAGAGTTACAAATGAGGCAGGGTTCCAGAGCACCTTGAGGAATTAAAATAGTTAAAATGCAATGATAAGTATCAGCAGCCAACTCTTGTTCATAAAGTGAAGAGGTCATTTAAGCTCTCCAGAAAAAGCACACCCAGAAAAGCAATCCTTAGATCCATTTGCACCACTTAAAAATACCAGCTGGTCTCACTCACCTCACAAAATATCCTAAGGAAATCACCCAGGTTTAAGGAAAGGTCACATGCCCCCCAGAAAGGCAGTAAAAAAAATGCCAAGCTTGCATCCTGCCTCTTGAAAGTATACCCCAAAAGGACAGTGCCAGATACCACTAAAGCATTGAAGGAAGACTTCCTCCCCAGATAGAAAAAGAAACCACGAGGCTGGAAAAATACAAATAATTAAATCACAACAGTATCTGTTACTTGTTGAAGCTGAATAGGAAAAATTATCCCATCAATAAACACAGGTTTACACCTTCACCAAAGACCAATTTTAGACCAAAACTCAGAAAGGGTATGAATGTTAATCTTTTAGCTAGGCAAGAAGCCTTGCTGAATGTCATTCATCTTGGTTCCCTGTCATTAAAAGCTTCTTTCTGACAGCTCTGCTTCGTTATTCAATTATTTCTTCAAAGTGCTGCCAGGGAAGTATTTCCTCCCAACAGCAGTGTAAAAATCTTAAAACAACCCTTCCCCTTTAAGAAAGTCAAGCCCCAGAAGCTCCGGAGACAGGAAGTCTAGGCTGTCTGCCAAGAATGTTATAGGGGTGGAAAAAAACAAAAGGAGATTGCTTCTAACTACTGGTTCTCCAAACTGCTTAGTAAGTTAACAAGGGGTTCTATAGAACCGGTCAGAACCGGAAGAATCACACCCCTGCCTGGAATACTCTACCTGACTCTGTGGTTTCTTCCACTGACCCCAAACACTTTTACCTCAGATTGTCTACTGTTGACCTCACCCCATTCCTAAGAAGTCCATAAGGGGCGTACATAAGTGCACCAATATACACCAACATGCCTGTCTTAATGTTCCCTTTTATTTTGCCTAAATCATGGCAGCAATATAGCCAACACCTTTTGTTCCTACAAGTCTTGAGAATAAGGAGAATAAGGAGCTGGTCTCTAGGCTACCCTTGAATTATGATAATTCTGTTGAAAGCAATGAGCATTTCAAGAATTACAGCAGGGTTACTGTTAATTACAAAATTTACTTAAATTGGTAGACATTTTAAATTACTGTGAAATTAAACTTCCTTTCTTTTATTCCTTGATTCATTTCTCCTCTCATTAAGAGCCTTGGGTGTTTTGACTCAGTTTCAACTCTGTCAGATAAATTAGATTAACAAACAGGGACAGCCCAAATCACGTAATAAGCTTCATAGCTATGGCTACTATATATAGTATATATGGGGTGCAAAAATTCAGACAACCATTAGATAAGGGCAAAGAGACAAAAATAACTTTACTCCTTTGGTGCTAGTTAATGATTATCCACACTTTTATAGTCTAGATATGTTAATATTATTAATAACTAAGTGGAAATAATAAGATAGGGTTTCTAAATCCTAACACTCTCAACCATGTTTGGGGGGGAGGAGAATAAAGGGAGTACATTTGCCTTGATTTATTTAATAAATCAGAATAAAAAGGAACAGGAAAAAAACACTTTTAAAAGAATTGGGGTTGCTGTTGGAAGACAATAGCAATTGCATGAATAAAATGTGATATTTCTACCTCCCTAGCTTTAGAATAAATAGATATTTTTAATAACTGAATTGGGAAATAATCCTTGAAATGAGCTCTTTTATTATCTGAATGGGACAAGTAAATAATCAGTTCTGTCCACTACTCAGGTCTACCAACAAAGAACAAGTTTCTTGAAGCTGTCACAACTCCATTTTGTTTCTTGAACTAGATTCCCATAGCACTTTCCACTCTATTTCAAACATACGTCACAAATACGTTCCTTGAATTTTGGAGAAAGATGATAGTCACAGGGCACTAAATCTGCATATGAGAAAACTATTTTATACAAACACTCCAATTTGAATAGCATCAGTAATGTGACCCACATTTTCCTGGGAAATGTCAAGTAATAACAATTTTTTTAAAGTGATCTACCAATTGTCTTCAATCAACTTTTTTCAGGTGAAATTCATCAGTTGCTAGTGGGGAGGTGAGATGTTGACTAACATATAACAGAAAACAAATATTGGGCTATCCAACATGTAGAAAATCTAGTAAAGTTTATTCTTCCCAGTTTTTTGAGCAGGAATGGAATTTGAAAATAAAAAAAGAATCTTTGGAACCTAAGCAGTCCAAACTAAGATCTGAAAGTAATGTTCAGAATAAAATGCCTAAATTTGTTAAACTATTGTGGCAGCAGTATTTAACTTGTTCTGCTGTTTCACAATCTTTTAAAATATTTTTTTATTTTATTCAGAAAGTTAAAATGCAAACTCCAAAAAATGAAAAGAGAAATTTTACAGAAACAAAACAAAAACACAGACACAAACATTTAAAGAAAATGTGCATTTAAAGAAAACGTGCATTAAGACAAAACAAAAACACACACATATACATGTTATCTCCTCAGTACTGATAAACATATTACAACAATAATAATTTCCTCCCCTTGTGAATCAAGCTCAAAATATAAACTTCTTTGTCTATCTGTGACCAATTTGTTATAAATCTGTCTACCATAAAAAACATTAAAAATCCAGTAAGAAATTATAAGATAGATCCTCATTCAACCAGTCAATTAATGTGTAAATCACAAAAGTAGGGAAAGCTTTAAAAAGTGCAATTAAAACCCAGAAATTCTTAAACAGATAGCTAAAGGGAAAAGATGGTAGAAGAACTGACAGACACACACACACACACACACACACACACACATACACATACACACAATCGCTCCTACCAAGAATTGCTGTCATCAAGATCCCTCTTCACTGGCAGTACACAATCATCTAAGGCAGAACCTTTTAAGTCCACCATCCCCTTGGTGCTACAAATTCATCTTCAGTGCCCCCCACCTAAGGGTGGGATTCAAATTTCTGTGGACATGGCCTAATTTGAGGGTGTGGCTTGCTGGTCATGTGATTGGGTGGGCATGGCCAGGTGACTGGCAAACCAAATACAAGTGGTCCTCACTTAATGGCCAGTTGTTTAGCAAGTGTTCTAATTTATGACTGATCTCCCCAGAGCTATTTGACTTGTTTTTGGAGTTTTGACAGCTTTAGATCAGCGGTCTAAATCCCACCCCTGCCTGTGTGTATCAGAGAGAGGGAGATAGAGAGGTTGAATCAGATCTCTCTCTCTCACTCTCCCACCAATGCCAGAAAGCCACCGTCAGTCAAAATTCATATTAGTGGTCTCCGGGATTTAAAATTAATGAATTTGGTGGTCCCTGAGGTCCAAAAGTTTGGCGACCCCTGATCTAAAGGGGTGAGCCTGAGAAAAGGAAAGAGAGAGAGAAAAGAAAGAGAGAGAGAAAGAAAAGAAGAAAACAAAGAAAAAAGGGAAAGAAAGAAAAAGGGACAAAGAAGGGGGGATGGAAGGAAGGGATAGAAAGAAAAAGAAATAAAGAAGGAGGGAGGGAGAGAGGAGAAAGATAATGAGATATCTATTCTAGTCCAATCACCTGCTCCATCAGGGTTAGACGGGAGTGTGTGTCTGTGTGTGTGTGTGTGTGTGTATTCTTGTAATTTACCAGTACATTTTGGTTTTGCCTTCTTCAGAATTGGCATTGTAATACATCGGGGGAAAGTAATTTTTAGGGTGGAGATCTGGTCCAATGGATCCTGTTTATAGCCTCAACAAAATGTGAGAGCTTCCTGATAGTCTTGACCATGTTTCGTTCACAAAAATCCTTTAATAGAAACCAAAGAGATTTCAATGTGCTGGCAAAGATGTTTCAATGTGGAAAAGGGCCTCAGTCTAAGCTAAACTTCAATCTGATGCATCAGGTCTCTCTCTCTCTCTCTCTCCCTCCCTCCTTCCCTCCCTCTCAGACTGACTATGCTCTACTTTCCTGATGCGCCTGCGGGGCCGGTGCTCCGAACATGGATAGATGGATAGAGAGAGAGAGAGAGAGAGAGGATGCTAAGAGGTGGCAGGGGGGCATTCAAGGTGCCAGCTGGCCCTGCAAGTTCACCCATTGACTAGCACTGCTCTGGAGCCGGGTGCCTCCAATGCGGAAGCGGTGGCACGTTATGTGCCGCTGCAGCCACATTCGACATGCTGCCCCCCTGCCACCTCTTAGCATCCCCAAGGGGACCGGCAGAGGGGTACTAAGAGGCAGCAGGGGGGCGTTCGAGGCACCAGCCAGCCCTGCAGGTTCACCCATTGAGGCGCCAGCTACCGGAGTGGTGCTACAGTCAATGAGTGAACTTGCAGGCAGCAGATTCAAATGCCCCCTGCCACCTCTTAGCGCCCCCCCCTGCCAGCCCCCTTGCCTCTTAGCACACCTAAGGCATCCCACCCACTCCCAGGGGGCTGTACCGCCCACTTTGGGAACCACTAATCTAAGGGTTGCCATAGATCATTCCTAGTGCTCCCATTCCAGTCTAGGGAACACAAGCTGTCAGATAACCAGTTCTGGCAGCAAATCAGCTGTTTTGTCAGCAGGAGAAAAGAGATCATCCTGCCATCTAGGAGAAATCCTGCTGTTTCACAGTTTTGATAAGCCTTAACTGTGAGAAGTGAGCAGCTCTTTACTTGTATAATTTCCTGTTCCCTTTCTTCTTTCTTTAGAAAGATTTACCAGCTTGAGGAACCAGTTGTCTTCTCTGCTAGTTATGTCAAGGCCAGGAGGATAGAAGGATAAGGAAATTTGTTTGTACCACCCTGGTAAGGACATCTAAAAGGTATCTTGGCTTTTGTTAACCTCTGGCACCTGCCATCTCCTCTACCTTCTCCTACTGCCACTCCTTCTTCTTCATCAGCCTAGACTTTATATTCAGCAGGCACTGGTTTAGAAGCAGACATTCCACGCTAATTTGGCTTACTTAAAAGGAAGGTAGGGTTTTCCCTTCACCATATACAGCTTTAGATTTTTTGGCCTAGTATCACACACAGTACATGTATCAATGCAGTCAACATTCTAAAGAATCTGCACCTGTGATGAATTTCAGTTGAGCGACTCCTTTTGCAATCAAAAATTCAGTCATAGTGCATTGCTTAAAATACACTGATAAGTATCAAATACAGGCTTACATTTCATGAAAATAGTAGCAATTTTTTCTTACAGCAATTTTCCTCCAAGTAAAGGGGGATATATATGTATGTATGTATGTATGTATGTATGTATGTATGTATGTATGTATGTATTTTACAAAACTATTTCTAAGCTATTTATTCCTTCATACTCACATACTTCTAGCCTTCCTTTCTCTCTTTTCTTCATTGCTTCCCAGTCTAAAAAGAAGTTTAAAAAGAAACAAAAATAATTGAAAGTATTACTTCAAGTTTATTGAAGAGAACCTAACTGGGAAGCCATATAAATGAGAATCAATAAGAGGACAGCTTTTTAATAAATGGCATTTAAAGGACCCCAAAAACGATACAATTGACTTTAAGGTAATATATAATGCTGAAACATAATAAAAACAATCAATTCCCAATTTTTTTTATTAATGATTATATTCAATATCTTGGTAACGTATTGTTGAAATTATTACAAAGCAGCTTCTGTAGAAATTTGTCCATTCATAAAATCAGTATACCAAATACAGCCAAGTAAATGAAACAAAGCAAAAAAAATCTTGCCAAGAACCTGTATATAAGGCAAAGATCTGAGCCACAAGTGCCAAATCACAAACTCATGCTTACAAATCATTACTGTCTATATGACAATGCTCAAAGAAGGGAAATGCAAATCCATTTATTTAAAAGTACACAGTACAACTAAAAGAATATTATTTTCCTCTTCACCATATTCTCCAGTCATTCCCATTTGGCAAAAACCCAGGTAAAACATTTACACCACACATGCATGCAGAGCATACCTATGCGCCAAGCGCTCATGCACACACACACACACACACACACACATGTACCAGATACAGAGAACAACCACATGACACAATACAACTTTACTGACTGTTGGCAAACTGAATTGTATACATCTAATTATTCCTGAGTTGGGTAACTAATTGTTTAGGGTTTATAATACTGTTCAAACCCAATGTTCTAATAATTTTTTTCCCCAAAATATATGCCTAAACAAATATAGAAAATTATGCAGATCCTTTCAGATGTTAATCTTGCTGATTATCTCTGATACACATACATACATGATTGCTTCCACGTTACATGATTTCAGGAAATGTTGGGTTATGGTAATGTTCACTAATAATAAATATATCTGAATTTGTTTTTATATAAACAGCCACTTTTAAAAAACAAAAAACAAGAAAACTATTAATACAAAGTATATACAAAACATATCCTCATCTGCCTTCTCTGTCACCCTTTTCTAATTTCCCCAGATATTCCATAAATCTATTCAACATATCTCTCATTCTTAATGGAAACTGAACATTTTCCAAAATTTAGCACTGGGCAATCTTCCACCATTTTTATTTTCTCAGAATGCCGATTGGGCCCAGGGGTATCCTTAAAAATTATGGTTGCTTAAGGCTAACACTTTGCAGTAAGCCATTTCTCATTAGTTTTAAAAATTAAAATAATCTATATAAAAGAATACCAAGTAAAATAGGAACCTTGTTAATGGTTTTAGATACAGTAATGCAATCAGGCACCATCTGAGTAAATCCAAGACCCATAGCTCCAGGAATTCTGGTACATAAAAAGATATTTCCAATTTCTAGCAATTCCTGCTGTCAGCAATAATTCAATAACATAGACAATTATGCTGCATACATCTGGTGCTTTTTAGGGGGAGGAATGAACCTTCTTCAAACTCACTACCTGAGCTGAATTCTGATTAAATCTAATCATAAAGCACATATATACTGTAGAAATTGTTGAGTATCTATTTAGTACTTGCAATTTACTTCCTGTTGCTAACTTGATTTGAGTAACTTTTGTTGGAAAATAAACATTCTACACATTTAAATATCATTACTGTATATTCTTCCAGCAATCCCATTCCCAACACTAAAAGCAGGTCTCACAAATTCGGATCCAATAATAGGTTGTGTCTAGTTTTGCAAACCAGCAGGTCAAGATATAAAGACAAGTAATTTTTTCTGGTTCAACCAATATAAACCATATTTTGTCAGATACTGGGGTCCCAAAAATTCATTGTGATAGAACCTGTTGCAGTTTCACATCATCCTAAAGCTCTCCCATTTTTAACTATTTTGACTTTACCCCATTCTGACATCTGAATTCTGAATGGACAGAAACTGTATTTCAGGCATCAGTTTGTGATACTAAACCATAGCTCCAAATGAGACTTCAGAAATAGAATGGAGCAGAAATCAACATGACAAATACTTGCTAACTTAACCCATGAGGAAAATTATTGTGGTAAAAGCAGTAGTTAGTCCAGCTATCTCCATAAAAATATCCTGATTCTCTGTTGTTAGAATATGCCTCTGCCTGTTGCTTTAACTCACCACCATTATAATACTTTAACTAGATCCTCTTCCAAGCTTCTATCCTCTAAGCCTATAAGGCAGCCTGAGATACGTATAGTGCTTGGGAGCTTGTACAATATTGGAGATAGGGCGGAATTGTAGCTCAAGCTACATTAGAGGCATAAAATAGCTGTGTATTGCTCTTAGATATCTTATCGTCTTCATTTCTATTTATCATCCTCAGTACAATCAGAAACATCAATTTCAGTGGCATTCTCATTGTCTTGCTGAGGTTAGGCATAGGAATTGTGCAGAACAATGGTGGAATTCAAAAATTTTTACTACCGGTTCTATGGGCGTGGTGTGGCTTGGTAGGCGTGGCTTGGTGGGAGTGGCAGGGGAAAGATACTGTAAAATCTCCATTCCCACCTCACTCCAGGGGAAGGATATTGTAAAATCCTCATTCTCTCCCCACTCCAGGGGAAGGTTATTGCAAAATCCACATTCCCTCCCCACCCCACTAACCTACTTTCCAGCTCCGTTCTCCTGTGCAGAACAACAAAAGAAGACCCAGCTGATCAGCTGGGACTCGGGAGGCAGAGAATAGATGGGGGAGGGGCCAGTCAGAGGTGGGATTTGTCGATTCTCCGAACAACTCAAAATTTCCGCTATCGGTTCTCCAGAACTGGTCAGAACCTGGTGAATACCACCTCTGGTGCAGCTAAATGGCTGTGAATCCTACCAGTTCACATGGTTTGAGAGAACCAGACTACTTCACTCTACAATATCTACCAGAAATATTATAAATTTTAGGATTGCCTTCAAACCACTGAGAATTATCACATAGTCTTTAGGTTTAATTTGAATAGGTATAACATATTATGCTGAATAACTGAGAAAGCCAAAAGGATGCCAAAAAGAAGTCAATAATTGGTTCATTAATTACAGAAAGTCCTTTAAGCATATGGAATGTGCTTAGAAAAATGTGAAATTTCCATTTCACATTTCTAGATAAATAATCTTTCAGTCTTGGTGTATGCGTGTGTGTGCGAGTGCGAGTGTATGTGTGTGCATGTTTTCCTTTTACTATAATAAGTTACCCTGTGAGCATGATTCCAAGCAATTAAGCAATTTGAAATAGCAACATTTCAAAGATGTTATGCAACAAACCATGTCTCTTCTGAGAACATCTGAGACAATGGTCCACAGCAGCTGGTTCAGATGACACAAAATAAATCAGGTGGTATTATATGTAAATACTTGTTAGCATAGGAATATTTATATAATTAAGCTCTCTTATCACTTTCACTACATTAGAGATCAAGCTGTATAATAATTTGGATAGAAATGTTTTGCAAAGTAAATAGATCTTTGTCCAGGTAGATTTAATTGTTTGATATCCAATAATTAAATTGTATAAAATCTCTGTAGTGGCCATCCCAAACTGCATTTGTATAAAGCTTTGCACTAGGAACGCAAATCTATATTAGGCAAAAGACCTAGCTGAACCCCTGCCATTTAATAAGCATCATGCTGAAAGGAATCAAAATATCTTCAAGTACAGTACAAATACATTAAAGCATATTTGTACTGTACTATCTCTCACCCATCTCAATAGTAAAGTTTGGTCTTCAAAAGGTTACCAAAAATAGTTGCACTATATTTATAAAATGAACCAATACTGTTCATTTTATGAAAATCCAGACAAGTAAGCAAAATCATCAGATCAGGGAAGGCTGCTATAAGAAAGTCAAGTCATGTTTTCTTCCTTTCCATCTTCTTATGATCACTTTCATAGAAATTGCTATAACATATATATCTCAGAAGTGTTTTCTTCAGACCATCAGCAAGCATTGAAAAAATAATTCTATTAAAATATTGAAAACAGATTTTCAGATTTAATGATGGCTTCTAAAAAAAGTATTCTTAAAATTGATATTTTAGCAATATGTATGTGCATTAGACTGATTGTGGGAATGCTTTTATTTTTTAAAAAATATATATTTGTTTTCCTTTATCTTCCTCTGCATTCTAGTTTTTTTATTCTAGCCTTGTAATCTATTTTTCTTTTTCCAATCTAGCATGCAGTAGGAATCAAGAAATTAATACAGATAGTTCTCAACTACCATCCATTCATTTAGCAACCTTTTGAACTTACAACAGCATTGAAAAAAAAGTAATTTATGATCAATCTTCACACTTATAACTGTCAAAAAATTCTAATAATCATATGATCAAAATTCAGGTGATTGGTAACTGGCATGTATTTACAATGCAATATCCTGGAGTCACAGGATTGCCATTTGCAATCTTCCCAGTTAGCTGTCAAGTGGCTGAATCTCAATCGTGTGACCATGGAGATTCACTTTTTTCAGGGCTCCAATAACTTTGAATTGTCACTAAATGAGCTGCTGTAAGTAGGGGACCAACTGTAGTTAATTAAACTATTTATCAGCGTATAGAAAGCTAAATCTGAAAGAAAATCTGGACTGCTTCTGATACTGCAAATAAGTATGTCTGCCCAAAGATATCACATTAGCATGTAATTCAATCAGAGTTCTACAACTCAACATTATAAGAATCTTTCATTTTAATAAAAGTTTAAAACGTTTTTAGTCTTAACTCTCAAAAAAATATTCTTGAACATTCAAGAGTAATGCTAGTAAAATGTACAGAAATTTGTGAGTCCAAGTACATCAAGCTGGGAAGAGTTCATGACATTGGTAGAAACAGTTCTCCAAAAAGATTACCATCCTAAAGACAATGTTTTAGTTTAGATTTTCTTGCTGAAGTCTTGATAGAGCTGACAGAACAATGAAATATTTTCTACTCAAATTATCAAGGGAAAAGAGAAAATGCTGTCTGAAAAGGAATTACGGTAAACAAATTTTTAGAGATGCTAATACTTGTCTTCCAAGGAACCAATCCTAAGTAGCAGCAGGCACCTGTCTGGTAACAGGTTCCAAGTGACACAAATCTATCCGGGGAATTCAAACCACTATTCAGATGCCAGACACAATTGAACTAGCCAGCTGTCATCTAATTCTGGTTCATGGTCTATACATCAAATGGAACAAAATTGGGAAAAAAAATGCCATGTTTAAGCAACATATAAGTGAATATATCAAGTTTTTGAAATTTTGAACATTTTCAGATTCAGCTTTTGAAACAGAGAACTCAGACAAAATTATTATTCAATAGATCTGCATTCCATAATTGCTAACATATATTAAGCAATATTTTTTCAATTCTTTTCAAAATGTAATTTTATTTAAAATAATCCCAAAAATAATACATCACATGTTACTAAAGTTCAAAACAAGTCTTTTCTAAAAAAAATGACTATTAGTTTTGCCATGTTGTTTAACTTTCTTAAGACAATTGGAGGATATAATTATAAACCTCAATATCTTTCTTCATAAAGTATGAAATGATTTATTTTGCCAAGTTATCACTTTCTCTTTTGCAGTAGCTAACGTATAATAACTTGTACTCACTTTTATTAGTCTGTACTCAATAATTTAGTCTCTCTCTAAATGTGCCTCTTATCCATCAAATACGATAATAAAGTTTGCAGATGATTCCACCGTGCTGGATCTTATTACAGGAGGGGACGAATCAGCATACAGGTAAGAAGTCCAGAAATTATCTACATAGTGCTCAGAAAACAATTTGCATCTAAACACCAGTAAGACAAAGGAGATGGTGTTGGAATTCCAGAAGCAGAAAGAGGAACCTGCCCCACTCTATATCAAGGGAGACTTTGTGGAAAGGGTCTCCTTTTCAAATTCCTGGGAGTGCACCTTAGCCAAGATCTCAGCTGGAAAAATAGCATGTCTCAGGTGGTTAGAAAGGCCCAACAGAAACTCCATTTCCTTAGGGTCTTGTGGAAAAATCAGGCAGAATAACAGCTGACGACTTCCTTGTACCGGTCCATGATAAAAGCGCCCTCATATATTGTGTCACGGTGCACAGCACAAAAAATCATGGACAGCTCCTAACCCTATTGGATGAAATTGCCAGGTTCCACTGTCTCAGCAGAGTGAGGAAAATCCTAAGGGATGACTCACATCCTAGACAGCATTTCTTTATTCTCCTACCATCAGGCAGGAGATACAGAAGCATAGCCAGATGGACAAATAGGCTGAAAAAAAGCTTTTATACATTGTCAGACTACTAAATGCAACATAACACCACAATCAGGCTTAATGTGATAGATTTAGGGATTTTTTTTTAATTTATTGATTTATTGAGATATATTATGTGTTCTTGGGAGTGCTGCACCAAAGGAAGCTCATTCAATTTCATTGTACACATGTTGTACATTGACAATAAAGGTTTGAACTTTGAACTTTGAACTTCCGATGATTTTAGCAATACTCAAACAAGAAACAAATGCTAACTCATGTAAGTAATATTCAATGATTTGCAACATTGTCTGTTCTACCATTCGATTGTTTCTAAATTTTGAATAAACATACATTACTCTATTTGGTAATCTTCAGCTGGGAAAGTTCTACAAATTCTAGAATTTTCATTCATAGAATATTTTATTCAACGTGCATGTAGATTTATATGTGAAAGATATACATGTAGCTTTATTTACTTCAACATACCAAATGTCCAATATGAATTCCACATGTCCATGCATCAGAAACTCAGCTGATTGATTTTTTTATTATTATGCATATTTCATACAACAAAAGTTAACTATTGCTGCAATAAACACATATCACAATATCAGAAATGTGTGTTTCCAATACAAAATGTCATACAGTCAACATCAGGAAGACTTGCTGGTAGGTTTTCAGTTCTCAGACTGCACAAAGCCTCTATTTACTGTGTCTCAGTACTGTATTTCTTTATGTTTTAGATTTATGCATCAACACTTTTTATGTTTCATATTTCACAGAAAGCTTGGTACAGCAGATATCAGTGTGAATAACCAAAGTCCCTACATAACATGTCATTTGGCCCCGAATGCTACAAATTGGTATGGACTGCAGTGATGTAGATCCAGCCCCAAATGCTGAATTTGGAGCAATTCTACTAGATGCAGAATTCTACATTCTGCTGCAATGGCTCATAAGATAAGGAAAATATACCTTGGAACTTGCCAGAAGGTATGTCTTGAAAAGGTCTCCTGCTAGCCTGGCAGGTTACTGGCATTATCTGCAGCCCACTTTAAATATACTGCAGCAGATCTGCAGTCCTGCATTTTATTAAACCAAAAAAGGAAATCCCAGGATATTTTTTCTAAAAATCCAGAAGTAGAGAGATCATTTTACAAGACTGGATCTGCTAATTGCCACTGCTAAATTTGATGTCATGTTGAAGAGCAAATAAAAGTTGTAAAAACATTAACTGTATTAATAATTATGACCATATACAGTTGGTAGCAATGCTAACCTCTTGTAGATTAGCTTTTTTACTTATGCCATCTTATATGCACTGTATTGTACAGACAATCTTTTCTTTGCATGAATACGATTGGCTAGATAACATTTAACTCTCCTATACTGCAGTTAGACAAGACAATAATAGCCCACAAGTTGATTTCAGTCTAATTTATAAAATCCCTTTGCATAAGATAAGTAAGTTCAACTTCTGAGAGAATATGTTGCTCCCCAAGCAGATTGGAATCCCACATCAAACACTGCCCAGAAAATAATATTTGCTGGCTCAGCTGTATTTTGTAGCTTCTCAAATGCAGTGGTGTTCCATCTCACAAAATCAGCTAACTACATTAACTAGATTTATCTATAAAATTATTCTCGGTTTCCCTTTGTGTTAAAAATTAAGTACTTATCTAACAAAAAATTTGATAAATCAGGCAACTTGATGGCAACTGTTTTAATTGACACTGTTATATCTAGTTGATATACATAGAAAAGATATAGATATCTTAAAACAAGGGATTGATATCTTTGCTGTGTATAAAATAACACAGTTTGTTTGTTTATTTATTTATTTATTAAATTTTTATACCGCCCCCTCTCCCAAAAAGGGACTCGGGGCGGTGTACAGCCTACTAAAAATGAACAATATGTACAGTTAAAAACAAATTAAATAGAATTGATCCGGCCGAAATCCCATTAAGTACAAAATATTAGTAAAATTTAAAATTTAAGGATTATATTAAAATTTAAAAATTTAAAACCTAATTAATTTAAAAAACCCAAAAAAACCGTTTACTGGGCCAGGCCGGCCTGCTGGAAGAACAGGGTCTTTACTGCGCGCCGGAAGGTCTGGATGTCGGTAATGGCCCGTATCTCCGGGGGCAGATCATTCCACAGGGAGGGGGCCCCCACAGAGAAGGCTAGTTAGTTAGCTAGTTAATTACTATATGAGCCATAGTTTACTGGCAGTAGGCAGTAGGCATTTATTAATACTTAGATGCTGTTAACTACAACACTCTGCAGATATGCTAATAATTATTTAATTAGTTCTTGACTATAAGTTTCCAATTCTAAACTACATAAAGTAAAATCTAAATTTAGGTTTTCCTCAAAGATTCTGTTTAGATATTCTGCTATACCTATAACTGAATCACTATCTTTAACATTATATGAAATCAAGATAGAGCTATGAACAATATTTGTCTTTAGCTTATACACTGACTCCCAGGTGGTCACATTGTAATAGCTCTATTATTTAAAAACAGGAAGCTGAAAAAAGAAACATGGAATGGCGCTATGAGAAAAGTGAAAAACGTAAGCAGTATTTCTTACAGTGCAAATTCTAATACAGTAAACAGCATATACACGTATGCACATTTTTCTTATTATTTGATAGTACTTATTTTATGCTTACTGTTGTTTAATATCTAATGAACTGCCTAAAGTCCATGAATTAATGATGCAATAGATGAACCACATAATTAACAATGACAACAATAACAAAATAGGATTAGTGTAGTTTCCTTTTTATCATGGTTCCCTTCTACTGAACTCATGGACATATTCATTTACATGCCCTGGCAAAATACAGAAGTGATTAACCTCTTTTCTTTTAACCCCAGTCTAGCTATATCCTGGTAACCCTGGTGGTCTTCCATCCAAATATAATCAGGTCTAATCATATTTA
Organism: Bungarus multicinctus; assembly: GCA_023653725.1. Taxonomy (NCBI): domain Eukaryota; kingdom Metazoa; phylum Chordata; class Lepidosauria; order Squamata; family Elapidae; genus Bungarus; species Bungarus multicinctus. The sequence goes on from CM042840.1 coordinate 101,772,433, forward strand.
ACTTTTTTAAAAACAAACAAGGCCACCTATGTGCTTAAGCACAGCTGAAACTAATGCTTAAATGAACTCTCTTTATACTGCAGTCAAAATTATATGTGTAATACTTTTACTGAAATTTTACATGTTGAAGAGGTTCATATGCCTAATACTATTTAATGCTTTGAGTACCCCTGAAGGATAAGTGACTGCCATTGTCCTTATTTTGCAGATAGAGAAGTAGTTGAGGGTGAGAGAATGAGAGCTTGCCTTTAGTCATCTAGTTGCAGAAATCTTAACCAGTCCCCCACTATTTTATGACCCAGTTTTTTAGACACTATACTATGCTATCTCTAAGTTATTTTGTGCTACATACATTATTATTTATACTGGATGTGATCTTTAAGCATCAGTAATATGATGATTATCCCTCTTTCCTACAACACATTCTCAGAAAAACCACTAATCCAGTCAATTTTCTTACTGATAGTTCTGGCAGCACACAGTCCTTTCCCTCATTGGCTAAATAAACAATAATAGAGGCAATAATAGGTACAATTTGCGTATTCCAGCCAAGTAATATTTGTGAGATGTAGTGCTGTTAGGCAGGGGTGGGATTCTACTAGTTTGCACTAGACATTCTAAGCAGTTCGGAGAACTGGTTGTTAGAAGAAATTACTGGCCTAATCCTGTAAGGAAGGCAGGAAGGAAACATCCTGGTGTTGCTTAAAGAAACTGCCTCTCTGTTAATCCTTATTATGTTCTTGGCAGGACTATACTTCTGCCTTAGGAAAGTCTCTGGAGTTTTTTCCCCTCCTTTGCTGGTACTTTGCTTGTGTGGAGTAACCATTCAAAGTTACAATGGCACTGAAAAAAAGTGACTTATGACCATTTTTCACACTTACAAATGTTGCAGCATCCCCACAGTCATGAGAGGCCAGGCGAGGAGATGCATGCCTCAATGTGAGTGATATTGAGTTGGTCATACCCAGCCAATATCATGGCCACCAAGCCATGTCCACCCAGTCACATGACCACCAAGCCACACCCACCACCTAAACCACACCCACAGAACCAGTTGTTAAAAATTTGAATCCCACCCCTGCTACTAGGCCTTGATAATGAGTCCATTAATAGAGAGGCTTACTTTTTCAGCTATTTTTTTCTCCAGTTCTTGTTTCTTAGAAGATTAGACGTGCAAAAAGAGCCAATGGAATGAATTCAGCTGTTCCCATGACATATTATCTGAGGCAACGTCTTTTGCCACATCTCTCCGACCCATTAGAGCAAGGAGGCAGGGAATGTTGCAGGTCCCACCCCTGAGGGAGATACACCTGGTGGGACCCAGAAGAAGAGCCTTCTCCATGGTGGCTCCCTCTCTCTGGAATATCATTCCCCTAGAAATTAAAATGATCCCCACTCTAGCACTCTTCCAAAAGGCACTGAAGACCTTGTTCTGCCAGCGGGCCTGGGGAACCCAGAGAGAGATGGAGCCCATCAAATGGCTAGTGTGATCTGCTGTCGTCGGGGCGAGGGGTGGGTGTTGGGTTTTTGTTTTTTCCCAAATTTTGTTCTATTGTACTTTACTAATTTATTTGATTCTTTTTGTTAGTTTTTTATTGTTTTTTTATTTTTATTTTTTGTTTTAAATATGGTTTTACATTGTGTAAGCTGCCTCAAGTCGCCATGGGCGAATAGGTGGCAATATAAATTAAATAAATAAATAACCAACTATGCTGAGTTAGTAAATCCTGAGCATGACTGGGTCAGCTGTGGATTGATTTCAGTTCCCTCATCAGTTAGGACAAGGCTGTTACCTATTTCATAGAATGTAGTCATTTATTGAATAGTATCTTTTACATAAAGAGAAAACTAGTGTCAATCTGTTATAAAGGCCAAAAAAAAAAAAACCATCAAAAAGGAGGAAAATTTGGATCTTGAATTGCTCATCATAATGAACATCTCTATTAGATTGAACAATCAAAAATATGACTCATGTTACTTTTCCCATTATAGTTATATATCCTTAGGGGAGCATAGACCTTTTTTTAGAATGTATACATGATAAATTATATTATACTGATCCAATTATTTTCCATTTATTGAGTTCATAACAACATGCTTATTTTCATTGCTGATTTAACTTATTTTTCATTTTTTACATAACTTATTATATCTGTCAAGATCCACATAATTGGTAAAACTAAGGCTATAAGAACAAGACATTTTTAACACTAACTTGGGGTAAACATAAAAAGTTGAAAAATGTAATAGGAGTTTCCCCACTTCAATAATAATGATTTCTTAAGGTAGAATATCTTTGAGAGGCTTTTCCCCATATCTCTCAGCAAGCAGACTGACCTACCTATTCTTAAATCATATTTCAATTGGCTCTTCCTCAACTCCCATTGTATCACAGAGAAATCAGACAGACTGGGTTGGCATAGTACAATCATTCATAATGAAATGGATTAAGGTAGTTCCTCAAATGATTCATTAAAAATGTTGTGTAAAACTAGCCTGCAAATTATAAATATAATTTCTCCTTATATTCTATTAGGAGATGACAATCCACACCTTGCAACTCACATGCAAATGGCACCTACCTTCATATTGACACCTTCAAGGAGAACTACATTTGCTGCTATTGCTGCCAAGAATAGTGACTATAAAATATTCATAAGGACCAGCTCTACTCCTCAGTCAATTCTGCAGGCAGATTGACCCAGAAAACAGAGACAGTAACTTCATCCTTATCTCAGCCTATTGCCAACATATACTTCCTTTTCCAGGACAATACCAAGATATGATCGCCAGGAGATCTTTAGGAAAAGCACCATAACCATTACTTGCATCTACCAACATCATTATTTTGATGTATATAAGGAAAGTTTAGAATGCACCATGCTGACTTCTTAATAAGTTTAGGTTCTACTGGAAGATTGTTAATTTCACATTATCACAAACTGAATTCAATTTTTATTAATCAGGTTTGTTCTCTGCCTTTAATAATTCCCTCAACGCTGTTCAACTATTTACAAAGTATATACTACTATTACTGTTAATCTTCTCATCACTCTTTATCACCCATCCCCTCTCACTTGTGATTGTAGGACTGTAACTTTGTTGCTTGTATCCTTACAATTTATATTGATTGTTTCCTAGTATGATTTAATTGCTGATTGTACCCTATGACTATCATTATGATTCTTGATTCTTAACGAATGTACCTTTTCTTTATGTATACTGAGAGTATTACACCAAGACAAATTCCTTGTGTGTCCAATCACACTTGGCCAATAAAGTATTCTATTCCTTTCTTCCAAGAAGTTTGGGACTGATCATTCTTATCCTCAGAGCAATCATAAGAGGTAAATTAGGCTTGATAGGATACAATTATTTCTTCAAAGGCCTCTAAGAAATAATACAATTATTTCTTCAAAATGGGCTTCAAAAAACTTAACAACCAGTTCTTTGTCCGGTTGCTGGGTGGGCGTGGCCATGGTGGGTGTGGTCTAGTCGGCCTCCTGCACCACCCTGGGAGCGAAAATGGGTCACGAGGTGGGAATTTTCACTCTTCCTTTCTTCAAGCCTCCAAGAGGTCAAAAATGGCCTCCCCGGGCTCCGGAGGCTCTCTGGAGGCCAGAAACAGGCCCATTTCCAGAATGTCTGGGAGGCCTGTTTTTTGCCCTCCCCAAGCCTCTGCATGGGCCCTGCACTTACCTGTGATCCAAAACGAGCCATACAGGAACTTCTGGGAGGGACATGATAGACTGTGTGGGGCCAGCCAGGGATGGGATTTGCCAGTTTGCCGAACTGGCATAAAATTAACAACCGGTTTGCCCAAACTGGTGCAAACCGATAGCAGCCCCCCCCCTGAAGGCCTCTAATAAGTCACTGTACAGTTAAACATAACAACAGAGTCTAAGGTCTGCTTTACAAGTTTGAGCTGTAACTTCAATCACTATTTGACTATGCTACTAATTGATAAATACTAGTTTGACTAAAGTTTTTAAACTAATGAAAATAGTAGAAAAAATTAAAAGAAGTATTCCCCTTTTTATTTCTCTTGTAGATCTGTTCAAAACCTATGACTTTCAAAAGCAGTCAGCAAGTAAATAATAAGCATTTTTATTGTGTGGTTTATCTTAGCCAAGTGGGGAGAAAGAGAAAAAAGGGGGAAGAAGTAACAAAAATAGTTTGCCATTCTGGGCTCTGGCACTACCTTGAAGGTTCCAGTCAAGTCAAGTCAACCATCAATGTATTTCTCTCAAAGATTAATTCCAGGAGAACACCACTTTCCCTAACTCCTTGTGGCCTAAAAATTACCCTTTTGCTTCTGAACTAATTGTTTTTTCCTTCTATGAACATTAAGATGTTAAGTACATATATTAATCAATGGAGAAAAAGTTACAATTAATCTAGTCTAAAGTCCATCTTAAGACTTAAAGGATATAATGGCTGAACCCTAGCAAGACTGACTGGCTTTGGGTACATGGAATTTCCAGATCTGGATCACAGCACAGCTTCAGTTTGTACACCAGCTGTTGCCTTTCCTGGATCAGGACTCCTTACATTCGGACATTTGAGCTCTAATTATCTCTTGTGTGTATTATTGCAATGTGTTTTACATAGCAAAGCATGAGCAGTCTTTCAGGCTCAATAGAATGACCCATTTGAAGCATTTGAATGCATTCAAGGTAGTGCTATGTAAAGCACATTGCAATAATACACATAAGAGTGTATAATATGTGGCCTAAGATTTTGTAGAGTTGTATGCAAAAATGAGTCCAGCAAACGCATATTCATTCATACAATAAATACCATTGCAAAAACCAATGCCAACCACAAAAAACTTCGCTCAAGACCAGACTTATCCATACTGCAAAGAATCCACTCCCGTGAGCTCCGTGCTGAACTCAAAAACCGTCTAGACAATGGAGAAAAGGACCTATACATTGACTACAGAGTTGATTGCATCAAAAGAAAGTCATACAACCCACAACTCCGCATCCAACCCCACACCATCCAATCCAACATCACTCAAAACTAGGCATGCACGCCCCTAACTACCTCTATCCCAACTACAACGGGCCTTAAATGCAAGCTACTCAATGCAAAAAGCCTTGTAAATAAAATACCTGAATTTCTCCTCTTACTAAATATGGCTAAATTTGACATCATATTTGTCTGTGAAACATGGCTCAACGCATCTCTCCCTAACTCCATTACCACAGTAAGAAACTATCATGTTTACCGATCAGATCTATGAAATCTGTAGAGGAGGTGGTGTTGCTATCTTCTATAAAAAGTCCCTACATCTAAAAAACATCCAAGTTACCCAGGAGCTTGCTATTCCTGAGACCATTGTCTGTGAACTGTCCTTAAATATCACATTTCAGTTCTTACTATGTTGCAAAGCCCCTGATTATGACATTGAACATGCAAACAAGCTAAATACACTGCTAACATGGGCAGCATCCTGCCTACACGCTTTCATCTTTCTTGGTGACTTCATCTACCTCATATTAACTGGACCCTTAACGAATGTACAACTGAACACACACATGCAATCTTCTACAATGCAGTAACAAATCTGGGACTAGAACAACTAGTAACCAACAACACTAGACTTAACAACTGCCTTGATCTCATCTTCTGCAATAGTTTGAATTCAATTTATGGAATACAAATTAAAGAACCCTTTTCCAACAGTGACCACAACATGATTGACTTTTGTCTCAACATATGTCCACACAAAAATGATCACAATGACAGAATCCCCAATTATAACTTCAAAAAAGGCAACTATGATCTTATAAACAATGATCTCTCATCCCTTGATTGGCAATTTCTATTCTCTGGATGCAATACTATAGAAGACCATTACAACATATTTTTACTTGAAGTCAAAAGAGTCATCAAACTATATATACCATTAATAACTCCCAAAACCAGAATAAACAAATTACCCAAAACAATAAGGAAGCTTCAATTCAAAAAGAAATCACTTTGACGGAAAAACAAATCTGATCATGTTGCCAACTTCAAAAGCCGATACAAAAATTTATGTCACCAGATAAAAACGGAATGCACCAATTATCACATTAAACAAGAAGAAAACCTTCTACGCACCAATTCCACCCATGCTTTCTACAATTTTATAAACAACAAACTAAAAATTCAAGGTCCATCCCACTCCTGAAAGGACCTAATGGTAAAGATTGCAATGACGACACTATTAAAGCCAAGCTCTTTAACACATTCTTTGGCTCAGTATTTGTAAACAGCAATGGATCATGCCCAGTATTTCCTAGTCGAACCACAGACAACTACAATGATCTAATATATATCGATTTTACAGAAGACAATGTTGAAAAAGCACTATGCAATCTAAAACCATCTCTATCTATTGGACCAGATGGAATATGTGCCTACTTCTTAAAAAAGCTATCCACTGCCATAGCAGAACCTCTAAGCATAATCTTTAAAAAATCTTTCAGGACCAGCTCCTTGCCAAAACTATGGTCACAAGCCACAGTCATCCCATTCTTCAAAAAGGGAGAGCCCAGCCTAGTTGAAAATTACAGACCAATCTCTTTATGCTGCGTCACCTGTAAAGTCATGGAATCAATTATTAAGCAATCCATCATCCTCCACTTAGAAACAAACAACCTACTCTCTAATAAACAATTTGGTTTTAGGAAAAAACTATCATGTAATCTGCAACTCTTACATTGCCAAAACATATGGACTATACAACTCGATCAGGGCAAAGCAATAGATGCAATCTACATAGACTTCTGTAAAGTCTTTGATTCAGTGGTACATGACAAACTACTCCTAAAACTAAAATCTTATGGTATCTCTGGACACCTGCATAACTGGAGAGAAGCATTCCTGTCAAACAGACAACAAATGGTCAAAATTGGGAGAGTCCTATCAAATTCTATACCTGTCAACAGTGGTGTCCCCCAAGGCAGTGTTCTAGGACCAACTTTTTTCATACTCTACATAAATGACCTCTGTGATCGTATCAAGAGCAACTGCGTTCTCTTCGCTGATGATGTAAAGCTATTCAACACCACAGAAAATACCGCTACCCTTCAAAAAGACCTTGACTACGTATCAGAATGGTCAAACAAATGGCAACTTCAGATCTCAGTAAATAAATGCTCTGTCCTACATATTGGCAAAAAAAATCAGAAAATAAAATACAGACTGAATAGTCAAGACCTTGTTGATGACCCAAACTCTGTAAAGGATCTTGGAGTACTCATCTCAAATGACCTAAGTGCTAGAGCCCACTGTAACTACATAGCCAAAAAGGAGCTAAGAGTTGTTAACCTAATCTTACATAGCTTTTTCTCTGGTAATATTACACTAATAACTAGAGCTTACAAAACATTTGCTAGACTAATACTCGAATACAGTTCATCAGTCTGGAACCCACATTACGTATCTGATTTTAACACAGTTGAGAAAGTCCAGAAATATTTTACAAGAAGAGTTCTTCACTCCTCTACTCGTTGCATAATACCTTATGCCACCAGACTCGAAATTCTAGACCTTGAAAACCTAGAACTACGCCGCCTTCGGTCTGATCTAAGTATAGTATATAAAATTATACATTGCAATGTCCTACCTGTCAATGAATACTTCAGCTTCAACCATAACAACACAAGAGCAAACAATAGATACAAACTCAAGGTTAATCGCACCAAACTTGATTGCAGGAAATATGACTTCAGCAACAGAGTGGTCAATGTCTGGAATACTCTACCTGACTCTGTGGTTTCTTCCCCAAACTCCAAAAACTTTAACCTTAGACTGTCTACTATTGACCTCACCCCTTTCCTAAGAGGTCTGTAGTGGGCGTGCAAAAGCGCACCAACGTGCCTACCGTCTCTGTCCTATTGTTTCTTTTACATTTTATTTTTCTTATATGTATCCATGTATTCATAACTACGTTTTACTTATACCTATTATCTTGTAAGCAATTGACAAATAAAATAAATAAATAAAAATAAATTATTGCTTCCTGAGCTGCAGTGGTTGCCAGTTTGCTGTTGGGTACAGTTCAAAGTGTTGGTTATAACTTTTAAAGCCCTCCATGGATAGATGCTTATTTGATGAATCATCTTATCCCACTAAGACAAGCTCACCATATTCGTGCTGGCAGAAGAGGTCTGTTGAGTAGCCTGTCATTCAAGAAACTCTGACTGATGGATCAGGAGAAGAGTCTCCTCTGTTCTGGTACCAGCCCCCTGGAACATCCACCCTCCAGGGTGAGGTTTGTTCCATTTTCCTATCCTTCCTCAAATGGCCTAAAGCTTGGCTCTGCCTGTTGGCCTGGAGACTCAAAAGCAGAGGACATCACTGAAGGTGGCTATTAGTTAGTTGACCCTATCTCCCCTCTGTACTTCCTACTCCCTCTCTGCCCATTTGTTTAATTTCATATGATTGTACTTTCATAGCTTATTTTTATTGTTTTATTTCTTGGTTCTTGTCCTACTTTATTGTTGTAAGAAAGCCAAAGTAGCCCCATTGTGAGATAGGCAGTAAGTAAATTTAAATTAAAAAATGAATGAATGAATTAAATAGTTAATTAATTATAAAATGAAAGCTTTCTAATTCTCTTTACTGGCAAAAAATTACAAAAAGTGTCCTGCCCAATTAAGAGATCTGGGGATCTTAAAAACAAACATTAACATTTGGAATTACATAGTAAACATATTGTCCAAAAGAAATTTTGGGACTATACATGCTATTTCTTGTTGAATCATAAACAAAGCAACAATCTCCAATTTCTCCATTCTAGGAAAAAGTACATTTTTGGAAGAACTTTATATACAGCATGCTTAAGAAGTTGTTTTAGAAATGAATAATATGTGGCCCGATGTATCACAGTGAAAACATCTTTGGCTTTATACAGTTATTAAATGTCTTATAGATAATGTTCAACCTAATGCCTTACTCCAAGCAAACCTTGCTGTCTTGTACAGAAGGTCTATTTATGTTCATCAGGATACAAGTGAAGCCTTGCAAAGGCAATAAAGTAAGATTGACAATGTAGTACATGAATAAGCATCCCATTCAGAAGATTCTTCAATAGGAAGGTGAGGAAATTGAGGCACCACCACCCAGAATCATTGATTGAGATGGGCAGCTATATTAATTAATTCAATGCCAGAATGTATGTGTAAGCCAAGCCATCACACACTCAGTATTTGTCATTTGTTTGATCTCATCATCTTTCTAGCTGACACACTAGATGATCTGCTTCGCTATTGAAACTTACTGAGCCATTGCCTTTGAACGTATCAATGGGCATATAACTTGTCTTGTTCCTCATAAGGAAAAAGTCCTTCTGACTCCCATTGCCAATTGGGATTCTTCATCTCTTCTATCCCTTCTGTCTTCTTAAACTCTCTGACTCACAAGTAATCTTTTTAATTTAAAAAAAATTAAATTTAAAATTTTTGCTTCCCTGAGTAATTTATCTTGCTTTTCATTTTTATATCCTTTTAATCTCTTCAAGTTACTATATTAAGCAGTTTTCATTTTCCTAGTGCTTGCCTCTCTGTGTCAAGTCTCTTTGCATCAAGCAGAATCCCTAGGTCTGCATAGTTTTGCCCCCACAACTCCAACTTTTCCCCCAAAACATTTATTTCTTCTTTCTTAGAATGACTTCCTCCCTAACTTCAGAAAGTCGCAATTCTTATTCCTTTGCACATTCTTTGCACACTCTAATTTTTCTGGAAATAATCTCTTTTATCTCATCCTGTGATCTTCTCTTGGATTTCCATCACATCTAAGGCCTATTTCCTATATCCCAGTTGCAAACTTTGAACATCTTGTTTTCCAGCAGCCAACTTATTTCTTTGCTTCTTCCCCGTCCCATCAATTTTCACCACCTTCACACTATTACTGTCCCTTGATTCTGAAGCATTTTATGATGATGATGATGATTACAACACAAAGCCTAATCATAAGGTCTGAAGTTTAGTGGGCAGTTTCAAGATGGAGATTATATGGTAAATGTATTAATTTCTGTGAGAGATGGCAGACCTCATACTAAACAAGATTTTTAGAACATGAAGACCAAGATGGCTTGGTCCTTTTTTTCTGAAAATATACTGGAGCTATTGGCTGACTTCTGAAAACAAGGTTCTTTTTGCCATATGAATGGTTCAAATTGCCACCAAGCTATTCAGGACATATCATTAATCACAAGTTTAGTGCCTAAGAATTTGCCTCGGGAAACCCAATCCAAATCAGATCTATGACATGAAAGTCTCATTCTTGCTACCCCTCAAGCTGTTGTTTCCAGCTAGAGGTTGTTTCCAGGTAGAAGGGATATAATCTTAGTTCAGTGACTCCAACATTGGTATTTAGTGGGGGGAAAAAATACATGATCAGATTACATTATTAACATCACACTTACTTTGACTCTTAATTCTATGATTGATTGAATTGGTATATCTTGCTTAATGTATGCAATCTTTGCTGATCCCAACTATAAAGCACATCCAAAATATACTTGAGTTGTTAAATAAAAAGTTAGCATAGGAGAGGTTTTTAAATATATATATATATATACATATTTCAGCTCCATTGCATACTTATGAGAGAAGACAGTAAAAAGTTGTGTAATACAAGCCCTACTTCAGGAATTTGGTTCTGGATATTGTTAAGGTAATTGCAATTTTGATTTGTGCAAAACTTCCTAGAGATTTTGCTCCTTTGTACTGCTCTATGTAAAGCTGCAAGAAAACAGTATGTAATATGCTCAGGAGAGTGGCAACTTTTAACCACACTCATGTTTATTCATGTGCAATTCATCTTTGTTATTTTATGGGCATAGATTCATTTGTTATTCACAGGAACTGCATGAGCACTCTATCAGCATTCACTGATAGTTAATAGCCACTTAGGCTATGTCTGCTTCAGCCAGTCTTCATTTGAACTCTCCTAGCAGACACCACAAATGGCTTCATCTGTTGATCATATGATTTCTTGGCAAAACGATGCTACAGTATCTCTATCCTTTAAATTAAATAAATAACTTATTATAACCTTGCTCCGAATCTAAAATTTGGTTTGACAATGGTTTCTTTTAATCAACTACTAGTTGTGTGTCTTTTAAAGAAACGTATTAGAAAAAAGAATCTAATTCTGTAAACTTGCTACTACAACAGTTTTATATTCAATATTCTTTTTGTTTTGTAATTAACACCATTCAAAGATGCGAGCTTTTTAGTAACATATAAAAAGTAGATAACTAAATGATTTTCCCTGTTCAGAAGTAGTATGTCATCCATTATTAGATTTCAGGTATAGAATCTTAAACAATGGCTAAAAGTATTCAGACCTGGCTACTATAAGAAATGGAATGTTAGAATCAGTGGAAGTTTGGCATTGCAAAGCGATTATTGTGAAATTGATAAATGAGTTTATTGATATAGTTTATGAGAGTGGCTTTCTGTTTTTGCTTTTATAGCACATTAATGCTAATTTGTATACAAAGCTACAGAGACATGGAATATTCATACAGATGATCAGAATGATGAAATCCATAAACATTTCTTTCAAATGAAGTATATTTTTGGTTCTAGTAAAAAACATCCTCAGCTGAATCTTTACTGAAAACAAATAAAAGGTTATGCAAGAAAAGTTTTCACAATCTATAACTGAGTTGAGTGCAGAGCACATTTATTCAATAAGACAAAGATTAAATAAGTTTTAATTGTTGATGTTCATAATAGTTTAATTATTTATTAGAGTCACTTACTAATGTGCCAGATAAAATATAACAAATTGCAAGTAAGCAACAAAAAATGTGCACATCAGAAAGAGAGAAAACAAAATGAGTGGGGAACCATAAAAACTCTACTTTCACAGTAAAAATCCAAGAATCTTTCTAACAAATTAAATATATTCACAACACTGAAAAGCAGGCCACCGACTGTATCTGTCTCATCAGTGCCCTACTCCTACTCCTTGATACAATTGCTCAGGACTTATCTAGCCTGTCACTTCAAGCAGTATTTCCGCATATAAATAGAGAGATATACATAAACAGGGCATGTCAGTTCTTGTGGGATAATCTTAAAAGTGTTGATTCCATCACAATAGCCCTGTATCTTATGTTAAAGGAGCCAGTTTGCATGTGGTGAAAACTTGGAGAAAATTGTAAATAAAACTGGTTTTTATTTTTGGTAATTTAAATACTATAATGATTTCAAATAGCTTTGCATAAATAAACCAAATTTGGCCTGAACTGATTTGGAAGAATCAAGGTTATATTTTTAAAAGGAAGGGCTGATAATTGCATTAATTATAGCAATTAAAATAATTGTCTATAGCACTGTATTTGACGATGAACAAAATTAGATTTTTGAGAGCTGTTCATATATATATTCCACAAAAGTTATTTTTCACTTAAGGTTCTTCAGCTGAAGCAAATTTTATATTCTAGCATCTGTAATGTCATATTTGAAATCATTCTTGGCTTTTTAGATGCATAATAATGGAGATTCAAGCCTGAAGTAATATTCATAAACAGATAATGTGTAAATATAATTCAAAATGGCTACTAATTTATTTTTCATTTGTCTTCCCATCAATAACTATTTTAAGCATCCCTGTTAGTTTCTCTTCTAACAATAATCATTATCAAGACTCAAAAGGGTAGATATGCTATTTCCTATTAAGGCTAAATCAGGTATGATTAGCATGTTTGGATTAGGAGCAGAACTGGGATCAAATAAACAATGAACAAACTAAAAGTCAATGTAATGTTTAAGAACAGATATAGTTTGAAGAAATATTCTGACTCAAGATCATAAAATAAAGGTTTGGCTAAATAACTCTAAATAGAGGTTTTGAAACTGCTTTTTTTCTTTTATAGGCACTGTCTAGGAAACTCTTTTATACATATATAACTTAAATGAAGCTTCAAATGAAGCATCTGTAAAAATAAAAGACAAATGTATATTTATCTTCTACCATTTTGCGTCTTTTAATTTCAACAATATCTAAAATTATTCAAGAGCTTTTGGGGGCAGGACTACTCTTTTTCTCTTTCTTAGTCAATTATTATCGTTGTAGCACAATAGAGTAAACAGGAACTTGCTCCTTCTCCAAAACATATATCACACAGTCTTATAAATATCAGGAACAAAACATTTTCAAATGTTTTAGTAGTCATTAAAGCTATGCAAAAGAGTATTTCAAACTAATCAAAATTTCATTTAAAGCGTATTTCCAAAGCAGAGCATCAAACTTTGAAGCACCTGACTGGAGCAATTGCTCTGCTTCAGTTCACATGCTAAAGTGAGATTCTGAAATATACTCAATAGTTCCTTTCCACGGGATTAAAAAAACTGGTAAAATCAGATTGGTTCACTTCAACATTTCAATTCAAGACAAAGTGATTTAATCTTTCGTGTAGAAATCAGACTTTGTTTGTTTGTTTGTCACCTATCTTATTCATAGGTAACTTTGGGCAATCTACAATATTTACAATATGAAAGATAGATATTTCTAATAACAATGCAAAAATACAAATCATAATTAAAGATGGGGAAGAAGGGAGCAAGATGTATAGAGGAGGGAGGTGGAATCTTCTATTGGTTCATCAACCACTTCCAGAGTGATAATCCCCTGTTGGAGCCCCAAGTCAACTGGCAGAGTCAGGTCTTCAGGCTCTTCCAGAAGGCCAGAGGGATGGGAGCAGATCTCACCCTGGGACAGGGGCAAGATATTCCAAAAATAAGAGTCACAGCAGAGAAGCTGGACCTTGATTGATTGGATCCACAGCATGCCTCCTCTACCTGCATAGGTGGGGTATGCCAGTTCCATTATAGTGAGATTGTTGTGATGGTCAGGATTCATGTGATGCCTTGAAGCAGAATAAAGTTACCTGGTACAACCTTATAAATAAACATTTAATTTATAGTGGGTTATCAATTTATCTAACCAACCTGGTAATGTCTATTATTTTGGCTGATACTTGCTATCTAAAATCTTACGTTTTCAACCTCTTATGTATTTGGTGACAATTTGAAATAAACTACTGAACAACAGATCTTTCGCTAAAGTTTCTTTTCCTGGTGGTAAATTTTACTCACTGAAAACAACTCAACACTTTTTATGCCAACTAGGCCCTATATTTTTATCCAATAGGCCCTACCATGTTTTTCCTGGGAAAACAACAAAACATGCATTTCTCTGCAATTTTTTCTCACTGCAGTTTCCAAGCAAATGCACCCAATTCCTCCACATTAGTTAGGAATATTGGAAAATTCATTTCTGATAAATATATACCCATAACAATAAACTTTCCATTTCTAGACTACAATTTAGAATTTATTATTTTATATCAATTTGCAATATTATTCTTCAGTAAAGGTCAATTAAATAGTGGTTTGTCAATGAATATGACTGTGACCCAAAGTTTTCATCCTGACACCTTGCTCTTAACATATAGCTACAATACTGTCTACATCACAACAGTGACTTTCCAAACATCAGAAAAGTATAATATCCTCTTTCCATAACAACACACCCATTGTCAGTAATCCCTATATTTTTTTTAATCACATAATTGATTCCGAAGCCAGGTACTATGGTGGAAAGTCTAAATTACATTAAAAAGTCTACTGAATCTATCTCAACTATGCAGCTTAAACACATAGCTGGATTGCTTCGCAGCAGACAGAAGCACTCCATACCAAGAAGGACAAGAGTGGACCAATAAAGGAAATCTATATGAGAGAACAAAGCTTTTTAAAGCTTTGTTCTTTTTAAAGAGTCGATCTTACTAGTTTTATCCTATTGAAGCAAATTGTTTTCTGTCTCAGCCTTCTAATAAGGGACTCCATATTTTACATGATATATTATAACAGGTTGATATATATGAAATGCCTTTACCTTATAGATATTCTAAATTCTGTACTGTTATTAATTAAAGCCAAACTGTTAATGTCTCCTTAATGTATGACATAATTAAGACAAAGCTTCCTTTCTGTCAATGCCTTAATCTGATTCCTGCCATGAAAACAAGAGATTGGTAAATTTCAAAAAAATACTACATTTTTTCAAACCCATCTCTTGGTGACTTTTACACAAGTCTGAGCAAAGAAGAAATAAAACTTTATTCCAACATTCACTGCCCATCACCTTCACTTATTTAACTTCTCCATTTCAGAAAGTTGCAAAAAGCACCCAAGAAAGCCAACAGGACAAAATAATTAGTATAGAAAAGAATTTTTTAATCTAGTGCCCTCCATATGTGTTGTGACTTCAAATATAAAATTTTAAACCAGTTTGGACAGTTGGATGACATAAAGTTAGTAAGGACTTCTTCTTATTTTTTTCTTATTTATCTTGTTTTTTTTATTCTGATCCTCATCTTTAATAGCAATTGGCCATAGCTATGAAACATGTCACTTCCTTTTTAGTTCCAGACCTAGAACTATTTAATTTCTATGTTTATGCATTATTTAGTTGCACCATTACTTAGCTGGGGATAATGTATGAAGCCAGTTAACTGAAAAATATTGTATTTACTATTGTAGTATGTCAAAATATTAATATTTTATATTTATTCTCATACTTCATTCACACACTTAAAAGTCAACAATTGATGCTGCAATTATGAAATGATGAATGCATATGGCCTATGAGAACTGAAACAATACTAATCTTACAATCTGCATTTTCATGTTGTTATCTACTACACAACATTTAAAAGAAAAGAAATAGAACAGATCACTATATTTAGCATGGCATAGACTCCACATTTCGCTCCCTAATACTCATAAAACTCTACACTTCTTCTAGACCACAAATTTAGTCTAGGTCACCAACACTAAATCACTACAGAGAAACATTGTCCTCAAGCTATCCAGTTTCAGAATCTTGTGTAAGGATCTGGAAAAAAACTTAATAGGAAATAGGAAATGATTGTTACCAAGAGTGAAAGGAATAAAATTATCTGTCAGGTTTCCAAGTGATGAAATCCATTTTAAAAGAAAATAACTAAGTCCATCTTCAAAAAGATTTCTTTTATTTAGGAAAGCATCAAATTGGCAAAGTCCATGGTAATTCCGGATCTGACCCAACCCAGAATTACTTCACAATATTAGAAGTTAGAAACAACCCCCAAAAGTCACTTTCTCCAATAGAAGTAATTCAACGTTGCTTGATGTCATAAACCTCCACCTCTAGGTGCCCAAGCATGGACAGCTCGTTTCCCATGGGAAAAAAAATCACCTAGCCAGTAACACTCTCTTTATCTCCACTCCTCCCACCTTAGGAATGTGTCAAGCCCGAAACCTTCCCCCCATTACTGCCACAGAGAAAATAAGAAAAAGAATATATACTAAGACAAAGTATACACCTAGGACAATTTCGGGCTTGACAGGCTGCCCTCCCTCATTGGAAAAGAAACCCCTGCAACAACATAAAATACATTATGGCTTGACATTATTTAAGTTGTAAGTCCTTATCAACCAATGGTCTATATATGAACCATACCAGCCAGAAAGCACTATACTATTGCTTCGCTGCCAATCATCATTCAACAGCAAAATAAGCTAGTTTCCTTGAGGAAATCTCAATGCAATTGAATATCGTCATTCCTTACATCAAGGGTCTGAACAGGCCAATATCTAAAGCTAGTTGAAATCTCCCAGGAAACAGTCCTCAATTCCTTAATTTAGGTTGACATCCCATTTTAAATCTCCCAAATTTGCCACAAGGATATCAAGCATACTTCAGTTCATATGTGCTCTCTTACCAAGAGAAGCCAAGTTAAATATAATTATCAATTCTAAGTACCCCATTGTTACCGTAACATTATTAAGGTAATAAGAAAGTCAGTCTGTTCCTTATACTCACAGTTGTAAAATTCTTGTGGCTGCACTCCTGTCCCCGGAACTTACAGTACAACAGCATCTCTTTCATGTCATGGCCCACACGCCCTAGGAACTCACTCATGCTGAAGACCTTGGCTCGGTGGTGCTGAAAGTTGGTTTTCTCTTGCAATATAGCCAGGACTGTTGGGTCAGCAAGATGGGGATGAAGGATTTGTAAATTCACATCCAGCAAAGCTAGAAGGTCACCAGCATGGTACAGATCATTGGTGGTGAGACGGGAGAAACGGAAACCATTAAAGTTGCAGATGGTGACAGCTGGGAAGACCAAGCTGTTAGCAACGAGCCCATCCACCTTGGTGATATGCTGATAAGAAAAGTAGTAAATCACTCGCTCAGAGCTCTCTACCAAGAGGAGGGCCAGGGAAGCTGTAAACGCTAGAGCCCATAGTGCCCGCCGCACAGTCATAGGTCCATAAACAAAGATATGGCGGATTCCATGTAGGGTTGAGGTGTTAGCAAAAATCTGGAGGCTGGAAGGCTGAAGACTCCCTAGGCTTCCCTCACTGGTGCTGTCCTTCAAATCCATGGAGAAAGAATTGGTCATAAAGGTACCAATTCTATCCTCTGCCTGCAGCCAGCTTCTTGTGTACTCCAGCCCTCACTCATGGGGTGAAAGAAGCAGTAGAGTCAGAAAGCAGGCAAGGTAGCTATGTATGTGCGTTTCAGTAGCAGTTGGTGAGGTGCCTCCTGCGTGCTTCTCAGCAGCCTGGCAATGATGGGGGGGGGGAGTGTTTATTTAAAATCCATTGCAACTCTATTGCTTGATTTCCTTGCTGCGATAAGGAGGGCTGGTTTTATTTAGGGAGACACCAAGGTGATGTGGAATAGATGTGGGTGGGAAGGCAAGAATCAGCCAATAGAAACAAAGCCCTCCCTCCCTCCCTCCTCTCCCTCTCTCTCTCTCTCTCACACACACACACACACACACAATCTAGTGATGAAAGGTGTGTATATGTGTGTGTGTAAAGATAGGGTGAAATCTTTGCAGCAAGCAGTCCATCGGTTAACCAAATCTCAGCTTGCAATCCATCACTTAGTATTTTACATTTAAAGAGCCTGCTGCCTTTAACACAGCAACATACTGCAGAACAGAGCTGAGGCTCTTAAAGATCAACAGTAACCCCATCCCCCATGATTTTTCAGGCTGTTGGATTCCAGCATCTTTCCCTGCTCTCTCATCTCAGCCTGCATTCCCTTAATAGAAACCAGCTGGCAAATCTTAATCTGAGAATTCTGCACAATTGAAGCCAAATGAAAGCAAAAGAACAAAACTCACAGGACAAAAGAGTTGAACATGACCAGGCTTAATACCACTGCAAAGCATCTGGGAAAGATTTGACATTTTCACCCTGAGCAGTTGTTCTTTCAAGAAGAGAGAGCAGCTAGGATTCAGTGCCAGGGATATTTGGCAGGAAATATTTGCCAGAAAAGGCATCAGTACTGCACTTTTCAGCAGCAAATAAGTTTCCTTTTTATGCCCTTTAATGGTTGCCATCAGTCTTGACAGAGTCATGTATTTTTCTACATGAACATGCATACTTTTTTGCTTTCACTCCATCTGAAGTCAAGGACTGGTACATCTGAGAAACAGCAGAAGAGAAAAGTTAAAAGCATAAAGGTATGTTACAACCACAGTCTACTTCAGTTTCTTCTAATAGTTATATATTGCAGAGAAATAGATGTCTTGAATTTAGTGAATTGCAGAATTTTTCAAACAAAATAATTAGCAGTAATCCTAAACAAAATTTATGTCTGAAATTAAAGAGATAGAAGAATAATGGATATTTAATGTTTTAAAATGAGACCCAGCATTTCCTTATGTGTCTGTGTGTTTTCTGTGTCTGTGAGTGCATATCATCCCAACAATGAACATTCATAGCCAGATAGATATGGATATGTCAATGTATATATTTACACAAGCAATAATCCATCCAAATTTAAGCAGTTTAAAACTATAATTCTATACACATTTATCTAAGATTTTTCTGAATAGATGTATGTAAGATTATATTATCAGGTTGCTAAAATTCAAGTCTTAAAAAACAGATGTATTTTTCTCTGAAAATATAGATGTATGTGGAGATATTTATTTTAATGGAGGCCTAGGTATTAATTTAAATCTCACTTATCAAGTAGAAAATTATGATACCTCAGCTGGATCATATTTATATTGCTAAGATGAAGCATTCATGCACCAAAGTTATTAATGGTAAATTCTTTATTTGTCATTTTTTATGCTATTTTTGCTATCTTTCAATATTTATTGCCACATTTGTTCCAAACTTTTATTTAAATAATACTCAGTGGATTATGCTTCAAAATAATCCTATGAAGTGAGATCGGTAAGTAGGATAATAATTGGCCCAAGGTCAGCCCATCAGCTTCAGAACTGAGTTGGATTTTTAAGCTAAATCGCATTTCACAGTCCAATATTCATTATACCAGAAATACTAGCTATTTAGTAAGTTGTGAATGTGATTATCTGAATAAACAGACTGCATGCTTTTCCTACTTCCATGATTTTTCCATGGTGCCGGAAGCAAAAGAAAACAGAATTTCAGCAGGAATAGTATTAAACATGAAGGAGCCCTGCCACCTTTTATGTTTTGGTTTTTCCTTTTTTTTGCTCTATGCTGGAGAAGGGTTAAACCTTTTCACATACTTCTAGACATCATCCTCATCAAGTATATAAAATAATGTTGGATATCTATGTTCAACAACATCACCTTAAAATCTACTTTTTATCTATTTTGCAATTTCTTAGCAACGTGTAATTTGGGACTTTGTTCCCACCCTGCAATTTTACATTGGGCAGTATACAATGGATATAGATGTCACTGCATAGATTTCACATGGTTTTGTACATATTTAAAAGGTAAAGTCTTTCTTAAGCTCACCTCCTAAAGCTACTCGGATTGGGTTATATATTGTAGTTTAATTTAAGAACAATTAGAAAGTGATTTGTCCTTGCTTTCTTCTAGTGTGCCCATTTATCTGAAAATAAATTGAAATTCCATAAAATAAATAATTTTAAACAAAGCTCTTATGTGGTATCTCAAAATCTGTTTGAGACTCCAAATTCTTCATCAGTGTAGCCTTTATTCATGCCACCTGACAATTCTGAAGGTAATTCTGGTAGCTGGAGTCTGAACACATCTGGAAGATCCCACATTGGAAAAGTTTGAATTAATCCATAATATAATTGGCTTGTTTATGGCAGCCATTATAGATTATGAGTAATAGTTAATGGCTTAGTGCACTCAAAAATCTCAGACAATCCTAATTTATTCACTGAACTATAGTTAATGATGCAAAGCCACTTTTACTTGTGTTTTTTAAAAGAAAATCTAATCTGGTAATTTCAGGAGGAAGTGGCTTTAAATGCTGTTAAATGCAGTTGCAACTTATGCCATGCAAGGAGGCATCTATTTTTGATATTGCTTTTTTTAAAGTGCTTTGTCTAAGCCATTAAATGAGTACTTAACAGACACATTTAAATTGAAACAGTGACAGGCCATAAATGATTCCTGTTATAAAGAATTACTAAATTTGGTCTCTGATCATTCAAATAATGTTCCTTTTGTTTCTCATGATCCATTTCTCTCCTTTTCAAAGATTTCTGCAAGCACAATGAGAGACAGAGTAATGTAAAATGTACAAGGGCAGAATATGGAATTGCATGGCAGTATTTGCATTTCAAATTGCAAGCTCAGTATTGGGTTATGTTGGAAGAATTGTCAGTTTAGAACAGGTAATAAAATATAACAGTACTTGGATAAGAAAAAAAATGCCAGATTAACTGCAACAGAAATTATTATGTTAATTCATTTGAACCATTTTTTTTTTTTTGAGAATCCATTCATTATCAACAGGTAATGATTATATCCCTCAAGTCCAGAAAACATGGATTTCCTTAGTATTAAGTGTGGGTCGAGGGAAGAGGCAGGACTCTCAGCTAGCTCTCGTGATGAACAGTAACTGCTCCATACGAGTGATGGGCGCTGCTTGATTTCTGCATGGCGGCGGCTGACTTATTGGAGGACTCAATTTCCCTGGCTTCGTCTAGCGCGACTTGGAACGTGAGGTCAGTCTTAGCTAATAATCGCCTTTGTAAGTTTAGGTCTTTCAAACCCAAAATGAGCCTATCTCACATTGCCTTTTGTAGATTATTGAATTTGCAGTCAACTGCGACTTCTCTTAGTGTTGCAACAAAGTTATTGAATGTCTCAACTTCCTTTTGATCCCTGCGGTAAAACTCACGTTGCTTAACCAATGTTGTTGTTGTGGGCGCATAGTGTGCTCAAAGCATATTCTGAAGCGTTGTCCAAGTTACTGTCTGTAAGTCTGTTGGTGGCGAGAGGGCTTTAACCATTTTGAAAATTTCTGGTCCATAGTAGCTTAGAAAAAGTGATCTTTTCCTATATTGTCCGATAATCCCAGAAGATCATTTGCTTCCATGAACATCTGAAATAGATCCATATACGATTTCCAATCTTTAGCTGGGTTGTATGGAGCTGGTGGGATGGGTTTGGTGATCTTGGAATGGCCAATGCAAACTCTTGATTTACTGCGATGGTGGCTGTTGATGCCATAAGGATGCCCAGTTCAATTCAGCTCCTTTGTCCTTTGTTCTCTTCGCATCCCACCTTCGTCGCCAATGTTAAGTGTGAGTCGAGGGAAGAGGCAGGACTCTCAGCTGGTGACAAACAGCTCTTTATTTATTCTCACCTTGGTGGGGGGAGGGGAATGATGTTCCAGAGAGCAGGAGCAAAGACAGAAAAGGCTCTCCTTCTGAATCCCGCACGAACATTCAAAGGAAAAGAGCAATATAAAATTTAAAAAATAAATCAAATTATGAGACTAAAGCCTTTTTCATTACAGTACATTATCACTACAGTAACTACTTATGAAATTACTACTGGAGTTACTTATGGAAGCTCTGCTTTTTGTGCCTAATAACAATATATTTTTCCAAATGTTTTAAAACGGCTTTGATAAACTGAGTTCTGTTTTTAATGTAGTTTCTGTTTCTATTATCCAACAATAATCTTATTTACTCATTCCCAGGGTTCCTGAGGCCACTAGACAGTAAACAACATGATGAGCAAGGGGAATTCAGAAAGTCCCACCCTCTCTCTTTCATTGGTCAATTTAAGGAGGAGAAAACACCTGCCCTTTTCTATATCTGTCTGTCACAGCAAACTTTTTGCTTTAATTAGTCAAAGCTGTTGAGAAGGAAGCTTCAAATGTAGAAATAGGAAACAGGAAACTTTTACAGCAATTAAAATTGACCTCATATTAAAACAACTCGTATAGCCTTTTAAAAGCTGAGGGGATGGTATTCAGACTGGAATCCTTCTGTCACTTCCCCTCCGTTTTAGAATTCATTAAGAACAGGAGATGGCACTATTTAGTTCGGATCTCACACATTTTTGATCAAAACACTAACTCATCAGTTTTAATAATTACAATACTGTAGAGAGGGAAGTAAAGTAAAGGCCAGCCATACTTACATCAAGATTCATTGAAGGACTAAAGAAAACAATTTTCTTTCTTTTGAGACCTACAAAATGAATATGAAGAAGACATGTATTCTTTTAATTAGTATTTTTTAATTACAAAGAAGGGCAAGTCATGATCACTTTAAGCACTCAGAACTCAGACCCTATTCAAAATGGAAGAGCCTAGCTTTCCTTTTGCATCCAACTCTGCATAACACTGAGGAAAACAGTATTTTAGGCCCAGCCTAAGCCAAGCAAAGGAGCAGCTGATTCATAGCTCACACTTACCTCATGCTGTCCCAGGCAATGTATGATAGCACATTACATATTTTATGAAAAATAACTGCCATACTCTATAAACATACAATAAAACAAAATGTACGTAAATATATACAATGACTGACCATAAATCATATATTCTAAACATGTTAAATGCAAATAGAAATATTTTGGGTATGTCTTTTAGTGCAATTCAGAGCTGCCTCTGTTAACAAGCAAAGAGAAACAAGCATCACAGGCAAGAAAAATGATGGTGCAGCTGGGAAATTTTAAATTCTGGACTGAATATGGACGTATTGTGACTTTTTCCCCTCTTCACTAAACCAGGTATGGGCATGGTCAAAACATGACATATCCAGCCCGTGGACTGCGAGTTTGACAGAATCCAAATGACCAGCTGTCTGCAAGGAATATAAATCCTTCCACTCCCCACTATCCTGTTAGAGCTGAAGACGCTTGTTGGATAAGAAGCAAAATGTCTTCAAAGAACAAACAAGAAAGTCCAGTTGCCTCCAGGTAAATCACCTTTGGGACAACCATGACCTAGATGACTGAGAATTACTACAGACCTCAGTATTTTTATAGAAAACCTGGAAAACCTATTCTAATTTGTAATGATAATACTGAGCCAGGATGAAGAAGCATAAATATGCTTTGGGTTGGGGTACTCTACATGCAATGAATAGCCTACAGGTTTAATTAACAGCCTTCAGGTTTAATTAACGCATACCTCAAAAAGTGTGCTTGGTGCAGTACAGTAACAGAATCTGCAGAGAAAAGCTGCAATTGCAATACATGAGCAATAGGTGGCAGCAAAATCAGAGAAATAGCGCTTCCTTAAGAAACAAGGCAGGATTTCTGAATCATTTCCAATCCTTTTACCAGAAGAGGCTAGAGAAGACATCTGTATTTTCTTTTGGGAAGATGTTAGGGTGTGTACATTTTCTCCTCATGAAACAACCAGGGTGTGGCATACAGCATGTCTCTATGTATACCAATGGTATGTAGACAACATTAAAGTGAGGTTGCCTCCAAGTGTATGAATTAGAGGGAGTATATTCAAGATGTGTAAACATGAGTTTTGTCTGTATTCTTCTGTTTTCACTAGTGCTGTATCTATGTGCACAAGTATGTATTAAGGACAAGCTGCATTTGCTCTTCTGTGTCTCCTCTAACAGATGGGAAAGGGGCTTAGATGGAAACAAGCTGCTCTCCAACTGTTTTTCTTATAGAGAAGCGTTGGAATTTTTCTTCTTCAATTTTCTCTGTAGTCTCCAGTCAGATCTGCTCTGTCTTTGATTTTGATTGTCCTTTTACCAGCTTTCCCCAAATTTGGTGCTCATTCTCATTTCAGTTATTACTGGTATAAAGAGAACTTAAACTTATATAACAGATAACAGATAATCAGAGTTGGAAGGGACCTTGTAGGTCATCTAGTCCAACCCCCCTCCGCCCAAGCGCGATACCCTACATCATTTCTGACAAATGGCAGTCCAATCTCTTCTTGAAAGTCTCAAGTGATGGTGCTCCCACAACTTCCGAGGGCAAGCTGTTCCATTGGTTGATTGTTCTCACTGTCAGAAAGTTTCTCCTTATTTCCAGGTTAAATCTCTCCTTGTTCAGTTTCCATCCATTATTCCTTATCTGGCCAACAGGCGCTTTACCCCTTCCTCCCTGTGGCAGCCCCTCAAATATTGGAAGACCACTATCATGTCTCCCCTGGTCCTTCTCTTTACTAGACTAGCCAAGCCCAGTTCCTGCAACCGTTCGTTGTATGTTTAGCCTCCAGTCCCCTAATCATCCTGGTTGCTCTTCTGTGTACTTTTTCTAGAGTCTCACATATACATACCTTTCTTCCCCAAATATATATACATTTCTTCCCCAAACCCCAAAAACTTTAACCTTAGACTGTCTACTATTGACCTCACCCCTTTCTTAAGAGGTCTGTAGGGGGCATGCATAAGCGCACCAGCATGCCTACCATCCCTGTCCTTTTGTTTCTTTTATTTTGTACCCATTTAATGTATTCATAACTATGTATATACTTATACCTATTATCTTGTAAGCGATTGACAAATAAATTCTAAAATACATCCTGCTAGGGAGTGTGCCTTTGAGTCCCAATGTAATCTAGTTTACAGCCCTGGAATTCCCAAATAACCTCCACCTCATCCCAATCCCTGCTTACTTTTTTACTCACCAGCCAATGTCAATTAAGTACAATCAAGCTGAGGCGGAACAAATTAGGCCTGTAATTAATAGCTTGATCATACACCATGATTGGTTGAGGAGTGGCACTGTCTAAAATAGATGATGACATTTACTCTGAAAGTGTTCAGTTTTTTTATTTCTTTTCCTCAAGGCTCTTTTCTGGATAGATTTAACTCATTAAACCTGTTAGAATTCTTTTTGGAAGCTTCTCTCCTAGCAAGGAACACAGCCCTTTTATTGCATGTACACATGTGAATTTAGAAAAGCACAAAAAGTTGTCCAGGCAACACTGGGTTATAGGCTAGTATATATATATAACATGACTACTTGCCATTGTTACTTGCCATTGTTAGTCATCCATTTGGTTTATCCTGTTATACTATAATTTCAAATTGAATAGTGTGATCTTTTGTGGAATGTTCTACCTTTCCTTTTGCCTCTGAACAATTATTACTCAATTTCTTTAGAAGATGTCAGAAAACAGAAAATGGAGAAAACATCCTACTGAGTTTCTTCATATAATGTATAATGTTATGCACATCTGCTTCAGCAAAAGGCAGAACTCACAAGTCTCCTGGTTTCTAGCCTGATGCCTGAACCACTTTTTCAAATTTGTTCTCGGAGCATTATATACTAAAGGCATGTTTCATTTTCAAACACAACTCTTCTTTTGATCTTCCAAAATATCAACTTTCTCCCATTCTGTTGTATTTTCAGCACACTATCTTGCTCAAGGTGAGAAAACAGACAATAGAATAGAATAGAATAGAATAGAATAGAATAGAATAGAATAGTTTATTGGCCAAGTGTGATTTGTCTTGGTGTAAATACTCTCAGTATACGTAAAGAAAAGGAACATTCATTAAGAATCAAGAATCATAACGTACAACACTTAATGATAGTCATAGGGTACAATCAACATCAAATCATACTAGGAAATAGTCAATGTAAATTGTGAGGATACAAGCAACAAAGTTACAGTCACAAGTGGAAGGGGATGGGTGATAAGGAGTGATGACAAGCAAATGGAGAAAGTTCTGAGCCCCCTTTTTTCAGTTGAAAATCATAAAAGAGGATATTAAGCTGGCTGATTGGAATTTTAAAGCAGATACTGTAGCAAATTTTATTTTTAATAACAATAGTTTAAAAGTGATTCCACCGTCTTTTATAATATTCAAAGTATATCAGTGTTAATATCCCCTTATATGCAGTATTTTGATGCCAAGTTCTTTAAAAGTTTTTCTTTACAAAATGTTTGTAATTGAATGGCATGGATGGTTCATATTCACATTTACAATATGAGTAGTGCATCAAACCTGACTTGTTTTATTTTGTAGACACAATATTATGATTAATCAAATACATTCCCTTAATCCTCCCCCAATTATCAAAACATGTCAGAACATAGAAGGGCTTTTGGGCTACACTGCATTGAACTTGGTTTTAAGGAGAAAGGGATTGGCTTTCCCATTGTGGATCTTAGTGAAATGCACAATTACACAATGAGTAACATTCCCAAACCTGGCTGAATGTGGGCAAGCAGGAATTTTAACAAAGTATGGAAACAACAATGTAACTATGAGGAATCCAATTTTGTGGTAGTCTGGAGATGAACACAGTTTCCCAAAACCATTTTGTTTGCTCAGGACATTCCACATTTATGGGGCCCAATACATCTGCATCTGCTGCAACCCCCTTCAACTGGCCCTGGCAAAGGCCATTTTAAGATCCTTTTATCCATTATTTGATGATTCCATTTTTAATCTTTTATTCTCTAAGGAATAATTAAAATACTGCTGCCACAACAGAGGAATTTCATAGTCTCAAATAATATATTACATGTCAAGATGCACTTTATTAATAGTTAAGAGTGCTTTATAAACAAATAATATTCATTTATAAAACAAAATACAGTACAAAACTAATTTAAAAATCACACATTGGATAGTAAAGAAAGACCAAGGACAAATACAGTTATGAATGTTACAAATATTTTGCTAAAAATACTGAAAAATTAGCATAGAGCTTTTCCAAATGAAAATCTGACATCTAGAGGCATCAGAGGTGAAAGAAAATATATATATAATTTCTATATATGACTAACATAAAATAAGTAGCTGTGGTAAATGAAAATTCTATGAATGATCAGGATATAAATGAATGGAAAGGAAATACTTTTAAAAATTAGGCAGTTAAAATAGGAATTGGTTGAAAGAATGAAGGCTATTGAGGAAAAGTAAGATGCTGGAAAATACAAAATTCACAAGCAATTTGCTGTTACCACCTTAACCAATGTTCTCAAACATTCCTGTTCAGTTGAGACTGAACTAGCCAAACCACAGAGAGCTGAATAAACCATTGTGTAAGATTCAGCTGGCTTTCTCCATGCACTGCCATCACGCAGCCCCTAATAAAATATGATTACGTAATAGATCTCTTAGTTATTTCAGTTTTTTTTCCCACCGACCATGAATGGATTCCATGTATAGGGAGAAAGTAGGTAGAAAAAACTTAAATGACTGCCATAAAGCTTCAGAAAATCCAAATTTAATTCTAATTGTTTCAGGATGAATTCATTTTACAAATGAAAGGTATTTGGGACAATAGGCATATCTGGAATTTCAAACAATAGAATGGAATGGAATAGAAATAGAAGAGAACAGAAGAGAATAATAGAGCATTCTTCATTGGCCATGTGTGATTAGACACACAATAAATTTGTCTCTGATGCATAAGCTCTCTCTATATATACAAACAACAAAGTAATATAATCGTAAGATACCAGTAGGAAAAGGCAATAGGAATTATGAGAAATATAATAGTAATACAGCCCTAGAATATGGGTAAATATTCTTAGATATAAGACAGTGCGGAGGGAATTTTTGGATATAAGACAGTGTTCTATTCATCACAGTGATGGCATTGAGGGTGGGCGGGGGGAACATGTTGAAATCTCTCTCTCCTGTTTAGTTGCTGTACCAAACCAGACAGTTATAGAACTTCAAATGACAGATTCAATAATTCCTCTGTAGAACTGCAGGCCCTTGGGCAATCTGAGCTTTTAGAATTGGTGCAGGAAGAACATTCCTTGCTGAGAAATGATGGTTCTAATGTTAGGTATCCATTGCAAGTCCTGGGAGATTACAGAACCCAGAAACTTGAAGGTCTCTACTGTTGATATTGCATTGCATAATATTGGAAGAGGTGGTAGAATAGGAGGGCTCCTCCTATAATCTATTATCATTTCTACAGTTTTAAATATGTTCAGTTCTAGATTGTTCTGGCTGTGACACAGGACCAGTTGCTCAACCACCTGTTTGTATATTATTACTGTATTATATGATATGATTATACTATATTTTAGTTATGTATTACATTTACATCCTGTAATTTAGGAAATGTTGGCTCAAATATACCCTGTGAGTTCCATGATATATATTAAAAAAATAACTGCCACTATCAGCAAAACCAATCACATCTTTTTATTTTCTAATAGTTATGGAGCTTGTCTTGGATCCAGGAACATTCTTAGAAATAAGAAGATGCTGAATATTATGCTTTGTTTTCCATTCATTTTTAATTAAAACAATATTTTGGTGGCATGGAGCCTGTAAATTGCCAAAAAAAATCTCCCTATGAAAGCAGTGCTATTCCCCATGTTGCCTGCATTAGCTTAGAAGAAATATCATGTCTCATCACAGAACTCCAGTTTGACTTGGGATTCAGCCAAATAAAATATACACCCTTCCTAGAGGCATAATCAAAATTTAATCTCGTTCCCCCACAGGGCTCAAACTTTAAACAACCAGATACTTTTCTTTTCATCATGGGGCTCTTTTCTTTCCCCACTTTTTCAACACCTGTTTGAGAACATTATTTAAAAATATGGGTGTGGGGGGGCAAATTATCATTTGGACTTGCCAGAAAAGGATGGTGAACTAAAGTGATGGAATCAAGAAACTCCCACAAAATAGATAGATGACAGATAGATATAGAGAAATTCATGAGGGAGAAAGGAAGGGAGAGAGAAAGAGAGAATCTATTTTTATAAAAGAGATACAGTACTTGTCCTTTATGGATTTGACTGGTGCCTTTCTGCTAGTCTGGGCATCAGAAATGGAAGTGAATAGCAACTGTGAAATTATTCATTGAAATTAGCAGACACAAGCAGGCAGTAGTAGTTAGTTCAGCTTCCCAATAATTTCACCTACCTTGTCAGTTATTTCTGCCCTCCCACTTCCCTCAGAATGTGTCAACAATTATCCACAGGTTTACACCCACTTACCCCAGTGGTAAATTTCTTTTTTTAAGATATTGGAAGTCTAGCCTTTCTGAAAGCTGCTGTTTCTGCTTCTCTTTAGAAATGATAATGATTCACTTGATAATTCAGAGGTGCTTTTGATTTATATTATAACATGCATTAACTGCAAACTTGTCTTATAATTACCAAATTGTTTCTTTTGTTAGAAACTTTTGTAAAGCACAGAAGCCACTGTCCCAAGTATTTGCAATGTAAGATTGGTAACAATAGGTATAAAAATAGAGAAAAAATTGTTCCAGAGAAGTAAAAAAATTATATAAGACAGACTCCAAGCAGAATTCATCATACTGTATTATGTCAACAATCTTGTAAAGGGAGAAACCTGAAAAAAGAAGGCATGAGGGAAGATAATTAAAAATAAAGCCCAAGACTGAACAGAGAGCAACAGAACAGACAATAAATAATATTGGCCTAGATCCTGATATAAAGCCTCCAATGAAATCAAAGGGAGCTGAGCTTATTATATACAATCCATTTGTTAGGTTCATTGGATGGGTCATAACAGGCTTCGTCTCAACCCGACCAAAACCGAGTGGCTGTGGTTTCCTGCTCCCAGATACAGTCAGCTTGTTCCCTCGCTGACCATAGGGGGTGAGGTACTGACCCCTGTGGAAAGAGCGCGCAATTTGGGTGTCCTCCTGGATGTACGGCTGTCTTTGGAAGAACATATTGCAGCCGTCGCCAGGGGGGCTTTTTATAAGATTCGTTTGATCTACCAGTTGCGGCCCTTTCTGGATCTGGACGCACTTCGCACAGTCACTTCCGCCCTCGTTATCTCCCGCTTGGACTACTGCAACGCTCTCTACATGGGGCTCCCCTTGAAGAGTCTCCGGAGGTTACAGTTAGTCCAGAATGCAGCCGCACGGATGATTATGGGCACCCCCAAGGACACCCACATAACACCACTTCTCCGCAGACTGCACTGGCTTCCTGTGGCCTTCCGGATTCGATTCAAGATGGTACTATTAGTATTTAAAGTGCTCCATGGCTCGGAACCTGGCTACTTACGGGACCGCCTTCTGCCACAAACAACCTCCCGCCGCCCAGTATGCTCCCACAGGGTCGCCCTGCTTGGGATACCGCCACCTGATCGTTGTCGGCTGGCGACCCCGAGATTACGTGCTTTCTCTGTGGGAGCCCCCTCCCTTTGGAACTATCTCCCCCCGGAGATACGAGACACATCGGACATCCTAACCTTCCGGCGTGCATTCAAGACCTTACTTTTTAAGCAGGCCGGCCTAGCCAATTAAAGGTTTTCTGAGATTTTTAAATTTTAGATTCAAATAAGACTTTTAATTCTATTTGACGGGACTCAATCATTTACTTACTTACTTATTTTACTCATTTATCCTATTTTCATCTATCTATATTCAATTCTGAGTTAATTACTGTTACTGTTGACTGTGTCTTTATATGTTTAGACTGTACACCGCCCCGAGTTCCTTTTGGGAGAGGGAGCGGTATAAAAATACGATAAATAAATAAAATAAATAAATTCAACATAGTTAATTCAGGTTACACAACTGTTGTATTTATTTAAACATTACAGCCAAATATAACATATTATGGCTTAACCTAGAAGTCTGCTGCATCAGCATAACAAGACTGTGGCATGATACATTGAATCTCTGACTACCATTCCCATTTTACAGTCTTGTCTCATGTATTGTACAAATAGTCACTGAAAGAGAAAATGTTATTACTGAAACCATTTTCGAAAGAGATTTAAGCGCACATCCTCTTCACAACATCTCTTTCCTAAGCTTTAAAAAAAAGTTCTAGTGTTCAATAGAAATATTACAGCTTACCTTTAAATAGAATTAATTCTGGGAAGGAAAAAATAATTGGATTAATACCGTATATAGCAGCAAATACAGAACATCTTTTTGTATTTAAAAAAAACAAAGCACATTTATTATGACAGAAAGATATATCTAAGAGAGAGAGCATATGCAAAGTCAAGATTTGTTGCAATCCATTTTTGGTCATTACAAATAAATGAATCAGTATATCAACTATTTTAAAAGTTAAAACAAATGTATTTATTTATCTTTCATAGAATGGGAGGATTTGATGCTGCTAAGTTGGGCTGGCCAGCCTTGGGATGCGCCACTCTACAAGGTTTGTCTACTCAGCTTATTGGGGGGAAGAAAACTGGCAGAGGCACAGGGCTTTTTAAAAAAAAAAACTTTATAGAGTAGCCAGCTCAAGGTTCAGAAGCAATGGCTGGGGGTGTCAAAATAGGAAGCCCAAGCCTATTGCTGCCTATCCACCCTCCACCCATCCCTCGCTGCAGCCAAACTGCTGATTCAGCGTTTGGGGCAGAGCAACCTATTATCATCATTTTCTGAAAGCCCATTCACTCATCTGGCTCTCCATCCAGCACCCACAATGAGTTATCCTCACAGCAACTTTCTGGTGTCAAGATGTCCTGCAAAGAAATGGCAGTACCAAATTGGCAGAGGAGTTAGTGGTAGTAAGGCTGCCCCTTGCTGGCTGAGCTAGCACTGTCAAGTCATCATAGACCCTACCTATCAGGTCTGGGGCAAGGTTATTTCAAATTGGAGCACTTGTCCAAAATTCTGATTCAATGTATAAATTACTTTGCACAGACTAATATTCCATTACAGATTGTCCTCAACTTACAACCACAATTATGTTCAAAATTTATGTTGCTAAGTGAGACATTTGTTAAGTGAGTGTTGCCCATTATGCTACTTTTCTTGCCATAGTTGTTAAGTGAATCACTGCAGGTGTTAGGTTAGTAACATAGTTGTTAAGTGAATCTGGCTTCTCCAATAACTTTGTCAGAAAATCCTATGATTCCAGGACACTGCAATTATCATAAATATAACTCAGTTGTCAGCATCTGAATTTTGATCAAGTAAATATGGGTATGCTGTATTGCTCCTAAGTGTGAAAAATGATCATAAATCTTTTTCTTCCAGTGACATTGTAACTTTAAATGATCACTAAATAAGTGTTGTAAGTTGACTACAGCTAAGCATGACTCTCAGCCTCTACTAGAGGATTACTCGCAAATTAAACATCACTTACAGGCTTCGTAGTTACTTGGTTTATTCCAGTATTTCATCCTGAGTGACAAGAACAGATCAAAGTTAGCGCTGAGAGCCTCTGAGCGTTTAATATATCCTTGTTAATCCAGCCCCTCCCAGCCGTTCCTGTCTAACATCTGCCATCGTATCTAACATCCCCCATGCCTACACCATGTGCCTATTTTATGTCGCCTAGCCCTACGCTTGTGTTTCCCCTGTATTCATCCACTCCCCCTTCTTGTTCCATTCCCTCCCGTCCATTCCCCCAATGTGTGTGGTGTGTTCAATAGGCCCTTTTCTAGCCCAGCTATCCAGTCGCTCCCCCTTTCAGGTTTGTTCCAATCTTCGCGATCTGCAGTCATCCGGGAGGCTGGTAAATTGCCCGCAAGATCGGCAGTGGCCATCTAGGAGGCTGGTAGGATCAACGAGAGCAACAATCCGGGAGGCTGGTAATGCCATTATCCACAATCGCAGCAGTGCTCCATCCGACACCCTGGCTGGTCCCTCTGATGTGTCAAGCTCCGGACTGGGCAGCAAGCCTGGTTGGACTCCGGAGCCCAATAGTGACAAGCCTATTTAGCAAATTACCTCATCTTTCCCAAGAACCAGCTTATGGCCTACAAACTGTGTCCCACTGGCCCTTTTTCCTGCAGCCTAGGTAATGAGTAACAGATTCAAAGAGCGTTTGATAAGCAAGTCCTAAATCGGGATTGTTTTTCTCCACAGGAACAGAATGAAGCGCAAGAGCGTCCGTCCTAATCATAGCCTACCAACAAATTCTTCCAGAAGCTGCAATTGATCTATTAATAGCAAGAGCCATTTCTTTTTATTTCTCTGGAGAACTAAAATATCCTTGAGATGGATAATTGTGAACTAAGAATGAAGCAATTTAGGTTATGACAGAGAAAAAAAGGTTTAAAGCTCATGTGATTTCAAGAACTGGTTCCTGGCACTCTCTCTTGCAACAGAACATGTCACAACAGAACAAGCACATATATTGAAATGTTTGCTGTTTCATCTTTTTTTTTAAACATAGGCTTCTGACTGGTTGCAAAGTTCACTCTGTCCCTTCTAAACCATGTACAAGGAAATACCCACTGTTCCCTCTAAACCATGTACAAATATCTTGCCAACCATTTTGAAACACCAGAATATTCAAATTATGCCAGACAAATCTAATCAATGGAGATCTTTTGAAGCACACACTGAGAGCAGCCAAGCTGTATTAATAGAAAAAGGAGACAACTCTGCATGCCTTAGAACTCTATCCTTCTCAATTGATTTACTGATCCCCATATAGACTGCCCCAGTTTGCAAATAACTGATTTAATATGTTATTAACATAGATCACTTCAATTTTCAGTCTAATAACTGGGTAATTCTGGGAGTTGAAGTCCTCACATCTCAAAGTTGCCAAGTTGAAAGATGTTGACAAAGATGACCTGAAAGCATTTTATTAAAATGAACACATCCTTGCTAACAAGACTTCATAAGATACATGGACAATGTCATCCACTTCCTTCCCTAAGCAACTGCTATATAGACATATAATCTACCACTTCAGCTGGCTTTTTGACTTATACTTTAACAGTAATATTTTTTGTTTGTTCCTTTTTTGATTTAAGACATTAAAGCACAGCTTCTTTTGGGAAATTGTGCATACACCTTTGAGTTGAGAATGGTCAGATTGATCCTCCTACAGCTAAGCAAAAATAGAAGGAAATACTTTATTAAGGACTAGAGGTATAAAGTTGCAGTCACTGCTATTGTACAAGCCTTCCCCAAATCTTTCCAAAGTGTGGTATTCTCCAATATATGGACATCAACTCCTACAATTCCCTATTCAGAATTGTCATTGCTGAGAATTTTGGGGATTAAAATCCATAAATCTGTTTAGGAAAGACTGGCATTTATTTTTAGTGAGGTTCAATCCCAGCAAAACATTTATAATGTTGGAATTTATCCTGGATGATTAAAGAGACAGAGCCCATAGACTAGCATGGGTCACAAAAGGCAGCAGAGTCAAATGTATGGATCTAATAATTCAATGAAAATGAAGAATCTGGTATTAATAAAAGAAATGGGAACATGAGGCAGCTTCAAACTGGAGTATTTCAGAATTCTAAAATACAGAACTGACATGATGTAATGGCTTTGATGCTGAAATGGCACTGAAGAGGCCTAGGTTTAAATTCCACTCTTGGCCATGAAATCTCACTGAATGACTACTAATTATTTTAGCCCTCCCTACTATACAGGTTCGTTTTGCAGAGGAAACTAAAAGGAGGAAGCACTATGTGTACTGCACTGAGCTCATGAAAAAAAAAAGCGGGGAAATATATATCAAATAAATAAATTTCCAAAGAGTTAGTTTGTTTAAAGAAAACTTTTTCACATTTGTGGGTGGAAAGTCATTGAAGTTTTATAAGCAAGGGGATAGCAGAATTAAACTACTATTCTGATTTTAGTGGATGGGATTGGACTTCAGCATAATTGAAGGGGAATCATTTTAGTGAAATAAAAATTATACCAAACATCAAAATTGAATAAATCCCAAAGATTAAGACAACAACAACAATAAAAAGAACTTTACCTAGTAACTGATTCCAGAATTTAGCTTTTGGAATTACCTGTTTTATAGTATTTGTTTTTCTATGTTCCTACATTTGTGTTCACCCTCTTTTCTTTTAATCTCCCTCATCCATCCCATCTCATCCCCCAATACATTAAAAAAAAACACACACACAAGACATTATAGGTGACTTCAACTGTTTTAATAGATAATAACAATTAGCTGATGAGGAAAATACAGAAAACTTTACTGCATATTATAGTTGTCAAAACAGAGTTTTTTTTTTCATTTTACATAACAGCAATAGCTATAATTTCACAGTTTCCAATAAAAAGTGTTGGTTTTGCACCCTCTTGTAAGATTAACACATCAAATCAAGGATCATTCTTTAAGTGCCAATGAAGTGCCCTGAAGCCTTCACATAAAAGACTTTCAGAAAAGTGCACATTTATTTAACACAACACAACACGACACCCACAGCATAAATTTACATCTTACAGAGGCATACAATGCTAGATTAATTCCTGCATCTAAATACACACAAACAGAAGGCAGATGTTACCCTCAAGCAATTCCTATTTTCAAGAAGAATATGTCCTAAAAACCTATATATTGCTACTACTGTTCCTGTCAAGTTACCACACTCTCTTGAATTGTTCAGCTCTAGATGTGCCAAGAGTAGCCAAGTTTTTCCCTACAGCAGTAATAGGTGTCAAGGTCATGTGAGAATGGAGATGAAAGTTTCTGAGTTTTCTTTGAACAAAGCAAGCAGTTCAGAGCTTTAGCCAGTATTATTAAATTAATTAATCATGTAGAGCAAAACAGAGGCCAGCTATAAACAGGGTAAGCAAGTAAGCTGCTCCTCTGCCTGTTCTTTTCAGAAAGAAATTTCTGACAATACCAAAATGCAGGGTTTTTTTTTGGGGGGGGGGTTGTTTCTCACCTACATTTTCTAGTTTATGCTTTCAAATGTTACTAAAAATATGGTTTTCAGAAATTAAAATTACATTTAAAATATGGAAAAAGTCCTGCGCAGGGGCAAATGCTTAAAATGTCTGTCAAATGATAGTGAAGGGTTTTTCTAGTGCATTATCATTTCTTTGATTTGTGATTTAACTGAGAAAAAAATACAGAAGGAGTACTAGCATTTAAGCAGGCTATTGCAGACAAAACTGTTTTTTGATTGCAACTTTTGTATTTAGCAAATTTAATCTGTAGGAAATATAAATGTCCTTTTGAAAGTCTAAAGTTGGATGGATGAATAATCAAGACCCCTTTAATCATCAAGTTGTCAGAACGAATGTATGCAATATAGGTGTTTCCCCAAACCTGAAGTAATTCATAGGACTAGAAACATGGTTTTGTTTTCTTTTAGACACCATGGTTTTGGGGAACAAGACAACTGCAGACCACCAGGACATCCTTCTCAATGATCACAAACACTCCTCTGTCAGCACTTGTGGTATAAAACCAAAGACTTGAACAGTTTAATTTTGCTAGCAATTCCCCCCACCCCTGAAATTCTCTGAGTATCTTCTTAGGATTTTCTTCCTTCAATAAAAACTTTAAATGAATAAAATCAAATTATTATCACTAGAATATTATGAACACAATGGAAAACTATACACACATGCAGTAAAGATCTGGATTTAGTGCCACACTTCCAGATATTATGTCTCCAAGATGATTATTCATCAAATTTCCCATCACGGATACTGTCAAATGAGAAAGGGAGAAACTTGAACCCGGTACCCATGTAGAATTTATTTTGGAATTCCACCCTGTAAGAAAAAGACAGATGAAAAGCACTCATTAGTTGCCCACTATCATATATATTATAAATTTCTTTAAGAATCCAAAGTAGTACTGACATTTTATTTCCTAAACAGAAAGTATTCATTTAGTAATTACACTGGCTAGCAACCATTCAAAATATGACCGTAATAAATGGTAGTATATTGCAAATAATGTGCATACTTACACCCTGCACCTTATAACAATGCATGCTGGAGTTACAATAATGCTGGTGTTACTGAAAGAGAGAACTTTATCTGAATGTGATCATAGCAATCAGTAATCTTCACTCTGTGTCAGTCATCTGGTTCATTTAGCGATCACTTCACTAGAGCCCATTGTGATTGCTAAATAAGGTCTGTCTGCAAGTTCTTCCTATGATTCTTACATTTTGTTGCATTACATACTGTTCCAAATATCCTATGAGTTCGATCCATTTGCAAAAGATTAAAATTGCATGAAATGCCAATAGAGAACTACAAGCAAGGACATATGTAATGGCAGTGAGGACAGTGACAACTTATTCAGTAATGCAGTTAACTCCAATGAGACACCCACCAAATATGCTGATACTTCAATTTCCAAAGTATCTAGTAGCATGGCCTTGCAGCCTAGGAATTCAGAACGCTGCAATACCAACCTGCCTGGATGTTTCCAGATTGAGGAAGACTGCTCTATGCTCTAGTATGTTAACAGTCCTAAAAGATTCCTGCAGGACTGTCAAATGTTGAATGATCATAATGTTATTCCCCAGTGAGAAAAAGTATAAAGACTTTATTTTATAATGGAGGGTAAGAACTCCTTTTTAAGATTAAGGCTGCAATCATCATCCCCATTCCCCCCCAAAAATATAAACAATGACTATATACACTCAATGACTGTAGGCCTATAGCGTTAACAAGCTCCATCATAAAGGTTTTTGAGCGACTAATCTCACAGCACATCAGAGACTGTCTCCCGCCCTCCATTGATCAACATCAGTTTGCTTATAGAGCAAACCGATCTACAGAGGATGCTGTGGCCATCACTTCATAGAGCGCTGAGTCATCTGGAGAACAAAGCTATGTGAGGATGCTCTTTGTGGACTACAGCTCTGCGTTCAACACTATCAGCCCAGATATACTAGTAACCAAACTGTATAATCTGCAGGTCCCCATCCCCACGTGCTCCTGGATTAAGAACTTTTTGACAAACAAACTACAGTCTGTTAGACTTGACCCCCACCTTTCTTCCACTATTCCACTCTGTACTGGTTCCCTCCAGGGTTGTATCTTGAGCCCCCTGCTATATGCCTTGTACACCTTTGACTGCTCACCAAGCCACACAACAAACACATCATAAAGTTTGCAGACAACATGACCGTGATTGGTCTCATCTCTGGAGAGGATGAGACAGCATATAGGGCAGAAGTAGAGAACCTGTCTGTCTGGTGTTCACAGAACGATTTGTCACTGAATGTACATAAAACCAAAGAACTGATTATGGACTTCAGGAAACATGGACAGGACCACACCCCACTCATCATTAACAGAGAACGAGTGGGAACTGTCTTTACGATCAGATTCCTTAGCATCCATATCTCAGCCAATATCTCCTGGTCCCCTAACATCAAGGCCATAATGAAGAAGGCTCAACAGTGGCTGCACTTCCTGCAGGTTCTCAGGAAAAACAATCTGGAAAAGAAGCTGTTGCTGGCTATAAAGCCTCTGTGGAAAGCACTCTGACATACTGTCTGGGTGTATGGTACACAGGCTTCTTAGCTGAGGACAGGAAAACTGTACAGAGGGTGATAAATACAGCTCAAAAGATCATTGGTTGCCCTCTGCCTTCCCTGGAAAACTTAGCCAAGTCCCGCTGCCAAAGCAGAATCAAGCCCATCATAGAAGATCCCTTACAACCTGGCAATTATCTTTTTGACCTGCTGCTGTCTGGATGGTGCTTTAGGTCAATAAAATCCCATACCACTAGATTAACAAATAGTTTCTTTCCCTGGGCCATCCGAACTGCAAATGAATATAAGTTACTACCATATTAAGATGTGAAAAAATGTGAAACCACAATACCTCATTCAGATGTATAATAACATATTACAGTACAATCCATCTCTTGTGTATTACATTCGGCAAAGCGCCACAGTCAGTGCTGGATATATATTTTGTGTATATTCGTAGATATTGTACTCTCAAATTGCAAATGGAGACGTGGGTACTCTATTTTTCTTATTTTTATTTTTCAAGTGCTTTGGTTTCATTTTATCGCAAACAGTTGCTAGGGTGCATCCACAGTTTCGTTGTACTTGTACAATGACAATAAAGTTCTTTTTATTCTTAAATAGACATATGCAAGACACATACTCGCATAGGAAAACTGTGCACTTATTGTCTAAATTCCTATCAACTGAATGAGGTGGTCCAGTCACCATCTTCAGTCTCAATTTATTGTTTCTGTAAAAAAAGAGTCAGTAGTGTTCTGACTCACCATTTACTTATTGCTAAGTGAATCTAACCTTCGGTACCTCCCAAAGAGTTTCTTCTACTACATTATCAGAATAATCATTGGTTGGTTCTCTCTACCCCCATATCAGCTTGACCACTGCAACACAATATCATGTTGATAAGCTTCCGGTGAATATGTATTCAAACACACACACACACAAACACACACGCACACACCCCACAGACTTTGTAGATTATTATAAGCATCATTATTATGATTATATTAATTTGTTGTTTGCATATATATTGAGAGCTTACACATTGGAGACGAATTCCTTGCATATCCAATAACACTTGGCCAATAAACTATTCTAGTTTATTATTCTGTTCTGTTCTGTTCTCTACTCTTTCTACTTCTATTATATTTCTATTCCTATTTTTTATTTTATGCAAATTATTGTACTTTCCTTTCTCTGTGACTCTGGAAATGAAGCAGGAATGGACGAGTTTTTATTTCTCCAGTCCTGTTTCAGTCTGACTTTACCCAATAAATTTATAGTATAGCTAGATGCTCCAACAACCAGGAGCCAAATATTAAAAATGTCATTTTCCATTTTAGTTCTTTCAAGCCACCTCACCCATGAACCTTTGCAAAAGTGTTACATTTTTTCATTATAGTAATATCATTAGTTAACAATAAGCCAACCCAGGATCAAAGCTACATTTGCTCCTTAACTTATAAATTTATAAACAGGCACTGTAACAATTAGTTACTTTTAAAATACATTTGACAAATCAAAAAATATATAGTTTATATTTTATAAAAATATAAGCAGTGCTAGAATGGAATAGCTCAAAATACAGATAGTCCTCGACTTAAGACAACAATTGAGCCCAACATTTATGCTACTAAATGAAACATTTGTTAAATGAGTTTTGTCCAATTTTATGATCTTTCTTGCCACAGCTGTTAAGTGAGTCATAGTAGCATAATTGTTAAGTGAATCTGGCTTCCCCATTAACTTTGCTTATAATTTTGCAAAAGGTAATCGCTTGACCTCAGACACTGCAACTGTCATAAATAAATATGAGTCAGTTGACAAGTGAATTTTGATCATGTGACCATAGGGATATTGAAATTGTCATAAGTGTGAAAAATGGTCATTAGTCACTTTTTTCAGTGCCATTTGAACAGTCACCAAAATAACTGTTGTAACTCAAGGATTGTTATACCTTGTGCAATTGAGATATACTGTTTCTGGTCTTGTTTTAAGTCTTGTAAACCTCAATTGCACAAGAGAATTGCTAGACCCATCTAAAGTTCTAGGAAAGAAGAATCTTAAACTCTCTTCCCAACTTTTCCCTCATCTTTATGTCAGAATATTTCTCTGCTAAGCTACAATTTTCACTAATTTTAATTCCACCCAGAATATAAAGAGAATTATACTGAAAGGCTGCCCAATCATAAACAGGCATCAAACATGGAAAGGAAAACTCCATGATTCATTAAAAAAACAGGTCTGGTGATCTTCTGGTCCCAGGTAGGAAACATTTTCCACCCTTTTTGCCTGCCAGGTTTTGAAAAAATTCGAAATATTATTTACTGCTTTTCCACCTTAATGGAACATTTTAAATACTGGCCTCTTTTTAGAAATAACATCCATTTCACTGCTTGTACTAAAATACACATGCTTTCTCAGGGACAGAATGTAACGAGGTTCTAAGGAATAAGTAAAACTTTCAGTTAGTTTGTAGGTAAATATGAAACTACAGAAAATATAACAAATGGGAGAGACTTGATTCATTAATGTATCAGTTTGAATTACTGTTTATCTTTTGCAAACTCTACATTGATATAATTCAAGGTTTGCTAGTGTCACTTAACTCTGTTTACTACAAGGATATCAAAGTTAGGCTAACCTCACCAAATATTCGATTATGTTAAAAAATGTGACAAAAAAACAAAAAGTGATCACCTAAACTTCCTATAGTTAGCAAAACAGCTTATCAGAAAAACAATGTTCAAACAAACTTTTCTTCCTATATGTTATTTTCATTACACATGTTTTTGTTTGTTAAGAATCATTCAATTTTATCAGTCCTCACTTGTAACATGAAATGTTCCAGATACATATTTTCCATCATGGCCTATATGCAACTATATCCTAAATCAGGAACTCAGTTGAACATCCTCCCTGAGGCCAAGGACGAAAATGCCAATAAACTGTATAGGTAGTCCTTGACTTACAACCATTTGTTTAGAAATAATTCAAAGTTAACACTGAAAAAAGTGACTTACAACCAGTCGTTGCACTTATGACCATCATAGCATCTCCATAGTCACATGATCAAAATTCCCAGGGTCATTTATCATAGCATCTCCATAGTCACATGATCAAAATTCCCAGGGTCATTTATCATAGCATCTCCATAGTCACATGATCAAAATTCCCAGGGTCATTTATCATAGCATCTCCATAGTCACATGATCAAAATTCCCAGGGTCATTTATCATAGCATCTCCATAGTCACATGATCAAAATTCCCAGGGTCATTTATCATAGCATCTCCATAGTCACATGATCAAAATTCCCAGGGTCATTTGCAACTTTTCTAATCAGCTTCCAATAAGCAAATGGGAGAAATCAGGTTCACTTAGTCACCATGTGACAACTGCTGTTATTTATTTAGCAACCATGCAAAAAAGGCTGTAAAATTGAGTTCAACTCATTTAATGAATGCCTTGCTTAGCAACAGAAATTCTGATCCCAATTAGTGGTTGTAAATCAAGGATTATCTGTACAGCATTTCTTATTTTTTTCAGTCAAAATTCAATAGTATAATTACTAAAGATTATGAAAACAAAACAAAAAAGGGTGAGAATGAGAAGCACATCTGACTAATTGGCTACCCACCCCTGCCTAAATCAAGGGATCAGATTAAATCAGTAGTCAGATCAAAGTTATCAATTTCACAAACAGGAGAACAGCTCTATGACCTAGAGAAAAAAAAAACCCACATTTTACTTCTCTTCACTTGTTGAAGCTGCTGATTGACAGAGTTGGGTGAGGGGGGCAAAAGAAACAGTCCCATTGGTCAACATTCAAAATTACACAAAACTAAGAGTCAATGAGCTTTCAAGACCAAACATCTGTGGCAACTAGCATTTGTGATTGAA
This sequence comes from Bungarus multicinctus, assembly GCA_023653725.1. Classification (NCBI taxonomy): domain Eukaryota; kingdom Metazoa; phylum Chordata; class Lepidosauria; order Squamata; family Elapidae; genus Bungarus; species Bungarus multicinctus. Next base: position 101,814,702 of record CM042840.1, read on the forward strand.
CATCAGACAAAAATGGTATGAAATGCAACCAAATGGGAAAAGTGTTTACTAGCAAAAAGCAAGCAGCAATCCAGTTCAGAAATATTTAAGAATTGCTGCAATGCTCTGACAGCAAAAGAGAACAGAGAACAGTTAGCCATTGACTTACAGCCACAATTTCTGTTGCTAAGCAAGAGATTGTTGAATTTTGCCCCATTTTACAACTTTTCTTGTCACAGTTGTTAAGCGAATCACTGTACTTGTTAAGTTAGTAACAAGGTTGTTAAGTTAATGTGGCTTCCCCACTGACTTTGTCAGAAGTCGCAAAAGGTGATCACATGACTCCAGGACACTGCAATCATTATAAATATGTATCAGTTTGCCAAACATCTGAATTTTGATCATGTGATCAAGGGAATGCTGCAACAAGTGTGAAAAAGAGTCATAAGTCACTTTTTTCAGTGCCATTACAACTTCAAATAGTCACTAAACGAATTGTTGAAAGTCAAGGACTATCTATATCTAGAAATAAGGACCTCCCCATGCCCCCAAAAGTGACACTAATTGTTGCAGATTTAATCTAGAGATTTTTGTATTATTTATTCAAAGAGAGACAACGTAGGGCATGCTCCACAATCTTACTATTGGAAGAACAACACTCTTTAAAAATAATAAGAGTAGGGAAACACAAATTCTCCACTTCTGAATCAGATTAAATTCTGGAACATTTCAAAATCCGTAACGGAGAATACTGGCTCCAAAAACTTACTTTCCACATCCCTCCTACTTATACACAACCCTCAATAGAATGTTCAGCTCCTTTTTGGCATGAAATGTATCCTATCCCATTGGCTCCGAGTTATCTGCTGCTGCTGCTGCTGCTCCCACTCCCTTGGCCTAGCTATCTGGAATAGTAGCCATTCCTTACATTTAGCCTAGAAATTCCACAGATCTTGTCCTTCAGGAACAAGTTCATTTCCAATGCATTATGTAACTTTGGTGAACCAGGTGAGCCTTATTTTTGTTCCTGGTCTGAGTTATCTTTTGGATTTTTATTCTTAACTTGAAGGAGGTCTATAATTTGATTGTACAAATGCATATCATGAGAGGGAACTCATTTCTAAACATTCCTTTTTTCAATAGCACAGTTGTGATTATCTTTGGATTATTCTCTTTCTAGCTACCAAGGCTCTTGTGGGTACAACTCCACCCTGATTGTCTTCTTCTCTAATTTTCACATAGTCTAAACTAATAGAATGAACTGTACCAGCCTTTCTTAGTTGTCAGTTCACTGGCAAAAGGATTTTTTGTATGGCACAAGAAGCAGAATCTAATCACCAGCATTATATAATTGTAAAATATCCATTTTCTTCTCATGCAACCATATACGTAAGGAAACCTAGGATTTATTTGAAAAGTTGTTTGTGACTCAGCCAGGGCAATCATCTCCCTGGAATGTGCAGCTGCCTAAAAATTATAAGATAAACCCATCCCAGTCAAGAATGGCAAAACAGGGAGAAACGGAAAGTATTTTTCCAGTGGTTTAAAGAATTCATTCCATTCTCCCTTGCAGCAAACACATTCACAGCTTATGAATACTAAGGGGAAATGAGGTGACTCATTTCATAAACTAGTCCTTCACAGGCAGAAGGCTGCCAAGTATAAAATTTGGCACCTCTAGATAAAAGGATCCCAGAAAGCAGGATGGATCAATGCTCTGACTTAATAAGAAGGTTTCATATATATTGTAAGACATAATCCTAACTTAATAAGCTATACTAAGAAAGTCCCAACAGCTAACATTCAAAGGAAGCTAAGCACAAACTGCTTAGCAACTGCTATATGTTCTAATAAGAATTTATTCATTTTATGGTATATTAAGTCCAGAATTCCTAGGTTATTAATGTATGCCAATTTAACACATTCAGTAAAAGTTCATTAAATCAAAATGACTTTTTTTTTCAAATTTCTCTATCTGACACTATCCTGCAAATTTCATTGGAGAAAAGATCTACTGAACATTCAAGTCTCACAGCCAAACATTACATTTATTCACCTTAATTCTAGAGTTCCAAATTCTTTATCTTCTTCAGTATGCCTATTACCACATGCCTTCTTTTTAAGAAAAGTGTAATACTGTTTAAAACTTCCCAAGTAAGCTTTTATTTCAGTGGAATTCAATTGAATTCAATTTTCTGCAATTTGGAAATGTATTTCTAATGAGTGGGCAGGACGATTATCATCTGGGTTGGTGAATTGCACATCGATAATTTGTAATTGGGAGGAACAAAATGATTAATACTCTTCTTGCAAGATCCAACCCAGATTGGATCTTGCAGGAAGAGTATTAATCATTTTGTTCCTCCCAGTTACAAAGTATCTATGTGCAATTTTGTGCACGGTTTGAACATTTCACAGAATATTATTTTGACTGTTGCTCACTAGCAGCTATTCAAATTATCTGCTGATGCCAAAGGGACCTCACTCCTTCTTCCCCTGTCCACCATTTATTCTATTTTTATCAACTGAAAAATCTTTTGAAAAACATTTGATTTTTCTCTCAAGCAAATTTTTCAGTTTAGGATCTCAGATAATTAGCAGAGATTTCTGCAAGCCTGGGTATTGGTGAACTTTGCCCTAACAAAAAATGATTCAACACTTCCTATCTTCAAATACAGCTGGTCATGTGGGAAGCTTTTTTGTTTGGAACTTGGCACAAAGAAAAAGGGCAGGGCAAGGAAAATGATCTCTGGGCCCTCCTGCAAGATTGAGATAATGGTTGATGTCATGATTGCAAATAATGTCGCTTCTATTGTTCTGTAAAGCTGGACTTCCCTGACAAGAAAAGAAATCCCCGCCAACAAATAAGCAACTTAATATCAAACAGGCAAGGAAAACAAATGCTATAAGCCATGACCCAGAGCACAGCAAAAATACCACTAACAAGTCAAAGACACACTATATAAAGCCAAGATAGATTCTGGAGACTCTTTGCCTGTTAGATCTCCAACAAAAATTTTCAGCACCCAAAAATAATAGCATGCAAAGTTATAATCCATTTGATTAATCAATGTCACACTTATTCCATAAATGTTGGCAAAATAGTCCACCAAATATCATTTCAGAATCAAGAATACTCCTTTAAAACTGAGAGAAGACTTATGCAAGAAATCAGTGGAAAGATGGAATTATGTCTCATGCATTGGTACAATGGACCTTTGCCAAAAAGAATGCAGTTTTATATATGTCTATGCTTCTACATTGTAAATACTTCCATGCAGGTAGGTTTCTGCTTTGCCTACCCTTGAGAAAGACTGCACTGTGATACAATGCACACAAGGGGAGAGGGGGAATCATAATGTAGCTTTCTTCCCATTTTTCTCTCAACACTAAAAGGCTCCTGCGTAGAAAGAGAAGCTGTTTTCTCTTCAAGGTGAACACTAAGGAAGTACAGAAACTAAGGCAGAGAGGGGGAAAAGGCAATTCAATTTGGCAGTTTCCCTACCAGAATAGCTAGCATGTTGCAATGGGCTGTTGCTAAAAATAAGATTGACAAAAGGGTTTTTTCAGATTTTCACCTTGGGATAATTATTGGAGTTCCAACTCTACATCTAGCAATAAGTTATTAAGCAACCATTTGTGTATCATTCTTAGTACAACTATGGGTAACAAATCATATTAGCTGCATTCTCAATTTGCCAAAATAAGCACAGTATGTGAATTCAACTAATTGAATTGCAGGAAGAAGGCTCTGTCTCCTTCATTATCTGAATTGGCCAATCTGAAATATGAGATCTGCAGTACTGCTAGAGATAGCCTCAGTTCATTGGAAACGGACTGATCGTTCTAATTGGAAATTGTATACAATTTTTGAACTCAATGCATAAAATCACTAAACATGAACTAAAGACTAGCTGAGTAAAGAGGAAAAAACTCTTTACTCACAGTAAGGATGATCAAGATACATAGATATTAGTGTCCAAATAGATATTAACACAAAAACAGTTTTGGCCCTACTATGAATTGAAACCTTCTAATCCTGATCAAACTATTATTTGCTCTGCTTCATAGCAATGCTACAAAATTTTACACAGGTTCCTTCTTAGCTTGTTCACTATATTTCATCAGGAGTTGACAGGGATCAAAACTGGGTCTTTACAGATCTAAGATTCAAATACTCTTACTGAGTTATGACTTTAATTTTTTTTGTAGAAGAAAATCTATTACTTGACACTCACCAGTGCAAACGGAGAGCATGCAGGAAAGCTGAAAGACCTTCCATGACTAATAAGATGGCCACTGTTAGGGTAGCAAAGACAGCAAATAAAAAGAACAAGGCCAAACCACCAGCCAGATTCCTGATACTGAGACCCAAATGAATCACCATGGTCCAGAGGACTTCAGAAAGCTCTGTGAAGATAAAAAACTATAAATCAAAAGGGACTAGCAGCTCCAATCTCATTCCGCCTGTCTTTTTAAAGGTATCTAAGGATCATGCCTAGAAAGTGTGGAGAGGCCAGTTCTTCAAATTCATCATACATCTGTGAATCACACACCAGGAACAATTTCCTCTAAACAACTCCCCACCCATTCCACAGTGGAAAGTACAAATCCTGCTTCAAGGGTACACTTATGTAATAAATAGTACTTTAAGCAATTTTGATAAGGAACTAAGAAATAGTGGGTGCATATGATATTTTCCAGCACTCAAACTTTATATGGAGCATAATAAAAAGAAATGAATAGTACAAGCCATAATCTCCCAGTTGTTTTAGATTTCAATTTCCATTTTAGTCAACATGGCCAAAAATAAAGGATTATCGGAATCATAATTTAAAAATATGAATTATGATTAATAAACAGTACTAGATTCCCTTCCCTTCATTTACACTAATAATAAAAAGAAAAAACTGATCTTTTAATCCATGACTGGAACTTGCCTTTCCTCTTCACTGTGTTCAAAAAAAGTCAGGGAGAAACTACTCACGTGCATGAGCCAGACTGAGTGCCCAGAGACGCAGGTATGAGGCTGTGTTGGAGATGCATCCTAAGCAATATTCAATGGTATGGATAGACTGATTGATAACAGTATCTCCAAAATTAAACTGCAGAAAAAAATGAAGTTAGTTCTAAGTGAAAAACAAAGCATGAAGCAATTAATAGAGAATGTTTACAAAGTCAGGCAATAAAAGCAACAACAGTAACTAATACTATTGCATTGCAAGGTTAGTCAAAATTCCCAGGTAGCACTTAGGCCCTCATAAGTCTATGGTAGCTAAAGCTCAGAATTATTTACTTAATAAGGTTTCTGGGGAAGAAATGGCAAAATGAAAATTATTTCCCCAGACTATTTATCTGAGGATGAGGCTTTAGAGATTTATTTACAGATAAGAGATAGGATATGGGAAGAAGGGAGTATTTTAAGAGATGATAATTTACTAAATTGTTTATACTTGCTTTAATGAAGAGAAAAGTAGATTTTTTATATATTTCTTTTTCTTTACTACATTCGTATTTTTCCTTTCCTTTTCTTTTTCTCTGTTTTCTTTTTAGTCTTTTAATTTTTTAAAATTTGTATAGGTTTTATATTTTTAAATATAGCTTATAATAAAATTACTATAAAATGATTGTTTAGGCAGTATAACACTAAACTGCAAACACGATTGTTTTTCCACATCAAAATGCAATATAAGTTCAAGCAAAGCAGCTGAAAATTATGATTTGGGAGTAAAGAGACCAATATTAAATTTGGAATTTACATCTCTGTGGCCTACATTTCTATGCCTCCTCAATGCCCCTGCTGCACTAGGAGACAAAAATTATCAACCAACATGGGACTGCCATGAAACCTGGTCTTAGTGAGACTTGAGCATTAACAAGCATTATTCATACTTTCAAGATGCTATGGATAGGAACTTATCTATTTTGTCATTATATTTGCTAAATTTTCCACTTTCTTATCATTTGCCCTTTAGAAAAAGAGCCACTTATAATTCTGGCAATTTAAATAATTATGGTGAATAAGATTTAGCAAGCAGTAAGAAAAGGATGAATAGTCACCAGAGAGATTAAACATTATAAAAGCATTTAAAGCCATTCCATCTATTTTGGCTGATTTATTTTAGAATTTCTGGAGCTTTTTCAAAACTGAGGATGCTCAGCTAAAAGTACCAGATACGAACTAGAGTTTCGCTGCATGAGAGCATATTTCAAACTACAAAGATTAAATTAATTCAAGACTCTTATTTGTAATTATGGAAGATTTTAAAAGCCTTAGCCAAAACTAACCTCATGAATATGCTAAATAAACACTGAAATTACTGGGGATTTCCATATTTTGCATTTAAAAGCTTGAGATACTTTATCAAGCTTGTTTTTGCATAATGCTACCTACATTTGTCTTATAATATGCACCATACAAGTTGAGAATAAAATATCAAAGGTCAACATGACTTGTCATATGGAAAGGGTAAAAAGCTATACACTAAATTGATTATTTATTTATTTAGCATATGGCACATGTTAACCAGGGATCACTGAGGTGGCTGACTGCCTCTGTGAAAGGAATTTTTTTGGGTGGTGTTATCTTTATCCGCGGGACACCTGAATGCTAGTAGGCTTTCGGGGGAGACTCCTTTCTTATCCCTATGCGGTTTATTCGCTCACGGGAATCAAACTATTGATGCGGTGCACAAGTCCAGCGTCTTACCACATGAGCTACTGTGGCCCCACTAAATTGATATCTCGTTGACTTAGTCTATCTGGCCACCTCTCTATTCTCTACAGATTTTTCAATTTCAGCAGACATTTGACCATGCACTTTCCACATACTACTCACAGCAAGAATATTTAAAAATGTGCTTCAGTTGCCAAGTGACCATAAAAATCTGAGGAAGCAGAATTCTGTGCACAAAGTCACATTCCATTCCCCTACAGAATACATTTACACAATATACTGAAGAGGCATGAAAAATATTGAAAGGAAAAGAGCACAATGGTCAAGCTGGCCGGTCTATTTAATCTGCTGCTATAGGTACATATTCTATACAGATCCTCAGAGGTTTGCATTATATTTTTTATAGATTTAAAGCCTGGCCCAAACACTGCAGAGTTATAAACAAGCTATCTATAGTTACAGGTAATCCTCACCTAACAATGAAACGAGGACCAAGAAAGCTACTGCAATATGGTTCCACGGTTCAACATCCTGTATCAGCACCAACTTATGATGTCAGTTCTAGTTGCCCTAGTTGCCATCATTAAGCAAATCTGGTGCAGTTGCAGCATCCATCCATGATTATATGGTCACCATTTACAATCTCCTGCTAGCTTCCCATTGACTTCACTTATTGGAAGCTGACATGAAGGTTGCAAATTATGATCTTGTAACAGTGGGGTACTGCAACATTGTAATTGTGCCTAATTGCCAAACACCCGAATTGTGATTATATGATTGCAGGAAGTCTTATCATAGGTCTCAAAAACCTATGATAAGTCTCCCTTGTTCAGCGCTGTTATTTCAAATGGTCACTGAATGAGTAGACATTGGTTGTTTAATGATCATTAAATTACGACAGCTCAGAAATCATGTTTTATAGCCCATAAAGCACTTCTAGTCATCATAAAATGTCAACTCATACACACACACACACACACACCGCACACAATAGTAAGATGATTATGGCCTGAATTCTTGGCAACTTATTTGCACTTACAAATGGTTGCAAAGAACTCTGAGATCAATATTCTGTTCCGGCTTTCCCAGAAAGTCAATGGGAAGATTGGCAGGGAAGTTTGTAAGCTGCAGGGGAGTGGGGAGGAGGGGCCTGCAGAAATGAAGCTTAGATCTTTGTTGACCGTGAACAGAGTGGAGAGGAGCTCTTGCACTATGCTGCAGAAATGAAGCAGAACTTACAATGAAGATCCCTGCTTCATTTATCCATTTCAGTGTAAGCATTCCCTTCCAAGCAGGAGCGGAGCTGCCTGCTCACCCATAGCAGACAAGAGGGTTTTGCTCCCTTTTAACAACCTCAATTGAGTCAGGACTGAAATAGTCACTAAGTGAAGTAGTCACCTGGATATCTCATTCAATGTCTGCTTCACTCTGTAACTGAGATTCAGGTCCCAATTGTGGTCATGAGTCAAGAACGACCAGAATTTCTGAATCTGTTCAGCATCATAGCAGAGAGGGGAAAAACAACCAGAGAGTATCTGGAGAAAAGTTACAAGAACTGGACTTTTTTCTCCATTTCCTGGGAAACCACTTGATGTTAGAATAGCGTTTCTCAAACTGTTGCTCCTCCTGTGTGAAGCAATTGCTTAGGAAGACCAGACTAGCTAATGGATTAATACAAAGAGTCTGAATCAAATAATTAAAATTCTGTTTGGTTACAATTCTTATTAGATGCTGGATGGCAACCCACCATTTTGTCATGATTTTGTGTGCTAAAATTATAATATACATTCTGCTGTAAAAAGCAAAATGGAAAAAAATCCATTTTAAGGTATGAGTATAAAAAATCATTTGTAATGTAGCAGTCCAAAGGTTGATGAGTATGCTTACTTTGTCCCTTTGTGAAGGGTCTGCCCCAGTCAGCACATTGCAGATAAACTGAGAGCTATATTTGGAGGAAATTCTGTGCTGCATGTGCTCTGTCTTACATTCCCATCAATGCATTTGGATTCATTATCAGACCTGTTATCAAATGGCTGCTGTGGAAAGGTTCTTGCTCTTCTCTTGGCAGAGGCACGGAAGATAAAATGATCTATTTTTAACTACTGCAATCATGTGCTGCCAAGATTTAGCTCCTTACAAAAACCAAAAAGGACATCAGGTCATTCAGAAATTGGACAACATAGAGGCTGATACACTAGGGACAAAATCTGTTAGGAACCTCCTTGGTAACACGTTTTCAAAAAAAATTCCACTTGATTGGTCCAACATTGTCTATCTTGAATTGATAGTTAAGCAAATATTAACACAGATATTCATTCTCCTTATTTCAAATTCTCTCCTAATGACTCTGATGTCTGATCAATGTAAAGTTTTAAATTTAAACTAACAACAAACAAGCAATTTTCTTTAATATTACTCATTCCTGTATTCTGAGATGCAATTTGAAGAACTCGGTTTGCTTTAATTCTTGAAACTGAATGAGCACTAGGCAACCTCAACCTGAACATTTAATCCATATAAGGCACTGTGGCTACCAGGTATTCTGGAATAAACCCCTGAAGAATTAAATATAGCTTGGATGGAAATATTTTTGGGGAAAGGTTAAAATAATACTTACTCGAGAGAAGGGTGGAAGGCATATTTGAACTTTTTTGTGTGTTTTCATTCATTTCTTTATTCAATTTTTCCTAATTGTTCTTAAATTAATCATAATACCTTGTTTGTTTTTTACTTTATTGAAAAGCTCTCTCTCTCTTTATACACATATAAACACACTCATATAAGCTACATATGTTTTGCTAGAAGGGTCAAGCTCAATTTATAAGCAGAATAAAAGACAATAAAATGATTGTTTTCCCAGAAAGTCAATAAAACTGAGGTATTTTCTGCATCTGTGGGCAGAATAGACCATTTCACTGGAAGACAAACCTAGCAATAATAATTACAAAATGAAACAACAATTTCTTCTTCTGCAGAGATAGGTGAGAGGGAGGTAAAAAGGGAGGCTAGCTTGATCTGCAAATAATCTCTTACTCTTATTCATTTGCCTGCTCTCTTTAATCACATAAGTTTTTGTAGGAGTCCCATTATTGGGAATACAAATAATGATAATATGTAGCTGGATAAAATGTAGCCTTGTTAAACAGAGATTAAATAAATTAGATAGCTACAAACAATTCTGGCGATAGCTGCAGAACTTTGATGTGTGACTACACAAGTGATAACATGCAGCAGAAACTGATTAGCTGCAATGTACATGCAGGCTTGTCAACTGGAACCTTTTAAATGAGTGATCTTGTGACATTTATTACCTTTACGCAACAAATGAAGCAGAAGATTTGAAAAGCCCGGGGACTGAGATAGACAAATGAAGAGCAAGTCCCTATAATTAGTAATCTGTGCAATTCAAAACAGTAATTTATAAACTAAATTTCAGCAAAATTCAGCAAAATCTTCAAGTATATGTAATGATTCATACACATATTTGTTTTTAAGTAGAAGATGGATTAAAAAATTGGTTAATAGTTATCTACAATTATAAATATTTTATGCATATAATTAAAACAATATCTGCCGAGTCATTAATGTGAGTTCATTTAATTCTATAAAATAATTTAAATTCATGGAATATTTAATCTGAATAAATAGAGGAACAGAAATTAGCTACAGGCTTACCACTTCCTCCACGGCAGGCTTGAAAACACAAAATGAACACAGAGCTTGTCATGTATAATTTAAGAATACAAAAGCATCTCTTCATCTGAGCAATACAGCACTAATGCTCCATTGTCCTGGAATTTTAATACTATATCCCCTATCCCACAGGGTATAAGAAGTCAGGCTATAAACACTGAGATTATCCAGCTCGTATCCATAACATCATTATACGTCTTGATCAAAACAGTAGGCCATTTATCCAAACCCCCAATGTATACTATATAACTGGGCTGCCAAACTCATGGCCCACAGGCTGGATACATCATGCGCTGGCCACACCCATGCCCAGTTTAGCGAAGGGGAAAAAAATGTCACCACCGTGAGTTTGTCACCTCTGCTATGTAAGGATAACACAAGTTTAATAAGTAGCCAGCCAGACTTCTAGTACTTTAGCACTGCTCTTTGAAAAGGAGTATGACTACCAGCCAAAACATATGGTTAATTTAAACAATATTTAAAAGATCAACTTTTCAAGGTGAAAAAATACAATCAAATAATGGTATACATTTTTAAAAAGGGATAATGTAAAAAATATCACAAAGCACCCCATGTATGTACATAACCCACTTTAGCTGGTTGCTATTGGAACTTTAGAAGACAGAATTTGTTAATGTTTGTCTTTGAACAAAGCCAAAAGCGTGAACGAAGAAACAGAGGCTGTGTTTGGCCTGTTAATTTTCCTAGACAAATCTTCCCACATAAAATTTTACAGTACTAAAAGAGAAAACTTACCTCTTCACCCTCCTCAGAATGGGTGGAGAGTTGATCATGCTGGATTATCTCGGCATCTTCCTCAGTTGGCCCATTGCCTACTCGAATCCCACCAAAATTGAGTGTGCCCTAAAGCAAGCAACACAGGAGAAAAGATATATATACACAGACATATATATATATATATATATATATTTGATTCCAGAAAAAAAAAATTCTCAGTTACATTGGGACAAGATTTGTGCAAGAATTTGTTGGATTACCGGTAGTCCTTGATTTACAGCAGCAATTGGGACAGGAATTCCATCGCTCAGCAATGTGGTGATAAAGTGCATATCCCTGTAGTTCCGATTGCTGCTGTTAACTGGATACTATGGTTGTTAGGTCTGTTCCTGCCAGCTTCCCACAACCAAGTCAAAAGAGTTGTAAGTCTAAGGTCTGCAGGCAAGTAAGTATCTGGGAAAGGGAGCGAGGAGTGTGCAAGGATGCAGGAAAAGATCTGCACGGGGCAAGGGAGTGGACAAGAGGTGCAAGTTAGGGAGAGTTGGCGAAGGTCAGAGAGGACTCAGGTGCACAAGAGACACTGTGCGGAGAGCATTATGAGGGTGTGCAAGAGGTACCATTTGGGTCAGAATGGGTTGGGAACGATGTGCAAAAAGTGTGGCATGGGTGAGGTAAGCAAATGGCATAGATCAGGGAGATTGCACAGGATTGTGTGAATGGCTGTTGCAGCACAACCACAAAAGCGATAAAGGAGAGTGCCCAGGTGGAGGAGACATACCCCAGTGATTTGGAACCCTCTCTGTTGGCTTCCTCATTAACTTTCTGGGGAAGCTGGCAAAGAAGGTTACAAAAGGCAGTTAAGTGATTCTGGGCAACTGGTCTTAAGTATGAACTGGCTGCCAAGCACCCAGACTGCAATCATGTGACCACGGGGATGCTGGAACAGTCGAAACTCCAAGGACTTGTCATAACCACAATTTGTTCAACACTGTTGTAATTAGAATGGCATTGACCAAATGTCATAGATCAAGGCCTGCTTATATTTAATATTTTCCAATTCACTGATTTATAGATTTGGATCCATTAAGACTCAGGCCCAACCCTATTCAGCATAAAAATCCAAACTGAATAATTACAGACTTATGACTGCTTCCCTTGCATGAAAATGTTCAGTGATGAAAAAACCATCTCCTCTCTGGATAAACATATTTCACTGTCAAATTTCTTTTATTATTAAGAAGGTGTTTTTTATTTTTCTTTATGTTAAAATGGTCATTCTATGACTTGTGCCTTACATTATGAACTTGGTCATTGGCTTTCCTTACTAAATAAAATATTCATTTATTTTAGGAGCCCACTTTTCTGTGTTTTAAAATTATTTAAATTTGTGCCAGTCTTTTATCTATATGGATATGTTTTCTTTATCAATATCTATATCTATAACTCTGATAATCTTTCTGTCCATATTTTTATCTGTGCATAACCTAATATTAAATCTTGTGACATCTCACTGATACTTTAGGCAGAATGATAAAGAAGTGTTGATAACTGTTGACAAGTAGTTTTCAGAATGATTGTGGAGTCACATAGACTATGCAGCTTGTATAACTAACTAACCTGGAAACCAGAATGTCATCAAATATTTTATCACATCTTTACTAAAGGTGCATTATGTCTACAGTATTCCCACAATATACTAAGGAAGCTACTTGACCAAAATTGAAATATTAGCCTGACAAGGCTTATTAATGATAAACACTGCTTTCTATTAATTTCACTTCATTTTTTCCAAAGTACTTTCAGCTCATTTATTATTTGCTTTAGAATATTCTCAGATATCAATGTCAACCTATTGTTCCTTGGATCTTCCTTTTTTCTTTTTTTGAACAAAAATTCCTTTTTAATTTTTCAGTGATCTGGTACTATCCCCATTCTCCAGCATTTCTCAGATAGTAGAAGTTAAGCCAATCTATCAGCAAATTGTTTCAGTATCCTAGAATGGAATGTATTAGGCTCAGGCAATCTCAATTCATTCAGCTTCAATATACATTCCCTGGCAATATTTCTATCAAGCTGAATTATCTTCTATCAGTGCCTAGTGGAAAACACATTCTTCTCTCAAAAAAACTCAGCTAAAATAAAAATTGAACAGTTTAATCTTCTCTTTATTATTTATTAACTTTCTACCATCTTCATTAAGCTTCATTTACTTGCCATCTTTTATTCTGAACACATCAAAAATGCTCTTGTTTTTAGCATCCTTTGCTACAACTTCAACTAACTATTTAATTTTAGCTTTCATGTTCAGGTATCACATTTTTATATCTAAACTAGATTATATTACACATATCTCATTTGAGGTAATGTGCATTAGAAATAAACCTGAGGAACAAGAAGAGGCGCCCCAGCCAAGACACCAATCAGATAAAAGAAATTTGAGTTGAAAGCAGAAATGTAATGTGAGTAAGCATCTTAGACTTGACCTCCTTAGTTCTCATTGAGATAAAGTGGGGTAGGGCGTCTATTCAGAATTGTAAGATTCAGTTATTGTAATTTATAATAAAAGTAGCTAAAATAATTATTTGCTAGCAAATAAAAAAATGATAGCAAGATCAACCAGCGTCTCATATGAAACGTGGTTATCATTAACAGTTGCCTGAACACAAAAGCAGGGAAATTCACATAGCAGGCATATGTTTAGACATTTGACACTCTCAACTCTAGCATATGCAACTCTCCCCAAATTACTAGAAAGCATTGATTTATCTGTTAGATCATTACAAGAGCAATAACAAGAAAAATCATTTAGGGGTTTTATGTTCCTCTTAGTCTTAAAAATATACTTTTCATAGAGTTACCCTAACTGATTGCCAAGAAAACTCAAATTATTTACTGAGAAAAGTGAAGATGCTCACATTTCCTTAGAAAAATGAAATATCACATTTTATTTAGTTTCATATGATAACCACATTAACTGATCAAGAAAAATCTTATCTATAGTTAATTCAGTCCTACTTCATACGATTCTGATTAGACTCCTGCATAGCTACAGAAGTAACAAATTGTCATACTGCAGAGACCCTCTGAATAAGCAGACACTCTTAACTTGAAAACAAAATATTGAAAAAGTCTCCACTTTCACATCATCCTCATAGGCTTCCATAGATACCTGCTTGCTTAGCAAGCAGGATGCTACAACTTGATTTGACTTAATAAAATAGTTCTTATGTTATTAAGCTTGACTCTGATACACTTAAGATTGGAAATAATCCTTGTTCCCAGGTAAAATTGGAAGATTCTTAAGATTTAATATGTTATTTTGTAAATTTCTATAGGAATATTACTGATTAGCAAATAGTACTGACCTTTGACTTGACTCAGTAAAGCAGTTCCAATATTTTTAACTTTGACTTAGTAATGTGAGTCTGAGAAATCAGCCTTGATCTCAGATAAAATGCGGTAATATTTTTGGTTTTATATAAAATTTATAATAATTCCAGTTTACAAAACAAGACTGAAAATATATTGTATTCTGTCAAATAACATCCCTGATTTTTAAAGATGCAATCATATGATTTAGTCCAAGAACAAAATACTGCAACAAGAAGTCACGATATTCACATGATTTTTAAGACAGCCAGAAGTTTAAAACAAAAGAAACTACTTAAGAGTCAAGAAGCTATCAAATTATATAGAGCTCTCTCCACTTCAGTGAGTGACAGTCTACAGTTCAATGCACTGTTGTAAGGATTCCTGAAGCATTCTTTCCATGGACAGAAAAATAATGTTGACTGCAAAGGTAAATTCGGAATAGATGGTACTACTGCAAAGACTGTAATATGACTGTAATTTTAAAAAATAGTATGAAAAATTTAAAATATGTTGGAAGGAGGACTCCTGGGTTGGATCGTAACAGAAGAAGGAAAAAGCTGTCAATTATGGAAAAACCAGGAGCAAATACAAAACAGGGGATATTCTTTCCAGATTGTGATGACTTTTAATGAATAATGTGTTTTTCAAATTATTTTCTCAGGAACTCTGAAGTTTTTCAGCACATTAGGAGGGATCCCACAATAAGAAGTGTAACAGCGGCCAAGCTGCCTTTAAATGCACTTTTCACATTGTTGTCCTTTTCCTTTACAATCTGCATTCAGAGAGGATGTATGCAACTAGGGATAAGGGATAATTAATTCCAAAAAGCTCTCGCTGGCACTCTAAAATAGTGAGCACATGTTTAAAACATGCAGATAATCTTCTGCAATATACTATAACTGCAGGATCCTCCAGATATAAACTTAGACTGTATCATTTCTTATATGCGTGTGGGTAGAATTTGAAATGAATAAGAATATTGGATTGTATTTTTTTTTTTGAGCAAAAGGCAGCTGTGCTATTCCTCTTCCTCAGGGGAGATATTTTCCAAAGTTCCTGACACCTTCTGTTTTCATCATGTATATAGGTGGCATCTTTTAATCCACTCACTGTTGCAGCCGCTGCTGCCTCTATTGCCTGCGGACTCTGGCCTGGGCTGACATGGGGTTCCTCAGGCTGCCCTTCCTGATAGTGAATGGAAGGAAAGAAAGCAGGAAAGGAGAACAAAAACAAGAGAAAAAAAAGGGAGACAAATGGAGGGGTCATGGGAAAATGAGAGGGTCAGAGAAGGAAGAGGGAGTGTCTTTAACTGAGCTGCACTTTGAAGGGCAGTTGCATCTTAACAACGTATTTGTCACAAGAACAACAGATATGGAAGCCAGAGTCAGATCTTTTGGAGAGTCATAGGGCAGTCTGTCTTTTAGGCTGCCTAGCCCATTATTTCAGTAACATTCCAGTAAGACAAATTTCCCTTTATAGTCCTAGATTTAAAAAAAAAAAACCTCAAAACATATCCAAGGATTTCTGAGGGCTTATTTTTCCTTTAAAAGCAGCATCCTTCTCTATGCAACTAACATCTTCTAAACCAAAAGTAGACCCAAAAAATATTTATGACAGAAGTGTCCGCTGTTTAAAAGAAAATATCAAGAATCTCACAGGGCTCGGCATATCTAAAGTAGCATATCTATCTAGTAGTTCTTTGGATTCGGCATATCTATCTAGTAGCTCTTTGGATTTCTATGTGGCAAATACATGCATACGGATCAAGATTTCAGGAGACAGATTCAGGCAATACTAGGCAATTATGCGTGTACCTGCTCCTTAGCACAGAGCAGGAAAAAACTGAGGGTAATATTCATCTGCATGCAGTTTTCCACTGTAGAAAATTGGACCAAACCTCCATAATTGAATAAATAAAAAGATTCTTAGGGGAAAAAAATCTTATAGTCACTCACCAAATGCCTTCTTTGCAAATACTGTTGGCGAAGAATCAAGGGCTTAGCAATCAGCATCCATGGGATACACAGAAATGCTACTACCACCAGGAAACACTGAATACCTTTCTGTAAGAAAAACAGGACAATCAATGACATCACCATTAAAAGTAAATAAGATCTTAATGACAGTAGCTGCATTGCACATTTATGAGCTAAATATTCAGTACCAATATAAGGCCCATCACTTGAACTTGGTTAACAAAACCTAACCAAGCTATCCATGGGAGACACTGAACCATTGCTAAAATGTCTAATCATAATTAGGAACTACAAAGTTTTATGACTAAAACCTTCTCCCTGCCAAATGTCCTGATACAATTCGCATCAGGACATGGGAGTTGTTTTCATATATCTTGCATAGTATTTTCCAAATACCTGTATTGTTTTTTCTTTCTATCTAAAGTTTTTCCTGCAAGTGCAGGGTTGCTTTTCACATCAACCAAATGTCGATCCTATTAATTATTACAGGAATTGTCCAATCAGCTTGTTGTCCTTTGCTTGATACTGTTGAGCTGGGAGAGAGTGACTGATCTAAAGTCACCTGGTTGGCTTTTATATGTAAAGGAGACCTAGACCTCACACTCTTCTTGGTTTCTAGCCTGGAGTCTTAACCACTAAAATAAACTGGATCTTCCCCCCCCTCCCCCCACCCCAAAAAACTATACTAACTGGTAATGACATCGATCTCAGGTTTCACATTTTCTCTCTCTCCCCCCCCATTGATAACGCATTTAAACCCCCAAATGAATAAAATAAGTTCCTATAGAGAAGGAGAATTCTTTACTAGACTACCTACCTGCCCACTATAAAGCATTTGGGCATTTTTTTCGTAGGAGAAGAGGAACATGTTGATGAGGTGAATAAGAAGACTTGGTGCATGCATGGAATTCTTAGCATTGTATGCT
Organism: Bungarus multicinctus; assembly: GCA_023653725.1. NCBI lineage: Eukaryota > Metazoa > Chordata > Lepidosauria > Squamata > Elapidae > Bungarus > Bungarus multicinctus. The sequence continues at coordinate 101,832,062 of CM042840.1, forward strand.
GCCCATTTATAGATGATAAGGATGATCAAATATCCAAACAATGAAGACATGAAGATAATTTCAGGGATAAAGCCAAGGAAGATGTTCAGAGGTTTCTTAAAATAACTATAGAGGTATGGAAAAAATATTTTAGGAAAAATATTAAGAAATAGTTAGGAAAAAATCAGGAAAAATTAGACAGTGCTTTTAACCAACAAATTGTGAAATTAATTGTTTAGTTAATATGCAATTAAATCAATTGCTAAATTAAATAAGGTTTATTTATTGAATAGTAAATCCTAAGCCCCCTTCGATACTTAACTTCCAGCAATTTCATGAACATGTTTATTTAATTATCTTGGTAAAAATGTGTTATAAGAAAAAATCTTCATGTTTAAAAAAATTCAACTGCATGACTTTTGGCAGCCCGTAAGACTCTATTATTCGGAACAAAGTGAAAAGAACTTATAATGAATATTCTGTCTTTATTTCCATATCCTTTACTGTTTTATAATTTAATTAAATGGAACACACTCACATATGGTTCAGCAGACTAAGGGTGACACCAAACATCATGTGGATGATGCCCAAAATTACTGACATTTTCATTTTGAAGGAGTTAAGGAATGTCAGCTTGTTGGTAGCAATATTCCAGATCTAGAGAAAAAAAATAAACAAGATAAGACAGAAAGTAGACCATGGCACCTTGAATTCTTTCCAACCCCTTTCTAGCAATGGCCATAAGTTCTATTTATATAAGCAGTGGGAGGCATTCATTCCACTCTGGGTCATGTGACTTGAGAAAAAAGTTTAGAATAGAGCAGTCACAACATGTTGAACTACTTCCCAAGTGCCTCTCCCACAAAGATATACTGGGTGAATTTTTAGGAATGTTTTTTCCTGCAATCCCCCAGTCTAGTTTTTAAATATGATATTTCATTTGTTGGTTTTACTCCTGAGCTAAATTTGGCCCTGCTCTACTTAGTTATCAGAGACTTATTGTGCTGATGGAGAGATGAACAGTAGTCCTTTCATACTTTCTTTCAAAATTCTATTTACCTACAAAGAATAAAGTGTAATGGTTAGACCAAAGTAATGGGACAAAAAACCATTCTCACTTTAAATAAACAATTAAACACCACCAGTTCATGGATGTCACTATAGAAATAATCTGAGGCATTTCTATAAAAGGATTTGAATGTAAAGGAAATTTTGGTAGTCCAGGTGAATGTCCCATCCATTTTAGACATATCTAGGATTGCCTATATTTTTGGATGATTTCAAAATATGGCAAGTCAGCATTTCAAGACAGCACAATACAAGTTGCATACTACTGATACATGTGGAAAACATTTTTAAAATGTAATTTTAAAGATAAGGATGAAATGTAAAATTCTATCATCTCATTCTGCATAATGTAATGCTCTCTTAACATGCAGTAAACAGCCTATCACATTAACAAAACAACTTTTTTTCCAGTGAATCAGACATTTTTGATACTTTGATATCTCTTTTAATTTATAAGGATAAAGTGAGAATGCGGGGAAAGAGAAACAACATGAAGGGGAAGGAAAAATATAAAACGGTGGTTCATACTGGATCAATGCCAAAGGGATATGCTCCACCAAAGACACCATCAATGGCAGGATTAAGCTGAAGCATAGGATACTCCCTGAGAAGATCTTCTCTGTAGAGAAAGGAAAAGAAGCAAGTGCATTAATATCTAAGCAGAGCAGAACAGATATGCCAAAATCAATGTACTCCAGAAACAGTTGTAAAAGGGTAAACATTCAATAATGTTATTCTGCCATTTTCATGTCTTTTATCAATTCATCATTTTCCAAACCTCCTGTAGCCATTTCCCAATAATTTTGCTATCTGTTGCCTTTGCGGGCAACTCATCACTTACGTCCAGTTGGATTTCTGAAACATTGGCCGGACACTCCAGGATGAGCCAAACATATTGAGTGATTTTGAGAAACAGTCATTATAGATCAGGCCAGTATAAATGGAGAAAGAACCCATCAGCAGAATAATGTAGCGGCCACTGAAAATAATGTTGAATATCTGTCCAATTTAGAAAGGAGATTAGAGGGAAGGAAAGAGAAGAGATATAAAAAAGATGAACTGGAAATATGTGATGACAATACTGTTACACTAAGAATACAAAAGTATGCTACCAAGCATCTTCCTCTGACTCCTAAATAGACAGTCTTTTTTATCTGTAGATCATATTACAGACTAGATTTCTTTAAGGGGCTTTTTTTGCATTTTTCTAAGAAGATGTAGGGGTTCAAAGAACGAAAATGATTCCTCTGTCCCTGCAAGAAGTTAAGACACATATTTTACCCCTTAAATCTTCATCCCAAATTGGAAAGCTTAACTTGATGGTTAGAAAAGGGAGATTTTATGAAGTATATTTTGCTCCTTAACTGCCCCTCTCTCATCTGAACATTTATTGCCATAAGTGCCATCAAGTTTGGAGGCTCTGTATAGCTTCTGGACTACTTAACTCTGTTCTATCCCTTCAAAGGATTGGATGATCTCAGCTCTGATTCAGAAGAACAAAAAGCATACTGGAATATCTGTCAATTGTTTTATATAAAGACATATAGCAGAAAAATTTTTCACACAGTAGTTCCAAAGAAAACAAAGCATTTTTCTCCAACTGAACATAAAATAAAAAGCCGAGAAATAAAAGCTGCTCAAATTGCCAACTACTAAGAAAGCTCCATGAGAGCCTGCCTTAAATTTAAATCTTAATTTCTTAAGTCAGTGGTTAAATTACCTCATTATCACTCTTTTGTGACAGAATGCGGCTTTCTCTGATTACCATCCAGACAGCAAAAAGTGTCATAAGAATGCCGTGTCCAAAATCTCCAAACATCACAGCAAATAAGAATGGGAAGGTTATGATTGTGTATGGAGCTGAGAGAATGGGAGATTGAACATTATTTAACAGAATGACAAACAGTTATTAAAAACAATGATCTACTGAGCATGCCTAGACCTTGAAAAAAGCCTGTTCTTCAAATTGCATATATGCCAGTTTAGTTTATCTGTGGTTAAGAAATGTGTTGATACTGATGCCTTAAAACATGCAAGAAACTTTTATAAAGATGTATAAAAGTTAACTGTATAGAATCTTCATAATTTTGAGACTGAATCTATATTTTCACTTGTACAAATAGGTATAACTATCTTTTTCACATCAGCATTCAGAGACAAGTGAGATATAAAATATAATGGGTAAAATATTGTCTGGATGGATAAAAAATACTATTCAATGGATATAAAGTGATACAAAAACCAGAAAAGTGAGAAAATGAAATAGGTGGGATATACAACATCAATAATGCAACTCCCCCACCCCAAATCATTTCATACTGCTATGGTTTCCTGAAGCTGACAACTCCCTAGTGGTTGTAGTTAACATTATTTCTGAGTTCTGGAATTACAATTGAGGAAAAGTTTATTTTCTCCATACATTTTTCTCTCTTCTCCTTTTTAAAATAAGAGTTTTCTAAGGAAATTAGTCCCAAATGTTGCAAACTGCAATCCTTTCTCAAGAGATTGCTGCTCATTTTATTACTTTGATTGCACTTTCCAACTTTATAGTACTTTTAGTATTACCAGAACTGTAGAGCAAAGTTTTAAAGATCGTCATACCATGGATCAGAATAAAAATGTTAAAGACCCTATAAGAGGACATCACTTATCTCATGACTGCCAAATTTGTTTAGGATCTTTGTCGGCAGATTTCACTTAATACATTTTGAAAATGGAGGAAAATGTTCTTACCAGATCATTCTACACATATATTTACTGGAATTCAAAATGGTCTTTCGCGGAGGAGCTGGCAGACCAATTAATTTAATGCCCAGTTTAATACCATATTAATTTTTTCAAGATACACTTTAACTCTATCAGCTAATCAGACGTTTTTATATGCTTATCTACTTTTGGTATAGTTCAGAACTTATAAAAATCTGTAAAATGTGCAAAAGGCTTTTTGAAAAAATGTATTATGCTAGGAAAAATTACAGAATTATTAGAAAGCATGTACAGGTGGATTTGATTTTAAAAATAAATTTGCCAATTTAATATGAAAACAAAATGTCAACTTCCTCTTAAATAGATTCCCCCACCCCGCACCCCAGAACTCAAACTTATTAAACTTCCTTAACAATTTTTCCAGTAATATAAAATAAAACTGGATCAATAGATCAACAGAATTGATATATAAAATGGATGTATTAAAGCAACAGAAATATTGATTTTTTTATTTGTTTTGGTTTCTTTCAGTATGTTAAATTGTTGCAACAGAATAAGTCAGGAAAGAGACAAATCAGACTCTTAAAAGAAATTATCAGAAGCTAGATAGTTTCACAGGATACATGCAAGTACCTGGATTTATCTCACGATAGGTTCCAATGCCATAAGCATCTACAATGTTTTGAAACCCATCAGTGAATTTGTTGGTCTTATTGTATGTAGGTGGAGTCTGGTTGGTTTGCATCCTATTCAGGATAGAGGGGACAGTAGATCCACTGTGCTCCTGTTATACACAAACAAATTGAAGATTAGAAAAGCTACATTTTCAACTGAGTGGAAACCCAGTCAGCTTTTACAATTTTTCATTCTTGTGCATTTTCAAGCATACCTTTTTATTTAGCTATTTTAGAAAACATTTTTTAATTTTGGTGAATACAAGTTATACAAAATATTCTTCCCAAAAAAATACATACCGTGTTTCTCCAACAATACGGCCTCCACCAATAGGAAGATCCAGCATGTTTTCTAGGCATGAAATGAAATTAAGCCTCTCCCCCCAAATTTAGGCCTAGTTTAAAACATGCTGGGGGGGGGGAGGCCGGGGGTTAAAACATGCTGGGGGGGAGGGCGGGGGTTAAACATGTTGGGGGGGGAGGGCGGGGGTTAAAACTTGCTGGGGGGGAGGGCGGGGGGGAAACTAGCCTTTAACAGTGCCCTGTGCCGCGCTGCCGCTGTTCTCACGCCAGCAGGAAGTGTAGAAGCGTTTCTGCTGCTTCTCGGGCAGGGTAGCTGCCTCCATGGCTTCCACAGTTCCTGCCGGCACGAGAACACCAGCAGCGCCGGCGGAAACATGGAAGCATTTCTGCTGCCGCTTGGGTGTGTGCCCAAGCGGTGGCAGAAATGCTTTCCACATTTCCGCCGGCATGACAGCAGCAGCGGCGCCGGTGGAAATGTGGAAAGTGTTTCTGCCGACGTTCGGGTGTGTGCGGCGGCAGAAACGCTTTCCACGTTTCCGCCAGCATGGAAAGCGTTTCTGCCGCCGCTCGGGCACACACCCGAGCAGTGGCAGAAACTCTTTCCACGTTTCCACCGGCCTGGAAAGCATTTCTGCCGCCGCACACACCCGAGCGGCGGCAGAAACGCTTCCACGTTTCCGCCGGCGCCGCTGCTGTTGTCGTGCCAGTGGAAACGTGGAAGCATTTCTGCTGCCGCTCGGGTGTGTGCAGAACCAAAAAGATACCACACCCGAGCAGCGGCAGGAACGCTCACACATTCGAGCAGCGGCAGGAATGTGCGGAAGCCTCCTCTTCCGCACACACTCAAGCAGAAGCAGGAACACTCACACACTCGAGCAGTGGCAGGAACGTGCGGAAGCCTCCTCTTCCACACACACCCGAACAGCGGCAGAAACGCTTCCACATTCCTGCCGGCGCTGCTGCTGTTGTCGTGCCAGCGGGAACACCGCTGCCGCCCACCCGCTGATGGGGGGGGGGAGATAAATTAATTCACTCTCGAAAAGACGGCCTAGCCGTTTTTTCGGGGCTCAAAAAAAAATAAGGCCCTGCCTTATTTTGTGAGAAACACAGTACAAACAAACCAAAATAGATGTCTGGATTTCCTCCTGAATTACAACCAAAAGGATACTGGATTCTATCACTCTTTCATTCAAATATATAAATTATGTATGAAGAAATTTCTATAAATAAAGTCAGAACTGTTACAAAAGTTTTGCTTTTAAAAACACCAAAGGATTTCAAAAGAAGTGGGTTATCACTTATCTGAATTCAAGACTATCTGTATTTCTGAGAGAACAAAAATCAAGGCAAGTCTCCTGTTGAGAAACAACTAAGAAATGTGAATTAAAGGTCATTTGCTTTCAAAGTTGCAACACATTTCAAGGAACAGCACAGTGCTTCTGTCTAATGCAGCTGGAAAGGGGATGCTTTAACTAAAAAATTCCACTGCAATCTGTTTGCACAAACAGATTTTGCTTGCAAGATTCAGAAAACTCCATGTTTTCTTGAATGTCAGGGCTAGCAGTAATGCTGAACATCCTAGAAGAGGTTAAGAGGTATGAATTATGCTCACCGTGCCACGCCTGAGAGCAAACTGAATGGAATCAAGGTCAGCTACAGGACACCAGACTTCAGCAATGAGGCATTTTTGGGTCACATCAATGTTGCAGAGGTTCAGAGTGTGGTAAATGGCTTTCATCTTGCGCACCTTTATGAACCAAACACGGACATTCTTTGCAGCAGCCTGAAGAACCCTCTGACGGTGATCTTCAGTTTGGTTCAGTACCTGCCATGGGAAGGAGAGACTTTGTTAAAAAAAGGGAAATGAAGTCTATTCTATGAGCTATGGAAATTCATATAAGTTCACTCTAATTTGAGAATTTCAACAGTTTCACACCCTAGTCCAGCCTTCATACAAACTACAATTTCATTCCTTCGCCTTAGAAATCTAGATTAATAGGATGGTTAAATTTGATGTCCAATTCTTCTACATGGAGAGTAAACAATCCTTTCATTCCAGGAACAAAACAGTTGAAAGCAGGAATACAAACTATGCACTGGTGAGAGCAAAAGAGTTACCTGGGCTACACCAATTCCATAGTTCCAATCCTGTTCTTGCATTTCCAAATTTTAATTTTATTTATTTATTTATGATTTTTATTTCTTAACAGCCCATCTTCCTCAGCGAGGAAACATGCAAAGCACAATATTGGCTTTGGCTAATCTTCCTTTAGACTATTCCAAAAAGAAAAAATAGTTTGCTTATATTACTAATAAGGAAAGGTCACACTTCTTTAATTCTGTTTGCATTTACTAGAATAAAGAAGGAGATTAAAAAAAAATAGATAGCAAATTGTGAAGTCTAGCTTGAAAAGAGTGGAGTTTATCTGACCCTAAGAGATTTCTTATGAAAAAGGCCAGATTGCCCCAAATCATTTAAATGTTATAATGTAACTTTATCTCATTGGTTTATAATGTAACTTCACCCTATTTACAACATTAAAAAATCATCTCTTATGCAAAGTCCAGGAAAAGCCTATAGCAATATGACAGTTTTAAAAACTATACTAAAACTTTCTATTTTTACAGTTGATTAATGGTTACTTTATAATAATATTTTCCACACTGACTTGCCAAAGACTAACATCCTGGACACAAGAAACATTGCTCCATAAAGATTCTATTTTTTGAAATTTCAATATAGTATCAGATATTGAAATATACCTAGAAGTTCAAGAAGTAAGAAATATAATTAAAGCAGGAATAGCTAATATTCTAAATCAATAGAGCTTTCAAACAATCCTCATAAATCAGCTATTGACAAAGCAGTTTTAAAGCTTTTATCCTTGAGTTTATGAAAGGTATGTAGGAAAAGTCATAACAGCCCTATCTAGTGATTAAGGCTAGAAAACAGGGGATCATGAGTACTAGTACCATCTTAGCCATGAAACCCAGCTGGGTGATCTTGGCCCAATCACTCTCTCTCAGCCCAACCATAGGGCTGTTGTTGTGGGGAAAATAGGAAGAGGGAGTATTAGGTATGTTCACTGCATTCTTTATAAAAATAAAGGTGAGATATAAACAAACAAACTTATTTGTCAATTGGACTCCAATTCTACATTGTTACCTCTGAATTAAACTTCAACCTACTGTTTTCATCTGTTTGGGCAGTCTTCTAATGCTGATTCAGAGTATTTTAAGATGTCAATTTAACTAAAACACCTTGCATAAAAGTTATTATGTATGAGTTGACATAAAACGTCAGACAATGAGAAGTGTGGCCATTAATATATACCATGTGACAGGTAGCAAGTTCTTAGTACTTCCCTAAAAATTACTTCTGAAGCTCATCCAAAAGAATGTAACCAGTTAGAGCCAGCACCAAATCAAATAACATGACCAATGTTGTAATAGGGGTAGCAAGTTTTGGCTCTTCAAATCTGATGAGACTGCATTCAGTATTAGCCAATAGATATAGATTACTTCGCATCAAATTCATCTAATTAATATGATCTCTGCAGTACAAATTACAGTATATGTATACAGGTATATTAACTATAGAGACCAATTCAGAAATAAAGACAGAAATCAAGACTGTCTCTTCCTGCCTTATCCTAACATTATTATACCATCAGAAGATCATCAATCCTTGTGTTGACTCCAGCAGCCATTTCCTTCCTTTCCTGTGGAGTTTCTGGACAGGGGTACAAAGAAGCCCGGAATCTGAAAGGCACAGAGAAGTGATTCAATATAAATAATAATAATAACCTAATCATGAGATTAATATCCTGGCCTCCCTCCAACCAGCAATATGTTATACGTGCAAATAGACGGGAAGGTTAGAAAATAATGTAAAATGAATAAAAAAACTACAAATCAAAAGCAACAGTCTTCTTATTCTGTTTGCTTACCCTTCACAGATCTTTTTGACTCTGTTTTTCAACTGGTCACCTTGGAAAAAAATAATGAACACAGACTTGTGCACATAGTCACCCTAGAAAAGAAAAGAAAAGACAGAGAAGGTCCATTTGAAATTAAAGCTTTCCAGTTGACAGTAGCAAAAGTATTAGCTTTGGATCATGAAAATCCTGGTTCAAATCTACCACTTAATCATAACATTTACTGGGGACTTCTCAAATCCTCTCTCTTTTATTATCATATCCCTGCTAAGTAGAAGCATGTATATTTTCTGAAGCTTTCTGAAATCTTTTTCAAGATTTGAAATAGCCTCAGGGTTGGTGAGGAGGAAGGGTGAATTTAAAAAAAGCCTTCAGTTTTCCTTAACTACCTCAGTATGCCTTTGAAAATGGCAAGAGAGCTAGGCCATACTTTACAAAAAAGAATTTCAGAATTTCAAAACATACTTATGCAGCAGTAGTTCCAGAAGTTCAAGCTAAGCTACCCAGAAAGCAAGAAAAAAGAATTACTAATAATTGATTAGATTTAGTAAGTAATAAATAAATATGTTGGATTAGGTAACAAAGATATATAATTCAATATCAGTGTCCTGCCTAGACAAAAAAATCCAATTAATCAAATTTTTAAAAAACTTTTTAACTTGTATTATCCTTTTAGGCTCAAAGTATAATAAATTAGGTCTTAACTGAATGTAAAACCTTCCAATATAATTGTCCTGAATAGTATTTTATGAATACACCTCCAGCTCTAACTTTATGAACTTCTATGCCTTCAAGTAATCCAGGTAATAATAAGTAGGATTTCAAACATTAAACTTTCCTTCAAATCATTCTAAATTCCCTCATAAATCTTCAACCAAGATCACCAAATTGCCTAGGATAAAGGAAGAGCGGGAGACAGTATAAGAAAACCATTTCTTTTATATTCTGAATAATGTATTACCTGGAGAAACTATAACATAAACAAAGAAGCCACAAAGATAAGCCAAGGCTGCTGATTAAGGAGATGTTCTGAAGTAAACAAGCAGGAGATAAAGAAGTAAATGGCAACGGACTGATATCAACCATATACTTTGTAATCCAAACCCTTGAACTTTCCCAAGAGGCCAGTAGCACATTTTTCAGACAGATGGGTAGAATTGGATAGCAACTCCCCCTTCCTGCATTTGTTCAAATGAAAACATTTTTCATTAGTAATTTTTTGCACAAACCTAATAAGAATAGAGGCACTTGTTATGAACAGAACGTTGATTTTCTTTCTAAGCAGAAATATAGAAACATAGAAAATTGATGGCAAAAAAAAAAACCTAGTGAGTCTGGCCTTTCAGGGTTTTTTCCTTTTTATTTATTATGTTTTTATTATTTTTAATTATTATTTTTATTTCAATTTTTTAAATTTTTGTCAGATGATGGACATATGTTTATCCCAAGCATAAAATTTAGTTACTGATGACCCACTCGTTACCTATATTGGAAAAAGGTTCCAAGTTTCCACTACTCTTTTTCTGATGTAATGTTTTCTAACTTTATTTTTGATCTTCCCTCCTGCCAGCATTCACACACCTCCTTAAGTTGTTTCAAATGAGTATATGTTGGGTAGGCATAGAAAAGGCCATTAGTAGGTTGGCAACCTTTTCTAAGCCTGTGTAGCATTTACTCCTTACCCAAAGCAGGTTGAAAAGGTGATGGTCATTGCAGGAAAGGACCCTGGCTCAGTCACCCACTGTGGCTTCTGTCAAAGCACAGGCTTAAAGGGTGAAGCAGGGAGCTACTGGTCTGGTTCTCCATAATGTTCCTCATTCTTCATGTGGCCCCTTGGGAAAATTAATTGCCCACCCCTGATCTACAGCCTGCTGCTGCAGAAATAGCCACTATACCGTTACTGGGTCCTCTAGAGGATTTTCAATTTCAGCTTGTCGTAAGAAAACATTTCCACGACACACCCTCCATAGCATCCGCTCAAAGGTCGGGATTCGCTCACGGTTAATCACTCCAGCCACAAATCTAAATACAGGAGAAATCGAAGAAAAAGAAGAATATGCAAATAAATATCAATCCAGAAAAAAAATGGATGTTGCCATTGCAAAACCAATAGAATCAAGCTCTAATGCTTTTAACCTAATCCAGAAAAGAATACGGATACTATGCAAGTTAGTAGAAAAATAAAACAAAATATAACAAAAATATTAACTATATAGCAGAATTATGAAAAGAACAATTCTAGAGACTAAATGGATCAAGGTATAAAATGTGCTTGTGATCTAAAAGAGATTAAATTATTTTTTGTTGATTAGACAAGTAACGTTTTAAAAGGAATTCACATTAATTTTTTATATTAAATTATACTCCTTAAACATGGAATTTGTCATCTCATAAATAGCATGGCAAAAAGAATAATTTTATATAAATAGAAATAAACAATCTTGATTTTAAGGAATGAATCTGTGATGTGTTTGCTACTTAATTTTGAAATGCCTAAATTCTAAAACATGGACTCTGAGCGAAGTGAAACTGATATTTGTGTATATCCGAATAAAATTAATCCAGAGTTTCCAGTACAGAAAAAAATGTTCTGAAATGTAGGGAATTGTACAATTATTAGTACAATTCATAGTTTAGGGTACTCTTTCCAAATCAGATTATCCTTTAAATGTATGAATTTCAATTTTCAGAATTCTTACCAATGCTATGCTGACTGAGAATTCTGAGATCAGATTAGAAATGATTAATTTCCGATTTTCATGAATTGAATCTGTATCTGTGAATTTCAATCTATTTCAGAAATTTATGGACTATAAAGAAAATATATGAAATTGCAATCTATGATTAAAAATAGGACATAAACAATTTGTAATTTTGTACAATGCTTATTTACCATATTTTAATTTAGAATCTTAATGGTCAATATAAATTAAAGTTTGGTTTGGAGCAATGTATGAACAATCAAGGAATAAATGCTACTGTACAAAAAGATCAACATTTAAATACATGCATTCTTAAATTCTTGAAGTTCACTGAGAATACCTGTTATCAATAAGTACTTGAGAGTTCATTGACAATACCAGTTATCAAAAAGTCTTGATATCCATATAAAGAAATTATCTGAGCTAAATCTCTGAAAAAAGTACAACCAGAGCATAAAACTTAAGGAAGACCTAGATCTTGGGAAAAACATCATAAACTGTAAATGTTTGGATCAGCTTTTGAAATTAATATTGAAGTTTATCTTCATAAATGGGCCTTCTTCAATACTTAATAGCATATTAAAAATTAAGATATGTTATAGACAAGACAACTAGAAAACATCAACATAGTTATAGAATAAAATTACCCCTTACTGACTTTTGCTGAAGAAAAAAAATATTTGTGATTTATGGGCTTGATGATTTGGAAAGGAGATTATGGAAAGAATGATATAAATTTAGAAAGGGGGTAAAATATGAAATGCATTTATAACCGCATTTTTACCCTTTTCCTTTTTTTCCCCTGCTTTGTTTCTTCTCCTTAATTTGCCTCTTATTTATTCATTATTTTTCTTTCTTTTCCAAAATATATATTTTTATCATTAAAAATAATAAAATTTATTATAAAAATAATAAAAATACATTTGGAAAATTCTTATTGAATAAAATTGATAGAAGTAAGAGTTTATCAAAATTAATGGCAACAGCTGTGGGAAAATATAAATCTAAGTTAAACAGTACAGTAAATTGCTTTAAAAAGGATTAAGGAATGCAGGTTGAAGCCCATGTTCGGGCATGGAATTTGAGTCAGTAACATTTTCTCAATTCAACCTATTTCTGAGGATGGTAATGGGAATAAAATGAGAGAGAAGAACAGTATATGCAATATACATTCCTTGCATTATCTGAGAAAAGGATGGGATATAAATCAACAAAGGTAAAGTGAAGTAAAACAAGTATACTGCTGTTCTATAAAAAATAAATTAAAACTATTTATTTTCTTGGCAACTATCCTGTGTCCTAATAAGATTACTAATTTCCTAAATTTAGAAACAAATGAATCAATTATGATTAATATAAAATTATCAATTATGGCTGTTAATGAGCCATACCTGATTATCTTCTCCAGATAATCAACACCTTTAGAAAATGAAGTACAACAATTGATACTCGAGAAATATTGTAGATTATCTGTTCTGTATGATGTAATTGTTTTCAGTGTATTACATTCTAGTAGTAATAGATATAGAAATCAAAACTACACTACTTTAGAATAATATATACTTATTACCCAGGATCTGAATTCCTAAATTCAGCTGATATAGAAAAGGACAAGAGGACAAGATTGCCAACTTGTATTTTACTATGCAAGAAAACAAGAATAATATTACAGTATATTGGAGTAACTCTGGTCCTTAACATCAGTGCTACAATTTTTATAAAGTATCATTAATTTTAAAAAACATACCCCAATCGCAGTGGAGCCCCTCTTCCCATTTCGCTTGGTTCCAACAGCGATGAGGACTCCTCCAACAACTCAGGATCCGCCATCTGCTGATGATGCAATTCAGCCTGAATTCACAAATCAATTAATATCTAATGAAACTAGTTAGTGGCATGCAGGGGATGAGGAACCAGGAGATGGATGAGAAAAAGAGAAGAAAAGCAGAGGAGAAGAAACAGTGCAAAAGAAGAGAAAGCTTAAAGAAAATATGAGTGAGAGATAAAGCAACGTTATATAGCCAGAGAAGGAAAAAAACAAAACACTCATGAACACAGGTTTTTCAAGCTGGACAACAATTAGCTTAGATTGCAAGTTAAGCTCCAAAGGAATATGATAGAAAAAGAGCAATTTTCTATTTCTCTTGATCTGGAAAGGGGGATCTTTTTGTTTAAATGACAACTTACAACTTAATCATGAGCATCTACTCTGTATTATGGAAAATGCAGGAGAGGTTACAACAAAGAATGCTATGGGTCTAGAATCTGAAAATGAGACAAAAGGAATCACAGTAATTGTTAAAATAATAAGAAGTTGCCTTGTCAAAGATATGATACAACATATACAAGGCAGTGGTATATTCCATTTTTAAAAAGTGATTCTGCCTAAATTACAATATGCTTGTTCATTTTATATAAATAATTATGTTTGTATTAATCCCTAGAAGAGTAAAGAATGGGCACTGAAGCACAACTGTTGAGAGTTCTTGGGGTTTCCCCCCCATGAATTTAGAAGCTATTTCCCCCATATATTTTTCTTACTTAAGTGATTAACAACTAAAAACATCTATATAAGGAATGTTATATTTTTAGCAAGATTCCTTATATGACAAGCATCAAAACACATCCAAATAAAAATCTGCAGTTCGAACCACACACTGCCTAAAATATTGACCCTCTCTTCCCTTTGAGATTTCAGCATAGCTAAGCTCACTTTTTTTCCAAACATATATAATACTCATCCAAAAGGTAGGCAGAAAAAAATGGTTAGTGCAGCTGGGGGAACATATCCAGCCTCCCCATCTTTTCAATTTAGGACTGATAACTCCACAGAAATCAATTCTGGAGATTTCCCCACTGACTCCATAAATGTGTGCTCATGATACACTTGTATATCTGTGGAAATATTCACAAGGTTGTGCAGTGCTTTAGATTCAGAAGTTCATGTGGCTATTCAACAAACACTTTTTAAATCAAACAAATCTTTTCTTAGGCTCATGTTACTGCAGCATCCTTTAAAAAAGCACAACTCCTTTGTTTCCAAAAGGTGCTAACATATATATTAATTATGCTATCCACATAACTTCGCCTTTGAAACTGAAGGGCAGGGCTAGAACAAAAGCCATAGTCTTGTATCAATAGACTACATAACTAATCAAACTTAAATGCTTGTAAAATAAAATAGTCTATTTGCAAAATTAATTGTTGCTCTACATTTTTTTTCCTCTTATGAGAAAAAATAAAACAGAATTGATGTATCCACAAACGCTTTTTCCTTCCATCATATGGAATTGAAGGAGTAAGCAAAAAAGATGAGCAAGGCAGGAACCAGCAGTTTCCCCTCTAGGAAGATGTTAGAGCATAAATCAGAAGCCTTTCCAAGGCTATCAAAACAACTCTAGAGCATATGCCTATAGAATGACTGATTTCTGCTAACTGCAGTGGACACATTTTCAGGGTGTATTTGGTTTCATTCTTATCTGCAATAAAAAGTCTTGCCACATGCGCAGTAAACCAATTTCTGAATAGGGGATTAAGTGCCTAGAAAGCCAAGATTTATAGCCTTGCCAATGTGAGGCCTGACAGCTAGAATTAAAAAAAGAAAGAAAACACAATGGAGATGAGAGTAAGGGAAAGAGATAACTGGACAAGGCAGGAAAGGAAAAAAGCCCTACTTAGATATAGAAAAATGGTTAAATCCATCAATCAAACTGCCTCTTCCAAGCAGTAGCTAATCTTCAAAATTCTTTCTCATCAATTCACAGGTTTAAAATATATATATTTGCTTTTAAAAATAATTCAAAATTCTAATGAAATAAAATCCTTTAATGACTACTATACAGCAATAGCTACTACAGAGTTATTGTAATTTTAACCAATATTACTGACTGTTTGATTATATGTAATATATTCAACCCACATTAAATAACCAGGTTATTTTTGCAAAAATAACACATGTATATAGTGCATTTGAAAAGAACAATTTGCTTTTTTTAACAATTCAAATAGTAAGCATATAAAAATATTTTAGGTTATCATGCACAACATCCTTTGCTTAGCGTGACTTCCATTTTTTTTATAGAGTGCATTCCATCTTTCTACAAATAGGATGGAATTCACAGATAACCTTTATTTCTATAACTTGTTAGTTGGGAGTCTTGGGAACTTAACTTGCAGAAGCACTAGTGATATAGCACTGGAAGAATGACAATGCCACACCTCCAGGGACAACATTACATGGGATAACCAAAAATTTTTTCCACAAACCACACAGTTAAAAACATTTTCAAGAAAAGCAAAAAGCAGATGAAGCTTTGGAAGGAAAAATTCTCACCTTCCAATGCATGCAAAGCATTCCTGCAAAACAGATAGCTTTTCATACTTATTTGAAGTTGAAGATACATATAGATCAGAACAAGCAGCAGGCCATAAAAAAAGAGCGTATCCTAGCAAAAGTCCATGGAGTTACCAACCTCAGCACAAAAGGATCTACTAAAGAAAGCCTCTCACTGAAAAATCTATACAGTTTCAACATAATTGGGGGGAATACAATATATGTTGATTCCCAGGTAAAATAGTATATTCCTTTTGTTTTCAAATTCTTTTCTCTACAATTACAGTATATTCTTCAAAATATTAACATTCTTTAAACAAGAAGCTCGTTCACTGCAATGACTTTGCATTAGGTTCAAGCATCAAAGGGTAGACACTTCTCAAGAAAATGTCTTTTTTATATTCCATGCGGCAAAACATTTTAAAACTCCTGCACAAATGTACACAGAGATATATACAACTCTGGATAGATAGTAATGCATCATGTGAATAAGCATTAATCTTTTTGCTAATATTTGTAAGAATGCTATCATTTCTGTCATTCTAAACAAATGTTTTCTGTTAAGCTCCAATTTTCCTCCTAACATTCCAATATCTGTGTCCATTATCATGCTGAATTTTAGCTGTGGAAATATACCAAGAAATACAACCAATTAAAAAGGTCAGTCTTCTCTCTTGTAAAATACCACTCCAGCCTGCATACAAATCTACATGCTCAAATGAAGAATCTTGAATTGAATTTTCAAATAACAATTATTATGGTTATTATTGTATTTCAGGAAGCCTTTCCAAAGAAAAATTAATGAATAGCAGGGTGGTTCAATTCTGACATTTTAAAATCAGAACTCAGATGCTACTTTAATACTACCTACCATTAATGGAATAGTTTATTTGTAAAGGCAGGAAGGTAGCATTCACAAATGCCCTTCCATAAGAATTATGGTATGTATCTCCTCTACTAAAGCAAGAAACATTAAATTTTCAAAACATTGGAAAGTAAACCCAATTTATGATCATTATTCATAAGCAACTATATAGGAGAAGCAAGTCAAGATCCTTCTTGCAGAAACACATAAAGCAGGAGACATATTTCACGGTTTCCAGCACCTGCAGCAAGGATCACCAAGAGAAGGAAGAAATGACAGATGCAAATGAGAACTAAAGATGTGACATGATGAAAAAAAAAACAGAAATCAGAGGAAAGAAATGGGAACTGCATGCCATTAACCATTACTTTTCCAGTCTTGTTTCAGTCTATTCTGAACACTTATGGTTTATACATTCCGACATATTATTCCAGTTCTCACTGTGCTCTTTACAAGATAAAGATATGAAGAATGAGAAAATGACTAGCAGTTAATAGATTCAAAATCACTGTGTTCTTTTTTGACATGCAAAAAATGGCTACACCGGCAGAGCAAATGTTTTCATTCAGTGAGGCCCAAATTTTTCTATAACTCCACCTCAACTAAATCAAAGTTTGCAAGCCTTGTGAGCCATTTCTTGTCATTAAGCAACAAGCATTTAAAAAGTCTCTCCCAAAAGATTTATAAAGTCTTCAAAATGTTGAATGCAGCAATTAGTGTGGTTAAAAAAAGGAAGATGGAACAGCTAGACCATGCCACCTTAAAAATACACCCTAAATTTGGAGCACTGCTAACTGGTTACATAAAGCTTTTCAAAGAATGAACATGAAATAACTCATAACTCTAAATGTAGATCTCAATGTAAAGTTATAACACAATATATGGAATCCATAATGATCAGTCTGTTTAAGGTAGTTCCAGATGTAGGCGGTTTTTTCCCTTTAGTGATACTATTGTCACTATAGGCTATTTAGAGTATGAAGCTGAAAAGCCCAATTCTCACAAATAGCAATAAAAACACATCAGTGTGTCAGGACTGTATCACTTTAAAATGTATTGGGGTTTAAATTAGGGTCATTCTTGCATAAAAAAAGATATCACATAGATAAAAAAAATGACAATGTGGTTTAGAAGAAATTGTCTTAATGTAAGAATGCCTAGCACAGGCTGTTCCACATCATTGATATATTATGAATCTTATGTTGATAAAATTCAAGCCAAAATTCTGGGCAAACTGCAAGGATCTAGGTTACATAGTTAATTTTCATCTGCCCTTGGGGAAAAAAACATTTTTCCAGTCACGTCCAAGAGGAAACAACTCAGAATATATTCAGGATGGTATTGGACAATCTACTGAAAATGAAATAGAACTGTAATTATATGGAAGATTAATATAAAAATAATTACATGACTTAAAATTAATATTCGCAGCTGAAGTTTCCAATATAACCTGTACTCAAAGGTCATTTAAATTAGCTCTTAAGCAACTCGAAAGGATCAAATACATGCATGGACAACATACGCTTGTATGTTAAGCAACTCGAAAGGATCAAATACATGCATGGACAACATACGCTTGTCCAAAAAAAATTGGACAAGCGTATGTTGCACCAAGATTGGATGTTTTTCCAAGCACCATCTTTGATGGTTGTGTAACTGTTATAACTAAACTTTAAAAAAACCAGTAGTTGAACTTTCTTGTCATGGTGGCAGTCATAAAAATGAAATATTTATTAGCATGTGTCAATAATTCCAAAACCACAACCTGCAAACTGATATTCAACATTTGACATTAGGCACCCAGAAATATTTTTATATAGATTCACCACATTATTCACAAAGCAAGTGAAAGCAGACATAGTACAAAGACTTTTTACATATATATATATATATATATGAATTATATATATATAATTCTGTTTACGCAACAAATTTCTTCTTGTTTGGAGCACTGCATTAGAAAATTTCATATCTTTAGCATATTCAAGTAATCACTGAAAATGCACAAAAAACAGTTTTTATATAATGTTTGTAAACTGAAAATTAAAACTAAAGAGCCTAAATTTGAATGTATATCTGAAACTAGGTATAGCCCAGCGTTAGGATTTCTGAAAAAGAAAGTTTTGACTTCAATTGTTTTTTGCAATGAAGATATTTGTAGATACAGATTTCTTAAATTCCTCCCTTTTCTTTTTTCCTACAGCCAAACAAGACTATGAAAATGTCAATCAATTCCTTAATCTATAGATTTGGAAGAAAAATGTTCCAGATAAGTGAGTTTAGGATCTCAGGCCATTAAAATTATGGCTTACAGCAATGATAAGTAATATGTTGTTCTTCACATAGTTCTTGGATTATAATTTTTATATGCTTGAGACAGTAAGGTCAATAGTCAAAAAACATAAGAAATGTAGGAGAAAAGTATAGAAGGTGATTGTCCTTTCCTGGTTTAGATATATAAGGATATTCAATCACTTCTGCTTTAACACTCTAAAAATATAGCACTTTATGTCTTTGTACTTCTGTAAGCTCTCTTTTCTACCTAACTGTAAAACATGCTTAAAGATATTCCAAATCCTTGTGTGCCTGTAAGATGTCCTGGAAACTAGGGGTACAATAGATTTTTCTATAATCAATTCCCAAATTTTTATGAATGAAAAACGATTTGCAAGAACTCATCGGAAGCAAATAGAGCTGCCAACCCAAATTGCAACTTAAGCAGGCATTTGTAAGAAGAAAAACAGTGGGTTTTGATGGGCTGGCCCAGATGATAAGAATTGAAAACATTCCGATATTCTGACCTCATCAAAAAATTGTTGAGTTTTTCTGAGTATAAATTTCAACTCTGTTAGCTCTAGGAAATTCCTTTTCAAGGCTTCCTGATTGGTGTTGATCTCCTTGAGCTCATTCTCTATTTTCTCAAAGTTTGCCTAGAAAGTAGTAGGGGAGGAAACAAGAAAAAGTAAAGCAATTATCAATATACTTCAGACATGTTTATTTTTTCAGTGTGCATACTAATGTAAACTTCAATGAAGAGTCATGGTATAGAATAGGACAGACACTAGCCTCAATATATTTATTTATATACAAATTATATCAATCAATTACTAAAATTTCATTCTTGAATGTTCTCAAATATTTTCCCCCTAATTTTTTTATTATATTGTTGAAAAACATACATATTGTATTTATTTTGATATCATGATATCTGCACAGTATTAAATACAGACTTCTAATACTCTAATGTTTAAAGAACTTTAAAAAGTAAACATTCAAAGTGTGGCCTGGGGAGCTGTTCAAGTGATCCACAAATTCAAATAAGTAAATATTTTAACATTTCTCTGTTTTAATTTCTAATATAGTACATGTCAATAGATACAACCCACATAAATAAAAAGATATTTTTATTTATCAATCATTTTTAAGAATTTAAAGAGATCCTGACACCAAAATATTTGAGAATCCCTTAATTTAGGCCATTAAAATATAAAAAATAAAGTATTGTATCATTAGCTATTTTCATCTGGCAATATCAATAGGAACAAAATTATTAGTTTTGTATCCAAAATTGAATACACATAGTCCTCAGGTAACAATAGTAATTGGGACTGGAATTTCCAACAGTAAGCAATCCATTCATAAAATGCAACAATAAATGGTAACTGAATACTACCTATATAACTGCATCAATGTGTTACAACTGCTTCTATTTCTATTGTGGCTTATTACTTAATATTAAGTTGTCTTCTGTATTGTTACTTATTATTTGTGCATATGGAAAAAAGAAAGAGATAGACAAAGTAAATTTGTCAACAATGACTGAAAAAAGAAAGAAATAAAGATGGGGAAAAATAGTTTTTTTTATAAATTAGTTCTGCTATACAGTGATTGAAATATATATGTGTGTGCGTATGCACATACACATACACACACAAATCTTGCTTAAATTTTGTTGAAGTTCTGTTAATAATATTGTTAATGCATGTTCTCCAAGTTATAGTTCTGAATCAGTTACAGGTTACATCCTCCAGTTATACATTTAAAGACCATTTGTTACAACATCACTGAATGAATGATAATTAGAAACACTCCTTGAAGCTCCAGCTATTGTGGTGCTACCACACGATTATGTAATCAAAATGCGGATGCTTGGCAACTATACTGAGTTATGATACTAGTAGTGTCCCACAGTTTTTGTACCCTTGTCCTGTGTGAATTGCTTCTCCCTCATCAGCCCCCATCATCCATCTCTTCACCTATCTCCAACCTTTGGTCCACCCTGCACTTTGCTAGCTATCCTGCCTAATTTCACTTAGCGACCATACAGTCCTTGTTTAACATCCACAATCATGACTGCAGGAACTACTATCAGGGAAAGAAAAAAGGGGCTTTAATTGTTTATGAGCTATCAGTGCTGAATCACTGTATTGTAACAAAAAATTGAAAGAGGTGATAAGGCAGAAAATAAGACACAGGGAATAGAAAAAGAGCTGATATAGGTATGTCACAAAAAGTAGGAAATAAGGATAGATTTTGGTCCTAGAATTAATCTGTGTCAATATGCACATTTCCCTATGATGTGATATACCGTTTTCCTGAAAATATGACGTACCCTGAAAGTAAGTCCTAGCTTGATTTTTGCATGTGACCCAATATAAACCTTACCCCCAAAATAAGCCCTAATTAAGATCCTGTCCACTCAAATACACCAGTAAAAATTAAACTAGGATGGGGATAGTGGGGTGGAGCTGTCCTACTGCTTACCTTTGGACAGTTGAAGCCAGGCCTTGCACACCCTGACACCTGCCTTGCTGGCCCATTTCTTCTGCAGCCATCAAGGTTAGCAAGGCTTTCCTGAAGGCCTCCGTAGCTGATAACAAAGCTCTGGATCAATCCGGAGCTCTGTTATCGGCTGCAGAGGCCTTCAGGAAAGGTTTGCTGGCTGCAGAAGAAGTTCCTAAAGGCCTTTGACAGCGAAAAGGAGGCCGGGGGCGACGCACGCAAGTGAGGTTAATCAATGGATGACATCCCCAAAAATAAGACTTGGTGGCAAAAAAAGAGGATCTTATTTTTGGGAAAACATGGTAGGTTTTTATACCCAAGCGCCAATTTTCACTGGAACATATTATTAAAACTAGTTTTTTTTTTCATTTATCATATATTATCATAGTATACAACTTGTTTCTGGTGCTATAACAATCTGTTTAGTTTTATTATCAAAGCTTTGCTATTTATGATGTTGTAGCCCTTACTGAAAGTATATTTGTGGCTTTATGTATTTGTTAATGAAAAGCAGAATATTTATAGCTAGATGTACAGTGTTCAAATTTACATAGCTATTCACTAAAATCAATACTCAAGGGATTTGCTCTTGAAAGAAATCAGTTCAAAGCTAAGGAAAAATATTGTATTTTGCACTTTTTTCTAATGTATTCAATTAGAAAAAGCTTATATTAATACCATGGGGAGGCACAGTAATGATAATTCATTTTTATAGCCCATTTTACAAAAAAAAAATAGTTTTGCATTTTCAACATACATATTTACCTCCAAGTCAATCATGTCTCGAGGAAATGGTACTTCTGGATTCTCTCCGGTGTCTGTGATAGGAATGTTGGCCTTCTTAATTTCTTTTTCTACAAATCCTGAAAAAGAGTCATAGTGGTAATATGATTAAAAATATGCAGTACTGTATGAGAAAACAAATTAATCAATGATTCTCAACTCCAAATCCATAATTTCAGTTTATTCCTCCATTCTCCAGATAACTCATTCCATTAAAAATTAAAAGATATAAAAAATTCAAAATTAACTCTTTAATTATATTTGTACAATGTCACCTTGAGTTCCTGAACAAAAGTCAGAAAATAAATAATTAAATTCATTATTTTAACTAGCATGTTTTCATTGTTCAGGATGTACTTCTTTTTCCAGGCAAGGTTCGTTTTGCAAGTGTGTAGAGATCACAATCCAGAAAGCTGGGGGTACTAAAGAAGAGCCTGTTTTTTGTCTTTGTTTAAATTGAGTTATAATTAAATATAGCTATTCAACACTTTCCGTCATATAGTTACTGAACATTCTTAACACATTAAAAATACAATTTATAAGAATTTCCAATAGCCTTTAGTAGCTGCATACCTGACCTTCAAGGCATTTACTCAGCTCTATTTTTATTCAAATCTAAATTATGGAAAAATTGTGCTTTAATATATATTTGTAATCAAATTTGGTAAAAGGATTATCTATCTTTTCTTTTGTTCCCCATCTTATTAGCCCTAAATCAAAGGGTTAGTTTGAGGTTAATTCTGTCAACACATTTTATGGAAGGCTTGAGCAAGCACAAAGAGACTCCTATATTCCTTTTTCTACAGCCTCTACAGGAGATATCAGAGATATAGAAATATAAAGTAGCCACACGCAAGTTCTTCATTCTACTTTTTGTTTTGTTTTTAAAAATTAAATGTAGTAAACCAGAAAGCAGCTGGCAATATTTATAAAGATGATCAAGATAACAGGCAAAATTGTTGCTAATCAATGTAACATAGCTGGTCACAATATATTACATTATTTTGCATCTAAAAAATGAATTTATCCACAAAAAGTAGTCTATTATAATAAAGGTATTTTATTTAAGACACACCACAGGCTACAATAAAATAAGGTTTGTCTATTTTTGGCTTGGTGTGTTATGCTAATTCAGTCATTTTTCTTAATAAAAAATAATTTATAAGTTAGCATTATCTATGAATCCAGTCAATTTTGATTCACAGATAATCCTCATTTAATGTCAGTAATCGGAATAAGTAATTTGGTCATGAAATATAACTGCACCACTTAGCAATATAAATTCTGGCACTTCTGGTCGCCATAATTAAGTAAATCGCAAGGAGATCACATGGTTACCATTTGTAACCTCCTGTCATATTACCCATTGACTTTGCTTATAGGAAGCCAGAAAAGAAGGTCACAAATGGCTATCACATAACTTAAGGATAATGGTAAGCAGGACACCACAATCACATGACCTTGAGGATGCTGTGCCAATTTAAGTATGAGTTAAGTTAACTTAAGCATCATAAATACCATTAATTCAGTACAAACTATAAGTTTGCATGGCTGCAGTATGAGTGGTTGTTAAGTGAGAATTACCTGTATTCAAAAATCAGAACTGGCACTAAGTGTCATGCCTTGTTAGAGTCGGACTCTGAGGGAGAGGAGAAACACCCAACAGGGAGTTGTGGAGGAGGCTGGGAAAGGGCAGAGGCTGGCTGGGCAGTCAGAGGAAGAACCAGGCCCATCCAGGGGTGGGATCTGACAGGGTTAACTACAAGTTTGATCATTTACAAGGTTCAGTGATTTATAATGTGCTTCCCTGAACGCTGCCAGCACGCGTCTGTAAATCGTCATCAGCATGCTGCGTGCAGAGAAGCAGCCTTTCAAAAAGCCCTCTTTTCCTGCTTTTCTACCTGCAGCTGTGCTTTGCATGGCAGCTGAAGTTGAAAAAATCAGGAAATAAAGGTCAGGTAAGAGCCCGGGTGGGCGGATGGGCAAAAACATCAGCAGACATAGAACCGGTTCTATGTCTGCTGCTCTACAGAGCTACCGGTTCTACAGAGGTGGACAGAACCTGTAGAAACCCACCCCTGGGCCCATCCCCTCTTCATCCTAGGACATACAGGAAGGAACAGAGAAGGAAACAACTTGGCTTACAAGAGAGGAAGCGGCCATGATCCTCCTTATTGGTTGCAGCTGGGGAGAATAGTATATAAGAGAGATAGTTAAAACACAGCGTTGCCAGAAGCAAAGCGTGTTTTATTTTGGGCTGAATTTATCTTGGTTGGCGTCCTTCCAACAAACTGTGCCTTGTTATTTCCTTGCAGTTGGTAATTACTTATCTTGGTCCATTGTGAATTTCCTTCATGGTAGTTTGTTTTGGCTTTTTATTTCACCTCTATTTCCTCATTAAGTTTGGACTGTATTGCTTTCTTTTGAAGACTATTTTTGAATAAGTTTTATCTCCAACTAAGAATTATTGAACAGGAGGGCCAAGTTGGAGGCATTAAAGGACATTTATTTACGTTTTGGATTTTGTTACATTGGTGTACACTCCGGGTCATCACATTAAGTGTGAATCTAGTGTATATACAAATATACACACAACCTAATTTAGTCCTATAAACCTATACCAAGAGTGCAAGTAAAAGAAAACAATGACATACTGAGCTTCCTGTCCATCTCTTCACATCTTCGGACTTCGTTAACAAATTTACGTTGGAACACATTCACATCAGGGTTTAGCTGTCAATAAATACATGTAATTATGTTATATACTAGTATATGCAGAAGCATGAATAGACTGTCATTGTCTGTCTCCAACTTCACTTCAGAAACTAGTTCAATAATTTCATCCTTGAACTTTTAGGGGATGAAATAGCAGACTGCTCCATAAAAAGCAGAATCAATGACTGCAATGAAGAAGCTAGTGATAGAGTGGCTCTTCAAACTTCTCTGGAGAAAGAAAGGACAGCAGATTGCTTACAAGTGTTCATACGGTTGCTTCTCTGGAAGAAACAAGAAAGTGGATTCTGGCAGGTTTTGAAAACTGAGAGACAAAATAATCATCTTGCTCAAACAATATAACTTTTAAAAGCAGTTGGCACTTTTAAAAGAACACCAAATTTGCATACTTCCTTTTCTAATCTTTTATCTGGAAATTGCTTAACTACTTTTCTGCTATTAGAATTTTCTAGAACAAATCTGAAAATATGTGATGAGTCTTCTTTCAATCCTTAATGAAATAAAATTTTAATTATGAACATATCTTTTTTTAATTGAGATAAAACACCAAAAAGTTCATTGAGATTTTTATTTTAAAAGTTGTAAATTTGTTTATTTATTTATATAACACATTTATACATCTTATATAAAATAAAAAATTATATAAAATGCCCATCTTATATAAAATTCTGGGAAGCTCTCAACAATTAAAACAATATCAGTATGTATGTATATATATATAGCCAAAAACATTAAAAACCTGGCACCAAAATTGAGCATCCACATGTACTACTTTGTTAATTCCTCTCATCCACCTCACTCTATTGCAGCACTTGAAGGAAAAGCAAGTCTAAAATTCTTTTCAGAAGGCTAGAGGGATAGAAGACTGCCAAACTTCAAGGGGAAACCTGTTTCATACAGCAGAGGCTGCTATGGAAAAGACATCTTACCGAGATCCCATTTCATGGCAACATTTAAGGGAAGGGATTCGGAGCATGTCTACATGGCTGAGCCATTCTGTCTTGCTAGGGTTGAGTCAAAAGTAAAAAGAATATAAATTTGATACATTTGGTCAAGGTTAAAAGAGATAGGTTGTTATCTCTGGTAATCTTTGATGGACTTTTGCTAATATCAGGACTGAAATGGCAAAGTTTTATGGATTTGTGTGGATGGGATACAATAAGATTATTTGTTGTATTTTAAGAGAAGATGATAAATTATTAAAATTGTTTATACCTATGGTGATGAAGAAGGCGTCACTTCTTTATATTTCTTTTTCTTTATTATATTTTTATTTTTTCTTTCTTTTCTGTTATTTCTATTCTTTATGTCTTTTTCCTTTCTTGCAGCTATTATTTTTGTTTATATTAATTTTTGCTGCCCTAATTATAATCTTCAGTAAGATTAACTTTAAAAAGTGAGTCTTATCAAGTATAGCTACTACAAATCATAGGCCTAATCATCACATACTTAATTGAAAGATCTATCATTAATGCTTTTGAAAGAAATAAAAATTCTGAGCACAAAATCATATTTTGGGAGCATAATAACTATACTAATGAACCAAAGCAAATACGTACATCTCGAAACTGGACCTTCCCAAGTTCTCCCAATTCACTGACACAGCAGTATGCTGCTTCAGACTGAAGGAAAAGTTGTGCAAGGGTCATTTCCTCACTTCGGAAGAGCTCACCCATGGTGAAAAAAGAAGCCAATCAAATTAGGATGAGAATCTTCATATACCTTAAGAAAAAAAAAACATTAAGATAAGTTTACATAAATCTTTCCTGGGGTCTTTACACCAGAATTAATTTTAGAGCTGAAATTTTACAAATTACTCTTGAAGCAGGGGTTTAAAATGTTTAACTTATGTTATGACATTAATAGTAACAAATTCTTAGGAAATAAATTCTTAGGCATTCTTAGGAAATAAAAATGCTAAGTAAGCTTTATGTTAATTGGGGAACAGAGAATTGGAAGGCTAGAGGGATAGCAGTGAGCAACTTCTATATCATTAGTTTACTATCTATTAAGTGACTGATTTGTATGTGGCCATGTCCATTAACAGATTCATTTTCTGGCATGCTCAGTTTACCCTCAATATCAAGTTTGACCAACAACTTCCAAAAGACTGCCATATCCGATCTTAATGTGCTATTCCACATTTTGAATGTGTAGATATCCATATATCTGTAATTATTTCAATTCTTAGAAACTGCAGTATAATATTACCGTTACCAGTGACTTCTATGAACTGTTAATGTATCTTATCTGCCATTCAAATAATTCCAGTGTAAACAGTTCATCTGTAGATAATTGTTTTTAAGATCAATCATTCATGCTTGAGCCTAAGCTTCAAACATCAGTCCATCTCCTAACATCAAACATTATTTTCTGTTTTAGAAACACTACTGATGCTTTATAGTTGACAGCTATTTCAGTAAAGGAGCTATTTTTTTCCGCCCCATCATACTGCAGCAGATTAATCTGTAGCCTAAGGATCTAAATTCAATTTTCAGTAAAGAACACACTATATCCAGAGATCATAGACCAGGGATCTATGGAAGCAAATAATACTCAGAAGTGGTATTCAGCAGGTTCTGACCAGTTCTGGAGAACGGTAGTGGAAATTTTGAGTAATTCAGAGAACCGACAAATACCACTGGAGATTTTACAGTATCCTTCTCCTGCCATGCCCACCAAGCCACGCCCACCAAGCCACGCCCACAGAACCAGTAGTAAAAAACTTTGAATCCCACCACTGTAATACTTGGTATTGTGATATTTCCAATAAAGGTCATAAAATGCAGAGGCACTAATTATATGCTTATAGAGATAAAAATGATAAGCAAACAGAGATAAGTCTAAGCAAATCCATATTTGAATTCCCATCAACCATATTTGAATTCCCATCAACCAAAATGCACTTTCTATTTAAAAAACATCACTTATTAATTACTAACACAAAACACTGTACAATGCCTTACTATGCTTCCTATTAGTGAATTAAGCAGAATTATGTTATCCACCTGAGAACCTGTAGAACCTGAACAGCTTTCAAAAGATTTGTACTTCCTCTTTTTAGACAATAGGATGCACAATAAGTTTTTAATGTATGTGTGATAGTATATTTTGCATTAAAATGATACATGCAAGCTACCACTCAAAGTTAACTGGAAACCACAAGGTACAAAACTGTAATGAGCCTCTTTCAGGCTGACAAACATAGAATAAGAAGCCTTGTACCAAAACACAACGAAAGCCATTATCCAATCTAAAAGAGAAGAAGAGAAGGGGAATTATTATCATCATGATTGAAAAATGTTTAGTGAATGTAACATATTAACAAAACTGGAAAGATCTAGAATTGGTCTAAAAATCGGAATAGTAAATAATCAAAGATCCTAAAGCTACAGATATCAGATTCAGGTTACAAAATTCCACATTATCAATATATGGCAGAAAAAGAAACAGATTCTTTGCTGTTGTCTAATGGCCATCCAGATTTGTGCAACTTAGATCTGGTAACACATCTCCAATGAATCAATGATATTTTTATTCATATTTTATCCTCTGCTGCATAACCAAACCTTTTCCAAATTCTACAGATAATTAACATTTCTACTTTTAGTAATCATGGGGTGGGGGGTGGGAGACAGAATGACACAATAATTTTTGAGAAGCAGTCATTCCTTCCAATCAAATTAGTATTCTTTTCAATTTATTTGCATTTCATATCCTGCCCCATCAAATCATCAAATGAACGTCAGAAAGCTGCCAGTACCTCTTTCACATCACAGGATCTACTGCCCATCCACTCCTAGCATATATTCTTCATAATTATGGTAAAGAAGTGGAAGGAAAACTATCAAATATTCCCCCTTCACCAACCGCCTTCCATGATCATCCAATCCCCAATATCCCTTGATCATAAGGCCCATATACAATTATAGAGCAATATAAAATAATCTTTCCCTCAAAATGCCTGCCCACTCAAAAATGCTGACGAAACATCCCCTCCTTTAAATGATGCCCAGGTATGATCTCAAGCAAACAGTTGCTCCCCCCTCCAGAGATGACCTCGTCAATGTCCAGCTTCCCCAACTTCACACCGATAAAATCCTCTTTTTCTCTCCTTTTTAACGAAACAACACGGATTAAGAGAGCAAGAGATCTAAGCATTAAGCTGGAAGAATGCCAGCATCAAAAGCCCCTTGACACAACCACTGCATCCCGCGAACACAGATATCAGATCGCTCACCCCACAATTGCCCAATGCTGCCCCCCACAAACAAAGGGCATCCTGCCATTCCCGCTCAGTTCCACCCCAGAAAGATAACCTCCTACCGAAGCATTCCCCCTCACCTACTTACCTCCCCAAGGGTGACCCCACAGCCTCAGTCCAGAGCTACCGCCTGAGCTTCCGTCAATGACGTCACCACATAAGGACGTAACTCCCTCCTACAGGACAGCCTGGTCCGGCCTTCTGCTCTTGGATCTGTTCTGCCGCTGGTGGGCGGGGCGTCATTGTGTTGCTTGTGTGGGGAGATGCTGACGGCCTGCTTCTTCAGTGGCCCGTCTGCACGGAGAGTTATGTTATTCGTCGGGAGTCTTTTCCTTTCGAGTGGGATGGACAGAGGATTTAATCCGAAAAACGGGGTTCATCCCCAATCCGCCCTTTCTCGCAGGATCAGGGGCAACGAAGAGGACGACTCTGATCGGGCTTTTCCAATCTAATGCACTGGAGATCTTTTGGATTCCAACTCTTGCAATTCTAGTTCAAAGTATCTACAGAGCGCCAGTTGAAGAAGATCGATTTATTATTTATTCCTATTTAATATTTTTTCATACTACTTGATGTTCAAAAATATTTCAGAGCCGTTTAGAAAAGAGCAATAGAATACTGTTACCCAATATTTAATATTCACACTAATTTCTTTGAAACACATTGTGGGTTTTTTTGGGGGGGGTTGTGATTAGCAAAACTCCTTTCTTTTGTAAGGTTTCTAATATATTCCGTTTTAGTGGTGTTGGTTACTTTTCTTTTGAATTTTCTTTTAATAATTTGGTATGCCACCCAAAGTCATGATGTCTATATTGGGCAGCCGTATAAAAAAAATTAGATAATTCGTCTTCATGAAACGATGTATAATTTGCCTAGCCATGGAGGGGTTGAAGTTATTAATCCAGTACATAACTAATTTACTAAATGTTGCAACCCTGTAAGTCAGATTCCTTAAATCCAGAAATGCATTTTACTGTATCTTATAACTGCATCCTTTAGTAAGAATAAATATTGGGATTGGAATATACTTTATTAGCCAAGTGTGATTGAATATACAAGGAATTTGTCTCCGGTGCATAAACTCTCAGTATATATACAAACATCAAAGGGATGTGATAAATCAAAAATCACAAGACACAACAATAAATCATAAGATACAAATAAGAAAAGTTAGTGGGAAAGATGGGAAGATGAGAAGGATAATAGCAATACAGCCGTACTACATGGACAGATATTCTTTAGGCATAAGACAATGCTGTGAGAGTTAGATGTTTAGCAGAGTGATGGCATAGGGGAAAAGCTACCACTGTGTCTAGTTGTTTTGGCATGTAATGTTCTATAGCAGTGTCCTGAGGGGAGAAGTTTAAAAGTTTATGTCCAGGATGTGAGAGATCTGTAGATACTTTCTCAGCCTCTTTCTGGCTCGTGTAGTGTACAGATCCTCAGTGGAAGGCAGGCTAAATACAGTTGAAGTCTGTACCTGTCCTGTTTAATTGTTGTGTCAAACTGAACAGTTATAGAAGTGCAAATGACAGACTCAGTAATTTCTCTGTAGAACTGTATCAGCAGATCTTTGGGCAATCTGAGTTTTTTGAGTTGACACAGGAAAGACATTCTTGTGCCTCTTTAATTATAGTCCTAATGTTAGGTGTCTATTTCAAGTCTTGGCAGATTATAGAACCAGAAACTTGAAAATCTCTACTGTTGATACTGTGTTGTCTAATATCCTATGGTAAAATAGGAGAGCTTCTCCTAAAATCTACCATCATCTCTGCAATATTGTATTCAGCTCTAGATTGTTTTGGCTGCACCACAAGGCCACTGGTTCAACCTCTTCTCTGTATGCAGACTCATCATCATCTCAAATGAGACCAATGACTGTTGTTTTATCTGCAAACTTCAATACTTTAACAGAGGTATTCTTGGAGAGGCAATCATTGGTATAGAGAGAAAAGAGTAATGGAGAGAGCACACAGCAAGTATTGATGTGATTTTACCTAGCTTCACCTTCTGCTTCCTATGTTAGACAGCTTATAATCCATCTTCAAGTATGTTCAGGCACAGCTAGTTCCAACAGTTTAAAGAGAAGGATTTGTGGAATGATATTACTGAATGCTAAACTGAAGATGAATAAAGAATAACATGAATTGTTTTATGCATTTATTACTTTAGAGAGAATGTATGATAATGAGAATGTTCTGTATAAATACAGGTTGACTATTTGTTGAATGCAACTATAAGAGTATATGATGGGTAACGTAATAATAAATGGAATGCTGAGGAGTGATGCTGAGAATAAGATGATATTACCTTGGTTGTTTGTTGTACTTATGGATCAATATATAAGGAATGCTTATGGTGATTTGAGAGGTGTGTCAGTTGGGAATATAAATGTATATGTTCTTGTGTGCTGATAAATGTATATATTTGGTTTATTAATCACATGACTATGGAAATGCTGCAATAGTGTAAAAAACTATCATAAGTCACTTTTTTCAATGCGGTTGTAACTTCAAACAGTCATTACATGAATTGGTTTAAATCAAAGATCACATGTATAAGAGATAGGATATATTGTGACTTCAAGTTTTCCCTCTTGACAAGTGCTATTGCAGGTTTTTTTGGCAGCATTTTTAAAATAGTTTGCCAGTTCGTTCCTAGGGTTGAGAGAGAAAGTGACTGGCCCAATGTTACAGCACTAGAACTCAGAATAACTTAGGTTCTAGTCTACTGCCTTAAACACCATGTCATAAAAATAAATTGAATGCTATGCAAATGGGGTATTTAACTGGGTATTTAATAGCAAGAACAAATGCAGTTGAGATTGAATAAATGTGGATTAATTATAGGAGTGTGCGACAAGCAAAGACGAAGGGGATGAGTAAGAAAACATTGATTGGATAATTTTGATGAGATTCTGAAAAAGATAAAGGTACAGTAGTTCAAGTACCAGAAAGATCTATGAAACAAAGGTGGATTGTGAAGATAGAAAGATAAGAGAGAAATATAGTGTTGGTATGAGCTAATTTTAGATGTTTCCTTTTTTTTAGGATATTAATTTCTTTAAGATATTATTTTTATATCTTTTTATTTGTTCCTGCATGATATCGGTTACCTTGAAATTTCTTAATGTGTACATATGTAGGTTTTTTTTTTCTTTGTATTCTCTCACAAGTATAGGATCTGCTTTTTTTTCATATTAACGAAGTGTTGATCCATTGGTTGCAACAGTAATTGATTGACTGGCTTGTCACTTGAGCCTGACGCATGAATAAATAATGAAGATGTCTGATGTCATTTTGAAAACTGAATCATGTGTTTTATGTAGTTACGTATATATATTTATCTCCCAAATATCAGGCTAGTAAACCAGACTTTATTTTTACAAGCCAAAGTAAATTAAAATAACTTCCACATCCTGGCTGGGATTTATAAAAACTGAAGGATTGCACCTCTGCAAGACATTGGGTATGGAGGTCTGATCTGAGCAATAAAAATGATGTGTTGTACCTCAATACCTCTGTCAAATATCTATTCTTTCAGATATTTTCAGCGATAAAAAAGCACCAGAATTAGTTAATATTGTCAAATGGACCAACCATTTGATTCATATAAGGCCGTTTACATTGTTCAGAAGGAATGTTATTAACAATTCCTTAACATTAACAATTCCTTGAATGCATTCAGACTAGGTACATTTTTCTACTCAAGGTTAATCTCTATGGAGATTCTCAATCATCTAGGCCATAATGGTACCTAAGGTGCTTTTCCCAAAAACTGGATTTCCTTGGTTTTTTTCTTCAAGGAAACTTTTTCAACTTCTTGAATGAAAAGCATTCAAGGATAAAGCTAAGGAAGTCCAGTTGCCTTTTGGGTCTACTTCATGCTGGTTTTTTCAACTGTGCTGAAGCCATCTTTTAATTAATGTTTATACTGCCCATCTCCTCTACAAGGTGATTCTGGGTGGCTATATAGAGTTCATCAATGTCAATTGCATTTAGAGCCACAGAATTTTCTCGTTAGTATTGCCTATGCTGGCAGAGTAAGAAGCAACAAATTCTAGTTAGAAGATTTTTTTTTGTAAAGCCGGTGGCTTCTAGCTGCTTTACAACAGTTAGGGAGAAGATTAGCTCTCTCTTTTCTTCAAAGGCTAGTTTTAAACCATGAATTCCAAACAAACAAACGTTTGCTGTTTTATTTTTCCTATCCACTTTTTCTTTTATCTTGGGTACTTTTAGACAAATGCTGAGATCAGTGTCTGTCATTTTTAAATTGAAACTAGAAGAATTTATTGTGGATTTTTTTCAAGAGCACAGAATTATAGAATTCATGGAATTATGCTTCCTAAAATCTTTTGGAGTACATTCTTACTCTCAAAAATCTAAATAGGGGATAGGAAAACAGTGGCCATTTTATGAC
Organism: Bungarus multicinctus; assembly: GCA_023653725.1. Taxonomy (NCBI): domain Eukaryota; kingdom Metazoa; phylum Chordata; class Lepidosauria; order Squamata; family Elapidae; genus Bungarus; species Bungarus multicinctus. Next base: position 101,865,611 of record CM042840.1, read on the forward strand.
TTGTAGACTTCAACTCCCAGAATTTTAGGAGTTAAAGTCTACATGTCATAAAGAGGCCATCTTCCCCACCTCTGGTTCTAAATAATGAAAATAGTCCACCTAAATCAAGAACTTTTCTTTGTATTCTGAGATGTTTATGCATTCATGATCCTTATGGAATTCATTTCCATTCATACAGCTTTCATTTGAATTAAAGAGATGTTTCTTTCTCAGTGAGACCCATAATATTCGACCACATTGGAAAGCATGCAGAATAATCCTCAGATTTGTTTATGGCAAGTTACCAGTTCAGAATTGCTTCACTTCCATAAAATGTCAATTACTGTTGCAGGCAACAGTTAAGCAGTACTGTACAGTAAAAAAACAAGCTAGCCATACAATAACAAGTGTTTCTGCACCAAAGTGCTAAATTTTTTAATCCAGATAGCCATATCTGAAGCATATTGCATGCTATTTTGACCAGATAGATATCAGTAGCATAGCTGAATTCAGTTGTACTACCAGTTGTGTATACTGAGTGATCCAAGTTGTGTGTGTGTCCTAAACTGTCACTGAATGCCTTTAAAAGGAAATATGAAACTTTAAGCTGGCCTGGCTCAACACAGAAGTTTCTGGGTTATCCCTGCTGTACTCTTCCGTGCAGCTGTTTCCCATCGAGCCCGTTACATATTCACTGATATTCACAGAGTAGGTGGTTTTTCCATTATCAGTTTTGTACAGAATATTTGTTCCCCTCCTCCCTCTAGATTCCAGAGAAATCTTGCTAAAAAATCCCTGCCCTCCCACCACCTAGTAAGCAACAGAGGCTTTTGGAGTTTAGATTTTTGCATTCCTCTGTGAGGGAGTGAGCGAATGCTCGAACTCTGCCTGTGCTCACATGCTAAAGCTGTTGCCTCCTCTCCAACTATTTTAATCATTGTAGAAAAAAAGGGGTGGGTCGACAAGGCATTTGGCAAGAGCGTCCTTTCCTTCAGTTGAGGTGGAGTCAACCAATGGCCTCAGAGCCTGGAAAATTTTGCAGGACAGTTTCCCTGGACAGCTTTGCAAGGATTGTACCATTTCAGTTGAAGCATAAATCCACACACTCAGCTCTTGGCTTCTGAAAGATCTCAGTTTCAGCCTTCACTTCTCTGTCTTGTCACTACAGTGTCAAGCCTCTCCAGATTTTCCTAGTCAGAACTTTTAAGTGACCATGGCAGACACCACCCTCCATATCGTCGAGCAGCCAACTGCATCTGAGGCTTCGGAGGAGCCAGCTGCTGAAGAACCCATTAAATCTGACCAGATCAATGGTGTTATGGTGCTTACTCTTTTGGACAAGATTATTGGGGCTGTGGATCAGATTCAGCTGACCCAGACTCAATTGGAAGAGAGACAGCAAGAAATGGATGGTGTAGTGGCCAGCATCCAGGGAGAACTGGCTAAACTCACCAAAGCCCACACCACCACCAGCAATACAGTCAACAAGATGTTGGAGAAAGTCCGTAAGGTCAGTGTTAATGTGAAAACTGTCCGACAAAATCTGGAGAAACAAGCTGGACAAATCAAGAAGTTAGAATCCAATGAGACGGAATTGCTGAAGCGTAGGAACTTTAAAGTCATGATCTACCAGGTAAGATGCCATTTAAACTAATCTCTTTACTTTTTTATATTTGGCCTTTAAAGGTGCCAAAACATTGCCTCTTTCTTTTCTTGCACTTTCAAAAGTTATCCCATTTCTGAAATCTTGGAAGGAAATGGGACTGAATGCTATACTGCCCAAGATTTTGCTAAGATTCCAAAATTGCCCTGCATGCCCATTTAAACCACGGAGGAATTTGGTTAAAATCAGAGAGGGAGAGATTTAGTTTTTTTATAAGGGAACCAACCTGTCTCATTAAAAGTTACAGAATTGAAAATCTTTTTTTCAAGTTTCTCAAATATTCATATTAACTTTTTATTTGGTAAAGAAATCTCTATGCCTTCATTGCCACTTTGCAGAGAACTTGTGTTGCAGAGAATACTCTATAAACTGTAATTTTTGAGGATGGTAACAAGTATAAAGTTATGTTTCCTAATGTAATATTATTTTGTCCCTGTCTTCATGTTCTAGAATTCTTTGTCACTTTGGTGAAAAGCAGCTTTGTTCTGTATTAAAGTACATCCCCACCCCCAAACAATTCTATCTCTTATTTCCTGGCCTGCTTTAAATCTGTTAATATCAGGCAAACAAAAATGTGTAGTTCCAAGTCATTTTTCCTTTTCTCTTTTATAGTCTGTATGAATAAAAACAAGCTATTATAAACTAGATTAAGTCATACTTTGGGGACAAAGTTTTTTTTAAAAATCAGCTGAGTTTCTTTTCTATCTAAGGGTGAAATGTGCAAAATATGGTTGCATTTTTACTACCACAACGTGCAAGGGGATCAGGTTATATTTGTTTGAGGAATCTAGCAAATAGCTGACTGATATAACCCACTGATTCATGTCTTGAGCATTCTCAATTATATCATGCCTCAAAGGCAGGAATATTCTAGATTATTTATATGAACACAATTCAACACAGTTAAAAACTATTCTTAATTGGAAGTCACTGAAATTGAGTTTCAGGGCTCACCGAATGAAAAATAGAGAAAGTAAAAGGAAGAAGGAATAAAAACATTTTAAAGTCAGTCTATATCATCAATACTTTATAAGTATTAATGTTTGCCTCCCCTAAAATTATGACAAAATTATCTTGGGTTACTATAGAACAGCCTGATTTTGAAAAAATGTCATACTGTGGCATATAAATTTTCCAGATTTTATAGAATAGATTTGTTTGTTTGCTTGGGATATTGAATTTTGAAATAGGCATAGCATACTCATTATGTTAATGAATCTGATAGTGGCTGAGCTAGAGGTTAGACTGCAAGTTCTTAAAGATAAAGAGATGGCATTAAAACAATGTTCAGTGTTATATCTGAAATATGAGACTAATAGAAATGATAACCTGCAATATGGAGATATTCCTAGGTGGGTTAAAAATTCCCTATATAAATGCATATAAAGTATAATTTAATATCTAATCAAGAATTAAGAGTGTAGATTTTGTGTACTTATTTGTGCATAGGTTCCATTTGAAAGTGGGACATCATGAGTTGAAGTCCCTCCTTAGCCATGAAAGCCATCTGGGTGAATTTGGGCCAATCAGTCTCAGCCTAACCTACCTCACAAGGTTGTTGTTGTGGAGAAAATAGAAAGAAGGTATGTTGATATGTACGCCACCTTGAGTTATTTGTAAAAATAATAAAGGTGGGTTATAAATAAATAGAAAAATAAAAATAAAATGACCATTATTTTTCCCAATCCCATAAGCTTTATTTATTACAATGAAGAAAATAGTGTTGTTGTAAGAGTAAATGAGAATAGAATTATGACTTTTGTATGCTACAAAACACAACAGAATCAATGATTAAACTGTAATTATTTCAGAGTGAATAGAGCTAAAGAGAACTGCAGAATTAACTTTGCTACATAGATTCATCATAGCGCAAGAATCACAACTGACCATATGGGTGATGGGAAAAGCTGCTGATTGATATTTTCTAGAACTTTGCTTTTTTGCAACACAACTTTTCTCTCCATACAAAGAAAGAAGGATAGTTTTGCTTTCAAAGAGGATTTTTTTTTTAAATATCAACTGTCTCTGCTGTTGCTTTGGATGCTTCTCGCCCTGCCTGACACAGTGTATTTTGTTTCAGAACAGCTCTGGCAGTGATTGCTGTTTGGGCTGGGGATTAAGCCGTGCTGCTAACATATTAATGTTCTCTGAATTGTAGCTATAGGGCTAGCACCATTCCGAATATGTTCCCAACCAAACGAGTTTGCAACCTATAACATGATTTGAACATTTAAGAGGATGTTAGTAATATGTGTATTCAAGGGACAAAATTGAATTGCTGGCAAAGCAGTTTCATGCCTTGATCTTGGAAGAAATATACTATTGAACGGATTAGAGGCAACATTTTTGTTAGATGTTATTAAAGCAGTTGTTTCTATAGGTATAATCCTGTGAATATCCTAGAGTGTACTTCTATTATTGTTTCAAGCAAATAAACAGGAGTTCAAGAGGATTGAGTAGGATCTGATATTTTCAAAATAGAAGGTAACTCCTATTCCACCTCCACCAAGGATTAAAATGTAGTAGGAATGCTAGGGGTTTTTGTTTATTTATTTATTATGTTTCTTGACACACATAGGATTGTAATCATATATAATTTATTTATTTAGGGGAAAAAACCATCAAAACTTGCCTACACAGGTAGTCCTAGTTCAGTGACCACAGTTGGAATCAGCAACTCAGTCGTTAAGTGAAGTGGTTGCTAAGTAAAACTTTGTGTTTAAAATCTTACTTCCGTTTTCCTTCACTTTACAAACCTGCAGAGATCATAAACGTGGGCATTGGTTGCAAAGTTACTTTTTGTCATAACAGCAAAGGATTGTGTAGAAGGCGAGGACTACCTGTGCAACATTATCTGAAGCCAGTTATAACAGTGGAACTGGACATTTATTAAGCAATACTTGACTAGGGTGACTTGATACAAAAATAATTAAGACAATTACACTTTTACTAGGTGCGCAGAAGAAGGAATTTGAGTCATTAATATATTTTACATATAATTTTAGTTTAACCCTCTCATGTTCTCTCTTCTTTACCCATTTATACAATAATCAACTAGGTATGCTACTCAGTAATGTTTCGAAAGGAGCTTTGTTCATTACGGCTCACTGAAGAGCCATGATAAAAGTATTTGCTTTGCTAATAACTATTTGCCTGAGTTTCACGATCTTTGTTTTCAAGTGTGCATTGACATATCTGAGAATGTGCAGATAATTTAACATTTAATATGTGAATCACTTCTTTGTGAAAATAGGTGTGGCAGTTTTTCTAGAAACGATTTTAAAATTGTATTCATCCAACTTATTCAACCAAGTCAATTATTAATCTAACATCTTGCATTTGCACAACATACTAAATTTAAAATGCTTACAAGTTTTGTGGCTTTATATAGAGTCACCAGACTGAGCTGCAAAACCTGGATGGTCAATTGATGGCAGGAGAGAAAATTTTAGTCTTTTTAATGTTATCTAGTAATTATATTAATTTTATGCATCCTAGATTTCATAGCCTCACATTAGATGCAAATTTAGGCTGTTGGGTTAATTCTAAATTAATCACATTGTATAATTATATTTTAGGAGTACCTCTGTTATTATATCCTAAGAATGGTGTTTTGCTTTCTTCTTTTGGCGGCCGAAAGCAGTTATGTGATGGTCCAAACTTTCCAAGTATTGTAGTATTTTTCCAGATTAATTAATAACTTTTTGTTTGCATAGTTCTGCATAACATTTTGTTTCTCCTTAATTTTTATTCATCCTTGATTTATAGAGGCAAATCTCTTAGCATTTTTCAAAGCACTGTTGGAACTCGTTAATTTTGTTCACCATGGTCTTGCCAGATTTTAATTTTGCACATGTATTTAGAAATATTTTACTGACACTATTTTGAAAAGTAGGTAAAAAATTCTCTAAAGTAAAGATGAAATATGAAAGATGATAATGAAAAATAGTTGTTTCTGCAGGAATTTCCAGAAGGATCCATTCTCTTGATTATCAGAATTGCCATTGTCACTTGTTCAATTATGTAGATATCAGCATCTAGCACATTTCTCTCTTCCAGGAGAACAAAAATGATTAAATGGAAAAAAGACTGGGATCTTCCATATTCCGTTTCATGCTGTTCCATGAATCCACATACTGCTGCATACATACTTTGAATTCTCAGTCCTTTATATCTGCCAATATTTTTATCCATCTAGCCAACGTTAATTTTCTTATAGGTATGAAAAGCAAAAGTAAAAGAGAATCCATAAGAACCTAGTGCTGTCTTGAATTCAGCTAAATCCAGTGCCTAAAGGAAGCACATAGTACCAAACTATTACCTCCTTGCCCCCTCTTGGATTCCCAAGTACTGATATTCAAAGCCAGTGGTGTAGACTTAGCCATTTTGATTAAGCCCAAACCACATGAAGTTCTATTAGTATACAAGTGCACCGTCATAAAGACTCGCATGAATTTACTGTAGTGTAGCAGTCTCTTTATAAGAACAGTTGAATTTCCTTGAATGCTTTAGGCAGATTTTGACAAATAACATTCTGCCCTTCAGCATAAAAAAACCAATTAAAATACACAAATCCCTATAAGGCTATGGTTGGGTCTTCCCTTGGGAGGCAGCTGTGGGATTGTTCTGTTCTGTCTATTTTCAGTATCATTCATGTCATTGATATTGAAATTTCCCAAGAGATGCTTAGAAAATTTAGCTCAGTGCAGCATCTCACAAAAATCATTGGCTTCTTGTAAAATATGTTCAAGGTTAGCTTCTTCCCCTAGCTCTTAAAAATGCATAATGCATTATCTGTAGTGTCTTAATTTAGCATAAAGCATACTGGTGGTTTATTAATAAATTGCTGTTTCTCTTGCTATTGTTTTAAAGCAACCATGACTGAAAAATGGCCTTGCTGGAAAGTAGTTTGCATTGTTGCAATAGACTGAGCTCCCCAGTGATTAATTAGCTCATAGGATAGGAGATAAACTAAAGGAAGCAATTTTTCCCAATAGTGCTCAGCATAAGATAGTTAAAATAGAGGTGGGATACGGAGAAGCTGCTTGTATTGGACTAAAGACTCTTTGAAGAAAACAATCATATTTTGGTTTATGCAGTGCTATGTTATCAAATCGTGCTGTTTAAATCAGAAAAAAACCAATAACCAACCATACTTGTGGATGCCACAAAACTGAATGCAGCAAAGTTGGAGGAAATTGTATCACATGCTTACAAAAAATATTGTTGGTCCCATACTATGACTTGGTGTTGACAGTGAAAATACTTGGGACCACAAATAATGAAAATAAACTATGGTGCAATTTACCTTTTATGCATTCATCCAGCACTGTAAATTTAATTTCATGTAGGCAGCTTTTGCTCCTGTTCTTGAAATACAGTACATTTGAGGTCACCTTTATGGTCTCTATGATTTTTATGGAATAGGCAGAATGAGATCATATTATTTGTTTAATTTTATATGTCTACTGATTGCAACAGTTCTGGATGGCTAAGAAAATTATATTAAATAATGCAAAAATCAATAATATAAAAATACATAGTCTAAGAAGCATGCATGAAAAGGCTTTTGCTCAAACAACCAAATGTCTTCAGCTGATTTTGATACAAGAATCACACTATAAAATTCTATAACATTTTTTTCTGAACAAATGTATAGATTCTGCAGGCATTGTAGAAACAAAGGCAAATAGTGTCTATTCCAAAGTAACAGCAGTGTAATATCTCATTATCCTAAATCTTAAAATTGATTTGCACATGCTACCAGCTAAAATTTATTTTTCATCCTATGTGTTAGGAATTAAGTATATCTCAGTGTATTCCAGTAACTCTTTGAAAAAATAGGTAAAAACAATTATATTGTTTTGATATCAACTTCTGGATTATTCAAAACATTATTTTCCTTTATTGCTATAATACTATAGTGATATAATGAGAATTTATACCAATAAGATTATCTCATGGCTATAATTGTATTGTGTGTGAGAGATGGAGAGAATGAGAAAGCATGGAAGAAAATTGTCAATCTTAAGAATCATTTGGGAAAGTTTTGAAAATATTTAGAAAAACTTGATCCAAATACAATTAAAAATTCTTCGTTACAAAAACAAATGAACTCTACCTACATTCATGTATAGCCTTCTGGAGTTAATTCACAATCTGGCATCTTTCTACAAGACAGAACAAAGTCCAAAGCAGCAGACTTTTCTTTTGTTGATTTTGTTTCTTATTCAGGAAGGAAGAGCAAGCTAAACATTTAGAATGAACAGTCTCTAGATATTTAGATTATACTTTAATGCAAGTAGGGTAGATGTTGGTGCATGTTTTCACTCCCTCACCTGTGCACTGTCTCTAGTTAAGGACAACATCAGGAAGGAAGAAGCTTTGAAATAAGCCAGCTGGACTGTTTATATTAAAAGTTAAGAAGGTTACATATTGAAAATATTTTTTTTCACAGAGAAATCTGGGTTATTTTTAAGATATAAGCTTAGAGTATATCGTTACTAAGCATAACCTTTGGTCTTAATTTATAAGTTAACCTATGATAAGTTTGTTGACAAGGGGGGAAATGGCATGGTTTAACATGTTGTTCTGAGGCTGGAGTTGTTTGAAATCTCTTGATGCAACCATTCCAGGGAGAGACTTCAGGAAAGCTTCAATGAACTGATCTACCAGAGACACTCCTCCTCCAGGTTGCCCATCACAACCATCAATGAGCCCAGGGAAAACCCATAGAGGAGATAGAAAATTAGTATCCTTTCTCTTTAAGAAATTCTTCTTTTCATGTAGAAATGGACCCTCTTGAGTAATACAGTTTTCTGACATAAAAGCTTCCATTAGGTGCCAAATTACGATGGAACGAATTGTTTTGTCTGGCTTATTTAATAGTATACAGACTTCTTCACTATGCAAATAAAATACAGTAACATTTTATTTGTTTTCTTAGATATGATAGATACAACTATCATACCTAACAATTCCTCTGTATTGTACAGTATGTAGGACTATCCAATCCAACTCCTGATTAACAGTAAAAAAGAGGATCCCTTAAAATTACTCATCATGAGCTAACATCTGGACAACTAATAGAGTTATATTGTAAACAGTTCTGCACAACATTTTTGAAAACTCAAATTCATTGATGCCAAAGATTGCCACTACTGCTATTACTTTGAAAAACACAATGTTCCATGCTATTGTCACACTGCTCCACCAAACAACTGATTGGCATATCAACTACTCCTTTGTGACCCATGATTATTTTATTGTGATATTAATAGGGCTGCTGATTTTATAAGAGTGTGACTTCACAAGAGCATGATTCATGACCCTCCTCTTCTCTCGTGACCCCCTTACCGGCTGTGGTGGGGCCGGGAGAGTTGCATGTGCGGGATGACCCTCCTTAAGTGAGCGGCCAGCTGCCCCACACACGCCTTTGCCGTGCTTTGGCCAAGCCTGGCCACTCGCCCTGCATGTGTGCATGTGTGCACCCTGGTCCACCACATGTACACTCTCCTGGCCCCACCACAAGGGGACAGGGAGTCACAAGAGGAGGGGGAGGGGGAGGAGGATCGCCCAAAGGGAAGCCTTGGCTGCGGCTACCGCACATTCCTCAGCCAGCCCAGATTTCCAAAAAGAAGAAATAAAAGGAGTAGCAAATAGCCCCAAGGAGAGCTTGCTGGCTTGGCCCAGCCTCGGCTTTCCAAAAGACAAAGAGAGACAGACAGAGATACATACACATACAGAGAGAGGGAGAGAGACATAGACATAGAGAGGGGGAGAGGGGAAGATAGGGAGAGGAGGAGAGAGATACAGAGGGAGAGAGAAAAAGAGACGGGGAGAGGAGAGAAATGAAGAGGGGGGGAAGATAGGGAGAGGGGGAGAGAGATACAGGGGGGAGAGAGAGATACAGAGGGGGGAGGGGGAGCGATATAGAGGGAGAGAGGGGTAGATGGGAGAGAGGGGAAGAGAAATAGAGGGGAAGATAGGGAGAGGGGGAGAGACAGAGAAAGAGACACGGAGAGGGGGAAGAGATACAGAGAGGGAGGAGAGAGATACAGAGGGGGGAGAGACAGGAGAGAGGGAGAAAGGGGGAGAGAGGAAGAGATACAGAGGGGGAGAGATACAGAGAGAGGGAGGAGAAGAGGGAGAAGGTGAGAGACAGAGAAGGAGAGAGATACAGAGAGGAGGGGAAGATAGTGGGAGAGAGGAGGGGGAGAGATACAGAGGGGAAAAGAGGGAGAGGAAGACGAGGAGACATACAGAGAGAGATACAGAGGGAGAGAGCAGGGGAAGATAGGGAAAGGGTGAGAGTGATACAGAGAGATAGAGAGAAGGGGAGGAACAGATACAGAGATAGGGGAAAGATACACAGAGAAAGGAGGGAGAGGGTGGGAGATAGGGAGAGGGGCAGAGAGATACGGGGAAGAGGAGGGTTTTGTGGCTGGGTAGGTGTGGCTAGGGAGTCATATGATGGTGGGAGTGAGTGACATCGAGTTGGCCACACCCATCCAGGTTTTGTGGCTTCCGGTGGTTTTTTTTTTGTGGCAAATGGGTCCAAATGAGTGTTTAAGGTTGCAGACCCCTGGTATATAACGGGGACTCAAACTTTTTTTGTTCACAACCCCCTACTGAGCCTCATTTATATATGACTTGGCCTCTTGAAAGGAGATATGGCCCACACTGAGAACCATTGGGTATATTACATTTTTTTTAAAAAAAATTCAAATAGATCTTTACATATAAATTATAATTGATGGGTGATACAATCTTGGATTTGAAATATCTAAAGGTAGAGTGGAGTTAGCTAAATTCTGTCTATACAAATGACAGGACATGACTGACTTGAACCATCACAATATCTGTGCATGGTTCCTGATTATTTGTGATGAGCAACAATGCTTTTCAGGCAAACAGAAGAGTGGATACAGGCCATAAATATGTAATACATGTAAAAGTAGGAAAAAACTATTATTTTGGGGAGAATTGTTGCCAGATTGCTGTAGGTGCCTTTGCTTGTGCATCATCCTTGCTGCCATTGCACTGACTTGGCCTATGCCTAGTGGCTATGCTTATAGAGTAACCTTTGGCTCCATCAATACTGCCCACTGATACTCATTTTCCTCACTGTAGCCCGAGATGATCCATGGTGCGCCCAGTGAAACTCTACCGGAGAGTGTGCCCCTTGACCTTTCAGAAGACAGCGAACCTTATGACCTTTCTGGAGAGATTTTGCCTTCTGGCCCTTTAACAGAAACAGTGCCATGGCACCAGCTGGCACAGAATGAAAATGGAGGCAGCAGCTTTGAGTCAGAGAAGGCCAAGCCATCTGCGGATCAAACTGAGCCCTTTCTTCTCAGCTTCTGAAACCTCTGCCCCTACATTTTAGCTGCTGGCTGCCTCACTGAAGTCTGTAGCCCTGCCCTTTTGCTTGTAAAGCAATTTTGGGGCAGTTCAGAGGCTTTAGCTTTTGTTACACCTTTTTGCTATGTTTGCTAGTAGCTCTAGAAAAGAGAGGAGAAAAATATAGCAGTCCACCTTAGAAAACTATGTTTTGTGCTCATTTAGTCCCTGATGCCATTTGATAGAATAAGACTACAACCTTTTATCTTGACCTCAATCAAGAACCCAATATCATGGGTCCTTATATAATCAAGAGAGACTGAGGAGAGGGTTAACTAACTAGAAGGATTAGAACTTCCTCTTCCTTCCTGTTGAAATTTGTCTGTAACTTTGCCAGATAGATGAGAGAGAGAGAGAGAGAGACATACTACCCCTTGTTAATATTTTATTCATTTAATTCCTTATTTAATAATTCATTGTGGTTTTACTGTCCCAAAAGGAAAGAAATGTGGATAAAGTTTTTCTTCCTTTTATGCCCAACTAACTTGGCTGACTCTAGACATCGTGGCTTAGCTAGGAGAGAACTGTCAATTACTAATATCCCTTAGACAAGCAAATTGGCTTGGGCTGGTCATATTTTAATACCTAATGTAAATAATGCTAACATATTCATGTTTCACACAAACAATAATTAAGAAATTAAATCGCTACACTTTGCTATCTTCTATGATTTTCAAATTAAACTGCTATGGCTGCTAATAATAGGGCTACCACCTTCTGATAATTTACTAAGCCCCTAAAGAATTATTGCCCCTTTTCACTTAGATGAGCCTCCGTTGCTGATTATTTATTTATTTGAGTTTTAGACTTCGTTCATATTTTATTAGAGTCTTTACTGGATCTACTTATTGTCATAAGCAGCTTTGATTTGGCAGCATAGCTGTAGCAACTTGTAGCTTTAGCTATCTTGGAACAACACCTGAGAATATTTAGCAGCATCAGTATCTATTCAGTATCTACCTGCTATTTGTTTCCTAACATATAGTGAAGAGACTCATGGAGTGAATACTGCATCACATCAAGCCACTAAGCTCTGGAACTTTGCTTTGGGTTTTCTTTGCTATCATGCAGACAATTCTATCCTAACATAGGTCACATCATGGCAAAAGTTTTCTTTCCGAAAGAGAGCGCCAAGCATAGAAGAGGTCAGATAAACAGAAATAAGCTTTTTTTAAAAAAAAATGGGTATAGTTGGTAGAATTAAAGACCTAAATAATTTGACAGAGAGCCATTTGTTATTTAGCATACATTTTAATTTATGCTAATGTATTTAATGTAATTAGCATACATTTTATTTATTTAATGTATTTAGCATACATTTTATTTATACATTTTATTATATTATCATTTTTGGGCTCTTCGCTGCTTCACCCCTCACATGCATGCACACAGTCGCCCACTACTTCTGCAGCCCAGTTCTGAACCAGCCACAGCCTGGCACTGGGCTGCAGACTGTGGATTGGGAACCCCTGTTCTAGATGTTGCTTGGATATCTCATCTCCAAATACCTGCAAGTTTAAACCAAATAAATCACAAGATTTTCAAAATATGTTTTTTAATGTACTATGATATACTATACAGAATAAACCAAGAATTTTAGGTTACAAAATGTGCCTCAAAGAAGTTGGTTCTGTTTATCCATAAATGGGCTTAACTAGTATTTACACAATACTTTTTAAAAGTATCTGTATATTTCACACAAAATCTCATCCAGGGATAAACTGAGATTTTTAATCAAAACACCAAGAAAAATGAGTAATTTGTGCATTAACACAGGCTAATTCTGAAAATTAAAACATGAATATTTTGAGAGTTGGCTTAATTAATTATTCATTTTATATATCATAATTATTTAGTTTCCTATCTCACAAAGTTGGGTGACTTAAAAAATTTGAGGATCAGCTTATTCACAGATGGGCTTATGTGTACAATATCATTAATATGAGAAAATATGTTCATTTCTCAGCCTAATAGAATCTTCATTAGGTTTTTTGTTTTATTTAAGAGCCACTCCATTCACAAGTTATATTTTATACCCTTCAAACTTGTCAGCTTTAAGACTCGTGGACTTCAACTCCCCAAATTCCTCCTCCAGTCATGTTAGCTCAGGAATTCTGGGAGTTAAAGTTCACAAGTCTTAAACTTGCCAAGTTTGAAGATCCTTGTTTTATACAAAGGACATTTCTAGAAAAGTTAATTTGCACAAACATCCATACACGCATAAAAAAGCATACACACACACTCATAACATACCTTCATTTAGGTATATTTGTCCCTGTATGATCCATGGTATACTCAGTGGGCAAAATTTGTACAAGATTAGCTATGGTTTATTGAACAAAGCAGAGAAAAAGTTATTACACCACATTAAACAAGGCAACCTTTTCAATCCCTCAAATAATGAATAAAATATACTGAAAATCTTATACAGTTGTCAGATCTTAATTTTTAAATGGTTTTTATTATTATCTTGTATGTCTGGGTGATTGTCTCACAGCTCTTCATTGGGGCCATGATTTGTTTACCATGCTATAATGAGTGTTTTCATACTTTTTTCTGCTATGGTAAATTGCAATAGCTAAGATTGCAGAGTATACCAAAGCAAATTAAATAAACTACTTTATTGCTTGATCCAGTGTGGGAACCTGGCTAATGTAGCTTTTCTAGCTTGGTCTGGATTTAATGTGCAAATTTAGTCATGGTACTTTGTAAACATGATTTAAGATTTAATGTGATCCAGAATACTGTATCCTTTTGCTTAGGTTGTTGCATTATGTCATGCACAGTGTTAGAATAAAAATGACAGCAATAATAATAGTCCACCGAGCACTTCCGTTAAAGCTCTTAAAGACCTCCAAACCTTGTCATGGACACATATTGCATACATATGTTGCACTATTTTGTCATTTTCCACATAATTACTGTTATCATCAATTTAAAATTGTTCTTTAGTGTCCCTTCAAAATTATAACAGCAATGATTTATGACCATAGCAAAAGCACTTAGACTTATATACAGCTTTACAGCCTTCTTTAAGTGGTTTCCAGAATTAGCATATTGCCTCCAATAATCGGAGTCCTCATTTTACCTCATTTTATCAGAAAGGATAGAAGGCTGAGTCAACATTGAGTTGATGAGGTTCAAACTCCTGGCAGTGAGCAGAGTTAGCCTGAAATATTGCATTTAACCATAATAGCATCCTCAAGGTCACATAATCAAAATTCAGATTTTTGGCAATCAGCATATACAACAGTGGATGCAGCATCTTGTGGTTATATAGTTATCATTTATGACCTTTTCAGCAAGCTTCCAATAAGCAAAATCAATTGAGGAAGCTAAATTCACTTAATGATTCGCTTAACAATTACAGTGATTCACTTAACAACAGGGCAAAAAGTCATAAAATTGAGTTTTCTCACTTAACAATCTCACTTAACAATCACCTTGCTTAGAACAGAAATTCTGGTCCCAATTGTAATAATAAATTGAGGATTTTCTGTAGTGTGATTTTTTAAAAAAAAAATTAAATTCTTTTTAAAAACACACTGCAAAATATTTTGTAACACAAGGCAAAGAACTGATATTAAAATTGTTTCAGGGTTTGGGTTGTTTGGGTTTTTTTTTTGCCAGGCAGAACTTTCTTTGTATGTAAACTATATTAGCCTTTAATTATGTTCCTAGATAACTTAGAGCTGCTGCTAGAGATGCTTTTATTTGAAGTTGATATCCCACTAAACATGGGATATTACTGTACATGTTTGTGGTACTTTTGTGATGGGAATGAATCTATGAATCTATGAATCTTATTTTTACTTTGATAAACTATGTTTTGTAATGACATCCAAACACTGTCATTAATTAAAGTTCTTAACTTATCACGTTGAATAAACACAGTTAAACTCTAAACCATCATGTGGCTTGTGCAATTGTAGATATAAATGAATTTAGTCATGTATATATTTTTATTTATGGCATTGCATAGTATAAGAAGTCTGGCAGTACTGGTTTATTCAGTAAAAGAAATGGTTAAGCAAACCAAGTTGTAGCAAACTGGGCAAATGCAATCTTCAGTGCAAGCAAATCCCTGGCTCAGATTGAGCCATAAACTAAGTTATCCTCAGCAAAATGGTACCACTTTGACCTTACCAGATTTATGATTAGCAGTTTCACAAAATAATTGTCTTCACAGTATGGAGATCTTAATGAGGTAGAAATACTCAGCATTCTATTTGATGTGAAACTTTTAAAGACTGTGGGCCTTGCCTTTAACTCCCCATTCCATGAGATAAAGGAATGTGTGATCTTATGTATATTGTTTCAGGACAGGTCATCTTAGTAAACCAAAGATTTCCTGGACTAAAGCCACAAAATGAAATCTTTATTTTTCTTATATTGTATCAGTATGTGCCTTCTCAAGCTTGGAATTCTAGCCGCCCAGCCACACCCTTGCTGAAAGAGGAATGTAGACAAATTATTTTATTTTTCTGGTTTCACATGGAAGGGCCTTTGCTGGCTCATATGCTTCAAATTCTTTACTTCATCTCTCCCTGCACTAAATGAATATACAAGACTGCCAGAAAGAAAAGGGAGAATTTGGAATAAAATATTTTGTTATAGTCAAAAATAAAGGCTATATACCAGCTTCTAGAATTTCTAAATGCTTATTTAAGGAACCTTTCCTGCTTTTCCATATTCTAAACAATTTTACTGTTTTATTAAACTAATAAATGGATATATGTTACTGGTGATGAAATTTTGTCTATTCGTTTGCAGACCCTTTATTAAATTTTCAATCAAAAGAACTAATTTTGAATCCAATTTTGGGGATTTAAAAACAAGCTACCAATCAGCTTCCTTTGATTCATCTTTTTCCTTCTTCCTAACATGATGAAGAGAATTTGTAGATTTCATTTGCACAAGTCCCAGGCCAATCCCCAGATAAAAGGATATCTCTCAAAAAGTATTTATGTTTCTTAAGATTGCATTTCTCCAAACTCTGTATAATGAGAATTATTTTAGCATGTAGTAAGATTAATTTTCCGTGTGAATGTAAGCATATGTATCTATTTTAAACATGGTTTTCTTTTCTGCAACCCTTGGAGAACAGGTCTCTTGTTTTTCAGTAGTGCCATAATATATGGAGTATAATTGTGTTTTACCCTCCACTGAAAGTAAAGTAATTTTCCAAGAATGCCATAGGGCAGTTGAGTATTATATTATTATATTTATGCAACAGTTTGTAAGACCATTCAACAAACACCGATGTGAATAGATAGACTCAGATGGCATCCTTTTATTGCCATAAGCATTTGGTTAATATCTAATATACTGAGTTTGCTTCCCTTTCCCTTCCCTTTCTCCATCCCCAGGGCACTAAGTTGAGAAAGTTATTGCATGTTTGGCAACACTTTTTTTCTCCCTTTAATTCTATGAACACAAATCTAGAATCTGTCCGTCCATTTTCTCCCTTGGTCTTTTTTTTCCCTGCTTGTGGAAAATTGCTTTGGGAAAGAGAGTAGGCAATTTTTCAATGACCACAATTTATGTTCAGTTAATAGAGGTATGCAGAGCTGGCTTCTTTTTCATATTTGCAAAACTGAGAATAAATTTATGTCTTTAGAAAGGAACATGCTTGATAATATGCACATGTTTTCAAAAACATTGTCTGTCTTGCCCCAAAAATTAAAACATGGTAGTGACACACAATTCTTAGTATCTTGCAAAGGCCTTATTTTTTGGAGCATCAAACATGCCCTTTCCCTTCCTCTGAAGACTGAATTAAACTATTGTTGTTCTGCTCTCTGTGCCTCTGCCACCCTCTGGTTGCATAATGCCTGGCCCTACCAAGCTAGGAACATCACTTGTCTTTGTGCCTTGCTGGCCTTTTATATATGAAGAGGAGTGTTTATTATTAGTGTTGTAGCAACCAGGCAGTTGAGTGTACACATAAAGACCGCTGGATCAGTGATTCATTGCCTAGGAATGTGGACTTGGATGGAGAACGCAGGGAGTGAGGAGAAAAGCTGTTCTGTGGAATTGACAAGTTGGAAAGGGTAGTTGTGCAGCTGAACTCTTCTACATTGCCTCCTGTAGTTTCCCAAAATGTATACTTACCTTTTCTCAGTTGTGAAAAGCAGAAGGCCACAAAATAGAAATATATATATAGGGAGGGTGGGGAGGACAAATGAAATAAGACTTTTATATCTTCCAATCTAGGGTTGTATCTGTACAACCTGTTCCCATTTTTATTCTTTAACTGGGCTCACATGCAATAGTAAAGTTAAAATGCATTTTATTTGGTTTAGCATGATGTACAATTCTATTATTGTGCTTTATAGGCCCAAGCATTCTATACCTTTGCTATCATATAGAGATCCTGTTATGAAGTAAACATGATTTAGACTTGCCCACAACCGCACATAGGCATTGACACACACCTACCTATGCTATGAAGCGGTTGATGGATAAACATACATTGCAGATGGTTTGCAGGTGGGTCGATGCGTACATCTCCCAAATTTCAATTACGTGCTGTGTGCAGAAGTGCATCTTGCATGCTGATTGGTTGATCCAACCTTCTATTGGAAGACAATTGAAATGCAGGCACATTCAAATGACAAAATGGAGTAGCTAGAGGATTTAAGTATAAATGCAGCAGCTATGCAACTGTCCACAAACAAGTTCAATTCAATGAAGACTTTGTTGTACTCTAAGGACCCCTAGAAATAAAAGAAAAATTCTACCCCTCCCGTAGTGACCCACAGCATTTCTCTGCTGGTTACAGAAGAACAAACATTGCTTCTCTGGCAGTCACTTAGTTTTTGTGTTGTCTGCAGAGGAGAGATGGAGCTTTTTGTTTCACTCCTCTGTTGAAATCTCTTGTTGCTTAAACACAAGTTCAGTGTATTACTAAATGATTTTCATTTTATTTTATCTGGGGAGGTCTGCAGCTCCTTAGTAAGAAAATCAGTAAATAACAAAAATCATCTTGTCCAATTATTACTTGGTGTTTTACCTTTGGTTGACAGCTATGTGGAAATATTGGATATATTGCAGATCTTCCTCTCAGGTCACCCAGGGTAACAAAGAGGCCTGATCCAAGCCCTATAAGGATTAGATATAAGTCTGCATATAATCCCAATTCCCCTTGCAGTGCCCCTAGCCTTTAGTGACAGATACTAATAGTGATAGATGTTTCAAGCAGCAGATTGTTGTGCCCTGAATTGCTGTGCTTAAATTCTGACCTCACTCTTTGCTACATATGTCAGAATGATACTGAACAATCCAACTAGAATTTTAAACAGCAAGTAATGTTCACAATTGATATTAAAATCTGATCATCATACAGAAGAGGTCTTCCTTTACAGTATAATGAATTTATTCAAAAAGCAGACTTTTGAAAGATTTCAAAAACTTTTCTTTGTGCTGATTAGCTTATCTTTCCCTGGGGTTTCTCCAGCTGCTTTAAGCATTTTGTAACTTTCAGCAAAAGTTCTCATTTCTTATTGTTCCTATATAACTTCTTAAAAAAAATAACAACTTATGTGTTCAGATTTTCAGGTTTTGCAGCACAACTTCTTTACTAGCACACTTAGAACTCTTGGCCATTTTTTTTTAATTCATGCACCACTTTTGTTCTAAGATGCTTACAAGTATTTAAGTTGTGTTCAGGGGTGGGTTTCTACCGGTTCTGTCCACCTCTGTAGAACGATAGCTCTAAAGAGCAGCAGACATAGAACCGGTTCTATGCTGCTGATGTTTTTGTCCACCCGCTCACCCGGGCTCTTACCTGACCTTTATTTCCTGATTTTTTCAACTTCAGCTGCTATGCGAGGCACAGCTGATATTAAAAAAGCAGGAAAAAGGGGCTTTTTGAAAGGCTGCTTCTCTGCACACAGCATGCTGATGGTGGTTTACAGGGCACGCCGGCAGCGTGCAGGGAAGCACATCGTAAATCACCGAACTTTGTAAATGACCGAACTGGTAGTTAACCCTGTCGGATCCCACCCCTAGTTGTGTTAGATGTAATAAATTAATATCAGTGACAATATGTGATTTCAGAAATTAGAATAGATCAAATGGGTACATGGTTATTAATTAGTGTTCTATGGCTAATTCATAAAATTGATTGGCTTACACAAAATAGAACCACTTTCATATGAGTTGTTTACAGATAGTCCTTGGCTTACAATTAAATTATCAATCCAATTATAAAGGATGATGTCATTGACTGAATAGCTTAGCAACTGCAGTCATGGTTGCTATTGTTAAACAAGGAATGTATGGCTCAGTAAGTGAGAACTTTGTATAACTGCAATTTCTCCAGAATGGTTTCAACAAAATCCATGTATTGGATGTATTCAGCTCTGTTCGGCTATAGACTGAATAGAAAAAACTGAAGACACACCCCCTTTGGGCCACCGTCTCTAGTTCTTCTATTCAGTCTTGGTTGACATAGACAGCTGCTTGATAGCTCCTCTGTTTTTTATAGATAGAGAGATGCTGGCAGCTTAAGAATTAATTGATTTTTTATTTTGGAATAGCCATACAACAATCCTTAAGGACTACAAGCATTACAGGCTTTAAATTGCCTGTGTGTTTCTTTCGACTGTAGGAACAGCTACGGGCTTAGCGAATGGCCTGCCTGTTCTTAAACTGAGTCTCTCATAGTGCCCAATCGCTTCTTCCTCCAAAGAAAAAGGAATTGGGATCTGCCTGCTGGGTAGCCTGCCTGCATTAAGGGAGCACTACCCAGTCAGCGCACGTACATCGAGGTACGGAGCCAGGAATGGTTAGCGCCCAACAGCTGACTGGCAAACACCTGTTCGATGCTTTATTGGAGGAGACCGTCGGTTCCATAGCACCAGAAGGTATCGAGGGGCTCCTACATTGAAAAGCCTGACAGGCAGCCTGCCCAAAAAGGGAGCGCTGCTAAGCAGAGCTACGGATCAATTGGCACGCTGTCAGAGGAACAGTAATTCTGGCGCTGTGGCGGTTAGATTTGGCAGGAGTGCCATTTTAAGGTAGACGGCCATTTTCCTAACCAAGTCTAGTGTGCTTTTAAACTGGTCTTCTTTGCCACTGCACAGCCAAACAGCCTGGTGCGACCTTTTCTATTTTTTCTGTTAATCAGTCAAGCAGTCTGGTGATCCTTTTCTGCTGTTTTTTTATTTTTCCTGCTGTTGCCAAGTCACAGTCAGGAGGCCTTTTTTCTATCAAACATGGCCTTTAACCAGTGATTGAAATATGGATCGTATAATCATTTAAATATTCAGGGAACTAATCCATAATTAGCAGGCATTTTATTGGCTATGGAATAGACCCAGGAGTTTCAATCTTCTTTGAGAGCATATTTACCATTTCCAGCAGAGTTAACTTTACCTTATATAGATAGAATATTTCTACCATATCCAGTAAGATCATGGATGAGACTTCCAGCACGCTGTCTCCACTTCAGGCTGCTGCCACCCAGCAAAAAGGTAGGAGCAAACAAACCTGAAAAACCAGAGGTTCAGCTCAGGAAGGAGCAGACAAAATCAGGGCTAAGGCTAGAGCCAATAGGAAAACCAAGGCAGACAAACACTCCGAGCGTCGGCTACATAATGCCTTGGTAAGGCATGCAGAAAAGAACTCCAGAGAACAAGGGAAGCTAATTCAACTCAGTCCTCAGTCCTCCCAGGGAGGATCAGACAACTCAGTCCTCCCAGGGAGGATCAGACAAGTCAGTCAGTCCAATCCTAAGAAGATTTAGACATAGAAATTCCGGGGCAAATAGTTACAAACACTCAGACTGCAGAACCCAGGTTGCTCTCATTGGAGTGGCCCAGTCCCATTGATGCCTTCTTTTCCAAAGCCACTGCAAACGCAGCAGGCTGGGGCAGGAGGGCAGTTAATGCCACTGGAGGTACAACAATGGTTATAGTGCCAGGGAATGACTGGGGGAATTCAGCAGAGACAACTTGGATGTTTTAGATGTAGGGACTTTTTATAGAAGATAGCAACACCACCTCCTCTACAGATTTCATGATCTGATTGGTAAACATGTTTGTCTCTTACTGAGGTAATGGAGTCAGGGAGAGATGCGTTGAGCCATGTTTCACAGACAAATATAATGTCGAATTTAGCCATATTTAGTAAGAGGAGAAATTCAGGTATTTTATTTACAAGGCTTCTTGCATTGAGTAGCTTGCATTTAAGGCCAGTTGTAGTTGGAATAGAGGTAGTTAGGGAATGCATGCCTAGTTTTGAGTGATGTTGGATTGGATGGGGTGGGGTTGGATGCAGAGTTGTGGATTATGTGACTTTCTTTTGATGCAATCAGCTCTGTAGTCAATGTATAGGTCCTTTTCTCCATTGTCTAGATGATTCTAGCATAGGCTTCTCTCACCGCTGCAAACATCACCATCCCCCAAAACAATCTGTACTGCTCCAACCTTACACTCCTGTCTCCTCAGAGGAGGAACATTCAGATTATTCCATGGAGGAAGGAGAAATTGAGACATTATCTGAGGAGGAGACTGAACCAGAAAAATCTGGATTCAAAGGACTCTGTAGGCCTCATTTATTTAAAGCATTGCTGGCAAAGCCAAGAACGCCACTGGTTTGGAGTTTAATACAAAGGCACCAATTATCTCACATAAGCCAGGGAATAATGAAGCCCTTTTCACAGACCCAAAAGAAGAAACTGAAGTTATTCCTTCCTATGAACTCTTTTTTAATATGGTCCAAAAACAATTAGATCTCCCTGATTCGTGCCCTGGTGTGACTGTGTTTGATAAACATTTTTACAATGTTGACATACCATTAGCAGCAGCCTTACAGCTCCTGAGGTCGATGATCCTGTGTGAGCACTCGCATCTTCTTCAGCCACACTTAATGACAAAGATGTCCTCAAAGGTGAGGACAAAAAGGCAGACTTAATGTGGCAGAAGATGCACCAGGCAGCAGCTTGGTTGGTCAAAACTGCCACAGCAACATCCTTTTTCACCAGAGCGTCGCTGATTTGGCTACGGCAAATGCCAACAAGTACTAACTAGCAACATCAGAGCCCATCTACATTTCAGTAAGATGATTGCTGCATCAGAATACACGGCAGATGCAACACTGAACTCTGTGAAGTTCGCATCTTGCGCACTGTGAAGTTCGCATCTTGCACCGCATCTTGGCGGTGGCTGCCCGCTGGTTATTGTAGTTCAGTTATTGACAGGCAGACACCAAAAGAAAATGAAAACTTGCATCAGCTCCATATAAAGGTGGCAAACTGTTTGGTGCTCCATTAGATTCCGTGCTCATTGAATCAAAGGACAAATGTAAGATCTTGCCGTCAGTCTTGAGGAAAGGAGAAACCAGGTTTTCACCCTATTACAGACGTTCCTTTCATGCACCTTTCTATAGGGCAACTAATCAAAGGAATCAAGGAAACTTTGGCCAGCAGCAGGACTACCAATATGTGCAAGGTGGCCGTTACAAGGCAAGATCGCAGCCTCAGGCCAAATGGCCATTTCGAGGGTCCCTTTCGCAAATACAAATAACCAATCCATGGCTCCTGTTGGCGGCAGACTTCAGTTTTTCGCAGACCAATGGGAGCAAACAACCTCGGATGCTTGGGTTAGACAGACAACAAGGCTGGGTCTAACCCTTGAATTCCAATCCTGTCCCCCGAGATTTTTCATCCGATGCCCAGTGTCAACAAACACCTCCAAACAAAAACTGATGGAGGAGGCAATTCAGCATCTCCTAACAATCCAAGCTGTGGAAGTTGTCCCGGAGGAAGAACAGGGCCACAGATTCTATTCAATGTTATTTATGATTCCCATAGCATCGGGGGCCTGGAGGGCCATTTTGAACCTTAAAAGACTAAACTCTTTTATTATTTATCGCAGGTTCAAGATGCACACGCTTCAATCTATTTTGAAGAGCGTGAGACATGGGGACTATTTAACTTCAATTGACCTTACGGAGGTGTATTTACATATCTCTATCCTTCCTGACCACCACCAGAATTTAAGATTTTGTTATTCGGGCAGACACCTCAAATATAGAGCCCTCCCATTTGGTTTAGCGTCTGCCCCCAGGACATTTACCAAGGTCCTGGCTGCTCTAACAATTCATCTTAGAACAGTACCAATTAGGATATTGGCCTACTTGGACGATATCTTAATTCAGTCGGTTTCTCAGGATCTAGCTACTAGGGACCTAAGGACCACCCTGCAAATTTTAGAATCTCAGGGATTCTTAGTTAATCGGGAAAAAGAGCCATTTTGATCCTTCTACCAGGCTATTGCATTTAGGTGCCATAATAGTCACAAAAAACGAATTAGTGTTTCTTTCCCAACGAAGAAGAGAGGACATTCAAGCGTTAGTGGCTCATTTCCATTCCACCAGGATGACTTCCCCTGCCTAAATGTCTCAACTACTAGGCAAAATGATATCATGCCTTGACATTGTACCATGGGCATGGCTACATTCTCGTGAATTGCAGTGGTTCTTACTATTGTTTCAGAGAACAAAGAAGGGGACTTCACCCATCTGAGTAAGATTGCCAACCAAAGTGTTAACATCCTTGATTTGGTGGACTTCTTCGGTCTTAGACAAGGGATTCTCTTTTAAAGACAAAGATTGTATAACCATAACTACCGATGCTAGTCTTTCAGGTTGGGGGCCCATTGTCAGGACAAGGTAGCACAGGGCACTTGGACCGATAGTGACCTCAAACACAATATCAATTGGCTAGAGTTAAGAGCGGCCCAACTCGCTCTCATTTGAATTTGAGTCTCTAATTGTGGGACAGGAGGTGCTACTCCTGATGGATAATGTGGCCACTAAGGCGCATGTCAATCGTTGGGAGAACATAATCCAGGACATTACAGAAAGAAGCTTCTCACCTCTGCAGCTGGGCAGAATAGAACTTGATTTCAATCAAAGCTGAACATATTTCAGGGGTGCTGAATGTCAGGGCAAATTGGTTGAGTAGATCCACAATAGATCACGCAGAGTGGGCTTTGCATCCTCTCCTCTTCCAAGAGATTTCTAAAAGATTTGGTCACCCAGTATTGGATTTCTTTGCATCTGAGATGAATCATCAGCTGCCTTGTTTCTTCTCCAGGTTCCTGTGCCGGGGGTCGAAGGGTATCAATGCCCTTCGCTGTCAGTGACCAGGGGGACTCCTTTATGCCTTCCCTCCATAGCCATTCATCTCGGCAGTCATCAGGAAGACCCTGCAGCAGAAGGTGGAGATTCTCCTTGTGGCACCGTACTGGCCCAGGAGTGGTTCGTGGACTTGGTCAGTCTGTCTGTGACACGCCCGTGGAGGATTCCCCCTGACAGGATCTCAGCCAGGGGCCAATTCAACACCTAGAGCCTCAAAGGCTCCAATTGGCCCCCTGGCACTTGAGAGGTGATTGCTGAAGGGGGCTGATCTTTCCTCTAAAGTTATTAACACCATACAGGTGGACAAAAGACAATCCACTATCCAACTTTATGAGGCCACTTGGAGGGTCTTTTGTACTTGGTGCAGGGATAGGGACTTTGCCCCCGCTGAAACTTCAATCTCTCAAGTGTTAAGAGTTTTTGCAGCAGGGACTGGACAAGGGCCTTGCTCCAGCAACACTTTGTAGACAGGTGGCGGCACTTTTGTCAGTACTATCATGCACAAGTCTAGACTCATTAACACGGGACTCTTTAATTCAGCGTTTTCTCAAAGGAGCATCAAATTTACGACATGCGGTCATACATAGATTTCCCACCTGGGACCTCACCAAAGTGCCGCAAGCCTTTACGGTTTCACCCTTTGAGCCCTTTAGAACTGTCAACCTACAGTACCTATCTTATAAAGTAATTTTCTTGGTGGCCATCACTTTGTCCAGGAGGATTTCGGAGCTGGCAGCTCCGTCAGTAAGAGCTGACCTCTGTATATTCCATCCCAATCGAGTTATCTTGCAGTTGGATCCTACTTTTATACCTAAAGTCAATTCTCATTTTCATAGGGTGCAAAAACTTATTTTGCCAAATTTTTGCCCAAATCCATCTCACCCTAGAAAAAGATTTTTGGCACACGCTAGTCATATGGAGAGCCCTTCATATGTACATTAAAAGAACAGCTTCTTTTTGAAAGACAGAGGCTATGTTTATATCTTTTCATCAGAACCCTTTAGGTCAGAAGGTGTCTTCTTCTTCCATAGGCAGATGGATTAGAGAAACCATTGTTGCTTACACAGCACAGGGGTTACTTGCTGCATCACATATCACAGCTTACTCTACACATAGTGCAGCCACTACAGTGGCTTGGGCTACTTAGGCTACAATGGAGCAGATATGTAGGGCAGCGACTTGGTCCATTCCTTCACCATTCATTAGACATTATAGACTTAACCCATTCGCCTCCGCGGAGGCAGCTTTTGGACGGAGAGTCTTACAAAGGGTCCTACCAGAAGAAGAGACTCAATAGTGGCCAGAATCCCGCCCATCGGACAATGCTTTGGTATGTCCCATACATGAATCCTCTTGAAACCATTCTGGAGAAGGGGTGTTGGTAGACTTACCGATAATGCGCCTTCTCAGATGATGTAGACAGAATCTAGCCCCACCTATTTTTCTTTTTCTGGCCATCATGTTTTTTTGGACTATTTAAGACACTACTAATTATGAATGTTATACAAAGATGGGACTCTTGCAGCATCTACAAGAAGATCTCGACTTCATCAATAACTGGAGATGGTGGCCCAAAGGAGGTGTGTCCAGGGGTGGGATTCTACAGGTTCTCATCTATTTGCTAGAACTGGATTTAACTTTCTAAGCAGTTCGGAGAACCAGTTCTTGGAAGAAATCTCCTTTTGTTTTTTTCCACCCTACTTACATTCTTGGCAGTATGCCTAGACTTATTGTCTCCGAAGGAGGTTTTTTTCCTTTGCTGGTACTTTCTTAAAGGGGAAGAGTTGTTTTAAGCATTTTTTACACTACTGTTTGGAGGAAATACTCCATTGGAGTTAGCACTTTGAAGAAATAATTGAATAATGAACCAGAGCTGCCAGAAAGAAGCTTTCAATGACAAGGAACCAAGATGAGTGACATTCAGCAAGGCTTCTTGGCTAGCTAGAAAGATTTGACATTCAAACATGAATTTACATGCCCTTTTTGAGTTTTGGTCTAAAACTGGTGACCATTTAAAGTTACAATGGCACTGAAAAAAGTGACTTATGACCATTTTTCACACTTATGACTGTTGCAGCATTCCCACTGTCATTAGAGGCCAGGCGAGGAGAAGCGCCCCTTGATGTGAGTGACATTGAGTTGGCCACACCCACCATTACATGACTAGCAAGCCACACCCACCAATTAAATCACGCCCACAGAACCGGTTGATAAAAAAATTGAATCCCATCCCTGGGTGTGTCTTCAGTTTTTTCTTTTCAGTCTATAGCCAAACAGAGTTGAATACATCCCATACATGGATCCTGTCTACACTATCTGAGAAAGCGCGTTCTTGGTAAGTCTACCAATGCCCCTTCCAATTTCCTGCTAACTTCCCTGTTGATTTTGTTTGTGGGAAGCTGGAAGGGGACATTGGACATTCTGGTTATGTGATTGTGGGGACACATGATCATAGTTCATGTGTCCCCAACAGAACTGTGAGGACCCATTGTAAATACCATTTGTTCAGCTTATTTGATTTGAGCAGTTGTTGAACTTAGCGCAAGGACTGCCTATATTTCTGGGAAGTTAATCTTTCATTTTTGCCACCCTTTTTCTATTTTTTAAATTTAATTTTATCTATTGTCTACCTGATATGTTTTAATTACAGCTCCCTTGATTGCAACAGCATGGTTGCTACGGTGTTTCCTAATCTGATGGTTCCAGTTGTGTTGAATTCTAAAGAATTGATGGTATAGTGATTAAGATTTTGGCTTAGAAAACAGGAGACCGTGAGTTATAGGCCTCCCTTGGGTATGAAAACCAACTCAGTGACTAGGAGCCAATCATTCACTCGTCTCATTGGATTTTGTGTGTGTGTAGGGGAATAGGATGAAAAAGGATTATTAGTATATTTGCCTCTTTAAGGTACAGATAAAAAAGGCAGGATAAAATCTAAAAATAATAGTAATTGGGATTCTATTCTGATATTGACTGGATTCCATAATTTGTGGCGTTATAGTTCCCTGCTGAAATATGGACCACCTGCAAGCAGAAGATCAACAAGTAAGACATGACCTACGTGCACCAATGGGGAGGGTTGGAATTCATCTCTCCTTGTACAAATGTTGTGAAGCCAAGACTAGATTGATAAGAATCAGAGCTATGCTGTCCGGATATGGCTGGCTTCCAGATATAGCTATGCAACTCTGAAGCAGGGGAAACTTTTGTTCAGGCAATAATTGTGCAGTTTCCCAGGGAAGGAAGTGATTCCTGATGTTTCTGGCCAATGATGATTGGAGTCTCTGGGAGATGAAGAATTGCCCTTCCAGGTGTTGTTGTGAACAAAATGATAGACCTGCACCATGAAAGGGGTGGGGGATATCCTGATTCCAAACAGCAACTCTTTCCCATCCACAAAAACCTAATTGTAAAGTTTGGACTACAATTGCAACTTTATTACTTTTACAGATGTTTGGCCTAACAGATTCAAATAGGCTCTGAAAGTCAACACAGTAACATGTATGTAGATAGCAAGAGACAAAATTTTCCCCCAAATGCAAATCTAGCATATTAGCCAGAGTTGCATCACTCTTGAATATTTATCTATACCTTTGTATATAACCTAAATACAAAGTTCTGAATGCAATAAGTGCTGAATAGGAATTTCTAGAAGGGAAAAAGTATAGATACAGCAGAGCCCCATTGATGGAAGACAGCATAGTGTAGTGATTAAAATGTTGAATAAGGAATGGGAAAGGTGGCAACTCCAAAACAAAAGAATTGAATAAGGATTATCTAGATGTTAAGACAATCTTCAGCCACTGAAGAAATTCATTGGGTGACTTTGGGCCAGTCACTGTATACAGTGAAATGCACCCTAGAAAACTAATACTATATCTAATAAAGTCTACAGAGGTTTGAGCCAGGAAAGCATTAGCTAACAAAAGAAGTGATGAATAAATAAGTGGAAGGTAAAGCACTTTGCATAAAATTAAAAAAGGAAAGAGAATCTAAGGATAAAGATAGAGAAAAAAAATAGGATTATAGAACCAGAAAACTGGGAATTATTTAAAAGTCTGTCTTTTCTGATGTTCTATGTAAATAGTGAATATTTTTATTTTAGAGTATAGCTAGGTCATTGTAAGCACCATGTTGTTAGATATGCCTATTGCATATATGAGATATGCCTCTTGCGTTTCTCCCAACATAACAGTTTCCCCTCCACATCAATTATGTGGTACGTTGAATTGAGAGAGATTGACTACCCCAAGAAGCTTTAATGGATGTTGAACTTGGGTCTCCCGAGTCCTATTTACCTATCTCTAAAAAATCATCTTTGTCAATGCAAAGACACAGCTTCATTATAGACTCAGCTTCATTATAGCAGAGTTAGGAAAATCATTCTTTCCTTATGATCAAACTACCTTCTGGATGCTTTCCATAGCCACACATTTAGCATAATGGGTTTGGAACGCTGAAGACACAAGTGGCATGTTCTGGAAATATGTCCAGGTGATAATAGGAAGTAGCTTATCTGTTTAGAACAATGGAGAAAATAATAGAATATTTTCGTGAAAATGAAATTGGGAAAGGCTTCTTTTAGGAAAAATTTGGAGGTAGTTTTCTAATCTTCCTCCAATTCACTGGTTTTCTTTCCTCCATATTCAGTTAATAATTAAAATGGAGAAAGGACTGGCAGTAAAAAAATATCAGCAGAAATGGGAAGGATTAAATTTTCCTCCAGTCACTTCATCCCCCAAAAAACTATTTCCATGGTAATTCACTATCACAGATACAGTATGTTTGGACAGCTCTTGCTAACCAGTATAAAATATGGTACTGCCATAAATTAGCATATGCCTGGAAGATAAAATTCATTTGAACATGAAATATTTGGTATTATCTCATTCTCCATTTCATATGTGACTCTTGATATTCTTCAGTTAATTGGACTGAATTATCAGACAAGAATGCAATCCCTTAAAAAACAGTGTTCTAGTTCATGCTATTGGCATTTCGGTAATCAGTTTTAATTCTTGGTATCTTAAGGAGTGAAGTGACAAAATTACCACCATCCCATTAGGAAGAAAGTGGAAACTCGCTTCATTCAACAACTCCTTAAGTAAAAGAGAAAGACAAGGAAAGCCATGCTGAGGAGTCCTGCTTGGCAAAATTGAGGTGTTTAAAATGTTGCCAAAAGTCTTAATTCTTGTGTGAAGAGAATTGATGTCCATGTTTGACTCCCCTTCCTCCTTCCCCTTAGCCAATGGGAAATAATTTTCCCAGTAATTCCACAGCTTTCCCCATTGCCACTCTTCAAATAGTACAGCTCCGGGGTCATAAATCTTCCTGTCTTTAAGCTTCTGTCTCAATGCTCTGTATGGTAGTGGCTATTTCCAGCATGGCTTGAGAATGCTAGGCAGGATGCACGCTATGTGCTGCTTGGGTGAAAACCAATCTCATTTCATATCTGCTTCCTTCTCATCCACATGTCTGTTTGCACACTTTACTTTTGCTTGCAGTCACAATGCTAGGTAAATCTCTTATTTGTGAAAAATGATAAAGGTTTGGGGTGACAGATAAAGAGTCGGGCATCTTTTTGATATCTAAGATGCACCATTAAAATCGCAGTGCTTACATAATTGAAAGTTTCTCCATTAAAAAAAAATCCTTGACATAAAGAAAATCTACTTAAAATATTTTCCTCTAACTTTGTTGTTGTAAAAAATGCCGCTTGGGGGACCAAAAAGCCCTAGTAATAAGCAGGCATATACAATGGAATGAAGGCTATTGCCGAGCACTTAGCATGGTGGTCTAAAGACTGTAAGCCGCTCTGAGTCTCTGGAGAAGGGCGGCATATAAATGTAATAAAAAAAATGCTTTAGTTCAGAAATAATAATGTGAGTCCCCACGCTAGGCTAAAACAATATCATTGTGGCATAGGGGAGAGAGAGGGCTGCGTTACAGTGAGAGCAAGTTATTGGGGCAGAGAGGGAACATACTTGCAGTGGGTGGGAACAAAACTTAAGGGGTTGAGCTCATGCTCAATGCATGAGGTCACACTTCAAACAAAACGATGGTTGTTTTAATCAAGATTCACTGAATTAGCCAAAACTGGATACGTTTGCACAATAAATTAAATCCAAACCAACCAATATAGTTGGGCTTGGTGTAATTACTGTGGCCAAATACTTTCAGAAAGCATGGGCATCCCAGACACTCTCTCTTAGGAGGAAGATAGTTTTTTAGTCTAAAATAGGGCTTGCCAGCTCACAGGCCAAATTAGTCTCACTGCCTGCTTTTATACGGCGAACAAGCTAAAAATTGAGTGGGCAGTTAACAGAGTGCCAGGCCCTGGGCCTCAGCTATTCTTCCCATATGGAGAGGGACATAAAATTCCTGCAGGCTGGCACTGTCCAATGGTTGCCATGCTCTTTGGCCTGCCAGCTCTGTCTATAGAAAATAGGCAGGACCTGACCCTTTATAGAAAATGTTTGCTGACCCCAATCAAAAACACTGCTGAAACCTGGAGCTTCTAATTACCACTAGCTATCCTAACAGAAATTTAAAAAAAACAAGGAATGAGCCATCCTGTAGAGATAAATTTTACCCCATCAAGGGCCTCTCATTAGAAATTTTGATCTGTCAAATACTGCAGGGATCCCCAAACCCCGGTCCATGGAGTGGCATCAGTCCGCAGCATGCCAGAAACTGGGCTGCACAAACAAGCAAAGCCCCACCCACAGAATGCAGGCAGCACACAAAACTTCCTCCGGTCCTCAGAAAAACTCTCCAAGGAACCAGTCCCTCATGAACAAAAGGGTGGGGGACACTGAAATACTATATAGCTAGAAAGTGTCATATAAAAACTCCAATCCACTGAGTTCTCTGGCTTGTTATGCTTAAATAGTCTTCAGCAAGATTGTTTATGTCTCATTTGCAAAGAAAAAGCTGGGTTTTGTAGTAGGATATTCTGAATGCTTAGAATTACTCTTTTAAGAATGGCTACCCTATCACCAAATATCCTAACTGAGCTTACTTCCAATTAGGCTTTTAACATGAATATAATGTATATCTCACTTGCTTTGTGTTATTACTTCACTTTCCTGAGACTTTTTTCAGCTTCTTACAACTTGTGTGACACCAGTAGTTAACCAAATTTATTTGAGGGAAAAAGGTTTTGTATCTAAGAGGTGTAATTTTCCCATTTGCAGCTAATTAATCAGATAAGGCAGACCTCTCAAACTGGTGACCTATGCGCCAGACATGTCACGCACAGACCACATCCACCCCAGTTCCGCAAAGGCAAAAAAACATCACAATATATCAAGTAACACGATCATGTTTGACATCCGGGAGATTAGGGAACCCTATCTTCACTCAGGACATTTTCACTGTGATTTTTATTGGTATTCTATCATTTGCTTTTATTCAGAATTTCCATATTTAACTATAGCTATTTATTGCAGTTCAGTGAAAAAAAATTATACAGCTATAATACTAATTTAAATTTTTAAGCATCCATTGCTTTTTAATGATTGTTTAGCATGTTTTATTTAAATGTTCTGATTACATTTCCAGATCAACAAATATAATTGTCCATAAAACATTAGTTTTTAAATGTCATCAGGCAACCATATTGGAGTACATAAAATAATTTGCATATATAGCGAATTGTTTATTAGTACTCAAACCAAATTTACTGAGGTTGATGAAAGTTTTAAAAGTAGAAAAAGTACAAATGTTTCAGTAATAAAAAATGGCAGATGGAATTCTGTTACTTGTCTGCAGAGAAAGTCCTTTGACAAATGCTTCTTAAAGCTGCCTACTGCTTCCACTTTTGGGGTCCTGCCATACATTAAGCTAAGTCATAAGTGTTGTGGTTCGCTAGTAGCCGGTGCAGATGGCAACGGAATCGGACAGTTGGGAAGAAAGGGAACAGTCTGGAGAAGACTTGGATGAGGGTCCGATGCAGGGACAGGGCCAGGACCATCTGGGAGTGGGATGCTTTGGAGCCTTCAGAGTCTGGCAGCAGCGAAGCAGAGGACCCAGGAAGCCTGTTTCCAGTGCGTGTGTGTGCAAAGCTGTTACAATGTGAGAGCAGCTGAAACAAAAGGGGCAACTTGGGAGTAAGGCTGGGAGGTGATTGCCCCTCCCATAAGGGATAAAAGTCAGGCCTAAATGACAACACCTTTGCAGGAAGCAAAGTAGTTCAATCGGTTCCAAGTCATCCTTGAAGCTCTGTGTACTTTGGTTGGTTTTTTCTTGGACTTCGGTCTGTTTCTTTTATAGTTAATTGGATACTTCTGTTTTTGGCAGCATTCTACAGAACTGAAAAATACGTGCTTATCTTGGGGGACTGTTTAAGATTAGCTCTGGCTGGGAATGAAAACAATTCCCAGAGTTGCAATAAAATAGGTTTTGCTTTTAAAACAAGTTTGTGAACAGTTACGATTTACGAAGCCTGAGTCAGAACAATAAGATGGCTGTTTTGCCTCTGGTTAGGCATGCTGTATAAAATCTATCATTGTGATTTATAAACTATAGTTTATGGCTTGGATCTCCAGTGTGATGGCCATATATCTCACTATGCCTATGGACACATTTATTGACATATCCAGCTGTACTTTATTTCATTTTTAAAATATTTTAAAAATATGCAGAGGGGTATTGGAGTGGAGAGAGTGAGCATTTGAATAGTTGTTGACTTCTGATGGATGCCTGGACAAGCCCCTTCAATTTCTTGGCAAGTTTTTTTGGAAGTAGTTTGTCATTATCTGCATTCTGGGATTAAGAGGGAACAACTGACCTAAGGTCACTCAGCTAGTTTTGGCCCACTGAAGGATTAAAAATCATAGTCTCACAGTCTCCAGCCCAGTATCTTAACCACTACAAATAAACTAATCACTACACCAATCATTTTATAATATTATACTGGAAGTTGAAAACATGTTTTTTAAAAATTGGTGTTCCAGTTTCCAAAATATTATTCCCAGTTTTGCATATTGTGTGACTCCAGTCATTTATCCAACAAGTCAATGTTATGTTAGCGTAACATAACATACGAGCACTGCCTTCTCCATTCCTTTCATCATTGTTTTAGCAATAGTTACTGCATTCTGGTTCCAAATCAATGCCAGGCTACATAAGTAGCAATAGTTACTACATCCTGGTTCCAAACCAATGCCAGGCTTTCAGGCAGTCTGCAATATATGGCAGAAATCAAAACAGTCATCATATTTCAGGGTCGTGTGTTAAATAAATCCCACTATTTTTATGTGTTTAAATAATCCTTGTCATGTTCTTTAGCCAAAAGAATCCCAATATAAATATCAATGTTTTTCCCTTTAAAAAAAAGATAGGGAGAGAAAAAAAAGCAAGCATAGGTTAATATAGTGCATAGCTTAAAGCTGTATTCTTAACTTATATGCCAGCATGAGAACAATTTTAGCAGCCAGATGGAAAATGTGCCTTCAGAAAAGCCAAAGTGGGCAGGTATCTTGCAAAGGTAACCCAACCATATAGATTTTCTTTTCTCCTACTGTCCTGCTACTTCCTGCAGCTGTTGCTAGTTAAATAATAATTGACTCTATTAAACTTTTAGCTAATCCAATCTTTTCAAAAGACACTTTCAGAACAGTTCTGACATCTAGTAGGTTAATTGTTTCATTTTCCCAAAGCAAATGGATTCTGATCTTAAAATAGCTTTTTAAATGAATTTCAAACACAGAATCCATGATGAAGTTACTGACAAAAGACTAGACTAAAAGTTGATTATGTGCTTTTAAACCATTTTACACTGTGTTAACTTACTTAACAGTATAAGGGTATTTAATCAAATAATATATGTATCTATATTCTATGTATGTACCGTATTTTCCGGCGTATAAGACGACCGGCGTATAAGACGACCCCCTAATTTTATAGTTAAAACATAGGTTTAGGCCTATATTCGCTGTATAAGACTACCCCCCCACTTCCGAGGCAACACCAGTTCTTTTTTAATTAAAAAGCCTGCTTGGATTGGCTGAGTTAGAGAGGCGGTCCGAGCAGCCTTGCAGTGATTAGTGCAGGATCGAGTTGGAAAATTCGTTTGCATGCATAAAAAGCCTGCTTGGATTGGCTGAGTTAGAGAGGCGGTCCGAGCAGCCTTGCAGTGATTGGTGCAGGATCGAGTTGGAAAATTATACTCGGCGTATAAGACGACCCCCGATTTTGGGTTGACTTTTTTTCGTTTCAAAAGTAGTCTTATACGCCAGAAAATACAGTATTTCTTTCTTACCTGTCCTGATAGTTGTTTTTTCTCTGTACACAAAGTATACACATATACACACATTTGCCAACTCAAGATGACATTCCATGCATTTAATAAAATTATATCTAATCTATAAAAAGTATATACTATATCTATCTACCTACCTACCTATCTCATCATTACATCGCCAAGAAACAGAGAGTACTAAAAAATATGGTTGCTACTATTGCTCCAGAGCTATTAAATATGTTGCTGTCTTTAACTGCCTACTTTTCTTTACATTACTTAATGTTTTCAAATCAAATTATATGGATTGGTCAGAGTAGGGAGGAGAATCCTTTGATAATCATTACTTGAGCATGCTGATATCAAAAAAGCATTTTAAAGCAACATATTCCACCATGTGAAATTTTCCAAGATCATGGCATGTGTGAGAGTGCCTATGAATAGTTTTGATGATCTATCCAAGATACTTTTGAAAGTTAATTACCTATTAAAGTCATTCTTACACCATCTTTCCTAAAGTTAGCTGTCATTTGTAATTTAATAAGAATTGACCTGCCCAATGTGACATAACCATGAATATCAACCATGAATTGCTGCATGTTAACAACATTAGATTTTTCTCCTGCCTTTATAACTTCATGAGTAACTCAAGATCAGTTACTTATTCAAAGTATCTGCTATTGTTTTATACCTGGGACATCCAAAAGCAAAGAACAACTATAGAACAGATATCTGTTCTAAAGAACATTTGCAAAAAGAGGTCCATAAAATCATACTATGACAAAGTTGAGAATAGTTCCATTTCTGCCACTGACGAAATAGCTATCATTCAGGATTTGCTAAGTAACGCTTTGTGCAGCTCATCATTTGTATGGCATTCAAAACCAAAGTAAGGAAGAATAAGACAATAACATTTTTGCCATGATCAAATCCAAATAAATTTAGTACAGCCATTAGCCAGCAGAAAGACAAAAGAAAATAATTTGTTTTCAAATATACAGAACATCCAACAATAAATAAAGCTTGATTCTTATAGTTAAAACTAATCCAAAATTTAGAATCATAGACCTCCCAGACAAATCTGAGATAGATACAGTAGAGTAGCAGACATGAAAAAATGACCAGTGGGTAATGCTGAGGCAAAGCCATTTTCAGACAAGTTCAATGGCTCTTGATTATTCTTTGTCTACTTTTATATGTTACTGCACAAAAATTTGGCAATCTTATATATTATTTCAGAAGTAATTTATTATCACTACTTGGCCTTTTGGCCATAAAAAAAGAAAATGAAATATATAGTAAGTATTGTAAAGATTCCACAAAATGTTTATAAATCATGATCCAGACTTCCTATATGAATATGATGCTTAGATATGGAATTTTACTTCAAAATGTAGGGTACTAAAATAACAGAAAGACTTAAACAACAATCTATTCCAGGTAAGGTTCTAATTTGGTCTATAAATGGATTGATTTTTAAGCTGATTGGGATTGATGATTGCTATCTCTGTTCAACACACTAAATTATCAGGATTAGCAAATCCATTTTAGCTAAAACTAAAAAGAATTACTGCCTTCTTACTCTAGCCAAGGGCAAAGTTTAACTGCCTGTTAATTTCTAAAAGATCAAAAAATTATGCACACTGTAGTTTTTGTTTATGTTTTGCAGGATGAGGTGAAACTGCCAACCAAGCTGAGCATAAGTAAATCTGTGAAAGAAATGGAAAAAGAGGAAGAAGGGGAAGAGATCCCAGCTGGTGAGGAGCACCCTGGAGAGGATCATATTGAGCTCTCCTCGGATGAAGAGGTTGAAGTTGAAGAGATTATTGAGGAATCACGAGCAGAACGTATTAAGAGAAGCAGCATGAGGAAGGTTGATGACTTCAAGAAGGCATTCTCTAAAGAGAAAATGGAGAAGACCAAGTTGAAAACTAGAGAGAACATAGAGAAGACCAAGCTAAAGACCAAAGAGAACCTGGAGAAAACCAAGCAAAATCTGGAGAAGACTCGACATAACCTGGAGAAGAGAATGAACAAACTAGGCACAAAGATAGTCACCACTGAACGCAGAGAGAAGATGAAGACTTCCCGAGATAAGTTGAAGAAGTCCTTCACCCCTGATCATGTAGTCTATGCACGTTCCAAGACAGCTGTCTATAAAGTTCCACCTTTCACCTTTCATGTCAAGAAGATCCGTGAGGGAGAGGTAGAAGTGAAGGCCACAGAGATGGTGGAAGTTGGTGGAGATGAGACAGAAAACACAGATCTGCTGAGAAGCGAAAGCCCTGAGATGAGCACACTTCTGCAGATCACTGAGGAGTCAGATGCAGTGCTTCAAGAAAAGAGTGATAGTGAGTGAGGCAGGTGGCAGTATAAAAGCATCAAACACTGAATATGTAATCTTCCACATTTTCCACATTTCCTCTTTTTGGCCTCACATGGGCATGCGCATGCACACATACACATGCATACATATACATACACAATATATCAGAATTTTTACAGCTTGCTTCCCCTTCTTCAACATGTAGCTTCAAGGTGCATTTTTGTATATTTCTGATTCATCATATAGAACATGGAACATACTTATAATCCAGCAAAATACCATTCCTGCTACTAAAAGCTTGCTTTGCCAGCCTGCCATGGCAATACCCCCCACTTCCCAAAGGTGCTACCCAAGAAATAATCTTTCTATGCCCAAGAAGCATGCTGCCTCTTAGCTATCCTTTTTGATGTCAAGAATGCTTCCTGGAGACCTAAAAGCGAATTTGTCACATAGAAGACAAAAGCGCAGGCATGGAAGCAAAGAAGGAATTGGCTCAGTGTATCATAGAACTAGGGGATAATGAAGGGAACATGGAAATTACTGCTTGAATTCAAAGATGATACCATGTAACGCTTGATTCAGGCACACAGTCTGTGCATATTCCAATTTCCAAGAGATTATATGGAAAAAGTTGCACTTAGTAGGCCCCATTTCACCAGTAAAAATCAAGTGAATGCCAATAAACAGATCAACAGAAAGTGATATAAACAGGGTATCCATTTGCACTATTAGCTACACAGCACTGTGAAGCTATTTTGCAACATGGTTGAAATAGGGATACTGATCTGGGGCTGAGGAGTGGATGTAAGGAACATTGGACAAGTAGGGAGAGTCAAGGGGAAAAAAGATGGCTCAAGGACAGAGAGTGGATGTGGCCTTATGACAGCTTTAGCTATGAGCAATAAAGGGTTACCAACATCGATAAAACAGGAGGCAACTATCATCTATTCCGTTAGCAATCTTGACTTCCATTCCTGGACTGGATCCAGACAGCATTGTAGGGTTGTTTTCTGCCTATGCCAGAGCTCCAGCAGTAGGCCAGCTTTAACTAGTTGTGTAATACTTGAGTACGTGCAGTTTTTACTAAACAAAGTGTGTCAAAGCGCAAGAGTTCATTAATACAAGATAATTTGTTACAGGGAAAGGGATTCTCAGATACCCTCCTTGAACAATACACCACTCAAAATCACACACATACTGACTTCCATACAGCTACCTCTTTGGCTTGCAGGGGACAGTTTTCAAGCGAGCCTGAAGCCTCGCTTTCTAACCACAAGACAATGGCCTCCTTCCCCATTTTCTGATACATGTAATTATCCTTCCCTTGCATGATTTTGTGATTTACCCCAGCCCCCACCTTTCTGCCTTCCTCACACTGGATTTTCCCCCAGTGTCTCTCTATGGTCAAGGAGAAAATATTTGCAGCTATGAATCCATCATATGTCTTGCAATTCTGCATCCAACGTAGCTACCACAAATACCACACCTATATCGGAACTGCCTATTCTAACATCCCCAGAAATGGCTTGGCTATCCACACCTTAGCAAGAAGAAGTGTATGTGTGTAAAGGGTGTTTTTATTGGACTGAGAAGTGTGCAAGCGAGTAAGGGTTGTTCCCTTTGCACTGCACTTTCCTTCAAGCCTTTCAGTTCTTGTCATGGATCTAGAAGAAGAGAGAGAGCCCAGAATGTAAGGTATGCTTGGCCTTCAAAACCATCAAAGATGGGATGGGGATCTCTCCTCATTCTGGGGAAAATAAATATGTGTGGAAGAGGGTGCTGTGCCAAGCAGCCGCATTTCTCTTTTTTCTAAGACTGCATCCTGGTGAGCAGCATGCATAATAAACTTTCTTTTCTACATGGACAAGTGTAAAGTGTTTTGGGGAACAACATTACACAGATTAGTGAACTAGAAGCAGGAACATTTCCACAATCAAATGACATTTTTAAAAATACATCAACACCTCCCTTCTGTTTTTCCCGAGAGCAAGAAATAAATTCAAATAAGAAATGAGAGATAGATCCCATTGGGAAGTGAGAGAAGGAAGGAAGACAGCAGCTGCCTCAGTAGAAGCAGAAGGATTGGCCAAATGACTATTCACTCTCTAGAGCAGCCCTTCCCAAAATTTCCAGTTTGCCTAGCTAAAAAGATTTTTGGTTGGGAATGGTGGAAACAGCAGTGCCAATACAACTGGAATGTTCTGGTTTGGAGAAGACTTCTAATGGCTTTGGTTGTTCACCATATATTTATTATTTAATAGATCTTACCGACAAAAACAAAGACTTTACAGGGGCTTTTGTTAAAAAAAAATGCAGTATGCAAGAGAGAGATTGTGTTTCCCCGTGGCTAATAATGCAGGAAGTATCACTAGTACTAAACAGTTGTTCTTAACCCAAGAATTTAAGAGCAATTGCTCTTCAAATACAAGATTTTAGGGGAAAGACAGTTGAAAAGAGAAAGGAAGTGAAAGGAAACTGATTTTTTTAATATATACATGTAATCCCCAACTTACACAACAGTTCATTTAGTGACTGTTACAACAGCACTAAAAAAAGTCAGTTATGCCCGTCTTTCACACAACAATTGCAGCATATCCATGGTCACGTGAACAACATTTAGACGCTTGGTAACTGGCATGTATTTGACTGTTGCAGTGTCCTGGGATCATATGGTCATCTTTTGTAACCTCCTGACAAGCTAAGCCAATGGGAAAACCAGTTTCACTGAACAACTGTATTACTAACTTAACAACTGGAGTGATTCACTTAACAACTCTAGCAAGAGAGGTTGTAAAATGAGGCAAAACTCGCTTTACAAATGTCTCACTTAGCAATTGAGATTTTGGGCTCAATTTTGGTTGTAAGTCAAGGAGTACCTGTAGTTCACCTTGGCTTGCATGATTTCACCTTGCAGGTAATTTAATACGTTGATGGTTCAGCATTTATTTTTTCTCTAATTTCTAAAGCAGCTTTCTCAAATTCTGGTGCCAAACACTTTTCCATACACTTTTGTTTTTTATATTGGCAGTTAAAGGGAGGGAAAGTGGAGGTCACTTAGACTTGATCCACCCATCCACCCTGTTTTTGTTACCACAGAATATTGGAATCCAGCCGGAAATAGGGAAAAAAGTGATAAAGTGATGGAAGGAGATACAGACTTGTTCTATAATGTGGGAAATATTACATTAAATGTTTATGCCACCTGACTCAGTGATTCTGGGCAGTTCACAACAATCAAATTGAAATAAAAACAATAAAACAGAAGTGATGAAAATAGTAAGGGCAACAGATCAGATCGAATGTGTTGAGGGGTCTCACTCTCCGTTGCCAACTTTTTAATTAAAGTGTTTATATCCCATTCTTTGAACCCAAATGAATATCATTAAATATTCATTTATCATATTTATACGTCACCCATTTCACAGAAATATGAGTCTAGGCAGAATACAATAAAACCATAAAAATAGAATTCATATTAAATGCAAACCATTATCATCTTTCTTTTTGGAAAGCAACAGAAATGCCTGATATCACTTTTTCATAATTGCCGGGACAAGAGAAATTTACAGTGACTTTCTCTGGGTGGTGGGAGTGGGGAATCAATCTCAGCTTCTTTAATACATTACAAGCACACTACATCTCTTGTGCAAAACAGTTTATAGTTTGAACATTTGCAAATAGTAATATTTCGGTTTTTGCATCTTTAACAATGACAACTATTTTATGCATGTGAAGGCTTTTGCTTTCTTAAAAGCATTGTTGATATGTGTATAATCGTGACAGGATAATATTTAGCTTTCTCAAATTTTAAATAAAAACACATCCTTCCCATGGAAAATTAATGATAAAAACTTTTTTAAAAGTTCTGGAAATAATTATATATTTCCATTACAGCCACGTTAAAGTTTTTTAAAGGCAAGCAATATTGCACATATTCATCATAGGCATATAATGTCAGATTCTAAAAGCAGAAATAAAGAACAGGATTACACCTTCCTCCCCAAGGCATTTGCTCTATCCCCAGTGGCAAACGCACATGAACATAAGAAATACGGAATCAAACTATTGATTCATCTCCCAGTTATTTAGGGCAAACTCACACTTTCTGCTTGGCCAATTGCCAGTAATAGCTTGCAGAAATGGATGACTCTGACTGCCACTGCCAACCCATCACAAATCCCTCCTGTGTTAATGCACTTTTATTCCAAACTGCCAGTTCCCAACCTGAGCCATTTTAAGCCTTTCAGTATAGTCCTCACTGCTTTGTTCGATCTAAGCAGAAGCCCCAGTCAAATCCCAATTTCTTCCCTTTCCAGCAATGGCTGGTCATTAACCTGGGTAACTATTCTATCCTGGACTACCAGGCTGCTATGTTCTTCACCACTTGTCAACTTTCTTTCTTTCTTTTTTTTTTTGATACTCTTGCAGATGACCAACAATGGTCCCTTAAATCAAGGGACTATCTTCACCTCTGGAGGGACTATCCTCTTAGTGGCCATCAGGAGGTGAACAATGCACCCCCCAGGTTTCTCACACATCCACAGCTTTGCAATGCAAAACTTCTCCCTTTCATTTTTAAAGTCACAATGTTGCTGCTTTATTTTCATTAAGCTGAATTATTAATATATCTTTATTACAAAGTGTTCATAAATTTACAGAAAAAGTTATATATCTACCAGTGGAAGATCAACCCGTTCTCCTGTTGCATTGCTTATTGTAACATCAGAGCAATGATACCGTCACACACACAGAAAAAGAGTCTGTATCAATATTGAAAGAGAAGATGTGGGAAAGAGATTAAAAAGAATTCATTTATGCAACACTGTGAAAGTAAAAGTACGTGAACCAGTGAAGAAATAGCAATCCCTAAAATGAAGAGGAAGGCACCGGAAGACTGTCCTCATGACTGCCAACCAGCAAGATGAAATGGACAGAGGAATGACCAACCACATCCTACTATGACCATAGTCCAGAGTTGAACACCAATCCAGTCCCACCGCAATCTGGACAAGAATGTCTGAAGTTGGCTTAATAAACTGGACTGGCAGAGGAGACAATCAGTTTAGACAGCAGGGCAGAATCCTTGTCTAACTGAAATTGGCTTCTTGGGTTTCAGAAATCTTTCCCTGCCTTCATAGGAGATAAAGAAAAATTGAACCTGGGACTGTTTGGAAAGGATACACCCTACCATTCTTATCCAAGTACAGGTCTAGTATCTGTCTATTTCCCCTTGCAGAGTTAATTACATTTGATGGTATAGAATTTCACATTTTAAATTTTAAAAAAATTACAAGCATATAATCACGGTATCCATCATTTAATCTAGCTGTGCCACAGATTGGTCTTCAGACATAAATTGTCAATGTTGAAAGTCTTCTCACCCCTCAAAAAAAAAAAATATAATATCCAGCAGCTATGTTGCTTAAATATTTAAGGAAGTAACCAATGATTAATTTCCTGATGGATTAGATTATGAAAGGTTGTTCAGATTTTTAAGAAAAGAATATTTCCAGTGAAAGTGCTTAAAGTGGAATTTGGCTTTTGGCAACTTTTCCCTCTTTCAGTAACTCATTATCCCTTTTTCCAAAAAGTAATATGATATGAATAGTTCCTTTATTTTGATGGGTATTCTCACAATGTCATCAGATAGACTGGAATAGCTTCCACTGATATTGAGGTCAGCTCAGTCAGCTGCATAGGAGACTCCTCTGATCTTTGCATTTCGGAACAGCAACTTCGTTTTGGAGCAGAGCTAGGAGAAGAATGGGCTTCTGTCTTCTAGTACAGCTATTTGTGGTAACATCATTTATAAA
This sequence comes from Bungarus multicinctus, assembly GCA_023653725.1. Taxonomy (NCBI): domain Eukaryota; kingdom Metazoa; phylum Chordata; class Lepidosauria; order Squamata; family Elapidae; genus Bungarus; species Bungarus multicinctus. The sequence goes on from CM042840.1 coordinate 101,908,186, forward strand.
GAAAGAGCAGGAGAGCCACACTGGATAGCAGATATTTTATGCAGACAGAAAATAGGAATGGAAATAATACAATGTTACTCATCTACCTAAAGCTTGCAGTATGCTTTCACAATTGTGAGAGAGCTTAAGTCAGGCAAGTACCTCAAACTGCACAGCTCAGAGTTAGAAAAGAGTAAGAATTGAACTGAGAAAGGAGTGATGAAGATCTTAAGAATAATAGCTTAATAATAGCTGAGACACATTACAGACATGCAAAGTAAGTCTTTTAAACCAGCGGCCCCCAACCTTTTAGGCACCAGGGACTTGAAGTTTTTTCCGTGGAATGGTGGGGGTGAGGTTTCGCATGCTGCCTGCATCCCATATATTGGGCTTCGCTTGTTTGCATGTCCCAGTTTCTGGTATGTCGCAGCGTGGTGCCAGTCCATGGACCAGGGGTTGGGGACCCATTTTAGACAATGATAGAAAATTAAAAATGCATAAGCTGTCTGCTAACTTTCTCATCTTATATTGCTCCTAAGGGTTAATAGGTTTGTAAATGCAAAAATATACCATCCAAAGATAAATTCCAACATACCAGTAGTATCCTGCACAACAACAACAAAAAATTAGATCAGACTAAAAGCTAATCCAAGACCTTAGAACAAGGGTATCAAACTTGATTTCATTTGAAAGCCACATCAGAGATGTGTTTACCTCAGGGGGCTGGGGTGGGAGTGGCCAGGGTGGGCATGGCCAGCTAGACATCACTTGTGTGGGGGACGCATGTGGTGGCCCAACTGTTCTGCCAGCGAAAATGGCAGGGCTATGATGGCCTCCTACAAGCCTCTGCCAGCAAAAACAGAGCTCAAGAAGGCTGTGTATGGTCTTTGCGAGCTCCGTTTTCAGCTGGGATGGCTCCTGCAATCCTCTTGTCAGTGAAAACAGACTCCCAATCTCCGTTTTCGGCTGTGACATCCTCCTACAAGTCTCTTGCCAGTGAAAACAGAGCTTCGGAAGGCTGTGTGCAGTCCTTGCAAGCTCAGTTTTCAGCTGGTACAGCCTCTGGCAATCCTCTGTGAGTGAAAATGGACTCCTGATCTCCGTTTTCGGCTGTGACGGTCTCCTGCAACCCTCTGCCAGCAAAAACCAAGCTCAGAAAGACCACATGCAGCTCTCCTGAGCTCCATTTTCCCTGGCAGAAGTATGTGGGCTGGTCCTTTGCTGTTTCCAGGGTGGCCTTGCGGGCCAGATCTAAACAGTCCATGGGCTGGATTTGGTCCGTGGATCTTTAATTTGACACCTGTCTTAACATAAAAGTACTTTTCTGTTCATATTTTCTAGTAATGGCATTCTAAAATGCACATTGGTATTAAAAAAGATACTGTCATCATTATAAGCATAATTATAAGCATAAGTAGTTTAATATTTCATACAGCTGCACATTATGAAGAATTCCTTTAATCTATCTCAAAGCTTCCATGATTTGGTTTATTGTTATAGTTACTTTCCCAAAATGAAAATTTATTTGGCAAATCGATAGCAGAGCTTACACAATCAGTTTCCCAAAACTAAAACTGTACTATTAAAAAAATATGTCTAATTAAATGGAGGAAGACAAAACTGAAAGTAGATATTCATCACACTGTACAGTTCTGGGTAATTTGCAATAAATTTAAATAAGTTTCAGATCTAATCAAGTGCAGCAACACCTACAAAGCCCTATTTCCTGGAGAGAAAGCCAACAATAGATTTAGTATAAAAAGACCTAAGAACTTCATTCTGCTATTTATTTTAAACTATTAGACTGATGGGCTCAAAAGAACTTATTCCTTAATATATATATATGGGAAACATATATTGGCCATGTGATATTTAAAGAAAGTACCCATCTATTAAATGTATAATAATCTACAAGGAATACAATAGAATAAGGAATTCTATTGTGTGAAAATGATATTTGTCCCATTCCAGAGACAGGAAATATAAATGCATTTCTGGAAATAGCAGCCAAGAAGCATGTGCATTTTGTGTTAAACATGAAAATGTTGCACTGAGTAGAATATTGTGAACAGGAAATGCTGACTCCAGCTCATAAAGAACTTGCTGACTGAGCTCTCAAATCCCTGACTGCAGTCACAGTACCATAAATCACATGTAATTGCATTCATAGAACACACTAAGATATATACTATAGTATTGTTTAACATATGTATTAATCAGACTTGGATCTGGACCATGTTATATTGCAGGTGGAAGATCACAGGATTACACTGTATGTTTCTCCACATTTCTGCCAAGATATTAAAACAATCTAGCCTTCTCTATTTTTTTCTGTTTTTCAATGTGTATAGTAATTTTCTTTTATATGAAAGGTTTCTGGCTATTTGACACAGTTTTTCTCAGACACAGTCTGCCACCTCATGGCCTAAATAAAATGTTGGTTGAAAGGTCGTGAATCATTTGCTTTTTAGTTAAAACATCTGTAGGAAAGAGCCAAACTCTGTCCACTGAGTGATGTGGGAGAGGTGGGTTAGAAGAAGGAAAAAAGTCCAACCTCTTTTATTACATTGTTTTCCTCACATAGATCATCTACATATTATTTCCTGAGCCAGAGACAAAATATGTGAACTGAGAACAATTCAGAGCAAACCATGCTCTTGACAAGCATTGGTGATGTTAGCTAGTTTGGATAATGAAACATCTGCAAGAAAACTCAAAGAACAAAGGTCAGAGAACACCAAGGATCCCTCATTTCAATCCTGAGCTACAAATATTCTTTATTGGTACCCATTTTATATCATAAAAAATCTCACCCAGAATGTTTTTGAGATAACTATAACCTGGGTGACTGAGAATCTTCACAGACATTCACTCAGATTCAATCCACTGATTTTCAATGTAACTCAAAGATGACATGAAGAGAAACACATTTTTCCTATATTTGTGTAGTTAAATATCTGCTGTATCACCAAGGAAATATATGACTTAAAGAAGACTGTAAGTCCACTACTAAGTCTAGACATTTTGTATATCTTCAACTGATTATAGGCTCCCAAGATACAACTAAGAACCTGATGCAAGACTATTCATTCCATAGGTTCTTTGCTCATATAATGGGGCAGCAACTCAAAGGTAAGCAGCCTAGAGAAGGATAATCTACATGTCACATCTTTCTCTTCCATTACCCTGCAGCTACCATATCCTAGAAATTGTGATCTGTCTGTGCCATATGCCTGGTAATAAGACTAAGCTATGATTATATAAAAGAATCCATGAGAAAAATGAAAGAAGACAGCAATCTTAAAGGGCATCTTTAAAAAAAATCAGCCCCAATAGACTTAAGTCTGAGTCGTTGTCATTGGAATGTCCCTGAAGCATAAAAAACAAAAAACTAGCTGGATGACACAATATTTTCCTACTGTGAAAGAGAAAATGTCCAAGTCTGGGAATCATCTGATAATAGCAATAATTTCAGCTGAAAATAAATATTAAGAGCGTGCTAAGCCACTTTTTAACTGAGCATATTTACTGAGTGTGCCTCAGTTGATGTATTTTAATTTGCTGACATAGTTACAATGGCTACTGGATCTACTGGACTTGCTATGCCACAAGCAAATAAACTGTATTTAGGGCTAATATTATGCAAACCAATCTAAGATTCCTATTATAAATGGCCATAATTTTGGAATCAAAGGAGGTTAATAATAAACTCTCCTGATATGGAATGCTCTGAATCTTTAAGAACTCTTTGGCTAGAAGAAGCAATTCTACTCCATGCTTTTTTCTTTTTTGTCTGGAAGGTGTTAATGGGTGGATAATATCCATGAGATCACAAGAAGTGAAAGACCCCTTCTGGTTGCTTTCTATCTCCCAGTTCCTTTGAGGGACATGATAGTTGGACAAACCCTTCAGGGTGGCTTAAAGAAGCTGCTAGAGATAACAGTAGTTACACAGAAACATACCCTTGTTTTTTGTCTTTGGAAGCATGTTAAAGACTGGACTGAGTCTTGCTAACTACCCTGGAGAGAAGAAATCTGTGTTGACCATTCTATGTAGCTATTAGAGCTACCAAACACATAAGCATTAAGATTCACTATCTGTTTTGTACCATGCACGAGCACAAATATGGCACCTATTCATTTTCATTTATTTACTTGTTAAATTTATTTACTGCCTATCTCACTGTTTGGCTACTCAAGGTGGCTTACAATAACAAAAAGGAAGAAAAATGAAAAGTGTGTAAACAGAAGAAAAATAATAAACAATGGTAAAGGAAAATAAATACATCAATATGATAACCAAAAAGATGGATGGGTGGACAGCAGAGGGCAAAGGCGGTGGAAGTCTGCTATCATTACCCGCAGTGTGCAACTTCCTCATTTAGTTCCCAGGCCAACTGGCACAGCCAACTCTGCAGGCTCTTGCAGAAAAATAGGAGGGTGGTGGCGGATCCTACCTTAGAGGGTAAGATGTTCCAAAGAGCAGGTGCTGCAGCAGAGAAGCTCTTCTTCTTGATCCTGAATAACTGAAGTTCTTAATCAATGGGGTTTCTCCTAGTATTTATTTTATTTTGTCAAACAATTATTAGATAACAGGTATAAGTATAAACATGGTTATAAATATATGAAATGGATACGAATAAGAAAAAAGAAACAATAGGACAGGGACGGTAGGCACGTTTTGGTGTGCTTATGCACACAGTTATGCACGCAGTTAGCAAGACTCAGTCGTCTTTAACAGTATAGATAGTCTTGTCCTAGAGAGATGAAGAGGTTTATCAGGAAGTCTGGATCTATGCCATTAAGGGCTTTAAATGTCATAACCAACACCATGAAATACACTCGGAAGCAGACGAGTAGCCAGTGAAGTTAACAGAACAGAGGTGTAATATGGGCTATCCTGGAGGCCCAAAGTCTCCTCTTGCTGTTGTACTTTGCATCAGCTAAAGCTCCTGAATTGACTTCAAGGATAGCCCCATATATAGTGTGTTGTAGTAGTCTAGGCAAGAGATGAACAGAGCTTGAATAAATGACTGCAGGAAGTCATGGTCCAAGAAAGGTCACAACTGGTGCACCACTGGAGCTGTTAAAAAGCTCCCTTGGTCACACCTGCTACCAGCTCTTTAAGAAGGAGACATAAGTCCCGGAGAACCCCTATGTTGCATTCTGGATCTGAATAGGATATTGCATCCCTGTCCAGACCTAAAGATGACAAACACTTGGATCCTGAAGCTCTATGCACCAAAAACCATTCAATCTTGTCAGGGTTCAGTCTAAGTCTGTTGTCCCTCATTCAGATCCCTACAGCCACAAGATATCACAACAGGGCAGAGATCACTTGGGTCACCATGTGTGGAGATATAGAGTGGAGTATCATCAGCAAACATAATTCCTCAACCCTTGGTGATTGATGTTCTCACCCAGTAGTTTCATGTAGATGTTAAACAAGGGAGGAGAAAATACGGAGTCCTGTGAGACACCACAAGCAAGTGATCAAGGCTGGATCTCTCACTCCCTATCAATATTGATTGGGACCAACTTTGGAGGAAGAAGATGAACCAGCATAAAATTGCACCACCCAGCCACAACTCATGTAGATGGTCCAAAAGGATACCATGGTTGATGGTTTCGAAGATTACTGAGACATCAAGAGTGAGAATGGTTGCATTACCCTCTGATCCTACCACAAATCATCCATGAGCCTAATCAAAGCTATCTGTGTACCAGAGCCAGGCCTGAATCTTAACTGAAATAATTTCATTCAGAATCCCCTGCAACTGTTGAGCAACCACCTTTTCTACCATCTTATCTAAAATGGGAAGACAGAAAATTGGATGAAAATTGACCAGGCAGGTGGGGTCAAATGGTGGGTTTTTTAAAGGGGAGGACAAGCCTGGTTAAAACCTCCTGGGAATGTCCACTCATGCAGTGAGGAATTTATCATTCCATGAATCCATTTGGTAGTCACTGTCCTGGAGGTTTTCACCAGTAGGAAGTACAAGGGTCTAATTGATAAATGATTGTGTTGACAGTGTAGAGCAAGGGTTGCCAACCTTTTGGACCTCAGGGACCACCAAAGCATAATTTTAAATCCCAGGGACCACTAACCAGTTCTGTGGGAGTGGCCTAATTTGTGGGTGTGGCTTGGTGGACATGTGATTGGCTGGGCATGGCTTGTATGTAAATATTATAAATATGTATATAAATATTGAATTTTTTATAAAAAAAGTGCAACTTTTACCCAAAATCAGGCAAAGTAGACAGGCAGATTGAGTTGCTTGCAGAATCACAGATTTACTTACTGCTATTGGCTACCTGAGTCTGTCATATAAAATTTGCTTGCTGTGAGTCTGCACTGAATAATAGAGTCCTTCAGTCCTAAGGGAGATTCGGCTGTGCTTAAAAGCAGAGCCGAAGGTCTAAAGACTAGCTAGAAAGCAAGAAATCCAACCATTTCCAGCTTCCTAGCTAATCTAAATCTCCAGGCATGCAGAACAGCTGATGCTCAGGGGGGGGGGAAAGGAAAAATTGTAATTTAGCAGGCAAGTTTGCCGGTAAGGAGAGGGCGGGGAGGGTTCCCGTGGGCCATGTGGGTGGTGAAGCCTTGTGTTCCTGCACAGCCTGGATTAATTACTTTGAGGGTGCTCTGGAGGTGACATTTCTCTGTGGACCACCAAAATTTTCTTGTGGACCACCAGTGGCCTACAGACCACCAGTTGGCGACCACTGGTGTAGAGGACTTTGTCCACTTCCTTAGGTCTGATATGATCAAACTCATCCCAAATTGTTGGGCAAGACATTTCCCTGGGCATTTCATAAAAATTAGGTCCAAGCAGGGGTTTTAACTGGGAATGAATCCGAGTGACAGGTATTGAACAAATTCTTCTGAAGATGATCGTCCTAACTTCCCCAGGCTAAGAGATCTGGTGATCTGGAACAGAGTCAATGTGCAACACTTTGCAGATACAAAAAGAGGAATATTTTGTTTTGCTACTCCTATTGCAAGAAAGGCCTTAATAGGAGCTCTAAATCATGGTTAGTCAGAGTCATCCATTTGGACATTGCACACTGATCCCCAGTCTGTGGAGGCGGACCATTATAATGAGTCCAATCTCCCTGTAGAGGAGGAGGATGTAAGAGAATCTCAGGGATATTGGGCTGTGATCTGACCAGGACAGGGGGATAAAGTTGAATTTCCCACTAGAACACATTGACATTGCTTTGATAATATTAGATTTAGTATGTGACCACTGTTCTGAGTTGAACCTATTACAATCTGGGATAGGCCCACAGCCATCATGGAGGACATGAACTCCAAGCTGCTTCTGAAGTTGAAGCCAGGGAAGGCAGATTGAAGTCATTCAGAAGTATAAATTTGGGGAACTTCACTGATAATCATAAAACAGCTTCTAGCAATTGAGGCAGAGAGGTCATATAGTAACAATAAGGTAGAGATTCATTCTCTGAACTTCTGGGGTGATTTCCAAACATTTCATTACCAGGCTAGGTCGAATCTTCAGCAGAGTTTAGGATATGTCAGTGTCAGTGTTTCATGTTTATATGGTAAATGGGTCTCGTGATGGGGAAGTCACATCAGATGAAGGTTTTGTGATGGGTCAGGTGTGGGTCATGTCAGGTGAAGGTCTTGGGATGGATAGGTGACATCAAGTGAGTCATTGGGGGGTGAAGTGCTGGTTGGGATAGGGGGCTTGTGTGGTTTTGTTGAGGGTCAGTGCTGTTGCTGGTTGGCTGTGTGGTTGATTTGTAGAGCCCCATCACAAGACCTTCACCTAACATGACCAAACCTGATCCATCACAAGACCCATTATAAGACCTTCATCTGATGTGACCTCCACATCACAAGACCTACTGATACTGACATCCCCTCAACTCTGCTGAAGATATTGTCTAGTCTGGTAACGAAACATTTGGAAACCAACCCACAAACTCGGAGAACAAGTTTCCACTCATCCTAAACCCCAGCTAGATATTCGCCAGCAGTAGCGAATTCCAGATGAACCTATGAGCCCATCTCAAAAACAGGGTCTCATAGCTAGAAACTTTTGGGAGCAAGGCCCTTGAAGGCCAAGACTCTCTGATAACCATAGCCATCCCACTTAGCCTGCATTTGGGTCTCAGCTGATGCCAAACCTAAACCACCGATTGACAGGTCTCATGATAGATGTCATGTTAGCATACTCCTCCTCAATATGGTTTTAAACGAGGGGAGCCTTGTTGTTCACTAATCTGGCATTCAACAGCAGCAATCAAGCCTCTGAAGGAATGCTGTCCAGGAATTGAGTGTGAATTCAAGGGGCCAGAATATGCCCCTTTGGGGGCATCTTTCCTTGTAGCAAGCTGCCCCTTGGTTTCTATAGCATCACTATATTGATGTAATGTCCTGCCCTATGTTCCCCAGGGCAATCTATACTCCTCTCTTTTGGCTTACCTCTCTCTAGAGCTGAAGGCTCTTACACCCCAACTCAGTCATTCACATGCATGTACTCCTTCATTCTAGAGATGTTAGGATAGGATAAGAAAGCTCAAACTCTCTGCACCAAGGGCTTCCCCCATACTCCATTCACCCTACCTGTCACATTTTTCTCCACCTTAAGCTGGTCTCTCTCATCAACCATAGAGAAGGAGGCTTTCTCATGCAGGGTCCACCATTTGATTCTTACTCTGGGTGTGGGTCACTAACCTTCCCTCAAAACATGTATTTATTGCTCCTAGGGTCTCACCCCAGGATCAAACCTGCAGGCACTTCGGGTCCCCAAACCTTCCCCCAAGCAGCGTCCTTAAAATCCCTCAACTCTTGTTGTGATGGGCTCAGATATGATCAGTCACCATCAAAGTTATTACTGACTAACCAAGGAGCATGGCCCATTTATGACTCTTTTGAGTGTGGCTAGGATTGCTTCTTTAGATTGGCCGCAGGTCCTGCTGCTGACAAAAAGTCTTTTGACTGCCTGTCTCCACCACATGGCTTGATACCATTCAGCCCGCTGTCGCCCCTGGCCTACTGGTCTGCTGCCCAACTTTTTCCTGTATGTTCCAAAATATCTTTGAAGATGAAAGTGCTGCACAGTTCATTCCAGACATTCACTGAACCAATTGCAGCTTCTTCTGGTTGAATCTGATCAGTTCCATATTCACTATTTGGGGGGCTATAGTTCTTTCATTATATCAAAAGCCATTTTTTTCCATTGACCAGGGAGGCAAAGTTTGGTACTGCAGGCAATCAACATTTGGGAGCTTTGTTTTCTGACTATTAGACTTTTGCATTTGAGTTTCATAGTGCAACTTCTTGCATTTTCACCCTACTTACTTGGAGGAATGAAAGTACAAAACTATGAGCTCCAAAACAGGGTTTCTGAGTTTGCATAATACTGTTGGTCAAGATAAATGCTTTGACTAAATCTGCCAGATTCATAGTTTCCCACAGCATGCTGAAACTAAAAGGGTTTAGTTACTCATATGAAACCTTTGCTGTCAACTCTGCCTACAGCATAGGAGAGGGAGACTATTATGGCATGGCCATTTTCTTTCAATCTTCCTAACCATGGGCTTTTGGAGGAAAAAATCAACTATGCAACTATGCAGAGAATGAAAATTGGGCAAGTAAACTGCTCTCCAAACCTCTCCAGATAAAGACGACCAAAGATCACCCACAAGTGATCTTTGTAAAGAGATCATAACACAGTTGCTCTTCATAAGGAGACTGCAAGACAGTTGTTTTTGAATACTAGGAGGCAAGAGAATGACCATCTTGCTCAAATTGTTTTTGGTACCTTTAAAAGGGCACTAAATTCATGTATTTTGTTTTATAATCACATTTGGAAATTGTTTTTTTTAATTCAAGTTTTTATTTTATAACATATAAAAATTCCAATTTCAATTGAATTGGAAATTGTTTATGAACTTATTTTCAGCTATTAAAAGCCTTTGAAATGACAAATCTAAAAACTTCTAGGGAGGCTGTGTTCAATCAATAAAATACAAATTTAGCTACAAGCTTAAAAATACACATTTTTTGTTAAATAATCAGTAAAAATTTGATTAAAACTTTGGTTTTAAAAAGCTACAAATGGACTAAGTGTTCTGATATATTTGAAATAGTATAATTATAAAATTATAATTGTAATTATAAAATCCTTCTCATGGGAAAATGTTTTTGTTTTGAATTAAAAAAATTTTAAAAAATGGGACATTAGAAGAATCTTAAGATTTTTGTTAAAGAATAACATGTAAACTCAACTAACAGTTACAGAATGGAAGAAACTGGAATTATTGAAAAATATTTTCAAAAAATGGAGTGAGAAATTAACATTAATGTTAACAGTAATATCTGTGTTCTTATAAAAGAGGAACAAGTTTTACCTGACATGTCACAGATTGAATTGAACGTGGATTTACAAATAATAGGCTGTAAGAATGACATGAAAAAGATATTACATGGGACATACAAATGAACTGCCTGTGTTAATAATTAAAAGGGACATGCAACAAACAAGAGTGACCTGAATTATTTTCCATATTGGATTTATAACAGTCTTATTAAATTTTTGAGGAATCTCATAAGAAGGGCAAAGAATAAATGAAAAGAAAATCAAGAATTCCTTTAGAAGTAAAAGGAAGGAATATAAAGTTGGTTTATTTAAAGGGACATACAACAAACAAGAGTGACCTGAATTATTTTCCATATTGGATTTATAACAGTCTTATTAAATTTTTGAGGAATCTCATAAGAAGGGACAAAGAATAAATGAAAACAAAATCAAGAATTCCTTTAGAAGTAAAAGGAAGGAATATAAAGTTGGTTTATTTGATCAAGGTTAAAATAGTTATTTCTGATAATATTTAATGGACTTAGCTGACAGGAATACTGAAAAGAAGATGATTTACTATTTGTTAAATAACAAAAGGGGTGCAAGAGATCATTTGTTATAACTTAAGAGATGAAGTTACTAAAATTGTTTATAGTTGCAATTGAAGTAGGGAGTCACTTCTTTTATATACAGGTAGTGCTTGGTTTGTAACTATTCATTTAGTGAACTTTAAATGGCACTGAAAAAAATGACTTACAACCCTTTTTCACACTTACGACCACTGTAACATCCACATGGCATGTGAAAAAATGCAGGCACTTAACTGGCATGTATTTATGACTGTAATCTGTAATCTTTCCAACCAATTTCTGAGAAGTCAGTGGAAGACACCTGGATTCACTTAAAAATTGCAATGAATTGCTTAATGACTGTAGAAAAAAAGCACAAATTGGGGCAAAACTTATTCAGCAACTGCCTTGCTTAACAACAGAAAATTTTGGTTCACTTGTGGTCATAAACTGAGGACTATTTGTATTTCTTTTCTTTCACTATATTCATATTTTTCCTTTCCTTTTATTCTTTATATCTTACCTTTTTATTTCCCTTTGCATCTTTTATTCCTATTTTTCTGTTAGTTTGTAGTAAATTTTACTACTGTAATTATAATCTTTAATAAAAATTACTAAAATCCTAACCACCAAATGTTTGTCATTTCCCTTTACTTCTCAGAAAATAAAGGGGGTGGGGAAGGGAGGGGGATGTTCAACCTCCCTGCTGCAGCTGAAGGGCAAGAAAATGGATAAATCTTCCAAGACAGAATTGAATAACAGAGTTGGAAGAGACCTTGTAGGTCATCTAGTCCAATCCTCTGCCCAAGCAGGAGACCTTACACCATTTTGACAGATGTCCAATCTCTTCTTGAGAGCTTCTATTGAAGAAGCTCCCACAACTGCTGAAGGCAAGCTGTTCCATTGCTCTCATTGCCAGAAAATTTCTCCTTATCTCTAGATTGAATCTCTACTTGGTCAGTTTCCATCCATTATTCCTTGTCTGGCCTTCAGGTGCTTTGGGAAATAGCTTGATTCCCTCCTCCCTCCTCACTATGGCAGCCCTCAAATACTGAAATACTGCTAATATGTCTCCCCTGGTCCTTCTCTTCACTATACCAACAATGCCCCCTTCCTGCAACCGAAGAAGAAAGACGAGATAGGGGTCCGCTCCTTTGCGCAACGTTTCCACTGTGAGTAGACCTTAATTAGCAACGTTTTTTGTTTGCTACTTTTTGCACGCTTTCGTCAAACTCGCTGACTGCATCCCCACGGAACAGACTCCTTCGGGGGAGCCGCAGGCAGCGGACGCTGCGCCCCCACCTGGAAAATATGGAGAGCCAACCCTCTTTTCGCCCACGCCCGTCCCGGCCCCGCCCCTAAGATCTTCACGCACACCCATTAAAAGCCTCGGAGCAATTTAATCCTCCTTCCTCTCCTCCCCCTTCTTTAAACAAGTCAACAGCGGGGGCGTCTACGTCACACATTGCCCGGAACTCAGCTGGGTTTCCAGCAAAGCGGCGGGAGGAGGAAGTAGAGCCCGGAACAGCCCGATGAATAATAAAAGTAGCGGCGCATGCTGATTGGCTGCTTCGTGCACCTCCGGCGAAAGGTCCGCTGGAACTGCAAGTGATTGGTTCGCTAACGGAGGGTAGCATTGATGCTGCGGGTGAGGGGGGCAGGACCAAGATCACGACGGGAAGCAGTGGGAACAAGACGTCGAGAGGCGAGCGGCCCTGTAGTGGCTAAGTGATACTGGGGAGGTCGAAGGTAGGCTAAAGATGAGTTGGTAGTGGAAGGAATATGGGCAAGGTGGGACGGGATGGAGCCACTAAGAATAGAAACGAACTTTTTGAGACTGACAAATCTTAACTTTTGCTAAAAGAGATCTTGCCTCTTAGCATGTGCAAAGTGCCCCCCACCCGATTAGAGCACATCTCCGATGCATTAAAAGGATGATTTTATCCCAAACTATTACTTTCGAATCGATGGCTTCCGTTGTATAAATTAGAGGTAAGGTTAATTGGAAGTGTCTTTCAACTCACTCCTGGAGATTTAATAGGAAGAAAGGGTAAGTAGATGGAAAAGAGCAGTGGGAACTGAAAGGAAAAGAAGTTAACAGAGCCTTTAGTTACTCTCATCTGTGACTGATCTTGGAGGAAAGCTGGGGGCGCTTGGTGGCTTCTTGACTGATTTGGTTCTGCCAAGTAGGAAAAGCTCTGGTAATTGGGATGAACCAGTGATGCAACTTAAAGGACCTTGACAGCCATTACCTTCTTAAGGAGCCAGTAAATACGTATGGTGTGGAAGGATGGGTGGGTTTTGCATTGTTTGCTTCTTTTGACTACAATTCCCATAATCCTATAGGAATGATGGGAGTTGCGCTCCAAAAATCTGGCTGAATAGGGTGATGATGTTCTAAAAAAAATAGCTACGTGCACCAGTATGGAAAATTTTATATCCTACAGAGATAATGAAGAAATTGGAAAATAAACAATATACAGTTATACAAACTGCTGATATAGAAAAGTTGAAGTCTATTCGTCCCCAACAATGGGGAAAAATTGACTAGAAGATTAGGATTTTGCACTAATTGTGGCTTATCTATTTATGAGTTTTGAAGATTTCATCATTACCCCATATTATAGTAACCTCACAAAGAAAACTGATCATTCATTGTGACTTGTGACACTGCTGGCTAAATTGAGTTCTGGTGTGCAGCCAGCAAGACGACAGGAAGTTTCTGTTTTCACAAGTCCTTCAACAGGTTAAGACTGGGTACGAAGTTACTCTACAGAAAACTCCAATGCAATACTGGATAATCTAGTGAGATTTAGAAATCTTGAGGAATGTTTACTTTCTGTTTCCAAAATAGCCTTTGCTTGCTAATACAGTTCTTAGTATACTACTGATATTCACAGCCTTTGTTGGATTAGTATACCTGGATGGTGATGGGGGAAATAGGAATACCTAATTATTTCTAAGGTTGTTTAATGAATTTTCAAAGACTCAAACTGTTTTGAAAACCTTGGAGCAATAGAAGAATTAGTTCAAGAACTAATTCAAGCATGTTTGAACAACTTAGTTAAGAAACATTCTGGAAAAAAATGAGCCCTTTTGATTGTGTTCTATGAACAGGGTTTTGGTTTAATCTGTTATTCAGTTACCTTTATAACAATTTCATGTGCAAATGAAGTGCGAGAAATGTTCTCATTTTTAAGTTCCTTTCTTTTTCTAAAGCAGCCTTCTTATAATATAACTCCAGATATGTTAAAACTGCAACACCCTGAATCCCTGGCTGAAAGCAAAGCTGTTAAAGTACCTGAATTTGAATTTCAGAAGAAGTCCAGGTTCATTTCTTTATATATTTATTACTTCAATTTCTTTGCTGCTCAATTATAAAAAGTCTGCTAAAGTATTGGTGAGTTGAGTACTATGCGGGATAGATCTGATAAGAATTATATTGTACCACCATTTTGTAGAATTACCATTCCTTATCCCAGCTATAAGAAAACTGAGGACAAGAAAGATGGGGAGAGACTTTTCAAAGAAAGAGAAATGTTTATTTGTTAATTTGATACTTCTAAGGGGAGGTAATATTATGGATCCACTACCATAACTTCTACAATAACCATTGCTTAGCTTGAAATGCCCAGGAGTACAGACTTCCTAGGCTGCTTATTGAGAATAGATTCCTCTGTGTACAAATAACTCAGTTTTATCATACTTGTTTGGCTATTCTATCACATAACATTTGCAGTATCAAATATCTGAACATTGTCTTAGGACAAAATTTAAAGCCAAGGAAAGACAAGAATCCTTGTTAGAACCTCATTTATAAAGAATAGTAATATATTTTCTAGGCATAATCCATCATAATCTGACATAAAAGCCTAACTGTCTGGAACAAGTTAAACTTGTTAAAGGTCATGAATGCAGAACAAATTTGTTTCCATCTTTTGGCCAGAGTGAAGAGGTAGTAGATTATTTGGCTGAGATAAAGAATATTAGATATATTTGGCTCTGCTATGAATAGATTTTGAAATTTCAGAAGGCCTACCAACTATGAAAATCTGGAGCCACATTCAACTCAAGTCTTCTAACAAGAAGCTCTTTATCAAAATGACATTTTTAATGCAAGTGTGGAGAGGTGATGGTCTACTAATGACTACCAGACTGTAGTTTCCATGTGCTTTCACAATTAGTTATGCACTTCAGTTCCTGGGGATTATATTTTAGCAATATGGGATGTGAGACACAAAAGTTTCTCATATTTCTAGTGCAAAATACTGATTGGCTAAATGATATGAAATCACCAAATTCAATTAAAGCTTAATCTGGTTGCCTATCTGTAATATAGTTCTGCTGAACAATAAAATAGTTGAATTGTGTTCAAAACATGATTCGACCTTTCAATTTCTGTACTCATCAGTTTGAAAAGCATCTGATATCAAAGTATTTGAAAATAATTTGTATAGGGCAGTCAACCTACTTCTAGGACAATTGCTTGTAAAACAAGCACTTAGTTGAATTTCCCATCAGTTTTTAATGAATTTTTGGTTGGGATGTTACAGAGAATCCTTTTGATTGCTGTCCCTATAGTTTAGAGCTTCCTAGGGAGACATTGTGCTGATTCTTGCCTGGGTTTGTTTCATTTTTTCTTTTTAAGAGACATCTGTGTGATAGCATGATTTTTCCTTTGTGGAATTTAAGTCTGTATGGCTGTGATCCTGCTGTCCAAGAAACTGTCCTTAAAGTACAGGCAGTTCTCAACTTACAAACACAATTAAGACCAGAATTTATGTTGCTAAGGAAAGTGGTTGTTAAGTGAGTTATACCTGATTTTGCAACTTTTTGCCATAGTTGTTAAGCAAACCAATGCAATTAAGAGTGACACACAGTCATTAAGTGGATTTGCCTTTGCAAATGTATGCTGGTTGCAAAACACCTGAATTTTGATCATGGAGATGTTGTGATGGTCATAACTGCGAGGATCAATTGTGAGTCATTTTTTTCCAGTGCCATTGTAACTTTGAATGATGGCTAAACTAATGGTTGCAAGTTGACAACCAGCTGTATAGAATTTAAGGAAACATGTCTTCCAAAATCAGATTGGAAAAATAGTTAGATATTCCTCCTTTAAAATAACAAATGGCATTCAGTGTCAACAAGAACAAAGTGATGCATTTTGACACATGCACCATAGAGGTTAATAGATTCGAGCTGGCGGTGATTGACCTTGAAAAGGAAACTTAAAATGGACAGGTCACCTGCTATAAAAGAGGCAAATTCTATGCTAAGAACCATTAGGAAAAAAAATGCCCTGATAAAACTCCTAGGTGTGACTGTATCTTGAATACAATGTACATTCTAGATAGCAGATGTTAAAAAGGATAAGAAAGGCATTTTTTTTGTTTACAAAAATAACTTAAGAGTTGTTTGTTTATTAACCATAAAACAGAGATATAAGGGGGGGTGGGGAGAAGGTTTTCTTCTCTTCCACAATGTCATAATTTAAAATTCTATATTGAAACTAAATGCTGATGTTTCAGGAATGAAAGGGAAATCCTGCCCTCAATTTACAGTTCATTTAATGACTGTTAGAAGTTACAATAGGAATGAAAAAGTGACATATATGACCAGTTTTGACACTTAAGTGCATTGCAGTATCCCATGGTCACATTCAAACGCTTGACAATTGACTCATGTTTATAATGGTTGCAGTGTCCAAGGGTCATATGATTACATTTCTGAAAGTCAATGGGGAAGCCAGATTCATTTAAAATCCATGTTACTAACTTAAGAATTGCAATGATTTACTTAACAACTGTGGCAAAAAAGATTGTAAAATGGAGTAAAACTCATTTAACAAATGTCTCACTTAGCAACAAAATTTTGGGGCTCAATTGTAGTCGTAAATTGAAGAGTATCTGTACTTTTTCCAGAACGCATAATAAAAATATGGAACTGAATTCTCTCTCATATGAAGATGGCACAACCAATTCAGTGGTTTAAAAAAAGACTAAATAAATTATGGACAATGTGTTATTAAATGGCTAGTTGTGATTATTTTTGGACTTGCAAATGGCGTATCTTCAATATTAACTGGTGAGTATGGTTAATATTATTAGTAATATGAGAGAATGAAAGCCGTTGCCCTTACATCATATTCATAGGTTTCTTTGATTGAATTGGGTCTGTCTTTAGTACCTGTACTAAAAATTGAGGGAAAAGGATAATTTTATATTGTACTACATTATTTTATCTGTGCAAAATTCCTTCCCTTATCATCCATTTACTTTCCACCCCCTCCTAAATTCACAAACAAGTATTTAAGTAAAACTGTATCCTGATATAATCTACTCAAGAATCCCAGGGCTTCATAACAACTCTGCAATGTGTGTGTATGTATGTATGTATGTGTATGTATGTATGTATGTATGTATGTATGTATATAAAAAAATCTAGAAAGAAAGATGGATAGAAAGGGAATCAAATGTATTTGTGCATATAGATATAAAACATTCATTCACTTAAAGGTTAGATTCACAATATTGATATGCCTTCTGACATACTCTGCCAAGGATGTCAAACTCAAGGCCCATGGGCTGGATCCGGCCCATGGGGTGCTTAAATCTGGCCTGCAGGGCTGGCCTGGAAATATCAAGGGACTGGCCCTCAGTGCATCTGCCAGCTAAAACGGGCTGCATGGAGCTCCCCACATCTCATTTTCACCCTCCATGGCCTCTGGCAGCACTCTGCCTGCCAAAACTGGGCCAAAAAATAAGCCCAAAACAGGCTGAAAAATGGGCCAAAATGGCTGAAAAACAGGCCAAGAATGAGCTCAATAAGGGCTAAAAAACAGGCAGAAAACAGATGAAAAATGGGCTCAAAACAGGCCAAAATGGGCCCAAATCAGGCTGAAAACAGGCTGAAAAATTGGCTGAAAATGGGATCAAAACGGCTTGTGTTGTAGGAGGCCATTGCTCAAAACTGCAAAGAGTTGCAGGACACCATGGAGGGTGAAACACCCTGTTTTGGCTGTCAGGGTGCTGCAGGAGGCCAACCCCCTGCTGCCTCACCACTGCCCCTCCCCGCCGCCGGGCTCCCCACCCTGCCATCGCCAGCTCGCAAAAGTGAACTACAATGCTGATGTGGCCCTCGAAGAAATCCCTGCTCTAAGCTGTATCTCAAAAGGTGCTCAGCTCTAGAAATATAGTCCAAACATTTCCAAACTACTTTGCTTTATATCTGTTGACTAGACTGTTCTGAGACCCCTTTATTCCACTCCATATCTAAAAGGGTGGTGAGATCTTGGGCTTCCAGGTCCTTAATATCAAGCTTAGCAACAAGGAAGCCCCATTAGCTTTGTCTTTTGCTTATGTACATGTAATTGGCTAAATATGAGTTACTCTCTTGTGACTAACCAGTTTGGTTGCCAGTAATGCCACTAACTTTCCTTGGCATTTGCAAAATACAAGTATTACATTTTTATATGCCAGATTCTACTGTTGCGCCCCTTTGTTTTACTGCTTTCTTTTGACAGACCCAACATACCTTTCCTAACACAATTCCTAGCTATTGGATCATTCTGTAGAGTTTTGATGACACATACAACAGCTGACTTAAAATTATATCTTTGGTGTCTAATGATGCACTGCTTTCTGTGGGTTTTGTGTGTGTGGTTTTTTTAAAAAAGCTTATATATGCAGCCGACTAATATTGAGAAGAGAGATGTCTATATGAAATTATAAAATAGTAAATGGTGTGGTGATAAATGTGTAGAAACAAAATTGAAATGATGGAAAAAGTTCAGAAAGTGCTTATGATGTCAAATTTTGGCTATTGTCCAAATAAAGTAAAAATAATTTACATTGTATATTTAATTAGAAGCAATTCCCATAAGGCTTCATCATAAATAGACATTGTCTATTTAATGTTCCCATGTTGGCATATAAATAAAGCAACACCTAAGGAAGAAAATATACTGTATGAAGGTAAGCACCATCCTGAAAATAGTATTTCATCGTGTCAAAAATGCCACATCACTGTTCTCTGACAGACCTAGTTGCCTCCATTATTGTGAAAGCAAATAATAATTAAAATTTAATTGGGACAGAAAAATATGACTGCTGAATTCCATAATTTAATGTAAAGTTTCATAATTGGGAACTATTTTTCTTGTTATTTTAAATCTGAAGAAAAAAATTAGAATTAGTTTTGTCAGAAAGATCAAGTTCCTGAAACTGTTGCATTACATAAATTGCAAGAGTAAATGTGAACTTGAGGTTGGTGAGAAATGTCTTTTGAAAACTGGGTGTCTCGTAAAGCTATGAAATAGTCTTTCAAATACTTGTATAATTATATTTCATACTCCTTGCATCTTTCATTATCTTAAATAACCAAATCTTGCATGATAAGCATATCTGTAATTATTAAAACCATAATAAATAATGCATAATGAGCATCTTTCTCCTCCTATTTTCCCCACAAAAACAACCCTGTGAGGTGGGTTGGCCTAAAAGAGAATGACTGGCCCAATGTTACCCAGCTAGCTAAGACAGATTCATGATCTCCCAGTTTCTAGTTAGTGCCTTAACCACTAGATCAAACTTAGAAAGAGGCATTCCATTGGCATTTGCAAAAACTTGTTTGCCTGATTTGCAAACGGATGCAATATGTTCTGAGAATGAATAAATCTGTTACAGCTTTGCATATAGGGGAATGGAATCAAATAATCCAATTAAATGTGACATTTTTTCCCACTCAGATCAGTACAGTAAATAATCTCCTTGATGAATGGATAATTTATTATTTTGCAAAACACTTTCATTGGGTTTTAAGAAATTTTGATCTGTTGGTTCAACAAACTAGTGTTGGCTAAGCTAACCAAACAGAATTAGGGATAGGTGTGATTTATGAATTGACCTATGAAAGTGCTGCTGCAAAGTTCAGGCAATACCATTTCAAATCAAAAAGTGGCTGCTTGATATCTGAAGTCTTGTTTTAAGTGTCCTTGGTGAATAACGTTTTTCCAGAATCTTCCAAGAGGAGGCCTTTTTAAAAAAGCGAGTCATTTTTATAGACTTCTCCCTAACACCACCTCTTTAAGTGCCAGGTGACTTTCCAGAATATCTCTGGCAGCTGGTTTTCTGTTAATGTATTTCTGATGTTGTAAAATTTATTATTTTGTTGCTGCTATGTAATGTTGTTATTGTGATATTGTGACTGGAGGGTTTTGTTTTGTTTTTGTTTTGTTAACAATTAACCAGGTTTTGTATTAAAATTTTATCAGAAAGCCCCTGTGTGAATTTAGTTTCATTAAAGAAAATAGGACATATTTTAACAGTAAAAGAGATTCAGCCCCAGGTGAACTTACATTTCTGCCTGAAAAGGAGCAAGAATTATAAGGTTGGAGACAGGAGCAACTAGATTGGAAAAAGATTGACCACAGAGATGTCTGGTTTTGCCATTCTATTTTTCAGCCTCTCCATACTGGACACATTTGCAGCAGCCTCTATCTTAATGATTTTTAAAATTATTTGTCCCTTTGTTTGCTTTTTGTTTGGACTTCAGAGTAGCATATTATTTTTCTCATAGATGAAATTGAGATGTAGCGTCTTCCAAAACTCAGAGCAAAAACCAAAAGTCATATTAGTCAAGCAGGTATAATTTTTGTTGAAGAAAGACAAACGAGGAGAGGCAAAAGTTTCTGTTTCCATTTCTTTGCTGTAGCTCTGACAAGATTTGCTTTGTTGGGGATCAGGGCTATTTTAGTTTCTATCCTATTCTATATTGAAGTTTACAAAAGAATTTAAAAAAATGTTTTCCAAGAAGAATTGAAATGAAGCCTGTTTGGCAACACATACAAAAAGATTTCCAGGAGTAAGAAGAGAAATTTGTATTATTTATTTGTTTGTTTATTTATTCAACTTCTTTAACTGCTCAATTCGACTTATAATTCTAAAACTATAAAACTATTGAAAACAATAAAACAGTAAAAACCTCCAGAAAATAAATAGATAAATAAACAGGCCATATAATTAACTAATAGTAAAACCAAAAGGGACCCTAACACATTCTAAGCTCCAGGCCTGGGTATATAATCCAGTTTTTAAACCCTTGCAAAAGGCCATTCCTCTAGGGGTTCCTAACCTGTTCTATATCCCATACCCCTAGAATACTTCTGATACATTCTTGCACCCCTTTAAAAATAATTATATGCATATAATTATACATATACACTATAATTTTGAAACTTCTAAATCCAGGTTTTTGTACCCTCTGGAACAGGGGTCGCCAACCTTTTGGACCTCAGGGACCACCAAACTCATAATTTTAGATCCTAAGGACCACTAATCGGTTTTGTGGGTGTGGCCTAATTTGTGGGTGTGGCTTGGTGGTCATGTGACTGGCTGGGCATGGCTTGTATGTAAATATTATAAATATTTATATAAATATTGAATTTTTTTATAAAAAAGCAACTTTTATCCAAAATCAGGCAAAGCAGACAGATTGAGTTGCTCACAGAATCACAGATTCATTCAGAGATCTATCTATCTGCCATTGGCTAGTTCAAGCTGTCACATAAAATTTGCTTGCAAGCAAACTCATAAAACTTGCTAGCAAGCAAACTCACAAAATTAACTCACAATACACCATGCATGTAAATATTGATTTTTTTAATAAAAAAGAGCAACTTTTACCCAAAATCAGGCAAAGCAGGCAGATTGAGTTGCTCACAGAATCCTTCAGTAATCTATCTGTCTGTCATCGGCTAGCTCAGTCTCTCAAATTTGCTTACTGTGAATCTGCACTGAATTTGCTTGCAAGCAAACTTTCAGTCCTAAGGTGGGGTTCGGCTATGCTGAGCCGAAAATCTAAAGACTAGCTAGAAAGCAAGAAATCCAACCATTTCCTGCTTCCTAGCTAATCTAAATCTCCTGGCACAGCAGAGCAGGTGATGTCGGAAAAAGGAAAAATAGCAATTTAGACGGCAAGTTTACCAGGTAAGGAGTGATTGGGCGGGGAGGGTTCCGGCAGGCCATGTGGGCAGCGCAGCCTTGTGTTTCTACACAGCCTGGATTAATTGCTTTATGGGGGTGCTCTGGGGGTGAGATTTCTCGCCGGCCCACCAAAATTTTCTCACTGTCCGCCAGTGGGTCACGGCCCACTGGTTGGCAACCACTTCTCTGGAATATCTTCTTGCACGCCCAGGGTGCTCTTTTTTCAGTCATTGCTGAAAATAATGATTCAAATGAATTCCTTCAGGCCATGTGAGTGTGTGTAGAAAACATTGAGAAGAACACAAATACCAGAAGAATCAAAGCAGAAATGAGTCTTACAGCGGTTTGACTGGAGAGTCTTTTGGGAAAGAGATCATAGATAGAATACAGTAATTGTACTTGTGGAAATAAATAAATGATAGCAAATATGTCTGTAGGCAAGTGTGTAGTTGTGATAAAAACCAAAACTCACACTTTTGCTTTGCTTAAAAAGCACATTTCTTGTTATGTTCCATTATCTTGTTATGTTCCATTTTATCATTCTGTTTCAGTTTGTTGGTTGATAATTTTTATCAGGGGTCCCTTCTTCCATTTTACCCCTTTTCGGCAAATGATTAGTGCATGGTGAAAAAGAGTTCAAATTTGAACAATATAGAATTGGAAATGGCCCATTTTGAGTCTGAAGCAGTGATTTTGCATTTGCTGTTTTGATAATTTTGAAATATATTTTGAACCCCAAATAATTTTTACATTTGAAATAATTTATTTTGAGTTTGAAATAAGTAAAAAATCATTGAAGCACCCATTTTGAACAAAATGTATATTGTCCAACATCTAGATTAGACATATTAAGGTAAATATGTTTTTCATATACAATCCCTGTTTGCTCACCTATTAAAACAATTCTGGTTTTTTTTGGATAATTGCTTAATTTCATAAAGCTGTAATGGCAAACCTATGGCACACGTGCCGGAAGTGGCATGCAGAGCCATCTCCACTGGCACACAAGCCATCGCCCCAGAATAGGTCTACTGCACAGGCGTACGCACCACCTACCTGCCAGCTGATCGTTAGGTAGCTGCCGCACATGTGTGGAGGTCGGGGCACTTGCAGGAGACTCGCCCGCATGTACAGAAACATGTGGTACACATGGGGAGTCACACACATGCACAGAAACTGCGTGTGGGGGATTGCACATGCATGCACAGAAACAATGTGTGCATGGGGGGGTCGTGCAAGCATGCACAAAGGCGCACAATATACATATGGGGGTCATATGTGCATGGGGTATGGGGGGGTCACACGTGCATTGCCTTATGGGTGCTGGCACGCATGCACATTTTGGCACGCGAGAACAGAAAGGTTAACCATCACTGTCATAGAGAATCAAACCATTTTAAAGTGTGAGGTAAAATGAAAGGGTCAAAAGTCCTGCAAGAATACAAAATATCTGCCTAGCACAGGAAAGATAACAAAGGAGTGGGAAGCATTTCAGCATTTCCTAGTGGGAAATGCTAAAATGCTTTTAGTGAAAAAAGCCCATTTGTGAGTGGTAACTTTCCATATCTCAGCATGACAAGCATTCTTGCTTATGATACATTTTAGGACTACTCACTGTTCACCTATTATTTTAAACTATCTCTCTAATGCCTCTTAAGTGTCTCTTCATTTTTTACTGGTAATATTTTTGCTTTTGGAGCAATCAGGTGACATCCCACCACACACACACACACACACATATACCCAGACACACACTATTTCGACTCACATTCTTCGTTATGGGGAGCTAAAATCATTTCCTGATGTTTTTGTTTTGAAAAGTAAAGCGTTAAAAAGAAAATTCAGGCAGACAGACAAACTGGATTCTCTTTGCCTTTCATTCCTTCCCTTTTTGCTTCCTGCTTCTCCTTCTCCAATCCATCCTTCTCTCTGTTTGAAATGGGTCTTTACACTGATAATATATTTTACAAAGTTGTATGCACCTGTGACACTCCTCCCCACATATCCTGTGGCAGTAGTATGCAGACTCTTGGCAACTGATAACATTTGGCTCTGCTTCTTGGCTTTATACTTCATTTTCAAATGGTATAGAGTATGCATGGGACAAATCTGGAAGCAGCTATTTCCTTGTCTCCCAAACAGTTCCCAGCAAGCTCAAATGCCTGCATTTACTGGAAAACCCTTTCCTGCTTTTCAAGGGGAATACAAGAGGATGGGCTCTTGTGGAGAATAACAGCTATGATGAAAATCTTAACTTCGATGCGCTGCACAAAACTTAAGAGACTGATGTGCCTCAAGATTCTTTTTTTTTTGTTTGTTTCTGTTATGGGGGGAATATCTCATTGTAGGGGGCTTTGTGAGGGAACATAGCCACAGTAAACATTACTGTTACATGCTGTGTTATTAGAATTTTGCATATTCTTTTACATAGGTTTTTTATTATGCTACATTATTATAATATAATTTTGCCATCCAACTTTTTCATTATTCTATAATTGATCAAATATATTTGTGAGAATATGATAGTGGCATTGAGAAAGTAAATGCAATTTAATGATAACCTTTATTAATCTTCTAAATTTTAAGTGGAGTAAATAATAGAGTGAAGAACATGTAAGGAAATTACAGTTTTTAAAGGTTTCCATATATTAAAATAAATTTATGTTATTGTATCATAATAATAAAAACACTGTTTGAAAATCTTTCTAATTTCTAATTGGATCTTCTCCAGTAAACTTATATCTCTATGTAAATATATCTATCCAAATCCTAAAATAATTCAGAAGTTATTATCTGGTAAAATAAGGACCAGTTCATTTATAAAGTAACTCGAAGAAAATTCCTATATAATTTTCTTGGGAGTATTTTTGTAATTGAAGTGGTCCTTGTTTTACTCAAATAAGAACTTCTGAATTCAGGATTTGGATAGATATATTTACATGAAGATATGAGTTTACTGGAGAAGAAGCATACATTTTGTATATGTATAATTGAGCTAGCTGTACAATTGAATCACATGCATGTTTACTTAGATATTATAAATACAACCGTTAGGGAACTTGTTGCTCAGCAGAATAGAAATACAATAAAAGTAGATTTATTGAAAAATGCTTTTTCCAATCTCCAGTTATCAACAATCCAAGGTTTAAAATCTAACTTTAAAATCTAACTCTATATCATATTGAAATCACTAAAAGGAGTAAAACCAGTAATTTTACAATCCCATCTTTCACTTGGCTGCACTCTGATGGAATTACCAACAGATGACAGTCAGTTAGAAGCAAAGTTCCCCAAAAATATCCTTTCAGGAAAGCTGATTATAGTATACTTTCCAACTACTACTATCGTTGTTCATTTTGCTTGTAACTAGAATTCAGAATAATTCATACTTTTTACTTCTCTAATATCTCTGTGAATGTTTTATGTAGTAAACCATTATTTTTATAATCATCATTTTGCTAGTGGGAGGATGAGTCTAGGGTCACTTGATGAAGATGAAACTTGAACCAGGGATTTCCCAGCTATGCTTTTGGGTATTTTCTATAGCAACCTTTATATAACTTTTTTTTATACATACCACCTTTAAAAATTATTTGTAACATGAACCTAGTTTGAAAAAACAATAATTGATAGCACTATGATGTGTTCTTAATAGCAACTCAAAATGCTCTTATATGTATGTGTGTATTTAGTGTATTTTTGGCAATAATCCCCAGGTTCTTTTTTAAAGAGCAAAAGGCCACAGACACACAGACTGCATTTATCAGGGTGTTGTTATTAATTTTTTAAAAGATAAATTATTATTGTAAATAAAGGCCGTAACTTTAGATTCTTCTTTTAAATAAAAATATAAAGATGTTGACTAACTATATTCAGGGGAGGAATGCTACCGGTTCAGCCCTGTTCTGTAGAACCTGTAGTTGCGAAGAGCAGCTGAAACCGAACCAGTTCAGTGTTTGGTCCACCCACCTGCCTGGGCTATAGGCTGTCCTTTATTCCCTGCTTTTTCCTCCTCAGCTGCTTTGCGCAGCATAGCTGAGGTTGAAAAAGCAGGAAACAAAAGGATTTTCAAACACTGTGCACCTGAGCGCAGTGCTTGTCAGCTGTCCAGGCGACACAGCTGATGATTTCTTGCAAATGCTGCACACACGATTGTCTGCAGTTTGGAGAAATGGCAAATCACCCCACTGGCTGGCCCTCCCCCTCCCCGCCCACTCACTCATTACCTGGCATGCGAGCCATCCAACTTGCCTGGTTTGGTAAGTTGCTATTTTTCCTTTTTTCCCCCAGACCATCAGCTGTTCTGCTCTGCCCAAGAGATTTAGATTAGCTTCGATTTCTTGCTTTCTAGATAATCTAAAAGCAGAGCTGAACCTTCCTTAGGACTGAAGCTTTTCAGTGCAGACTCAGGTAGCTGATTGCAGATAGATCTCTCAATTAATCTATAATTCTGTGACCAATTCAATCTGCTTGGCTGCTTTGCCTGCTTTGGGGTAAAAGTTGCTCTTTTTTAATAAAAAAAATGAATATTTACATAAATATTTATAATATTTACATACAAGCCATGCCCACCCAGTCACATGACAACCAAGCCACACCCACAAATTAGGCCATGCCCACAGAACCAGTTGTTAAGAAATTTGAATCCCATCCCTGACTATACTTTTCAACATTGTAGGTCTGGTAACAAACTTGGATAAAGGTCTTTTTTGGAATATCATGGCAAATTGCTGTCCAAATAGCAAGCCCCTAAAGGTTTGCCTAGTGGCATCACATTTGATTTTCTCCAGTTCCTGTTTATTAATCATGGCATTAAACTTCTGCTTTAATAAAATAAGATTAAGAATTGAAATGTATGATTAATTTCTAAAGCACAATATACTTTTTACATTATCAAATTTAGTGATATAGTAATAAAAAAATGACCCACAATATAAAACTCAGGGGAAACCCAAAATGAGTCAAAAGCTATTTTAAAAACCACCATGAAACTATATCAAAAACTTTTTTAGATCTGAAGAAATAGCTGCTAGACTCTGTCAATTTTAAGTTAAAGCAGTTACATCAATCAATAACCTGAGCTGTGTTGCTTCATATTTATTGGAATACTGTAACTAGTTGTGATCTGAAAACCAAAGAGTTTTGTAATGTACCAGTGAAATAGATCCTTAGGAAGAATAATATTTGAACCTAGTTGAAATTTGGGAGGTAGGAATATACAGTATTTGAAAAGACTTCAAAATATATTTCATAAAATAGGCAATTAAAAAGCCCTATGTATTAGTCAACTGCAAAGCCATCAAGCAAGAGACCTCCATAAATGTATACAGTTAATTTGTCGTCAACATTTCTTAAAATTATTAGGAATGGTCAAGTGACAATTGGTATCATCAATTGAGTTACCTATTGGTAAGAAATTAAAATTTTTAAAAAGCTGTTTTCTATACAGAGAAGAGTGAATGATCTTAGAGGACAGAAGGAAGAGCCACTATCAAGGCAACAATTAGATTAAAAAATGCCTCCAAGCCAATTTGAGAATGTAAACATCTCAGACCAACACAAAGATAAAGGGAAGAAGGAGCAAATGTTTTCAAACTCAACAAGATTCTGTTGCTATATCTATTACAATAAAAGTAGTACTGATTTACAAGGAATTGGTTTCCCCCCACTGATTTGCCACACGTTGAAGGGCTTAGCCCCCACCTTGAAGGTCTGATATTTTAATAGATCTAGAATATGACTTTCTCAAATATATTCTAAACAGAAGCTATGTTGCTTACTTTGTGTAAGAGCCAATGCCCCATAGCCAAATCAGTGATGAAATCAAATACTTGTTAATTAAACAGTGTCTTATTTCCTGTTCCATATTAAAACTCTTTGTCATTCAACAAAGGGGTGTCTGGAGACCATATGTAATAAACATTTAAATTATTGACAGAAAAGAATTATGAGCTTTACAGGAACATGATCTGAAGTAGAAACAGTATTGTCAATATTTTGTTTAACTGAAGTTAATAAGAAATGAGATATCAGAAAATAATTCAAAATACCTGCTGACTGGATTGCTATGAGAAGGAGGAAGTAATTCATATTAGGAAAATTTAAAAGAATCAAATTGTTGCAGGTTGAGGTGTCAGTATTTAGAAAGGTATTCACGGTTTAAGAAAGCAACATACTATTTTTTCAAATTTAGCTGATCTTATTGTTTCCCAGTTGCTTGGATCATTTCATCCTAACTGAGAGAAGGTACTACCGAAACAAGTGAGCTGTCTGTCTGAGAAATACTCAGCCCAAATCTCATTTTTGAGATGAATTCAGCCTTAGGAAACTACTCACTTTCAGCCACCTTCAATATAACAATAATTACTAGAAGGTTGAGATACAGAGAGAAAAACAGGATAAATGCATGTACTTGAGAAGTATTAAGA
The DNA here is from genome assembly GCA_023653725.1 of Bungarus multicinctus. Lineage (NCBI taxonomy): Eukaryota > Metazoa > Chordata > Lepidosauria > Squamata > Elapidae > Bungarus > Bungarus multicinctus. Next base: position 101,936,474 of record CM042840.1, read on the forward strand.
GTTACAGATCATCATCCTTCAAAAACCAAGTCCTTTTTCCAAAACAGATCAGGTCCAAGAAGCTGTATTTCTGCTTCCATCCCCCACAAAGATTCTGCTTATTTTTCCATGGTTTTTGAGCATACACTGTCCTCATTTAAGAAAACATAGAACTTCCAAATATTTTGTTACACTTGTGTGTGTGTGGAAGTGAGTGAACATTTTTTTGCAAACCTCAGTGTATGGCCAAACAAAGTGAACTATTGTTTGTACTTTCCAAAGCTTTTTTATTGTTCCAGAGTCTACACCAATGTTTTTGAAGTTGACAACTTTAAACTGTGTGGACTCCAGCTCCCAGAATTCCCCAGTCAATGCTAGCTAGGGAATTTTCTGAGTAGGATTCCATACATCTTAAATTTGCCAAGGTTCAGAAACACTGACCTACATTATTACCTGCTGTTATAAAGTATAATTTCTATTGCTTTCCCAGGTGTGTTTTTTTTTTTTTTGTATGGGTAGGGAATGGATGAAGCAGTATTATAATGAGAGATTGGCTGGAAAGAAATGAAAAAAGACGTGAACAATCAAGAGATCCCATGCAAGAATTTTGACAGCTTTTCTCATAAACAGTTATTTAATCCAGGTGGAGAAAAATTTGCAAAGAAGAATTTTAGATCAGTGAAAGAGACTTCACCTTAATTAACTATAAATATGAAAGGGAAAATTGCAATGAGTTTCCAAGCATATTATTTCTCCTAAAGTATAGACACATCTTTCTGAGTTACCAGGCAGTCTTTGTTACACTTTCGCAGAAACTTCAGCTACAAGCAAGAGTTTGCTTAGCACATTAGGTGCATTAATTAGAGATTTGGAATTTTTCAAGAATCACTTAACAAAACTGAGTTTCTTGTCATCTAGTTTTGCTAAATGTCTGTTAGCAAATGAATTTACCTCACACTCATACATTTATTTACATTAGTTCTGCTTTTGAAGATTTTGTTCATTATTCATTATAGCCACAAATCCAAGTTCTTCTTCATCCTGTTCCTCTTCATTGTCTTCTTTTTTGAAAAAAAACAGGATTTACGCTGTCTTAGCTTGCTTCTTTTAATAAAGGAAGGTAGAATATATGCAAAAACCCTACTTCCCTTCAGGGAAGGAAACTTACTACTGAGAGTATAGAGCCATGATCTAAGAGATTATTAAATTATTGCATTTGTTTTCCAGTTGGCTTTTAGTTCACTATGCTGGTCACCACCTATGAATCCCTACATGGCATAGGACTATGCTATTTGCAGGACTATTTCTGCCTGCCTCACAAGATCTAATGGCAGGTATCTCTAGGTCCTTTTCATTAAGCATCTTTTTGGAGTCTGGAGTCATGCCTTCTTCGTGGCTGCATTTGTTCTGTGAAACAGCAGTTCCCCAGAGATCCAGATGGCCCTGCCCTGTTAATTTTTATCAATGTTTGAAGATTAAGTGGTTTCTGCAAACCTTGGACACGGCAATTAAGTGGACTCTGTTGGTGATGTGGTTTTTTGTTTTGGGAATTATTTACTGAAGTATCATAGGTTTATATTGTTATAATGATTATTTTATGACAATCTTTGTATGCCTCCCAGAGACACTGCTTTGAGATGAGCAGTTCTATAAATTATTCAAATAAATGAATAGTACAGAGAGGGAGATTTTGTTCTCCCAAATCCCATCATCAATAAGTCAGTAGTCAGAGACTATGGGATATGAGGTTCAAAATCACTTGAAAATGCACACGTATGTTGCTAGTCCTCAAAAATATCAGTTTTAAGAAAGTTGGTCCTATTTATTGGTATTAGTTTTGATCAGCTTGCTAGAACTTTCATTGTGCATTCATACTCATAACTGATAATAAGCAAAAGGACATAATATATATTTTGCTATACCTTCTATGATCTTCTTATGGCTTCTGGTTGACCATTTGCAGAAATAAAGCCTGATTTAAATGATCTAACAGAGCAAAATATTCAATACACTCCTATATACCTATCACCTGAAAGTAAGTTCTGTTATAGACTGTAACTAATAGACAAATAATAGATAAACGCTATAAAAAGTAATAACAAGAAAAAAGCTCACAAAGGCTATAACTTTATTAAGATGACTAAAGTTTTAAAACAGTTGGAAATACTAATTTCTTATAACCTTTCATAGTCATTTTACATGATACAAAGTTCTAAGAAGTTTGAATCTTTATAAAATGGTACATTGACCTAATGAAGATGGCGGCTGTGTAAAGTTTGGACATTATTTTGTCTGGAAAGAGGTGTTCCATGGGGGCCTCCTGTACTTGTAGACAGATAAAGCCTTGCAGAAGGAGAATTGAAGAAGAATGCCTTTGAGCTAGGTGTCCTGCCTTCAGATTTTCCAGGACGTTTCGCTGAACAGATGATCCTTAACTTGCAACCACAACTGAGATCAGAATTACCATTGCTAAACAAAAAAGTTGCTATGTGACTCATGCCCAATTTTAGGACCTTAAGCTATTCATTGCAGTTGTTAAGTGAATCATGTTGTTAAGCTGATCCAACTTCCCTTATTGACTTCGCTTGTTGGAAGCCAGCTGAGAAGGAGGCAAATGGCAATCATATGATCCCATAGCCATAGTAAATACATGCCAGTTGCCAAGCACCAAAATTTTGATCATGTTACCATGGGTCATAAATGTGAAGCTCAATTATAATTTTTTGTCCACTGCTGTTGTAACTAAATGAATGGTTGTAAGTCAACTATATGTACAAAATGAGCCTTCACAGATGAGCAGATTAGATTAAGATTTATCTAGTACAATGAAATATCCCTGGGAAGATTGGGATAGATACCAACCCCAAAAGCATTTTTCAAGCCTGCTATAAAAAATAATAGCGTCTGCTATAAAAAATAATTGATAACCATTCTCACCTTATAAAAAACACTACCACAAGTGTTTTCCTTGAATGCGTTATGAACTAGTTGTGAACTAGTTTCATGGTTAAAATCTGCTCTGAAATCCAATCCAAAAGTTTCCAGAGTTGCATAGTTTTCTAAATGAAGAAAACCCAAAATTGTCAACATAATAGATGAAGCTGCATATTTGAAGATTGAGACAGTATTCTGTTATTTCTTGAAAGGGGATAAACCTTAGAGAATGGAGAACCAATTGGTACGTAAGGTGGTGACTCTGGAGATGGTTGAATTATTTTGACTATTACACAAATATTAGTAAGTGGGGTACTAGAACCTATGGTAATGTGCTCTCAGAATAGAAAGTAAAAGTGTGGCATATTTGTATATAAATTAGTGTTGCATAAGTGCAATCACCACTGCCACCCCCCCATTCTACTTTTGTCTAAAAATTAAGAGCCAGTTTGTTGTAGTAGGTAAGATAGGCTAGGAACCAGGAGATCATGAATTCTGGAAATCTGAAGATGCTCGGCGAAAGGATGCTTACTCCACCACCTGCCTTCCAGGTAATACACCTCCACTGGAGAATTGTGGGGAGGAGGAAATGGGTTTGGTACACTGCAAGGTTATAGAGAAATTTGTTCAGAGATTGGAATTGCCTATTAGTCATTTACAAGAGAAAAAGAAGGCCATGTACTCAGGATGAGATGTTAGGACAGAATTTTGGAAGCTGAACAAATTAAGAGGAGAAAGAGAATAGAAAGATTTACTTGGGAGTGATGACAATACCATTATGAGTTGGCTTGATCCATATGGATCAGTTCCTCACACAGCTGCAGTTAAAGGATTTCTCTTTGAAATAGGTCAGACAACAACAACAAATCAACTTTAGAGCAATGTAGAAATCACCGCCATGTTTTGCAGACTGATTACCAACTATGAATAAACCAAATGGTAGATTTAAGACTTTGGCTCAACTGAAGAATTGTTCAGGAAAGGAAAAGGTGGTGGAAGCATTCTGGCAAAATTAAAAATTGAAATGTTAAAGCACTGCTGCTAAAAAATATGTACAGAACCTGCCAAGAATATAGGAAAGTGATGGTCAAATGTGAATATGTAGCAGACAAATAAAACAACAATCTTATCAAATTGCTTACTTAACTGGTTCATACTTTGATATCCCAGAGTTTCTCTTTGATTGAAAGAAATCTTGGGGTATTAAGCAATAACCTGCCCTGAATTAAATAGTAGTAGTAGAAACCCAAGCACAAACACAGCAAAAAAAATAGTGGGAATAAGTAGTTATCCACACTCTTTTATCTGGAGGATAGCTGAAATAGACTGTTACAGGTCTGGGGCCCCTGACCCTCTCAAGTGAATTTGGAGGCTACATCAATTTATTTTCCAGTACAGTTTGTTTGACCAAAATATTGAGTAGGTTATATTTATATATTCAGAAGGCTGCATGAAATGGAAAATCTTATCAGTGACATCCTAATTCCCCCAATTCCAGGGAACTACCTCGGTGTTTTAGAAGGGCCCCAAAACATGGTCCAGGACTTAATGACTGGCACCCAATTACAGATTAAAGGGATTAGGGGGAAAAGAATTCTTTAGAATTTTGCCATGGCTATAGTATCAATTCAGTGTCATTCCTATTACAAATAATAGAGTGGAGGGACAAACTGCAGGTGACATCATGCAAGGCTTTACAGCAGTCAGTATTTAAAATGAGTACTTGATTGGCTGCAACATTTCAGTGAACCTGGACTAGACAGGTGAATAAAGCCTGCCCATATCTAGTTATTTAAGAAATGGATCTGCAAGACAGGAAAGCTGTTGGAAGTATTGAGGAAGAAAGCAAGGAATATGGGTGGTGGTGCAAGTAATAAAATATAAATAGGAAGAAAGAGGGAGACAACAAGAATAGGAATTTGTGGAGCAACCAACAGCAAAGAATGCAGAATGGCAAAGAGCATGTGTAAATGTAGTGAAAGCTGTCAGATTTAGGAGAAAATGAAGTGAAAGTTGACAGGTTTAGGAGAAAACAGGTTGAATGGGATTTTACTGGGAAATTGAAGGAGTGGGTGGCACAGTTACAAAGAAATCATCAAGAAAAGTAGTGAGACAGAAGACAAAATGGAGAGAAAATTAAGGATAAAGAGCTGCTCTGACAAGAACTGAAATAATCAGTAGAAGCTTTAAAGAAAATTTCAGGCCTACCTATAAAAGAGGAGGAGGAAACAGTCATCTTAGACCATCTCCCCAGTTCATTTCTAGGTCTCCTTTGCTGTTGTGATATGTAAGCAAATGTATCTTGACTAGCTATATTGGAGGGAAACATTTGAAAGAAGCTAAATGGGGAGAAATTATCTTTTCATTTTAATGGAATTATCTTTTTGTTTTAATGTCCTAAATAAGTTCTATAAGATCTGGAGCTGATTTTTTTTGTTTTTTATTTTTGTTATTAAAGATTTTCCTTTCTATAGAGTTCACCTTGGCTAGTGACCTATTAAAGAAAATGGAATTTAACATACTATGAATTGTGGATCAAAATAGCTGGGATTGAAGTGCCATTTAAAGCTATTTGGGATTCTTCTTGTATTCTAGAGCAAGATTAGCAACTAGAAAACAGATTTTGGTTTGGCACTTACTTTGGATGCCATGTAACATTGTCATAGAGAGCTCTTGTTAAAATGCCCTGTATGTTTCTTTTTTCCAGAAGCAGGCAATGGCAAACCTCTTAAATTGTGTCAGGAAAAGAACAGGGACTTTCCAGGCAGTAATTAGGAATCAACACTTAACTCTACTCCAGAGCTTAAGCAAGACTTAAATGTTTAGGATATGAATTTTTACAGACATTGAATAAATACGTTATGATTAGTTGGTTTGTTGATTGATTGTATGTCATCCAAGTTGCTGTTGACACTTAGATATATTTCACTGCTTAATTCTTTCTTCCACATTTCCTACCATTAGAGCCTTTTCCAGAGAGCTAAATCTTCATATAATGTGTCCAAAGTAGGATCATTTTGAGCCTAAATTTGTGCCCCTAATGAGAACTCTAGGTTGATATTTTTAAATGATCCATTAGTTTCTTTTCTGGCTGTCCATGATATGGTCAGGAGTCTTCTCCAACACCAAAGTTCAAGGGTGTCAGTACTCTTCCTCTTCTTCAAAGTCCAACTTCCATTTCCAGAGACTATTGTAGATACCATGATTTGCATGATTCTGATCTTTGTCAGTGAAGACACATCATGGCATTTGAATATTTTTCCCAAGGCCTTCATAACTGTTCTATCAAATCCCTAGCCAGCAGTGTATTTTTTGACTGCTTATTCTATTAATGTTGATGGTTGATGCCAGAAGACAAAAACTATCTACCATTTTGATACCTTCATTGGCGATTCTAAGGCTGGTATTCCTGTTGTCCATAGTTTGATCATCTGGTGTCAATATTTTGCCATGTTCTGCCTATATTTTGGCTTCCTGACCTGTATATACATTTCTCATGAGGACAGTAAGTCTAGGATTCCTGTTTTTCTGAACACATTTCACATGTTGACATTGAAATTGAAATTGAAAGCCTTTCTATAATGAAGCACATAATTTGGTATTTTGGAATTCTTCGGCTTTCTCTTTAATTGAGCATGCATCAACAATAATTATGACTAAAAATCAGAAGCAAAATAATTGGATATGTCACTTAAAATGAATTGAAATACACTTAAATTGCCAATAGGAATGTTTCTTAGAACATGGAATATGAGTATAATGATAATTAAAAATATATAAATATAGAAACTCTGGTTAGAACTATAGGAATAAGAAAGATAAATATGGTGTGTATAAAGAAAAGTTAAATAGTTGAATGTAGGAGGTATAATAGAATGCATAATGTATAACGTTGATACAACCAGTATATCACAGTTGTAAAATTGAAGCTGTAATACAAAACAAAGAAAATTTTTAATAAAACTTTATTTAAAAAAATAAAATAAAGTAGCATTGAGCATTTAAAGAAAGAATGTTTCTTGACCTTTCTTTTCCTTTTGATACAGGTTTACATTATTAGGTTTTATTTGTGATTATGAATCAGAAATGGTTGTTATTAATTGATCATTAGATTTTTTTGATAGTATTCATCTGACTCATCAATAAAGAGCTCATATTAAAATGCCTTATATATTTTCTTCTTTCTAGAGTCAGCTCTCAAGATGGCACAGTGGAATCAATTGCAGCAATTGGACACAAGATATTTGGAGCAGCTCCACCAGCTTTACAGCGACAGCTTTCCAATGGAACTTCGGCAATTCCTTGCACCTTGGATAGAGAGCCAGGACTGGTGAGGAATTCTGTTTTTTAGCTTCCTGGCTATATTTGAGCAAAACCTTCAGTGTTCTAGAACAGGGGTCCCCAACCTCTGGTCTGTAGACTAGTTTGCAGCATGCCAGAAACTGGGTCATGCAAACAAGCGAAGCCCCATCCAGAATAGAATAGAATACCTTTATTGTCATTGCATTCCACGAATACAATGAAATTTGAAAGCTACTCCAGCACAGTGCCCCAAACACCACATCACAATCACACTACAGAGTATTTAAAAATTAAAATAATTAAAATAATACTAATTATAATAATTAAAACCTAGTCTAAAACATTTAATAAGTTAAATAGTTTTAAAATGCCACTATATACATAGGACTAAATCACAAATGCACTGTTTGATTCAAGACAATTATTGCCTTGGAAAAGAAACTGTTTCTCAGTCTATTAGTCCTCATTTTAAGACACCTATAACGTCTCCCTGATGGTAACAGTTCAAAATACGAATGACTAGAATGAGAATGGTCTGTGGAGATTTTTAGTGCTCCAGAAAGGAGTCTAGTCTTTGCAATCTCTTCCAAAGAAGAAAGAGAGCAAACGATGATTTTTTGTGCTGTGTTTATAACTCTCTGGAGCATCATCTTATCCACTACAGAGCATCCAGCATACCACACCATTACACAGTATGCCAAAATGCTCTCAATGGTAGAATGGTAAAAAGTAACCAGCAATTTCTCACCCAGACCACTCTTTTTCAGCAACCTCAGAAAATGCAGGCGCTGTTGGGCCTTCTTTGCAGTGGCCATAGTGTGGACTGACCAAGTAAAGTTGTCAGAAATATGAGTTCCTAGAAATTTAAAACTATGAACTATTTCCACACAATCTCGATTGATATATAGTGAGAGAGGCTCTGCTTTGCATCTTCTGAAGTCTATAATCAATTCTTTGGTCTTTTTGATGTTCAGCGTGAGGTTATGACTCTTGCACCACAAGACCAGTCTGAGAGCCTCTGACGTATAAGCCTCTCATCTTCTTCTGATATGAGTCCCACCAACATGGTGTCATCTGCAAATTTTATTATATAGTGGGACAAGAGGGAGTGCAGTCATAGGTGTAGAGTGAATACAAAAGTGGGCTCAACATACAGCCCTGAGAGCAAGAATAGAGGAAAAATAACTGCCAATCCTAACAGTTGGGGTCTGTTAGTAAGTCCCTTATCCAACAGCAGATGTGAGAGGAGAGGTCCATTTCCAGCAACTTCATAATATATCCGGAATGATGGTATTAAAAACCGAGCTGTAATCAACAAAAAGCATCCACTGGATGCAAGCAGCACATGAAACCACACCCCCTCCAGTCCATGAAGAAACCTCTCTCCACAGAACTGAACTAATCCCTGGTGCCCAAAAGGTTGGGGGGGGGGGTGCTCTTCAAATCAATTAGTAAAATAGAGACACTCAACTGACTTACATTGTTGCTTCAAAAAAAATAAGGATACTTAATGAGGAAGTATCTTTAGGGAAGCAGTGAGGAAGCATGCATGCATGTGTGCCCACGCACAGACACACATACACATATGGGTATATACGTGTATGTGTGTGTGCGTGAGCGCGTATCTATGTATATCTTATCTCTCTATTATTCTTACAAATAACTCATATTCATCATACATTCCTCCTCCTGCTTTCTCCACAACAACAACTCTGTGAAATGAGTTGGGATGAGAGAGAGAGTGACTGGCCCAAGGTCACCCAGCTAGCTTTCATGGCTAAGGCAGGACTAGAATTCTTGGTCTTCCACTTTATAGCCTAGTGTCTTGACCATTATACCAAATGGTCATATCAGTGCACATTGAGACAATGGGAATTATAGACTAAGCAAACTAATTTACTTCTCCTTTAATCTTTCTTCAAATGTTGATTATCTTTGAAGATAATCTGGCAGGAAGCCAGATACTGATTTCCTTTATCAATCTTACACCATCTATACATGTAGTGCCTTTCTTCTTTTCTTATGCCTCCCTTCTATTTCTGGAAAAGAAACAGATTATTCTTGCCAAAAGTCTGAACTGATTGATTGTCCTTTGAAATTAGGGCAAGAATTGTGGCTTCTGCCTGAGTAATGGTTTAGAACAGGGCTGTCAAACTCATGGCCCACGGGCAACTCGCACTGGCCACACCCATGCCCAGTTTAGCAAAGGGAGAAAAAGTCGCAATATGTCACGACAATGTGACAACCCCCCTTGTTTAGAAGCTTTGCAATTATGGATCATGTAACTCGGGTGGGATTCTACCAATTCGGACGTTACGATTCTGCGCAGTTCAGAGAACCGGCAAATCATGCCCCTGGCTGGCCCTGCCCCTCTCTGCCCGCCCCTCCTCTCCCAGTCAGTTCTTATTCCACATGCGCGACATCGCCGACTGTGTTCTCCCCTGCCCAGTCACTCCTTAAGGTGTTTTACTGTCTTACTGCTTCATCCAGGAGTCTTCCCTGAGGCCCAGGAGGCAAAAAAGGCACAGGGGAAGATGCTGTGCACCCCCTCCTGCCGCCTGTGCTCTGTGTTTTGCCTTCCTGGACCTCAGGGAAGCTTCCTGGGAGCAAAAATTGCCTCTCCGGAGGGTTCTCTGCGGCCCAGGAAGGCAAAAACCGGAGCACGGAGGGGATGCTGCAAAAAATAAAAGCCCACCCAGTCACATGGTCATCTAGCCATGGCCATCTAGCCATGCCCACAGAACTGGTTGTTAAAAAATTTGAACTCCCTGCTGTAGACACAGAGGTTTTCAGGATATGCAACATTAATTTGTGAGATTCTTTCTCTTTGACCTTGAAAAATTATATTATTTTTCTGCTGAAACTGTTAGAACTGTCAGGAATATAATTGGGATACCTCTGGCACCCAGATTACAGGTGGTCCTTGACCTACCACCACAATTGAGCCCAATATTTCTGTTGCTGAGACAGTTGTTAAGTGAATTTTTCCCATTTTACGACTTTTCTTGCCATAATTGTCAAGTGAATCATTGTAGCTATGAATGTAGTAACACAGTTGTTAAGTTAATCTGGCTTCCCATTGGCTTTGCTCATCAGAAGGTCCCAAAACAGGATCACATGACCCCCGACATTGCTCTACCATAAATATGAACCAGTTGCCAACATCCAAATTTTGATCACATGATCATGGGGATGTTGCAGCAGTTGTAAGTGTGAAAAATGGTCAAAGGTCACTTTTTTCAGCGATGTTGCAACTTTGAATGGTCACTAAATAAATTGTTGGAAGTCGAGGACTACCTATATTAGACAATACTATAGATCAGCCTTATTAAATCTCATACATTCCAGATATGCTGACCCTTCTTGTTTATTTATTAATCAAATGTATGTCCTGCCACCATCACAAATGAAAAGGCAAGCATAACCACTGTATGCAATCCAACATAATGTCTGGTAACAATATCCTGTATTCAATCCAATATTGTACCTGATAACAACGTCCAAATGTCCACGGGAAAATCTGTCTTTCTTTCTTTGTGGGAGACAGATAAAATTGGAATCAAACTTTCCATAGGAGGCTATTTCCTGGGTCAGCACATCATAGAAATCAGTATCTTCAAGTTTCTACTTCCACCTCCTGAAATGAGGGATAACTGTTTTGCCCACCACAGTTTTCCATAGACTGCCACCTAGTTCTTTTCTTTTAATTAGCATGCTGATAGTTGGGACATTGAAATTCCTTTGTGAGTGTTATAGTTTTTAAATTTCTTGAATTATGCTTACAAAATTCATTGGAAATTCACATTAACCTTTTTTCATTTTAGGAACTTCAGAAACTTTTTGGCAATTATTTATTATGAGTCCTGCTTTTAATAGATTTGAACTTTAGGAAATTAGACTAAGATATCTTATAAACTATAGTAGTAAGTTGGATTTCCTTTCCTATTGTCTTCAGGGCTTATGCTGCCAGCAAAGAGTCCCATGCTACTTTGGTATTTCACAATCTTCTGGGTGAAATTGACCAGCAGTACAGTCGCTTCTTACAAGAATCCAATGTTCTCTATCAGCATAATCTACGCCGGATCAAACAGTTCCTACAGGTAGAAATTATTGACAAATTTTAATTTGGGAATTCATGTATTATGTGAACTCCTGAATATCTGTCTGTAGATGACAAAAAAAACCTCCTAGTACCTTTCTAAGATTTAACAGTCTAAAATGCAAGAAATGTGCTGTCTAGTAGTCACAGCATTGATATTTTGAAGTGCAAAAGAAAAAAGTGATTCCCTTCCTGAATATATTAACTTTATTGCTAACGTTATCATTGTTGTATAAAGAGCTGGAGTTAAAAAGCTCAGAAGCAAAGGGCCTAAGACCAGATTGTTCCATAGCAATAAGAATACATAGGTGCTAATTACTAATTTCAAATTGTAATTTCAGTCCTTCAGTCCATTTGAATTGTAATTTCAGTCCTTCAGTCCATTCTGACAAAAGAGTGGAAGAAAGAATCTTATGATTGTCATCGATGTGATGTGAATCCTAGAGTCCACAGTAGTTGTTTTCTTATGATTAAGGGCTTTTCTAGTATCTGCAAGAAAAAGTATTTTAATGGTGTCCTTGAATCTCCAGCTGCAAGCCTGCTAGTTCAATTATGCCTCTCAGGGAAACCTTATAAAATTATTACTTATTATATTAGTATTTCACTTAAAACTAAAAAGAACAGTTAACACAAAAGCAGACCAGTAAACTAATAAGACTGAACCTTCTAATGGAGTTAGAAGCAAAGTCATTGGAGCAATCTAAAAGTCTAGGTGAACATCTTAAGTACTTTTGAAACCAAACCATAGAAGAAACTTGATATACTCAAAAGTGGAAAGTTCTTTAGAGAGGATGCCCACAACAGGAAAGCAACACTTTTTGCAGCAGCACATCTAAGATGCCTCAAGTGAAGGTAGACAAGTACATACCACAAGAACCATTCTAAACGATTATATCTATTAAGTTGTTCAGGATTTTACAAGTCAGCAGAAGCATATTGAAACAAGCAGCCAGCTTAAATTACCAAGAGTAAGTATAAAATGACTTTAATCAGGTACATCACATAGCAGGCAAAGGAATTTTTGTACTAGCAAAAAGTACTGGTACATTTTTAAGGGCAGTCCCATCTAAGACATATGATGATAATCTAGATATAATATTATTAAAGCATAACTCATTCTGGCTATTCTATCCCAGGCCAATTAAGTCTATACTTAACAAAATACTCCAAGGTGATAATATGCACTGTTCTTTGATGCAACATTGTATAGTTGTCCCTAACTTTATTGGCATTTTGAAAAGCAATTAAGATCTGGCTATAGTTATTTCCCACCAATAATGCCTCTATTTTATTTGTACCCATTCTCATTATATAGATTCATTGCAGTGGTTTTTTATCATTCATAAAAAAATTATCTACATAAGAAGTCTGAAACTTTAGAGAAGCTTTCCATACAAATATTTAGTTTAGTGACTCTGAAAATAGTCACATTAGTCATATTACATTAGTCATATTTTCTGTAATATGACAATAGTCATATTACAGAAAAGAGGATGAGTAAAGTGGACATAAGATGGAGGAGAGAAGGTGATATAAAAGAGAACAGTAGTTTGAATGAGGTCCATCACATCTTACTTGCTCCTTACTGGACAAAAAATGCCTGGTCTCATGTAATGTTATTCTGAATCAGAAATCAGTTCAACTTTTCTTTTCAGTTGCATCTTTTTACCTATCATTGAAGTTAAACTCAGAGCCCAAATATTGCATCATATCTCATTTTGAGGTCAATCTTCTCTAATAAATTTCTGCATCAGCATTAATGCTTGAATGTAGAAATAATTCCATTTTTATCCTGGAAAATCAATTCACAGAATAACAACATTTCACCTTAAGCTTGATTTAGACTTGTAGGCATTGAGTATATAGGCACTGAGTATGCTGCAAAGAGATTGATGGGTAAGTATAGGTTGCAGATGGTTGCAGACGAAACAACGCACACATCTCCTTAATCTCAACTACATGTTGTGTGGAGCTGCACATCCTTCATGCTGATTATTTGATCTGAATTTCTGTTAGGAGGCAGGCAGAAGACATTGTTATCTGAGCATTCCCTAGCCCAAATGTTAAAATTTGCAGAAGTATAAATGCAACACCACATGCATACATTCCCTGATGCGTCACGACACAGAAGTCTAAAACAAGCGTTACATTTTTCAGGAAGAATAGTATTTGGGAGCATTGGGCATGATAAATGGAGATAATGGGAATTGTGATCCAAGATGTCTGAAGGATGGTAGGCATCCTTCAAAACATTACTTGAACTAGAAGGCTAGCAGGTAAAGATTGGAGAATACCAGTTTTTGATAAGCTGCCTTTATTATAAATGCTGGGGGGGGGGAAATAACTGGAGTAAAAAATGAACAACTTCAAGTTCTGTCTATGTATCTTATATCTCTTTCCTGCCTGAGTTGCATTTCCTGCCTGAGTCCCATTTCTCAATAGGGAGGATGATTGCCAGATGTATATTCTTACTATAAAAGAGCTGTCTGATCTGAGGCTGTTTCTCCCTCAGTTTCTTCCTTCTAGTCTTCACCGCCAGGTTGGTGAAGGCTTATTGAGGAATTTCCATGTGCAATGAGAACATATCAGTGAAATTTAGGTATTGGGGAAAAGACAAGTAGTGTGCAAGATTTGTGTGGCCTTCCCAGAACCACACAAACCTACTTGGCAAATAGGCTTGTGCAAAGGATTTGTAAAGAGCAATTCACAAAGCAATACAGTATTCCTTAAAGCATTAAAGCAGCCACAATCCAGAAAGCTTGGTGCAGCTGCTCTGAAGTGTTTCCACAGTTGTATGCATATATACATAGACCGTACTTCTGTTGGGCCCCCTGTGAAAGGTAATGGCTATGCATTTATATCTTGGATAACCAAGACAGCCTGTGAAGCAACTATAAGCCTGTAATCACAAGTGTTCTGATACTTTGAATAAGGGTACTCTGAGCAGCATGCTTTGCAAAGCATATCTTTTGAATGTTTTGCATAGCCTTGTTAGCTAGCCATTTATGAAGGTAGAATTTTGAATGCAAACCCGGCAGGATTCAGCAATTCAGTCCTTAGGAGCTAATAACATGCTGGCTCTCTCAAAATATTTATCCAGTAGCAACAGTCCCTGGGCATTAATTTGGTTCTCTTGTTTCTTTTATAGAGCAGGTATCTGGAGAAACCTATGGAGATTGCCCGTATTGTGGCTCGTTGTCTCTGGGAGGAGAATCGACTGCTACAGACAGCAGCAACAGCAGCACAGGTGAGGAAAAGCTGCTTTGACTTATTCCAGCTATAACTGTTGGTTTACATATGGCTATTTAATTCAGTGTTAAGAACACCCAATTCCTTGATAACTCTGGGATGACTGGAGGGAGGGAGGGAGGGAGGGAGGGAGGGAAAGAAAGAAGGAGGGAAAGGAAGGAAGGAAAGAAAGAAAGAAAGAAAGAAAGAAAGAAAGAAAGAAAGAAAGAAAGAAAGAAAGAAAGAAAGAAAGAAAGAAAGAAAGAAAGAAAACATATGTAGAACAAATCATAATCAGCTATAAGACTCAGTACTAGTAAAAATCAAATGTATAGGAACTCCAAAGCTACCCTATCCTAAGGCATGAGATAGGGTGTCTGTTTTTAACGATTCTAAAATTATTTGGCCCAATTACCCAATTTTCTAAGGCTTAAATAATATTATCACTACTAACACAAAACCAAAACATCAGATTGTTGTTTTCACAAGCATTTTGTCAACAGCAGTCCCAAGTTGGATCTTCAAGCACAAGCACACAATTACAATTGCTCCATTACTGCAAGATATGTCCAATTAATTATTCTTAATTTTTTTCATATCTTCCCATTTTATTATAGCAAGGAGGACAGGCAAACCATCCTACAGCTGCTGTAGTGACAGAGAAACAGCAGATGCTGGAACAACATTTGCAAGATGTTAGAAAGCGCGTTCAGGTAAGTAACTCAGAATGTTAGGATTAGGAATAATTCAAAATTCTTGGTTGGATATTTCTAGTCCTTTCAATATGATGATCCTGTGCAATTTTCATGGCTTTTATAGGATCTGGAACAGAAGATGAAAGTGGTGGAGAACCTGCAGGATGATTTTGATTTTAATTATAAGACTTTGAAGAGTCAAGGTGGTATGTAATAAATTTTATGCACCCAGTGAATTTTCTGATTAATACCATGTTTCCCCGAAAATAAGAGCCACCCTGAAAACAAGGCCTAGCCTGGATTTTTGGGGTGGGTGAAAAGTGTTTGGTCGCCTATGGGGTGCTTAGGAATGGAGCAAATCACTCCCTTCCCAAGCGCCCCATAGATGACCAAACATTTTTCGCCCGGATGGAGCAAGGGCAACCAAAATCCTGATACGGCTTAAGGGATTAAGTTTGACACCCCTGGTATAGACGCATGTACAAAAGTGGCAAAGTTTGCAACAAGACTCTCTATATGCCATTTTGTTCGTTTTTTGCTTCTCCACCGACGTCACTTCTGAGCTGAACTAGAGAATGTGTTTATTTGAAGACAGTTAGGATCTAAATCAAAAGGGAACTAATGAAAAAAAAACAAGGTTGAGAAAAGGGGAACAATTGCACTTTCATGTACAGAATGACAAAAGGGGTAAGGAAATCTAAAATGGGAGCAAGCTGCTTGTTTACTAGGAAGAAATGAGCTGAGAATCACAGATGTGCAAGAGAAGGGATTGAACATCCCTCTGATATTTGGGCTTAAATAATGTTCATCCCTCTCTTGTGTCCCCTCTTAGATATGCAGGATCTGAATGGAAACAACCAGTCAGTGACACGCCAAAAGATGCAACAGCTGGAGCAAATGCTAACTGCACTGGATCAAATGCGAAGGGTGAGGGCGTTGAGAGTTTTTCAGCGATAATTCAGCGCCAGAAAAATAAACACAAATGGCTGATGCTTTATTTAACATCTTTATAAACATAAGTAGGTTTTACAAACCAGTTTAGATTTCTCCAACATGGAGCAAATTCAAACAGAAACATGTTGCAAGTTCAGAGCAGAGCTCCAGTTTTCAGCAAGCAAGCAAGTTAGTTTCATCTTCAACTTTAGTTCAGCAGGCAAGCAAAAGGAGAGAAGCAGTTTCATCGGCAATAGACAGACTCAGAGCTCAACATAGCTGCAGAGTTGCAGAGCTCAACATAGAACCACGCCTAGGCTACTTTTAGTTTCAGTTTCCAAACTATCCTCATTGGCTGATTTAGTTGCTGTGCCTACTCACTGGCTGACCTTGTTACCAAGCTCTATTCCAGTTCATGAATATACTCCGACAGAGTGCTATTGTGAGAAAGTTCTTTTGATGTCCACATCTTTTATTCACTTCCCCAAAACCAAAAATCATTACCTAAAGGCACATTGTCAGTGTGGTACAGCAGGATGTACAGCAGATATCAGGCTTTGTGGAAAAAACTTGTCTTTTATCCATGGATGGTTGCAGGCAAAATGAGAGATCCTCATTAGATACTGGCTAGATTTATATGTTATACTTATCTAAATAAACTATACAAGGGAATCCAACCACAGTAGTTTGAGGACTATCATTTTGGCTACATGAAGTTTCTACCATTATTGATATTCCCAATAAATGGACTTCAAAGACACAAATTCTTAGGAACAGCTGTATTGGGTGAGAAGTTCTGAAAACTGAAATCCACAACTCTGAATACATCAGTGGGAAAGGTGTAGTATGTAATTCCTATTATTTATTAAAGCAGGGAACTGTACCCCAGAGATCCCCCTTTCCAATTAACACTCACTTAAAAGTCACAAAAAGCAACCTCTCATACTGATCACATCATCATATTATAAAATAGCTCCTGTAGAGTCTCTGGACAATTGTGTGGCTGATAGTTGTAATCTGCTTCGAATGTCTAATCCTGCAATAAAGAATTTTTAAGCAAGCCTACAGTTTTCTCTAGTAGAGCTAAGTTACATATCTATGCATTAAGATAAGAGTTCATTTGTGGCAAATGCTGCTTAACTGTTGTGCTAATAGGAGAGATCAGACAGGAAGTTCTGTTTTGTGCATTTGTCTACTACCATATGAACCAGTGGTGGGATTCAATTTTTTTTACTACCGGTTCTGTGGGTGTGGTGTGGCTTAGGGGGGCATGGCAGGGGAAGGTTACTGCAAAATCCCATTCCCTCCCCATCCCACTAATCTGCTTCCAGCTCTGTTCTCCTGTGCAGGGCAAGAAAAGAAGACCCAGCCAATCAGCTGGGACTTGGGAGGCAGAGAATAGATGGGAGCGGGGCCAGTCAGAGGTGGTATTTACCAGTTCTCTGAACTACTCAAAATTTCCGCTACCGGTTCTCCAGAACTGATCAGAACCTGCTGAATACCATCTCTGATATGAGCCATAGTTTGTTTCTCTCATAACAAGCTAGAAATCTAAATCAGAATTTGTTCCTGACTTCTGATTCTTCAAATCAGAGATCCTGGTTATCATATTTTATACTAAATTCATAAATATTTAATTTATCATAATATAAAAGTAGAATTCTAAAGCAAGTTAGTTTATTATGATTAAATTTGTCAACTATTTCATTCTAAGTGGCTCAAACATGGGAGGATGTACCGTTTATAATTATTATGATGAATCTGGACTTTCTTATGCTCATTGAAATCAAAGGCATCATTTGTGACTAACTAGTTTTTTTTTTCTGTTCTGAAAGTCTGGATATAACTCATATTTAAATATATTTAATTGATAAAATTATACAGATATCCTTGAGTTACCCTGGCACCCGGAATTGGAATTTCCATTGCTGAGCAATGTCTCATAATTTCCATTGCTAAACAATGTCACATAATTTCCATTGCTAAGTAATGACCACATTACTTTGCAATAACAATCCTGGCAGTCACAGTTGCTATCAGTAACTAAATTCCATTGTTGTTAGCTGGGAACCCACTCCAATCCAAGTAATTCCCAAGCTTTGGTAAGAAGGGACTGCCTTCTCTTTATTTTCCTCCACCCATCTATTTCTTCCCCAACTCTGCTCTTTTGGCACCTCTGCCAACCTTGCCACCCAGTGCTTGCTGTCCTAGTGCCTCTTTGCCCAATTGCCCTTCGTTGTCTTTTCTGCTTCTACTGATGAACACCTAGCCTGGCACTTTAAAGGCAGCTGCTAGCTGCCCCTGCTCTTGTCCAAATTTCATAAAGCCTTGTTCAAATCACGTATGGCTTTCCTGCAAAATTATAAAAGGCAGGGGCATGAAAGCAAGCCCTATCTATACCAGTGCAAAAGAAGTCCTTCTAGGGAGGTCCTTCTTTTGAGAAAAAAAAAGTCCCTGGCCAGGGAGGCCTTTGATGAAGTGCAACAGATGCTGTGGTGGCATCAGCGCGAAAGAAGGTGGCATAATGGCGATACTTGGCCACAACAGCTGGAAGGCAGCCAAAAAGTGGTTGAACATACAGATAGGTCTGAGTGGATCTGAATTTTGTTCATCGACCACCAAAGCACTGTAATGTTTGGAACTTTGAGGATCAGTCATAAGTCTATTCAGTGGTGTTGTAATTTCAAAAGGTCACTGAATAATATACATTAAGCAAGGACTACTTTATTTGAACTTGAGATGATAAATAAGAACAGAAAAGAATTGTCAACATTCCTGTTACTTCCTCTCAAAGGGAATTGTGAGTGAACTGGCTGGACTCTTATCTGCTATGGAATATGTGCAGAAAACATTGGTGGATGAGGAACTGGCTGACTGGAAGAGGAGACAGCAGATTGCATGTATTGGTGGACCACCCAATATCTGCCTAGATCGTTTGGAGAACTGGTAAGAATGGATTCTGGCTGCTTTTTTTGTTTGCAGAACTTCTTGTCAGTTATCTTTCAGTAAAGTCACAAAATGAGAATATATTGTCATCTTTCTAATCCACCTTCCAAATGAAAAAGTCATTGAAATACATAGAAAATATTCATGAATAGACAATATGGAGGACAGTCTCTCTACCTTAAAAGTTATTGTAGAATTGACATATCTAATAGATTCAGATCAGGAATTTCTGTTCACTCGGATTACTTGTATGATCCAGATGTTATTAAACTATAGTCCCACTTTACCTGACCGATATGCTAGAACTGCAGGATATCCATTCCTAGCTTAGCTGGGTGATTGTATAAATTGTATAACTTTTATCTAAAACCAGGAGAAAATAGTTATGATGGCTGCCTTAGGTAGAAAGTATAACTACTCAGCAGATGTTGACATAAGGTATAGCAGTTTTTCTTATTGTTCCATTCCTACCCTTCAATGACAGGATAACATCCTTGGCTGAGTCACAACTTCAAACACGTCAGCAGATTAAGAAACTTGAGGAGCTGCAGCAGAAAGTCTCCTACAAAGGGGACCCAATTGTTCAACACCGGCCATTGCTGGAAGAGCGCATTGTGGAATTATTCAGGAATCTTATGAAGAGGTACTGCCTGTTTATTTTGTGTACATGGAAAAGATTTAAGTTCTGTGCAGTTGGAGTGCTAAAATATTACACATAGAAATTGACTATAATCAATCACAAGTTTGTCTTGTTATTTATACAGTAAATAAATAGCACACAGCTCATTCCTGGCAGTTTACTGGAGTCCAAAAATTAAAACCAAATAAACAAATACACTCAAAATTAACACTTCATCCAAAATTAATTTCAAATGAGGACTCAGACAAGACAATCTTGACCAACATGAAAAATTAGAACAGCCAGGCACACTCCAGAGAACAAAGTATTTTACAGTTACTTGTTCATAACTGGGTCCTGTACTATTACTGCACTAATCTGCAATTTTTTTAAAAAATACACCTAAAATTTCAACAGTGTCCACTGTGCATTTTATCCTGAAACATGTATTTTTGGTAATGATGATGCATTTTGTTTTTCATTTGAGAAGTATGTCATAAAGTTTGGAGCAATAGGAACCCCAAATATGTCTGACTGTTTTGCTTAAAAATGCAGTCAAGTATAATTGTCGAGCATTCTTGTAACTTTTCAATGAAGCTGTAAATTTGAACTAACACTTCTTTTCTCATAATTCCCTCCACTAATCACCACTAATCTTCCCTTTGCTTTTAACAGTGCTTTTGTGGTGGAGCGGCAGCCCTGCATGCCAATGCATCCAGACCGTCCACTTGTTATCAAAACTGGAGTACAATTTACAACAAAAGTACGGTGAGTTTTCTGCTCACATACATTTGAAATAGGAAGGAGGATGCTAAAAGTAAGGCCATACACATTCTAAATTAAGCGTGTGTGTGTGTGTGTGTGTGTGTGTGTGTGTGTGTGTGTGTGTGTGTGTGTGTGTGTGTGTGTGTGTGTGTGTGAGAGAGAGAGAGAGAGAGAGAGAGAGAGAGAGAGAGATACCAGTCACATATCATCACAAAATCTCCAGAACCATAAAACCTACAAATTTGAAATTTGGCACGTATGTTCTAGGTGCTCACTAAGAAAGGATTTTTTGAAATGACCATCAGAACATTAGTATTTCATATATTATTAACACACTTTGATACTAAGGAGTTCTACTCCTCCTCCCCACCTGAAAAAAAATGTGTTCCAAATGCAAAACACAAGCAGAGGAAAGGAGTTTCAGTTTTAGTTTCACAGCAGCAACCAGCTTTACTACAGAACAGTTGAGCTAAGCCACACCCAGGCTCCTTGCTGCCTCCTTGCTCACACAGCAAATATTATTTCAGTTTCCATGTTTCAGTTTCCAAACATCCCTCAGCTCCCCCACACACTGACATGACACTAGCCAGATAAATACTGATGGATGCTGGTAGGCAGAGGCACACTTTTCCCCTTATTTTCCTCCCCAAAATCTAAGCCCAATCACAAAGTTTCGTAGTGAAGCACGGGTATAGAGCTAATTTAAAATAAACTAAATGAATATTGTGAATATAGTGAATATTATAAAGTTTGGAATTATTGGTATGATTGGTTAAAGAAAAAGCAATATTTGACAACTGAATGAGTTATGAAACTGTGAAGGACGTGTGTCTATTCATAAAGTATTCTGTAAAATTAAAACATTAAAAGAACAAGGAAGGTATTGTAACAAGGTAGATCACATCAATGTTATGCGGTAAAAGAAAGAGAAGAAAAGTGTAACCAATGCTCAATACCTGCTGCAAAATGTATATATGTACATATATTTGTTTATATGTACATATATTTGTTTATATGTTTGTTTGTTTCTTTTTAAATGTTTTAAACTTAAACTTTATTTTTAAAAAATAAACTGAATTCTTCATCAGAAAAAAACAATTCTGCAACCTTTATAAATTATTTTATAATTTGCAAAATGTATTTTGCAAAAAGGGGTTACATGGACTTTTCCAAGTTGCAAGAACTGGGTGTGGCTAGTCTAGTGAAGAGAAGGATCAGGGGTGACATAAAAGCGGTGTTTCAGTGATTAATGGGCTGTCACAGAGAGGAGGGGGAGACCATCTATTTTCCAAAGCTCCTGAAGGCCAGATAACAGGTGGAAACTGATCAAGGAGAGATTCAACCTAGAAACAAGGAGAAATTTTCTAACCGTGAGAACAATCAATCAATGGAATAGCTTTGACTTCAGTAGTTGTGGGTTCTTCATCACTGGAGGCTTTCAAGAAAAGGCTCTACAGCCACTTGTCAGAAATTGTATAGAGTCTCCTGTTTGAGCAGGGGGCTGGACTAGAAGATCTCCAAGGTCCCTTCCAACTGTGTTATTCTGTAAGTCACTGAAGCAGTTTTGAGAACTATTAAAATTGTTTTAGATAATGAAAGATGCAGGGTTTACATTGTTACCTACACTTACTCATTGCAATTAAGAAACTGTCAAATAAATAGTGATAGGTATAATAAATCCTTTTTTGCCTTATGTGTCATTTTCCTACTGAGATTTCTGCTAATGTCAGTGAGCAGCTGCTGGTACCCCCATCATCAGTTTAGTCTAATATGAATCAGATAAATTACAGATTATTGTGTGTTTGTGTGTGTGTGTTTGTGTGTGTGTGTTACTGATGAGCAGGAGTGGGGAGAGACATGTTTTTAGAAATTAACATTTATTTTCTCTTCTGTAGGTTACTGGTTAAGTTTCCCGAGCTGAATTATCAGCTGAAAATCAAAGTTTGCATTGACAAGTATGTTTAAATGCTCATTTTATATTAAATTGAAAACTTCAGTCTTTCTTTTGTTTTTACTTTTATATAGTATTATCAGTATATCAATTTTCCCCTGATTTTGTGATGCACATTTATTCCCTTCTTGCAGGGATTCTGGTGAAGTGGCTGCCCTCCGGGGGTAAGTTTAAGATACCACACTTTAAATATTATCTTTGGGAAGTTACTGATGAATTTCAAATACTTGATGGGAAAACGTCTTGGGAAGACCTAGCTTTTTGTTCTTGGTTTAGAGTGTTGCTATTTTAATAATTGCTTAGTCTAAAGATGTACCTATCTTTGGCTTATTAAGATCCCGGAAGTTTAATATCTTGGGAACAAATACTAAGGTGATGAACATGGAAGAATCTAACAATGGAAGCCTTTCTGCAGAGTTCAAGCATTTGGTAAGCCTTTTTTTATTATAAATGTGGGCCCAGTATGGGGGTAACAAAAATAAATGAAAGCATTCTAGTTTTAGATAACGCTTTCCTCCTCCTCCTATATTCTTTATTTGATCATGAAATAATCCACTTTCCATTTTAGTGAGGCTGCTATTTAAAGGTACATCCTTTAAGAGTGATTAATCATCACAATAGGTAATAGAAACAAATCACTTGTATAAAGTATAAAATCATTACATTCTTATTGCTAATGATGTGCCACATTTTTCATGAGTTCAGGTACCATGACAAGCTGAAGTTCATAAAATGGAAACATTGGCTTTGAACATTTTTTTTGGAATTGTAGCAATGAAAAGATATTCTTTTAGATTTGTTTTCTTATACTAAATTGTTTGCTTATTTAGGGAAGGTCTTAGAGAACTCCAAACCAACCTACCCAGCGTAAAACCCTTTTCTATTTTATTCACAGACACTGAGAGAGCAGAGATGTGGCAATGGTGGAAGAGCCAATTGTGATGTGAGTATCCCAACATTTAGCTGGTTTATATTAATCGTTTTAAGTTGGAATAAGTAGTGATGGAGTTTGATGATAATGAGTTAAATAACAATAGTTCTGTCCCTTTTTCTTGTTTTGCTCTTACTTGGGTTCTTCCCTTTCACAATTGAGTTGCTAGAGCTTTTCAGTCTTTGAATTACATCCAAAGTATTTTCATGAACAAAATAGAGTAATGGTGAAAAGAGAAATTGTCATTCTTAGATATAGCTTGAACAGGATATTTTAGTCCTGATCCCCATTCTTTTGATATTTCCTTGTTTAACTTGAAGAGATCTTAAATAAAATAAGAATTGCCATGTTTTTGACAGAACAAAAAAAATACAACTGTGTAATTTTTAACTGTTTTGTTTTGAGTGTATTTCTAAGTAAGAATCCATAAGTTGGTGTCTGTAGCATGTTATGCTCCAGTGAATGGTGATAAACAAAGAACCAGATATGAAAATAGGAAAAACTGTATAATGTTCTAAATGAATGCAAACCAGGAGAAAAATATTTTGTCAGATAGTATGGGTAAGAACAAGATGAGAGTACAGAAAAAATAATGGTGCCTTTTGAAGACTCAAGGATGAGTGACAATGGTGACTATTTGATAAGTATTTGTTTGGCGTGGGGGGAAGGCTGTTGGTTCTTAAAACATGGCCTCATTCATATTTACACATGACAGGGAATGAATTAAAAAACCTAAAAACATTTATTTGATCACTTATAACATAAGATTAAGAGAATTAGTGAAAGGTGCAAGGATTGCAGAAAAGTACAAGTTCTGTATGAAGACATATTAGAAGATAGATTAGTTTCCCAATAGAATATGTGGCAAATGAACATAAGGAAGTAAAGTGAGAAACCTACTTGGAAAACAGCAAAAAATATTTTTTACAGAGTGTCACTAACCCTTATGGAATTAATCAATGGAAAAGGAATTAGGATGAGAGAAAGAGATTATATAATGTGTACAGAGAGAAAAAGATAGGAAGTAGTCAAAGAAAGGTGTGGTTGGGATTAGAAGATAGAAGAGTAATTTTGATGAAAATAAAAAATCGTTTGAGAAAGGGATGAAAAGAGCCTAAAGCAGAGTGCCAGTGAGATACGTGGAATTAAAAGTAAAAGTAACAAAGTGATTTGGTATGAAAATGAAGTGATGAAGGCATGTTTCGGATATTTGTATGGGAATGATACATTGAAGAGTAAAATGGAAATGAATTCTACAAATATTAGTGTCAAAGAAAAGGAAAAAGAAAAATACAGTATAGATTATTAGTTATAGATATGTGCTTGTAAATTGCTTATGAAGCGAAAGTGAACATTTTTACCATGTGTGTGAGGCAGCTTTGGAGTTGAGGACTACTGTTAATATGAAAGATTGAATGCAAAATAAAATAGTTTGTTAAATGTGCCTAGAAAATTGAAAAAAATACAAGATGTGGGAATGATAAAAAATTTGCAAAATGCAGTGGTTTTATGCCACTAAGAAGATATGCAGATATCTTCACTTCAGCTGATCATTGAGTAAATGTGAGGGGAAAAAAGCTTATTGTGTTTTTATTTATTTATTTATTATTTCAATTTGTATACCGCCCCCTCTCCCAAAAAGGGACTCGGGCGGTGAACAGCCACAATAAAAACATACAATCAGAAAAGTTAAAAAGTTTAAAAATTAATTAAATAGATGGCTAAATAAAACCCTTAAAAAATTAAAATCAAATTAAAACCCTACTCATAACGTTACGCCAGACCGGCCTGTTGGAAAAGGTGGGTCTTAAGTGCTCGTCGGAAGGCCCGTAGGTCAGTAATGGCTCGCATCTCCGCCGGTAGCTCATTCCAAAGGGAGAGTGCTCCCACAGAGAAGGCCCGCACCCTCGGGGCCGCCAACCGACATCGGCCAGCCTGCGGCACCCCGAGGAGGCCAACCCTGTGGGAGCGCACCGGCTGGCGGGAGATTTAGAGCAGGCGCTCCCAACCTCCAGACCGCAGCCCACTACCAGGCTTTAAGCTGTTTGGAACCAGGCCACGGAAGTGGCGGGCAAGTGCATGCACATCCCTGCTTGTGCAAGCAGCGAGTGAATGTGTGTACACTCCATTTGTATGTGTGGTAGACAGGCGTGTCTGCTACTCACATGGAACCATCCCTTCCACCAGACTTCAAAGCCAGAAATCTCTGTATTTTAGAGAATGGTGCAATGTAATGTAGGCTATTTTGGATTGTTTTGTGTGATTGTGGAACAGAAGATTGTTCCTGAATATTTCCGTGTGATAAAATTAAGGTATGAATGGGGGGGGGGGGGAAGAAAGTTTAGCAAATTAGAGAAATGCACAACATCCCATGTTTAATGTATTTATGGATAAATCTATAAAACATTACAGACATATTGGTTGAAGTTATGAATGCTTTATATACTTTTCCATGCAGATAGTGCCATGTTATCAATTGAGAACTCAAATTATATGCAGTGAGTGTTGGATAGATTTTATAGTACAAAGAGGAATATAAGAACATCAGTGTATCAAAGATCAAGTTAGTTATTTATGACAAAGTAATTGAAGTGAATGATTATAAATTACATATACATCCAAGAAAACTGGAAGGAAGATGAATTTGTTTACTCTGATAGAATGTTTATTAAAGCTGGGAAAAGTAATAAAGAAAATTTAAGATGTGTATATGCTGGAAGAAAAGTAGATAGTATGTTTCCTCTCCTTTTGGTTCATGCTGGTGAGAATTGATTTTATATAAGAAGAAGTAAAGTTGAATAGAAGGGGAGATGGATACTACAGTCTAGGTAATAAAATTGGAAGGAATGTAGCCAACAGTGAATACCGTGTTTCTCATATAATAAGGCCGGGTCTTAATTTTTTTTGAGCCCCGAAAAAACGGCTAGCCATCTTTTTGGGGGTGACTTAATCCCCCCCCCCCCTTGCATCCTCGGGTGGATGGGTGGGGACGGCTTGCATGTTGACCTCAGCATTTGTGGGGCACTTCGTATCGGGAGACCTTCCACCACCATTGCTTTCCCTACTCTCCGTGCCACTGCAGCGTTTGGCACAGCCACGTGGGGCCGGCCAGGGCTCCTCCCTGCAACTGGAGCCCCACCGGAGCTACTTGGCTTCAGGCGCTCCTGTCACCGCCTTCCCAGGCATCGTTTGAAGGCAAAGCCTATTCTTTTAAAAACGATGCCCTACTATGACAAAGCCTCCCCTACCCAAGAGGGCAGCCCCACTTGGGGAGGCAAATCTTCCGGGGCCACAGCACAGGACCCGCCCACCCCCAGAGAAGCGCCCAGCCATCCCTGCCTGACGCAAGGCAGAGCGGAAGTGCCTTGCCTGGGGCACCCTGCACAGCTGACAGGGGAGACCTCCTGCCCAGCGGCGGAGCTCTGGCCAAGGCAGAAGGCGCCTCCCTGCCGAGCTCTCCACTCATTCCGCCAGGGCCGTGCCGGAGCAGGGCGGGCTGGGCAGAGCCAGAAAAGTGAGCTGCGGGTGCGCACTTGCCTACCAAGCAAAAGCCGGGCTTAGCTTCCCGAGTCCCTCCAGCCTGACCCTGAAGGGGCCACCAGGAGAGGCCGCCCGAGGCAGTGATAGCACCCACCCGTCCGTGGACAGGGAGGCGAGGCGACAGCAGCGCTGCTTCCCTGGTCGGCAGCTCCAGCAGAGCCTGCAGCCACCTGTCCTTTCCACTCCTCACCCAGCTCGCCCCCATCCCCTTGCATCTCCAAACGCGCCAGCAGCTCCAAACATGGCGGCGACGCTTCAAACACTGCAGCGGCTCGGGCGTCGACGCTCACTCGGCGGGGCTCAGCTCAAAGGAGGACGCAGCATGGGCCATCGCCTCACCTCTCTGTTCACGGACGGGTGGGCACTATCACTGCCTCGGGTGGCTTCTCCCGGTGGCCCCTTCGGGGTCAAGCTGGAGGGACTTGGGAAGCCAAGATCGGGTTGGCCCGGCTCTTTTGCTTGGCAGGAGGGCGCGCACTCGCAGCTCGCTTCCCCAGCTCTGCCCAGCCCGCCCAGCTCCAGCACAGCCCTGGCGGGATGATTAGAGGGCCCGGTAGGGAGGCACTCGCTGCCTTGGCCAGAGCTCTGCCGCCAGGCAGGAGGGCCCACTTGTCAGCTGCACGGGGTGCCCCAGGCGAAGCTCTTTGCACTCTGCTTGGCGCCAGGCAGGGAAGGCGGCTGGGCGCTTCTCCTGGAGTGGGCCGATCCTGCGCTAGGGCTCCAGGAGATTCACCTCCCCACTTGGAGTTGGGCTGCTCTCTCGGGCAGGGGAGGCTTTTTCATAGTAGGGCGTCATTTTTAAAAGAATGGGCTTTGCCTTTGAACGATGCCTGGGAAGGTGGCGACAGGAGCGCCTGAAGCCGAGTGTCTCCGACAGGGCTCTGTTTGCAGGGAGGAGCCCTGGCCGGCCCCACGTGGCTGCGTCAAACGCCGCGGCAATGCTCCAAACGCCGCGGTGGTGCTCCAAACCAGAAAGCAATGGTGACAGAAGGTCTTCTGATACAAAGTGCCTACCAATACCGAGGCTGACATCCACGCCGACGCCACCAGCGTGCTCCTAGCGGCAAGCCTCCCCGCCCTTCCCCCATTTAGCATGTTTTAAAATAGGCCTAAATTTGGGGGGAGGGGCTTAATTTCATTTTAAGCCTATAAAACATGCTGGGACTTCCTATTGGGGGAGCCCGTATTGTTGGAGAATCACGGTAGATACTGGATACTTGAAATACATAAGACAGATTGTTTCTAACTTCGGAAATTAAAATCTTCCTCTTTCAGCCACAGTAGCCAAATTGGAGAAACTGAAAGCTTGAGAATACGCGATTGAGAATATGCTGTTTCAATAGACAGTTTGGCTTGATACCTTGCAATTTCAACAAAACTTTCCAGCTCCTTTTTACTACATCAGTGACTACTCTTAAAAACTCTGATGGCTCTTTTGGCCAGGTCCTTGCACTCTTGACATATGTTTTTATATGTTCCTTTATCTTAAAGATTTTGGTCTGATTTATCTGGACCAACTGCAATATAGGCTGCTCTATTGCTGCTGCTAGAAAGCATTATGATAATCAATTTTGACAAGTTCAGAAATTAAAAGTAATATTGGAAGATTTAAGCAAGTTAGCAACTGCCAGCTGACATATAAGAAAATTATTCCAAGGACACTGGTCAATTGGAGAACACTATGTGAATGACCTTCAGCATCTGATCCACAATTTGGATAGGAATTAGATCACATTGATGGACCCATTCAAGGATAGCCTCACTTTTCATTTTTGATCTATACTGATGGATGATTGGAAAAATAACAATCAAGTTCCCAGTTATACTCACCACCAGCAAAATCAGGACCAACTCAAGTCAAAAATAAGAGCCAGCATTATTTTACTTTCAAATGTTCAGCCAAAATAATTGTGTCCCATTTCTTAAAAATTTTAAAAACTTTGTGTGACTTAGATGGGCTTTTGGATCAGGGAAAGATTGATATCCAGTTAGCCCAAATGGCACCAGTAATGCCTATATACTATTGCTCTATGTCACAGGTAATCTGGCATATAGATTGATTGGCTATCAACCAAGTAGCAGCTTCATGGACCTGAAGTTTGACAGTGAACATGATATGCCTTGACACCCCATAAAGCCCCCCATAATTGTTGAAACCTTCAAAAGAAGGCTACTATAGTTGACTATAGAAGGAACAGATCAGACGTCCAGCCCTTGCTTATCAATGGAGACCGAGTGGAACAAGTGGCCAGTTTTAAGTTTCTGGGTGTTACCATAAAAGAGGACCTTACCTGGGGTGCTCACATTGCAGCACTGTCAAAAGGGCCCAGCAGAGATTATACTACCTGAGACTTCTCAGAAAACAACAACTGAATGAAAAACTGCTGGTGACCTTCTACCGCTGCATCATAGAGAGTTATTTTAACTTACTGCACCTCTATATGGTTTGCCAGTTGCACAGTGGCAGATAGGAAAGCACTCCAGAGGGTTAACGTCATTGCCCAGAAGATCATTGGTTGCCCTCTCCCCTCTTTGGAAGAGTTTTAGAACTCCCACTGCCTTAAGAAAGTTCAAAAGATTCTCAAAGACCCATCTCATCCTGGGAACCCTTTTTTTTAACTATTACCATCTGGCAGACGGTACAGAATAATAAAAACAAGCACAAATAGGCTGAAAAATAGCTTCTATCCCAGGGCAGTAGCTCTTTTGAATTCTACTGTATAGTGCAGTGTTGGGGGTTTTCGGTTCAATGTGTGAAGTGTGAAAGATGTGTGTTTCCGTTTATTTTCATGATCATGATGTGCACTGAAGATGGTGTTTCTTTTCGTCGTATGGGGTGCAATGGCAATAAAGTAAATTAAACTAAACTAAACTATGACCAGTACAATTATATGGACTACATACCTTGTGAGAATGAACCTGGCTGAACACTCTGAATACTTGGAATTCTTTAGTTTCTTCCTTCCTTCCTTGGATTTAGCATGGCTTCAAGTTCATGAGTTTAAATTGTTCGGTCAAATAGAAGAGTAAGACTCAAGCCCCCATGCTGTAAAAAGCATGTTCCAATTTCCACTCTAGGGCCCTAACAGGACACAAGAAAGAAAACACTTTATATGGCTTCTGCCAAAAGTGCGCTGAGTGACTTACTGGTTCAGGAAGCAACATGCTAACTATTTGCCTTCCCTGTGATTATTTTATTGTTACATCCCATCTTACTGGCTGGCCAAGTAAGCTAGAACATAATGGATTTCAGTAGAGTCTTTAATGCTAGTCTAGAATGCGTGCTCTTGAAAATTGTGTAACTGAAATTCTCCACCCTTAGTTATAGTGAGTTTCTTTGAAAAGCTTTTTTCATTTCTCAGCAGATGGACTCAGTTGAACATTCAAACACTTCATCGCTAGCTTTCCCACAATCCCTCCCAACTATTGACCCAATATCAAATTTCCTTCATCCAGATTTACTGACTCTTGGAATCTACAATGGCAATACTGAGGGACGTCATTTCAAAAGCATTGAAAAGAACAATCCATTCTTTCCTGTCATCAGTTGCAACTCTATATTTTTTTCATTAAAAAAGTCATCCAGATCATTTTCTGGAACAGATGCTCTTTCCAACTGATTTTAGAACTCTTTGAGTGCCTGCAAAAGACCTGGATTTCCACCAAACAATTTCTCAGGAGGGCAAATCTGAAAGTGATTAATAAAAAAAAAAGTTTTCTATCCCATATGACAATGTTGAGTACGCAGTTGTTTTGCACACAGTTTTCCCAGCATTTGATGAGCAACATTTCTGGGATTTCAAGGACCAATTTCTTATTAGTTATCTGGATATCATTTTAGTGTAATTTATTCTCCCCCCTACTCAGAAATATGTACAGCATGTATAGGCAATGTTGTTGAGCCTTTGGAAGAAGGGCCTGTGTGCCAAATTGTAGAAGTATGAATTTCAGATAATCACTACTGATTTCTTGCATTGTCAGATTTAATCTGAAGGAATTCAAATACACTTGTCAAAGATGGAAGCCACTTTCTTTTGGTAGCCTCATCAAGAAAGCAAAGTCTTCCTGCCTCTACATAATTCATAACTGCTATTATGTGAAGGTCATATGCTTGGGCACTTAGGAACAGATCACTTTTGAAAAAATAAAGAGGGCTTTCACCTCACCCCATATAGCCCTTTGTGGTAGATACAGGTTTAGCAGAAGAGGCTATATAATTACAAGTTCCGGAGAATCTCAGCCTTCATTTCCTCCCATGCACTGTTTCAATATATATTATATATCACAAAGAATTGTATGCTATTAGAGTGACATTTAAAACCCAGAGGCATTCATAGGAAGAGGCCCAGCAGACCATAGATCATGACAGATCACTGTAACTTGAAATGTCTCAAGAATGCACCTAAGCTGAATGATTGATAGTCACTATCTTTCTTGCACTTTAATTCTGACATAATCTCCAGTGCCCATAATATAGGATCTGATACTTTTCTTGAATCTGGAATACTGCGTGTGATGATTTGCCTCCTTCATTTGTGATGTCTCCAGAAGCTTTGCATCTATGATACTCCTTGGCTTTTTGATAAAGCAAATCAAGCAACTGTTGCAAAGCAATTCTTGGACAGAAGCATGACCCAAGGAATCAGAATACAGCCATTTCTCAGCCCACATCATGCCCCTGAGTTCATGCAGTCCTAAGGCTACTGTTACATACTTCCCAGTCTGTTATGGGAGAAATTCTTGAAATAGAGTGGTAGCAGTTCCCTGTAAGAAAAGATAGATTTTTCAAGATCTTCCTTCTGGTTGTTAGATTTTTGGTGTTCACATATTAGATTTGATATTTAAAAGCATATGACCTGGAGCAAGGAATTTGGTTCACTGGGCATTTCTGGCAAGCATTACTCTGCACATTTCTGACAAACATCAAGATATCTCTCTTTGTCAACCTGTCATACCCAGTCCACTGTCTACTAGACCAGAAATCCATTTCCAACAAGACAGCTGGAGAGAATACTAATAAAGGATTTATGTTTATTCACAGGATATAAATAACCAAATAACGAAACTTTGGATAGCACTCTCAGGTTTTTTTTTTCTTGTATGCATTTTGAATTTTTGGGCCATAGCAACAGATCAAATGTTGCAAGAACTGCAAGCATTTCATCAGATTCTGTCAGGCCAATTCAAGCAAGTCAAAGAGAAAACAAACACATCATTACCGTCACTGGCAACCTGGTCTATCAGTTGGCAATCCATTGTAAGAGTTTCAGCATGATGGACTTAAGTAACTTAAAGAATGTGGACAATTCATTGGTCTTTAATTGTGGCCATCAGCAACCCAGTGGTTTTTTGGGGGGTCCCTCTTTCACTAAAATCTATCTTGTTTTCCATAGATATTTACCAATACTGGGCTCAGTGAATCCTGGTAAACCCATGCTGCCAATTTCTACCTCTTCCTTGTCCAACTGTCATTATCATTATCCAATTATCAGGCAGAAAATGAAGCCATCAGCATGTTGGACCTGTGGAAGCTTTACTTTATCAGTATCTTATTGACCAGCAGACTCCCAACATGTAATTTTGATGGCTCTGGGTTCTCAGATATTTCTGCATAAGGAGTCAGACTCAGTCCAAGAGACTGCTGATTAGGATAGCAAGCAACCAGACTCTGGCTTTATAAGGTACCAAGCTCTAAATTAAACTTTCATCTAATGATCAGTAGAAATCAGCATGACTCTACAGAAGGAACTATCAACTGCTCTAATTACAGAAATTCTTGGTATATAGTGGGAACTTCCAGATTCTCTGCTCTTGTTGTTTGTGGGGGGGAGGGGAACCCTTGTACTTCTTGACTGTTTTTCCTGTGAATTCCCATCATTTGGCTTGATTTCTGGACCAGTTTTCTGTCTGAAATTCTCTAGGTCTTGACTCATGGACCGTTCTTGGAAGATCCAGCTTTCCTGTTTTTAGTTTTTTCACATGAATAGATTTACAACACTGAAACGTTTTCCCAGAAACAACTCATGTCTTCTATTTTTCCAAGCCTTTGCTCCTTGTTTAATAGTACCCCTTTGTTTCTACCTAAGTTTCCGTTGAATGATTCTTGATAGAGGTCCACAAATTTGTAATTGCCTTGCTTTTTCTTTGCCATCAATCTGAGGTTTGCATAGGACGTTAAGGGGGAAGGCTGGGGAAATTATAGTTGAATTGAATCAGGGAGATCTTGAGTTAAAAAAAAAAAAACAATGTGTGAAACATTATATGTTTGCAGTGGAATCAGGGATTATTCAATGCCTTTAATTTTTTCAGCTTGCTATTTTTAACCTCTTTTTTTGCACTGTTAACTTATGCTAAAAGATGAATGATAGCTAAATATATACATAATTCATGCAAATGTTAACTTTTTTCTCTCATCGTTTTCTCCTCAGGCCTCTCTCATTGTCACAGAAGAACTCCATCTTATTACGTTTGAAACAGAAGTTTACCACCAAGGTTTGAAAATTGACCTGGAGGTAAGAACGTGTCATATCACCAGTTCTATTAACTGTAGCTTGACTTCTTTATGGGAAGGCTTATTTATGGTTGGAATGGAAGCTTCTGTATTGTAGTAATAGTTTAGATGACATCTTGGAATTTTGTCAGGAACAAAATCTAATATAACACAGGAAGCAAGAAGCTTTATTTGAATTATGGTAACATTCAGGTAACAGTTTCCAAGAAGACACATAAAAGAGATAATGGTGCCCATATAGAAATTTCACTAACAGTGCACAATTGCCATATTTTCTTGGAAAAAATAAAGGATCTGAATAACCTGAAATGGAGCAAATCTGAAAGAGGCTCAAAAAAAATTGTAAACTAACCATTGTAACTTTGCTTCACAAAGGAAGATTCAAAAACAAAACCAAGATGGGTAATGAGATAAGTGGTGCTAAATTTGATAAATAAATAAATAGAATAATTAAATTAAATGAATCTAAAGGACAGCTTTCTAAAATAAAGCTTTATAGTAATGGATGTATAGTCATTGTCCGTGATATTTATTTTGCCTTTATATAGGAAACTATTCCTCTGAAATGAATGGAGCGTTCACTTCCTTAAATGAATATAGTTCTAATGGTTAGTTTATGCTATAAACTATCAAACTCAAGGCCTGTGGGCTGGATCTGGCCTGCAGGGTCCTTAGATCTAGCTCATGGAAACAGTGAAGGAGTGGTCTGTGGTGCCTCCGCCAGCAAAAATGGAGCTTGGAAGGACCATGTGTGGCCCTACCTGGCTCCATTTTCAGCCATGATGGCCTGCAGCTCCTGCCAGCTCTCTTTTTGCTGGCAGTGGACTGCAGGAAGCTGTTACAGCTTAAAACAGAGCTCAGGAGCCTGTTTTCACTGGCAAAACATTCAGGCCACCACAGGTGCCCCTGGCACAAGGGACATCAAGCTGGCCACATCCACCCTGGCCACACCTACCCCAGCTCCCCAAATCAAATACAACCCTGGTGAGACCTTCATTGGAATCCAGTTTGACACTCCTGCTATAAACCTTTCTCTGAAATATGAGTCTCCAATCTTAAAAAAGGACATTTATGAAAAGGGAGACTAGAAAATCAAAGTGGATCAACACACTCTTTCAGTCTTAGAATTTGCTGTGGTCCATTGAAGCAGAAACAATTGTTAAACTGCTCTTAGCATATTACCATTTTAATGTTGATACCACAGCTTGTTTCATTACAGAGCTGCAAAATGGTTTTGTGAATGTTCTACTTAGTGAGATGGGAGAACTGAAAAATTAATTATTTAATCTGCTTGTGAAGAATAAGATCCTAGGACTCCAAAAAAAGATAAGTTTGTGCTCAGGTAACTTGTATTCTTTTCCCCTAGACCCATTCACTTCCTGTAGTGGTGATCTCCAACATTTGCCAGATGCCGAATGCATGGGCATCAATTTTGTGGTATAACATGCTGACAAACAATCCCAAGGTATGCTATGCAGTGAAGGCATCAGTGCAGAGGGATGGGGAGGGAAGAGGCTGTTTCTCGTGATTTCATGAACCATGAATAATTCCTCTCTTGGCAGAACGTGAACTTTTTCACAAAGCCACCCATTGGCACATGGGATCAAGTTGCTGAGGTGCTTAGCTGGCAGTTCTCCTCAACCACCAAACGAGGACTCAGCATAGAACAGTTGACAACTCTTGCAGAAAAGCTACTTGGTAACAAACTCCCCCCCCCCCACTTTAACATTTATTGACCCTAAGGTATTGCCATCTTCCCAGTTGACTAACGGTTTTGTTAAATTCATAGTGGAATTTTCAATTATAGACTTGGAAAATCATTGGCTGAGGATTGAAACCCAGGCCCAGAGTATGTACAGAATGCTACAGTGTTGGCAATCCCCACCCCACCCCGAACTCCTGAAAAACATGTAAAAAGGCAATTACCTTACTTTTAAAAGTCCCTTTCCTTCAAGGAAATAAAGATGGTATGGAAAGATTTCTCTCCCATTGCTAACATCTCAAGTGAGTAGTGACTGATGTCCAATTTAAACATCTGATCACATTAAACTATGGTTTATTTGGATTCTTGAATCAATCACAGTTAGCTGAGATCACATAACATTCTAAACTATAACGTTTGGTTTACAAATCACAAAATTTAGATTAACCCAGTATGCTAAAATGTGTGTCTGATATAAGTCATGATGACATTGTTTGTGTGATATGATGCACATAATACCTATTCTCCCCTCCAACATCCATCTACATTAAGCCAGAGCAAACTGAGTTATATTTCATGTTAGCTGAACATATGAGTCCAGTGAACAGCTGCCCAGGAGCTTTCTGGTGACTCTCAATGGCAGACAAGGGGATTAGAATCTGGCTCTCCTTTATCATTGCTGAAAATTTAATATTGTAACTATACCATAATGGCTCCATTTAATTTTTATTTGATTTGATTTTAATATTTTTGGTCTAATGGTTAAGGCACCAGGCTAAAAAGTAGAAGCCCATGAGTTCAAATCCTTCCTTAACCATAAAAGCTGGCTGGGTGCCTCTCCAGTCTCTCCAGTTATTTTCAGTCTAACTCATCTCATAGGATTTTTGTTGGGAAAACAGGAGGATGAAGGTGTGTTGGATATTTTTGCCATCTCAAGTTATTTGTAAAAATAATAAGGGATATAAACAAATAATTTTCTTTTCATCCATTTCCATTATTTGTTCTAGGACCTGGTGTCAATTACTCTGGATGCCAAATAACATGGGCCAAATTCTGCAAGGTAAGGGTTTGGGAAAGTGAGACATATGATCATGAGTCAAACTGTGAGCTAGTTTGCTTAATGGCCTTCTTAATTTACCCTCTGCAGGAGAACATGGCAGGAAAAGGCTTTTCATTCTGGGTTTGGCTGGACAATATTATTGACCTGGTGAAGAAGTACATCTTGGCACTTTGGAATGAAGGGTAAGCGTGATCAGAAAAATCATAATTGTTGACAACATGTCTGTATAGAAATAGCTGTTCTTGTCACTTATGTGTCCTCAAAGGTGAGAAAGTTCTAAACCAGCCTTCATCAATTTGGTGCTCCCTGTCCCTCTTTCCTCCCAAATTTGAGGACACTTGCATATAGGATCTTAGTCAATTTTAAAAGCACTGCTTTAACAATACAATAAATGGATCCATAAAATAAACTGGCCATATTGACTACAGCAGACAGCTATTTTGTGATAATTCTTGGGGTGCATTCAGAATTTCAAATGAGCAAAAAGTTTGGGGAATCACTATGCTGCATAATTACAACCAATTCTACGATTGGCTCTTTATAAATAAAACATACCATATTGAAACTATATATTTTTTCCTCCTTCACCTCCAGATATATCATGGGCTTCATCAGCAAAGAGAGGGAAAGAGCCATCCTGAGCACAAAACCTCCAGGAACCTTTTTGTTGCGTTTCAGCGAAAGCAGTAAGGAAGGTGGAATCACTTTCACATGGGTGGAGAAGGATATTAGTGGTAAGGAATGCAGTCCTGAAATGATAAAAGTGCCATGCACTAGACTAGATTATGTGCCATTAAGTCATAGTCAGCACATAGATTTTATCTATGATAATCTGTATCTAGACCAGTCCTTCAGGTCCTCCAGTAGTGTAACTTATCACCACTGACACTGAATCCGTCCAGCTTGCTAATGATCATCGTCCTCTTTTCTTCCACCTTTCTCAGCTCTCCCCCGAAAGCAATGAAACCTAAAAATAAGCATTTAATATGTATTCAAGAATTTCAGTAAGTTAATCTATTACATGGGAATAAGGCCAGAATATATTTATTTCAGAACTAATAAGTACATTTTCTTTTTCAATACACTTATGCCCTATCAAGCATCCATCTAGGAAGAGGTGTTCATTTGTAAGAAAAAAAAGAAAATGCTGGTTTGAAGAAAAGGTTCAGCATCTGTCATTTTTATAGGAGTTGTGAGTCCTTGTCAACTTTCTGTGTGTTCGAACATAAAATGTGTAAAAATACATAATTTGTATGCAATTTTCTGTAATACTTGCATTTATAGTTACTGTCCCTAATATATACATCTTATGTCATTTAGGAGCCAATGCCACAACTAGGAATAAATCAGAAATAATATATGCATATTTAACACTTAACAATTAATCCACACATTAACTATCTTGTTTTAAACCAAAATATAGCAATAATAGGACAAGTTTTAAGCAATTTGAGTTAATACTCAAAGTCTCTAGCAGCAAGGTAATTACAACATAACATTAAGGAATCTATTGCAGGCATAGCATTTTTGTTACTGTATATTAAATTTTAAAATCATGGGAAATTACACAATATTTAAAGCAATATTTCATTGGTTTATCAGGATAAGACATTCAATTTCCTTATTCCTTTAATAAAAATTAGGAATAATTCAGAAATACAGGGAACAAAAATTAAAAAATAAGACTATAAACTACAAGCATTCGTGGATGATTTGGTTTTTTGTATTGAGGAGCCACTAGAATCAGGCCCAATTTTGATAGAGGAATTAGAAAAATACGGAGAGCTTTCAGGATTTCAAATCAACAGAGACAAAACAAAAATGCTAGTGAAAAACATAACAATTAGAAATAAAAAGGAGCTAGAAAAAGTAATGGGACTACAAATTGCAAAAAAATTAAATATTTAGGAATATGGTTAACAGCAAAGTGCTCCACAATAAAAGAAGACAATTACACCAAATTATTCAATCAAATTTAAAAAGATTTGGAAAAATGGGGGACTCTACAATTATCGTTATTAGGAAGAATAGCAACTATAAAAATGAATTTCCTGCAAAAGATTTTATATTTATTTCAAACAACTCCAACAAAATTAGATAAGAATTTTTTAGAGAACTTAATAGAATAATTAGAAAATTTGTTTGGGCAGGCAAAAAAGTCTGAATAAAGTTAAAAGATTTACAGGATAGTAAGAGCAGAGGTGGCCTTGGGTTTCCAGATTGGGAACTATACCATAAGGCAGCAATACTTGTATGGATACGAGATTGGATCAATCTAAGGAAAAAAAGAATATTAACCATAGAAGGGCATGACATCAAAGAGGATGGCATGCCTTCCTGTGGGACAAAGAAAACAAACCGTATCTATACTTTTATAGACATAAAATAAGAAATGTGCTGATACAATCATGGAAACAAATAAAGAATAAATATTATTTGAAAATTCCAAACTAGGTATCTCCCTTGGAAGCAGTAATCCACTCCAATATAACGGAGGTTAAGAAAATGGCTAGATATAGGGAAATTCTAGATGACCAAGGGAACTTAAGAGCAGACAGAAATTGGAAGAGCAGGAAATAAAACTGGATTGGTGGACCTATATGCAATTCAAACAAGATATAAAAAAAACAAGGAATTTGGAATAGATAATGAAATACAAAAACTAGAAAAAATCTTGATTGGCCCAGATGAGAAATTATTATCAAAGTTATATAAACATTTATTAGAATTTTAAAGAGCCGAAGAAATTGTGAAAGGAATGATGATTGCATGAGTTAGGAACTTTGGACATACTATTGATCTGGAAGAATGGGAAAAGATTTGGAATGTGAATTATAAAATAACAAAATCGGCAGCATATAAGAAAAACCAACATAAAATATAAAACGTTGGCATTTGGCACCTTCAAGACTGGTTAAGATTTACCCTAATTTAAAACCAAATTGTTGGAAGTGTGGACAAGGTACCTTCTTTCATTCTTGGTGGACATGCCCCAAAGCGAAAAAATATTGGAAAATGATTCAAAAGTGGTTAGAAAAGTTAATAAAAAACAAAATTGATTTTGTCCCGGAATTATTCCTCTTAGGAGTAATAAAAAAGAACTATAATAGAAAGATAAAATATCTTACATTACATATATTAACAGCAGCAAGAATTTCATATGCTCAGTACTGGAAAGAAAACTTTATACCACCTGAAGGCTTAATAAAAAAAAAAATTAGAGTGTGTGGACATGAATAAATTAACTATGGAATTAAAAGCGAAAACAGATACAGAATACAATGCAGTATTGGAAACATGGTTATTTGGATAAGATAATAGATATAAAAATAGAAAATGTAAATAATGTATATAATAAGTAAGAGAGTATGAAAGTATTATGCATTGTAAGTTTTGATAGGACAATAAATGTATATATAATGTCACAGCGCTGTTTAATAACTATTGGCCTGCTGCCATCAACAGCTTCCCGCCGCCCAGTGCGCTCCCACAGGGTTGCCCTCCTCGGGGTTCCGCCGCCTGATCGTTGCCGGTTAGCGACCCCGAGGGTGCGGGCCTTCTCTGTGGGGGCCCCCTCCCTGTGGAATGATCTGCCTCCGGAGATACGGGCCATTACCGACATCCAAACCTTCTGCCACGCAGTAAAGACCCTGTTTTTCCAGCAGGCCGGCCTGGCCCAGTAAACGGTTTTTGGGGGTTTTTAAATTAATTTAGGTTTTAAATTTTTAATATAATCCTTAAATTTTAAATTTTAGTAATATTTTGTACTTAATGGGATTTTGGCCGGATCAATTCTGTTTAATTTGTTTTTAATTGTACATATTGTTCATTTTTAGTAGGCTGTACACTGCCCGAGTCCCTTTTTGGGAGAGGGGGCGGTATAAAAATTTAATAAATAAATAAAATAAATAAATTGGTATTATGTATAAATGGAAAAAAATTCAATAAAGCATTATTTTAAAAAAAGGTATGTAATCAAAAATAATATATGCATATTTAACACTTAACAATTGATCCACACATTAACCATCTTGTTTTAAACCAAAATATAGCAATAATAGGACAAGTGTAAGCAATTTGAGTTAATACTCAAAGTCTCCAGCAGCAAGGTAATTACAACACAACATTATTAAGAAATCTATTGCAGACATAGCATTTTTGTTACTGTATATCATAGGAAATTACACAATATTTAAAGCAATATTTCATTTGTTTATCAGGATAAGACATTCAATTTCCTTATTCCTAGGTTTTGCGAATAACTTATTTTCATCAACTTCTGTCTCTTTAGGCTTTATAGGAATCTATGGAAGGTCTGTCCCATCCTTGCTAAGATTCTTTAAATGGAAGTGGCAAAGATTAAACCAACAAACATATTACTTCTTCTTCAAGACATGCTGATATTTTATTTTTCATAGAAGTTACCATGTGTAATATATAAATCAGAATCTGTAACATCAGAAGAATTCATCTGTTTACTAATAGTATAATCAGTGATGACCAATTTCTAATCAGTGTACAAGATTTATTTTGAATTTTGTGATATTTTTCAGATTAGATTTTTATTGTTGTGAGTTTGATTCTCCCACTTTTCTCCCCATCCTGGGCAAAGGGTCTATTGTTCCTTTTTAATCCTCTTTCTACAGGAAAAACACAAATTCAGTCAGTGGAGCCATACACCAAGCAACAACTCAATAATATGTCATTTGCTGAGATTATTATGGGTTACAAGATCATGGATGCCACCAACATCCTGGTTTCCCCGCTTGTTTATTTGTACCCTGATATTCCTAAGGAAGAGGCCTTTGGAAAATACTGCCGTCCTGAGAGCCAGGAGCATCCTGAAGCCACTGACCCAGGTAGTTGTTGACTTTCTGTGCTGTCCCTCCCCAGATTACTGTAGGTATGTTGCAGTCCTAAACTCACTCTGCAAGCGCTTCCTTACACCATAAATAATGTATAAATTATGTCTACAGGGAGAAAGGAAGAATGCCTCCAAAGTGCCTCCTAAAACCCAGTGGGAAAAGAAAAACCTTTGAGCTTTCTTAAATGTGCCCTATGGTCTTACCTACTTTGTATTATTATTCCATCAGGTGGCCAAAAGCATTAAATAGGGATCTTGGCTGTTAAAAGGATGCTTATATTTGCAAAAAGGAACTGGAAATTGGACCTTGGAGAAAGATTCTTAATGTTGCTGGCATTTTTTTATTTTTGGATGGAGGGATATCTTCATGGGGAACTATATGCATCTTACATGCAGTATGGTCAATGCAAACTTCAATGGAATTTAATGCGATTTACTTTTGATTAAATATACATAGGATAACTGACGATGGAGTCTTTAACTTACAAAGCAAATCATACTCTATTCCCTATAGTAAAATTGAATTTAACTCCTGAATTCCATTTTCTTGGCATAGAAGTGGTTTATTGTTGCATTTCAAATGGTCTCAAAGAAATATTAAACAACCCTGACTTTCTTTGCTCTCCATTTCAAACAAATCAGCCTGTTTATTACCGTGAAGCCATCTAGGAGACTTTTTACTCAATACATTAGGATTTCTCAACAAAACCGTCATGTTACATGTAGAAGTGAATGCCCTGTCAGCCACTTATATAAACCAGCAAATTTTCCTACAGACTGTTTTCTAATTTAATCTGGTGCTGTTGGTAGCTCTTGTTGATTAGTTAAAAACAAACACTGGGGGAAAATGAAAAGGCAATTTAAAAATAAGCCTTTAGAATGCTTGTCTGTTTTTATTACCCCCAAGGTTACTTTGCAAGTCCAATCATACGCGAAGGCAAGAATATCTAAATTTAGCATTTCCATTAAGCAAAATTTAAATGTACCTACAGGTAAATCAAGGATTGTCAATTAAAACAACACAATTCACAATTCTGGGATAATTCTCTATTTGCTTTCTCCTCATATACCTATCTCCAAAATCTTTTTACTGAAACAAACAAACAAAAATACAATTTGAATAGGAGACCCTTTTTGCATTTTATGATACACAAACTAAGGGATATTTTTCTCTTGTCCACAAACAGGCGCTGCTCCATATCTGAAGACTAAGTTCATCTGTGTAACCCCGTAAGTCTGGTTTCTTCACTAAAGCTAGCACCCATGGATTCTATCAAGCAATTACATAATATTTGTTTATATCACTCTCCCCAGTTATTTGTGCTTCAGT
The DNA here is from genome assembly GCA_023653725.1 of Bungarus multicinctus. Classification (NCBI taxonomy): domain Eukaryota; kingdom Metazoa; phylum Chordata; class Lepidosauria; order Squamata; family Elapidae; genus Bungarus; species Bungarus multicinctus. The sequence continues at coordinate 101,978,863 of CM042840.1, forward strand.
CCAACCAAAGATTCTCTAAGGCCGCCCTCACCAACATAGCCAGGCAAGACACTGAGAGCAAATATCACTCCTTACTAGTACTGATGATGTTATCTAGTTAGGATAATAAAATATCTGCAAGAAAACAAGTAAGCTCAGAGAGCATCAAGGACCCCTCATTTCAACCCTGAGCTACAAATATTCTCCTTTATTGGTATTTGTGCTTCAATTATCAATGGTTTTTATTCCAAAATAGATAATATATAGATAAAAAATACAGGTGGCCGTCAGCTTATGACTGTAATTGAGCTCAAAATTTCCATTATTGGACAAGACAGTTGTTAAGTGACTTTTTCCCCATTTTACAGCTTTCCTTACCATAGTTGTTAAGTGAATTATTGCAATTATTAAGTTAGCTACACAGTTGTTAAGTGAATTTGGTTTTTCTATTGACTTTGTTTCTCAAGAAAGTTGCAATAGGTGGCCATTTGACCCCAGGACACTGCAACCATCATAAATATGATTCAGTTACCCAACGTCCGAATTTTGATCCTGTGACTATGGAGATGCTGCAACAATCATAAGTGTGAAAAATATATGTCACTTTTTTCAATGCCCTTCTAACTTCAAAGTGCCACTAAATGAATGGTTGTAAGTTAAGGACTACCTGTAGCAAAAGGAAGAGCTGGTGTTAATTGTAGAGTCTCCTAGCAACATTTCTTGCTTCTGCTGTGCAGATTAGAAATGTAATTGCTTCTGCTGCACAGAAACCTCTTAATTAAGCTGTATGCAACTTGCCTCTATATAAAGCCATTTTTGTAGACCTTTCCCCCAATTGTGTTGCCAAAATCCAATAGCACTAAGCTAGATTACAACAATCCATTTAAAACTTTTGACAGACACAAAATAAAACAAAATAATTGTAACAGAGAAGGAAAAATATTTTTGTGTGTATGATACAATTAGTGGTGACTCCAAAATTCTTTTCCTGTCTCCGTTGTAATGAATAAAAAGTAATAAGCCTCATTTGAGTCCAGTTTGATTCCTGGTAAATTCATAGACCTCCGGAATATAATATGCCAACTGATTACTGGTGCCAGGATATTTTTCAGCTTCCTAAAGCCCTGAGAGGTCTCCCAACAAGTGTTTAAAAGACCAATCCCTGCTTATCTTGTAAGCCCAAGTAGCCATTCGGTGAGAGTACATTATATTATCCTCACTATTCTATTAATGCCTTCTCTAGTCTATTTCAGAGGAATCTAGTATTTGCATGAATATCTCTTGAAGAGCCATGTCTGACCAAATCTTACATAGCTTCTAACTTTTGTGTCTTTTTGCTAACTTCTCTTCTTCCCACCACCCATCCCATCTTTTCAGAACAACTTGCAGTAGCACTATTGAGCTACCCATGTCTCCCCGCACACTTGAATCCCTGATCCATTTTGGCAGTAATGGTGAAGGAGCTGATGGAAATGCCAGCGGGCAGTTTGGTGAGTGTATGGCTAATAGTTCAACTATCTGTGGTGGAAGGATAGGAGGATCACTTTGTTCCTGCTGCTTTGGTAGTTAGGCAGTTATGCAAAGCATAACTTCTTAATCATCCAACTATCATTTAAACCAGAAGGAGGCAGCATTGTGTTTTCCAGATTTTTGACTCTTCAGCTTAAATACTGCACACTCCTTTATTATGTACTTAGTTGCTACTGTATTTCACTCAATAAACCATGATTGTTGACAGGGTTTTCCAACCAGTTTTGCAAACCAGAATTTAATTTCAGTTTAATCTTTGTAGTTTGTCCATTCACAGAAAATGAGTGAATAAACTTATAAAATAAAAGATCCCCGTTTGCCCAAACATAAACATAACACTTGTTTATCATTTCCCAAACCACAGGAAAGCTACATAATGCTTAATGTGGGGGGTTAAATGGAAGTACCTTAATTGATTAAAATTGCTTAATTTTGATCAAATGTTTGGGTCAAATGACAAAGTGAAATGCCCGTTAATAAAGAGTTGAATTGGCAGAAGGACAGACTAAGGGTAAAAGCAAGAACAAAAGATAGCTATATGACATGAGGAAATGTCAGGAATAGGTATGTTCCAGAGTCTTAAGTTTCCATATTCAAAAATGAATGAATGAGCAAGACAGAAGATAAAATGAAATTTGTGGGACAGAAATACCAATGAAATTTTAATGAAATAATGAAAGAACAGCAGCTCATAGCCCTCACAGATGTATAATACTGAAAGATGAGAAACTCCAAAGAGAGAATGAAGAAGAATGAAGAATAAAAATAGTGACAGGTTGGCCAGAATAAAACTAATAAAATGCAACTTCATTTAACAAGTCAGTGGGAAACAGCTCTTGAATGCAACATCTGGTAGACTACATTTCATCTGGCCTTTAAAAACAAAATCTGCTGAGCATGTATATAGTTGCAATGTGAAATTGGATTGCATTCCTCTCCTTCTGTATCTCTTGCAGAGTCCTTGCAGGTATTCGACATGGAAATGACTGCTGAATGTGCCAATTCACCCATGTGATCACCTTTTGTAAACAGCTGACCATTTTTGGCTTCTTGGCATCAAACATTTACTCCCTTTACAGCATCATGAAGCTCAGTCATCTCAGCTCCGCGTATAACAGGAGACATTTGATTGAGGGTCCTCCTTCAAAGTACACCACTGCTGAGCTTCTTGCCTCATCTCAAGACAGTTGGAGGGAAGAAATTCTGTTTAACTTTAGCTGTTCTTTCCCACTGCAAAATTTTCCATTATGTATACTGGTTATTAATGTAAGGAGTGAAGATTTTGTTCTAGTGTTTAACTAGACCAAGTGTTTCCCTTCAACAGTGCTTTTTGGTCTTCTGCGCATTTTTATTGCATGGCACAAAAAGCTGTTTCTGTAATGCTACTCTCTTTTAAGTGTTCTATCCAGAAATAAAGCAGTTGAAATTGACAGGCAGGAGTCTGTTCAAGTAGCCCAGGAAGAGGAACGGATATAGAAAAGAACACTTTTTAGAAATGAGTGTGTGTATTTGTTTCTTTTCCAAAGCAATGTATTTTTGGTTCCCTGCTTTTGAACCCTTCTGTGATGATCAATACACCTTAATAGAACAGTCCTGCAAGGTAAGGGCTAGAAAAGTAGCCAATAGTATGGTTTCTTGGCATCTTGAGCTTTGATGCTCCTTCTAAAGACTTTAGAACATTCCAACAGACTGCTAATACTCAAGATTGCAGCATAAACCCCAGTGGAAACAGTATTTGAACCCCAGTCATTCAACTGAAAAGTCAGTTCTCCTTCCACTTCCTTTCACCCAAACTTTTGATAATGGGAAAATGTTTTACTGTCTACAGATTAAGGCATTGGATTGAGATAATAGGACAAAGATGAACTGATAGTTCAGTGTTAGGCTCCATCAAAAATTTGTTGTCAGCATGTAGTTCGTTACTTTTATGATTATTTATTGCACTTTTATTTACTTTGCCCTAAAATGACCTAGGACACCATTCATCCTTAAAAAGAAAGGGTGGGTTTTCCTTCTAGCAAAATTAAGAATCCTGCTGCTGAATAATGACTGTCCCATAATGATCCAAATATTATGGCTGAGTGGAATTTAAATCTGCTCTACAGGACAGATGTCCAGTGATAGCCTTTGAGCACTATTTCAAATACTATATTAGTAACCAGCTATTTAAAGTAGTTAAAAGGTTATCGGTATTTTTTCTCTCCCTCCATAAGCTATATTGATTAAAACTGTCCCTTTAAAATATTTTAACATTTGAACTGTTCATTATCCATTCATTTCTGTCAGCATTATTATCCTCTCCTTGTGGCCCCCTTCTCATATGGCCTTTTAAATTTAGCCCCAGCTGGAGCCAATGTTACTCAGTTGCTGCTTGGCTATTATAGTTTCTCCATTGTAGGAATTAGAGGCTTCTAATGCTGAAGAGACCCACTCTAATCTCACTGTGGTTCAGTGGAGTTGAAAAGTGGCAATACAAGAAGATGATGAAAGAAATTTGTTTCCAGTCATTAGAACAACCACTTGAAAACTGATGCTTTCCAGATGTGCTGGACTTCAACTTTCTGGTTCAAGGTGATGAAGTTCAACTGATCTGGAGAGAATTAATTCAAGGAAGGTTGATTCAGAGGCACTGATTTGCAACATTCATACAGAAAAATGAATCATTGTTTGGTTTGCTCAATAAGCTACTGTGCCTATGAAAGCCAAATCCAAACATAGTTAATATAGTGTTTGAACTCAGCTAATTGCTAGATAAAGAGATAGAAGATTTTCTAGTCCAAACTGTACTTTTCACCTGCAGATGGTTAGGGAATCTGCAGCTGTGTTATAACCACAGTCTGGATAATGAGACTTGTAATCCTACCTAGTCTTCTTCTCCATTTTGCAGCCACAGCAATCTTTTAGGAAGAGAATAGTGATCTCCAATCATGCTAAACTAGAATTGTTTCAATGCTAAGCTGCTACTGTCTTTCCCAATCAAGTTATTTTTTGTACCATTATTTCCCTTCTCAAATTGTTCAGTGTTTTCTTTTTCTTATTTTTTCTTTCTTGCTGTATCAAGTTGCTCTCGAAGAACATAGCCATTTTAATTTCTTTGTATATTTTATTGCTGGTCCTACAAGCTTCAGCTTTCTCATAAATAAATTCTGCTACTTTATTTCTCTGTTGGAGTCAATATTTTGTCCATCGATAAATGGCTTATGACTAAAGAAAATCAAATGATTGGTATGCACAATAATGAAATGGGAGAAGAGAAGAAACTTTATATAGTCAAATGACAGCCAAGAATAAAGATATTTTTTCTATTGAAACCAAACTTATAACAATTTTTGGATGTTATGCTATAAACACTACCAGAATGAAATAAAGCCACAAATATGTCTGATTTGAAGTGCCACTTTTTAAGGCTGACAAACTGGAATATGTGTAGACTTGGTAACTAGAATATGAGGAATAGGGCAATCAAATCCTATCCAGAAATATTGAAAGAATAAATTATGTCTAGTTTAGGGAAGGATAGGTTAGAGATGGACATGATAGATTTTTTAAAATATGTGATTAGACATGTCTTGTTCTCTTACTTCAGATGGAATCAGGAAAGAAAAAGTTATGAAATTACACATTAACGAGCCACAATGGCTGGTTCACAGATAGCATCACAAAAATGAAGACTTTTCCATAAGCATTTCTGAATTTTTTAAAGAGTAAGGGTATGTGTGAAGTTTGAGTCAACAACAGAATGAAAACAAATAAAAGATTATTGTCTTCCTCTCCCTTTTTTATGGCAAGCAAGCATATAAATAAGCAACTCTCTTCCATCATTTAACAGAGCTATTTATGGATGGTCTCATAATATCACTGATCCCCTGTAGTAGAAATGGTAGAAGGAAATGCTGCCTGAGTTAAGGTTTCTATTAGATGTTGAAGGGCCAAGTTATGATTCTGATTTAAATTATATACATACACACACATGTACATATATATACATACATACATGCATACATACATACATATAAATGAAAGATGTCCACTGTCAACTTTAATGGTTCAGCAAGGCCAATGGCTGAACTGGAAGTAGGTTGTGAATGCTGAAACTTATAGTCTAATCAACCCAAAAGTATTGGTATTGTGGGGGGGGGTTCTTCTGTGGATCTTGCTCTAGATCAGGGGTCGCCAATCTTTTGGACCTCAGGGACCACCAAACTCACAATTTTAGATCCTAAGGACCACTAACCGGTTCTGTGGATGTGGCCTAATTTGTGGGTGTGGCTTGGTAGACATGTGACTGGGCATGGCTTGTATGTAAATATTATAAATATATAAATATTGAATTTTTTATTAAAAAAAGAGCAACTTTTACGCAAAATCAGGCAAAGCAGACAGATTGAGTTGCTCACAGAATCACAGATTCACTCAGAGATCTATCTGCCATTGGCTAGCTCAGTCTGCCACATAAAATTTGCTTGCAAGCAAACTCAAAACTTGCTAGCAAGCAAACTCACAAAATTAACTCACAACATACCATGCATGTAATTATTGATTTTTTTTTATAAAAAAGAGCAACTTTTACGCAAAATCAGGCAGATTGAATTGCTCACAGAATCATTCAGTGATCTATCTGCCATCGGCTAATTCAGTCTCTCAAATTTGCTTACCACGAGTCTGCACTGAATCTGCTTGCAAGCAAACCTTCAGTCCTAACTGGGGGTTCGGCTGTGCTGAGCCGAAGATCTAAAGACTAGCCAGAAAGCAAGAAATCCAACCATTTCCTGCTTCCTAGCTAATCTAAATCTTCCGGCACAGCAGAGCAGAGCAGATGGTGGTCGGAAAAAGGAAAAATAGCAATTTAGCAGGCAAGTTTACCGGGTAAGGAATGAGTGGGCGGGATTAATTGCTTTGTGGGGGTAAGATTGCGGCCCACCAAAATTTTCTCATGGCCCACCAGTGGGCCGCGGCCCACCAGTTGGCAACCACTGCTCTAGAAGACTAAGGTGAAAACTGAGTTTTAATTTAAAAGATCTTTTCATATGTTGATGCTAAGTTTTGTGAATTTTGTGAAAGATAATGAGTCAGGTCAATTAAATTCCGTTGGGTTGCTTTCAGTTTAACATGTTTAATGGAATAGATACCAACCATAATTTGTAAAAATGCCATAAAACAAGTATTTTTGGAAGTTCTCCATCCCACTGAGCACATTTACTATAACCATATGCCATTTGCTGAGGAAAGTTCTACAGAAGGGGTGTCTAACTTAAGGCGTGCGGCCCAGGTCTGGCCCATGAGGTGCTTAGATCTGGCCCACAGGGCTGCCCTGGAAACAGAAAAGGACCAGCCCATGGTGCCTCTGCCAGTGAAAACAGGCTCAGGAGGATTGCAGGAGGCCATTGAAGGTTGCAGGAGGCCATTGAAGGTTGCAGGAGGCCATTGCAGTGAACACTGAGCTCGGGAGCCAGTTTTCACTGGCAGAGCGCTTGGACAGCACAAAGGCACTCTTGACATGATTGACATAAGCTGGCCGTGCCCATCCCGGCCCTCCAAAGTCAAATAACCCTGTTGTAGCCCTCAATGAAATCGAGTTTGACATCCTTGTTCTACAGTAAGGGAAATGGTGGCAAATGTTCTGGAATGAGGACATGAATCAAGAGAAACCAAGAAAGAATATTTTATACTTAAAGCCAAAAACTACCCCTGGTGCTTTTTTTTTTTTCTGGCAGAGATTCTGTAACTAAACAGCTGGACAGCCAAAAATAGCACATACTGTGAGCCTTGGTGTAGCAATGTAGTTATGGAATGCTTTATCTAAGTTGACTATATTAAAAGCCCAACACACTCACTTTACTGACATATGAGTAAAGTGGACAGTTGAAAACAGTATAGCTGCACATGGAAGCTTATAATTTGAATTCCAGACACATAAGAACAAATGAATTGTTGATAAAGTGATATTTCCCTCAAGTGGAATACAACTTATGATTTCACAAGCACAGCCACATCATTTTCCTGGCCACCATATGAAGTAATTAATGCTTTTTCTTGCGTGTTTTTTCTTTTAACTTCATTATGGTATTCAATGCTAAAATTCCTTGCTAGCATCCCATCCAGATAATAATCTAATCTAACCCTATATAATTATTAACATAAGTCAGATTGGCAAGTTGGTTATTTCTTGCTTTAAAAGGATAAAATTTGAGACCAAGTACCTGTTCCTAGTTTTGGGAAATATTGGCATTTTAAAGGTCTTTCTGCCCTCAAATGGAATTGCTAACATTGCAACTTTTAAAACTGAGTCAATATAATTTTTTTAAAAAACAAATAAACCAAGATTTAGCAACTAATTCTGAAAAGGTGTGATTTTATGGGAGAGAAAAAGAATTAAATTTTAAAAATGGATTTAAGTAGGCCATGGCTTTCAATAAAATATAATGGGGAGATGTCCTAAGAACTCAGAAGAGAACCCCTTCATCTTTACTCCATTTTGGTTCAAGTTAGAGGAGTCAAGCAAATATGCAAGCATGAAGATGCAATCTGGCTCGAATAAGTTTTCATCCTTGCTATAATCACAATCCACGTAAGGATGACTTGGTAACCTAGCATTTGCATTAAAATAAACTAAAATAAATTCTTGTTTCAAGCAGAGTGCGCCTGATTTGGATCAGTTCAAGGACAAAAGATTTAAAGTTTGTCTAATCTGCCCAGATATTTTATTTTTAAATGCCTGTAAAATAAATGATACAGTAATTGGAAAAGGAGTGAGATTGCATTTTGATAGATCCTGATTCTGAAAAGGCCAGGGCGAGAAAAGGGTTCATTCCTCTTTGATCTCAATGAATGAGATACATATGTACAGGAGGAACTGGTCATTTACAGAGTACCATCCAGAGCTCTTGAACTTTTCTCAGTTATAGTGAAATCTGGAATGGCAGTGCATTTTTAATTTTTAAAAATTTAAAAGTGCTGATCTATAAATTTACAATGAACAAGTCTATATGAATCAAATGAAATTTCACATGCAAATTGAGGCACATGTGAATGCAGCCATCTATGCCTATTCTAGATATAGGCACCCAAATTCACCACCCCAAACTGTCCACTGTCTCTACAATACTTTAGACCTCGGCCCCTGGGCTAAATTCAGAAGTACCTCCAAATTGCATGCCTCTTTATTTGTGAAGAATACTGTTGTAAATGAGCTGAATCCTTAGTTTTGCTGTCATTTTATCAAAGAAAATATGATCAATTTGAATTAAGTTAAAGATTTGTTGGCTATATGTGGCTTCAATACTAATATTTATTCTTAGATGACATTTACCAGTCTTTCACTTGGTCTCCATCCAACTGAGCCTTAAAAATCTCATTAACCAAGAAGATACATAGATGAGCACTTAGTCATCTTTCTCTCCGTATTATTCATTATTCTTAAAGAAAAGTAAAAATTGTGAAACAGTAACTATCTGCTAATATGCAAATTAGGCATCTGTATTCCCTCTCCCCAATTTATATAATTTACTAGTTCATTGGTTTTGTATTATAAGATGTTGGGTTTTATATACAATTAAATAACATTGAACATTAAAACTGCAGTCTGTAAATGGCACACAGGAATTACCAAAAATAAAAAAAACTCCCAACAAAGTAAACATTAATACAGTCTTGTTCATTGACTGTCCTGTAACACAAAGTGAAATATTTAAAAATACCCCACCTCTAGATAAAATGGACAGCACACAAATCTAATAAATATTTAACAGGTCTTTCTGTCCTCAAATGGAATTGCTAATATTACAACATTTAAAATTCTGCCAATATAACTTTAAAAAAACAAACTGATATTTAGCAATGCTGAAAAGGTGTGATTTTTTTTTTATGGAAGAGAGAAAAAGAATTAAACTAAAAAATGGATTTAAGTAGGCGAAGGCTTACAATAAAATATATTGGAGAAATGTTGTAAGAATTGGAGAAATCAGAAGAGAATCCCTTCATCTCTACTTTATAAATAAATAAATAATCTGAAAATGACAGCACAGAGAAGACTTCCTGTGCAGAGAAGCCTCTCTGAGTGTGAAAGAACTAACTGCTAGTGATTCAGCGCTGTGCAAGATGGAGTCAGTCCCTTGGTTAAGCAGCTCTTTCATTCCAGGTAAAAATCCAAACTTGGATTTCAGGACAAACTTGTTTCTACCAGCCCTCAGGAACCAGCTTGGCTTACAACTTCCTGCCAGTTTCCCTCACTGATGTTCTGGGGAAGCTAGACGAAAGATTGCAAATGACGATCACATGTTTGCAGGGCACTGCATCAGCCATAACTTTGGGCACAGCTGGGGTACCCAAATTCTTCCCCAAACCTTTTGCAGCACTTTCCATCTCTCCACAATACATCAGAAATCTATGTAGTGGAGGGAGTGGGGGGAAGCAGGGGTGGGATTCTACCAGTTCGCACCTATTCGCTAGAACCGGTTGTTAACATTCTAAGCAGTTCGGAGAACCGGTTGTTAGAAGAAATTATTGGCCTAATCCTGTAAGGAAGGCAGGAAGGAAACATTCTGGTGTTGCTTACAGAAACTGCCTCTCCGTTAACCCTTATTACATTCTTGGGCAGGACTAGACTTCCTGTCTCAGGAACTTCTCTGGAGTTTTTTTCCCTCCTTTGCTGGTACTTTGCTTGTGTGAAGTGACCATTCAAAGTTACAGTGGCACTGAAAAAAGTATGACTGTTTTTCACACTTACGATTGTTGCAGCATTCCTACAGTCACGAGAGGCCAGGCGAGGAGATACATGCCTTGATGTGAGTGATATTGAGTTGGCCATGCCCAGTCAATAACATGACCACCAAGCCATGTCCACCCAATCACATGACCACCAAGCCATGCCCACCACTTAAGCCACGCCCACAGAACCAGTTGTTAAAAAATTTGAATCCAACCCCTGGGGGGAAGGAGGCTTGAGAGGAGGAAAGAAGGCTTAAGAGGGAAATGGAGACAGAAGCTTGGGGAAAGGGAGAGGGAGTGAAGACAATAGGGATGATAGAAAAGGTTTCTGTGGGGCAAGCCTGAGGGAGAGGAGAAGAGAAGAGAGGCTTCTGTAGAGGCAATCCTGTTGGGAGAAAAGGGGGAATAGGATAAAAGAGGCTTCTGTGGGGCAAGCCTGAGGGAGAGAAGGGGGAATAGGAAAGGACAAATGTCTTTTTGCTGTTGGCAACTCTAAAAAGACCAGAGAAATATTTTATGAGTTGACAACTCATAAAATTCTGTGGGGCAAGCCTGAGAGGGAGAAGTGGGTAGGATGAGAGGCTTCCGTGGGGCAAGCCTGAGGGAGAGAAGGGGGATAGGATAGGAGAAGCTTCTGTGGGACAAGCCTGAGTAAAAGAAAGAGATAGGACAGGAGAAGGATGATAGAAGAGGTTTCTGTGGGCCAAGCCTGAGGGTTTCTGTGGGGAAGCAGAGGAATCCATGAAGGAGCAGAGGTGGTGGAAGGAGAGCCCAGCAGGCAACTCAAGAGAGAGAGAGAGGGAGGGAGGGAGGGAGGAGCCGGGCGGTGGGGGGGCTGGTGGGGGGTGGTGAGCTTGGGTGCGGGGGGTCGAGTGGGCGGGTTTGGGAGTTGTGGGGGGGGGGGTGGGGTGGGGGGGTGGGTGGGTGTGGGGGGCGGGGCGCTGGAGGGTGGGGGAGGGAGGGGGGGGGGGGGGGGATGGGGGAAGGGTGGGGGGGGGGGGGGGGGAGTCGGGTCGGTGGGGGGGTGGAGGGGAAACACCCACCCCAAAAAACCCAACACCACAAAAAATAACCTAACAACCACCCCACCCCCCACACCCAAAAACAACCGACCACACCACCCCACCCCAACCCACCCCCCCCCAAACAACCCCCAACCAACCCCCCCCACCAAACACCACCCAAAACCCCCCCCAAAAACCCAAAAAACAAAAAACAAAACACAAACCAAAACCAAAAAAAAAAACAAACCAAAACAAACAAAAACCCAAAAAAAAAACAACCAAAAGCAAACAAAAACAAACAAAAAACAAAACAAAAAGGACCAGCCACATGAATACCATTTCATCACGCTTGCTGAGAGGAGACTGATCACCACACTAAATGACCCAGGCCAATAGAGGTGCATGTGTGAAGGACCAATGTAGACCAGTGGCCATACCAAGAGGGCCAGGAAAAGTCGGATTCCAGTAGCCCTTTCAGGGGTAGCACTATAAGGCAGAGCTCCTCTGGGATTTCCTTCTGACCTTTCTCCACAGGGGTGGGGATGGGGAACCATCCATGGACAGGAGCCAAGTGAGCAAAATGGAATCTAATGCCATCACTAAGTGGTGTGAAAACCAGAACTGTGAGAGACAAGTTTAGCAAATGACATCCCTGGGGATAGTTGGTCAGAACAGCAAATTCTACAGTCAGTGAACATCTGTGTCCCACATCAGAAGATATGCATTGTAGATATGAAAGACTCTTCTCTTTTCACTCTTATGTGCTATTGGAGTGGAATATAAGGATTTCTAAGTGCTTTGGGGTTTAAAATCTTCAATTAACCAAAGACACCAGTGCAAGGGTGATACATCCATACCTTTAGCAAAGACATTGAGCCCCCAAGATTTTATTTATTTATTTGTCAAAAGCTTACAATATAACAGAAACAAGAATAAACATAAGTTTAAATACAAGATATAGGAACTAATAATTGGAGACAATAGGACAGGGACGGTAGGCACAATTGTGCTCTTATGCACCCTTACAGACCTCTTAGGAATCAGGTGAGGTTAATAGAGATTAGTTTGAGGGTAGAGAAATGGGGGTTTGAGCAGGTGACAACAGAATCAGGTAGTGAGTTCCAGACATTGACACTCTGTTGCTGAAATCATACTTCTTGCAATTGAGTTTGGAATGGTTTACATTTAGTTTATATCTCTTGTATGCTCTTGTGTTGTTCTTGTTAAAGCTGAAATATTCATTAAATGGTAAGATGTTGTAAGATATGATTTTATGTACTATGCTTAAGTCTAATCTAGGTTGGCGTAGTTCAAGGTTGTCTAGGCCTAGAATCTCAAGTCTGGTGCTATAGGGTATTCTGAGCAGAGGAATGTAGTACTTGTTAGGAATGTAAGTCACCTAACAGTTGGGTTGGAACTATATAAACCAGGATATACATTTTAATACTGTCTCTTTAAGGGAATGCTAAAATTGTAATTGGGTGTGGTTTCTCAAACAGCCATAAGATGGAGCCAGAAACCTGGTTTTTCAGGAAGAAGAAGAAGAAAGGGAGTGTTGCTAGATGGTCGATGTTCTGATGTTCGCTGTTTTTGCATTTCCCTATTACTGAACTGTTTTTGATATTGGATTTCGTTATTGGATTATCCCTGGATTACCCTGGTCAGGAAGTGTAGTCCATATGTTTTGCAGTGTAGAAGTCGCGGGAAGACCCTTTGCAGGGTCGAGCTGAGGAATTTTCTATATTTCTCCAGGACAAAATCGCTCAGATTCGGAACGAACTGGACTCCGACTGGTCATTTCCGGGCGAGAGGGCGAGGTCAGATATCGGTGAGGTCAACTGGGTTGAGTTTGACTCTGTTACCAAAGAACACGTTGACAGAATACTGGGGGGACTGAACGCTACCACTTGTTTATTAGACCCGTGTCCCTCCTGGCTGGTCTTAGCCACTCGGGAGGTGACACGAGGCTGGTTCCAAGGCATTATAAACGCTTCCTTGAGAGAGGGGTTCCTACCCGCTGCTTTGAAAGAAGCGGTGGTTCGACCTCTCCTCAAGAAACCGTCCTTGGACCCAACATTACTATCAAATTATCGTCCTGTCTCCAACCTTCGCTTTGTAGCGAAGGTTGTAGAGACTGTGGTGGCATGTCAGTTCCCGCAGTACCTGGATGAAACGGATTATCTCGACCCCCTCCAATCGGGCTTCAGGCCCGGGCACAGCACTGAGACGGCGTTGGTCGCGTTGATGGATGATCTCTGGAGGGCATGGGACAGAGGCTATTCCTCTGTTCTGGTCCTACTTGATCTATCAGCGGCTTTTGATACTGTCGACCACAGTATCCTATTGCATCGGTTGGAGGGGCTGGGGATTGGAGGCACTGTGCTTCGATGGTTCTCCTCCTTCCTCTCTGACCGTTCGCAATTTGTGTTGACGGGGGGACAGAGATCGACCCCAAGGCCCCTACTTTGTGGGGTACCTCAGGGGTCGGTACTCTCTCCCCTGCTGTTCAACATTTATATGAAGCCGCTAGGTGAGATCATCCGTGGCTTTGGGGTGGAATTCCACCAGTACGCTGATGACACTCAGCTGTACATCTCCACCCCAGACCACCCCAACGAAGCCGTCGAAGTGATGGCCCGGTGCCTGGAGGCCGTGCGGAGTTGGATGGGTCATAACAGACTTCGTCTCAACCCGACCAAAACCGAGTGGCTGTGGTTTCCTGCTCCCAGATTCAGTCAGCTTATTCCATCGCTGACCGTAGGAGGAGAGACATTATCCCCTGTGGAAAGAGCATGCAACTTGGGTGTCCTCCTGGACGTGCGGCTGTCTTTGGAAGATCATATTGCGGCCGTCACCAGGAGTGCTTTTTATCAGATTCGTCTGATCTACCAATTGCAACCCTTTCTGGATCTGGACGCACTTCGCACAGTCACCTCTGCCCTCGTCATCTCCCGCTTGGACTACTGTAATGCTCTATACAGGGGGTCCCCTTGAAGACTCTCCGAAGGTTACAGTTAGTTCAGAATGCAGCCGCGCGGATGATCATGGGCGCCCCTCGGGACGCCCACATAACACCTCTTCTCCGCTGGCTGCACTGGCTTCCTGTGGCCTTCCGGATTCGATTCAAGGTGGTACTAACAGTTTTCAAAGTGCTCCATGGCTCGGGACCTGGATACTTACGGGATCGCCTACTGCCACCAACAACCTCCCACCGCCCAGTACGCTCCCACAGAGTCGCCATGCTCGGGGTACCACCACTGGATCGCTGTCGACTAGCGGCCCCGAGATTACGTGCTTTCTCTGTGGGAGCCCCATCCCTCTGGAATTGTCTCCCCCCGGAGATACGAGCCATGTCAGACATCCTAACCTTCCGGCGCGCAGTTAAGACCTTACTGTTCAAACAAGCCGGTCTAGCCAAATAAAATCATTGGGGTTTAAATTTTAAATTTTTAATAAGGGTTATTCTTAGCTATCTGAGATTATCTATTTGATTTTCACTTCTGTTATCTGTATTATCTTGTTTGTTGGATGTACACCGCCTCGAGTCCCTTTGGGAGAGGGAGCGGTATAGAAGTACGAATAAATAAATAAATAAATAAATAAATAAATAAATACTAAGGGGTCAAACACAGAATTCGAGGAGTAGCTGGGGCAGAAGCAGTAGGAGTCACTACCATGAGTAAGCTGTACTGTAACCCCATTCAAGTTAGAGGAAAGGGTATGTCTGTTTTGACCAAAAAAGACTTAAAAAGAGATCAGGAAGAAGACCCTATTTGTGGTCTATCTGTGAGGGCTTTGAGAAGTGGTCAACAAGATGACCTACTAAGCTCGGTTGTTGCATAAAGAGTCGGACCGTTTACAGATCAGGGGAGGTATGGTTTAGTGGAAGGGCTCTTCAGATGGGCCTCGGGAAAAGTGGCAGCTGTTATTCCCAGAAAAACATAGGGAAGTTTATTTATTTATTTGTTTGTTTGTTTGTTTATTTATTGAACTTATATACCACCCTATTTCCCTATTTCAGTTCCCTATTTCAATGAGAGATTGGTTCTACTAGCCTTGTATGAAGAAAGAGGTTGAGGACTACTATAAATCCTGTTTGCATTGTATCTAGTAAAAGACCCTACTCTCTAGGGCTGCATTGATGGGTCATCTGCAAAGTTGTAGACCCATGGATCTAGTTTGTGTTAACGTCTTGTGTCTGGAACCTAATACAAATGGACAGGGGAATGTATTGGCTGTGACTGATCATTTCACTCACTATGTACATGCATTCCCAACAAAAGATCAGTGTGCCACCTTGGTAGCCAAGGTACTTGGTTTTTTCGTACACTAAGGGCTACCTCAGCGCATACATTCCGATCAAGGCAGAGATTTTGAGAGCAAACCTTTCAAACAACTGCTAGATATACTGAGCATTCTCCAGTTGCGCACCACTCCCTACCACCCACAAGGAGACTCACAGCTTGAAAGATTCAATAAGTCTCTTCTTGACATATTAGGGATACTGACTGCAGAAAAGAAGTAACACTGGATACAACATTTCTACTGTTGTACATGCATATAATAGCATGGAAAATGATGCAACTGGGTACTCTCTATGTCGACTGATATTTGGCAGGGAGACTCAACTGCCAGTAGATACAGTGTTTGGCATCTTCATGGATGAAACCTCACTCACTTCACACCACAATTATGTGGACTTGTTGAGGAGGAATCTGAAGATTGCATATGAGAAGGCTCAAGCCATTTCAGATGCCTGAAGACAGAGAAACAAGAGGAACTATGACCCGAAAGTATGAATTCAATATTTGCAACCTGGTGATCAGGTATTAATGTGAAATCTGGGCATTCCTGGGAAGCATAAACTAGCGGACCGATGGAGCTCCCAGTCATATATTGTTAATGAGAAGCTACCTGGATTGCGAGTATATTGGATTTGATCAGAAGGGAGGGCTTCTGAAAATGTGGCACCGAAATCATCAATTGCCTCTGAATGAGGCAATACGTGCGTCTCTGCCTTCTGATCCACAGGAGATTGGACACTGCCCAATAAGGAGGAGACCAGTGACTCGAGCACAGCCTGCTCCATCTGCAGAAAGAAAAGAAGAGGATGGTGATGAGGAAGAGGAAGAGGGCTGTATCAGTGGTGACCAGAGTACATTGTGACAGCCATCCCCTCATTGGGCACTGAGATGAGTCCAGAGCAGCTTAGGTAAGATGTCCCTGAGTTTGTACCTCAAAAGCTTGGGAACAGGGAGAAATTCTTGGAAATCCTCCAACTCTGGAGACTTTTGTGTGTGAGACGTCTTGAGAGGATGACTCATTTGTCGCAACTGAACGCAAAGAACAGAGATTAAAGTGAATGATACATCCCCTTAGAAAATTGACATATGGTATCTGGGCCTCAACACGAATGAAGCAGTACTCACTGCTAGACGAAATCCTGATCACTCTGACACCCAGACACTTAGCAATAACTTCACACTCTTTGGAGAACCAAAGAATTTTGGTGGGGGAAGTGTGTAGTAAGGGAAAAAGAGGCCTGAGAGGAGGAAAAGAGGCTTAAGGGGGAAATGGAGACAGAGGACTGGGGAAAGGAAGAGGGACTGAAGGCAATAGGGAGGCTAGGAGAGGCTTCTGTGGGACAAGCCTGAGGGAGAAAAGGAAGTTAGAAAAAGAGAAGCTTCTGTGGGGCAAGCTTGAGGAAGATAAGGGGAAGACAAGAGGCTTCTGTGGAGCAAGCTTATGAGAGAGAAGGGGATAGGATAGAAGAGGCTTCTGTGGGGCAACCCTGAGGAAGAAAAGGATGATAGGATAAAAGAGGCTTCTGTGAGGCAAGCAGAGGAATCCACGAAGGAGAGGAAGGCGCCCAGCAGGCAATTCAAGAGAGAGAGGAGAGAGAGAAAGAGAGAGAGAAAGGAAGAAGGGCTGACCAGCCACATGAATATCATTTCATCATGTGACCCACTTGTTGAGAGGAGACTGACCACCACACCAAATGACCCAGGCCAGTAGAGGTGCCTGAGCAAGGAACCAGAGGAAGCAGAAGCAGGGATGCAGAGCTGGTTTGCTAGCTCGGTTACAGAAGCAGCTTCACAGACCAGCATTACCAAGCATTTTTCTACCCAACATTAGATCCTTTGTCAACAAAACTGATGAACTAGAGCTATGGATGGCGGCAAATAAGCTCATTTGCAACTGCTGTGTGATGATTATCACGGAGTCCTGACTTCATCCACTTATACCAGATGCGTCAGTGGAGCTAACTAGCCGCACCACACATTGGTTTGACAAAAACAGCAACTCCGGTAAAAGCAAAGGTGAAGGACTTTGTACTTACACACATAACAACTGCTGTACTAACAGTAGAGTTACTTATACACACTGTTCTCCAGGTGTGGAATTCTTAATTGTCATTTGTTGGCCATTTTATTTAGCTAGAGAGGTTTCCGTTATAGTTATCACCACTGTCTATATTCTACCTGATGCAAATGTTAGCATAGCATTCTCTAAGTTACATGACGCCTTTGAGAGGCAGCAGCAAACTTATCCTGAGGGCGCTTTTGTTGTGGCTGGGAATTTTAATCAAGGTGGTCTACAGTCTGTTCTTCATAAGTTTGTGTAGTGTACCACCAGAGAACACTTTAGACCAGGAGTCGCCAACCTTTTTGGACCTCGGGGACCACCAAACTCATAATTTTAAATCTCGAGGACCACTAATATGATTTTTTTAAAAAAAGATAATATATTTAATATATTTTTTTATTTTTCATACTAAATATAAATGTAATATTAAAAACATAATTTTTATTACACACACACATGCTTATTTAATTATAACAAAATCGTAAATGCTTAATCATAACTGTGGGACAGAGTGAAGGAGGGGAAAGAGGGAGAATTTAAGAAGCCACATAGTGCCTGGAGCTGGGAAGATCTGGATGGGGAGGAACCGGCTCCCTTTCAAGTGGAAGAAAAGCAGGGCCATTTCATATGTCTCCCAAGTCAGAGGAAACGTCTCCCTCCTTTGCCAGGTGTGACTGCCTAGAGTTTGGGAGGGAAGTAGGGCTCCTAATAACCAGGCAACACCCCCCCTTCAGCCTCCACATAAGAAAAGAGGCTAAGCTCCAGGCTTTTCCTGTCATTTCCAAGCAGAGAAGGATCCCTCCCTTTGTGGAGGCTGAAGCGGGGGGTATCGAGTCCAGAAAAGCTGGAGCTCTCACCTGCACAAACAGGCTGGTTATTAGGAGCCCGTCTTCCTCAGTACTCTTTTGATCTCCCCCTCCACACCCCATGCCAAATGAAAGCCAGCTGGTCTTCTCCTTCCCTCCTACCCTTCCCCCAACTCAATCTTACTTCCAGACAGAGGAGAGCGCACTGGAAACCTGTGTTGGCTTTTCCAACGTGCCTTTCTTCGACACTCGCTTGCAATTGTTTATGTTCCTCCAGGCCTGGCTTGCTGAGGGGGAAGAGCAGCCCTGATGTCTCTGCTCCCCCCTCCCCCCCAGGAAAAGAAAGCAAGCAGAAACAGCTCTTGCTGGGGCAAAAGAGCAGAGATCAGAAGGCACAGGCAACAGAAAGTGGCACTTTTCAAAGGCAACAGTTTCCATCTTCTCTTGCCTGTGCCTTCCTCGATCCCAGCTCTTTCGCCCCAACAAGAGCTGTTTCTGCTCGCTTTTCCTGTGCTTTTTCCTGGGGCTGTGGGTGTGGGGGCAGCAGAGCAGAACCCTGAGAGGGATGAGGAAACTGATGCCGATGCCCCATTCCAGACCTCAGAAATGGTTGGTGAGCGCAGATTTTCCCCCTACGCCCCCTCCCACAATCACAAGCCAGTACTTTTCCTGCCCTGGGCCATCCCTACAGCCCGTAGCCATCGAGGAAGAGCCCAGGCCAGGAGCGGCAAACTGGAAGGTGCGGGAGTGCCATGCAAATGCAAGTAGCACGGCGTTCCTGCACCTTCCGGCCATCTCCATTGCCGCTTCAGCCCACCTGTGCTACCAGCCCCTGCTAGTTGCAACAGCACCATTACCTCATCCTGCCCGGTGAGGGCTGTGCTGCTTTTTTCAGGTTTGCACTTGGCCGAAGGGTGAGAACCAGTGGGTGGGCGGGCTTGGGGTGCTTTGGGGGGATATTTCTCTGCAGCCCATCAAAATTTTCTCACAGCCCACCGTGACCACTGCTTTAGACGATATGTATTCAAACTTAAGACAGGCATATAGATCAACTTCCTCTCCCATCTGGGTACATTTGACCACATCTCTCTACTATTGTGCCCAAAGTATACCCCATTTAGGAAAAGGATATGGCCAGTCAGAAAAATCTGGCCAGAGGGAGCACTCTACCAGTTGCAGGACTGCTTTGAGACTACTGAGTGGAGTATATTTGAACATTTGGAGCTGCAAGAATTCCCTGATACTGTACTCTCTTACATTAAAACATGCACAGACAATGTAACAGTGAATAAGTGCATTAGAACCCTGAATGTCAGCAGACATACAATCACTTCTGAGAGCCCAAAACTCCACTTTCAAGGCAGGAAATAAAGACGAATACAGTGAGGCCAGGACAAATGTGAGGAGAGGCATTAAAGTGGCTAAACAGGAATACAAACAAAAAGTAGAGAAGCATCTGGCAGATAACAAACCAAGACAGGTGCGGTAGGGGTTGCAACATCTAACCAATTATAAGGGAAATATGATGAAAACAGCCAACACTGATGCCCTGCTGGTGGAGTAGCTGAATAGCTTCTTCGCCTACTTTGAGTTAAAAGACCTATCTCTGTGGCTTTAGCTCAAAGGCCCTTTAATCTCCAGCCACTCATCCTGCATGAACATCAAGTGAGAGCTGTGCTGAAGGCCATAAATCCCAACTGTTCAACTCGTAAAGCATTCCTGGCTTGCTCTCAAGTTGCCATAAGAAGGATGACACCAACAAAGCTGCAGATCCAGACAGAGTGTTAGGGAAAGTAGTAAAAACCTGTGCTGACCAATTAACAGGGGTCCTGACAAAGGTTTTTAACATCTCCTTGCAATTGGCTAGAGTTCCATCTTGCTTAAAAGCAGCCACAATCATTTCAGTTCCAAAGAAAGCAGCCATAAACAGCCTGAATGACTATAGACCCATTGCACCGACATCTATAGTGATGAAGTGCTTTGAGAAACTTGTTCTACAACACCTCAGGCCCTGTCTTCCACTAAATTTTGATCAACACCAGTTTACTTACAGAAGCAACTGATCGACAGAAGACACCATCACCACTGCTTTACATACTGCATTGAGACACCTTGAGAAATCTGGGAACTATGTCAGAATGCTTTTTATAGACTACAGCTCAGCCTTTAATAACATCTTACCAGGCATTCTCATTGAAAATCTGACTGATCTGAATTTCCCTCCCCTCATTTGTGACTGGGTCAAAGACTTCCTGACGTCTGCAAACAGCAACGGTTGGGTCTCTGACATCTTCCACCCTGAAGCTCAGCACAGGCTCCCCTCAGGGCTGCATGCTCAACCCCTTCCTGTACTTGCTGTATACATATGACTGCATATCCTTAAATCCATCTAACACCATAATAAAGTTTGCAGATAACACAATGGTGTTGGGGCTTATAATTGAAGTGGACAAATCAGCATACAGGGAAGAAGTCCCAAAGATATCCACAAGGTATTCAAAAAATAACTTATATCTAAATACTAGCAAGACAAAGGAGATGGTGCTGGATTTTCAGAAGCACAGAGAGGAACCTGCCCCACTGGACATTGAGGTGGGCCATGTGGAGAGGGTTTCCTCTTTTAAATTCTTGGAAGTGCTCATTAGTCAAGATCTCACTTGGAAAAACAACATGTACCTGGTGGTTAGTAAGGCTCAACAGAGACTTCATTTCCTTAAGAGACCTGCAGAAAAATACTTAGGGATGATTCACACCCTGGCCAGTGTCTCGTTTCACTTCTACCATCGGGCAGAAGACATTGAAGCATAGCCAGCCAGATAAACAGTTTTAAAAACAGCTTCTATCCATGGGCTGTCTTAAACTCAATCACAATCACTCCACACACATACGGAAACATATGACTAGTCTTTCCCCCCCAATTACATGTATAGGGATTATTCTGTGTACTATTTCTGTAGTTTTATATTTTCTGTTATGGATTGCACCAGAGAGGCTAAACCAATTTTGTTGTATATATGACGTACATAGACAATAAAGACTATACTATAGACCAGTGCCTACTGGTAGGGCACCAAGAGGGCCAGAGGAACCTGGACACCAGCGGACCTTTCAGGGTTAATGCTACATCTGAATTAGCCTCAGGTTAACCACATGGTTGAACACTATAGGAACTTCCAGGAAGCAAATCGGAAATATAATTCAGAGGCCCTGTTCAAATGGAAGCCTATAGTTTTGAAGTGGTTTATCATTGTCTTCTTCCTAGGAGTGAGAGATTGACTTGTCCAAAGTCATCCAATTGGCTTCATCTCTAAGGTTTGACTAGAATTACCAAGTTTCCTGGTTCTAGCTTTAAATTAGAATTACCAAGTTTCCTGGTTCTAGCTTTAAGACTACTTGAAACTGGCTAACACTTTATATATATAAACCTATTAAGAGCATACAATTATATTGTATTTTGCATACATTGGATTGAGCTCCCCTTTGAAAATTTGAGGCCACCTGGCCCCATTTTTCTGGAAGCATTAAATGCTAAAATGACTTCATGAGGCCTTATGAATTTCACTCATAATTCTCATGATTTGGGGAAGGGATGAGTCTCTGGATTTCATCCAACACATTTCACCATTTTACATAATTCTCTTTACTGAGCAGGGATTGGAGAAGAATTTGGCAAGGACAATGTGACAAAAATGAAATGGGACACGTATTCCAAACTATTTACCAACCACTGTTTCTAACCTCATATATGACCAGAACATGTTGCAGGATAATTTCACAAGTATACAAGGCTAGAAGGTATAAGCTTATCAGCAATGGCTATTGGATCTTGTCCATGAAAACAGATACACCAGTTGGGTGGTTACAATACTTAAAAAGAAGAATATCATGTACCAATTTCTTGTTGGTTTAATGTATTATTGTCTTATAAGATTAAGCTTTGCATTTGTTGTATGTGTAAAGGCATTTTGCTTAGTATACAGTCTTTTGCAATGCTGTCCCCCTTCACTAGAATATTCCAACAGGTGTACAGTACTAATTTATTTTGGGGTGGATTTTTTGGCGGGGATTGAAGGCTTGAGTGGCCACTGCTAAATTTACTGTTTTATTATAGAAAGTAAGATACAAAACAGTAAAACAAACAAACAAAATGAAACAAAAGAAAAGCATACATTCAACCCTAACAACAACAACAAAAGAAAAAATTACTGAACAAATAAGAGTAAAAAGTGGTTAATTATATTTAACGCTTACCATGTAGGATCCACTCTAGCTGAGCTTGAGCTAACATTACACTAAATCTTCAAATCCCTCTGTTAACCATCTCTTATTATATTTAGCATGTATTGTATCTATTTTTCCCATTTGGAGACAATGGGGAAGGGCTTTTATTTGACCTTTGAGAAGGAAGGCTGCCTAGAGAATGGCCAACATCTGTGCTATTCTTTGGCCATAACATTCCTTAATGGAACTGCTTCAGGATACTGGATTGCATAATTGTCAACAATTAGCCATTGCTTTTATTAGATTGTAGGAAAAGGCCTACAATGTCCATGGCTAAGGCCATGGAGAAGTTCATAAAGTTTTCTTGGCAACATTATCAGAAGTGATTTGCCATTGCTTTCTTCCTAAGGCTAAGAGAGAGAAAGACTGATCCAAGTTCACCCAACTTTGTGCTTAAGGCAGAAGTGGAACTCTCAGTCTTTGATTTCTAGCCTGGCAATTTAACCATAAATCAATCTGACTTTCTACAAGTGAATTTGTCTGATAGAAGTATCTAATTATACTTGTACATCTATAGGTAAATCTCAGTTCTACATATGTAAATCCCAATTAGCCAGAGTCAGAGCAGTGTCTGAATTATGGCATTATATTTGTAAAGGTAATATCAATTATTAATAAAACTTACAGATATCTGTCTCCCTGTTTCAGTATTTCATATTATTCCACAATTTATAAAGAAACATATTTGGGGAGTCATCAAATAAGAGGACATAATGACTAACTTTATAGATCACATTTTTAGCTTCTCCATCAGAAGCGAACCTTTTGTGCCATGATGTGTTGAAAGTTGTCTTTTCTATTTCAGTTGAATCTTGGATGACTCATGGCTAATGTCAATCATTCTTCTTTCTTCCTGTTGGGATAGTATTTACTGATACACAGTTAGGAAAACGAGCATAATTTTGCATAGTGTAAGAAAAGCGATAGCAAAGGTTACCTTGGCAACCATAGAAGCTAACTAAGGGAGGAATAAACAGAATGTTTATTAGGCAGCTTGAAGTGAAAAGCAGAATGGAAAACACACTTATGTGATACAGCTTTTCTTGACTTGATATTGAAAACAGTTAATTGGCTGGGGGTTACAGGAGTTGTTACTGCGGGAAAACTGATAGATTTAGGGATAACTTGTATATCTGCTTCCCTACTATTTCTGAAGCCCAGGACTCCCTGGCCCACTGCGAAACCAGCTTCTGGTCATCTTTTTTATTTTCATTAGTGGTGCTTCTCAGCCCCTGCAAGAACAAGCCATGCTGAGCAGCTAGTCTGTAGCAAATAGTTCCAAAGTAGGTTTAAGGCACTGACTGTCAGTCATTCACTTTTTGGCAATAGGAAGCTTAGGGCTCTCCCACTGAGACAAAAGTGGTGTCTCTGACTTCTCTTGCCAACTATGGATGACAAAAACAAATGGGTGAGTGGGTAGAAAGAAGTGAGTCTTTTGGCTGCCAGTTCTCTTGCCAGAATCAAATAGCTCGCTCACCTCATAGAGTGGCTGAAAAGCTATCATCCTATTTATTTTCCAAAAGGAAACATGAGGTAAAAGCTTCTTCAGTTTATATCCTCACAGGAAAATCATAGAGATTTACCACAGGAATGGTATAAGGCTATGGGGTGAGTTACTGTCCTCCTCAACATTGTTGCTGCAGTACTTAAATGTTCAGAGGAGCATTTAAAAATGTGCCCCAGTGCTCTTTCAGAAATAGGTTGCCTCTTAACACCATGAGAGAAATTTATGTCCACAGCAAAAAGAATTCATTCATTTTCCTGCTCAAGCATAGCTTGTCCTGTGAGCAACAAAATGATACTATCAGAATTTAACTAGCTCAATCCTTACTTCTTACTTTTGGACTAGCAATTAGAAGCAGCTTGGATGGAGGCCAGTATTGATTCAAGAGTGAAACTGTCAGTCTCTGATACTTTATAACCTTTTTTTTTTTTTTACCAAAGCCTGGCTGTGTTACTTATTAGTGAAAGCTCTCAGGAGATTTCTGGTTCAAGAAATAAATCCTGCCCAATTGTAAATCTTGAGGTCCTACTTTACATGGAAACTTGTGGGAATGATGCTTTGGTTACATAAAGATATACACTCAGAAAATGAATATGCAGGATAGTCTTCTCTTTGGATATCTGGAAAGCATTGACTAATACTGGAGAAGATTTTAATAAGTTTAGGGGTGTCAAGCTCAAGGTTCGTGGGCTGGATCTGGCCAGCAGGGGACTTAGATCCAGTCCATGAGGCTGACATGAAAATAGCAAAGGACTGGCCAGCAGTGCCTCTGCTAGCAAAAATGAGGCACGAGGGGAACCACAGGCATGAACCCCATGCTCTCCTCTGCCCCATTTTGGCCAGCAGGGTGCTTCAGGAGGCTGCCCAGACCAAAAATGGGGTACATGCCCCCCTGTGCCCCCGCACCCTGTTTTGGCCAGCAGGATGCTACAGGAGGGCATCTGTCCCATCTCCTCCTCCCCACCCCCCCTCATCAGCCCACAAAAGACAACTACAATGCTGATCCAGCCCTCCAAGAAATCTAATTTGACACCACTGGTTTTGAAACAACACTGGAAGATATTCCAGTAACATATATGTACATCTTCAAGGAAATAATTATATGGCATTTTTGTCCCCCCCAAAATTAAAAATGATAAACATCTTGTAAGAGATCTAGGATGTCTAATCATGACAACAAAGAGAGGCATCATTCTTTTTTGGGGGGAGTGGAGATGTTCCTCTAGCACAGCAGTAGGAAACCTTGGCTCTTTTATCACTGATGGACTTCAACTCCCAGAATTCCTGAGTGAGCCATAAATGTTTCCCCATCCCTGGCCTAGTGGTTTTTCAGTTGTGAGGGAAATCAATTTTTGACTTGAATGGGACTGTTTAATATACAAATGTAGGACATATAAAGAATATTGATCATTCAAGTCAAAAATTAGGACATTTGTATATTGAACAATCCCATTCAAATCAAAAATTGATTTCCCTCACAACTGAAAAACCATTAGGCCAGGGATGGGGAACTTTTTATAGCTCATTCAGGAATTCTGGGAGTTGAAGTCCATAAGTGATAAAAGAGCCAAGGTTCCCTACCACTGCTCTAGCAGGTTATCATCCAATATCTTTGGAGAGCATCACAGAAGTCCAGTGTTTGGCATCTCAGCATTAGATAACCAAGTAGCCAGTGAATCTTTCCTGAATCCATCTGTGGATTCTAGCTCCTATCTAAAAATTTGTTCAACACTACAAATTGAACAGCTATACACTATTTGAACCCATTGCACGACTGAATTATATGTATTTCTACACAAAGTGCAAAGAAGGAATTGTAATTCCTGATATCATAAATAACTTGCCTTTTCCAAAATCTGATTTACGTCTGAATTTTTGTGAAATTATATTTTCAAGTGAGAATCCAGAACTGTTTTTTTTTACAACTGCCAGAATGTCTTTTTTGCAATCAAATTGCAATCAAATATGACATCAAAACAAGTCCTAAAAGTGATGAAGAAGGGAGGATAAGAATAGAAATGTGACTACATTAGCAAAGTTTGGAGTAACTGCTTCAATTTTTACTGTTTTTTTTTCAGGATGAAATACTGTTTCACAGTAGAACTCAATTTCATCTCTCAGTTTAATTTTACTTTAAGTTGAAATATGGCTATGCAACCTGCCCATTGTAACAACAATGGGAATCTGCATTTAAATCTGTCTGCAACCAAAATTCTAACTCCAGCATATTTATATCATTAAGGAAAAACTACAAATATCTTGGGAGGTTTTTGATCAGAACAGCAACACAGGTGGAACTTTAAACACCCTGTCAGTGCATATTCTAAAACATGAACATAAAGTATCAGCATGTACATTTTTGCACAAATGTGCCCCAGTGTATTAAAACTGAAATAAAATTAGGAAATCTCTTCAGCCAAAAATACTAAATATAAAGTGCCACATGGTCCTCCTTTTTTGTTTTTTTGCTTCTATGGAGTTTTAGTAGCATGTTTTGGAAGCTCTAGGGATCATGACTATGAGGCTACAGGTTGAAAATGACCCATGGATTGCTCACCCTTAGGATATCACCAGGGGTGGGATTCAAATTTTTAACAATCGGTTCTGTGGGCATGGCTTAAGTTGGTAGGCGTGGCTTGGTGGTGATGTTATTGGCTGGGTGTGGCTAACTCAATATCACTCACATTGAGGCACACATCTCCTCGCCTGGCCTCTCGTGACTGTGGGGATGCTGCAACAGTCGTAAGTGTGAAAAATGGTCATAAGTCACTTTTTTCAAG
This sequence comes from Bungarus multicinctus, assembly GCA_023653725.1. Classification (NCBI taxonomy): domain Eukaryota; kingdom Metazoa; phylum Chordata; class Lepidosauria; order Squamata; family Elapidae; genus Bungarus; species Bungarus multicinctus. The sequence goes on from CM042840.1 coordinate 102,005,819, forward strand.
TGCCATTGTAACTTTGAATGGTCACTCCACAAAAGCAAGTATCAGCAAAGGAGGGGAAAAAACTCCAAAGAAGTTTCTTAGACAGGAAGTCTAGTCCTGCCAAGAATGTAATAAGGGTTAACAGAGAGGCAGTTTCTGTAAGCAACACCAGAATGTTTCCTTCCTGCCTTCCTTTTAATTACTGGATTAGGCCAGTAATTTCTTCTAACAACCGGTTCTCCGAACTGCTTAGAATGTTAACAACCGGTTCTAGCGAATAGGTGCGAACTGGTAGAATCCCACCCTTGGATATCACTAGACAATATTTTCAAAGGTGTTTTCGGAATGGCATAACACAGCCAAAAAAATTATCCAAATTTGCATATAGATCACTGCAAATCTCCTGTCTTCAATGACATTCAGCTCTTTCATTGGAGGTTATGTAGCATTTAGCTGCTGTAAGGACACATCTGATGACAGAACAAAAAAACCACTGATTTTCATATTGTTTCCCAATCATTTCCTTCAGCGCTGGCTGGTATTAAGTGAGAAAGATTTGGGGAAACAAAATGGTAACCAATTGCTGGATATTATAAATCTCAGCTGTGGTATAGTTGGCTTGGTATATTCACAAGTACACTTGGCAACTTGCCCATATTTTTAGAAAGTAATTGAAGGTGTTCAAAAGGAAGAGGTTTCCATGAAAACAGCCTGCTTTTATTTCCTACATTGGACAGAGAGAGACACTTTCCTTGGAAATCAATTAGAGATCATCCTATACATAGTTGTTGTCATATATAGTTCTGCATTTCAAGAACCCTGAAATATTTGTCTTATCATGGCTGAATTTTGGAGTGATATTTGTATATGCATTTTGAAACAGTAATTTTATTGACAGGAAGAAACATGAGCTCTGCCATAAATACATAAAAATGTGGTTTGATAGCAAGCATCTGTTTGAGCGATCTGATATAGGGAACTATATTCATAGGCTCTGGAATAGCACATCATTGAAAACCCATCTGACACTGATTTCTGGTCCAGCATTGCACAGAACTTCAGTAGTGCTGAAACCCAATGAATATAGGTAGTCCTGACTTACAACAGTTCATTTAGTAACCGTTCAAAGTTACAATGACCACTGAAAAATGTGACTTATGACCATTTTTCACATTTATAACCAATGTAGCATCTCCATGGTCATGTGATTTACATTCAGATGCTTGACAACTGGTTCATATTTATGACAGTTGCAGTTCTTGCAGTCATAGGATCACCTTTTGCAACCTTGTCAGAAGCAGAGTCAATGAGGAAGCCAGATTCACTTAACAACTGATTTACTAGCTTAACAACTGTAGTTATTCACTTAACACAATAGTGGCTAACCTTTTTGGGCTACCGTATTGATAATTGTGTGCGCACTTGTGCGTGCATGATTGTGTGCCATCACCCAGAAGGCAATGCGTGTGGGGGCCCACACAGCTCCTGCACATGCACGTGTGACCCCCTGTGTGCCACATGTTTCTCCACATGCACATGTGACCCCCTGCGTACCATGCCCCCCACGCATGCTTGCCAGATACCCGACAATCAGCTGGCGGGCAGGCAGCACATGCATATGCGCAGTAGACCTACTCTGGGCAAGGGCTCATGTGCCAGCAGTAATGGCTCTGCGTGCCACTTCTGGAACACGTGCCATAGGTTCACCACCATGTACTTAACAAATGTGGCAAGAAAAGTCATAAAATGGGGCAACACTTCACTTAACAAATGTTTCATCTAGCAACATAATTATGGTGATAAGTACATGACCTCCATGTAATGTATAGATGTCTTATAGCTTCCTTTCTTTCTTCATATTATGCCTTTTATTTGCGGTTTGTGAACTCCAACTTCATATAAGACTGAGGTCCCCTCCATAGTATTTTTTGTTCTCCAAATCCTCATTGGTATAGGGTTTATACCAATCCTATGGATCAGGGGTGGGATTCAAATTTTTAACAACCGGTTCTGTGGGCGTGGCTTAGTTGGTGGGCTTGGCTTGGTGGTCATGTTATTGGCGGGGCATGGCCAACTCAATATCACTCACATCGAGGCATGCATCTCCTCGCCTGGCCTCTCCTGACTGTGGGGATGCTGCAACAGTCGTAAATGTGAAAAATGGTCATAAGTCACTTTTTTTCAGTTTTGAATGATCACTCCACACAAGCAAAGTACCAGCAAAGGAGGAAAAAAACCTCCAGAGAAGTCCCAGAGACAGGAAGTCTAGTCCTGCCAAGAATGTAATAAGGGTTAACTGGAGAGACAGTTTCTGTAAGCAACACCAGAATGTTTCCTTCCTGCCTTCCTTACAGGATTAGGCCAGTATTTTTTTTTTTAATTTGCATTTATATGCCGCCCTTCTCCGGAGACTCAGGGCGGCTTACAGACTATGGAGCACCATGCTAAGTGCTCGGCAACAGCCTTCATTCCATTGTATATGCCTGCTTATTACTAGGGCTTTTTGGCTCCCCCAAGCGGCATTTCTTCTAACAACCGGTTCTCCGAACTGCTTAGAATGTTAACAACCGGTTCTAGCGAATAGATGCAAACTGATAGAATCCCACCCCTGCTATGGATGTTCTTTCTGCTGTTAATCTCAAAAGACAGATAATATAGTACATGAGGAAATCAATGTTTACCTCAACTGATCAAAGGAGCAGAAAACTATACCCAATTATCTACAAATATATGATACCAATAAAGGAGAATATTTGTAGCTCAGGGTTGAAATGAAGGGTCCTTGTTGCTTGTTTTCTTGCAAACATTTCATTCTGCTAACTAGGTAACATCATCAATGCTAGTCTAGTTAGGATAATGAATCATCTGCAAAAAAAAAGCAAGTTCAGATCCCTCACAATTATATGAATTGTTGTTACTGTTGTTATTGTTTGGCATTTAAATAATCTAAGCATAAACAATAGGGGAAAGATTCTAATCCCTTATTCATTTAATTAAAATGTAAATTATTCTGCAAAATTGTAAATGCTTAACCTCTATTTGGTGAGATGGAGGAGGCAAGACTTCAGGTACTGTTCCTGCAAAGGGGGGATATACTGTGAAGTTGGTTCAGCTCAGGATAGTTGGGGAATTCTTGAAGTCCACACATTTTACACTTGCTGGTGTTGCAAAACACTGATGAAAAGGTATCCTGAAAGTATTCTGCAAAGCTGGAGTAAGCATATACAGTATTTGTTCATATAAGTGATCTTTTAGCCATCAGGTGCTGTAAAAGCTGAAGCTGGCAAAAACAGGAATAGCAATTCTCAAGCAACATAGTATTGAAACAGATGTCATCTATTTTCAAGGTCATGAAAAAATATCCCAAGTAGGTTCACTGGAAAACGTAGTAAAGAAAACACACTGGAAAACACAGGAGAAAAGCCCTTTAAACCCTGGGGCTTGATTTCTGTGTTCTGTATCAGGCCAGATATTGTGCAGAGATGTGTATCACTTCTGGTTAGCCAATGCCATACATCATGGGTGACAAATTTGCGATGTCACATTGCTGTCACATGATGTTTCGTGATGTTTTTCCCTTCTCAGAGCTAGAGTGGGCATGGCTCGCAGGTGACGCATCCAACTCATGGGCCACCAGTTTGACACCCTTGCCATAAATCAACTTATCCAGCCATGTGGAATTTGATAAACTTCTACTATTAGTTAGTTCCTGAGCACAAAGGCTGAATTGCTGGAGTGTAGAAATGTATTGCTATGGCCAATATGACAAGTGTATGGGATTACATTGCTAGCTTGGAGTATTTACATTATTGCTTTATATTAAGTGCAAACAAATTTCCAAATTAAATTATGATTTTGGCAGTTCTGAGCAATGAACATGGTTTATCTATGTTGATCAAGAAGTATATAACATACATGAATTAGGAAAAAATACATTATTTTGAAATTTAATGCAATATGTTCCTTGAAAAATCTGCTAAAAGTTATTGGTAATCTGTTTCCACTAAGTATCAGGTTACTAAGCATAGATATTTAGCAGTTTTATTTCCAGTGGTGGGCTGCAAAAATTTTAGTAACAGGTTCTCTGCCCAGATGCTGGATGGACATGGCCATGATGGGTGTAGCCTAGTCAGTCTCCTGCATCACGGTGGGCTCCAGAGGCTTTTTTTGAGCCTCCAAGAGGGCAAAAATAGCTTTCCTGGGCTCCGGAGGCTCTCTGGAAGCTGGAAATGGGCCCATTTCTGGCCTTCCTAAATTTCTGGGAGATCCATTTTTCGCCCTCCCTGAGCCTCTGCACGTGCCCTTCACTTATCTGTATCCAAAACTGGTCACCAGCCAGGAGTGGGATTGGGGGTTTTCCAAACTACACAGACTCTTAGCTAGGGGTTCTCCCGAACCTCTGTGAACCCCCAGCAGCCCACCCCTGGTTATTTCTGTTATTTCCACATTTTCCTTTGTTTTTTCTTGTTAGTATGATTTATTACATGAAAAAAAAGCTCCAAGATTTATTTATTTATTTATTTAAATTTTTATACCGCCCCCTCTCCCAAAAAGGGACTCGGGGCAGTGTACAGCTACTAAAAAATGAACAGTATGTACAATTAAAAACAAATTAAATAAAATTGATCCGGCCGAAATCCCATCAAATATGAAAGTACCAAAATTTAAAATTCAAGGATTATAATTAAAATTTTAAAAATTTAAAACTGAATTAATTTAAAACCCCAAGAACCGTTTACTGGGCCAGGCCGGCCTGTTGGAAAAACAGGGTCTTTACTGCGCGCCGGAAGGTCTGGATGTCGTAATGGCCCGTATCTCCGGGGGCAGATCATTCCACAGGGAGGGGGCCCCCACAGAGAAAGCCCGCACCCTCAGGGTCGCCAGCCGGCAACGATCAGATTAACACGTAATGGTAAAAGTAGCAACCATATTCTAGCAGAATTAGATTATGTAATATAATCAGAGGTTGTTGTGGAAAGAGTGTCCTATCTGGCATTTTTCTTTAGTTATGCTTTTTTTAGTGTTCACATTTATTATAAAAAAACTTGCCTTCTCCAAGAAATGCGACATTGCTAAATACATAAGCAGTTGAAGAGAGTATGTTAAGGCAGTGTTTTTTTATCCAAGAATCAGGCCAGGCAAACCCAAGCTGTCAATCTGATAAGAAAGGAGATGTGTTTTTATGAGATTCTGCTGAATCGTCGCTACAACTTTAAAAGCACATAATGACGTGGGAAAATACCCAAACAAAGCTGAATACCATACATATAAATACCTGCAAAAACTTAAGAAAACATATATATAGGGTATGCCTAGCTGACGAGAGCTAAGTAGCTCAAAATAGATCTATCCTAGTCTCCCTTGTTTAATTATTTATCAGCTCAAAAACCTAACACACATATAAACAAAAGACAACGAAACAAATAGCTTTCTGTCTGGATGGTCTCTGGTGATGAGCCGAAAGACAGAAAAGGACAGCAGTATGCTTCCTCCCTTGATTGGGGCTTACCAGGGTGTTATAACACAAGTTTATACTCATTCCCCTGTCTCAGCTGATCTGCATGAGAATCAGTGGCCTAATGGCAATTACAACTGCCTCACATGTAATACTTCCTGGTTCGAATCCCAGTAAGGGTATGGCTAGCTGATGAGAGCTAAGTAGCTCGAAATAGATCTATCCTAGTCTCCCTTGTTTAATTATTTATCAGCTCAAAACCTAACACACACATTTAGGTTTCTTCAGGTATTTTCCCATATAATATTTGTGCTTTTATTATATATATATATATATATACATACACACACACAGTATATATATATATATATATACATACACACACACAGTATATATATATATATATATATATATGTGTGTGTAAGGTTTTTAAGCTGATAATTTTAAATAATAAATAAGGGAGACTAGTATAGATCTATTTCGAGCTGGTTAGCTCTCTTCAGCTAGCCATACCCTTACTGGGATTCGAACCAGGGAAGTATTACATGTAAGGCAGTTGTAATTGCCACTACACCACTGGCTCTCTCCTTATCAGCTCAGGCAGGGAATAAGTATATACTTTGTATTACAACACCCTGTTAAGCCCCAATTAAGGGAGAAAGGCATACTGCTTTCTTTTCTGTCTTTCGGCTCATCACCAGAGACCATACCGACAGAAAGCTATTTGTTTCGTTGCCTTTGTTTACACTGTGGTAAGGTTTTTAAGCTGATAATTAATTTTTTAAATAATAAATAAATAGTCTCCCTTGACAAATAAGTATGATAAGAGAAGACACAGTATAAGTATACAGATGAATACAAAGTATAATATATATATATATATATATAGATACATCTAATTAGATATAACATCTATATACACAGATATATATTATATATACAGTTATATATATATTACAGTATATATATAATATATACATATTATATATATATATATATATAATGATATTATATACTATATACACACATATATATATATATACATATATACACACATATATATATGCATGTATATACACAGTGCCAATCTGCAAACATCAACTCCATCAACCAATCAAGAAATGACAACACAGCCACCTCTCCACCAGTATATATAGGGAGACAGCAGCTCAGATCACACTTTGCTCACACAAGCACAAAGCCGAAAGCAACAGCCTGAAGATGGCGAGTGAGATCTCGTCGAAATGTTGCCCAGATTGTCTCAATCTTACATGGGTAAAGACCTGAACACGCCAAGTCCTGCATACCTGTACCCGTGAAAATCTACAAAAACATATATATTTACTGTGTATATATGTTTTCGTAGATTTTCACGGGTACAGGTATGCAGGTCTTGGTGTGTTCGGGTCTTTTCCTGTGTAAGATTGAGACTACCTTGGAACGTTTCGATGAGATCTCATTTTCCATCTTCAGGCTGGTGCTTTCAGCTTTGTGCTTGTGCGAGCAAAGTGTGATCTGAGCTGCTGTCTCCCTATATATACTGGTGGGGAGAATGGCTGTGTTGTCATTTCTTGATTGGTTGATGGAGTTGATGTTTGCAGATTGGCTGGCTTTTTCTTAAGAACATTGTGGCTGAGGTATTGGCTGTGTGTCTATCAGCCTCCTGTGTTGCAACGACTTGGGTAATGGGCTGTGTGATGACCTTCTGAGTTCTATTGTTTTGACATCCTGGGTCTTGTGCTGTAATCTCCTGGGTTGTAATGAACTGGGTAATGGACTGTGTGATGACCTTCTGAGTTCTAGCGTTGTGATCTGGGAGCAAAGGGAAAAATCTGCTCCTGTGGCTTGTGAAGTACTATTATGTTTATGTCAGGCGCAAGCAACCAGAATCACCTGTGAATTGTCTCAAGGATAAAATTTTTTGTTAATCTAGTTACAAAAATCTCGCCTAGCTGTCTAGTTGGGAACAGTGAAATAGAGTTTCAGGGATTCTGTGGAAGGTCAGGCCTCCGGCTTTCTGCAACACAAAGACTCGATCCTTCTTAACAAGTTCTATTCCTTGAATTTTTGGGTTCAGATAAAGTTTGCTTATTTCTCAGCAATATATTATTTAATGGTCTAATTTAGAAGATAAGATTAAATGATGTAGAAGTCATCAATTTTGAAGGCTATAATATACTGTAGAACATTTGTTTTACACCCAAGGTACTGAGGGGTACAATTTGTAATATTGATCTATAATACTGATTTCAGTTCAAATTTTGGTTTATATGAACAGTGTCAAAGTTAAACACTTTCATCAATATGGAGAAAAAGGAAAGGTGTTTCCTTTTTTTTCTTTTAGTCCCAGGCAAGTTTTTTTCCATTTCCCCCAGTATTCCAATTTTCAAGTTTCTTTTAAGAGAGATCCAGTAGTTTCTCATTCTTAACCCTCTATGCTTCTATTTGATAAAAGTAGCAATAGAAAATATGGCACTTTTATCCTACTGCTCCATTATTTGATTTTCACTAGGTGTAAGACATACTCCTGGGAGAAATAGAGCCCCTAGTATTTTAAACTATACTATCTCTTTCAGATAAAGAATTGGAGCCATGTTCTTTTCTTTCTTGTTTAATATTAAGAAAATTGTTCATTTATTTTTGATGGCTGAATTCTGCCATTAAACATAGTCTCCAGAGTGAGACTAAGCTTCTAGCTTAGCTTTTTTATGTTGTTGATATTTTACATTTTCATAACAAAATCAAAATTGATTCCTTGCCATTTCAGTATGAACCCTGGCATAAATTAAAGCCTGGGTCCTTGCTTCTCCCAAAGTGGGAGGGTTTATCCTCTGTAGCCTCCAAAACAAAGTTCACTGTCCACCTTGGCAATGCTCTTGTTGACATTAGGTGAGCAGGACTTGCAACTGAGACCTTTGGCAGGATCTAGCCATGTTTGCACAAAATGGTAAGACAAATTGCTATGGGCCATGGTAACTGAGAATAAGTGAAGTATCTGCACTGCATGCAGCTTGTTCATTCCATATATGATTGCTTAACATTTCACCTGAACTATAAATCCTGAAAGTTTCTTTTATATGCCAAAGCCACAATTGATTATTTGTACTTCATTAATCATAATTTCATGATCCACAAAATAATGATTATTCAGCAACTTTATAAAATTGTTCATAAATTTTGTAGGAAATGAGAATGAACAGATATTTTCATATCTCTGGATGAGGGATATGAACTGGTGTGAGATTTGATGGGCTTAGAGGGGAATGTTTCCCTCTTATAAATATGCCCCCTTAGGTTTGGGGTTTTGCATCACCTGAATCACCATTGGAGGAAGTACAATTAGTATCCCCAAAGAGCTGAAGCTCTTATAGAGACTCTGATCAGCAGATGTGAGATTCTCTGGCTGAAGCTGGGCATTTGAGAACAGTTGGGATTGCTTCTGCCATACTGCCTACTGTGCTACATTGTACTGTATAATCCCTGCTAAAGATGTTAGGTTAGGTAGCTGGGTTGATGGTGGAATCCATGAAGCTAATGGTTCTTGGGGGTCTGCCTTGTGGGGATGTTGAGTATGGAGTAGCTCAGGAATTCATGGCCTTCATGACAATTATAGACCTGTCCTGAATAATAGAGGATCCAGTGCACACTTGAGATTGCATGTCAGAACTGGGTTTTGTCTCAGGGTAATTGATCTGGATTTGGAAGACATTATTAGCAGTTCACTCTCACAGGTGAATCAGTCTTTGATCACTCTCTGGTTTATTTTTATTTATTTTTATTTTATTTATTTTGTCAAACTATTATTAGATAACAGGTATAAGTATAAACATGGTTATAAATACATGAAATGGATACGAATAAGAAAAAAAAAGAAACAATAGGACAGGGATGGTAGGCACGTTTTGGTGCGCTTATGCACGCCCCTTCAGAATTGGCCTCGGGGGTTTCCGTGTCGGGGTGGCAGACAGGGGGTGGGCAGCCGGGGGCCAATTTTATTAGCACGGTGACTGGGAGAGGTAGATATGCTGGGGGTAGAGGGCCGTATCCGGTAAGGGGATCGCGCTCCCGATGTTTGCAAGCGGTAGCGCGCTCTGACCCTCCCTACCCATCCTGCAGCCCTGGTTGTCCGGAATCTCAGGCCCTGAATACCCGGCTGTTGTTGTGCAATGCCAGGTCCGTGGTTAATAAGGCTCCCTTGATCTATGATCTGGTTCAGGAGGAGGCCGCGGACCTGGTAGGTGTCACCGAAACCTGGTTGGGCCCAGAGGGCGGTGTCCCTCTGGTTGAGATGTGCCCACCAGGTTTCCTTGCATTTCACCAGCCTAGGGCTCAGGGAAGGGGTGGTGGGGTGGCGGTGCTTATAAAGGAAGCCCTTTGTCCTAGGGAGGCCACTGTCCCTCAGACGGCTGGCTGTGAATCTCTTTTTGTGAAGCGGGGGCAAGGGGTTCAGATGGGTCTTTTGATGGCGTACCTGGCTCCCTGCCACATCTCATCGGCCCTGCCCGGACTCCTAGAGGTAATAGCCGGGCTGGCGGTTGAGACCCCCAGGCTTTTGGTCATGGGGGATTTCAACCTGCCATTGCCCGGTGAAACCTCGGGAGTTCTTGGCTTCCATGACGGCCATGGACCTGACTCAGTTAGTTTCTGCTCCCACTCACATAGGAGGACACATGCTGGACCTGATTTTTGTCTCTGGGCAGTGGTTGAATGACTGTAATTGTGGGGACTTAGTCATCACACCCTTGTCATGGACAGATCATTCCCTCCTTAGACTGGACTTCTGTTCCGCCACCCCCCACCGCAGGGAGGCGGAGCCACTTAGATGGTTCCGCCCCAGGAGCCTGATGGACCCGGAATGGTTCCAGAGGGAGCTTGGGCCATTTCCTGAGTCTCTGGCTCACAGCTCGCCTGGAGACCTGGTGGCCACCTGGGATGGGTTGGCCGCCAGGGCTCTAGATCGAGTTGTGCCTCTGCGACCTCTGACCCGGCACAGATCCCATTTGGCTCCGTGGTATACGGAGGAGCTATGGGAGATGAAGTGCCGGAAAAGATGTCTAGAGGGCATTTGGAGGGCGAGCCGTTCTGAGTCTGACCGAACACAGGTGAGATCTCATATTAAGACTTACCTTGTGGCGATAGGGGCGGCGAAATCTTCGTATTTTTCCGCCCTTATTGTGTTGGCAGGAAATCGGCCTGTCGCCCTGTTTAGAGTGACCCGCTCTCTACTTGAACCAAGAGCGCGGGATGACCTCTTGCAGGGTAGGGCAGAGGAGTTTTCTCGATTCCTGCATGACAAAATCGCCCAGATTCGGGAGGGGCTCGACTCCAATTGGATGGTCCCGGGGGAGGTGTCCGGGGCAGGTCTTGTGAATGTTATCTGGGGGGAGTTCGACCCTGTGACCGCCGAGGGTGTGGACAGGTTGCTGGGGGGTCTGAATGCCACCACCTGTTTATTGGACCCATGCCCTTCCTGGCTGGTTTCGGCCGCCAGGGAGACGACACGAGGCTGGCTCCAGGGGATTATCAACGCTTCTTTGAGAGAGGGGTCGCTTCCTACTGCCCTGAAGACGGTGGTGGTGCGGCCCCTCCTCAAGAAGCCTTCCCTGGATCCAGCTGTTTTAAACAACTATCGTCCAGTCTCCAACCTTCCCTTTGTGGCAAAGGTTGTTGAGAGTGTGGTGGCACGTCAGCTCCCTCAGTACCTGGAGGAAACGACTTACCTCGATCCGTTCCAATCGGGCTTCAGGCCTGGGCATAGCACTGAGACGGCATTGGTCGCGTTGGTAGATGATCTCTGGAGGGCTCGTGACAGAGGGTTCTCCTCTGTCCTGGTCCTATTAGATCTCTCGGCGGCTTTTGATACTATCGACCATAGTATCTTGTTGCGACGGTTGGAGGGGTTGGGAATTGGGGGAACCGTCTTTCGATGGTTCTCCTCCTTCCTCTCTGACCGTTTGCAATTTGTGTTGACGGGAGGGGAGAGGTCCACCTCTAGGCCCCTGGCTTGTGGGGTGCCTCAGGGGTCAGTCCTCTCCCCTCTCTTGTTCAACATTTATATGAAGCCGCTGGGCGAGATCATCCGTGGTCTTGGGGTGAAGTGTTATCTATATGCAGATGACACTCAGTTGTACATCTCCACCCCGGACCACCCCAACGATGCTGTGGGGGCTATGTCTAGGTGCCTGGAGGCCGTGCGGGATTGGATGGGCAGGAACAGGCTTCGGCTCAACTCATCCAAGACCGAGTGGCTGTGGTTCCCGGCACCCCGATATAGCCAGCTGACTCCTTCGCTGGCTATTGGGGGGGAAATTTTGCCCCCCACAGAGAGGGCTCGCAATCTGGAGTCCTCCTGGATGTACGGCTGTCGCTTGAACATCATGTCGCGGCCGTCTCCAGGGGGGCATTTCATCAGATCCGTCGGATCTACCGGTTGCGGCCCTTTCTGGATCGGGACGCCCTGCGCACGGTCACTCAGGTCCTTGTCACCTCTCGCCTGGACTATTGTAATGCCCTCTACATGGGGCTCCCTGCGGGGAGCACCCGGAGACTCCAACTGGTGCAAAATGTGGCCGCGCGGGTGATCATGGGGGCGTCGCATAGCGCCCACGTGACGCCTCTCCTGCGCGAGCTGCATTGGTTGCCGGTGGCTCTCCGGGTTCGCTTTAAGGTTCTAGTTTTGACCTTTAGGGCGATCCATGGCACTGGGCCAGGTTACCTGCAGGACCGCATTCTACCGGTGATCTCCAACAGGCCGGTGCGTTCACACAGGGAGGGCCTTCTCCGGGTGCCGTCGGCCGCCATGTGTCGCCTGGCGGCCCCGAGGGGCAGGGCCTTCTCTATGGCGGCCCCTGCCCTCTGGAATACTCTGCCGCCGGAACTACGTACCAGCACGGACCTGAGGGCCTTCAGGCGCGGGCTGAAGACCTGGCTTTTTGAGCAGGCCGGCCTGGGCTGAGACGGTTTTAATTTGTCTCCATTTGTTCTGTAATTTTAAATTGGGGTTTTAAGGGTGTGGGGTGGGTTTTTCTTATTCGGCCAATATTTAATTTAATTCCTTTTAACTTTTGTATTGTTGGGGTCTAGATTGGCTGTACACCGCCCTGAGTCCCTAGGGAGAAGGGCGGTATAGAAATTTTATTAATAAATAAATAAATAAATAAACCTAGAGGCCATTCAGATAGTCATTTGTGGTCTTGTCACCTCACAGTTAAAAGACTATTTAAATGAACTCTAGATAGCTTCTTAAACACTATTAAATGGAATGCAGTCAAGTACATGTTTATGTTGATCAATTGATATTTGCTTTCTAGTGTAGGATTCAAAGGAACGTATTCATGAAAGTTTAACTTCCCTCTACCATTTTTGTTATATTATTGCCAAACAGTGAAAACAGTACATCACAAGCTTGTAAATAACAATAGGAAAAATACCATTTAAAAAAATCTAGAGTTGTAACGACTATTCATTCTATTAACTGTAGTTGTATGATGTTGTTAAAATGTTATAGTCCAAGTATCAAATACTTATGTAAATTTGTCTGGAATAAATTAAAATGGTTGGCAGAAATAAACACTACATAACTTCAGTTCCAACAAGAGCATGCTAGATTCTTGAAAGTCTGTCATCTACGACTGAAAGTGAAAGTGCAGGAAACTCCCAAGTGGCCACCTAAAACACTTGAATATTGACAGCCACTGTCTATGTTGCTTCCTGCATCTATCTGGTTAGAACACACGATTCATAGGAACTGCTTTCCGGAAGATGACTCCCTTGTTATATTCTCTTTTTCAGAAGTACAAATGCCCCTAATTTATTTATTTTTGCTTCTGAAACAGCTTTCTCTGAAAACTCTGCATTCTCTGGGTATTCCAAAAGGTTATCATTTCTGTAGAACTTACCATTTGCTGATCATTTCCACAGATTTTCAATTTGCAAAATGATTTTAGTACTTGTTCTTTTTTAAGCATTAAGATTCCTTAGGAAAGTAAGGAAGGGCATGCTCCAGAATTGCTCCAGGGTAAATTACTTTATAGCCCTGTTCCCCTACAAGCCTAAGCGAGACAGTGTGTTTTAGGTGTTGTGGAACTATCAAAAAGGGAATACCTGACCTAGTAAATTAATGTCTACTGGATCAATTTAGTTTTCTTGAGTACAGACTTGCATAGAGTTAAAAGTAACTCCACCAAGTCAATCATAATATGGGGACACCTAAAATTAATTAATTAAGCTGCCTTCTAACCAAAGAAAAAAGCTGGAGAAGCAAGACTGAAAAAGCAAGTCCTCATTACAGAAATCACTGCAAAGTTTCGCCAGCACAATATAAATCTTCTAAATCAGGGGTGCCAAACCCATGGGCTGGATGAATCATATATGCTGGCCATGCCCACCTCCGATTTTGTGAAGGAAAAAAAAAGTCTTGATACGGCATGTGATGATGATGTGGTGACATGAGTTTGACACCCCTGTTCTAAACCAGTTTTTTCTCAACCTTGGCAACTTTAAATTGCATGGACTTCAACTCCCAGAATTCCCTAGCCAGCCATTGGCTATGGATGGGACAATTATGTCAATAAACCTTACAACACTTTGCTAGCACAAGGGTTCAAGGTATTAAAAATGGAGAAAGAAGGTGGCGATGTATTCTCAAATGGGGGCTTCTGACCATGTTAATGTGACTATAAACCAGTCATCACACAACACCTGCTGAGCAGCATATAAATTTGTTGGATGAATAAATATATAAATAACATGCTGCCAGAATAAACAATAAAGAATTCAGCTTGGAAGAACTGCCATGTGTTATTCTTGGTTTTGGCCCTGGCATTTTGGATTATAAGCCTCTATTTGAAATATACTCTCTCTTCTCTGATTATTGAACAGTACAGCATGCATGAGAATTCGGTCTACATCTCAAAATTTAAGAAATTTAATTTGCAATTCTGCTAGTTATATTAGAGGTTTGGGGACATATTGTCTTTTCTGAAACATTATTTTTACTGTCTTTGATTGTGCCACACATATTTTTGAAAAACAGAACAGATTCCCAGTTATGGCTCCCATAGACATTCATAAATAGACATGTTGGATATACATTCTTTTGTTTGTAGGTAGGGAAAAAAATGAAAGCCAGTGTCATATTTTTATTTTAGAAGAGCCTTGAGTGTGAACAATTACCGATATGTTGTTTGAAAAATTGATTAATATGTTAAAGATAAAAAGAAAATTTTATGTAAATTAATCCTTTTAATATAAAATCAAAGCATTTTTATCAAGTATTTTTTCAGTTTTATCAAGTAATACAGTGGAGTTTTTCAATGGAAAATAAATGAGTTACAGGATTTAAAAAGTACTTGAACTGTATAACATTGCTTAATTAACTTTGTGTAATCTTAGAAGCTGCATTGCTAAACCACCTGGATGTTTCTGAAGTTAACATCAGCCTCTGTGGAAAGCAGGGGAGCTGTTCACATTTGAGGGGAAAGTATTTGCTTCTCCTTCCTGCTATAACATCTGGACAGTTTAATTTATAACTTACTTCTTATACTGATATTCATTTCTTTATAATTATATACAAACCAACCAATCTGCCTGGAGTCCCATAAGACACTGTCTGAATAAGTGAAGACTCCCAGTTATGACTCCATAGTCATTCATAAAAAAACATTTTGGATATACTTTTTTAAAATAAAAACTGGAACCAAAGTCTTGATGCACAGTATCTGTTGAGTAGTTGAATCCTGGTGTAAAATCTTTCCTTTCCTTTCCCAAAACAGATGATGGGTGCTGCCTATAAATACCAGATGGTGAGAGAATGGAACTGTTCTGACCCAAGTTCGTAATTATTCACACACTTGTTTTAAAAGCAAAACCTATTTTATTGCAACGCTGGGAATTGTTTTCATTCCCAACTGGAATTAAGCTTAACCAGTCCCCCAAGATAAGCACACACCTTTCAGTTCTGTGAAGTGCTGCCAAAACAGAAGTATCAAATTAACTAGAAAAGAAATCAACCAAAGTACAAGAAAAACCAACCAAGTATAAAAAACTTCCAGGATGACTCAGAACCAATCGAACTACTTTGCTTTCTGCAAAGGTTTCGTCATCTTGGCCTGACTTTTATTCCTTATGGGAGGGGCAATCACCTCCCAGCCTTACTCCCGAGTCGCCCCTTTTGTTTCAGGTGCTGTTGCCTTCTAGCAACTCTGTGCCCATGTGCACTGGGAACAGGCTCCCCTGGGTCCTTTGCTGCTGCCAGACTCCGAAGGCTCCAAAGGCAGCACCCCATTCTCAGATGGTCCTGGCTCCATCCCTTCATTGGATGCAGGACCCTCGCCAAGTCCTCTCCAGATTCTCTGACTGGTCCCTGTTCTTTCTCATTGTCCAATTCTGCTACCAGCTGCACCGGCTGTTGGCAAACCACAACAGGAACCCATCCTCATGGCTTTCAGGAGGGCAGAATATAGGTGCTAGAGTGAAGTGATAGTTGTATAACGCAATAGTTTTATAGCATTTGGATTTTGTTTAAAAAAAATCTTGATTTAATTGACTTCAAATGACTTGAATGATTTAATTGCTAAAGGTTTTTAATTAGTTAGCAATACAAATGTTGTCAATATAAAAAACAAATCCTGAAAATATTGTGACACATTCCCAGAGCTACATTTTTTTCCCTACTGTACATAAGCACTAAAAGCAAAAAAATGACACCTCAGGAACCTTGGCTCAGATTAAATCCTGAAGTTACTGTGAAGTTATCACAGAGAAGTAGACAACTGATGTCACAGACACACGCTTGGTGTGATTTTCATAATCCAAAATCAACTGCGTTTAGAAAGTATTAAGATTTAGTTTCCATTTCTAATTATTATACTGTTTACCACTAGATTAGTTTCTTATATTACTAATTTGATTTACATACTAGTGAACAGTTAGTTTTGGTGAGTCTTACAGTGAAGAGTTCTGCAGATGATTTATCTGTTATTCGTTTACATGGTGAGCACTTTCTTTCTTGGAAGGACTCCTTTTTCTTGTAAGTTGAAAAGGGAATGATATAAGTCATCTTACCACACAACTTTTTTATTTCAAGTTTATGATTATATTACATTCTCGGACTGTGGAAGAAGGGGTCCCACCCAGAAACTTATCTTAAAGAGAGAGAGAAAGATGGAAGAATCTCAACCTTTCCTACCTGATGTCTCTTAGATGTGTTAAAACTTCAATTTTAATCATGACCCTGCTGAATTAAGGATAAATCAAGAAGGCCCCTCTTTGAAGGAGATGGGGGGGTTAGAAATATAACACTCATGCAAACAATAAAAGAAGAGGTATTAGTTCATCACAGAATATGTAAACAATGTGGGATAATACATAATGAAAAAGTAGCAAAACTAGTATATCCTCTGCCTCATTGCTCTGCATGGGAAAAAAAAAGAACACATGGGTTACCTAATAACTCTTTAAAATGTTAGAGTAATGGTTAAAGTGTGATTCATATCAAAGATGAAAAATAAAAAGAATTTGGCTTTTTTCTTATTCATTTAGACTAGAGAACTTCATAGAAAAGAACATTTATTATCACATCTCATAAATTCTATTAAAGTGATTTGATTT
Source organism: Bungarus multicinctus (assembly GCA_023653725.1). Lineage (NCBI taxonomy): Eukaryota > Metazoa > Chordata > Lepidosauria > Squamata > Elapidae > Bungarus > Bungarus multicinctus. The sequence goes on from CM042840.1 coordinate 102,022,863, forward strand.
GCCAGTATATATTAAACATGGATGTTATTTGCATTGACAAGATTACACAACCCCAAATTCCCTGCATTTCCATTTCTTTTCAAAGTAACATCCAAAATGCAGCTTTTCTCCATATTTCAGGGCTTGAGCCAAAACTGTAGCCCAAACTTTATATAATGTAACAATGGTACCAGAGCAAAACATCCTTTTTACTTTTTATCTTGGAGATGAAAATTATACTACTGCTTGTCATGAATAATAACTGAAAGGGCCATGCTAAACATTCAAGAGTTGCTTTACAATGTTTGATTAAATACTATTTTTCTATTATAACAGCCACATCCTTTGGAAAACTGAAAATTTTCTCCAGTTATCTATACATTCGTGTATGCACAAAAACCACTTCTGCTGGACCATCAGTGAAGCACAAAGCTAAGCAAGGACATGTGTATGGAGACAACTTTTGAAACAGTCATGATAGTTTTGCGAAACAAAAACAAAAACTTTAACTCTACAATTAGTGTTCTGTTACTCTAACATGTTTTATGAATCATCATTATTCTCACTAACACTAATCACCTCCAGTTGTTAATGCAATGTCAAGTGATCGCAACTTGCTGGTTTCCATTTTGGTACTTGGAAACTGACAGTGAACATTGAAAACAATTCACGTGACCATGGGACACTAATTGTGTGCTATTGCCAAATGCCCAATTTGTGATTAGAGGATGGCAGGCATACTAGGCCACAACTTCAAGGACTGGCTGTAAATCACTCTTTTCAACATTGTCATAACTCCTAATGGTCACTGGAAAACAGTCAGTAAATGAGGACTACCTATATATTATGCTGTTGAGAGTCTTTTTATTGAACAATAAATATAAATATATTTTGAAAAAAAGAAGGCTGCAGGAGAATACATAGTAATAAAAACAACAGGAACTCCAAACAAAAACTTTATATGGAGTCAGGACAAAACCTTCTTTTGGTTCCTGTGTAACAGAAACAGGAACAGTCATGCTGATAGTTAACCTTGTATGAGGTTAGCTGGACAGGTAGAGGCTATGAAACTGGATGTACCAGTCTGTAAGCCCAGGTTAGGCTTCTTCTCATATCTTCATAATGCAGCTTCTGTTTTGCACCATATCAGTCTAAATACTGCTAAATTACTTCCAGTCATTTGTAGAGGTATATTGAAATAAACATCCTATAGAGAAATCAGCCACTGACATAAGCTAGTAAAGAGCTCAGTCTAAACCATATTGTTTGCCATGATGCAGTGAAGTGAAAAATTGTTGTCACTTAGTGGTATTATTTAACATAAGCTTTAGGAAATGCTCTACTTTCACCTCAGTAAACACTGTATGGAATTAAAGTAGACAGAACTATATGAGTTTATTTTTATCAGCCTCTTAATGTAAGGATGATTGACCAATTGAAAGTAATCAGAAATCAAAAGCTGAAATAAGAGGAAGAAACAAAATTAATAAAAATAGAAGTTATTGGCAGAAGCAGTTAAATCTTGATCTAAGTGGTTTTTAGTATCATTGATTATCCATTATATCCTTTTGGCCCAAATACTGTAATTAGAAAGGGGAGGCATGGTGTTGAGGTGATTGTCCTCCTTTCTCTGTGATCAGAAGCAGAATGATTGAACCTAAAGCCCCTGCTTATGGGGTACTGTAGAGAATAAGGAAGATGATCTTGACAGAAATAGGCCACATCTGTTCCCAAAGTAACAAGATAAATTAAGTCCAAAACAAGAAGAAGGTATAACAAGTGACTCAGGCAGACACCTGTCATGGTATATGCAGATGACCGTGGAAGACAGGTGGAAAAGCCACAACCTAGACAATGGTCAGTCAAGCAGCAGCTGAATCTGCATATGGAATGTGAGCATAGCGAATGGCCAAGAAGGGATTTTCAGACTTGCAACTGATATCAGAAGAAGCACACCCAGAAATATTAGCTTTAACTTTATTGTAAGACTATATTAACAAAATCTTGAAAGTCTGAAAGTACATTTCCTTGCCTTTCACTGTTACTGTCAAGAAACTAAGGATGGTCCCTTCTGAGACGTTTGGCATGTCAAAATTCCTTCTGCAGACTGAGTTACTGCTTGTCTGACAGTTGTCTAGTCTGCACTTTTCCACTTGTCTCCCAAGGTCATTCCCACATACCATTACAGCATATCATCTCCCTAATTCACATCAATAAGTGAACTTTGTTAATTTAAATTAATTAATTCTTAATTTTTATTCCAAAATTCTTCTATTCTATTTTAGATCATTGGAAATCTAAGAACCCTGAGATCTGGAAATATTGGTTTTCAAGCAGATTATCTATTTCTGGAAGCTATTCAGATTCTCTGTTCATGTTGTCAGAACCTGCATTTACAAGCTTCCTCCTCTGTATCTTATTAGAATTGTTTCATAAATTCATGAACTGTTTGATTAATGATGTTCTATATTGACTGCTACATTGTAATTGCTTTGTAGGTTTATATAGGTACATAACATGAAAATATAAAAAATGGCTGAGTTAGAGCTGTAATATATAAGAAAACCTGTCACAGGTTTCTGTTTACTAGCATTGTACTACAGATTATTAATATCATTACTGAATAACTTCAAGAACTCTGTTTTGGGCTTCAGAGACTTGCAAATTTGCCACAGGAGAGATCAACATTATTTCTGACAAGACTTTTATTCCAATTTTCCTATTTCATAAAAAGGATTCTAATGTAGATGGGGACACAAATCTTCCTCATTAATTTGATGATATTTTCAAGACATTATTGTATCTTAATACAAACAACATTGCAAACACAATGGAAAACTGATAAGAAAGAAGAGTGAATAGTACCCCAAATCTTGTTAGGAATTATTTGCCTGGAAGCACCTTTGCAAACAAAAGACATGTTCATGTCATTACATGTTTCACTATAAGGCATAGGTTGTCTAGGCATGGCAAGGTTTTTGTGCCAAATATTTCCATGAACCAATTAGTTTTGGGAAGATCTTTCAAGGGAAAAATGTAGAAGGAGAAAAGTAGAGATCAAAAAATTAGATCTTTGTTCTGTGTGTTGTGTGTGTGTGTCAGCATGTGGTGGTGAGAACTCAGCCTTATACATGAGATTCAGTACCTGCTCAGTAGGTTATAGCAGTTACAGCATGTGAACTCAGAAAACTAGGTTGTATTTAGCAATGACAATGCTAATTGTGTGTTGAGCAAACCAGAGACCAAAATGAGGCCATGTTTCTGCCCCCACCCCCATAACTTACATACCCCATGAAAGCTGTGTGTGTAGGATGAGAAAGCCTATTCCAAACAGCAGCAGCAGCAGTAGCAGCACAAAGGGAAAACAATTAAAAAGTGGAAGACTGTAAGATTGGGATGATACAGTGCTGTGTAATGCTGACTTGTTTATTGAACTGGCTCATTTTCTAAATTCGATCGAAGTAAACAGGCTGAGCTCCTAACCAGAAAGAAAACGAAACAAAATAACTTAAAACTAATCAAGGATTCGAATGCAGCAAGCAGCCCTTCAAAAAGCTCAACGGGCTAAGCGTACCGTATTACGCCAATTCTGAAGAGCAAAGAATTTGTGACAGCATCGCGGGCTGTAGTCAAAGACTCCTGAGGCTGAAAGTACATTCATTGGGTTGGAGGTGGGGCCCTCTCTGCTACAAAAGTGAATGTGAGAGTGTACGGTTCCGGACGGGGAAGTGCGTGTGTGCGCTGTCGATGCACTGTTTGTGGCCCGAAGGTATAGTGTGCGAGTTGGGCTGGCGCGCTTTGGAGAGGGGCTGATGGGGAAGTTGTGCCTCTCGGTTGGGGTGAGGTTGGCACACGCAGCACTCCTTAAAGAAGGGAAAGCGGGCGGCGGGCAATTGCATGTAGACGCCTAGTGACTCCCACCACTTCTCTTTCTGTATGAAGAACAGCAGAGGCTGTGACAAGGGGAGCTTCGGCTAGTCATACCGGCCCCCGCTTTCGGGCGGCAACGGAGGCGGGTCTGGTCGTGGGAGAGAGAGGGAGGGAGGCGGGTCGCGGAGGCAGGAAGGGCTGTGGCTGGAACCAAGGCTGTGACGGGGGCAGGGCTGTGGGACGGAGCGAGGCCCGGAAAGAAAGGAGGACCCTGACTGCGGAACCGGGCTGGGCCGTGCCGGCCCAGGTAAGAGACCGGAGTTGTGGGTTCAGGAAGTGAAAAGGGCGACGAAAAACATACCCGCGCCGCGGCCGGGACACCATGCCGCTTGCATGTAGTGGAAACCAAATGTCCTGCGAAGGAGACGGGCGTATATTTCATTTTTTCCCCTCAATAAATTAAAAGATGTGCATGCCCCTTTATGAGTCGAAGCCGAAAAGGCCGTTTTGCCCAATAGTAATATTTTAGTTTAGGCACGTGCAAAGCGCTTTATGTTTACCTGCGAACAGTTAACCCGCGGGCGCGCGCGGCGAACCCGTGTTTCCTTGTATGTGTGTGTCACTAAGATACGTATGGCTGTAATCTTAACGTGATTGGCTCCCTGGTGTGTATACGCAAATAGTGGTAAATACTTGCCACTGAGTGACACGTGCAGGGGTTGAACCCCTTGCGTGTGTTATGAACAAGATAAGGTTGCCCTGTTTTCTTTTGGAAGTTATTTGAGACGACAGAATTAACGGGGTGCAGTTTTCACAAAGCAGCTATGTATGTCCGATTCTACAAGCAAAGCTCTAACATGCCACCAACGCTACATGAAAAATGTTGTTTATCAAATCGGCGAATCGCTTTCTAAAGAAGTGACGCTAGCTTAGGGCGATTTGGGGGCAAGGTGCTTTCAGTGTTCCGCCTACAAACACACATTTGGCACCCCCTTTCCTAAGAGAGAAGGAAAAAGCTATTCACAGCAGGCAGTGATAAATTTCCATGGTGTTTTTTAAAATATACTATGGGCATAATGCTGGATTTGTTGGCCAAAAGAAGCTAGGCTGCCATGTATACCGTCTTAGTCGGTCCGTAGAGGCAACCCAAAGAAAAAGCTAAATTGCATAAGCTCAAAACTACTTTTTTCGTTTTTGCAATAAAATAGTTTGCTGTACAACCCTTGGCTCAAGATAAATTATTGGGCTGATGAACTTTTTAATTCTTATGTTGGGTGAAGATTGCAGGGTTTGTTAGTTTAGCTGGCTTTTACTTTTTGTTGTTGTCTGTTTTTCCTGTTGAGCTGTAAACAGAATATGTATGCTAGAGAGAAGGAATGTTTACCTGTCAGTTCCAGAAGCAATAAATCTGCATTCAGATCCCCCCCCCCCCTCTCCTTCCCCAAGTTGTTATGGTCAGTTTCAATTTCAAAGCAGTGTCATTTGGGCAAGTGTTAAGGGATAGGCCTTTCCTGCCTGTCTAAGGTTTAGTGTCTGCCTTTTCTGGTGGCTTTTGATAGTTAAGGTACTAATTCAAGAAGCAAGAATTCTTTCTCAAATTCAGTCCCTGAAATTCTCTCCTGCTTGTTAAGTTAAAATAGTTGCACTTAGATGTTGACATCACTGTATTTCTTGTGATTGTGAGAGGATGTGGCCTCTATTGAACAACGTACAACTTTCTTAATTATCCCAAGGGTGCTTTTTCAAGATGCAACTGGACTTTCTGGCTTTTCTTTGAAAGTGTTTCATTTCTCGTCCAAGAAACTTCTCGAGTTGAAGAAACTTCTTGGATGAGAAGCGAAACGTCTTCAAGGAAAAACCAGAAAGTCCAATTGCCACTTGAAAAAACACCTTTGGGACAGCCATGACCTGAATGACCGAGAATCTCCATAAAATTTCTTAATTATTTTTATTTATTCAGTTTATATGTCACTCATCTCACAATGTGAAGCAACACTAAGCACATTATACATTTCTTTTTTTAAAAAAAACCTGCTTTTAAAACCAGAATAAACAATAACTTTCCCAGTGTTCCTACAATATTTATTTTCACGATCAAATGTGAGCATGATTTAATTTTCAATTTTTGTCTATTTTTTCTCATATAGTTTATTTAAAAAGATTTATACCCTGCTTTTCAAACAGTATTTACAGATAGTTTATTCTGATCCATCCTAAGAGGCAAAGTTATCAGGTAATAGTTAGATAATTAACTATTTTGAAAGCCTAAACAAATAAAATGTATTGTCTAATTCAAAAGTCCACGTGACAAACATTCACTTTCATAAATAGTGCCACATTCAACAGACCTGCCAAGGTCTTTTGCCTGGAAGAAAGCGTAGAGATATGATCCATGGATTTGGCAAAATGGAGGAATCCCAATTCTTTGGGTATGTATGTCTAAGAATGCCTTAGGGCTTACGGGAAGCCCTTACATTTTGAACGGAAGGATAGAAACCAGGGAAAGATAATCTTATAATCTAAAGCTAATAGAAGCTTTAGGTAAAATTTATTGTTGCTGGGTTTCTCTTCTTCTGTATTATTTTCACACTAGTATATTTTAATTTCTATAATTTCATATGGTTATTTTATTTTTTGTTTTTTGCCACTTAGGCAATTTTTAACAGTGATAAGTAGCATTTTTAAGGAAAAAAACAATTGCTCCTATTCAGTAAATTTGTAGTTATATTCTAGAACAGACATATCTATGTCTCTATATACATTTATTTCTATATAGCTATAGAGTATTCATCTTTAAAGGCCACCATAGTTATTGGGAAGTCATCCAGTATTAATTTCTTTGATTAATTCATGTCTTATTAATTTATTTAGCAGTTTTCATATTATGCTGCAATGCTCTTAGGAAGTTTTAGGTGAGAAAAATGGTATTTGGACATCTCTGGCAAGGAAAGGCAAACTTTGGGGTCTGGGACATGTTTGGAATTATAACTAGTTGTGTTATATAAAATGGCTACCATGAAATACTTGCCTATTAACAAAATGGCTACCAGTTTGAACATATACAGTTACAAATGTCAATTTATTGGAAATCCAACTAGCCCTCCTGGATAATTTCTATCGTCCCATTGGCACCTTTGTGAAGCCCAAATACTTTGTGGCAAATAAATAAAATGCTAGAGGCTGATGATTTCCTTTGTAGGATGCCAGCTTCCTGTTTATGTTTTTTAAATTATTATTTTTAAATGCAATTGGACATTCAGAAAGAAATAAAAATGAGAAGCTTTCAAATTCTCTGCAGCTCTTTGTGTAATTATAGGGAACAAAGGAAATCTAAATAATTATACCAGAAGTTTAAGCTATAAAGTATGAAATTTAAAGTAATTCCCAACATAAAGATTATGGATTGAATATAGGTATAGATTTAGTATCAAATTACACTCAGCATCATGGATGTATTTATCAACAATAAAAATACAAATAATTTCATGCCTAGTATGAAATAGCTGATGTATACATACGTTTTGGTACTGTATATGCTTTATGGCTGAAGATTTTGTTTGTAAGTATTGAATGAAAAATAGATTTTCTGTTCCCGTATATTGGTAATTATTGAGGCACATTTCAATCTATAGCACACTTCAAGCAGCTGTTCTTAGATAAAATCATTCATTGCTATTAGGTGAATAATTTACAAATACTGTTCCCTTACATAAATGTGTGTATTATCAGTCATGCAGCATGTGTCATCGCTTATTCTTATGCTGTATTGTCCTATGTAATCAATGTAAATTCCTTAAAACAGTAGAAAAGTAGAACCATAAAATTATTTTATTTTTAAGTATAGAATAGTCTGTGTTGTGGGATTATATTGTTTTTTCTGTAGAGAATAAACCAAAGGGTATTAGAAAATTAATCATGTTTAAAGGTAAAGGTAAAGGTTCCTCTCGCACATACATGCTAGTCGTTTCTGGCTCTAGGGGCTGGTGCTTATCTCCATTACAAAGCCGAAGAGCCAGTGCTGTCCGAAGACATCTCCATGGTCATGTGGCCAGCATGGCTAAATGCTAAAGGCACATAGAACACTATTACCTTCCCACCAAATTTTTCTACTTGCATTTTTACATGCTTTCGAACTGCTAGATTGGCAGAAGCTGGGATAAGTAACAGGAGCTCACTCCATTAGGTGGTGCTAGGGATTCGAACTGCCAAACTGCTAACTTTCCTAATTGACAAGCTCAGCGTCTTAGCCACTGAGCCACAGCATCCCTTAATAATCACGTTTACCCTATGATTATTCATATGGGGCAATTTACCTTATGTCTTAAGTAAAGTAAAAGTACTTTTGATTACTTTTATTATTAGACATATTTCTAGGATGAGGGAAATAATTCAACCTTGAGGAAGTGTTCATCAGTGTTGCCTTGTCTTGCTCCAAATATACAGAGAAGGATTGCTATGAGAAGAACTCATAATAGGATAACTTTGTTCATATTTGGACACATGTAAAGAAGTCTGTAATACTGGGAAATACAGTAAAAAGATGTTCAGCAGCAAGTGGGTAGACTCTAGTACAATAGCAATAGGTACATTGTTGGGACCAAATTGGGGACTGGAGAAAATGTGTATGACTAAGAATTAACACCGACTTGATAGGACATAAAGCAATCAATCAGGACAACTTCAGAAGACAGATTTCATTGTAGAGATCTTTAAAAAATCATTCTGCAGTGGAAAAATGAAATCAAAGAACGTCAGTCATGTTTGGCTACAATCTGGCTACAGGTTTTGTACCTATAGATTTTCAGAGCTTTCATATTTTATTTATGCATATTTAATGTTCTAAAGGGTTGTCCAAGAGCTCCAGTCAAGGGTAAGAAATCTTGGAGACAGGTAGGTCTAAAAATCTTTGTCCACCTATGGTATATTTCAGTCAATGCTTTCACACAGTTTCTGATTGGGTCATTTATTTTGTCCTCCACTTCCATGATAAAACTGTAATTTATATAGCATAAAGGAAATGAAAGTTTTCCTTGATCAAGACTTAAAGTTCAGGGTATGACAGCAAAGATAGATATCATTACTTAAGAACTACTTGGAAAGGTTGCTTATAAAATAGGCAAAGTATTAGCATGCAAGTGCAAGTACACAAACAGGTACCATGTCAGTAGAAAGGTAACAGTGTTCCATGCACCTTGACATATAGTCATGCAGGCTACATGACTATAGAAATGTCTTTGGATAAAGTTGGTTAAGAAATGGAGACAAGCATCACCTCCTAGAATCAGACACAACTGGATAAGGAAAACCTTTATTTTTACCTTTTTAAGATGAAAGACAGTAGAAGCTGAAGATGAGCGCATTATATTTTATTAATTTTTTAAAAAATTTTGTCAGATGATGGAAATGTGTTTTTCCCAAGCGAACTTGAGGATTGGCCATTACTCTACTGGAAGTTGCTTCCAAAATTTCCACTACTCTTTCTGTGAAGTAATGTTTTCTAACATTTACCTCTTCTCAGTTTGAGCTTATGCCCCCATGTTTTTGATTTTTGCTTAATATTGAAAATACTGCTAGAAAATTCTAAAACCTTATTCACATCTTTAATATATTTAAATGTTCCAGTCACATTTCCGTCCTCTTCTCCAGGCTCTACATATTCAGTTCCTCCAATCTCTCCTAATATGTTTTGTCTCTCATATCTTGCATCATATTTGTTGCCCATCTCTGGACTTCCTCAATCTTATTGATATCTTTTTTAAGTGAAGTCTCCAGAACAGGACACAGCATTCAAATGAGGTTTGACTCTGATTAAATCCCTATATAGCAGGATTAAGACCTCCTTTTTCTTGTTGGTAATCTCTCTAGTAATCCATCCCATAATTTTGTTTTGTTTTTTCAAAAATGCCTAGCCATACTGTTTTGCTCTTTCTGCAGCCATCTGCCATGACCACACCTAAAACATTTCCTTCTAATACTAATACTGTACCCTGCCAGAGGATTCTTTTTCCCCAAGTGTATGACCTTATTTATACTTACTGTAGAAACATTGAACTGCAGTTTCCATATTTTTGACCAATTTTCCAGTAATGCCAAATCATTTTCCATGCTATGAATATTTTGAGGAATGTCACACACCTTTATTAATATACACCTTTGTGTCATCAGCAAAAACCTTATCTAGCAATTCTTCTGTTATATCACTTACAAGTACATTAATAGGACCTAGGACTGAGCCTTGTGGTACACCTCTTGTGACCGGTCTTTGTTCAGATAGTGCCCCTTTAACAATCCCATACTGAGATCTATCTATGAGCCAACTTCCTATCCACTGAATCACCCAGTGGTTAAGCCCTAGCCTGTGCAATGAATTCATTATGTGGAAATGTATCAAATGCTTTGCTAATATCCAAATCTACAGCACCACCTTGGTCCAAATACTGGTGACAAAGTTTTAAAAAGTCAATCAGATTGATGTGACACGATCTTCCCTCAGTAAGGACAAGCTGTTTTTAGTCCTTTTGGGTGTGGGTTATGTGGGTTACTTTTCCTTCAATACAGTTTCTAGTTTTCAGTTATTTTGAAAAGTAATGCTGTCTTTACCCTTTCAACTATCTGCTAGTTGAGCTCTAATATAATTTTAAGCAGATTTTTGACAAGGGATGTAAACATGTTGATGGGGTGTTCTATGTTCCTGTTTTGCTCTGGAGAATCCCATTTTAGAGTATGAGACAAATCTGATTGCACGAAAATTTGTGGCAGATTAGGTTTCAGTTTTAGCCACATTTCTTGGCCACACCTTCACACATTTGCTGATCAAGAAATGTGAATTAATAGAATAGATGAATAGAGGAACTAATTTAATGAGTGACAACTGGAGAAATCCAGCAATACCAGCAAGAGTGGCTGTTTTTGCATTAGTTTATGATTGCAACTGATGTAGCAACATGTAGCTTTTATCCACTGGCTGTCAGACTGGTAAATACAACTGCAATCATTCCTTGCATGCATGGAAACATGTGACTGGTTTCTCTCTAATTATTTGTATAAGGACCATTTTCTACAGTATATTATTAATGTTGTATTATATTTATTATGTATACCACCAGCAGGAGCAAAATCAATTTTGTTGTATATATGTACAGTGACATAAAGGTGGTAGTGGTGGTGATGATAATGATAATCAGTGGTGTGTTTCAAATATTTTTACCACCAGTTCAGTGAGCATGGCTTGGTGGGCGTGCTTTGCACATGCGCGCACACTTCATGTGTGCACGTGCCAAATGCACACTTTGCACAAGCGCAGTGGCATTTTGACTCACCTCCTGCAAGCCTGCACTCTCCCTGTTGCTTCAGCAGCTGCTGCTTCAAAAGCAGGACATAAAGGTTAGCATGGGATGCCGGGCAGGCAGGTGGGCCCAACAGAGAGTGTCGGAGAGAATCGGTTCAGTTTCCGCTGCTCATTGCCACTATCGGCAAAGCAGAATCGGGCCAAACCGGTAGAATACCACTGATGATGATGATGATGATGTGCATTTAATAATAATAATAATAATAATAAAATAATTTATTTATATAACGCTCCTCTGCCGAAGGACTTGGAGCGGTGCACAGCCATACAATTAAAACAATAAATATGTGAAAAATTAAAACCAAATTAAACTAAGGCCCTGGCTGTAATCAATTAAAACCCCTCCCTAAAACCCTAAAATTTAATATAAAAGTAAAACACCCAAATCTAAAATCAGCCCAATCCGGCCTGGTCAAAGAGCCAGGTTTTCAAGGCATGCTTGAAGGTCCCCAGGTCCGTGGCTATACGTAACTCCGGGGGCAACCCATTCCAGAGGGCAGACGCCCCCACAGAGAAGGCTGTTTATTGTTTATTCAGTAATACACATTGGAGTAAGTCATAATGTAGTTCATTTTGATTGAGTGTGATCTGTGAAACTTGCTACAGATTAACTCTGTTATGATTTTTTTTTAAAAAAAATCTATTTCTTAGTCTCTATGTTTGTTCTTGTTTGTTATATTTATTACAATGATAATTTCTTTATCATTAAATTACATTAGCGTATAATATAACTGCCATATATATATATATGTATGTATGTATGTATGTATGTATATATGGTATTTAGGTTTCTTCGGGTATTTTCCAACGTAATATTTGTGCTTTTATTATAGCGACATTTCGGCAGAATCTCATCTGCCATCCTCAGGCTTGTGTATTAGGTTCTTTTTAATTTTGTGTGCTAGGCTTGGCAATCTGCTATAGTCTACTTGGCAGTCTATTTTATATATATAAAATATACTAATGTAATTCCTAGAAAATACAAATTGTGCTCTGGAGTGTGTGAAGATGCAAAGACATTATCTAACTGCAGCTCCTTAAAGCAGCTGTGCCCTTTCTTGGAAAAACAATTAAAAGTATTGCAGAAAAGTACTGTAGTAGTGGTCCTGCACAATCCAAAACATCTGTTTGAAACTGATCCTGAAGTGTTGCACAGCCCTAATAGCTAATACAGGTGAAACTCAAAAAAATAGAATATCGTGCAAAAGTACCTTTATTTCAGTAATGCAACTTAAAAGGTGAAACTAATATATGAGATAGACTTATTACATACAAAGTAAGTTCAAGCCGTGATTGTCATAATTGTGATGATTATGGCTTACAGCTCATGAAAACCCAAATCCACAATCTCAGAAAATTAGAATATTACATGCAATCAATAAAACAAGAATTGTACATAGAACAATATCGGACCTCTGAAAAATATAAGCATACATATGTACTCAGTACTTGTTTGAGCCCCTTTTGCAGCAATTACTGCCTCAATGCAGTGTGGCATGGAAGCTATCAGCCTGTGGCATTACTGAGGTGTTATGGAAGATCAGGAAGCTTCAATAGCGGTCTTCAACTCTTCTGCATTGTTCGGTCTCATGTCTCTCATCTTTCTCTTGGCAATGCCCCATACATTCTCTATGGGGTTTAGGTCAGGTGAGTTTGCTGGCCAATCAAGCACAGTAATCCCTCGGTCATTGAACCAGGTTTTGGTGCTTTTGGCAGTGTGGGCAGATGCCAAGTCCTGCTGGAAAATGAAGTCAGAATCCTCATCAAGCTCGTCTGCGGAAGGAAGCATGAAGTGCCTCAAAATCTCCTGATAGACGGCTGCGTTGATCCTGGACTTAATGAAGCACAGTGGACCAACACCAGCAGATGACATGGCTCTCCAAATCAACATAGACTGTGGAAACTTCACACTGGACTTCAAGCATCTTGCAGCGTGTGCCTCTCCATTCTTCCTCCAGACTCTGGGCCCTTGGTTTCCAGATGAGAGGCAAAAGTTGTTGTCATCAGAAAAGAGGATTTTGGACCACTGAGCAACAGACCAGTTCTGTTTTTTTTTAGTCTAGGTAAGATGCTTCTGACGTTGTTCAGGAGCGGCTTGACAAAAGGAATACAACATTTGAAGCCCATGTCCAGGATCCGTCTGTGTGTGGTGGCTCTTGATGCACTGACTCCAGCCTCAGTCCACTCCTTGTGAAAGTCCCCAACACTTTTGAATGGCCTTTTCCTAACAATCCTCTCCAGGCTGCAGTCATCCTTGAGGCTTGTGCACCTTTTTCTTCCACACTTTTCCCTTCCACATAACTTTCTATTAATATTCTTTGATACAGCACTTTGGGAACATCCAACTTTTTTTGCAATTATCTTTTGATGCTTTCCCTCCTTATGGAGGGTGTCAATGAAGGTTTTCTGCACAACTGTCAGGTCAGCAGTCTTTCCCATGATTATGATTCCTACTGAACCAGACTGAGACACCATTTAAAGGCTCAGGAACCCTTTGCAGGTATTATGGCTTAATTAGCTGATTAGAATGGGATACTTTGAGCCTAAAATATTGAACCTTTTCACAATATTCTAATTTTCTGAGATTGTGGATTTGGGGTTTTTATGAGCTGTAAGCCATAATCATCTCAGTTATGACACATCACGACGTGAATTATCTTGCTTTGCATGTAATGAGTCTATCTCATATATTAGGTTCGCCTTTTAAGTTGCATTACTGAAATAAATGAACTTTTGCATGATATTCTAATTTTTTGAGTTTCACCTGTATTGTAGTTGATGAAGGCAAATATACATTATAGAATCAAATATGAAAAGTGGGACAGAAGATAACATGTAAAATAATAGATGTAAATTATAAACATATAAGAATAGTTTTAGCAACTACCGTATTAGGCTGTCCATACTGTCCATTCCCTTTTTCTATTCTGTCTGGTTTGTGTTCAATATATTCCCAATACATATTCCAATTATTAAACAATAAATTGTACTTTTAGTTACATATTTAAAAGGACATTTTAAGTATTAGGGAAATTATAACAATTTATTGTCACATGCAGTGGCAAATTATGTACTTTTTTCAGTCATTTTCTTCATTGTTGTAATCCTGGTGAAGTTTACGTACATGCACCCAAGAGAGAAAATAATGCCAATACAATTATTTTTGTCAGAATAAGAGCATCGGATGAAAAAATAAACCACCTAAACCATCTTTCTAATTATAATCTCTGTATTGATGTCTGTTATTTATAGTTTAAAAACTGTACATAGTGTAATAGTATAAAGTTGATGGCAGGAGGAATTTGATATTTAAAACTCGTTATAAAAATAAAAACAAATGGAAAAAAATTACCTGTTCTTAAAAGGTGACAACACTTACGAGATTTCAAGATGCTTCTACATAAGAACTTTCCATGTACAATGTCCCTATCCCTTCACACATGTTTATACAGGGTTCAAATGTTGCTGCTTCTATTGATAAAATTAATATGTCCTTTTTATTTTATAGAAAACAAAACACACTCTCATAAGGAGGAAAAGATAAATCAGACTACATTGCACAATTATTGATCACAAATGAGTGACAAATTAGCATTTATGGCATGTTAGCACACAATATTGGGTAAGATATCGGGCTGCATTTCATTTATACCAACAAATATGATGACAAATGGTTGTCTTTCTGTATTGGGTAAATATTTGTGACTATTACTTCATTATGCAATAACTTAAGATATTGTGTAATATGTGAGTTTGCTAGCTGGAAAAATATACTTTTTTATTTTACTTTTTTCTTTTTCTTTGAAGGAATGAAATAAACCAGCAGCCAAGCCAAACATGAAATTTTTTAAAAAATAAGAAACTATAAAAATACACAAAAAGCATTAGAGAGACAATGTCTTCTTTTAAAAGGCGTTCTAATTTATTATTTTTCAGCAAGAACTGTTGTGAAGAATTACACATTATTGCTACTCTCATGCAGTTTTTCTTTTTAAACAATTTCTGCCAGTTATGAGATGGAGGCATTATAAACCAGTGTATAAATTAAGAACGATTGAAAGAATCTGCTATTTGGATGGTGATAAAAGGAAAAGTACTAAAAAAAATCATTTGTTGGAAAAGTGAAGGCTTGGCTTTGCTAGGTTTCCCGCTCCTTTTATTTAAAAATGTTGTCTTAGTTTAGGGATCTCCAAACTTGGCAACTTTGAGACTTGTGGACTTCAGCTCCCAGAATTCCTCAGCCAGCATGAATTGAAGTCCACAAGTTGCCAAGTTTGGAGACCTCTGTATTAGTTGTTCTCAGGTTTCATGTAGACAGCTAGCTAGATCATTACATTTGAGAAGTTGGCTAGGTACATTATTGGCAAAGGAAGAGGCATTTGAAAGAGGCTTCCTGATAACAAGGTAGCAGGACAGCTTGTTTTCGTTGCCCAAGACAAGGGGTAGAAATACAGCATGAGTTGCAGAATTAACTACAGTAGCCACAAAGACATAGGTGCAGGTCTATGTACTACATACTGTAGTAGCCACAAAGACATAGGCACAAATCTCCTGTGGAGTCTTTGGTGCTTTCTGAGTCCAATTGCTTGCCTGTAGATATTTGTTTACAGACTAGTAACATCCTTAGTGCTAGAAAGAAGTGTGTTTGCTCTCTGTTTATATACAGTAGCTTGATATGTCTGTGTTGATGGGCAATTGTTTTATCATTGATAGTTAGTGCATCTCCTTAATTAAGGTATTGTTTATTGCTTGATTGTTTGGTGTTAATCCTGCTATTAATCCCTGATTATCTGGATTTTAATTGCAATGAAGAGGTGTTTTGGCCTTTTTTTCCCCTTTTACCTTTCTTATTGTTTCTTTTGAATGGTGTATACATGTTGTTTATATCTATGTGCCTATTGATTGCTTATTTGTCTAAGTGTCAAGGTTCCAGAAATTCCCTAGCATTTTTGAATTTAGCTTGGTCTAGGATTCTCATGGTTTCCCAATTGAAACTATGGTTAAGACTATCCTCGTGTTGTGAAATTAATATTTTTTTTATTGTTTCTTTTGACTGCTGATTAGTGCTTATGGATGTACTCTGCTAGTCTTCTGCCTATTTGTCTTGTGTAGTGGCTATTACAATCATTATACATAACTCTTGTTATACATGGTCATGACTCCTGTTTTTTTTTATAAATTGAGAAAAAATACTTTTGATAAAGTTGTGTGGCTATCCGTTTTGTTATGTAGTGATGATCAACAATTTAGATCAGTGATTCTTCATGTTTGATCCAACTACCCCTTTTTAAAGACTCAAATAATGTCATTACTCCCCTTCTTCCCCAAAAGCTAGATTGTGGTTTTTTGCAAGTATCTTTGCAGCAGAAGTCCCAGATTGGATCCTTGATTCACAAACAATTACTAATTGTATATTACCCTAGAATATGCCCCCATTACTCCTTGAGAGTGGGTTCCCTCCAGTTTAAGAATCACTGATACAGACAGCTTTAATAAATTTTGGGATAGAGATCTCCCATTAGCTAAGACTCATGATCTACCTTTCTCCAATAATGGCGGCAATGTTATGTCAGTAGTTCTTCAGTATTAATCTGCAAAATTAGATCTATATTTAATTTTTTCACTATACAAATACATCATTATCTTTTGACATTATTTTAAAATTTATATTAGTATTTGTATAATTCATGGCTGATTTTTTAAAATGTCTTTTGACATTATGTTGAAAGAAGTCTTCAGAACCAGGTATCCCAAAATCTTAAAATTCTTAATTGATTTCTGCATGCAGCTCTCATTATTATCTTTAGGACATTTTAACATAATTTTTTGGGTTTAATCAGCTTTTTCACCTTTCAAATTGTATTTGTGTATGCGTTTGTGTATGTGTGTGCGTGCGTGTGTGTGTATCTATGTCTATCTCACTAGCATCTTAATGGCATGTAACTTCCTTCCTTTGTTTTTAGCCCCCTCCCCTTCATTTTTCCTCTTACCTCGTTGACAGCTCTCTCTCTCTTTCTCTCTCTCTCTCCTCAGTTGATTTACATTTCACATCATTCACATGAATATATTTTAGGGATTCTTCTTCCCTTTCTTCCATCGTTCTCCAGGTCTTTTTTAAAAAAGATTTTTGTTCTAATCTTAGCATATCTCAGAGGCTGCTGATGTATTTTCTTGTTCTATGTATTGCTATATTCACTCTCTTCTGACATTTTAAAATAGAATATCATGTCACAGATTTGATGTATTTTCACTCCTTTTCCTTCATAATTCCTGAAGTGGAACTGTTGCACATTTTTAAAAACTAAAATTTGTTTGATAATTTTAGGTTAGTTTTATCTTTCTTGAAAGTAAGATCTGTTTCTATTCTTGAACTCTGTAGTTATATTAATGAAAAATTTAATTCATTGAGGCCAAACAGTAGCTCATTTTTTTCAAAAGGCAAAAGTTTTATACAATTTCTGGGTTAATGCATGATTAATATTTTTTAGAGAATGATCATACAAATACGCATGTATACATGTACCACTGTCTAAGCACACTATAATATATACAAAACCATAATGAGAATTATTATACTTCTTCCTGGGTAATGATCCAGTCATTTGATGAGACAGATAAGGCACTGGTTATCATAAAAGGGAGTACTTGATATGCCACCGCAGTATGATTGTCATGGTTTTCTTCATAAAGCTATGAAGGAGCCAAGATTTGTTAGATTACTGCATGTATAGAATACAATCATTGCCAGATAATCTTAGATATTTATCATCCTGGCGAGAGTTGTATTCCTATTGCTGCTGTACTCTGATTGCCTTTAGATGGCAGGAAAAAAATATGTAGCCTGTCCATTCATGAAATTTATTCTAGCTTTATGTTTGAATTCTAATGTGTTCTTCCAACTTTTCATGCATTTTTAGGATGCGATATTACATCCATAATGCTAGTTATAGAGAGAAAACTGGTCCCAAGGAATTCTTTGCCAGAACAAATTGATGCTAAACCAAAGTAGGCCTGTTACTTATTTAACATTTCAGGATAAATTATGATTGCTATTGAGCTAGTTATCATATTATTGTATAACGTATTAGAAAGAAACCAGTGGTAAAATAGATTCTATTGGAGTAATTATTATAGGGTCTGTTCCCAAGTTTTTTGTTTCTTAGCAACCACACTCCCGCGAGGTATTTATTACTTAGTTCCAAACTTCTGATGGCTTCCCACATGTGATCACAAAATTGCAATTTGAGTGATCAGAAACTGGTCCAAATTAATGTCAGTTTGCAACATCCCATAGTCATATCACCATGATTTATGATGCTTTTATCAAAAACCAGCATTCATTTTTGGGTTTTGGCAAAAACAGCCATAGTGAACAATGGGTTTGCTTAATGACAGTGGATTCACTTAATGACTATGATGTTTGTCTAATGACTTCTGCAGTAAAGGTTGTAAAATCTGTTCAGTCATGTTTATGACAGTCAGAACTTAGGATCACAATGGGCTGGCTCTATTATGGTCATAGATAGAGGGGAATTGCACTTTTTCTTGTGGGAAAGAATTGTTCCAACATGTACCCGAATCTATCTAAATTAGCTGTGATACCTGTTTATTAAAAAAAAAAACATAATATTACTATGTATATATATATGTCTTAATTTGTAGTTGGTATCTGGGAATATGTAGTATTATACTTAGCTAAATAGGAGACACGAAGGATTAGAACTATATGTTAAATTGCAGTTCAGAAGATTTATTCTCAAGCCTATGCACAATAATCTTTAAGCCAATGACACCCTTAACGTCTGCCTGCTCTTCTTCTAACAGGCATTTTGTTTCAAATGTTTATAAACATATATATCTGCAATTTGTAACTCTCTTGGTGTAATGTATATGCACTATTCTGACAAATAAATAAAGATGAGTTATTTAATTTAGTCAGTAATTCTATACACACACACACACACACAAACACACACACACAAATTTTAGTTTTCCAACATTGGAAAATTAATTAACTCTTTGTAAATTACAGAATGTTACTATTATTTCAAATTATTTCAGGAAACAAATGCTGTTAATCTTGAGTATGCCACAATGAGAGAATAATTTTGGCCTATTGAAATCTAGGATTGTCAGTAAAACAACTTTATACAGAATTATGAAGTCCAATTTGTTTGATAGTTCTCAGATCCAATTTGACTTGGCAGCCAAAATATATTTCATTTATAATTGCATATTCATTAAATAATGTTATTTTGTCTTAAAATACAGATGCACTGCAAAGACAAGTTTTAAGGACTCCAAAGGTTTGGCTGGCTTCTTCAACTCATCATTTGACATTCAGTACTGACCTTATTTTTTGTATCTATTCCATTATTCCCTATTCTAAAACTTGTTTTGCTGATATATTTTAAAGTTTCTCTTTAGTTAAGCTCACCTTCTGGCAACTTCTGTGACATGGCCTTGTAACTTTCTTGGCAACAGTATGGAAGTACTTTATATTACCTTCCAGGTAATTTTCTTTTGTCAGAATACCTTACAGTCCTAGGATTCCTAGATGGTCTTCCATCAAAGTACTGACTAACCCAATTTTAGTTAGCTTCAGAGGCAAGATAAGATCAGTTTGGTGCTGCTACCTACTTAGTACTGCATTCTGCTTTAAAATATTAATAGTCCTTTATACCCATGAGATGATGATGATGATGATGATGATAAATATGCACACTGCATAATCTTTCCAGTATTTGGATATCCCAAATACAAAATTTTTATATAAAAATTTTTATATGACTTCTATCATCGACCAGAAAAACTAGACACAAGAACAGTTTTTTTCCCGAATGCCATCACTCTGTTAAACAAATAATTCCCTCAACACTATTTACCAACTATTTACTAAGTCTGCAGTGCTGTTATTATTAATCCTCCCATCTTTCCTTTCATCTATCTCCTTCCACTTATGACTGTATGACTGTAACCTTATTGCTTGTATCCTAACCATTTTTACTGACTGTTTCCTAGTATGATTTGATTGCTTATTGTACCCTATGATTATTATTAAGTGTTGTACCTTATGATTTTTGACTCTTGATGAATGTATCTTTTCTTTTATGTACACTGAGAGTATATGCACCAAAACAAATTCCTTGTGTGTCCACTCACACTATTATTAATCTTCCAACCTTTAAAACTGAAAAAGAACAACTTCTCAAGAAAATGAGGAATCAAGTCTTTGCCAAAGATATGAAAAGAGCCAAATAATAACTTTCATTGTATCATATTTTTTAACAAAGATAACTTGAAGTCTTAAAAGAAACAGAAATCAAAATACTGGCTCAGTAATAGAATTGAAAATCTAGAAATTAAACCCCAAAGAAAATTGGGAGATTTGCCAGTCCCTTTAAAAATTTAATACTTTACCTCTTTCTTAAAATAACAATTAACAAGGAATCCTTCGCTCCTCCTCTCTCTGTCTCAGTGTTATATTTGTCTTCTCCATGTGGCTATTACAATTTTCAGGCATCTATTTATATCACTATGAATCTGAGTTAAACAATTTATATTGTTTAAACAAAGAAGTTTTGTTTACTTAATTATTATTCCAAGGCAATTAAGAAATTTTATTCAATAAACCAAAGCCCCTTATAAATTTCTCAGGTAGTCTAGATCCAATTGAAAGCACATTGAACTTCCCTATGGAAGAAACTGATAAATGACTGGCCAATATCCACAAATTTATCAATAAGATCCTAAATATTAATAGCATATAATAACATGTCATGTTCCACTTCAGCCATGTTTGTACTATAAATTTCCTTTGATTGTTTAAAAACTCAAGCAAATGATTCTAATAACAAATCAAATATGATATCAAAGGACATTTGTGCCAAGGCATGAACTTGTAAATAACAGCATAGGCAAAGTGTCATACATACCTGACTGATAGATGCAGAAATCTATGGAAGCAGTTCATGTAGGGTGCCAAAGGGATGGTTAAGAGGACAGAATATTGAAAGTAATGGGGAACTCAAAAGGAAGGAAACTAGTTATTAGAACAAGCATAGGTAGATTTTTAATGTTGTGCACCTCTTGGAATCACCGTGCATGAGTTAAATGATCATATAATTCATTAGATGGATGGATGGATAGATACATAGATAGCCAGCAGAAGAAAATGGAACAAACTGTTAAACTGTATCTGAAGGACCATACTTTGCTTACACTGCACTTCAGATGGAAATGACTAATACTTGACATTCGGTAGTATGACAATGGATTGTGGTGGGGGAAGTATCTCAGTAAGTGACAGAAGGGGCTGAATTGAGTCATTGCAAAATTCAGAATAGAGTACTAGGACTTCAGGTCTTCAATTGCATGCCATCTTTGCTAAAAAAATTTCTGAATTATACTGCATTTAGAATTGTTATGGAATTTCATTTTTGAACAATTTTTAACGATTGCATTATATCTAGACTTTAGCATTATAATTGAATTCTCAATGCTATCCCTTTTACTCTTCTAGAATGCAGATAATCACATAGCTTTAACAAGATCCATATTTTAGATATATTTTACTTACCTTTAGCGTAACATCTAGAATATGATTCCATGCCCAAAATATATTTATTCACTATTAGATTATCTTAATAGCATGCTTTTTCCCCTCCCCTGGAACAGAATATACACTAGCAGATCTTTTGTGTGTAATTGTGGTGGCAGGACTTCTTCTTGTATTTGCTCCTTAGTGAGATTTAGTGAGTACAGTATATTTGTTACAATGATAATATGAGGAACATGCTAGTGTGTAGTATTCTAAATTTGGAGAAGTAAGTGGTATATTAAAGGTCATGTGTATGTTGCAACCTATGTCAATCTGAACTCCAATTACTAACCTGTCACTTTTCTGTATCTGTTAGTGGACCATGCACTTCGGCAGAAACATATTCACCCTGGTCATTCTGCATTATCTTCACAAGATCATTGTTACTTGTTAAGTAATAGCAAATTTCTAGAACAAAAACATCCCCCCTTCCTCATTTTCCTACATATAAACTTTTCCTAATAACTGACTTCCTAATAAGTGTGGACAACTGTCTAAATTCAGAGGAGAAAAAGTACTTTGGAGCAAACAGGGGTGCTAATGTGCCATCTATCATCAACTTCCAAAAGCAGGTTTTAATACTTGGAAATACCATTTTTCCTTTAAGTCTACTGTTACTTCCTAATATCGAAATTTCTAAGGAGGTACCTTAATATTGTGCCCAGTAGCACTTTCACATTCCTTGGCATCTCTCCTTTCCTGCTCTATTTAATATTCCCTTTTTAAAAAGTGGTGAAAGGTTGTGAGAGCAGAACCCTGGCCTCAAATGTAATATGCACTTTAAGTATGTTTCTGGATATTACATAGATTGTAAAAGCATTCTTAGAAAATAGAATTGTGGATAACTGCAGTCTAACAGTTTGCTTGCATTCTGGTATAGGGATGTTTTGTGTATGACAATACTGACCACAGCAATTGTGTTGCAAGCGTACCTATATTGTCTGCCCTCAGATTTTCAGGTATTGATCACAAATAGTTTTGAAATCCTAATTTGACTTGCCTTCATAAAATTTCTTCTGATTCAAACCCTGACTCTGCTGGCTCAATAAGTTATTTTTTATTTTTCACTCTTCCTCTCATTTACACCATCCACCCATCTCTGATGTGTGAGTGAAGTATGACTGTTCTAACCTTGCTTGCAAACAGACAAATACATATCCAGTCTGAAATTGTTTTTAGTAATTTAGTAGTATCTTGGTATTCAACTGCTGTGAAACTTACCAAATTTGGTATTCAACACATTTTGATTAAAATTTTTGTCCTGGTACTGATCATTTGTTTGATACTTGACACTCAAGCTAGAACTTGTCAATCTCAGCTCAACACTTGTGACTCAACACCTTCTGGGAAAATATGTTCGGTACACATCATTTTTGATGTTTGTTGTACCTCCCAGAACCAATTAATAGTGAATACCGCAGAGGTACCATTACACAAGAACTGTATACATCACAGTCCTAGCATTAGGAGAATGTGCTGTATATTTTAGGAGTCCATATAAGTTGCACTGATTGTGCAAAATGTCCTCATAGGTTTGCCCAAGCATGATATATTTATTATTTTTATGTAGAAATATACTGAAAAAATATACTAGAAGTATTGAGATTTCTTTGATTTCTGAATATAGATGTTTTTTTTTTATTTGTCAACTATTGTTGCACTGAAAGAATCTAGATTATGAGTATTCAAATTTCAAAACACTGGTGTGTTATGAATATGAATAGAATGCTAGATATGGCATAACTTTTTTTTTTTAGAAAAACGTGCTAGTTTGGGCCTTTGTCTTCCTATAGCCTATGAATTTTCAGATAGATTTCTGTGGGGTACAGAGCAAGTCCCTTTATTCTAAATTATTTTACAGAAAGATATTCCTCTGTGGCTACTTGCTTCTGCTATTGTTGCTATCAATTTTAAATTTTTATGTTTCTAGGAAAATTATACACGTCCCAAAGATTCCTTCATAGGCACTTAGTCTTGTTGGGAGTTTCTCTTGTTCAAAGACTTGAATAATAATTCCCTTGCCCCAATAGCTATATGACTGGTATAATGCCAGGTTTTCATATTCATGGGTGAGTTATAACAAAACAAGCCTTTTTTCAGAAAAAAAGGTTTTTATGTTGGGGATTTGGTAGTAAGTATTGCTGTGATACATATAGGAAACAACATTTTTCTGTTACTGGGTAAAAGAATTAATGATGTCTAAGCCACGCGGCAGTTCCTTGAATCTTAACTTCATGTGTTTTCAAATATTGTGTAGTTTGTTGAAAGAGACAGTGTATGGATATTCAGATATTTGAATCTTTTGATCTAGGGTTATTCAATCATGCTATGGGTAGGAGAAAATACAATATTGCCTGATATCTTCTATGTTTTCCAAATTTGTCTTTTTGTACTAGTTTCTGTTGTACAGCATCGATTTTTAATTTCATCCTCAGATTTTGAAATTTAGAAATGTATTTTTGCTTTTCTAAATCCCACATTATCCAGTTTTTTTCTAGCATTTGTTGTAGGACAGAAATAGGCCAGCCATTTCTGAAAGAGGTCAAAGAAAGACAACTTGGTAAGAGAATAGGGCTTTAATAAATACTTGCTTGCTTGTGTCAGGAATCAGGACAGCTATAAGCATCTGTCAATTGACATAAGGTAGGTCACCTTTTGATTGTTTTTCCCTCCAAGGGAAGTGTTGATGGTGGCGGCTTCTTGCAGGCACCACTTCCTGTATGGTATGGCTGGAGTCAGACTGCTGATAAAACAGGTTCTCCCATCTGACTGACCCAGGCAGTAGAATAGCAACTGGCCTACATTCATTGGCAAAAGCAAAAATACCCACACCTCAACTTAATCTACTAGAAGACTTATTCCCTGTTTATTTCAGACTACCATTTGACACTTGTACCTTTGGCAAAACAGGTTGACTTTACAATTTTGTTTCCCATGGTACACTAAAGCCAATAATATGGCCTTAACTTGGTCTTAGTTTATAATCTGACAAAATGACCCCTCTCCTTTTAATTGCATGCATGTATGCATGCAATATTTCAAATCCTGTTTATAGCCAAACTGCTTCAACAAACTCTTCAATATCTTAGGCTTTGGAGAGTGTATGCTTTTATTTTAAACATTTTGTGTGGTAGTAAGTATTTTCATATTTCTATTCTCTGATTGATAAATATTTTTCTTGTTTTCCCAGTAAATGAGATAGGGAAGGCAATTGTTGTCTACTTTTACATCTTACGTAAACAGATAGAGTGGGTTTTTATACAATTCCCAAATAGCTATTCTATTTTGAAAATTAAATAGGTCGTGATCTTCCTTGACAGCCAAACATGCCTACTTATGACATCTCTGATTGTAAGCTCTGCACTTATTATATCCCACTTTTTTACATCATTTCTTCTTCAGCATTTCTTATATGTTAAGGATGGCTTTTAAAGGGCAGGTTATTTTATTTGAGATAGAGATGGGGGGGTTATGTGTTCTGACAATCATGAACCCCATTTCTCCTTTTCCTCTTATAAAAGAAGTTGAAGGGGTTTGAAGGAACCACAGAATTTTCTTGATAATTTTGGCACTGCATCACAAAACTTGACCAAATAATTTGGTTTGAAAATAGATGCAGGGAAATTACTTCTCACATTATTTGTATCCCACAACTGTGAGGATGGGTATGGTCTAATACAGCAGTCACCAACTGGTGGTCCGTGGAGAAAATTTTGGTGGTTGGCAGAAAAATTATTTGCATTTTTTTATATTGCACTAAACCAGGGGTCTCCAAACTACAGTCCCTGGGCCAGATATGTGCAATGAATATTTGTGTTGTTGTAGAGAGTCTCTCCTTTGGGGCCTTTTTGTGTGGGTAAGAGGGGGGAAGAAATTCCGACTTCAGGTCTACTTCAGCCTCCTGGTGTGGAGCTTTAGGCAAAGGCTGGAGTAAGCACCACTGGTGGTTCCAGATGGCCTAGAACTGGCTGACCATCTCAGCCTGCTGAGCCTCAAGACACTGGCCTTGCAGGTCTTCCCTCTGCTTGGAAAGCCTACTGTATGCTCGTAGTCCTCAGTGAGATGCTTCTGCTGAACCTCCTTCTTGGTCAGATCCAATTTGAACTGAGACAGCTGTTTTGCAAACTTTTTCTTGTGGTGGCTGCTTAGCTCCAACAACTGCTTCCTGTTGGGGCCCTAAGGAACCTAAGCGGGCAGGTGAGGAATGGCTGGAAGCGGAGGGGCGAGTAGAGGCTGCCCCCTGACATAACTGACATCAAGTTGGCCACGCCTACCCAGTCACATGACCACCTAGCCACACCCACCCAGCTTATCATTAGGCAGATCATATAAGTGGTCTGTGGGATTTAAAATTATGAATTTAGCTGTCTCTGAAGTCCGAAAGGTTGGTGACCCCTGGTCTAATACCTTTCTTCAGTTTTACTTCCCTCTCTCCACCCTCTATGTTTCCACACTCAAAGCAGGATGCTCCATAAATCACATACTGATTGTGCAATGGGTCCAGTCAAAAGTGTTTGGCCAGGAGGCGGGAAACAAAATGAGCTGAAACATTTGCTTCTATGGCATGGCTGGGATCAGATGCACAGAACCGGGCAAGCAGCAAACAGGTGGCGAACAGGAGCTGATAGGTGATGATAGGTGGCGGGGGTGATCCCCGCAGCTTAGAACAGCTGATTGGGGGTATTCCAGAAGGCTGATCTAACCACCAATCAGCTGCTCGGAAATCAAGGCTCCTGCATTTCCCAGCAGTGGCAGCAGCAGTTCAGCTCAGTTGACCAGTGGTGGGCACAACAGAGCAGAGCCCTGATGAGCTACTGAAGCTGACCAGGCTGTTTGCTGTTTAGTGCAATACTGATGGATGCTGGGAGGCATAGGCAGATTTTTTTCTTTCCTTGCCTTCCTCCTGTAAAGGTAATGTGTGTCTTATGGTCCAAAGCATCTTATAAACTGAAAAATATGATATTTATCATGGTTGCAGTGTCCTGGGGTCATGTGATTGACCTCTGCAACTTTCCCAGCCAGTTTCCAACAAGCAAAGGCAATAAAGGAAGCCAACAACTATATAATTTACTTAACAACTGCAATGATATGCTTAATAACCATGATTGGGTACAATTCACTTAACAACTACCTTGCTTAACAGTGGAAATTTTGGCCTAATTGTGGTCATAAATCTAGGACTAACTTTGTATTAGCATCTTAATTTAAGTTTGGTTGGAGTGAACCCAAAGTTCTAGTATTTGCATGCTACACTTACAAGTTCCTTTTTAATGATAGTGTGTTTTCTGTATTTTGTTTGAAAAAGGAAGTAGTTACATTCATTCACGTGGAGTTACATAGAGCTAGGTTAGAGAAAATTTTGTATAAAGGAAAAGAATGCCAAGACATAAGGTGGGGAAATGGTAGCTTCTTTTTTATTAACATATATTTTTATTTATGAATATGCTAATCGTGTAAGTAGAATATGTAACATGTTCATTTGACCTTTATATAGGTTTTATCCAAACCTATAACACAACTATAACTTGCCTAACTTTATTTTGTGTTACATGCTTATAGGAGAAGCAACAGTTGTACAACTCATCAGTTTTTGTTTGGTTTTCATTTCATTTGTAAGAAATGTATATTGATATTTATTTATTTATCATATTTTTATACCGCTCCCTCTCCCAAAAAGGGACTCGGGGCGGTGTACAGCCTACTAAAAACACATAATAAATACAATATAAATACAATTAAAAATATATTAAACACGATTGGTCCGGCTGTGTCCCATCAAAATTAAATTTAGGAATATAAAATCAGGGATCTGAATAAAAATTAAAAATTTATTATTAAAACCGAATTAAGTTTAAAACCGAAACCTGATTACTGAGCCAGGCCAGCCTGTCTAAAAAATAGGGTTATATAAATATAAAAATATTTCCTATTTGAGGACAAAAAAGCTTAGCCTAAAAATGTTCTCCTGTTCTACAGTAACTACTGCATTTTTAAAAATATATTCTTTATTGTGCAATTTTAGATGTACTGATGGCCACTAATTTAGATAGTTCTGAAAGAGGGTTAGACAAATTCATAAAGAATAATGTCTCTAAACATAGATACTCATCTTGCTACCTGCAGGCCTCTATTCTGAGAGGTAACAAATTATGCTCTAAATATGAGCTGTTGAGAAGAAACAACAGTTGAGTATCTTTATGACTGTACTTGAAAAATCTACTAGAGGCACTTCGATTATTTCTGGTTTTAGTGGGTGTTTGGATATTGTCGTGATGATGATAATTATTGAACAAAAACAATGTTTTCCAGTGAAACAGGAAGTAATACATGCCTTTTCTATCTAATAATCTTTTATCAATAATAGTCTGTAAAAATAACTAATATAGTTTACAGCCCATTTCATTGGAACAGAATAATGGAACTATCTTGGTTCTTCTTGATCTCTCAGAAGCTTTCAATATAGTCTTTTTCTGTTCTGCCTGCTGAAATTAGGAGTAGTGTTAAGGTCATTTTCTTCCTTTATTTGTGGTCAGATCCATTCAATATTGACCAGAGTTGAAGGAAAATCAAGTCTGAAGCTGTGTATGGTCCCTCAGAGCTCACAATATTTGGATGGGGAGAAATGGCCTCAAGGTGAACCCTACAAGATCAAATGGCTGTAGGTTCTAAGAAATGATTTTCCCTAGTTTTTAAGAGAATAAAAAGTAAGGATAGTACTTTTAGATTTGCAGAATTTTGTTACTGTGACTTTACAATAAAGCTGATTTAATTCACATGATTGGTATTTTTTGATGGATTATTTTGAAGGGCTGCATGTATGTATCTCATTTACCAGAATGATGGAACGAGGAAGCAAGAAAGAAGGCAGCTATAGTAACATATAATTAGGTTTCCCAAATATACCTCCTAATTCTTCCCTTGTACTTTTAGTATCTGGTGATTGAAATAAAACACAATGACCAAAGGTATTATAAATTCAGTAACACATTAATTTGTATTTTACTAATCACAATACTAATTGAATTATGGGGATATTTTTCAGTCTAGGGAATATATTTTCTTATTTATTATACCAAATATTTAATTAGGACATCTTGTTAATGCTGGTCTTTTCATTGTGCTGTAATTGGCTATACAGCAGATCTAAAGTTTTTATATATATTTCTTGTTGAATAAAAATAAAAAACCAGAATTTGCATACACAAATTTGTCATTAAAACCACAAATCGGCCAGTTTTTCCTTCATTAAGAAAAATCCCTCCTCTAATGGTGATGTTTGCTTTAAAAAAAAATTACTGCTGAATCTGATCTACATATTTGTATTAGGATCACAGCAATAATAGAACTAATTACAGATGGTCCTGATTTAGCAACCACATTATCTAGCAACTATTCACAGTTATGATAGTGATGAAAAAATAACTTTAGCACAATCATCACATTTATAACCTTTATAGGATTGCAAAGCCAACTGAAGAACGATCATAAACATAGTTGCAGTTTCACTTAATGACTGCTTTGTTTAACAACCAAGTTGTTGGTTCTAATTCTGGTTGCTAAACTGGAACTACTTGTAAATTCTTGCTTGCCTCTGTAGAATGGGCACCTTTCCCTTCTTCCCTGCATGGATCCAAGAGCTAGGTCTGTGAGCCAACAAACAGCATCTCAAAAAAACGGGACCCAGCTGAGTGGAATGAGAAAGGGGTTTATAGAGTAAGCCAAAGGAAGGAATAGTTAGTAATATAATAATTATTAACTAATACAAGTAACTCTATATGGTCTTCTTGGCAAACCTTATGCCAGTAAATAATGTATACAGTATGTGCAACCTAAAGGGAATATGGGCTGATTCTGTTGCTTCCCATTTCTCTCTAGTATTCTCCGAGGCGTAGACAGTATTTTTCTCCTTTCCATCTCATTGCAGGCAAAAAGTCTTGTAAAAGGTCCATGGATCTTCTACAGTAACTGCAACTCCTGTGGTTTATGGCCCATATTTTAGGAACCATTGTCAAAAAAGTTAATATTCATATATCTAAACCAAAATAAAATATATTATCATGTTGATGCTGCATTGTGACAGTAAGGAAAGATTGTTTTGTCACCATTATAGCCTTGGAATATTGCCCAGACAAGCTTTTCCTAGTATTGTAATTCCGCATCTAATCTGTCTTAGCTCTTTAAGAACCTTTGAATGTAGATATTTGCAAGTACTGTTATTCTGAAGGACGAATTTCAGCTTATAAAGCGGAGGAAGAGAGTTACGGACTTAGTTGAGTGCAGCGACTTGCTTGAGTACAGCAGTCTTCTAAGGCCAATGTGCTCAATCTTTGGCCAAATATTGGTTGACAAGAAGCAATGAGGAAAGATCTCACCTGCAATAGCTGCTGCAGAGTGAATCATAGTTGGTCAACTTCAATTCATTCAGGTGCCTCCAAGAAATATCACCAATATGTAAGTAAAATTCGATTTCTTGCTTTGATTCAACTTTGGATGGCATTATATTCTTACTAAATAAATGTCTTTACAATTCCAGTGTTCTTTTTCAAGTGAATTTGCTAATAAGGAAAATGAACATTCACTCTGGTATGCAAGAAGGTTTCCTCCAACTTTGTTAGAATTGGATATAATGTTTAGAACTGGAATTTTGAAAAACATTTTCTTGGCTTTGCTTGGCTATCTTTTTTCCAATTTTTTTTTATTTTTATTTAAAAAAAATCTTTCAGTTATACAGTGCATCTTATGCACATATTAATATTTGTACACATTTCTTACTAAGTGTACATTCATATTACAACCTATTCAACATTATATCTCATTGTAATGATATCAATTAATTTCTTATTTTATTTTCCAACCATTTATAAAATAGATCCCAAATCATATAATATTCCATTTCTTCTTGTTCTCTAATTGCCAACGTTAACGTACTTATTTCTGCACATTCCAATATTTTCTTAATCGCCTCCTCCTCCATCAGAATCTTTTCATTTTTCCAATTTTGAACAAATACAATTCTAGCTGCAGTTAATATATGTATAATTAAATATATTTTTCTTTACTATAATTGTCAGGTAGAATCCCCAATAAAAATATCTCAGGCTTTAAGTATATATGTTGTTTTATCATCTTTTCCAACCATGTATGTATTTTTGTCCAATATCTTTTAGCTTCTGTGCATGTCCACCACATATGGTAATATGATCCAGGTATCTGATGACATTCTTTTGGAAAATATCTTGTAAGATATGCTATTCCTTTTCTTTCTCTTATGTCCTCTTTCCCCCCAAAAAGCTTAATATTATTGGTAGATATTGGTAGGTAGTTTATTTGTGCATATTTGATTTTTTGAGCACAGCAAATAACTGTTGCCTCTATCAAATCAGTTATTTGTTTATTTTTTAATATGTTAACTTCAATTTTTAGTTTCAGGAATATAATCACTGACTTTGAAATAGAGAAGCAGCAATAGAAGGAAGTCAGCAGGAGCTGATTGTTCCAACTCTACTTTGGCATTAGTCTTCTGAAACCATTGAAAACATCTCTTAATTTCTGTTCTCTGATCAATAGATTTAACTTTGTTTCCTTTGATTAAGGAAATGGAGATAATAAACATTAGGTAGAAGCACTTTCTTCCTCCTAAGTTTTAGAGATCTATTCAAATTTCTTCCTATTTAGGAGCTACGTTGGGAAGGAGGTGTAAAGTTGAGAAAGTCACTTTCTTCAGAATCATTCCTTTAGCACAGGGCTGTCAAATTCCCAGGCCCAGGCTGGATGCATCAGGTGCTGGCCACGCCCACTCCCAGTTTAGTGAAGAGGAGAAGTCCCAATACGTCACATGATGCAGCTGTGACGACATGAGTTTGACATCCCTCCTTTAGCGCTATTCTAATGAAATTCAAGCTGTTTTCTGGAATCAATAGACAATGGAAACTCTCTTGATTAAACTAGAATGCCTGCTTATTGGGATAACTTTGTGAAATAAATGATTTGATTTTGTTGGATCAAGGGTTTTTAATGTTATTTTTCAATGTAAAGAACATAGTAAATCAACAGTGGATAATAGTAACATGTTAATTGGGTATTTTAACAAGCAAGAAATACTTGCTTTTTAAGAAATACCTAAATACTTAGATATTATAAATTTGCAAGAAATTTAGCAAGTAGACTGGACTTAAAATGAATCAGAATATTAAAAACAAATATTTTCAAAACTTGAGACTATTTCAGGAGATTTTGTCTTTTTCCATCAGTTTTTTTTTTTTTTATTCCTAGTTTTTTCTTGCCTTTACAATAAACATCAAGCGATTTTTTTTTCAACTCATTCTTTCAGTAACATATCCAGTAGTTTCTGGCACTCTTGCTAGATGCCTAAAAGCGTGTGGGTGGGTGTTGCTGTTGAATGATTGGGGAGAAAGCAGGCTGCTGGAGACAGCTGATGTTCTGGTAGGAAACTGTTCCTTCCTGTCAGGGCAGCTGGGAAACAGCCACAAAAGCTTTAGGCACGAGTTGCTATTGTAGAAGTGTAAGTACTTGTGGGCAATGGCTTGTATTAGGCCTTGTGACTCACTAATGTAACATAGCAGTTTGTCTGATGTTTAATGCAACTTCTGTCAGACAGGTACCAGATCCAAATCGATATAACAACATCATAGATGAATGATATATAAAAGACCTTGGCCAGATCACCTAAGAATGTATGGTATAATATATGGTATGGCAGCTGGAATGTTGCCATTTTATTTTATTTATTAAATTTGTCTTGTTGCAAGGTGACTCTAAGGTGGCTTATAACAATTTAACTTTCACTTCAATTCCCACATCAGGTAATTTATTGGGCTTCTGCACTTTATACCTTATGGTATAGTTATGTGATCTATTTAAAGTCTTTGCACAATTTTCTTCTTGCTCCGCGTCATCATAGCATATTGTGTTACTATATATTTGTAGTGTGGGACTCATCTCATCTCATGTCAATTCCTCTTTGTAGAAATTAGATGTTTCTTTGCATAGAAATAGGTATATTTACTTATTATTTTGTGCCTGTTTCTGTAATTTAAATGAATGCAGCAATGTTCTTTATTTTTTTTTCTGGAAAACTTTATTTAATTTTATTACATAAAAACATTAAAAAGTATATAATTCAATAACAGCTGTTTGTGGTGCATTATCATATAGCAATCATTTGTGCAATAGTAATAGTTTATACATAACTATATTCTTATTCTATCTGTGTTCTATATTTAATAATCATCTATCCTTAGTCTGTCTCTGATCTATTCAATTGTACCATTGTTCCCATACCTTATAAAATATTGAAGATTCCTTACCATTTAAACTCAATGTTAATTTATCCATTTCAGCACAGTTCATAATTTTTTGTATAACCAGTTCTTCTACAGGTGTGAATGCCTGTTTCCAACACTGAGCAAAAACAATCCTGGTCGCAGTCAATATATATAGTAATAAGTATTTTGTAGTCTTTACATATTTTTTTTGAAGATCCCCAGTAGGAAGAGCTCTGGTTCTAAATCTAATTGTTAATTGGTAATTTCCTGTAGCCAATTTTGGATTTTAAGCCAATATTTTTGACCTTCTGGGCAAGACCACCACATATGATAATATGCTCCTTCTTTTTTTCTACATTTCCAAGACATGGGATTTAGTTTAGGGTACATTTTCACTAATCTTGAAGGGGGTAAATGCCACCTGTAAAACATTTTATATGCATTTTCTTTGTATGTTACTGATTTTGTTAATTTATGATTTCTATTCCATATAGTATCCCAGTCTGCTAACTTTATATTATGTCCAATGTTTTGAACCCAGGCGATCATACATCCTTTCACGACTTCTTCTAGTTCTACTTCTAAGAGGTACTTATAAATTTTAGTAATATTTTTTTATCTGATCCTAATAAGATTTTATCTAACTGTTGTGGTTTCAAATATATTCCATAGTCTTTTATATCCTTATTGTATTGGCTTTGTATTTGAAGATAAGCCCACCAATCTATTTGTAGCGCTTGTTCTTGGAGCTCCATTAGTATCCAGTAGATCTTTATATTTTAACATTTTATTCAGATCTAGGTTATTTGGGTGAATCATCGCTTCCAGTATAGATAGCCAAATTGGGATTTTTATATAATGTTTCTTTTTAACCTTGATCCAATTGTATATCAGCGAATCTCTGATCAAATGTCTATAAAAATATTTTTGTTTTGTAGGTCCTATTTCCCAAAGAAATGCATATCACCCCCTTTGAAGGTCATGACCTTCTATAATTAATATTCTTTTATTCTTTAAATTAATGCAGTCTTTTAACTAATGCTGCTGCCCTATAGTATAATTCCCAATTTGGTGATCCAAAACCACCTCTGCTCTTCATATCTTGTAACAATTTCATTTTTATTCTTGGTTTCTTACCATTCCAGATGAATTTTAATGTCATTCTATTGAAATTATCGAAAAAGGTCTTATCTAATTTAACTGGGATGGTTTGGAATAAATAAAGAAATTTTGGTAATATAGACATCTTTATGGCTGCTATTCTTTCTAATAATGACAATTGCATTTTCGTCCAAAGTTCTAAATCTTTTTGTGTTTGTTTTAATAGCTTATTATAATTGTTTTCCTTTATTGTCTTGCAGTGTGCTGTCAGCCATATTCCCAAATATTTAATTTTCCTTGTTGTTGAAAGTCCCAGCACTGTTTCTAATTCTATTATTTGTAGATCTGTTAGATTTTTTTACTAAGAGTTTCGTTTTCTATCTGTTAATTTTTAATCCTGCTACTGCTCCATATCTTTCTAGTTCCTTAATTAATATTGGTCCTTTTTCTATTGGATCTTCCATAATAAAGGCAAAATCATCTGCAAAAGCTTGCAATTTATATTCTTCATTTTTGATTTTTAATCCTTTTATTTCAGAATTTTGCCTCACTCTTTCTAATAATATTTCTAATGATAATATGAAGAGGAGAGGGGACAGTGGACAACCTTGTCGTACTCCTTTTTCTATATTTATAGTTTTGAGTATTCTCTCCATTTATTATATTTGCTTTTTGTACTGAATAAATTGCCATTATAATATTCTCAAATTTAGTGCCAAAATTCATATCATAAATTTGTTGAATCATAAATTGCCAATTGAGATTATCAAAAGCCTTTTGAGTGTCCAAAAGTACAAGAGCTACCTGTTCCCCTGGATGACTTTCATAATATTCCAGAACGTCCATTATTATTCTTAAGTTCTTTCTAATTTGTCTATTTGGGAGAAATCCATTTTGATCTGGGTGTATGTACTCATTCAAAATTATCTTTAATCTGGTGGCAATAATAGTAGTAAATATTTTATAGTCAACATTCAATAAAGAGATTGGTCTATAATTTTGTATCATCCTGTGATCTGGATCCCCCTTCGGGATTAGCAAAATTAATGATTCCTTCCACGTGTCTGGCATTTTAGTAGATGTTAATATCTCATTAAATAAATCCATCATTATTGATCCTACCTGTTCTATTACTTTATAAAATTCTGCTGGGAAGCTGCCAGGGCCTGGAGTTTTGTTACTTTTCTGGATTCTAATTGCTTGTTTTAATTCTGTCATAGATAAATCCTTTATCAACAGTTCTTTCATCTCATCCTTAATTTCATGAGTACTTTTTTCTCTTAAATATTTCCTTATCTGATCTTCATCTACCTCTCCTTTTTATACAACTTCTCAAAATATTTATGTACAATCTCTTTTTTCTTCTCTATTGTATGCTGATAATTTCCACTTTCATCTTGTAATTGGTAAATGGTTCTTTTCTCTTTCTCTTTTTTGAGCTTATAAGAGAGCCATCTGCCAGGCTTATTTGCATGTTCAAAGTGTATTTGCTTAGTTATTTTCAATAGTCTTTAATTGACTAAAATATCAGAAGCAGCAAAAAGTTGAAAATTAGAGTGATAAACCTGATTTTATTTTAAAATCTTCCTTGAAGAATTCCAATAAATTGCTCTTGTTTAGCACCATTTGACAAAGCCAGCAAAATGAGTGTACTTTGTGTCTGTAAGCAACTATTCATGCTAGAATTTTTAAAATCCTAGTTTCCAATTTGCTATGACTAATTGGAACTTACGAAGAAAATAAAGGTTCTAATGCTGGGAAAGGGAAGAGGAAAGGGAAGAGAATGATGAGTAGCAGGGTGGGGAGACTCATTTACATGGGCAATGGATGCATTACTAAAAGACATGAAAGACCAGATTAGGAGCAAATCATCATAGAGAATATTGTTTCTATCTATGCAGTCTCTAGGAGTAAGAGATAACTTAATGCACTTAATCAATTATAAAAGGGAAATTTGAGTTAATGTTCACAGAGAATATCGATATGTAACTGAAAAGGATGCTGTTTTTCCCCCTGCTTCTTCTACATCTTACTTCCTCTACTTTTCCTAAACGGTATGTCTAGTTAAACCCTTGCTTTCTAAAATCTACCTCACCAATGTTAAAATGTTAGATTAAGAGGGGAGAAGGGGTGTGTGATTACTTTTTAAAAATTGATGAGGGATTGGGCAACCGTCCAAATTTAAAGGGGAAAGAATGATCGAGAGTGTGCACATTACAACCCTAGGAAAAAGCTTAAAATAATTGTAGGCAGGTGCTATATACACACACCAATGTGTATTCCAAAATGGCTTTTATTTTTTGAATCTGAATGGTTGCACAGCCCTATTATTGATATAAGTTCAAATGCACATGTAACAATTTATGCCTAGCCTAAATCAAATTTTGCAGTACAATAGAATACTTGAAATAAATTATGTAAAAATGTTTATCAGCATTTTTACCAGAAGTGGACCACATATTTGATCTGGAGAGAAAGCAACAAAATAAAGATGGAGTTTGAAAATGGGCAGGGCCAAGCCAGAAACTGTGGAGAAATAACCATTTTTTAAAACCCCTGTGAATTTTGGGCAACAGCTAAGAATGCTATTGACTTTTCCTTTATAAGCAATGTTTTTTTCTCACTCTTAGCCACCAGACCTGGAGCCACATTATTATTAAAGGATTAGAAAGAATTTCAAAAGCAATGTTTTTATGCTTTCCCTTGTTTTCATTAGGAAGTGCTAAATTATGGCTGTGTGGATCCAAGCTCAACAACTTCAAGGAGACGCTCTAAGACAAATGCAGGCCTTATATGGACAACATTTCCCCATTGAGGTCCGCCATTACCTCTCCCAATGGATTGAGGCACAGTCATGGTAAGTTAAAGTGAAAACCTGGTTGTGCAGCAGCATATTCAGCCTTGCAGAGGTATGATATGGAATGGGATATTTATCTTTTATGGTTGAAACAAACCTTTGTCTTTCATTATACAGGAAGCATATTATTTAGCTGTATTGTTCTGGTCTTGAATAAGGTTTTCTCCATCATTAAGCAATGCAATCATATGACATCACATTTTATATCACATATTAATGAAAATTACGGTTCCAGTTTGTGGCTGTAATTTGAAGACTACCTAGAGTTTTTGCCCTTGTATGAACTGGCAACATATGCTGCCTTTGCCTTCTCATTTTGACCCAGATTATATGAAAGGTTCCTTTGTTGTCCTCAATAGAGTACTCACTTTTCTGCATAAACCCCTCTGCTTTGTGATCCAATTTTCAGGGATTCTATAGATCTTGACAATCCTCAGGAGGGTGTTAGAGCTGCACAATTGTTGGACGGACTGATCCAGGAACTTCAAAAAAAGGCAGACCACCAAGTGGGTGAGGACGGCTTCCTTCTAAAGATCAAACTTGGTCATTACGCCACTCAGCTACAGGTGAGTTACAGAAGCTGGGAATTTAGAAGGTAAAAGATGGTGTTTTCAAACTTTGTTGTAAGTGAAAAGCTAGTTTCCCATTCTTAGGTTGTTCAATCTTTCTTTACAGAACACGTATAAACACTGCCCTCTGGAGTTAGTACGCTGTATTCGACACATCCTATACCATGAGCAACGTCTAGTACGAGAAGCTAGAAATGTGAGTATGATTTACTTTTCCATAAATGTTTCTCCTTCCTATATATTTAACATGGATATATATATATCATGGTCTATATATATATATATATATATATATATATATATATATATATATATATATATATATATATATATATATATATATATAGTAATACAAAGTATATATATATATATATATATATATTTGGTGGTAATATCCATACCTTTTCTATTCTTAAATTCCCATATTTATAGAGCCCTTTACTGGCCAGCAGCATGGCTGATGCTGTGACTCAGAAACATCTTCAGATCAACCAGACTTTTGATGAATTACGCCTGTTCACTCAGGACACTGAGAACCAACTGAAAAAGCTTCAGCAGCATCAGGAATATTTCATCATCCAGTACCAAGAGAACCTTCATCTACAAGGTATATCTGTGGGAGCAGAGGAGGAATAGTATGTCATTTCCAAGATTGTAGTTCTAATACTAATACCAAATCTTCATAATATGAATACTAACATATCATGATTGAGTAATAGAACATACGTTTAGATATGTCAACTCTGGCATTTTCTGGTAGGCCTAGAACAGACCTCTGTTGAAAATTCTGCAGAACCAATTCAAAGTGAAGTGAGTTGGATGGATGGTATTCCTTTCAATGATCTTTAACTGGATTTTAAAAGAAAGTAGTACATGTAGCCCTTGACATATAGACAGTGTTTGTTCAGAATTATGATTGACTTAAAAAAATGGGACTTACAACCTGGATTCTGATTATCAGGTCCCCCTCCATGGTCATGCGACTGAACTTAGGCACTCAGCTGTAGACAGCATCATATAACCATGTTTTGTTGAAAACTGGCACTTCTGTTTTTTAGCAAAACTGCATCCATAGTGAACCACTGGTTTACCTAATGAACGTGGAATTCACCTAATAATCACAATGTTCACTTTACAACTGTGGTATTCACTTAATGGCTGCCACAAAATATGTTGTAAGAGAGGGTTAGTTATGTGATCAATTGGTTTAACAACCATTATGACATATAATCATAATGGGCAATGTGTTGAGGACTACCTATAAAACAACCAAACAGATAAAGTTGAACGAAGGAACTCTCTTTGGGTACGTGGGAGTTGAGAGCTGATTGAGGTAATTCAAGGCAAGGATTAACTTTATACTTCCTTTCTAGCCCAATTTAGTCAGCTTTCTCAGCTAAGCCCACAGGAACGTATGGTCCGTGAACCTACTTTGCAGCAAAAGAAGTCATCCCTGGAAGCTTGGCTACACCGGGAGGCTCAGACACTGCAACAGTATCGTGTAGTAAGTCCCATCCTCCCAAGTCCTAATTCTGACTTTCTACTTTCTTTCCTATTAGGCGTTTGTTGTTGTTGTTGTTAACATCAAATTCAAAATGCTTTTTGTACTTCTCAGGAACTGGCTGAAAAGCACCAGCAGACACTGGCTTTGCTTCGCAAGCAGCAAACTATAATCTTGGATGATGAGTTGATCCAGTGGAAGAGGAGGCAGCAACTAGCAGGAAATGGTGGCCCTCCTGAGGGGCCTTTAGATGGCCTGCAAGCATGGTAGAGAGCATGAAAGGAAACAGGGGTTAGAGAGGAAAGACGATGTAGGAGAAAAACAGACAGAGCTGGGGTGGAGGGAGTTAAGCATGTCATCAGCTTAAAATCATTATGCTACCACTCATGGTCTAAGTCTAAACCTCTTGAATTCATGCTTCACTGCCTTGTACTCACCTGTGCTTTAACTTCCTCCACTTACCTATCTCTTCCCCAGCTCTGCTCTATTGGTTGCCCTATCCTGCCCTGCTTACTCCTGGTCCCTATCACTACCCCCAATTCACCTTCACCATCTTCTTCCTCCCCTTGTAGGCCCTCCTTCTGCAGAATGCAGGACAAGCAAAAGGGCAGAAGTGGGGGCAGATAGCCAGGTGGGGGGAGTTGAAACACATTCTGTAGTCATAAATGTCGGCAGGCTACAAGTGTGATTATGTGCTTCAATGGCTGTAACTTTCGGTTGCATTTGTAAATACAACTCATTCAACACCATTGCAATTTCCCACAGTCACTGAACAAATAATAATCAAGTGAGGACTATTTTCAAGTTATATCTGTAAATGATTTCTAAGAATCCAATTCTATATAAACTGAATATTTTTCACTCTTTTTCTGTGAGAAGGTTATATTGACAGTGGTATGTCACAAGAGTGCTTGCATTCAGATTAACATAATGGCTGCTATAACTAATCCCTACTTCCTGATATCTTTTCTATAGAATTTTCAAGATTGAATCCTGACCCATAGATTGGAAAAAAAAAAAACAGAAAAAGAGATTACTATTAATCTGAATTTGGAACCCTTTTTAAAATAACCTTATCCCTGCCTCCTCTTTATGTCTTCAAGCTCAAATTAAATTCATGGTTAATTCAAATTAAATTAATGGTTGATCCAACAATTATATTGTGTAGCATATCCATAATATTAAAAACCCACAAACAAAATGAAATAATCAAATTAAAAACCATATTTAACAACCAATGGCTACTAAATGGCTGCTACAAACATAATTTGACAGGGCCATTTGTTTTTATATGATTATCTCTTGAAATGCAAAACAACATTATTGTAGGATTGATCCAATATCCTAACTTAATTGAACCCAAATAATAAGCAATAATGATACTGAAAAAAATTGCAAAAGGTAGCCCATAGTCTATGTATAATACAATATTTTTCTTGAATTTGTAATTTGAGGTAGTTGTCAGAGTGTAGTTTTAGGCAGTTTGAGCTTTGTCTGTTTTTTTTTAAATGACATTCATAAATTTTCAACATAATGGTTGAAGATAGCATGTCTTGGCATCATTAGGAAATACATCTTGTGTTGGGATCAATTTCCCTAAGGCTTTTTGTGTTCCCCATCACATATGTCTTTCTCTAGGCCTTACTAATCCTTATATACATGCCCCCTCTTCCTTTCCTAATTCTAAAGTTGTTAGTCTTTCAAGAATTAATATGTTAGTCTTTCAGATATCACAGAATTCTTCATTGTTTCCTACAAACAAGAATACAATTCTTCCGTAGGTGTGAAAAACTGGCTGAATTCATTTGCCAAAACCGCCAACAAGTACGCCGTGCTGAACACTTATATCAGCAACTTCCTATTCCTGGACCAATTGAAGAGTTGCTCTCAGATGTTAATGGCACAGTAACAGACATAATTTCTGCGCTAGTCACTAGGTAGGGTTGTGTTGTTAGATATATGTGCTGCCTACAGGGGTGTGTAATAATCTGTGGGTAGTTACTGAGATATTTTTGATATGCAACAGTTTTCCTCTTAAAGGGATGGGTTGATTTTTTGAATAAATGCTTTTTTGTGAAATTACTTGTTATCTATTGCATTTGAATATGCTATATAGATAGTCTATTTCTGGTTCTGTTGGAGTTCTGATTATTTCAGAGCCTTTTTGCTTGTCTAATGTGGATTATTATGTAACTTCTTTTGCCTTTTGTGGATTGTTGCTTTGAGTACAACTAGTCCTTGATTTAGGACCATTTCTTTAATGAGAGTTCAAATTATGGCCTCAGAAAAAGTAATCTATGACCCATCCTTGAAATTACAACTGTTGCATCACCCGAGTCATGTGATCACAATTTGGGCTCTTGTTTTATGGCAGTTGCAGTGTCTAGCAATCATATAATTGCAATCTGCCCGGCCAGCTTCCTGACAAGCAAAATCAATTGAAGGACTGGGTTTCCTTCATTCACTTAATGACCACAGTAAAAATGGTTGCAAAATTGGATCCGGTCATGTGACCTGCTGAAAGACCATATCACCTAGTGGCCAAATCCCTGTTGTGTGCATAAGTCAAAATCTACCTGTACTTTATTGATGTGTTTTTTTTATTCATTGTGGGTTATAGTTTGCCATTGTTTTCTTTGCTGATGAGATGTATATACTGAGTCATAAAAGCTAGCACATTTATTTTTGCATTTTTTACCTTCTGTAACTAATGACTTGGTCTTTCCTCCGTCTTCTCTCCTTATAGCACATTCATAATAGAAAAGCAGCCTCCACAGGTGCTAAAAACTCAGACTAAGTTTGCAGCAACAGTACGACTGCTGGTTGGAGGAAAGTTAAATGTTCACATGAATCCACCACAAGTAAAGGCCACCATCATCAGTGAGCAGCAAGCCAAAGCCCTACTGAAGAACGAGAGTACCCGCAAGTATGTATATTTCTTACAGGCTAAGGAAGCAAAGGAAGAATCCATTTCTCCTGAACCAGCTTTTTTACTACTTATTATGCTCCATAAGTGTATGTTTCCAGCCCCAACATTTCTGAAGGATGCTGCACTAAGAAAAGCTGTCAGAGGATGTGAAGAGTATAAATTAATGCATAGAAATATGCCATTAATATTTTTAAATAAAAACATAATCATTGTAACTTTGAAAATTAAATTGTCAAGGTAGATATTTTTACTGTTTATTCAGGATGCTAAAGTATTAAGGGCAAGAAAGTTAGTCTGAATTTCAACCCAACTCTCAGGATTGGAAGGTTTAAGCCTTTTTATTTGACTTCTTCTATGCCGCTCTTACAATCTGTGACTAAGCCAACTTTCATTACCTATATCCTTGTTACAGTTTGTCAATATTTGGCTGGAGAAAACTTTCTCCTGAGGTAGAAATTTGATCAACATTATAGAAACTGTTTACGGTAACCTAAAGGATTAAGTCAAGGACAACAGAGCAAAATATGACTGCTTGGTTTTAGGTAATTCAGTGTACATTGTACATTCATTTGCTTGTAATAGATTTCAGAATTTTGAAAAGCAGATTTTATTAAGCCATGAGAACCAATCTAACATCTCCACTGGATGAAGCCATATCATTGGCATCCCCATAGTGCAAAATTAACACTCTCAGTGGGGAGATACTAAATCACCAATGGCGTACTGGCTTGCATTCAACTAGCTGCCATTTCTTTCTTTTGACAGTGAGTCCAGTGGTGATATTTTGAACAATTCCTGTGTCATGGAATATCATCAGGCAACTGGAACACTGAGTGCTCATTTCCGCAACATGGTGAGAGATGTCTTCACTGATTCACCCTATCTACCTTCAGCTCCACACCCCACTGTTGTTTTTCCTGTTGAAAATATAACTAAGGGGGAAAGCCTTGTCATCTATTGTAGTCCCACATCTCCGAAAGATTAATTCTAGATTTAGCTTTTAATAACTGGTGTGGAAAGTAAGGTTGCTAAATAAATTTCCCCTGGATGATCTGCCTGAGTATATAGCTGAATTCCTGTTCCTGTTTAAGGTTTTTAGTCTTGAGTGTTCTGTAGACAATGTATGATCTGTTTCCTATTTCTTGTGTCTCCCTGTGTTGTCTCATCCATCCACAGTCCTTGAAGCGGATCAAGCGTTCAGATCGTCGTGGTGCTGAGTCAGTGACTGAGGAGAAGTTTACCATTCTCTTTGAGTCTCATTTCAGTGTAGGTGGCAATGAGCTGGTATTCCAGGTGAAGACATTATCTCTGCCAGTGGTGGTAATTGTGCATGGCAGCCAGGATAATAATGCCACTGCCACAGTGCTATGGGACAATGCTTTTGCAGAGCCAGGACGTGTGCCCTTTGCTGTGCCAGACAAAGTGATGTGGTCCCAGTTATGTGAGGCTCTCAACATGAAATTCAAGTCTGAAGTCCAGAGCAGTCGTGGACTCACCAAAGACAACCTCCTCTTTCTTGCCCAAAAACTCTTCAATAGCAGCATGAATCATCTGGAAGATTATAACAACATGACTGTTTCCTGGGCTCAGTTCAACAGGGTAAATAAGATACCAATTAACAACTAGATTTGCCAGAAAACCATTTTGTGGGAAGTAGTTTGGCCTGCAGGCCTTTTCCATCACCATAACTTTCTCCCCAGTGTTTTTTTTTTAATTTCCCATTCAGCTTGTAAATGTAATCTGAACTGTCTTGAGCTACACATGCAGCTGATACAGTAATTAGCAAGTCATGTGAATGCAGATCTATTCCCTGCCATTTTCAAAAGATCATCTCTATGTTTAAAATCAGTAAACCCTCAGCTGATTAAAAAAACTTAATATGTTGATGGTCTTACTGAGAACCTTTTCTTTATACAGAAAGATTGTTTTTATAAAGAGTACAAAACTTAACCTAAGTGCTGGAGTTCAGTTTCTTGCTTTCTCTTGGGCTTGTTGGTAATCTCT
Source organism: Bungarus multicinctus (assembly GCA_023653725.1). Classification (NCBI taxonomy): domain Eukaryota; kingdom Metazoa; phylum Chordata; class Lepidosauria; order Squamata; family Elapidae; genus Bungarus; species Bungarus multicinctus. The sequence goes on from CM042840.1 coordinate 102,066,906, forward strand.
TCACCTCAGTCCTTGATCTCCAAAAGGAAACAACATTGATTTACCTCACAGAAAGGAGACACATAAGGAAGTTTTACTATTAAACTTAATGATAATGCTAAGTATGCTAGAAAAGTTCATTCATATAACCTGTGAGAAGAGGAAACCTCTTTTGACAAGATTAAAAACTAAATGAATACATTCGTGTGTGTGTGTGTGTGTGTGTGTGTGTGTGTGTGTGTGTGTGTGTGTGTATTTGACAACAGCTCATGAATGCTATTTCTTGCATAATATAGATTAAAGACGTATTAGTCAGACAGTGAGTTTTGAACTCTGAATTTCTTATCTCAGAGCTCTCATTAAACTTGGAGGTTGCTTGTTTTCAAGACAGACTATGAATTAATCAATTAAACATATAAGTGATTTTGAGGGAGGAACAGATTAGGATATACAGATGATACAAAAATAACAAAATAAAAGATGCCCACAATCAGGTGAAAAGAAACAAAAAGTGAGACTTAAAAGTTTGTGAAACCTTTTGAATTTTTAATATTTCTGTATAAATGTGGCTTAAAACATAATCCACACAAGTCTTAAAACTAAATAATGAAAATCCAATTAAATAAATGATCAAAACATTATACTTGTTCATTTATTTATTGAGAAAAATGATCTAAAGCTACATATTTGTATAGGGCAAAAGTATGTAAACCTTTGCTTTCAGTAACTGATGTACCTCTTTGGCCCGAAATAGCTGACTAAATGTTTGTGATAATTGTTGATCAATCCTGCACATAAGTTTGGAGGAAGTTTAGCACATTCCTCCTTACAGAACAACTTCAATTTATTAATTCATTAGAGATACATCAAAATCCTTCTTGAAATAGTTTAAATACTGTCTAGTAAATAATATGAACTGCATGAGCAGAAATATATTTGGGAACTGCATGTAAAACATGTAGTTTACTACATGCATGCATTTTGTATAACTTAATCAACATTACAGGCAACTAACTGAATTCCTTTTAAAAATTGAGAGTTACTCAATAGTGAAGTGATAAACAATAAAAATAAAATAAAATCTCTCATGATTAGTCATTCAAATCCATAGGGTTCCAAAGTTTTTCCAACTTTTGTTCCATCAGTTTGAAGTGATTAAACTTAAAAAAATGTGTATTAAGTTTCTGATGAATATGAATGCCTATGTATTTTGCTATAAATCTATTCCTTCTCTAATATACTAATGAGAAAATATAAAGACTTCTAACAACCAAAGAAAGATTCCAGAACCATGATTTTCTTTCTTTTCATTTAACCAGGAAAATCTTCCAGGGAGAAATTATACATTCTGGCAGTGGTTTGATGGAGTGATGGAAGTCTTGAAGAAACATCTGAAACCTCACTGGAATGATGGGTAAGAGTTCTATTCTCCACTCCCCTTCAATTTATTTTTCCCTATCTAAATACTTTGCTGGCTGATTTGCCTCTATCACTTCCACTTCTCTAGGGCTATTCTAGGTTTTATCAACAAGCAACAAGCACATGATTTGCTAATCAGCAAACCAGATGGAACTTTCCTCTTAAGGTTCAGTGACTCTGAAATTGGAGGGATCACAGTTGCCTGGAAGTTTGAAAATGGTAAGTTCTTTTTCAACAACATTAAAACCTATTTTGACCACCATAAGAACATTGGATCAGAACTTTTCAAAACAGATATGGCATAAAAAGTATTCAGTTGTTACCTGTTGTTGCTGGAATTCTAGGCTCTCCTGCTGTATCCATTATAAGAATATTCTGTATTTCCTGTAATTCATAGAAATATCTTGAAAGTCTGCAGGATAATTTATACATATTGAGCACATATTCTTTGATCTGATTATGATCTGGGGTTTTTGCAGCTGAGAGAATGTTCTGGAACTTAATGCCCTTCACCACTCGTGACTTCTCCATCCGCTCCCTGGCAGACCGCCTCGGTGACCTTCCATATCTCACTTTTGTGTATCCTGACAGACCCAAGGAAGAAGTTTTCTCCAAATATTATATGCCAATCACTTCAGGTAATTGCAGGAAAGTACTTAATTATTATCATTGTCTTTTTCAATGGATACGTATGATTCTTTCATTCCCAACAATTTCAAATCTTTTTTCCTTTGGCCATTTACATTGTATTATAATGACATACATAATTTTAGAAACATCACTGGTATTACAGGATACTACCAGAAAAAATGTTTTTAAAATGCACTATTAAAAAGAGAGGTAAATGCTAATGCAAAGAGAGAAGGCAGTGGTACAGCTAGACTGGAACTGCATATTTATCTAAAAGACGAGATAGTGATAAAGATGATTAATTGAAGCAAAACAGATATTTTTCATGACTAGTTTTTTTCCTTCTTTTTGGTGAGGAAAGAAAAGTTCTTTATAATGAGCAGGTCAGTGACTTTTTACAGTTGAATAGTTAAGAAGGATAAAGTCTGTTTCAATTTACTTATTTATTTTGACTAGTTTTGAAATACAGTTATGTGCAAATCTTCAACATGGATTTTTCTCAGTAAAAGATTTGCAGATCAACAAGGAAAAGGGATGATGTAGCTTTTGGAAGGAATATTGTACAAACAAAATAGACAAGCCAAATTCATTCATTCCTCCTTGGGGAAGGATTTCAACATGCATGTAATTAAAATAAAAAAATATATCAGATTACTACTATTTTCAAAAAAGGGATTCCTATATAAAGTTTGTTTTATATAGTAACTGTATGCTTCTCTCTCACATACCCCAACTCCTTGTTTTTGCAGCAAAGGCTATAGATGGATATGTAAAGCCACAGATCAAACAAGTTGTGCCAGAGTAAGTACTGTGGGTTTTGAAAATGCATTTTGATTTTTTTAAAGGGAGAGAGAAATAAGGAAGAAGTGATAGCTATTTATTTTTAACTGGGGTTCTTTTTTTCTCCCCAGCTCTCTTTTCAGTTAACTTTTCAGCTAGAAGTGCAATAATTGTGTTAGCACCCTCATCTTCAGCTTCAGATCTTGCACTTCCCAAGGAGAATTTATGATTTTAAAAACTTGAAGCAAGTAACATGAATTGGGTTTCCATTTTGCTTACTTCAGTACAAAGACAGGAATGAGAAAAAGTTGATAATGTTAAGGTGTTGTAGCTTGATGATTGCACTTTCTAAAAAAAGAAGTTTGGGTTCTCTGCGCAGTTATGTCTCTGCTTTCTGATTCTTTTCATACAGGGCAAGTGTGGATATTTATATCAAGGAAGGAGGTCTGAAAAATGTATTCCTGCTTTCCATAAAAACAACCTCAAATAGTTTATGTATTTCTTACCACTGAAGAATCCATTGGTGTCAGGCAAAAATATTTCTGTTTCTGGGTTCCATCTATTGTAGGTTTGCTGCCTCTTCAGCAGATCCTATCGGTGTAGGGACTTCTTACATGGAACAAGCATCATCACCGGCTGTTTGCCCTCCTGCTCCTCACTACAACATGTACACACAAAAGTAAGTGAGGCAAGACCCCTACTACTGAAATTTCTCTGCTATTGTAGAGGTCTTGCATTTTATCATTGAAAACATATTAATCTCACAACATAAATATTCTGTTTGCATGTTCCTAATTTTCTCTAAGACAGAGGTTGCTATCATATCACTGCCCAGTTAATTGGGGTTGGAACAGACTGAGGAGTTCTTCAGTCCCCTGCATAAGAATAATATTAACAATATTAAGAATAGTAATGTTCTTAATAAGAAGAATGGTATTTGAGAAAAGACAAAAGTCTCTCTTTGGGTTCTTGCTGCTTTCATCAGAATAATGAAAGCAGTCTCAGAGCATTGTGCTGGGTGTCACCGCTTTCTTGATACACTCAGAAAAGGGATAATACCTGCATTGAAGTGCTGCTTGCATCATTTTGACAAGTCCCTTGTTCCCTCTGGGGATACCACTGGTGAGAGTTTTCCTAAATCTCCTAATTTAAATTACCACTAAACAGCTATTTGGAGAACACTGTGATTTGTGAGAAGGACATAGCATGGGAAATGTCTCTATCACAGTGGCAAACATTGGAAAGGTAGTTCTGCCAACTCAAATCTCCAATTGGTTACTGCTACTCATGGAGAGAGGTTGTATAGACTTATAGTGGGTGTCCTATTTTTGAATGCTGTCCCTGTACAGAAAGGAAAAATAATAAACAGGGAGAAAACGAAGAGGCATACAACATCTCACTTATGATCTCCAGAGTTTCCCCAGAATGTATGGAGCTCAAATATGAGTCCTATGGACAGGATATTTTGCCACTTAGAAAGTGATTTTTAGGGCTAAATAAAATAAAAATAACCTTAAGCTTTACAGGTTCTTAAGACACCCATTTACTCTTGCAATGCCTTCCCCATGTTTCCTGTCTTTGGGAATGTGCATACTTTGGAAGTGTGTCCAAACATTCTACACAAATAATTTTGCACTCCTTTAATCAACAAAGGTTCTGCACCTTGCACTGTAGCTTACCATTTCCTATTGAAATATTTTTTTAATTTACACAGGGTTTCTTTTTAATGTAAAAGATCATCTTTTAAAAGTGATCTTATACCCACTTATCACAGTCTAAAATGATAAATTTGTTCAGTTCAGACTTTTTCCATCTGCTTTTTCTGTAACTGTAGTCTGTTACCTTAACTCTATGGGCAATATTTCATCTTACTATGGAATAAGGTATCTCATTTGTCAGTTTTTCCTCTAGTAAGAACAAAGATGAAAATATAAAAAGTCATATCCATGAAGATTTTAAAAATGTAAGGAATTAGGAAAAGTCATTCTCCCTCCTGTCTCTAAAATGGAGGGGGAAATGAATGAATTGGAGAGCACTGCATATTTTTCTAAAATCAGATTGTTAGAGCCTCTTCCAAACAGCCTCTTAAGAAAGTTTTCAGAAATAGCTTTTTTTAGAATTCAGAGTTTTTTTCATGGTGGTCCTTTCGTTCTTTCTCAGTCCTGATTCAGTGCTGGATCCAGAAGGAGAATTCGACTTGGATGATTCAATGGATGTGGCACGACATGTGGAGGAATTGCTGAGGCGCCCCATTGACAACCAGTGGATCTCCCATAATCAGTCTTGATCCTGTCCCTTCCCTGGAGAGACCATGAGGCAACTGTGAAATATTAGAAGCCCTTCCCTGAGGGAGTTTGTAGCTGCTGTAAGAATGGGTTTCCTCATCCTGTGGGGGACCTCTGGCTGAGAGGGTAAGGTACCCGAGGGACAGTGGGTGCTGCTTCCCCCCTTGCCCATGTGGGGAAGGCGGTAGAATATATTGCTTGATTTTCCATCTGCTCTTTTGAGAAGCTTGCCTCAGGCTTTCCGCTTCTGCATACCGTCTCCTTCTGCCAAGCTATCCTTTCATTTATACTGGGAATCCTTCTCTTTCCTCCTCCTCCCAGAATGTAATACATTGCCCTTCTTGCCCTAGAAGCCTTTTGGTATCTGGGACAAGAAGGGACTGATCTACGGAGAAGAGTATTCCTTCCAAAGCCTTGTCATGTAATGTCTGATTTATTTCTATACTTTGCTACTTCCAGGATAAACACTCTGCATTTGACTTACACTTCCAGGGTACGTGCCTATATGCAGCATTCTGTGTAAAAGAGGCATTCACTTTGGGAGTTGTTGTTGTTGTTTTTTTGAGCCTCCAATGCAAAGCAGCCTAACCCTGCCCAAGTGCTCTGGAATCTTTTTTTAATGCCTAACCATCCACTTCCAGTTTTTTCAATTTACCTTGTTACAGTGATGCTTGTTTACCTCCAAGTTCCGGCATTTAGTGCTATTGGCTTTCGACATGTCAGATGCTTCTTTCCTACGAATCACAAACACAACAGATTGTGGAGGATGCTTCCATTAAAATACAGAATTACAATTAGAATAATGGTTTCCCTCTTCTTGAATTTGAGGGTTGTGACTGGGGAGCAGTTTCAAGGATTTGACTGCTAAATACAGAGGGAAAAAAAGACCATTTGATTTCTAAATGTTCCAACAAACTTTTCTAGTTCTCTTCCCCCATGCCTTCTCATTAAGCTGAACAACTGGGAAAAACAGATTCATATATGCACTATTTTTATACCTAGTATTCAGTAAAGCTCAGATTATTTTAACAGTTACAGATTTTACACATATGTCTGTGGGCCGGGTGCTATATTTAGAAAAATGGTCCAGTTTCCAGTCCAGCCACAATTATATTTTTGTTGGGATTGACAAATTACCCAACAAAAGTCATGAGGGACATGGGATTAGCATTCTCAGTTTTTGCAGGGTTTCTCCTCTGTTCATTGAAAACATACATACATACATACATGCATACATGCATATATACATATATTTCAGAGAGCTTAGTTGAAATATAAAGATTAGGTAGTTTTATCTAAGCAAAAAAATTTGCAACAGAGGGGCTTGACTAATTTTTACTCCTCAGGAACTCCCCCAACTTCTGACTGAGCTAGAAAAAGCATGTTATGTGCACTTTGCCCTGGTGGTCACTCTTATAACAACTGTTTGAAGGTTAGAAAATATACATCTTTAGAGTAAACAAAGTCTAGTCACTTGGAAGTAATCCTTAAAGATCAGCTGTTGTTGAAACAATTTCTTGCTTTCTGCTAATACTCTGTTTTCAAACAAATCATTTCTAGGAATAACTATAATACTCTTTAGGATAATATATTCATTATAGTGGAATTATCAGCAAATGCATCAATAATTATTGTCTTTGAAAAATAGATTCCTTCCCCCCACCCCCAAATAGCATTTCTGTTGCAGATCTTTTGCTGGTGGGTTAGCTGCTGCACTACTGTAACTCACTTTTCTTACTAATACCTGCGATATAAGTAAACTTCTTTCCTGACTTCCTGCATAATGTTGAAAAAATGATACTTAAAATATATATATATATATATATATATACATAAACTTTTTCTTCTGCACAAGCTTATACTACTTAGTATTTTTAAGGATTCCTTCTCACTATAACACATTTACTTCCATCTTCTTTCACTGCACAGTGATACAGTCATAGTGTCAGAAATAGTATCTTTACAGTATCTTTAGTATAAGTCATAAGAAAATCCTGAGGACACGTGCCCAGGACCATACAGTTATTCTGCAGTAGTAATTTAGCATCTAGCACAAATTAAATCTTTGAACTTTATTTACATTAATTTCATTTTTTTCATTCATAGTTTTGAAATTCTTTTCTTGATAGATGCCTTTTTTTTTCCTCTCATTTTTTGATTAGTCTTTATTTGAATGACTGTGGGCAACAATGCTTCTCAAATACCACTTTCTAAGCTGGGATAAAATGTTCCTGGGAAGTATTATTATACCCAGTTCAAAAGCTTCTCAGATCTTAGGCCAAACTGGTGCCCTCCAGATGTAATGGACACTAATACTTATCATTCCAGCTAGCAACTTATAGGGGTGGCTGATCTAGCCCAAACTTCCTTATTTTATCATCCTTATATGTTAGCTGACTTACTTTCAAACCAGTTTCCTGTCTCATATTCTTTTGAATTGCACAAAAACATCCCTACTTAAAGCAAATATTAATTAATAATTTTATGTAGTTATTGTATCAGCACAATCTTACAAAATCTATTCTTAATTATCAATGGAATTTGCTTCCAAATAAAAATGCAAAGCACAGGTGGTAAATCTGCAGTCTCCCAGATTTTTTGGATTATAGTCTCCAGCATTCTGAACCATCATGATCAATGGAAAGGGCCTGCGGCCTACAAGGGACTTGCAGTTTTCATAACTATATATGAATCACATAAATCGTATTTCCACGTATCTTATTTTAATGATAAGTCATAGCAGCCTGGTTCACATACTATCTTAAGCCGTAAAGCATGGTTCATGAATCATACTGTGAAGTATGATTCATACTGTGAAGTATGATTACTCGTCCAAAGTCAAATCAACTAGGTTATGATTTAGCACAAATGTGTGGACGCAGTTTTAATATATTTGCTGGTTCTCCTATGTCTGTAATAGAAAACTATCTCCAGGAGTCTCCATTTTAAAAATTAACTTTGGGATTTCTGCACAAAAAGGATACATTCTTATCCCTGAATTAAGGCCCTTTCCTGATCATAGTGGCATGTTCCACATTTGCATTGTTCGTAGACTGCATAGTAATTCAATACCCGTAGCCACCAACATGCTTGTCAATCTCTCCCCTTATAGTTAAACTTACTATACCATTTGACATTTATTTTTTAAAAGATAGAGAATAAGATACTGGATTTCTCTAGCATTTCTTTATTTCTGGAAGTAATTCTGGACTCACGTGGCTGCAGAGACAATTCTTAGAAATGATGAGTGGCTAGCCCCAGAAAAAACCAAAAGCAAAAAAACAAATAGCTAAGTTAAGGTGCTAAACTATCTAATCATAATCACCTTTTAGTCTTGGATAGATGAGTATTTGTAAGATTTGTACATGACCAAGGCTACTTTGCATCTTCTTTACTGACCCTACTCCAATAGGTTTCAAAATTTCACATATCTACAGAGGGTTCCTGCTTCCGGTGATTTACATGACCTGAGGTTTTATTGAACTCTTTCCTCCATAACAAGCAACAATCCCCTAGTTGTGTTCTAATGCCATTGGTTGCTGTTTAAGAGCAGCACATAGAACTGACCCATAGGAATGCTTTCTGCTATATAGATTGGTATGCCCACTCAAAATGGAAAAAGATCTGCAACAAAAGTATGTTGTTAATGTTAATGGTGCTTCTGTTTAATTTAGTAAAAATTGCACATTCATTCTTGGTGGACTGTGCCTACTTCAGTTTCATTAGTCCGATGGGTCTGTCTGAACAACTGTTAAAAATCTGGCTATTGTTTCATAGTGTGTAGGGAGGGAGATATCCATAAAACTGAGACATACAAACATTGCACTATTTTAAAGAATTATTTTGCCAAGTGTTTAAATGGTATACAAAGTAAAGTTTTCTGCTAAATATATTGTTTGTGTTTGAAAAAAACTTACGAAGCTAATGTTTTCATTTTTGTTTTAAACTATAAAAGGGAGAACAACCTCAAGATATATTGCTTAAATGCTTTTAAGTTTTTTTTGACACAAAAGCCATCTATGTGAAAAAATATCTTTATTTTGATGAAATATCCATGTTTTGGAAAAAGATGTTGTAATCTTTGTGCTATAATAAAGTATTGTAGGGTAGTAATGACTAATGTGGTTTTTAACTCAAGGTGCCCAATATATTCAGAGAGAAAAATATTGTGCCTATAACTGAACAAATACAGTAATTTGGTTGAAATACTTACAAGAAACACAAGCTATAGAGTTATACACTAATAAATATTTGCAAAAGGAAACCTTGGGCCAAGTGTGAAACACAATGAGGCAGATGTGTATAGGTATTCCATAACATCAGTGTGGCTATTTCACTTGTCAAATATGTGACACATTTCACATACCTGTCTTAATGCAATTTGGGTTTTTTTTTCTTCCGAGTAATTTTAATACATGCCTCTTTTGCGTACTATAAAATACAATGTATTTCAAAGTTGTACCACTATTAGCCTTATTTGTGGACTTTTTAAATAACAACCAGCTGATATGACATTCCCAAATAGCAACTATGTTTTCCTATTTTTGTTTTGCTGCTTTTCTCAGTCAGCAGCTGATTTTTTTAAAAAAATATGATGCCTTACGTATGTAAGATATATTGATACATATTGTGCCACACAGAAAGCTGTTAAAACTATTGCTTTTTAATATAGTTTTTATTTTTGGTAATTTAATTCTTTACCTATGAAAAGAATGATGTCTAATGCATATTAGGTTTGTATTTTAAGGCAGTAACTCAATTCCGTAATGCTATAAGATACCATAGCTTACTTTTGAATGTCCACATATAGATTTGTAGATCTTATTAAACCTGGATAATCCCTTCTATGCTTTCTATTCCATTGTCACCAATTTTCAGTAAATAAATGGGGAGGAAAGCATTCAAATTAGAAAAAATGAATGAGAGTTTATAAATGAGAATAGATGAGCTGGTGGGTGGGTGGATGGGTTGATAAATGGGGCAGAATTGTTCCACAGTAATAATATTGCTGTATCCTTTGATTAAAAGAGAATATTGCCTTTCCCAAAGCAGGTAAATCACATATTTCTGGCAACCATTCTTGGAGATTCGAAATAATATTACTAAATTTATCCATCTAGAACATTATCTTATTCTTTGGACATTCTGCCTCACTACTCACTTTCCCTGAAGTTACTCTATTCTCTGGAACAAGAATGAAAAATAGACTAGCATTCTTCACTTGTATTCTTCTAAGTATTTTGCCATAGAGCACTGGACCAAGCACTAATATACATTGAGAATAAATTAAAAGCAGCCACTTGCATTCATTTTAATTACTTGCTTTAATTTTGCTTTATGCGAAGGGCATTCTGACTGTGGCTATATAATGCCTGGTGTATTGTGAGCTCACATTAAATGTGTATAACTTACTTGTTTCCCATTCCTTGCAACAGAAGGTTTAAAAAACCAGTCCCTGCCATCTCGTATATTCACAATGCAGTCAGCAGAGAGCGCTCAAATGTCATTATTTTTTCATCCTGGATAGGCATCTTCGCAACCAATAGCCACGTGGTTTGTTCTCTCTAACCCAAAATGGCGAGATCTTCAACTCTCTCTCTAATTTAAAATGTGTCAAAAAGAGTCCCTCTTCCCCACAGCAGAGCGCACAGTTCAAACCATCCAATGCTAACATCGCTTTCTATAAGTTCCACCAAACTTATTTTCGCAGACATAGCTAAGGGCTGTGTTTACTGACTCAATGGCTGTATTTGCATGTTTAAGAGTCATTTTTTAAAGTGTCCAAAGATGAAAAGTGGGCTGGGGTAGGGTAGGTGGAGAAGAGGATGAGCAGCCAGCTTCCTTTGATTAAAAAACAAATGTTATTTACATTATACATTAGTTTCTAGTGACACCTATAAGAGCTCACAGAGACCTGTGTGGCTAAACTGGGACCAGCAGTCTGTCTTAAGTGCAAAATCAAACTGTGGTCTGTCAGGATGCTAGGCACTCCTAAATGACATTATTAAAACATACTGGTTATATTTCTAAAATATAGGCATAGATAGATAGATAGATAGATAGATAGATAGATAGATAGATAGATAGATAGATAGATAGATAGATAGAAAATCAAATGCATGTTTCTCAAATTCGTTTATGAGTCCTATGAAAATCCTGAATAAGAAGAGTGAACTGAATAAGAAGGTGATTAAAAAACTGTATGGATATTTATTAGAAATTAAGCTAGAAGAACAAGAAGTTAAAGAAACAATGATTGCTTGGGGGAAAATTTTTGGATATGGGATTGACTTAGAGACATGGCAAAAATTGTGGTCTCAAAATTATAAAATGACAATGTCAACAGCATATAAAGAAAACTTGTATAAGATGTTTTACAGGTGGTACTTACCCCCAACAAGAATAGCAAGAATGTTCAAGAACAAATCTGAAAAATGTTGGAAATGTCATCAGATACCTGGCTCACATTACCATATGTGGTGGACATGCGCAGACGCTAAAAGATATTGGACTAAAATCCACACATGGTTGGAAAAAATGATAAAACAACTCATAGACTTGAAACCAGAGATATTTTTATTGGGAATTTTACTTGAAATATACAGTAGGGAATTGAAATATTTGATTGTAAATGTATTAACAACGGCTAGGATTGTATTTGCTAAAAATTGGAAAAATGAGAAAATATCAATGCAGGAGGAAGTTATTAAGAAAATAATGGAATGTGCTGAAATGATTAAATTGACATTTGAAATTAGAGAACAAGAAGATAAACAATTTTATAAGATTTGGGATTTATTTTATCAATGGTTAGACAATAAAATATGGTAATGAAATATGTAGAACTTTATAATACAAGGAGAATAGAACTATATAGAATATTCAAAGATGTATTATTATATTATAATTATGGGATGGATTTAGGATGATATGATAAATGGTAAATCATTTAAAAAATCAATTTGATAATAAATCAATTTAAAAATATGGAATATCTCGCATAACATGAATGAATAATAGTATAGTCAAATGATTAACAATGATAATAATGTATTTAGGAATATTTGATTGATAATATGAGAATATATACAAGTAATTGTAAGTGAGGACTATGAAGTGGATGCACAAAATAATCTGTAAACCAACCGACACACTGTATGTATGTAAGTGGAAGATAGCTTGATGTTTTTATGTTGTGTTTGTATATGTTTGTCAAAAAAAAAATTTTTTTTGTTAAAAAAGATAAAAGAAGAGTGAACTCTTATGAGGGGACAGCTTCTTTCTACAAAGGAGTCAGCTATAGGGCAAGCAAGAACCTGTTCCCTTCAATTATCTCTTTATGCTGGACAGTCTTAATCACAATAATAATTACTGGCAAACTTGCAAAAATTATCTCAAAGAAAAAATGTTAGAAATAAGGATCTTATTTTTCCTTCAATTGTTTTAAATCGCTACGCTAGTGTTTTTCAGCCTTGGCCATGGTTAAGATGTGTGGACATCAACTGGCTGGGGAATTCTGGGAGATGAAGTCCACACATCTTAAAATTGCCAGATTGAAAAACACTGGTCTACACAACCAAGCAAATAAGAATGTGCAAAGCCCCCAACTATAATTCCTGTCTACTTTGACATGATAAGCCGCTCTGTGCCATTTAAGTCTAAACACCTTAGTTTGCAATTTCACAAAGAGCCCTTTGTCTGAAACTGCACTAAAATGGCTTTTGAGCCCCAGCCATCTGCAGGAAGGAAGGAAGACAGAAAAGCGGTTTCACCTGGCAAGAAACATGCAAGAAGAATTACATCTTGGGAAACTGGAAATGATGCTGCTTTAACTTAATCTTCTTCAACTTGTTGCCCTTTGGATGTAATGATATTGCAAGACTATCTCTGGCAGCATGAAGAATGAATGGTTGCCTTAACTTGTCAGCATACTGTTCAATTCTGGGTCTCTGAAATATTTTCCTAAGCTAGAGAGTGATTACATTATTTATTTAAAAGTCCAAATAATAATTTAGGCCACTGGCTTGCAAAGTCAACTTCTTTTCTAAAATACCTAGAGAACTACAGATCACAATATCACTCCCCATCAGCCATCTTGAGAGGTACTGTTGGGAACTATGGTTTAACTGCATTTGAGGATCCCATATTACTCACCAGTGTTCTGAGGGCAACTAATGTACTTTATTGTTGCATTCATAATATATTACTGTATTGCTATTTCTCTATTAATTGAGATCACTTCTCCATGTTCCTTATCAGAAGAATCTGAAACCATTTGAAAAATGGTTGGCATTTGCTACCAGTAGTTTTTGCCTGCCCTTGGGCTAAAAAGGCTTTTGCAGCAGACTTCAGTGGACATATGTTGTATGAACTGAACCAACTGTATTTCATTGAGTAAACTAGAATTAAGCAAACAATGGTTTAACATTGGTTGAACATTCTAAATGAGGTAGTAGTTAAAAAGAGAGAGAGAGAATGGGAGTGAAAGATGAAAAAAAAAAAGCACCACCTCTTAAAATTAAGTCTTGATTCTTAAGTAATAGCCAGCTACTTATAATTTAAGAAAAGAAGAAATCTGTCAAGAGTAATGGACTGGACCTATTTCCTATCTCTCTTTCAACTGCTGATGAACCACTTGATGAAATGATGATTGCTGGCTATAGCTGTGGGGGAAACCAACAGGGAGTTAGCCTTTTTTTTCAGGTAGTTTTTCTTGTATGGACTGCAAGCATGCGGTTACACTTCCAGCTTTGATACCATAGCTGTGGTTTTTTTCTACTGGTTCTGTCCGATTCTGGCGAGCTGGTAGTAGCGATGAGCAGCAGAGACCGAATCGATTTGCTCTGCTGTTGGGCCCACCCAGGCTCCCAGGGTCACCTTTATCCTCTGAATTTGAAGCGCAGCTGCTTTGCACAGCACAGAATAGTGCTGTACGGCAGCTGCTGAAGCAACCGGGTTCGTGCAGGCTTGCAGGAGGCGAGTTAGAATGCCTCTGTGCCTGCACAAAGTGCACATTTGGCACACACGTGCGCACAAAGTGTGTGCACACACTCAAAGGGCACCCACCAAGCCAAGCCCACTGAACCAGTGGCAAAAATATTTTCATCCACTGTACCATAGGTGGTTATTAATATACTTTTTTGAATAGTATGTAGTAAATATGAATTATCTCCAAACTAAAAAAATTATTGTAAACTGAAAGATAATAGGTTTGTATATATTGCATAATGTGATTTGCTTCTTTTAAAATTTAGCATGTTGTATAATTCCAACCACTATTTGTAAATCATGATTTTATTACATGGCATATTGGACAAATTCAGCCAAGGGTAGTTTATTATATAAACTAAGGCTATCAATATGGATTGCCAACATATAAAAGATTTCTAGAGGTCAGCAAATTTTCTATCTCTTTCCTGTTATCTCATGGTCATTTAGACTTTTTTACATCCCAGCTTTAGTTATCCCTAAAACAAACCTTCTTTAAGTGATGTAGAAATCTAGTCAATAATCTTGCTTGTTTAACCTATTAAGTCATTTAAAGGAATAGCATATTGATAAAACCTTGAGTACAACATCTTGACTATACTTTGTACCGAATGTTTGTTTTGAATACTATATAACATCAAACTTAAGTTCCTTATTTTGTATCAGGCTTGGAAATGAACATTCCTTAGATCAGTGATTTTATTTTAATTGAAAAATGTCCTATACAAGAACAAAAAGGAAGAGGATTTTTGCTCCTTTTTTTTGCCCACCAATAAATTTCAGTCACTTGTTCCTTCTGCAAATTTATGTATAATCTGGACCCTTTTAGTCGGAGTTGACTTCTTGCAACTGACTGGACAAGTCCCTGCAATTTTCTTCAAAGTGGTTTGCCACTGCGTCTTCCTTAGGGCTAATAGACAGAGAGTGGCTCAAGGTTATCCAATTAATTTTAGGCTTAAAATAGAACTAGGATTCTAGCCTGATGCCTTAACTTCTACCTCAAACTGACTTGCAAATATATGCAGCCGGATATAGGCAACCACATGGTTATCTTTGAATGCATTCTCCATGCTATAAGTATTCAATATTTATGTACTTTTCTTAATATTTGGGTAATGTGCTGATTAATAAAAGTTTGCAGAAACTGCCTAATGTGAATTTATCTGCGGTCAGGTAGAAACTTTTTTGACATGAGATTTTATTACTAGTGCAGGCAAAAAGAAAAAAGAAAACTAAGTATATAGGAGGATATCCTGTAACCACTGTAACTTGGCTACCATTGAACACGGTTGCTCTCCAATATATCAGAATTGCCCAAGTACTTTAATCCTGGTTTCTACCAGTTCAGACTCCATGTGTCATGCAAAAGCACGTCTTTTTTTTTCCATGTCTTTTCTCATTTTGACCATTATTAGTTACTAATATTTTATGGGCTGGTAAATGGATTCATTTAAGAATGATTCTACCTAGTAAAGGTGAAGTGCTGTGAGATAGCTTGTGGATTAGTGATTTTCATTTTTTGGTTTGCTTTAATTCTCTTTCATATAAATCATGATTTATCAATATCATCAACCCTTAATGAATGCATTAATAGACTTTATCTAGGATGAATAAATAATATATAATGATTTAATATTATATGCACAGATAATGTGATTCAGAGCTTATCTAACATCCCAGATGTAAGCTTTGAAGTTATACCGAATTTTGTTGTGGTTATAAAGCAGAAAATGAGATAGGGATGGGATAGAGAACATTTGGAATAATTGGGCAGAAGAGAATCAAGAATGGCCTCCTCAAAGCTCAGCTCTAGATTCTATTTTAAATGCCAACATTGCATCCTTTACTGACATGCTTTGAATTGAGCTACTTGCCATCTGGAATTCTTATAAAGTCTGCACTACTATTACTATTAATCTTCTCATCATTCCTTATCACCCATCTCCTCCCACTTGTGACTGTATGACTGTAACTTTGTCACTTGTATCTTTATGATTTATACTGTTTCCTAGTATGATTTGATTGCTTATTGTACCCTAAGACTATTATTAAGTGTTGTACCTTATGATGCTTGATTCTTGACGAATGTATCTTTTCTTTTGTGTACACTGAGAGCATTTGCACCAAGACAAATTCCTTGTGTGTCCAATCACACTTGGCCAATAAAGAATTCTATTCTATAAAGTATTCTATTCTTAGGCAACCACTAAGTTTACAGAGGTTTTCCATCATGGCCCCTCTGGCATCCCAATATAATATACCTGGATCTAACTGGACTGTCATAATTATAATCTCTTTCAATCAGAGTTAGCACTGCAATTCAACAGTGAAACAGATGCTTCAGGCAGCAGGCTTTGGAAGTACAGTAGAACAGCATTATATGCACCACATGGTCTGCCTTGCTGCCACTAAACTGATGCTGTGGGAAATTTAGTCCTGTTGTCAATGTAAAAATAATATTCAGCAGTTAGCCAGATTAATCTCCAGAGTACAGAGTCTGGAGAATAGACTTTTCCCTTTTAAGCAGCTACAATTTTGGAGCCATCACAGGAACTTAAATGGAAGAGAGAGTCTTGATGGTTCTTCATGAAGAAATGGCTTGTCTCCCAGTATTGCTAATCAGCAGAGTTGGGGACCAGCAGAAAACACTTCATCCATGGACTCCAAACCCAAACAGCCTTGTTAAAGGAACTGTCCTTCTCAAGGGATAGGGCATCTGTTTGTAAGATGCTGTGTGATCCCAGCTATTTTCTTTTGAGGAATTAATTTTCAGGAATGGATATGGCAAACTTGACATTGTGTATTCAAGATGATAGATACTGATGGGAGGATTGGTCATACTGGTTATTAAGACAACTTGGTTAACACATTGTGCTAAGTTATGGTTTGCTGAATAATTATTCTGGCTCGCACAATGTACTCAGGTGTCAATCAAATATTACAAATCATAATTAGATTGGAAATCATATATACTTGATTTGGTTTGGGATTAGGGTGAACCCAGACCATTGTGACCACGTTAAGAAATTAAACTTAAGATAATTATGCTTCATAGTGTCTTTATGCTAACCTATCTTCTACAGATACATTGAAGAATGACTATGGTTAATGATAAAGAGGTTTCAGAAACAAAACCTGGTGTTTCACAAGGTAGTTGGTAGTAAATTATATTGGAAGTTTCATTAAGATTTTTTTGTTTTGACTCAATACTAAGCCGGAACATGAGTTTTTGGTTCACGGCTTAATGTGCTATAGATGCTATGAGCATCTGCCATGAGCAAATAATGTCATGTTATAATATAAAATCATCAATTATAAAATAACGCAGCAGATAATGAATATCTTCTAATGTTTTTATATTGTAAACCACTCAAACTCATTGGACAGAAGGGAGGCTAATAAATTTCATAAATAATTGCAAATGATACAAATTACACAATCTGTATTAGCAGGATTGTGCAGGATCCAATCTGGGTCGGTCATCAGGACCAGAGGTTTAGTCTTCCGAGCTTTCGAACTCATGCCAGAGTCATCCTCAGAGCTCCAGCACCAGTCCAACAGCTTGGAAACTAAATCTCTGTTCCCAGAATGGTTCCTGCAACATTATCCTGGAAATGTATTTGTACCTTCATTTGCAAAATTTGATCATTATGGCTTGTACTAGGTAAGCTATCTAAGCCTAGCACATATTACTTATGGCATATAATTTTTAATTTTAGTCTAGCTAAAATGTATTTATCCTAGTTCCTGCTTCATATTTATATTTGATCTATTTTTATTTCAAACAAATTATTGTTTTGTTATTGAATGTCTACTTAATATTGCTTCTTTGATTTTTGTTAGCTAGTTTAGACATCTTCATCTGGAGGAAAAAGAGTTATATGTAATATAATAATTCTATATAACATGTAATATTTGAAATCATTATCAACCATAGTTGTTGGTTTTGGTCCTATGCATCTCCTGAGCTGTCTTGAGCAGATATCTCTTTTTGGGGACCAGATATTATCATTGATTCTTGATTAAGTCCTTCCATAGTTCAGGGGGAGGAAAGTAGTTTGTGGGGAAGGATCTCGGATTGTGTGAAGATGTGGACAAGGCAATTTTTAATTCCTGTGCCAAAGCTATTTTCACTTTGAAAATTTCTCCAGCTACTATTTGTTCCAACAGGTTCATTTTATATAATGCCCTAAATCTTCGTTAACAGAATTGTTGATTTCAAATATGTCATGACTTAATGTAATGGCCTTGCTTCACACATGCTTAATTAGGCAATGCTACTTCCCACAAGTTAAGATGAATTATAAGATTCAAATCAGTCTAAATGATTATAAGGCAGCCTCTCCAAGGTGCCATGTTCCATGGTTCCCATGGTTTCCAGTCATTATGGCTGCTTGTCATACTACTTTTGGAACTATGAGAGTTATTTTCCTACCTACCTGGAGAGAATTTAGGAACAATGGGATTGCTTGTGATCGAATATCTGTATATTTTTCCTGAGAAGCAAGTATCTCTTTTGTGGGTAGAAAATGTTAAAATGTCCAGGGAAATTCTTTAAAAAACTTTATCTGTGACTGTACAATCCTAATTTAACGGGCAACCTTGTTGATTTAAAAAACAAACCCAGTGCAAACCCAGAAAAAGTATCCTCACCTCTATGCGTCTGCCCCATAAAGCACGTGTAATACAGGGAGGGAGTCTGTGGCCTCGTTTTAGAAGAACATTATTCTATAGGATGTGTAAAACCGATGCTGGAGCTGGGCTCTTTCCCGGTAGTTAGAAGGCCCGATTCTTAAACGGATACACCAATTTTCTCTTGGCAGCTTTAGGTTAGGTCGCCTGAGGTGTCTCGGGTTTATTCCCAGTGACATACAAGACATTTGATCCTGATGGCAGCTGCTCGCTGAGCATATAAACTGTTTTAATTGAAAAATGCATTCGAATTACATAAAGGTGTGCTTGTACATATGGAATTCTTTACATTTTAGAAACATTAATTTGCTATTCGTTTGAGAGAGTCTGGCGTTCCCTAAATCATGGCTTGATTTTCCAATCATCAAGTCAGAAGTGGGTCTGTAGGTGTGAATAAGACTAATGCAGGGTCGCCTTTCTAGGCGCACGTTCGTATTTAACGTCCGGCACAATCGTGGCGAGACGTGGCGCGGCGCTTGCACAGGCGCGCGCGCGCGCGACTCCACCACGCGGGGCCGCAGAGCATTTGGAGATAGAGGTTGAGAGGGGCGGCCGTGCTTTGCCTGGCCCCGCCCCGTCCATCCCTCTACTCTGGCGGCGGTATCAGCGGCGGCAGCGTCTCCTCGATCGTTCCCTGCGTCCGACCCTCCTTCCTTCGCCGGCAAGGCAAAGCAAATCGAAGCGAGGCAAGGCACGCTGACGCCGGAGCTGGAGCAGGAGCGCTCGGTGGCTGGAGACGCACAAGGCAGAGGGCACCACTGGGGCAGCAGCTGAGTACTCCTGCCGGGCCGGGCCGGTGCGGCTGCTGGGAGCCCCGGGGGGGGATGGCGGACGGGACTTCATGTGTCCTTCCTTCGGGCTCGCCCCGGCCCGGGGCCCCCAGCGTCCCGCCGCAAGAAGAAGGTGCTGCGGCCGCTGTAGAAGCTCCGGATAACCTGAACTCGCCACGTTCAGTTTCGGGCAGCTCGGCTGGTACCAGCCGCGACAACTCGGCCGAGAGGGACCCCCTAGTCCTGGCCAAGGCTGCCCCTGCCGCTGGCATTATGAAGGTGGGTCCCGATCGCTTGCGCGTCCTCCCGCCCGGCGACCTTTCTAATGAGTCTCTCGCCGTGGTTCCTTCGGCATGTGTGCAACGTCTCTTCCCTTTATAAACAGGAATCCCACAGGGATTTCCCCTCACTCCAATCCACAAGGGCAATCTACCTAAACTTAAGCTAACCTCCTCCAGCCCGCAACCTGAATATCTCGGTTCTGTTCTCATCTGACCTTCTAAATTAACAGAGGACCTACGCGATCCAGAGATTCCTAACCGATCTGTTCTTCCTTTCGTGCAGCAGCGCCCCTTCTTCTGAATGCCCTCTACTTAACTTCCTCCCATTTCTAAAACAACAGGTTCTGAGCCTCTTGCTATGAGTAAGTGTGTGTATGTTTGGGGGGGGGGGGGTCTTTGGCTTTTGACTCCGTTTGCTAAAGACAGAGGAAAAGTCACTGTATGTCGGCAAAGGTGCTCTGGTCATCATTATTGTCTGATATTCTGAAGATTAGTGTGTATATGAATGGTGTGTGACCAAGAAAGAGATTTGGGATTCAACCCTACTACTGATTAATACAATCTCTGCGAAATCGCCTAGCTATTCTTTGAGCTAGCTATGATCACCCCAGTTTGAACATTCACATTGGCTGAGCTCATATGATACACATAACCAGGTCAGTTGCAATTTAGACACTGCATTTTCACACTATACTATACTTGTTTAATTCAGTCCCCCCTGGTTTTAATGTATAATTCTAGTCTATTTGGTTAATTCAAAGTCATGTGTATGAACCAAAACCCGAAATGGGTAAATTCAGTAACCAAGTTATGTTGGGTGAACCCAGCCTCTTTGTTCCCTGAGGTGGGATTGCTACCCTTTTATCACTCTTTCCTGCAGAAGACTGCTTTGAATTCCTCATAATTTTTCTTTCTCCTTCTTTAGCTCATCCAGAATGTTTGTTTGGAAAGTCATTTCATCCTGCTGCTTTGAAGTTCTAGTAGAGATACATTTGAAAGTCTGGTTCTTATATATGTATATAAACGTTTGATTTTTCTGTGTTAATTCAATGGTTATGGATGAGAAGAGCTAAGCTAAGTTGAACCTCTGAGCCCACCACACAAAAAAAACCCAAATGCATTTGAACTGGTATGCATATTGTGACTGTTATTAATATTGGTTGTAGATCCACATGCCGTAGTACTCTGCTATTGTAACCATCAAGTGATGAAATGACCAAAAAGTGTTCAAGTGGAAGATCTACTTCGCTTTTTTGATAACCTTCTGTAATTATTGGTATTAGTGCTGCCTTGCAGCATTATCTTATGTGGGAATCCCATGCTGGATCCATGTATACAGGTAGTCTCCAACTTATGACCACAATTGGAACTGGAATTTCCATCATAAGTTCTTGCAGCCATAAGTCAAGTTGGACCCAATTTTACAACATTTTTTACAGCTGCTGTTAAGCAAATCTTCATGGTTGTTAAGCAAATCACATAGTTGTTAAATGGATTCAGCGTTTCCAGTGGACATTTTTTTGCCAGAAATAAGCAAAAAAGGTCACAAATCAGTCACATGATTGCAGGATGTTGCAATTGGTTATTAAATATAAGCTGATTGCCTGGTGCTTGGATTGTAATCACATGAATGCAGGGATGATGTGATAGTTGTAACTGAGTACAGATTTTAACTTCCTTTTCCATAGCTGTTGTAATGTTAAACCATCATTGAATGAACAGTTGTAAGTTGAGGAGGACTACCTGTACATAGCTGTCCATACGGGAATTGGTGCATGTAATCCCTGTCATTTTTTTTACAGCCGTGAACTTGCATAATTGTGGGGCATCTTTTTCATATGTTAGTATTTTTGCAAGTTCATGAAAAGACACATGGCAATTGGCACTTACCAAATACCTGAATTATTTCCAATGGCGAGAAGCATGTTGAAGTCAAGTTTTGCTGATGTCTGTGACTTTTTAATGAATGAGGTGCATAGGATGTAAAGAACATAAAGCTATGAATTGGTCCACTTAACAACTAGTTCATTTCCATAGCTAACATGAGATTTCCAATCTATGTTTGTAAGGAATTAAGGATGATAATTATTCTATTTTAACAAACCTGGTATACTATTTCATATCATATTCTTTAATATTGTTTCTCATACTAAGGCGTTAGCATATTACTAGATCCCTGAACCATATTCATTAGAAAGAGGAGGATTACGGATCACATGCCTCAAGTCACCTAAAAGATAATTCAACTGAAAGCCGTGAAGGCCAGTTTCTGCAGCAAAAGTGAGCTCCACACTGCTCCACAACGTGTGAATCAAGTCAACTGTCATGGGTGTTTTAAGGCAGTGTCCCCCCCCCCCCAGTTTTCCAGCAAAGCTTTTTATATAGTCTTGATCCATTCAACTAGAAGAACTAAGATGTGAGCTGAACCACTATTTCTTCAAATGATCAGTTGATCAGCAACAAAGGTGCTAGCCTAGCAGATTACAGGAGATATCTTTTGCAAATTAGCCAAAGCTTTATAGGAAGACAAAAATTGTTTTCTGTCCTTGAACCCCCCCTTCTCTCTGTGAAATGGTCTCAGGTTCCCTTGGGCTATTTATGTCTTGTTTACTCAAACTGAAGGGATCAAGGCCATTTCATTTGGTGGAGCCAAGGAAACAGAGGGAGAAAATCCCAAGTTTCAGTTTAATTTCATCTTTATGAATTGATGGAGTTTGTAATCTTGTGGGCCTCAGTTCTGGGAAAAATCTCTTCCAAGAAATTTTGCTGGTTTCATTCTGTGATAGACAAGCCTGGATAGAGAAACTCTGTCAATGTTATTTGCCACGTTTGGGGCATTAGTGCACCTTTAAAACTTGACATGTTATTTGTTGGTTTCATTCAGTGCAAGGAATAATTTTCATGACTGCAGGCCTCCTGAGATTATTTAAGGTAGAAACCTATATCTCTAATTAGAGATTAACAACATCTTAAATCAATTTTAATGCCATATTTTCAACAAAAGAGCCGATTGAAAGAAGCCAAATCTATAACAATAAAAGCAGCTTGAATTACGTACCAAAAGTGAGTGCAGTACATATTTAAAAAATCCTTTAACAAACTAAAAGAAAACTGTTAGTCTTTAAAGCATTATTAAAAGTAAAGCCACTGCAGAGTACAGAGAGTAAAAGTTACTTAAAATCCTAATCAGTCACATTATACATTTGATGAAGGAAATTGCAACTCCCAAACTCTTAAAAGTGCTTCCTCCCAATGTTTTACTATTATGAATTAACCAGACTCTCTTATTCTCTTATGCTTACCCTGAGTTAGCCTTACCTCTGGAACTAACATTTATATGCCTTCATTTTTGAAATATTTTGGACTACAGTTGCCACAGTCCTTTGCTATTGGCTATAATGGTTGAGGTTAATGGGAGCTAAAGACCAAGCATCTGGAGGGTGCCAGATTGCCTTTGTTTAGAAGCTCCTAAGGTATTGCTGAGTGCATGAAGAGAATCTGTTCATGTTTAAGCAAAGGGGCCTGCACTTGGATAATAACTCTATTTGGCCCTGATTGGAAACACAACTGGAAGATATCGTAGCCACGATTTCCATTTCTCCCAATAGATTTCTCAACACATGTAGGGAAATGTAAGTGTCTGGATCCAGCCAGTGGCTTTTGCTGAGTATTAGATTTTATTTTAAAAGGAGTTTGGGGGTGGGGGTTGACAGGCATCAATCTGCAAACCTTTGAACCCAGGATCTGCCGTAGACTTTCATTGTTGATCTGGACTCCGTGAAGTCACTTCTTTTTGCAAAAAAGAATTATCTACATTTGGCTAAATCCGAAGGTATAGCCTAAGGCCTCATAGTTAACAGGCACCAGGAAATACTTAATTATTGTTCCCAGAGAGCTCCGCCTTACCAAGTTGTTAAAGTTGCCAAAGGGGGGACTTATTAGGGCACCTCCAGTCAGTAATAACACTGAATTAATAAATAACTGGAGAGTAATCATATAAATTGTGTTTTGTCTATATTTAATGAAAATGAAACAAAGCCAACATTGCTTTTTGAAGTGGGTTCCCTTTCTGTAGCACATAACTCCTAGGTCAAGTCAGCTGTTGACTAAGAGCCTTTCAGGAAAAGATTTTCCAAAGAATAAACATGATTTTGAAGCAGGTAGGAGTTCCCACCATTTCTCAATATAAAGAAGCTATAGCAAAAAAAAAAAAAGGTGGTTTTCCCTATATTTTTAAACCCCGGGTACCATTGGTTACAAACTATAGTCCTTCCTGCTATTCCTGAGAGCTGGAATGATAGTGCTGTGTTGTTCTGAGCTTAATTTTAAAGCAGACCAGGGGGAATACTGTACCTTGGGCCTTCCTAAGAGTTTCTTCCACCAACTGAGAAGACTTTGTGGATTCCACAATGCTGAAATTGAAATTATCTACATTCTCAGGTAAAAGAAGGAATATTTTGTAACTCTTTGGAATATTTGTGAATAAAAAATGTGCCGAGACACTATTATCATCTAGTTTCCTAAGGTTTTAGAGGGAATTGCTGCATCAGACAGCAATTATGGACAGTTATGAAATACTTCAAGAAAATCTAGAAAAAGTAGTATAAGTAATCCTCGGCTTATGACCACAATTGAACTCAAAATTTATGTTGTTAAATGAGAAATTTGCTAAGTGAGTTTTGCCCTGACTTTTCCTGCCAAATTTATTAAGTGAATCATTGCAGTTGTTGAATTAGTAACCCAATTGTTAAGTGCATATAGTTTCCCCATTGGCTTTGCTTGTCAGAAGGTTACAAAAAATGATCACATGACCCCAGGGACACTAAAACCATCATAAATATGAACCAGATGCCCAGCTTCTGAATTTTGATCACATGACCGTGGGGAATGCTACAAAGGTTGAAATTCTGAAAAATCATCATAAGTGTTCAATGCTGTTGTAACTTTGAATGGTCACTAAATGAAGTGTGAAGGATTACCTGTGTAGATTTCCACAAAGCAGGATGACTTTTAAAAGCCCTTTGCTAGTGCTGCTTTCACATCTCTAGCTTCATAGCCTTTAGGCAGAGAAGGAAAAGATGTTAAGGCAGAGGAAGGCAGCGGGGAAAAAAAGGCTTTGTTTTTGGTTTCTGATTCTGCCTAAGATTAGCTTTTAACCTCTTATTTGCAATTGATACAGAAATTAAATCAGATAACATCCAACATGCTAGAAAACAGAAACATAATTAAACAGGATCTTCGTCAATTAGAAAAATGGATCTGTACTTGTAAAAATAGTATCTATAGAAAAAATGTAAAATTATAGCTGATCATGAGGTAAATATGAGTCAACAATGTGATATGATTACAAAAAAATGTAGATGTGATTTTTTTTAGGTTGCATGAGTGAAAATATAATTTCCAAATCATAAATAAATAAAGAGATCCATTATATTCTGCATTGGCCATTTTGGACACCCACTATAAAAAGTAAATTTGTCTTATCAGGGTTGGGAAAGATATAAACAATGCAAATGACCAGGTGACTGAAAACTAGTGCTTTCATGATGAGCAGGTGGAGGAACTGGGTACATTTATCCTTAAAAAAAAAAATTGAAGAGGAATACAATTGCAATCATCATATATACCTAGGAATGTCATCTAGATGGTGACTGTGACCTATTCTCCATTATCCTAGAGTAGGAGTGTCAAATTCAATTTCATTGAGGGCTGCATCAGGGTTGTGTTTGACCTTGGGGGGCATGGCTAGGGTGGGTGTGGCCAGCTCAACGCCATTTGTGTTGGGGGAGCCTGTGGTGATCCGAGTGCTCTGCCAGCAAAAATGGGCTGCTGAGCATTGTTTTCAGCTATGATGGCCTCCTGCAACCTTCTGCCAGCACATGGTCCTCCCAAACTCCATTTTCGCTAGCAGAGGCACCATGGGCCTGTCCTTCGCTATTTCCATGGGCCTGATCTAAGCACTCCATGGGCCGGATCCAACCCCCCTTGAGTTTGACACCCCTGTCCTAGAGGATAGGATATTGAATGAAGGATTTCTATTATGTGAAATGTTAGGAAAGTCTTTTTAACAGAAACATCAATTCAACAGTGAACCAATGTTTATACTTTTTAGAGGGTGGGGATGAGTTCAAAAAGAGTCTGAACGTGATGGAGAGATTCCTACAATGAACATTTCTGTACTGAGTAAATGTCCCTTTTTAGTGGTTTATGAGTTTCTGATGCCAGAATGCAGATTACAGAAGGTAGAATTTTGGATCTTGATAACTTTAACTATGATAGCTTATAAAATTAATCTCAGGTTATGAACTTCCACATGATCTCCCACTTTCTTTCTTAAACTACATATTTTCAAAGCCACTTGTGTTCCACCATATTGCCAGCTATAGATGCACTTGGCCGGATCAACGCTTAACTTCATTCTGTCCTCTCTGCTGTATTGTGTAGATGTGATGGATTAGTATTTCAGTTGTAAAGGAGAGGTTTTTACTGAAGTCACCCAATACGATACCTTTATTTGTTATTATTTCACATACTAGTACTACTTTATGACTTAATATGTCAAGGGGCCATCACTAAACCCAACTAATCAGGAGAGGTTTTTTTTAGCCTCTGGCTTTCCCTTTGTAGGTTGTAGAGAAAGTGGTTGCAGAGCAGTTTCAAAGGGCTCTGGAAGAAATGGATTATCTAGATCCCTTTCAATCAGGATTCAGGCTAGGATATGAGATGGCATTAAAAAACACTTGCATGGCATTTGGCAAGAACAGGATGGGGGCAATTCTTGCTCTTCTTGACATCTCAGTAGCCTTGACATCTCAGTAGAACCTTCTGGACTGGCTTCAGGAGTTGAGGATGAGCAGCATTGTGTTGTTCTGGTTCTTCTTCTTCTATGGTTGGTTCCGGCTGGTGTTGATAGAAGATGAGAGATTTTTTGGGTGGCCACAGGGCTCAATTCTTTATTCTCTTTTATTTAACAATTACATGAAGCCATTGGATGAGGTGGGTGATGCTAATGATACCTTCCCTTTGTCTACTCTGGATATTTTGTTTCAGTGCTGGAGGCTGTAGGGCTATGAATAAGATACAATGGGCTCCAACAAGACTCAGGTAGCTTTGGATGATTAGCCCTTCTATTTTCAAATTATTTCTACCTTTGGTTCTGGATGGGATGATACTGCCTCAGCTGGGCCTGGTACACAGTATAGAAGGTCCTCTTGGACTCAAAACTCCTGTTGGAAGAGTAGTGGTAGTAGTTAGAGGGTCTTTGCACGCCTTCAGATTATGTGTTGGTTGTACTCATTTTTGGACCAGAAAGCTCTGCTACTGTCATTCATGTCCTTGTGATCTACTACTTGGACTAGAACAATGTACTCTACTACTCCCTTGAGGCACTTTGAGAAGCTTCAGCTGGTACAAAATGCAGCTGCTTGGATTGCAAATGGTATTGGCTATTCAGAACATGTAACATTATAACCAGTGTGCCTGTGGACGCAAATCAAGATACAGGTTATTATCTTTAAAGACCTTCATGGTTTGGGACTGGGTTACTTAAGGGACAATCTCCTTCTGGTCATTTCTACCTAGTCCTGTCTAGTCCAGCAAAATGGGCATTCTCAATGTCAGCTTCCATCAGCACATGCCAGCTGTTGGGTACTAGAGACACGCCTTCTTCTTGCTGCCTTGATCATCCTCCTCCCAAGATTAGGAAGCCCTGACCTTGTTGGCTTTTCGGGAGGCTTTGAAAACCTGGTTATATTCCTATATCTAGGCTCCTGAGTGTGTGAAGTCTCACTTTTCCTGGTTATGCTGACACCAATGGATTATAATATCTTCTGGCTGCTGTTTGTATTTCATGTCTTTTTGTATCATGTTTTAATTGTTTATAATATTGTGTGTTGCCCAGAGTTCACTGGTTTGATGGGTAGCTTTACAAATGGAATAAATTAATAAATAAAAATCTTAATTAGTTTATGCTCTGAGATAGATCTTTGTGTAGTAAACCATAATATCCATACACATAAAAGGATTAGCAGATTAGAAACACATTCAAATTTGCAGAATCTGAAATAGCGACATTTGATTTCATACATTTCAGTAAAAACCTCTCCTTTACAACTGAAATACTAATCCATCACATCTACACATTCCATCTAGCTAGTTTTGTTATCATTTGATTTGATTCTAAGGAGAAAGATCTAAAAACAAACTAGTGAGATCCAACACACCTAGGATGCATAGAATGATAATTAATGTTCGTGGGAAGAAAACCCCCCAGAAATAAATAGCTTTCTATTACTGGTAGATCCCATTTGGCATTGTTCACATGGTTTAAAATTAGATTTTGGAATCAAATGTATGAAATCAAATGTCACTATTTCAGATTCTGCATGTAGTCGAAGAAAGATTCATAAAAGTCAACTTCGTCAAAAGCTTATTTTTGGATGTTATCAAGTTTAATAAAATTATAAATATTGATGTTCTAGTTGTGCATCATATACATTGTTCATATTGCTTAGTGAAATAAATGGATTATGGGAATATTCTTAAACAAATGTTTTTAATTCTTCCCTTCTCTTCTCCCATTCCCCCACCAGATTTATATTTTCTCTCCCCCTCCCTGCAGATTTATGTTCTAAATGGATTTTTATTTTTATTTTTGGCAGCATCTACAGTTCTGTTTTAGGAATTGTGAAGCAATGAACACACACACAAAAAAAGACTGAGTGTAAAAATTAAATTAAGTTTATTGTTAACTATCTAAAATATATTGACAAAATTTATGAGCAGATGAAGCCGCCTTCATACTGAGTCATTGGTCCGTTCAACCAGGTGCTGTGCTGAGGTCCTTTTAACTAAAGATTTTGTGGAATTTTATGCATACAAAGCTATTTCTCCATCACTGCAGCATTGTTGTTTTAAATGATCTCTCAAATGTCATTTTAACATGAAATTTAAATTCAACACCCAGAATTTATCAGACCTGAATAGAAAGTAGATATCACCCCTGCCTCTAACTGGTAGCTTGCAAAGTTTGGGGCAGAGATCTTCCTTGGACTGACAAAGGAAGCTTTCTCACAGCCTACCATATAAATCTGTTTGCCTGTCTAGTTCATTTTTGCCTCCTGAACTTGACAGCATTTCTTCAGGATCTTGGGCATAGAGCTTTCTGTTCCTTGACCCTGCAGTGACAAGATCCATCACTGACCTTTGGCATTCAAGACTTGAATTCAGGCCCTAAGCCAGGGCTTGGCAATATGTGGCTCTAGAGCCCCAAGCAGCTCTTGGGCCCTCTCCTGTGGCCCCTTGTCAGATGATCCCACCATTGGCTGGCCCTCCCCTCGCCCTCCCCTCGCAGTCACTCCTCACCTGCCCTGAGAAGGGAAGGGCAATGGTGGTGGATGGAGACTCGCTCCATATTCCAGGGGGGGGACAAAGCGCCCCTCTACTTGCCTCTTTTCTGGCCCTTGTTGGTGTTGTGTGCACCTTGACTGCTGGGGGAGACGCACAACTTTCTCTGTCCCCCGAGACACTGGCCAGGCCGGCTGCAGCCAATGCTCTATGTTGTAATGGGCACCAGGAGAAGGATGAGGGGATGCAGTGTCCCTCATTGTGAAGAATGCTGTTTAAGTGTGCTGTGCAAGGCGCTACAGGATCAGCAAGCAGGTTATGGAGGTGATGACAGCAGTGGTGTTAGCACCAATAAAGGCTGGAAGAAGAGGCAAGTAGAGGGGTGATTCGCTTCCACTCTAGAATATGAAGCAAGCCTCCATCTACCACCGTCACCTTCCCTTCTCAGGATAGGTGAGGAGTGACTGCCAGGGAAGGGTGAGGGCAGTGGTGGGATCATCTGACAGGAAGCTGCAGGAGAGGGCTCAAAGAGCCATATGCTGCTCTAGAGTCGCACATTGCCAAGCCCCGGCTTAGGACCTGAACTCAAGTCTTGAATGCCAAAGGTTAGTGTATATGTGTGTGTGTGTGTGTGTGTGAGTGAGAGAGAGAGAGAGAGACAGACAGACAGACAGAAGACAGAGAGACATATATGTATGTGTGTGTGTTTTCCCAGAGAAAAGAAAATACCAGGAGCCACAAAACCAGGGTAGGAGTGGCTGGGGGTGGTCATGTGACTGGGTGGGAGTGAGTGACGTATTGGCCATGCCCACCCGGGTTTTGTGGGCCCTGGTGCTTTATTTTCTGTGGAAAACGAGTCCAAATGGCTCTTTGAGAGTTTAAGGTTTCAGCCTCCAGCCCTAAGCTGTTGTCTCCCTCTAAATCTTTTTAAGTAGGTAAAACTCAACTCTGTGGATACATCCATGCAATCATCTTGCTTACAGGTCAGAAAAAAAGATAGCCATTGTCTTCTTCAGAGATATTGTTTCAGTTTCTTAATCTAGCCTTTAATCTGGGATTTCTCTCTTTTTTTCCCCCTATCCCAAACAATTTCAAAATGAACTATGGCCTATGGGGAGATGCCCCTGTTAAGTGTGTGTTTCTAAAATTGGCTTTTAGCTGTTCTTGCATCATAGATGCTCATCTCCAGAATAGGTGGCTGTCACCCGAGACCCGCCTCTTTGCTCCTTTCAGCCTATTTTAAGCATTGATGCTCCAGTGCTATTAATACAGGGTGTGTGGGCTGTGTTCCAGCCCTCCCCTCCCTTGCTAGGCTTTCTCCTGCACCTTAGAGAAGGAGGAATTAGCCTGTCTTCCAGGCTAGTGGTGTGCTTTTAAAGGCTAAATGCATGCTTACACTTGAGAGTGGGGGGGGGGGGGGGGGGGGGGGGGGGGGGGGTGGGGGGGGGGGGGGGGGGGGGTGGGGGGGGGGGGGGGGGGGGGGGGTGGGGGGGGGGGGGGGGGGGGGGGGGGTGGGGGGGGTGGGGAGGGGGGGGGGGGGGGGGGAGAGAGGAAGCATATTGTTCCCAGTAGCTGAGGGGGGGGAGGGGAGGAGTCCTGGGAAGTGTTGCGTGAGGAATGGTGTGAGTGATAACCTTTTTCCAATGAATAGGGGAAGACAGTAAAGAAATCCGGGGGCGGGGGGGGCGGGGGGAACATGCAGAGAAAATTTCAAGTGACGTTGCTTTGAAGGGGCCAAACTCTATTCCAAAAAATTCAAAATGAATTCTAGGATGGAACAATTACTTGGAGTCAGGTCTGATGTATTAAATATTTTCATACGTATGAAATTTACTTACAGAATCCATACGTCGCACTAAGTCATAATCTGATTTATTTGGTATTTGCTAAGCATGCCCTATGAAGCAGCCATTTTGATGGATAAAGGTATGTTTTAATGATTAATGTGACTGCATATCATGGTTAAACTCTTAGCTTGGTTTGTCAATCAATCTATGTTGGGATACCATCTGATTTTACTGTGATGGAGGAAGGCCACTCTGAAATAGATGTCTCCCTATTGAGAGGCAGGACTAGACAAATATCCTAATGTTAATTTCATGTGTGGAGAGTGAGCTCTTGTTTTTAGTTCCTGCTCTTTCTTCTTCTAGAGCAGGGCTGTCAAACTCCCGCCCTGTGGGCCAGATGCGTCACATGGTGGCCATGCCCACACCGGGTTTAGTGAAGGGGGAAAAAATGTCCCAATGAGTCACGTGATTCCACCGTGACGCCATGAGTTTGACAACCCTGTTATAGAGAATATGCTTGCCTATGAATTCCACTGCCATTTTTCTAGGTCATGAGTATCTCAATTGCACCTTGGCTATTGTACTTAAGTTTTTTTTTTTTAATTTTATTTCCTAGGATATCTTGGAAAATATTTTCAATGACAGGCAATGAGCAAGGGAGTTAGTTAATCAACTCAAAAACCTTTAACTCCGCACCATGACCTAAGTAAAGTATTGTCAGTACTACAACTCCCAAGTTGCTGATCATGTGCTACATACTTTTCACAGTTACTCATTGCTGTTCCCAGTGGAAACTTGGTAGCCCAGGCTGAGGAGAGGATAGAAGCAAACAAATGGTAGCAGGTACTAGTCATCCCTCATGTTCTTCACTGATGGAACACAATTATTCAAGCTATAAAACTGGCTTTGTATGCCTTTGAATTGGTCTTCATTCCTGGCAACTGCCTGGACTGCTACCTGCAGTGTTCTTGATAAGTGTTCTTGATTTTCAGCAACACTTTCCCCTAGGGCTGAAGCAGAATGACTGACCCAAAGTCAACCAATTGACTTTGTGGCTCAGATAATTCAGTCTCTCAGTTTCTAGCATGGTGCCTTAATCATTATACCAATCTGGTTTACATTGATTTTATCAGATAAATATTAATTCCTAGAAGCCCAGTGACATTTTGCTCTCCAGATATCCTGATGGCATAGTTGCCAGACTTAAGAAGTAGCCCAGATAAGGAAATTGTCTCCCATTAGAAGAGCAGAACTATACTTTATTGAGGTAGACTATAATAATAGAATCTTGCAAGTCCACATATGTACATTAGATTAGATTAGATTAACAGAGTTGGAAGGGACCTTGTAGGTCATCTAGTCCAACCCCCCACCCAAGCAGGAGACCCTACACCATTTCTGACAAATGGCAGTCCAATCCCTTCTTGAAAGCCTCCAGTGATGAAGCTAACACAACTTCCAAAGGCAAGCTGTTCCATTGGTTTCTGTCAGAAAGTTTTTCCTTATTTCCAGATTAAATCTCTCCTTGATCAGTTTCCATCCATTAATCCTTGTCTGGCCTTCAGGAGCCTTGGGAAATAGCTTGACCCCTTCTTCTCTATGACAGCCCCTCAAATATTGGAACACTGCTATCATGTCTCCCCTGGTCCTTCTCTTCACTAGACTAGCCATGCCCAATTCCTATAACTGTTCTTCACATGTTTTACATCTTTCCCTCTTAAATGCCATTGAGTCAAGGAGAATTTGAATTTCTTCCTAATATGATATCCTTTCCAAGGGTTAAAGAATGCTTTTTCCTAATTGTTTCTTTAATGGCTTCTGAAGACCATCTCTGATCTACAATAGTCTTCTTAGGTCATATCTGCAGGACTGTGGTCCTGTTGAGAGACCACACATTTAATGAGAAAAGAAGGAGAGAAGACCACAGAGTGGAAGACTTGGAAGTGGTGAGGAAAAACCTTTTCTCTGATCATCTAAACCTTCCTTCAGGCAGCCTTAGAGCTGGTCAATACTCTCATCTATTAGTTACCCCCTGACAGCACTAGATTCAAGGACTCCAATAGACAGAAATGGAGAGGGCAAAAAAAAAAAAGAGAGAAAGAGAGAGAGAGAAATCTTGTGTATGAAGTAACAGCTTTACCTGCAAGGGCCTCAGTTTTGAACCTAAATCAACTCATTCCTCCAGATCATAGGGAGCTTAAACAGAGTATGAACATGTTAGCAACGCATCATAGAGGCACTAGTTGGGACAGTATTCAGTTCATAGCCAGAGGTTAGGTAGCTAACATGATCATTGAAAGAAAATTGTGGCTGAAGAATTGGAAACAGATTCTGAATCCACATCATTCTTTCTATCAAGTCTATTGAAGGAAAGGGGAGCAAACTGTACAGAAAGGCCATAAATAATATCCAAAATAATATCCAAATTCAAGTACCTAAATATCAGCTAATTACAATTACCTGGAAGGCATGCTGGACTAAATTTCTACCCTACAATATGATAACAATAGAATAAATGTTTTAAATAAATAGTTGTTTTTAAAATGATTTATATGTCTTTTAATTTTTGATTTGGAGCTGCCTAGAGTTGGTTGAAAGGTAGGCGGCTATGTAAATGTTTTAAATAAATAAATAAAATAACAAAATAATCAAGACCATTGTGGCACTTTTTGCTTTGAATTCCTTTTGACTTATAAGCAAAAGATTAAGGGAGAGAAAGCTGGACTACTCTCATAGGAATTGTCAACAGAATTCCTTCCAGCCTGGTCTTCGAAATAAATAGAGACAGATACCTCTTTCCAAATTCACTATCTTCCCCAGGGAAAAACAAACCACCACAATTAATCTAATGTACTTTCTCACCCTACTTATTATGAAAATAAAACGGATTAATTCTTTTTCCCATATGTTGCTCTGAGTTCTGTAGAAAAGAGACAAATTTGTTAATTTGATAAATTTGGAAGTTGTGAAATGAATATAAGGAATAACCACCCACTAATTCCCTCCCACATTCGCTCACATGTATATTGCTATAAAAGTCAACTCTATTTTAGAATTACATGATAGGTGCTTGATATTCCCATTTTACAGATGACCAAACTGAGGATAAAACCTAATAGTATTCTCCTGGATTGCTCAGAGATTAAAACTTGGACTTTATTCTCCAGGTTTTGTCCTGCAATTTGCTTGTACTGCTGTCAGCACCACCTTAAAAAATGGTACCTATCAGCCTTCTGGGAGCAGCCTAGATTACAAATCCTTAATCCTAAAAGCAAATCTTGAGTTCTAATTAGAAAGTTGTATTAAGAATGTTAAAAGGTTTTAGAATTATTCATTACTATTACTTGTCTTTGCAAAAATATTTCTTTTTATTTGTTCAAATCAGATAAGAAGTTGTCTAGACAAAAATAATTATCGTAAACTGATAACTGAAAAGTTGAAAAACGGACTAAAGGAATAATAATAATCTCTGGTTTTAGAGACAAAGGGCTGAATTTTCTAAGAAGAGCAAAGGTAAGAATATAGGCTGACTATTACCACATTACAAACTGTGTTTTTGTACAATGCTGGTCATGATTATTTTATACCACCATGATGGTCATGATTATTTAACATAGCTCTCCAAGTCTTGAGTTCTGTGTTCACTTACATGTTAAAAATATTTTAATAAGCCTGTGATTTTTATAAACCATGATTTGCTGTGTGTTCAACACCACTTTCAGTCAAACTATTAAACAAACAGCATTTGGTCAGTTCCATTAAAAACACATAGACAGAAAACTCTGTATGATGTTTAGAGTTTTCTGCTTTGGTTTATTTATTTTCTTCAAATATGAATTGGATAAGAAAAGCATATTTGAGCAGAGATTATGGAAACCACACCTTTATAACTCTTAGATAAATTCCTTTTACCTTGTTACTGTGAAATTTGAAGTGTGAACAAGTTTAGAGGCATGGTTTTACCAGTTCATAGTTTTTAACCCTCAGAGGTTTCAGCAACATTCATGAAGTAAAATTTCAATGGAACATAAATATAACACCAAGAAAAACAACAGCCTGGATATACAAAACTGAACAAAAATCTAACATCCTGAAAATAAAGGTTAGTTTTGCCAACTATGCAGTCTTACAGGTGGGAAAGATTTTAAGATTTTTCCTTTTTATATCAATGAGTATATATCTTTGTAGAAGTAAGAATATACTGGGAAAACAAATACAGTACATAAACAGAATTCCAAATAAAATAATGCAGTATCCCTTTTTCATACACTCCTGGTTAAATAAGATCTTAGATTGCAGCACATATGTATAGTCTACAGGAAATCAGAAATGTTGAATATTTATTTTTTATTTATTTATATTTATTTGTATCCCACCCTTTTTATTTTTACAAATAAGCCAAGGTGGTGAATGTATCTAACATATCCTCCTCCTCCTCCTATTTCCCCACAAAACCCTATGAGATGAATTGGGCTGAGAGAGAGTGACTGACCCAAAGTTGCCCAACTGGTTTTGATGTCTAAAGCGGGACTTAATTTTTTAGCCCAGTGACTACCTGGACAAAATATTGTTTGTTTATGTTTGTTTGTTTGTTTTTTGTTATTCAAGCACTAGTTTCCCAGTTGCATAAGAATGTGGACAATAAAAGAAAAGCAAGGCTTTTCCTGGAGGCTGACTATTTCTTCCCTAAGAGAAGGAAAAGTCTCAATTTATAATGTTGTAAATCTAGCCTTCAAATGAAAAAACAAAATAAAATCTGGTGGCTAAACTTATCTTTCTGAGCTATATCTCTATAGTTAAATGATGAAGATGGGGATTGATCATCACTATATATACCATTATGTAAAACAAAGGTTAAACAAAGGGATATGCAGTTTTGAATTCTGTCCATTCAGGCCTTTTCACCTAAGGTCACCACACCAAATTTATTTTTCATTTAAACTGAAAGCTTTCAGCAACCTTTAAAATAAACCTGGCAAGCTGCCTCCAGATGCTTCTGACAGCATTTTGATCTTCCCAAAATAAAGGTTTGTATACAGTGGCATGGAAAAAGACAACACAAATGAATTTTTAACTCTAGTGTAATCTTTGTCAAGTACTAAGGGGGAAGAATATTGCGCATCAGTGGAAGACCCACAAGTACCTGTAGTTAAAACATCACAATCTTTAAAAAGTGATTTGAATGAAAATGTTCTCCCTCTCCCCAAATTTGTTTTATTTTCATTGTCGTCATTGCACTGGCTGATTGACGCAGCGATTACTGTATTATCTTGTGTGCAAGTGACAGCTGAAGCCCTGCTGCAGCCATCCCCACCTGCAGCTGTCACAGGAGAGGCTGGGGCTGTGTTCCTGCTGCCAAAAGATGTGACTCTTTGGAAAGGTTGGTGGCAGGGAACCGGCAGAGGCTGTACTTCAGAGAGAATTCACAGGTGGCTGGCAAACTATTTTGGGCATTCACCAGGAGCAGAAGGCTGCTTTCCAGCTGGGCCCTTCGATTGAATTTCAAATGAGCCTTTGGCTTGGGATGTATCCTGCCAGTAAGAGAAGGTCTGGATAGATCTGAAAGATTGCAGGGAAGGGCAGCCAAGACTGATATGATGCTTCAATTGTTTTGTTTTGGTATCCAAGTGCTGGACCTTGCTCCTTAGTGGGAATTCCCTAGTCTATCTTGGCTCCCTTTTCAGATGTGTTG
Organism: Bungarus multicinctus; assembly: GCA_023653725.1. Classification (NCBI taxonomy): domain Eukaryota; kingdom Metazoa; phylum Chordata; class Lepidosauria; order Squamata; family Elapidae; genus Bungarus; species Bungarus multicinctus. The sequence continues at coordinate 102,103,554 of CM042840.1, forward strand.
TGAAGATATCAGCCAGAGTGAGACTCTAGATGGGATAAAACAGGAAATGGTCAAATTTCTTCAGAACCCCACAACAAAATTAATTCTATTCCAAAGCAGATAAGCACATTCTGACTTTTGAGATTAAAGGCTGATTGAGCTGGTTGCTTAATTGCTAAATTTTGCCAAAAAAAGGTGTGTGTGTGTGTGTATGCACGCAACACATGCCTCATTTGTCTCAGAGGGCTTTTTTCATTCTGGAATTTAATAAATGAATAAAATGGTACCGTATTTTCCGGCGTATAAGACGACTTTTGAAACGAAAAAAAGTCAACCGAAAATCGGGGGTCGTCTTATACGCTGAGTATATTCCGAAAAACGTTTCGATATGCCGCTAAACGAAAATCGTCTGGATATTGCCACGAAACGAATTTTCCAACTCGATCCTGCACCAATCACTGCAAGGCTGCTCGGACCGCCTCTCTAACTCAGCCAATCCAAGCAGGCTTTTTAATTGAAAAAGAACTGGTGTTGCCTCGGAAGTGTGGGGTAGTCTTATACAGCGAATATAGGCCTAAACCTATGTTTTAACTATAAAATTAGGGGGTCGTCTTATACGCCGGTCGTCTTATATGCCGAAAAATACGGTACTTACCTAGCAGATCATTTGTAGAATATGCTGCTACTGAACTCTAGAACTTTCAGTTCAGACTTAGGGCATTGAATTTGAACCTTTTTGCTACTGGAAAACTGATTTTCCTAATTCTCAAGAAGAACATCATGAGAAAGGGAACCTAGTCTGGCCTCATTTATTGGCCAAAATAGGAGCAGTGACAGCAATCTTGTTTTCTTCCTCTGTGCTACAAAGATTCCCTGCAAGAACCGAATAACTAAACATGGCTTCTCATGTTTTCTTTTCTTCGTCTGCTTCAGTAATTTTTCCTTCTGTGATCTGTTGTATTTTGGGCCAGAGTGTATGAATTAGCAATATTTGTAAGCTATTGTAGGACATTCTGAGTGAATGTAGGGGTGAAGAGTGAATAATACACATAACTATTTTGATGAAGCAACCTTTGACTGAATCAAACCATTGCAGGGTTATCATTGATGATGTTTTGATTGAAGCGTGGGTTGAAATTCTGTGAATTGAGGTCCAACACCATCTGAGGAATATTGGCCTGAACAAGCCATTTTAAAAAAGAAATATTGGCAATTATTTAATAATGTCACTAGTGCATTGGGGAAACTGTTACAAAGTAGAGGTCTAGATTTCCAGAAGAATATTGTGTACCAGCTACTTATTTATTTGAAATATTTACACTTTTTAGCCAAAAAAGATGCCAGAGTAGCTTACATAGGTCATTCATTAGGCTTACAGTCTAAAAGACCTGGCATAGAAAGGAAAATGAACAACAACAATCCTAATTTTAGATCTTAGTTACAACTAAGGTCAGTTGTAAAGTCAGTGATTAACTAAAAGTCTGATGCTCCAACCTTTTCCCAGCCTCTGGAGCTTCTGAATCACTAAACTTTTGTGGCAAAACTATTTTAAAAATGGTAGTGCAGTTTCCCACCATTCTGAGGAGTTAAAACACATGAAACCTGTAATGCAGTGATGGTGAACCTTTTAAAGACTGAGTGCCCAAACTGCAACCCAAAATTCACATTTATTGCAAAGTGCCAACACAGCAATTTAACTTGAATAATGAGGTTTTACTACCTACAATAATGACAAACAATGCAGAATTCAGCTAATTGTTCTAAGAAAAACATGATAAATGTATTTTTATTCTTCTTCATTTTTCCTCTCCTTTTGAAATATTACATTTAGCAATAATAAAAAAGAAAAACTTTCATAATATAATTTCTCTCTTTCCCTCCCTCTCTCTTCCCCCTCTCTTTCTCTTTCTTTTCCTCCCTCTTTCTATCTCTCTGCCTCTGTCTCTCTTTCCCCCTTTTCTCTTTCTTTCTCTTTCCCTCCCTCTCTCTTTCCCTCCCTCCCTCTTTGTCTCTCTGTTCCCTCCCTGTCTTTTTCTTCCCCCTCTCTCTGTCCCTCCATCTCTCTCTTTCTATCTGTTTCTTTTCTCTTTTTCCTTCCCTCCCTCCCTCTCTTTTCCTCCTTCTCTCTTTCTCTCCCTCTCTCTCACTCCATTTCTCTCTCTCTCTCTCTCTCTCTCTCTCTGCCTCCTTCTGTTTCTCTCTGTCTCTTTCCTGAGGGTGGTGGGAATTGATGTACAACACAGGCAGGAAAAGCAATTGACATCCAAGAGGCAAGAATGAGCATGGTTGCATATGTGGCTCTCCATTGTAATGGGCTCCAGGAGGAGGATGGAACCTCGTCTCCCCCACTGTGAAGCGTGATAAATTTCACTCTGCTGTGCAACAGGCAGGCCATGGAGGCAGCAACAGCAAATGTACCACCACAAAGGCAGAATGCTGTTTCGTGCACTTTTTTAGTCCTGCAAACGAGAAACATGATGGAGCAGGGCTGGGGTGATGGCGTGCGTGCCATAGAGAGGATCCTGCATGCCAGCTTTGGCACTCATGCCATAAGTTTGCCACCACTCCTGAATGTATAAACTTTAAAAAAGATCCCATACAAAAGGTAAGAAAAACAGTGCTGTCACCAAAAAGGGTCATCCAACCCATGTTCACGACATGGTTTGCATCAAGGGATGGCCATGTTCATCCCTTTCTTTTCATTGGTGCCCGTTGCTATAGTATGTAGAAGCATGAGTTCAATGTTAACATTTTCTTTGAGTAGATGGGATGACTTTGTTTTCCTTCTCTCCTATTGTTCTGGCTACCAGAAGAGTAGTACTAGATGATGTTCAATAGAAGGGGATGCTTAATGGAGGTTGCCTTTTAGCTGAGATAATGTTGCAGCCTTCATCTTCCATCACTCCTGCTGTTGTAAGTCTGATACAACAGCTGTAATCAAGAGTACACAAATGGTGTGGAAGACACTTACATAAGAATTGTTAGGCTAGACCAGAGCAATGTTCGTTTTAGTCCAATACTGTTCTCTGTGAGTAGCCAAGCCATGTCCCTATTAGAACACCGTGAGTTGGATGCCCCAATGGTAGTCTTGGCTTTGTATCCCCAGCATTGGGATTTTCTTGATTATTATCTAACTAGTGCCAGTTGCCAAGATAAATAAAAAGCCAGATTCCAGTGAGATCAGTTCTAAATTAAGCTTTTGCCAAGCAAGTTGCTTGTCTGTCTGGCCTTTTTTATTGGGAGTCATGCCTTCCTGGCTCTAATTTTACTTCATGTTCCTTCTTCTCCATTGCTTTATTGCTACACTTCGGGCTAAAGCACCTGTTCTGATTTTAAAGACAGGAAGAGTTATTTCTCTTGTACAAACTTCCTGAGGAAGTCTGTATCTAGCCTTTCAGCTGGGTTTGTTGGTGAAAAAATGTAGAGGAAGGGGTCTCCCTTTAAACATCCCTGAAGCTGATGTTTTCTCATCATCCCCAACAATTCTCTGCTTACTATGACTGAGAAGAAGCTTATATTTTAACAAAGCAGCATCCCTGGCTAGGAGAGAATTCTGCTTTCTCTCCAAGAGAGGTTCATATATGTTTCCTAGGTTGTTTGTATGACATGATAAGCCGTATTGTGTTGTGAACTGGTTTATTGTGACATTTGTGTGATATGCACTGGTTAAGAATAAAGCTTTAATAACCAGTTTATTACAGCTGTTGCACAGGATATCACTTGGCTGACCTTGCCTTGGGCTTGGGAACTAAACTAAACAAATCAGGATCCAAATGAAGGAGAGACGTCTAGAGAATAACAGGGCTGTAGGCTGGTCTGGAAAACTAAAAAAGAAAAAAAAAGTCATTGGCAGAGGGCAATGGCAAACCTTTTCTGTATTGTTTCCAAGAAAACCGTATGGATATCCTAATCACCTGGCATTGAACTCTACTCAAAGAAGAATTTACATTACTTACTTGCTTTAATCTTGTTTAGCATGTAGTCTGAACCCAGATTAATAGCCATCTTATGATTAAGCAGCCCTGAATACTTTAATAACAACAACTTGAAGTTAAAAATAAACTGCAAAATTAAGACCCCTTTGCAGCCAAGCTTCAGATTATTTTTATTCTTATTTCCTACAGTCTAATGTGGATTTCTTTTGGGAAGGAAGGATTAGGGAAAGGATTAGCACAGACTAATTTGCAGACAGTGATTCTGAACTCAAATAGATGTTAATGGTCTTGCTTGCAAAATAGCAATAATTTTAAGGGAGAGAACACTAGAAATGCCATTAGTTTGAAGATTGCAGAGGTATATAATCTCTGCATTAAAGGAAGTAGTGTCTCAGTTGTAACCTGGCTGTGTATGGGATAGTTGGCTTCTTAATGCTAAACATAATTTGGGGGATTATGCAACATAGTTTCTAGCACTTTAGAGAGAAAGTGCATTAAAAAAAAGGTGGAAATTGCAATGCTGAATTATAGCAATATAGAGATCAAAATGGGAAGGATGGAAAGATACACATTCTGTGTCTTAAGCTTTATCTTAACCCAGAAATGAGATAGGGATAGAAATTAATTAGTGAATTAGGGAAAGGATAATCAACAAATGGACACTATAATTCCATTTGGTACTTCTGGACAATTTGAGAAATGTGGAAATGAAGTTTCCTGGGATTCTTTTTAACTAGAAAAGCTAAAACTTGAACCAGAGTCCAACCAGGGGGATGGGAAGGAGAAGCAATCCTTAGTTCTCTGCTAGAGGCCTTACCAAGTCCTTCAGCCCAGCAGTTTGTTTGTTTCTTTATTAAATTTGTGTTCACCATCTCACCAAGAACTGACTGTAGGCTGCTTACAAACAAATGAAAACATTTAATGTTAACATTAAAATTGACTTAAATTTAACAAATAGGGCAAGGAAGAGATCAAGATTCATGCAGAGTGGAGTTGTAATCTTATCTCAGTCCATTAACCACTAGGCCCTGAGAGTCAAGCCCTGTTTTTTTTAATTAGAAAAACTGGGTAATAATACAAACCCAGCAGTCTGAAAGAATGCAAATGTGAGTAGATGAATAGGTACCACTTCAGTGGGAAAGTAACAGTGTTTGGTGGGCCTTGATATATCCTCATGCAGGCAACATGACCACGGAAGTATCTCCAGTCAAAACTGCCTCCCTTAGCCAAAAATTAGAAATGAGTGGCTCTCCCTAGGATCAGACAACAATGGGGGGGGGAACTTTACCTTTACTTTTAGATAATAATGGTAATGGCGAGGGTGAAGATGCAGGTGATGAGTTAGAAAGTATCATCTAAATTAGCTTGCCAAACATTTGGGTCTTGGGAACCCTTTGCATACTTTAAAACAACTGAGGACCCCAAAGAACCTTTACTGTTACTGATAGGGTTATATCTATTATTTACTGTATTGTATTAGAAACTGAATCTGAGAAATTTTTATTTGATTTCCTGGGCCACCTGAAAATGTCTGGGATCCCTGGAACTCCCCAAACTCCACTTTGAGAACTGCTGATCTAAATATCTGTCATGTTTAATCTAAAGAAAAAATGGGCATGTTTAGCCAAGACAGTTGCTGAGGATGCTATACCATCACAGGCGGAATTTTTTTTTTTACTTATTTTCCCATTTAAAAAAAACCCTATTTTAACAAGGTTTAAAAACTACAGCAAATTAAAACAGAATAAAACTTGAATTAAAAACAGCGTAGCAAGAAAGAAATCATCACAAATTTATAGAACAGTCCAACTCAAAGGACGGGATGCCATTGCTTATGGGAAGAACTAGATTTTCAAAGCTTTTTTAAAAACAGGCATATTCGGGGATATGCAGATTTTAAAGGGAATAAGTTCCAGAATATAAGTGCGTTGACAAGAAAACATTCCACTTGTGTCCTGTCAGATGACATTGTTTAATGGACAGGCCTGAAACATGCCATGGTGATGGTGATAATGATGATGATGATGATGATGATAGGAGGAGGAGGAAGTAAGACCGCATCCTATAAATATAAATGTAAGACTAAAAATTATTAAATTCTGAGAACAAATTCTGTTTCTTGAAAGCAGGGGTATTAAACCTTTTGGTTTGTTTTTACAGAGCTTTTATAGTAGCTGATTGTTATTGTAACAGTTTTTCATTGTGTTTTTGTTTTATTACTGCTAGCTACCCAGGTTGTGATAATGAGGTTGGTGGTCCCAAATAGATAAGAAAAAAATAATTTTTAAAATATGGTGTTTAACTAGGGCAAAAATGAGTAGAGCAATGATTTTTAAACTTGGTAACTTTAAGATATATGGACTTCCAACTCCCAGAATTTTCCAGCCAGCATGCTAACTGGGAAATTCTGGAAGCTGAAGTCCACGCATCTTAAAAGTTGCCAAATTTGAAAGATATGGCAGTAGAGGGAGATGTGAATAAGGAGAGAACTGAGTATGCACTGAGTATGCTGCCCTGCTCCCCTATCTATTTTCAAAATTCTCAACATCTCTGTGTGAAGTCTTCCTTTGCTAACCTAGTGCTCTTCAGGTGTTGATATCATAGCTCCTTGAGTTGCAGTCCCATCCCTTCTGAAGGATACTAAGTTGTATAAGATTCTGGTAAGTTTCCATAACTTTGTTTGAGACAAAAAGCAATGAATCAAATGATGACCTTGAAGACTTACTTTCTGGCATTTCAACTCTATTACTCTTTGTGGTTTCTATTTGAATATTAAACCTTTCAGAGTTAAACTCATTCTAGGATTAACTTTTGATTTAAAAGGAAAAAAACAGAAGATATGTAGTATCAAAGATTTAAATAACCACTATCAGAGGACTTGGAGAGCCACTACAATTAGAACAAATGAAATTAGGCCTTATGAACAGATTTTTCTTATCAAATAAAAAGAAACGTAGTATATTCCATCTATGATTGAAGTACAACTCTCATCATTCCCTAAAAATATGATCTTCACATCCTTCAGAGAGGATTCTGTAATCAATGTTTTTTTTTAATGTGTGGGAGTCAAATAGCTCCAGAAATATTCATCCACACTTTTAGAGTCAAACCCTTTTCTGTTTCCCTTTATTACTGCCAAAAGTTGATGAGGTGGAAATAGAATCTCCCTTCCTCCATCACCATTCCTTGATCTCTTGTCAATTTAGAAACCGTCAATTTCTCCTTCCTCTATGGTAACCGTAGAGATGGTATGTTATGCAACTGTTATGATGCTTGACTCATCTCCTCCTCCCCCTCTCTCTCAATTTTGTCTTTCCCTTTCCCAGGATGGTACCACTTTCCCCTCCTAAAATATGGGATTCATAAACATCTCCAGGTGGCCTGGGAAAGCCCCTAGCCTGGCATCATTCAAGTTGTAGATCAAGGAAACCATCCAGCTCTTTCTTCTTTCTTTCTTTCTTTCTTTCTTTCTTTCTTTTTCTTTCTTTCTTTTCTTTCTTTCTTTCTTTTCTCTTCTTTCTTTCTTTCTTCTTTTTCTTTCTTCTTTCTTTCTTTCTTTCTTTCTTTCTTTCTTTCTTTTTCTTTCTTTCTTTCTTTCTTTCTTTTCTCTTTCTTCTTTCTCTTCTCTTCTTTCTTTCTTTTCCTTCGTTCTTCTTTCTTTTTCTTTCTTTCTTTCTTTCTTTCTTTCTTCTTCTTTCTTTCTTTCTTTCTTTCTTTCTTTCTTTTCTTTTTTTTCTTTTTTTTCTTCTTTCTTCTTTCTTCTTTTTTTTTCTTCTTCTTTCTTCTTCTTTCTTTCTTTCTTCTTTTTCTTCTTCTTTCTTTCTTCTTCTTCTTCTCTCTTGTCTCTTGTCTACTTCTTCTTTTCTTTCTTGCTTTCTTTTTCCTTTCTTTTTCTTTCTTTTCCAAATATGCTGTCATTCTACTTTTCACAGCTCTTATTGCCATTGATTGAAACCTCAGTTCTGAGGTTCCAGAATCACCAGTTTATCTGAGGAACAATTGTTCTGTGTTAACCAGATTCAGCAGTAGGTATTTTGTTTCGCACTGACTATGTTACATGTGGCCAACTATAGAGTTCTTTTTTCCATTTGAACATATTATAGATAGCTCTGCAGTAGACATAATATTAAAGAGAATATTATGCTTGCTTCCTCACTTTTCCATATCTATTTTGCCTTTCATAACTGCAGGAGACAAGCAGTACCTCTTAGTTGCATGTAAGAATGCTTAAACTTACAGTAGTCTTCTCTAATCCAATGTTTTACACACACACACACACACACACACACACACACACACACAGGGGTGGGATTCAAATTTTTTAACAACCGGTTCTGTGGGCATGACTAAGTTGGTGGGCGTGGCTTGGTGGTCATGTTATTGGCTGGGCATGGCCAACTCAATATCATTCACATCAAGGCATGCATCTCCTTGCCTGGCCTCTCATGACTGTGGGGATGCTAGAACAGTCATAGGCGTGAAAAACGGTCATAAGTCACTTTTTTCAGTGCCATTGTAACTTTGAATGGTCACTCCACACAAGCAAAGTATCAGCAAAGGAGGTGATAAAAACTCCAGAGAAGTTCCTGAGGCAGGAAGTCTTGTCCTGCCAAGAATATAATAAGTGTTAATGGAGAGATAGTTTCTGTAAGCAACACCAGAATGTTTCCTTCCTGCCTTCCTTACAGGATTAGGCTAGTAATTTCTTCTAACAACCGGTTCTCTGAACTGCTTAGAATGTTAACAACTGGTTCTAGTGAATAGGTGCGAACTGGTAGAATCCCACCCCTGAACACACACACACACACACACACACACACACACACACACACACACTGCTCTTCCCAACATTATCAGTCAGGATGATAGGAACTGTATATTAACATTTTGCATTATACCAAACTCTGGAAAGCTGCCTTCTTAACACTTAGAAGCCTACTTTTAAAACTGTGTAAAGGCTAATTTCATTTCTAGATGTGCACTAAAATGAACAAGCCAACTTTGTAACTGTTCAGGGCATGGACATATGGTGTTTCAGGTGAGGCAGCAATGACTGTGCATTCATGAACTCAGATTCTTGGGTTGGTATGTTTGGGATCACAATCACAGTATATGAGGGAGGGAGCTGATCCAATACAATAAGACTTGTGATGTGGTGAGAAAAGAATGGACACCAATTCTAGTGCTTAAAGACCAATCAACATTTACAGATTTGATCTTAGGGCATAGGCTATCAAGATTGGTGTGCGTGCATGTGTGTGTGTGTGTTTGTAAGTGCACATGTACCTTAGAGTTACTGTTGATTCCTAGTGATTGCCTTGACAAGGTTTTCAGGAAATAGTTTACCATTGCCTTCTTTGTAGGGCCGAGAGAGAGAGAGACAAGCTATCCTAAGGCCACCCAGTTGGCTTTGTGCCTAAAAAGAGACTAGAACTCATGGGGTCACAGATTCTAACTGGATGTTTTAACCACTACACAAAACTGGCTCTCATCCAGAAACACTTTACTATTTATTATGTATTTTATTACATCCTTTTTACTCCAGGAACTCTACATTTCCATATATTCCCATTTTACCCTTACAACAATGAGGGCAAGTTAGCCTAAGAAAGAAAGATTGGGTGAAAGCTACTTAACTGTAGTTAACTAAATTGCTAAATGGATATTTTGAACCTAGATCTCTCCAGTCTAGCACATCAAACAATAGATCCCACCTCTAGATATATTTGCCATTTTTCTCTGCAAATTTCACCTATCCATTCTGATCCTGGAACCCATTGCTAACATATTCATGTGCTTCTTTCCCAGGATGGCAAAGTGAAATGTCATCTAAAAAAATCAGCTTGGCTTTCTGCCCCATTGACATCGCTGGTATCTGGCTGCCAACAGAACAGGTTTGGTGGGTTTGGTGGCTGCACTCACAGTGACTTGAGAAAATGAGGAAGGGTGAACATTACTTCGGGTGGCCCTCAGCACTGGCTCTCTGGTTTTTCTGTTAATAAATTTCCCCTCTCAGCAGCCAATTGCAATCTGGGAGAGCAGCCAGTTTTGTCCTTTTGCTTATTAATCATGGTTGAACATTGGCTCCATATGCTGTGTGTATGAAGAAGAAAAGCTTCATTCATAGAGCATTTTTAATCAGTGAAGCTCTTCAAATACTTCATTAAGTTGGCCTTTGTGCAAGTCATGTGGCATGGGTGTATCACAGTGTTTGTTTATTAAATTTATATAGCCACCCATTAAATAGCCACAACTCTTTCAAAGTTAAACATCCCCAAAACCATACAAGAATTATTAAATTATTAAAAACAATAAAACTCTTAAAACAATAAAAATGTAATCTGTAGAAGAACTCATTCATTTTCCTTAATTGGCAGCAATTTAGCTGGCTCTCTAGTAATGTCACTGGATCCCAAAGCTATTTGGCACAGCCATGTCTTCAGGTTCTTCCAAAAGGTTAGCAAAGTTGGGGTCAGTCTTATCTCAGGGGAGGTGATGTTCAGTCTTACCTCAGGGAAGGGGACTGTGACAGAAAAGACTCTTTTTCTGGGTCCCATTAGGAACATGTTGTCCCACAACATTTTTTCTTCTTGTATTAGATTGAGGGGATGGGTAGATGAAATCAGAGTGAAGCAGTCTTGCAAATATTCTAGCCCCAGGCCATGTATGCTTTATAAGCCATCACCAGCACCTTGATTTGAATTTGGAAGTGTTCCCATTTTACCGACAATGATATTACACAGTGAGAAAATGCTGCCCAGCAGTCAAAAACATGACAGAAGAAAAATACCATTAATTTTCAGATATCCGGATGAAACCAGGGATGACTTCAAAGCATCCTGTGGTGACCTTGAAGTCAAGATGTTAAAACAATTGAAGACTTTTATATGGGTATAAATACTGATTTTTTTAAAATTAAAGAAAACAAAACATTGCCTTTTAGTGACTCAGCCTATTGATCTAAGACCTTCTTCAATAATTTCTGCCTTTTCTATAAGATCAGACAGGATTAACATACTATCAGACCCATCAACACAACAATGACAATTTATGGGATCCCATGGATATGTCTATCTATTATTGCATCAACCCTCTGCAATCTTATATCCAGTCCAATTCAAACCATATTGCTGTGAGTCTCCTGTCATTTAGGAAGGCCTTAAAAACCCGGGTGATTTGGCAGGCACTGGCCCAAGGCAGTTTGTGGCTCCTTTGGAATATTAGCAAATTGTTTTGTTTCTTATCCCTTTGAATAATTGTTTATCATTTCTTTTTATTATTGTTGTTGTTGTTATGTGTTTTAGTCCTAGTTATATACTGCTTTGAATCCTTGAATTGCCTTGAATCATTTTGCAATTGGGCAGCCTTAGAAATTGAATTAATAAATAAAATAAATCTATCTAGCAAAGCAATTTTAACACTGACTGTTAACAGCTTTTGTGAGCTTCAGGCCAGAGTTTTTGCAGTCCACTCTAAAGATGCCCAGGTAGATTTGACATGGTAGTCAAAAGTTTTGCGTTGCTTTGATGGTGTGCAAATCTTGGATTGAAGCAGAATGTTTTAACATCAATTTAACTCTAAAGTAAATAGGATTTTTTTCTCTCTGCTGGCCAAGGCATGAGTTAATGCTCACAAAATATTCAGATTGAAATGGCTAGAAATGATAGTTTCTTTCTTACATTCCTTTACCCCAACCCTGAGCACTGAGATATTTATTGAAACTTTTTGCAAGACTGTAATCCATTTACTACATTGTGTGTAAAGGAGACACTTGGATATCCTCTAGACAAACAAATCCACTGTTTGGATTAGTACTCCCCTATGATCTTTGCACATTTGAGAAGTTTCTTGTTGATCTTTCGAGTGGGTCAGAAAACAAAATAATTTGGAAAATAGGGTGCAAGCTCAACAACCTTAAGAAACTGCATGGAAGGGGAATATAAAGTCTGAGCTAGCTGAACTTGAATTTTAGACATTTTTTAAATATGAATGATGCTTTAGCTTTATCATCAATGCAGAAAAAATTTATCTCAGATAGGATATTCATACAAACACAGTCTAACATACAACAGTTGATTGTTCCTTAAACCCATCCATTTCTGATTGGTCTAGTTGGTGACTGAATCACAATTCTTTGGACTGAATTATTTGAACAGCTTATCTCTATCCTTGAAATATGTTGATTTATTGTGTTTTCCTTTTGCAAAATGAGTTTGTCTCCCACTGGATTTGGAGCAGTTTAAAAGAAAGTTATCTTTTTAATTTACTATTAGATGTATATTTAGTTGATTCCACAACATATTATTTCTGCTTGGCTTGCTGTTATACTCTAGCTTTTACTTTAAAATATAAAACAAAACAAAATGTAATTTCTGTGACATATAAAGGGAAGTCACGGTGACTGCAAAGTGGAGATTGCTTATGTATCACTGCTTCTATAGCTTCATTTACATTGTTCACTTTCTAGGGGCTTAGTTTATTTGAGAGGAAAAGAAGAGGAAAAAGAACACACACACACACATACAGACACACACATACATACACAGAGTGGTTCTGAGGCCATTGGACTGTCATGGGTTCAGGTTGCTGGAATATCTGGATTCCACAACGATGGAGCAAAATCCAGTGATTCAGTAGATAATTTGATGGGTCTGGGCAATGAATGGCAGATTTATTTCCCAGCCTAATTAATGCTAAATGTAGTCTTTCCCACTTCTACCTTATGATGCTATAAACATTCTCTGGCAATATTTTTATTCTTCCATGTGCCTATGATATGAGCAGCGTTAAGCCCGGTTAGATTTACTAGAGTTAAACTACTGTTTTCCCCTTGATAGCATCTGGCAGTTTACGGTGTGTGCAATCTGCCAAACTTTGTAATGGTACAGTCAGTGTGAGGGATGAGCCCAGCACTTATCAGTTACTTCAAGCTGATGCTTATAAGTTTCTGCCCTTGGTTCTGGTTCTCTTCTTCCGGCAACTCAGTGCAATCTGTTGATTCATTATATGGATAAATTGAGAGGGAGAGTTAAAATCTTTCTCTGGATTTGAAAGAACTGGAAAATGGTTTGTTTATCTGTGTGCAGCTTTAATTTAACACTAAACCCATGTTCAAAGCAACCTTCCAAATAACTGATCCATGGAGGTCTGTGCATTCCCACTTTATCAGGCATCTCTCCCTATCCCCATTCCACTCGTTATCTGATATGTGGGCTTGCAAAGGTCCTTGGCTTTGACAGATGCTAAAGCATGTAGGTCTGGCCATCTCTCAAAACTATTTGCTAATCACAACACTGTGATTGGTGGATGATTTCCCCCAACTGGTGATGTTCAGAAAAGTAACTCACAGCTAAGCCAGAGGATTTAACCAATAGGTCTGTTTAATACATTCTGGAAACCTAAAATAAGAATAAACCTCAGAACTGCAATTACAATTGCAAGACAGAGATTATTAGTGGGACAGTTGATATTATGCTGTTTTTTTTTTTTCTGATGGCTGAAGAATGGGGAGAAAAAAATTTTAGGGCATAATGCAGACAAAGTATGTGGCATTAAAAGAAATAACATTAGCAAAAATGGCAAAAGACCCTCATACATCCCCTCCAATTCTATTACTTTTTGTCACTCTTTGCAGTGTTTGGCGAGGCAGATTCAAAACATCAGCCAGGGATATTTCTGACAAGTGGACAGTGTTTTCTGAGAAGAGCATAATCCTTCAACACATAGCTTGAAGCACACATGGGGAGAAATTGTTTTATGATTATGAAAGTATACCTGTGGCTTATTTTTAAAAAGTTCAAAGCAGCTGCCAGTAAAAAAAAACCCACTATAAAATACTATCATAATATAGTATTGGACAACAAAGATTATGCTTCCTGAACACTTTAAGATGTATCTCACAGATTTTTGGCTGCTAATCATGAAAATATCTGTAATTTAACCTATAACATACTGTTTTATAGAAATCTTCTGTTTTTACACAATGGCAATGTACATCCTTCAGTACTTGTTGGCTACGCTGCACATTGAGAAAGAACATACAAAGACATGTAACTTGTTGTTAAAACACATCCAGTGCTTGAAGTACAACTGAAATATTTGTGGAGATCTAAAGGTAGTGGCTCTGCTGCTTAGAATACAACCTGGATATGCCAGGTACCGATGTTACATAAGTGAATAGGCCTTGCAAAAAAGTTGTATTACAATAAAAAGAAATGGCCATTCTGAAAAATTTGGTTTCAGAACAGAAAAACATGGAACATGAATCACTTTTTGACCCAACGAAGATATTTTTGCCTCTGCTTCGTATTAAACTCAAACTGATGAAAACATTTTGTTTGCTATGTTTCCAAGAATAGCTGATGCCAAGATTATGAAAGACGTTTTTGTTGATCCACAGATCAGATATCTCATTAATGACAAGCAGTTTGATTATCTATTAGTGGGACCAGAGAAAATTGCCTGGAAAGCATTCAAGGATGTTGAGAACTTTCTGGGCAACTACAGAGCACCAAACCACATTTAGCTGGTTGACAAACGTCTTACAGCATACAAGACCATGAAGTGCATCATTCACTGAAGATTCATTTTCTGGACTTCACACTGGACCTCTTTCCAAAAGTCTAGGTGCAGTCAGTGATGAACATAGTGAAAGGTTTTACCAGGACACTACTACAATGGAAAAACTATATCAGAACAATCCATCAGTGCTGGCTGACTCTTATTGGACACAGTAGCAAGATTCATCAGACATTGAATGTAAATGCAAACCAGCAGCAAAACACTTTTAGTTCTGTTGAACTCATGCAGCATGTCAGAAATATTATGTGATTAAATACATTAGAGTCATTAAAAGTTAATTTCATATTTCTCAAGGTTCCCATGAGATACAAACATTATGAAATTATATTTGTATTCAATTTGAAGGGCTCTATCATTTATCACTAAAAGGTCTTCAGGAAGCAAAACTGAAAAAAATTGCTGTCCAGTAATAATATAATATTATAATGTTACTATAATGTATAAGGCTAATAATATCTCAAGAAACTCAGTAATGAATTAAAACATCCTCACAGTAAAGTAGATCCAAAATCAAGATTGGTGTGATTTTGTTCGCAATACATACAACACACTATAATATTTAGGACTTAAGCCTTAGTAGAAATTTTAACTCAAGATCTTTTTTTGAGAAATCAACTCTCAGATTTGTCATCCGTCTCCTTTTCTTCTTTTATCCTGCCTATTATTTTCCACTCCATTTTGTCAATTCCAGCCCACAATCCCCAAACTGGTCTTCCGGTTGAACCATCAGGAAGGAAGAGGGGAAGGAAAGAGCAGAATGGTCGGATGTAGGTATATTTAGCACTAGGAATGGGCTTTATTTGGCCCCTGTATCTTGGGAGTGGGCCTTATCTAATGAGGTACGGTTAAATATAATCAAATTGGGGAAAAGCCTGCCTCTTCTTTCCTGCCTAATGGGTCTCTTCCATGGTTTTCTCAACCTGAGTGAAGCAACAATTTAAAAAAATATGCCAAGCATTTTGTCTTCGTTTGTAATGTAGATCCATATGGAGAATTTTTAAAACCATTCACAATCTCCTTATTTCTTCATCTTCTATGGTTTGCACGTTCTGTATTGTTTTCTTTGAGGTAATCTCTTCCTCTGGCTTAAGGCCTTTCTCTGCCTTCCAAGACTACATTGAATCAGAATAGAGTTGGAAGGGACCTTGGAGGTTTTCTAATCCAGCCTCCTGGTGAAGAAGGAGATCCTATATCATTTCTGATAAAGGGCTGTCCAGTCTTTTCTTAAAAATCTCCAGTGATGAAGCTTCTGAAGGCAAGCTGTTCCACTGGTTAATTGTCCTCACTGTTAGCAAGTTTCTCCTTAATTCCAGGTTGCTTCATTCTTGATTAGTTTCCATCCATTGTTTCTTATCCTGCCCTATAGTGCTTTGGAAAATAAATTGACCCCCTCCTCTTCATGGCAGCCTCTCAAATGCTGGAATACTGCTATGTTCTTTTTTTCTTTATACTAACCAAACCCAAATCCTGCAATAGTTCTTCGTATGTTTTAGTTTCCAGGCCTTTAATCATCTTAGTTGCTCTTCTTTGTACTTTTCTAAAGTCTCAACTTCTTTTTTGTAATGTGGTGACCAAAACTGGATGCAGTATTCCAGGTGTTGTTTTATGAAGGCTTTATAAAGCAGTAATTAATACTCCCAGTGATTTTCTATGCCTCTGTTTATACAACCAAGGATTGTATTAGACTTTTTGGCTGAAGCAGCACACTGCTGACTCATGTTTAAGTGATCATCCAGTAGGACTCCAAGCTCCCTCTCACAGTTACTGTTTTTGAGCCAGGTTTCATCTAATCTGTACTTGTACCTTTGGTTTTTCTTGCCCAGGTGTATAACCTTGCTTTTCTCCACATTAAATTTCATTTTGTTGGATAGGGCCCATTGTTCAAGTCTGTCAAGATTTTTTTCGGCTCCTGAGCTTGTCTTCTAGGATGTTGACAAGCTCAGGATCTAAAAAGATCTTGACAGACTTGAACATTGCTATAATAGGAAGCCATAGAGGAAGATGGAATTCTGAATGAAGCCAAACATTTCTCCCTTTCTTCTGCATCTTTTTTTTATTGTTTTGCCCCTACTTTTTTTTTTTTAAAAAGAGGCATTTCCCTCCATTGCATTTCCTGATTTATTTGTTCTCCTCCCTATTCTTGCAGGATGGATCCCGCCAGCGCCGTATGCAGCCCCAGAAGAAGAAGACCGTCTCCTTCAGCACCATGCCTAGCAATCGGAAGCTCAACAGCACAGCAGCCTGCATCTCTTTCATGCTGGAGGGCTGTGAGATGAAGAAAGTGCGCTCTAACTCACGCATGTACAACCGATTCTTTGTGCTGGACCCAGACCTACGTTTCATGCACTGGGAACCTTCCAAAAAGGACTCTGAGAAAGCCAAAATCGAAATCAAGTCAGTCAGGGAAGTGCGAGTTGGGAAAAAGACTCCTGTGCTGCGTTCCAATGGTCTTTCAGACCAGTTCCCAGATGAATGTGCATTCTCCATAATCTATGGAGAGAACTATGAATCCCTTGACCTTGTGGCAAGCTCTGCTGATGTGGTGAACGCATGGGTGATGGGGCTGCGATATTTGGCCTCATACGGGAAGCACACTCCGGATGAGGCTCCTGAGACTGGTTACCCAAATCCCCGCACCTCCTGGATCTCTTCTGTCTTTGACATTGCAGATCTAGAAAAAGAGGGTCAAATCCCAGTTTCTCGTGCTGTGCAGCTCATTCGTGCTCTCAACCCTGGCATGAAGGCCTCAACAATTGAGTTGAAGTTCAAAGAGCTCCAGAAAGCAGCCAGTGAGCGACTTGGAGAGGAGGTGAACTGTCAAATCTTCATAAAGGCATACTGTGAGCTATGTACCAGGCCTGAAGTATTTTTCCTCTTGGTTCAGTTTTCCAGCAATAAAGAATACATGGGTCTGAGGGATTTGATGAGTTTCTTAGAGGCAGAGCAGGGTATGGAGGAAATAACCGAAGAGATGTGCATGGAGATCATTGCCAAATACGAGCCATCCAAGGAGGGTCGGGAAAAGGGCTACTTGGCCATTGATGGCTTCACTCGCTACCTCCTTTCAGCTGATTGTGATATATTTGACCCACAGCACCGGAAGGTATGCCAGGACATGACTCAGCCACTTTCCCATTACTTCATTAGCTCTGCACATGGAGCATGCTTGGCTGAGGACAGTTGCTTCTGGGGAGGCTCCACCTCAGACATTGGGGGTTATGTGGCAGCCCTTAAGGCTGGTTGCCGTAGCTTGGAACTTGTGGTTTGTGATGGTTCATCTGGTGAGCCTGTGGTAGGTGCAGGGAGCCGTTTGGCCTTTTCCAGAGTAGTGGCTGCTGTTGCTGAACATGCCTTTGAGTCCTCCAAGTTTCCACTTATCCTGTGTCTCTCAGTGCGCTGCTGTGTTGCCCAGCAGAGACTTGTGGCTGAGTATCTGAGGAAGTCTTTTGGGGAGAAGCTATACTTGACACCTCCAAACCCAAATGAAACCTATTTGCCATCTCCAGAAAAACTCAAGGGATACATCCTCATAAAAAGCCGGAAGCTTCTTCCAAACTGTCAGTCAAGTGAGGGAGATGTATCTGATGATGATGAGGCCTTGGAGCTAGGCCTCCCACTTTCTGAACGGGACAGAGACCATCCCCGCTCCCAACGCATCTTGTGCCGTGAACTTTCAGATCTCATCAGCCTGTGCCAGACTGTGTCTTTCCAAACCTTTGAGACCTCTCGGCGGAGCCAGTGTTATTGGGAGGTGTGTTCTTTCAGCGAGGTGGAAGCGGGACGTTATGCCAATGAGGAGCCAGAGGACTTTGTGGCCTACAACAAGCGCTTCCTGTCACGTGTTTATCCGAGCCCCATGCGCATTGATGCTAGCAACATGAACCCTCAGGACTTCTGGAAATGTGGTTGCCAGATGGTGGCCATGAATTATCAGACACCTGGTCTCATGATAGATCTGAATGCTGGATGGTTCCGCCAGAATGGAGGCTGTGGCTATGTCCTCCGCCCAGCAATTATGCGTGAGGAGATCTCTTACTTCAGTGCAAACACCAAGGACACATTACCTGGCATTTCGGCCCAACTATTGCATCTCAAAGTCATTAGTGGTCAGAATCTGCCTAAACCCAAAGGATCTGGAGCCAAGGGAGATGTCGTAGAGCCATATGTCTGTGTTGAGATGCATGGCATTCCTGCTGACTGTGCAGAAAAGCGCACCAAAACTGTGCTTCAGAGTGGAGATAACCCTGTTTTTGAGGAGACCCTGGAGTTTCAGGTTAATCTCCCTGAACTAGCAATACTCCGATTCATGGTGCTTGATGATGATTATATTGGAGATGAATTCATTGCTCAATATACCATCCCCTTTGAGTGTCTCCAGGCTGGCTATCGTCATGTGCCTCTTCAATCTGTGGCTGGTGAGCCACTCCCCAATGCTACTTTGTTCGTGCATGTGGCCATCACCAACCGGTGGGGAGGAGGAAAAGCACACCGACGGGGGCTCTCAGGGCGTAAGGGACGGCACATGCGGGAATACACATCCACCAAGGCCACAGGAATCAAGGCCATTGACGAAGTATTTCGCACAGCTACGCAGCCATTGCGGGAAGCAACAGACCTGCGGGAGAACATGCAGGTATCCAGATAGTGGGATACAATAACTTAGGCTCCTGAGTTTGGTTTGCAAAATTTTGGAAAAGAGCAAAATGGTGCCTCCTGGATTTTGAACTTTTCTGGACACCATCTAGTAATCTATTTCCTGTACCACGTTTGTATTCTGAAACATTTCGAAATGGTAAAGATGAAAATGAAACACATGAAAACGAAAAATAATTTTAAAAATGAATTTACTTTAGGAATATGTCTTAAAGGCAAGACCGCTCTTTTCTCTCGGTCTGCATAAAGATGATGGAGACTGACATTTTCTGAGGTTTTGGGGAAATCTTTTGAATATAGATCTGATTTTATTTTATTTTCTTTAATGTAAAAAAAAGAAAAAATTAATAAAAAAAAAAAAAACCTTGCACAAACATTATATTGCATATAAAAAGCTACTTAGCCCATTTTTAAGCACATTAAACCTTGATCATGTAGAAGAATATTGATCAGACTTTCCAGCACATAAACTGCATTCATATTTATAATATTAATGAACTTATTGATATAAAACCAAAAGGTGAAATAGTATAACAAGCCCGTATCTTAAGAGTAAATATTCTTTCATCCGTTTTATTCTTCCAATATAGTAGAAATGATTGAATCAGCTTCTTAAACATTCTTTGGAGCGTCTGACAAATATGAAAAAATCTTCTGTTGAATTACCTTGTCTTAAGATTATAAGGAACATATTCAATATTCTTTAAAACCTTTAGACACTGATTTGCTAATTTGGGATATTCTGATTGTTTATTCCAGAGTTCTTGCAAATAACTAATACTGACCTCAATAATACTCTTCAACTGTTTATTTTAAAATGCTGAAAATTATTCAAACACATTTTCTTATTAATATTATTTTGGGAACTTTAGATATGGCTTAGACATAATTCATTTGGATTGAATTATGAAATCAAGAAATATTTTTAATTGAATAATCAGCCATTATGTTGCTGTAAATAATACAGATTTCTCTTGCAATGCATATTGTTTAAAAATTGATTGTCAGTAAGCTGAGCCAAAGTATTCATATCCCTAAATACTCATGACTTTGGGAAACAACAATAAATGGTTTATTTACAATTTTAAAACTGGGTGATTTCAGAGTCTAAATTTGTCATGCAAATAAGGACTGACATGCTTGAGTCACAATAGCTTCCAAATGTGTCTTGCAGCCTCTAGCTCAGCCTTAAAATACTATATTGCTATTGCTAAATGCAGAAGGAGGCCCTTGCTGTGATATCATAAGGATCACACAATAACTTTTTAATCTTGGCCATATAATTTTTTAACATCATCATTTATGTTCCATGGAGAAATTGAAATCAAAATAACATGCTCAGTCATAAAGTTGAAGGTCAGAAAAGTTAAGATCCACCTCCCCATCATCTCATGATAGCCATAAATTAAGTGTGTTTGTCCTTGTCATAGAAAAATTTTTGAATATCTTATCAATCTGCTTAAAATAACTTGCAGCTATTAGCAGATGAATACCTCTAAGTAAATACATAAATCTTGAGTAATAGTCACTTTTCTTTTTCCATAACTAGGTTTTAACTATTTGTTTATTTTTTTTCATCTGAGATTAAAATATTGGTATATTTTCATCCACTTTTTCCAGTAAATTACCAAACTGTTACATAATAACAATTGGATAAAATATATATAATTATCAATGACATTAGTATTATTCTTTGTGGTATAGAAATATGTTAAATAATAAAAATACAAGCAAATGTGTACGTGTATAAACACAAACATACAGAAAAGTTCATATAAAAATGTATATATCAAAACTAAATTTTGCCATACTTGAAATCAGTGATCCTGCTCTGTAATTAAAAATGAATCTCAGTAACTCTCCCTTTCTTTAATTCTATTTGAATACTTGGTAGTTTCCCTGTTGTCCCTGCTGATACCTTTCATTCTACAGGAAGTCCTCAATTAAGGATGGCAATGGGTACCAGAATTTCCATTGCTAAGCAACACAGCCACAAAATGCAGTGTCATGTTACTGGCAAGTCTGATATGGTTGCCACTGTTAAGTGAATCCCTGCAGGTCACTAAGTGAGAATATCATTATTGCCGTTTGTGACCTCCTGCCAGTTTCCCCATTGATATTACTCATCAGAAGCTAACAAAATAGCTGACATCCATGTGACCATGGACTACTGCAGTGATCTCTGAGGAGATCAGATTGCAAGTACCACTCATCCAGCTTTGTTGCAAGTTTGAACAGTCACTGAATGAGTTAACTGAGGACCACCTGTACTTTCATTTTATAGACTGGGAGAAACGAAGTAAAAAAGCCAAACAGTTTCAGTTCTGTTCATCTATCTGTGGTCTCAATTCATTGGACCCCGCTGTTTGTGTCGCTTTAAAATAAAATATTAGATGTCTGCCTCCCACCCCCCACCCCTCACTGCTTTCATGATACGTGTGACTATGCTGAAAAAAGAACTTCCATCTTCAAAATTGTTCAGAATGACTCTGATGTTTGGTATGCATCAGAAACTTTGCCCCCAAAAGAGGGGTAAGGTCAAGGCCTTCATATTTCTAAATCCTTGGGGTTGGAGACACATTACAAGTTGCGGTAGAAAAAAGTAAACAGAAATGAAAAGTGTAAAGTGATGCTCTTCTGAGTTGGTGTTTTTCCTCATCCTCTTTTCTTTTCCTAGAATGCCTTGGTCTCCTTCAAAGAACTGTGTGGCCTAACACCAGCCGCCAACATCAAACAATGCATCTTGAAGCTGGCCACGTGGCTTCAGCCCAGCGAGAAGGACAATCCCCCTGCGGTTACCCTCAACCTGGGTGGAGAGTATCCTTCCATGGAGACCCAGGGGCCTGTTCCTGAACTCTTGAGAAAAGTACTTGCTGCCTATGACACTGTGAGTGCAACTGGTGATTGTGAAGATGTCCCCCTGGCCAATGCTTCTTTTTAGTGAATTGTGCTGTATTCGGATAACCTGGTCTGAGTTCTACTACACAGCTAATTCACCTTTGTAATAGAAGCAGGGGTGGGTTTCAAAAATTTTAGCAAAAGGTTCTCCGCCCAGTTGCTGGGTGGGCGTGGCCATGGTGGGCTAGTTAGCCTCCTGCACCACGGTGGGGGTGCAGTGTTTTTGCCCTCCCTGGGTTCTGGAGGCTTTCCTTGAGCCTCCTGGAGAGCAAAAACGGCCTCCCAGGCTCCGGAGGCTCTCTGGAAGCTGGAAACAGGCCCATTTCTGGCCTTCCCGAATTTCTGGGAAGCCCATTTTTCGCCCTCCTCGAGCCTCTATGCGTGCCCTGCACTTACCTGCATCCAAAACGGGCTGAGTGGGGACTCCTGGGGGGATGGGGCAGTAGGGGGACAATCAGGAGTGGGATTTGGATAGAAGTCATTTTGTAGTAGGCCCATGTGAGCATGGAACACTGGTCTTTAGAATATTAATCTAACATAAGAATGGAAGGTGAGATTGCTCTTTTTGAGCACTTTCAGATACTTGTCAACCATTCATTGGGACTTTAAAATGTCCACAACTCTCCAAATTAAGCCCAGAAAGAAGTCTCTTCCCGGATGAGAAAAAAAACAGCAAATTTTTTGTCTCTTCCAATTCTTAAGTTCTATTTGTTGCCCAGAATGCCTTTGGAGAACTTAATTGATAGTTGGACACAGCATTCTTTTTGCAAACCAGGAGGTAGATGAAAAAAAATTTTTCTTTTGGAAAATGTTTGAAAGCTTCTAATGAATGACAATGGGAATGAGGCAGGCAAATATCTTAAGAGGACAACTAGCGTTGGAAGAGGGCTAGGCCACTTATGTAAATCATTGGATGATCTTGGCATAGTCTTTCTTTCTTATCCTAATCTCCTTCACATGAATGTTGTAAATATATAAAAAAGAGGGGATAGGAAGGGGAAATATATATGATAGTTTGGAAAAATGGTGCTAAGTTATGAAGAGGACACTAAATTATATATGTAAAAATAGGTATAGTTTAAAGTATGTGTGAGAGATCACAGACTTACATGTACAAACTTCAAAAACTATGCTGTCGCTCTCCCATGCTTATTTTCTATGACTCAAGGCAATATATATAATGCTCTCACCTTCTATTTCCACAATAATTCTGATCTAATTTATATGATTGAGCTGAGAGAAGGTGACTGACCCAAAGCCACCTATCCAGCTTTCATATGTAAGGGATGACAGAACTCATCATTTTCTGGTTTCTAGTCCAGAAATTGTAACTTGAGACACAGCACTTCTTTCGCTGAAGAGAAAAGGGGGGTGAATTTGCCCCTTCCTGCAGCCACAATGCTAGGTTTGAGGAACAAAGGGAGTAGCATGCACATTTACTTCCTGGCTTCAAAATATCTTTGTCTGTATCTTTCTACTTTATCTTTTACTGCTTCCAGGAATCAAGATTAAATTATCTTTCTACTGTTCTGTTTATTAATGTTTGGATGGCATAAAGCAGACAGATCAATTCCACAAAGCATTCCTACAAAGTCTTTTTTATTGGTTCATCAGGCATCCTATCAACTCACATTTATGATGAGGTTCTTCTTAATGTCCAATCCTTTGCATATCTGAATTGTAGTGTAGAAAAATAATAAAGTCTCAACCCCATGATGATTGAAGCAATTGCATAGTAATGGGTTCAGGAAAGAGTGAGGGAGCCTCCCCCAACCCAACAAGGGTCAATTTAGTGACCAATCAGGATTACAGATGTGACCACATGACATGGACTATATTTCCCAGGATATCTTAACTATATTTACCATGATGCATTTCCTTAAGGGGACAGTTCTCAAATCCTAACTATCCCAAATCCCATTAACTCTAAACTAACTGGATAGCACACCCAGTGAATAGTACAATTGAAACCCACCTTTATCTTCTCTTGGAGAATCAGGGCTCCAAGTAACAGAAGTGTTTCTCCATCTTGGCAAGATATGTGGATTTTAGCTCCTAGCATTCCCCAATTTCAGGAATTCTGGGAATTGATGTCCACACATCTTCAGATTGCCATGGTTGAGAAACACTGGTTCAGAGGACATAGTGAAGTAGTAAAAAAATAATGCTGTGTATCCTATTATAAATCCTAAAATGCAAGGGGAAGGCAGATCCAAAGGCCTCTGAGAGGTTGGGACACCATCCATCCATCCGTATCACACATTCTTTCTAGTGGTAGGATTCAATTTTCTTTTACTACCGGTTCTGCGGGCATGGCTTGGTGGGTGTGGCTCAGTGGGCGTGGCAGGAAAAAGATACTCTAAAATCCCCATTCCCTCCCCACTTCTGGGGAGGGATACTGCAAAATCCCATTCCTTCCCCACCCCACTAACCTGCTTTCCAGCTCTGTTGTTCTGTGCAGTGCAACAAAAGAAGACCTAGACGGTCAGCTGGGACTCAGAAGGCAGAGAATAGATGGAGGTGGGACCAGTCAGAGGTGGTATTTGCCGGTTCTCCGAACTACTCAAAATTTCCGCTACCAGTTCTCCAGAACTAGTCAGAACCTGCTGAATTCCACTTCTAATTCTCTCTTTTCCCCACATTTAAATCTTCAGATGATCCAAACCAGTCGGACATTAATTGAATCAGCTGATGCTGTTCATGCCAAAATTATTCAGGTGCAACAAGCAGGTAAGTGGTGGCATAATATTTAAGTGAATAGACCTCTTTGGTTCCATGTTTTCTGATGTTTTAAGAAGCTCTGGTTTATCACATCCATTCCCACACTTCCGTAGAGTGTGGTCTTACCTTCTGAGAATATAAGTATAGAATTGCATCATCTTTGTCTGATTCCTTCGCCACTGTGGCTCAATTATTTATTGCAATATGATCTGTTTCATACGTTGGTATATTGTGGTTTATTTCTTTGTTTCATCATTTCAAATGGAACATGTGAACTGGTTATCTTTGAATGAAGGGTGTTGGAAAATTCCATCTGATATCATTGCTTCTTTATAATCAGTATTTTTAATTGAATTGAATTGAATCTGGCTGTCTATTGTTTAAACTGTTATACTTTTCTCTTTTCTCTACTTTCAGTATACTTTTTAAAGCAATATTATTATGTGCATTATTTTTCTCTGTGTGAATTTTTTGTTGATAGCATAAATGTCTACAGCTAGCTCCAGAAATATCAAAAGTGGGGGAATGACCATCATGGTACTCACAGTAACACAAGACCTATTTCTGTTGCACTTGTTTCATGATACTGCACGCAAGTGTATAAGCAATGGAGTTTGTATTGCAATGCCATACTGTATATTTCATCACTGCCACTTTCCTGGTAGTTAGAGAATAATAACATCCTGAAGAAAGTCTACTTCTTGGATTGCTAAAAGTCAGCCATCAACTTGGTGGCAAATAATATTAAGTGTTTCTACCTTAAAGGTAGCTTCTCTAATGTTTTACAATTAATCCTTATTTAGCAACCATAGCTAGAACTGGCAATTTAGTCATTAAGCATAGTGGTTGCTAAATGAAACCTCAACTGTACATATGATCTTACTTCAATTTTCCTTTGTTTTGAATAACTAGTCCAAGCTTCCTTAATCAATTTTTATGTAGGGGACAGAGCAAGCCAGGATAAGGGAAAACAGTCAATAAAATTTTATTTCAATGTTTAATGAAAAAATATATAATTTTCCATATACATTGGTCAAAAAGCTTGATTTTAAAAATAATAATACAATAGGTCTATAGTGAAATAGAAAACATAGCTGGGCAATGTTGATTTTTATTTTGTTGTGGTTGTCTCTTCTTCATCCCTTATGCTACTCTGGATTTCTCCAGGGATGGGCTTTCATAAAGAATTGCATCGTTTGGAGGCAAAGGAAGGTCTTAAAGGACGGAAGTTACAAAAAGCTCTGGAAAGTTTTGCCTGGAATATCACCGTTCTCAAGGTAATGTGAAGCTGTAGTTTTTTGTAATAGAATAGAATACTTTATTGGTCTAGTGTGATTGGACACACAAGGAATTTGTCTTGGTGTAAATACTCTCAATATACATAAAGAAGGAACATTCGTTAAGAATCAATTTCACCATTGAGAAATAAAGTGAAGGAACAAATATTTCCAGGTGTGCACAAAATGTCTGAAGTACACTCTACAGCATGTTGGCAAAATAGGAACATTCCCAATTAAAAAGAAGTCGGAACATAATCCATCAGGGTAAAAAATTGGGTAAATATAACAGGGATGTACTTGAATATAATCTCCATTTTGACCCTTAATATTTTTCAGAAGTCGATGTATGGAATTCTGCCCTTTAAGAGAAATCTCCAAATTTCATTGTGTGCCTCACAGCTATTAGAAAAGCCATGGAAATTTTATGAATCAATGACAACATGGCAAATAGTTGTGCACCAATTATGGGCATGGATCTGCACTACTCTCGAGATAGGTGAACCATTGGACTGGGATGACTTAGCTCTAGGAGCCTTTTTCAAATTAGAAACCATATATCCACAAGAGTACTCTGATAAGTCTCAGCGTGGTTAGCAAGCTGCATAACCAAGCAAGCTTTCAAGAACATGTGTACCAAATTCTAGAAAAGATTTAAGAACACATTCCTAGATGTTCCTCCCAAACCTTGCTCAGGATATCCCTTCTATCTATAATCTGCAGGAAATCATTGGGTAAGGTCATTTAACAGCATAGGATGTAAATGCGGTTTTATATCTCTTCCCCAGGCCAGACAACTGATACTATTCTTATTCAGTGTCTAGAGCAGGGGTGTCCAACTCGATTTCATTGAGGTCCGCATCAGGGTTGTATCTGACCTCAAGGGGGCCAGGTATGTATGTGGACAAGGTGGGTGTGGACAGCTTGACATAACTCATGTCAGGGGCACCTGTGGTGACCCAAGCGCTCTGCCAGCGAAAATGGACTCCAGGGCTCGTTTTCAGCTGTGATGGCCTCTTGCAACCTTCTGCCAGTGAAAATGGAGCTGGGGTGGGCTGTGTGTGGACCTGTCAAGCTCTTTTGCCTCCTCTGGCAGAGGCACTGTGGGCCAGTTCTTTGTTGTTTCTAGGGTTTCTAGATGTTTCTAGATCTAAGCACCCCGCAGACTGGATCCAGCCCCCGGGCCTTTGGCTTTTGACATCTCTGGCCTGGAGGATATGAGATTCTGAATTGGGAAGATTCAGGTAGGACTCAAGACGAAGTGTCTCTGAGTTTTGGGGACCTCTGAATCTGGATAGTTGCTGATTTTAACACTTGACGAAGTAGCACTCCCTTGGGTAGAGTTAGTGCACAATTTGGGAATTCTCCTGGACTCACAGTTTTAGCTTTTATAGAAATTCATCTTGTGCACCAGTTGCACCTATTCCCAGACTGGAAAACTCTGAACATGGTCACCCATGCCTTAGTCCCTTTCCATTTAGACTATTGCAACATGCTATACGTGAGGCTGCTCTTGAATGTCATCCAGAAACTTTAATTGATCCAGAATGCAATAAATAGCATTGGTTGTTAGTCACTTATGATTGTTTATATACTGTAATATGATCATTGTATAATTTTTTTAACTTTTATTTATTTATTTTTAATAAACATTTATATGACATACATTTAAAACAGACAAATCAACACACACACACACATATATATATATACACATACATATATAAATTTTACAGCATATGTTGAGCAATGGTTTCTCTTTTCTTTATTATTTATTTATTTATTATTTCAATTTATATACTGCCCTTCTCCCAAGGAACTCAGGGCGGTGCACAGCCCATCTAAAACCCCACAGAGAATACAAAAGTTAAAAAAGTATTAAATTAATGTTGGCTGGTTAATGAAAATAAGAAAACTCCACCCCCCCCCCTTAAAACCCCAATTAAAATTAAAAATGATATGGAGACCAATTAAAACCATCTCAGCCCAGGCCGGCCTGCTCAAAGAGCCAGGTCTTCAACGCGCGCCTGAAGGCCCTCAGGTCCGTGCCGGTACGAAGCTCCAGAGGCAGAGTGTTCCAGAGGGCGGGGGCCCCCACAGAGAAGGCCCTACTCCTCGGCGCCACCAGACGACACATAGAGGCTGACGGCACCCGGAGCAGACCCTCTCTATGGGAACGCACCGGCCTGTTGGAGATCACTGGCAGAATGCGGTCCTGCAGGTAACCTGGTCCCATGCCATGGGTCGCCCTAAAGTCAGAACAAGAACCTTAAAGCGAACCCGGAGAGCCACCGGCAACCAATGCAGCTCGCGCAGGAGAGGCGTCACATGGGCGCTACGCGACGCCCCCGTGATCACCCGCGCGGCTGCATTTTGCACCAGCTGGAGTCTCCGGGTGCTCCCCGCGGGGAGCCCCATGTAGAGGGCACTACAATAGTCCAGGCGAGAGGTGACAAGGGCCTGAGTGACCGTGCGCAAGGCGTCCCGATCCAGGAAGGATCCGTGCGCAAGGCGTCCCGATCCAGGTAGATCCGACGGATCTGATGAAACGCCCCCCTGGAGACGGCCGCAATGTGATGTTCAAGCGACAGCCGTACATCCAGGAGGACTCCCAGGTTACGAGCCCTCTCTGTGGGGGGCAAAATTTCCCCCCCAATAGCCAGCGAAGGTATCAGCTGGCTATTTTGGGGCGCCGGAAACCACAGCCACTCGGTCTTGGATGGGTTGAGCCGAAGTCTGTTCCCGCCCATCCAATCCCGCACAGCCTCCAGACACCTAGACATAGCCCCCACAGCATCGTTGGGGTGGTCCGGAGTGGAGATGTACAACTGGGTGTCATCTGCATATAGATGACACCTCACTCCAAGACCACGGATGATCTCACCCAGCGGCTTCATATAAATGTTGAACAGGAGGGGAGAGAGGACCGACCCCTGAGGCACCCCACAAACCAGGGGCCTAGAGGTGGACCTCTCCCCTCCCGCCAACACGAATTGTGAACAGTCGGAGAGGAAGGAGGAGAACCATCGGAGGACGGTTCCACCAATCCCCAACCCCTCCAACCGTCGCAACAAGATACTATGGTCGATAGTATCGAAAGCCGCCGAGAGGTCTAATAGGACTAGGACAGAGGAGAACCCTCTGTCACGAGCCCTCCAGAGATCATCGACCAACGCGACCAATGCCGTCTCAGTGCTATGTCCAGGCCTGAAGCCCGATTGGAACGGATCGAGGTAAGTAGCTTCCTCCAGGTACCGGGGGAGCTGACGTGCCACCACACTCTCAACAACCTTCGCCACAAAGGGAAGGTTGGAGACTGGACGATAGTTATTTAAAATAGCTGGATCCAGGGAAGGCTTCTTGAGGAGGGGCCGCACCACCGCCAACTTTATCATCGTCATTGACGTGATCTACCTTGTTAAAGTAGTCCTTCGTTCTTTTGATATTACAATTTCTCTTCATCTTTTTTAATTAAACGCATGTCTACTATCATTTCAATAGTTTATCCAATATTATCTTTTTCTTAACCACTCATATCAAATATTCCACATTTCATAGTATACATTATTTTGTTTGTTTTTCAGCAATTTAGTTAAGCTATCCATCTCAGCACATTCATATATTTTTTTAATTACCATATCATCTGAGGGGGTGAGGGATGTCTTCCAATTTTGTGCATACGTTATTCTAGGCACAGTTATAATATGTAAAATTAAATATTGATACTTTTTCTCCATGTTTGTATCTATCATGCTTAGTAGAAAGATTTCGGGTTCAAATTTTAATTTTTGCTTTGTTATATCTAAAATCCATTTTCTAATGTTTTTCCAAAATTTCTGAGCATATGAGCAGGTCCACCACATGTGGAAGTATGTTCCTTGTACGTGATTACATTTCCAACAATTGGGTGGTAGATTAGGAAACATCTTAGCCAGTCTTGCCGGAGGTAGATCATTGTATAATTTTAAAAAATAAATAATATGAGTTTAATGAGTTTAAATAAGAGTGGTGACACGAGAAGAGGCAATTGTATTGTTAACTATAGATGCAACATGGACTGGGTTAAAAAGAAAGGCAAACTGACTTCCACACAAGAAAACTCTACTGCTCACCTAAGGAGAAGTTGTTTTTGGTAGTGGTGATGAGATTCATAGGATTAGGAGTGGGGATTTTTTTTTCTAGATTTACATAGGCCTGGAAAATACTAATCTCTCCTTTGTCATGTCTTGATTCTAATTGGGCCTCCTGTGGTTGTCCTTTAGAAAAATGACAACAAACATTTTAAATGCATTCAAACATTGCAATCTCTCTCTCCTGCAAGATGCTTTTCCTAGAATCTAAAGCTGGCACATACTGCCATCTGGTGGTCACTGGATATTTATGTACTCATTAGAGGAAGAAAGTAAGAATGGAATGGAATAGAGCTGGAAGGGACCTTGGTGGTCTTCTAGTCCAGCCCCTTGCTCAAGCAGGAGAACCTGTACCATTTCAGATGACTGTCTAGTCTCTTCTTAAAAACCTCCAGTGTTGGAGTGCCCACGATTTCTGAAGGCAAACTGTTCCCCTGATTAATTGCCCTCACTGTTACGAAATTTCTCCTTAATTCCTTCATCTTTGATTACTTTACAACCATTGTTTCTTATCTTGCCCTCTGATGCTTTGGAGAATAAATTGACACCCCTTCTTTGTGACCCCTCAAATACTGGAATACTGTTATCATGTCACCCCTAATTTTTCTTTTCTTTAGACTAGCCAAACCCAGATCCTGCAGCCATTCCTCATATGTTTTAGTTTCTAAGGCCTTTGATCATATTAGTTGCTCTTCTCTGAACTTTTTCCCTAGTCTCAAAATCTTCTTTGTGTGGTGACCAAAACTGATTGCAGTATTCCAGGCGTGGTCTAACTAGGATTTTATAAAATGGTACTGATAACTTCATGTGATTTTGATTCTATGCCTCTGTTTATACAACCCAGGATTATATTAGCTTTTTTGGCAGTGGCTGCACACTGCTGGCTCATATTCAAGTAATCATCCACTAGGACTCCAAGTTCCCACTCACAGTTACTGTTTTTGAGTCAGTTCTTGCCTAATCTGTACTTATACCTTTGGTTTTTCCTGCAAAAATGTAAACCTTTGCTTTTCTCTACTTTAAAATTCATTTTGTTGAATAGAGCCCATTATTCAAGTTTATCAATATTTTTTTTGGATCCTGAGCTTGTCTTCTGGGATGTTCCTGCCAGTATAATGTCATCTGCAAATTTGATGAGTTCCCTTTCTATTCCCTCGTTTAAGTTATTTATGGACATATTGAAGAGTACTCGGCCTAAGATGGAGCCTTGTGCTACCCCACTGCTTGCTTTTCTCCATGTGTGGATGTAGGGACTTAAGGAATTAGGGACTATTCATCAAGTACGGATTTTGCTCTCTGGGCCACATTTTTTATGTAAGAAGTAGATGTTTAGAATAGGTTTCCTACTGGAACCTTTTATTTTCTTCCCCAACAATCAGATTTGAATTTAAAATTGCTTTTTAAACCCAAAGTAAGGAGCAGACAATGTATGTTTCTTCAGAAGTGTATGAAGAAAATCTAAAGCAAATATTACAAAATTTATACAAACATTATAGTGGGAGGGAGTTGTTCATTTTTGTATAGAATTACGATTCCATGCAATTCCAAACAATGTAAAGAGTTTGTCTTCATTACATGTTTTGATTATTTTCACATTTTAATTTACAAAAATCAAGTAGAGAATCCTTAATTTATGTTTGGCAATACTTATTGTTTGCCAGCTATTTTTTTCATTTCTAGTGCTATCTAAAACAATATTTAAAGTAATAAAGATAATTCTGTTTTAACTATGTTTATGCTAAAATTAAATGTAACACACTAATTAAATAAAAATGAAGAGTTTAGAATAATTTTATAGTGCTAATTGAATAACATGCACTATCAAAATAGGACAAAATTTACCTATGGCAAATGTTAAAATTTGAGTCAAAAAGGAAGGAACAAATGAAAATTGAGATAAATCAATAGTTTTCTTCAGCAGGCATTGTACTCCTCATATTTTTTATTACTGTACTGCATGAAATTCTCTTTATCAGAGAGAGAGTTATTGATGGGTTTTTTTTGTATTTTTTCAAATTCTAACAGCATTCACCGCATGTAATAGAGACTTTTATTTCAGTGTAAAGATATTGTATTGGAAGCAAGTGAGAAACATGTTTGCTATTCTGAATCTAAGTCTACCACTTTATCTTCAGAGCTGAAAGTTGAAAAACATGTTCAACAGCTTTTAGAAATATAATATGTATGTTACCTAGAATTGTTTTCATGATGGAGGTAGCATATAAATATTATTCAAAGATAAACAAGTTGTTATGATAGAGAAGAGCATGAATGTGATATGGTGGTGGAAGTGATTAATATATTGCAATTAAAAGTTTTCCCGTTATACAGATATATGCAATAATGCAATGGATCTTTTGTCATGATTTCACAAGACACATTTAATCTTTTCGGTGTCATTTTTCATGGCCTTGAATACTTCTGTTTGCCAGTATTTTTTGATGCCTCTTACATAATTTCTGTCCCCAATGCACAGAACAGATTTGCAATTTAAATTCTATCCAGGTTTTTAAATATGCAAGTCTGAAGATTAAAAAATACATTTATAGGTTAATTCTTTTAAGCAGTTCTATTAAGCAAATTATTTAAAGCAGGCAACAGAGGCAAAGTGAAAAGCTAAAGCAGTATTTAATTTGCTGGTATGTTTGTAATGAAATACAAGCTGCAAAGTTGAAATGTTAATACTATACAGAAAATCTATCATGTACGTAGAAGAACATTCTTCATATGGCCAGAAGTATTCTCTTCATTATAAATCCACACATTTTAGGGCCGTACCTGAGAATTATCCCTTGTTGTGTTTCTTCTTTCTTCTTTGAAGAAATATACAAGTGTTATCCACTATGTGCGTATTTATTTATTCATTTATTTAATTTATATATCACTTTTATTATTTTTATAAACAACTCAAAGTGATGAACATATTTAATTCTCTTCCTCCTCCAAATTTCCCCTCAACAACAACCCTATGAAGCGAGTGGGATCGAGAGACAGGTCCAAGGTCCACCCAGTTACCTAAAGCGGACTAGGACCATTCTCCTGATTTCTATCAGGTGGCCTTAGCCACTTGACCAAACTAGCTCTCCGTGAAAGTGTTTATTGAAGTATCCAGATTGGAGAGGAAGGATTTGAACATTGTTTGGGTAGCATTTGCATTAAACAAAATTATATTTGAGCAATATTCCATTCCCAATCATATAAATTTCTCATTCATTTCTTGCTGATGGTGTCCTTGCTGATCTCTCAGGATATCAGATTAGAAATGTAATTAAAAATTCAGTGTTCTGCATTTTTTAACTTCACGTTTTCTTTCTTAAGCTTTCTAACCATCGTTCTTTTCTCATACCTTTCCTCACCCATAGGGCCAAGCTGATTTGCTCAAGCACTCCAAGGCTGAAGCACTAGATACACTATGGCAAATCCACAATGCAGCCCAGTCGTGTGGCATTGGACGGAATGGAGCTGCCTCTCCTGACCTCTTCCGCAACCGAGCTGTTCTTGACCCCATCCCAGAAGCTGAAGGAGCCTGCGAGCCAGGATCTTCCTGACTGGAAATGCCTTGGACTATGGGAACCAGTGGGATTTGTGGACACAGATTGCCATATATAGACTTAGACAATGTGGCAGATGCTTACATGGAGTAAGGGTTGTCTTCAACTCTGAGAAGGCAAATGAGAAAATGTCAAACAATTTGCAAATATTTGTGTCTATAAAAGGAGTCTCTTATTGCAAGATTTTAAAAAAACCACCCCAAAGAGAAAATGTTAGGTGATAGAAAATGTGGCTTTTACCTGGGAAATAGCATATAAGAAAGCTACAGATTTTTGACTCAAGCCACACTGAAATTAACAGAAAATTCTGTGTGCATTTTAGCAGGGTTTCAGTAGCTAAAAAAAAATAAAAATCTCCCAATTGCCTGGGACAGCAGCAAGTAGTCCTAATGCTGATTCTTTGAGGGGAGCTTGGGATGTAGCAAGTAGCATGCTCTGGGGTTCCTTGCTTGAATCTCCTGGCAAGAATAGTGATAGACTCTGATGGTACTGCCCAAGTTGACTTCCTGTCTAATATTGCTGAAGGATTCTTGGCTGAAGATCTATTGGAAACATCAGCCTTACTGATTATGAGTTGTTGCAAATCCTCTAATGAGTGAGAGAGGACTGCTATTTGGATCTTGAGATGGCAATATTAATTTCTCTTTCTTGTCTACTCCACCGTCCCTGAAGTGTTAACTATAGCTTTCCACAGAATAGTTTAGCAGCAGAAGTAAGAGTGGTTCCAAATGATGTTGAGTTACATCTCCCACAATTTCT
Organism: Bungarus multicinctus; assembly: GCA_023653725.1. NCBI lineage: Eukaryota > Metazoa > Chordata > Lepidosauria > Squamata > Elapidae > Bungarus > Bungarus multicinctus. The sequence goes on from CM042840.1 coordinate 102,138,038, forward strand.
GAACACTAGTTAGGGTGGCTGAGGATGATGGAAATGGAGTATAACAACATCTGAGAGAGGCAAGACAGAGAACCACGGGGTTAAAAGGAAGGTCATCTTAGGGTTTTTTTGGTATTGTTTTGTGTTTCCTTCCTTCAGGGCTGAAATGAAGGATGTGGGGTGAATGGTGGTGGAGAATTCTTAAGGTTTCCTAGGTTGAATTTGAAGAATTCTCCTAATGGGAAATTTAGGGTTTTCCTTTTTATTTCCCTCAAAAAAACGGGGGGGGGGGGGAGGAGACCAAGATAGTCAGATTGGGAAAATAAAACCAGTTAATCTTGCAAAGATTTATGTTGATCATAAATCAGTATGAAATTAAAATCCAAATGTTGATCATAAATCAGTATGAAGTTAAAATCCAAATGTTAAAAAATCAAACCACTGTTTCTTTAACTGTATTCTCATTGCATTCACATCATTTTCTATAGGAAATTCAGTTAAAGTAAGTTAATGCTTAATGTTATCTTGAGAAATTATCCACAACTCTTTAAATTTGGATATTTTCCAAGGTTTGTCAAGATTTGGAATTGTAGAGATGAAAATTGCTATGCTTGCTTTTGTGCAAAGCAGGATTTTGGTTGTGTATCTTGGTCTCTATTTTACAATTTCACTTGGGCTTTGGAAGAAGGATGTAAGGTTGCAGTACTTTTTTCTTTCCCACCATAGAAGACTTGTTCTGGAATTAATGGGCTGGATTTTGTTGACAATAAAGCCTAAACTCTTTCGGCTGTTCTGTTCCTTGTACCAATGGGTCATCCTTGATGTTAGAACCCTGCACTAATACAACAGAATCAAACTATTTTATTAATAGCCACCCATTGCTCCTAGACAAGGAATTATAAACATGGTACGTCTGTGTTAAACATTCAGGTATATTGGTTAAGCACCTGTCAGAGCCATATTGGTCAGGGCATGACCATCATCTAAATGGAGAGATAACATCGAAGACATGCTACAACAACATTAATTAGCAATTGTTGAGGCTGCCAGAAGAGCAAGAACCAGAACTTTCTATCTCCCTCAATACCTAAAACAGAAAAAGAAGAAAGAGAAGACCTTTATCTACTGCACTTGTGCAGAGCAAATCCCACCTTTCCCTTCAGTTCTCTTTTAGCAAATTTCTTCTCTCTTTTTCTCTCTCTGCATTTCTTTCTATTTCAAGAACCTACAGTGAGGCACAAAGAAAACTAAACACTTTTTGAGATGCTTGGCATCAAGAATTATGGAGTCTTAGCCTTTCAATTTAGCCTTCTAGTTCAGGGGTCTCCAACCTTGGCAACTTCAACTCCCAGAGTTCTGGGAGTTGAAGTCCACAAGTCTTAAAAGTTGCCAAGGTTGGAGACCTTCTAGTTGAAGCTCACTAGAACAACATTACACAAACACATAAAATTGAGTATTAAGTTACTGCCCTATGAGGATAACTATTGTTTGAGAGAAGAATTATTTTGGATATTCGTTCTCGTTGATAACAACTTACTAAACAGGAAAGGTAAATAGATCTTCCCATCTTTGGGTCTTATTGTGCAAAGAAACACTTCAGTCTATTATAGTGATTTCAGAAATACATTCCACCCTCATAAAGAGGCAGTTTCACTCCATTCAGTGTCATCTAATCTAGTGATAATCTATGCATGCATATATGTGACAGTGGCTGTGCTACATTCATGAGGTTCTTATCTCAACCACAAGACCTGGAATTCTACCCTGTGAATCAGAGATAGAAACAATGTCTTTGATTCCACATTGATAGGTACAGATCCTTCCTTCGGCATACATTTGATGTCCCATGTTACTTCTTTGGAAGAACTTAATAGACCAATAAATGTTTTCCGTAATCTTTTCTAGTCCTAACAACATCAGTGTGAAATTACTTGCCATGGTATTCCAATCCAAGCCTTCTGAGAAAGAAAAGAAATCACTATGAAAAGATACTATGGATCCTGTAAAAACCAATCCTCCTACTCTGGGCTTCTTTTTTTAGAAATTTGTATTCCCTTCTCTGTCTTTTGATCTTTGTAAGTTCAACAACTATACATAAGCCATAAAAAATCCTATAAAAAAGCAGTTCTTGCCTTCATTTCTGGAATAGTTAACAAGCACTGTTACTCTATTGCTAAGTTGCTTCAGGACTGTCTTCAGTCTTCTATATTTGTGCCTTGTAGCATGTTTCACAGATTAAACTTTTACATTAAGCTTTATTTTACAGCCTGAAAAACCTGTAAAATATTTCTTTCATGGAAGAAATGTAGATATGTAATCCTCCAATATTTTGCTTACCCCCATGTATTTTGTCCTGCTTTTGTCTGTTTTGATGGGTGACAAATCAAAATCTCCTACATGAGTAATGGCAAATGTCTTCTGCCCAAATTAGGTGGCTCATTGTAATGACATCAAAATAGACAAGTGATGCTTGAATATTCCACATACTACCCAACATTCTGTGCACTTCAGCTACCTGGGATTTCTTCCTGTGGTCAAAGTGCTTGGGCCATCAAACCAAATCATTGTTTCACCAGGCAGTAGTACACAATATTTTCTATATTTAGAGGATTGACCTTTTTGGCATTCAGGTTAATTAATGTGCAGTCATCGAACTGGTTATTACATCAGTTGAATCACACCACTGGTCATGAGTATATAACACAAATGGACTTTCTCTTGTCAATGTTTTTAGATACAAAGAAGATAAAAACTAACACAAATAGCAGAAAATAAAAGAAGAAAAAGAAAAAAGTGTGAAAAGAAAAAATAAAGTGAAACAAAGCACTTTCAGATCTCCTTTGCAACAAATACAGCATTAATACAATTACAAAATTATCTCTCAATCTGATTACAAAAAAGAAAACCTTTTCACTACTCAGTTTTTTAAACCTATTTATCAAAGCCATGAATAAATACATTTTTCCATTTCATGCAAAAGATTTCTAAAGCCTTCCAGTCAGTCTTAAATGTAGGTATTTTTTTTCCTCTGATCAAAGAAGTTAATTTACCATCTCCACAAATTCCATCATCTTCAATTATTCCTCCGTGTGAGTGCTTTCTTCCATCAATCTTATTCACTTCTTCAAAAGGATACTTTAAACCTGCTTGGGGTGGTGGCAGAGGTGGGATTCTACCAGTTCACACCTATTCGCTAGAACCGGTTGTTAACATTCTAAGCAGTTCGGAGAACCGGTTGTTAGAAGAAATTACTGGCCTAATCCTGTAAGGAAGGCAGGAAGAAAACATTTTGGTGTTGTTTACAGAAACTGCCTCTCCGTTAACCCTTATTACATTCTTGGCAGGACTAATTTCCTGTCTCAGGAACTTCTCTGGAGTTTTTTCCCCTCCTTTGCTGGTACTTTGCTTGTGTGGAGTGACCAAAGTTACAATAGCACTGAAAAAAGTGACATGACCATTTTTCACACTTACAACTGTTGCAGCATCCCCACAGTCATGAGAGGCCAGGCGAAAAGATGTGTGCCTCGATGTGAGTGATATTGAGTTGGCCACGCCCAGCCAATAACATGATGACCACCACACTAAGCCACGCCCATAGAACTGGTTGTTAAAAAAATTGAATCCCACCCCTGGGTGGTGAGGTTGTGTTCCTTCTTTGTCCTCTGGGGCCATCAGTTCCAGACTGGAAAAAAAGGGATATCTACTAGATGTTAATGTTTTGCATTTATTTTGCTCTCAACTAGGGATAGTTGGGAGAAAATTCCCAAGGCATCACAAGGAAAGCATTAGAAGATGCAGCAGTCCTGGTATAGTATTAGCAGAGCCAATGGTGGGATTCAAGTAATTTAACAACTGGTTCTCTCTACCCCCAAAAAAGACAGTGCCAGGAACCACTAAAACAGATATCAGCAACATGTGGTCTTTGACACCTCTGTGGCTCCCTGCTGACCCGGTTCCACGACCTGCTCTCCATCCCGAGTGACTGGTCTGATCCAGTCACGTGATCTGGTCTCTGCCCCAAGAAGGCATGAGCCTCTCCTCAGAGCCCTGTGGCTTAAGTGCTCCTAGTGTTTTCTCCACACTGCCCATGACTGGCTTTTTGCAATTCTGTGTCCTTTGCAGGCAGCTCAGTGCCAGTCGCGCTCCCCTTCATGTCGGCTCATGAAGGAGGGGAACGGTAAGGAGCAGCTCCCTCTGCCAGATTCAGGGAGAGAAGATACTAGCTCTCCTGCGCAGAGCAGCTGGCTACTCACCTGAGCGCACAGTGGTGGCAACAGGAAGAGTTGCCACCACCACTGTCATTCCAGCCCAGAGGGTATCCCGCTTTTGTGTGTGTGTGTATGTGTGTGTGTGTGTAAGAGAGAGAGAGAGAAAGAGATATGAGAGAGAGAAAATGGAAGAGACAGAAAGAGAGAAATGAGAAAATGATGGAGGGAGAGAATGAGAGAGAGGAAAGAGAAACAAATGAGAGAGAAAAAGGGGAGAGGGAGAGAGAAATGAGAGAGAGGGAAAAAGGGAAACATGAGAGAGGAGGGGAGAGAGAAAAAGAAAGAAAGAAAAAGAAAAGAGGAAGGGAGAAAAAAAAGAAACAGATGAGAAGGAGAAAAAATAAAAGAGAGAAAAGAGAAAGAGAGAAATGAGAAAATTATGGAGGGAGAGAGTGAGACAGAGGAAAAAGAAACAATTGAGAGAGAGAGAAAAGGGAGAGGAAGAGAGAAAGAGAGAGAGCTGAAGGGAGAAAAAGAGGAAAACAAATGAGGGAAGTGGGAGAGAAAGAAAGAAAGTGGGAGAGGGACAAGAAAAAAGAAAAACACAAGAGAAAGAGAAAGAGAGAAATGAGAGTGAAAGGGAAGAAAAAAGGGAAATGAGAAAATGATGGAGGAAGACAATGAAAGAGGAAAAGAGAGAAACAAATAAGAGAGAAGGAGAGACAGAAATGAGAGAGAAAAGGGGAGAAAATGGGAAAGACAGAAATGAGAATGATGGAGGGAGAGAAAGAGAGAGAGGAAAGAGGGAAACAAATGAGAAAGAAAAGGGGTGAGAAAGAAAGAAGAGGAAGAGGAAAAAAAAAAACAGAAATGAGAGGAAGGAGGGAGGGAGGGAGAGAGAGAGAGATCCATTTCCCACAGAAAAGAAAACAGTGGGAGTCACAAAACCTGGGTAGGCATGGCTGAGGGATCATGTGACTGGGTGGGAGTGATGTTGAGTTGGCCACAGGTTTTGTGGCTCCCGGTGTTTTCTGTGGGAAACTGGTCTAAATGGCTCTTTTTTTAAAGGTTGCAGATCCCCGCAATAAAACAATGCAGAAAACTTAAAACAGCCATTTCCCCTTTTTAAAAAAAGTTAATCACAAAGCAAACACGTTTGTCTGCTGAGAGTGCTGCAAGAATAAATACAAATGGAAGGTGGAAGGATTTACAAATACATATAATGGAAGATTGGAAGTGAAGCTGGTGGGATTGTAGAGATGGGAAAAGACTTTGACAAATTTTATTTGTACTGGGAAACCCATTTTTAAACTTTCTGTGATAAGCTGAAAGAAATGAAAACTTCATTTTGGGATTTGTTGCTTAGAATTGCATGAGTGTATAGAAATAATACAGACAAACGTTAATCTTAAAGAGTTTAATGCATATATGTGCATGTGTGTGTGTGTTTTAGGTTTTTGAGCTGATAAATAATTAAACAAGGGGGACTAGGATAGATCTATTTCGAGCTATTTAGCTCTCATCAGCTAGCCATATTCTTACTGGGATTTGAACCAGGGAAGTATTAAATGTGAGGCAGTTGTAATTGCCATTAGGCCACTGGTTCTCCTCCAGATTATCTGAGACAGGGGAATGAGTATATACTTGTGTTACAACAACCTGGTAAGTTCCTCCCTTAATTGGGGCTTACCAGGGTGTAGTAACACAAGTATATATATATACATGCATATACATATATGTATATACACGCAGAGACACACACACCAAAGAAATTTGGAAGTCATTCTTTTTCTCATTTTCCTCGTTTACTTGCACTTGCACTTTTTTCTTTCTGAGCTTTCTCTTTTTTCTGTTTATTAATTTAATTTCTTTCTGAAAATGGATTAATTATATACTTTTTAAAAAAAAAATACAAATAGAATTTATTTTTCTTTTTTTTAGTGAGAAGGAATTTCAGAGAGATAAAAGGAAAAGAAAACTTTGAGAAGAAGAGGGTCATAATGGCTGTATCTTCTTCCCACAATACAATTTCTCAGTTTTAATAGTACTTTCAAAAAAACCGTTCATCATATTTGTGCAATAAGCCTTTTACTAAAAAAAAAACAATCAAGCAGCTATCAACTAAAGTGAATTTGATCACAATAAAAGTTAACTTTGGGGGAAACAGATTGAATTGCAAAGCATGAAATATAATTACAACAGGAACATTAAGAACTTCCATGGAGAAGTAAATCTAGAGGAAAGTATACTACAGTTTGAGTGTGACTACTTGTGACAAAGTAAGAATAAAAATCCTGGGCTTGTTTTTGTTCCAGGTAGGCTATAGTTTGTAACTCATTTGTGTAGCGGGGCTGTCAAACTTGTGGCCTGTGGACTGGATGCATCATACCCTGACCATACCCATTTAGCAAAGGGGGGGGGAGTCATGATATGTCACGTGACGCCATCATGACGCTGTGAACTTGCCACCCATGATTTTGAGCATCACATGAATGCAACTCTTTCAGGAGCTAATTTTTGATATGAAGATTGCTTTTTTCATTTAAAAATTTGAAGCTAGGGAAACAGATAATTTTGATGAATTAAGCCTTGATTTGTTTAACTGCGGTTTAATAAATTACAATTGTCTGAGTTCACATATATTCAGAGCTAATTTACAGTATATAATGATTGGTGTTATAAATATATAAAATATATTAAGTTAGAACCAAATGAACCATATTATGGCTCATCACAATGCGACAGTCACAGCGATGGTATACTTTTAAGATTCTATTTTTGGTAGGGGGGAGTTGACTATTTCATTCTTAATATCCCTTTCTATTGGGTAAGACTCTATTGGGTGATGCATTCTCCCCAAAGTAATGGGTGCTCTCAATTCTCTGAAGAGCAATGTGCCTCTGTGGAAGTATGCTGATGCCACGTGCCAGACTGGGAAAAGAAAAGGGCATGACTAGCTTCTTGGTCTGTGTTTTTGAGGCAATTAGTCTAATGGGTCCATGCTTAGGAATACAGCCTGTCTCATTATCTCTGGCTAGCCTACAGCTTTCCTTTTGTAGGTTTCTAAGTGGTTGCTTGGTTCTGCAGACAGTTGCAAGTTTTGTTAGTTGAGGAAAAATGACAAAGCAGGTAGATGTCTCCCATGTCTCTAAGAGACGGTAGACAAAAAGGCTATTTAGCTTTTTTTTCTTGACCCAATCTTGAGGGACGGTAGGGAAAATTTTACTTTGGGGGTGGGAGGATATAAACAGGAACAATGTGGTTGCACATAACCTGACCTTATAAAACGGCATCTTCTTCCAGCATTTCATTAGAGCTTTGCCCTGGAAAGTTATATCAGAAGCCCTCTTGTGGCTTTGAAGAGACCAAGATTATGACGAACCACAATATTAAGGTAATGGTTGTGCCCCTTTCTAATTGGCCAAAACATATAAGGAGAGGTTTATGTTGGTTTTAAAATAGCAATTGAAGAAAGTGCTGAGGACTAATTTGGAAAGGAATGGAAAATAATTGACCAATCTAATGTTACTATACAACTTGAAATCAAATCTGCATGTTGAAAATAGTTACTTCAGCAGGCTTGAGCTTATAGGGCCCTTGCTAATTGTATAGAATGCACAGTAGACAGAAGAATCCTATGAGACTCAAACGTTTGAATCAATTTAAAATTGATGCAGTGGATGATATTAAACTTGTACTATGCTTAAAAGTAACCAATTTCTCTTTGTGGCTCTTGATTTCTATCATGCTCTCATTTGCGCTCTCATTTGTGGGTTGCATCAGAGCAATAAGAAGAAGAATAGAGAAGAAAAGCAATATTATTATCTCTGGTCAGATTAATTTAGAGAGCTTAGATAGAAGAACTGTCCACATTGGATAAATGCATATTGAGGATGTTGTTGTTAACCTTGGATTAAATGAATGAGGAAGCCGAGTCAAGTAACCTTCATTCAGCAAAGACATTATGGGGGAGGATGACTTTGATCAGGAATTTGCTGGGGTGGAGGACTCCTAGCAGAAAAATTGAAATTGTCCTCCATGAAGAAACAGTGCTGAGAAGACAGTCAAAGGGACAGCGGCAAAATACCTGAATAGGGTAAGTGAGAGATGGAAGGTGGAAAAAGAAACCAGTAAGAATGGTCTTTCTTGATCTGGGCAAAAAGTATCTCTGGATTAGAAGAAGGCACTGAATAATTTAAGTACTACTGGTGCATTCAATACAGATACAGATAGCCATCTGAAAAAGAAGCTATAAGTAAATGACTGCAAACACCTTATGGACCTTTTGTGTGTAAAATAGAAAAAAAATGAACTTATGGTTTGTAGTTTTGATGATTAGACAGGGTAGATTATAGAAAGAAGAAATTTATGTTGTAACCAAAGAGAAACAGGTAAATTTATCACTGTTATATACAGTATAACTGTTGTAAAGAAGATCAGAACCTACTTCTGTATATCTTTTTTCTTTCTATTTTTCTTTTACTTTTTCATTTCTTACACTTTTACATTTCTCTTTGTCTTTGATTTCTTCTCTTTTTCTTACTTTACATTCATCTGTATTAGTTTTTAGCTTCCTTTTAAAAATATGTAATAAATATACATATGAAAATAAAGCTGCAAGTACTGTAGGACAACTGTAAAGAGTTCTGGCTGCCTGATGTTAGAAAGAAAATATTAAATTGGGGATGGGGAAGGAGCAAAAAAAGAAAGAAGAAGAATCTTAAATGGTTGATAATGGAGTGGTGAGTTAAAGCATCTTCAATGCAGAAAAAGTTTAGAAGTTAGTTTCAAAAAATAAATGGTTATGTTATAGATGCACAGCATCAATTGATGAAATGCATGATTTGGAAGAAATGACTGAGAGTTTCTTTTTTTCCTTCAAACCACTGGCTTAAATCCCTTTAAAGATGCGGATCACACAAACTGATGTGGGCTATTGATGGCCACTAGTGTTGTCATTATATCTAATCACTGAATGATAAGACTCAAAACACTTTGAATTAAAGAATACAAACTGGAGATTACTGCAGATTTTCGCATCTTACTCATGAACTTGAGGCTTGAGGTATCTCATTAGCCATTACCCCAAAATGGTTGGTCTACTGAATTGCTCCAATTCATGAACTTACCGGTAGTCTCATTAGGGAACTTCTTCCCAGTATCAAGTGGGAAAGGTTTATATCCCCATGCCTCTTGCTAGTTAATTCCATCTGCATTTTGAAGCTTCAATTATTTTGCATATAAAATGCAAAAAATGGTTTAGTTCCCAGAACACACTTGTGGCTAACTTACCCATGATTTATAAATCATCCCGATTCTCTGGGTTCACACTCATAAAATAACACCAGGGCTGCTCTGCATATGCACCTGTTCTAAGCCTGATCATAGAACTGGAAGCAGCGAAGAAAAACTATGTGAGATACCTTGAGACTTGAAAATAAGTCATTAGTGCAAGGACACCCATAACAAATATTAAAGTCTTCTCCCTTTTTTATTCATTAATATTAGAATAATAAAAATTTCCAAATAGTTATTAATCCAGTTTTTTTCTGCTCCCCCTCTCCAATTCCTTCTATTTAGATGTTTTTAGAAGTATCACTTTGTTACAATCTGAATCAGCATATTAATTTAACCAAAGTAAGGATAATTGAAATGTTGGCTGGAATTATGGTAATTATAATGCAGCATATCTGGAGGGCATTATTATTAGGAAAGCAACCTTATTACAATCTTATATTGTCTGATCTCCTTGGTGCATTCTTAAGTTTCTTTGTCAGAATTCATTTCAGCTTCTCGTGGAAAATGGTATGCTTTAGCATAGACTCGGTTCATATACAATATAATGCATCACAAACTATTCATCTTTTTATGTCAGCAAACCTAGTCTGAATGTCTAATTTATAGCTTAGTGCAATGTTGCTCAATATTAGAAAATTCAAAATGTATGGACTTCAATTCCTAGATTGTCCGTGATTCAGTTCTAGGACTGAAGTCCGCAAATCTTAAAGTTGCTAAGGCTGAGGAAGCACTAATTTAGTGGACTGTATGAACTCACAAAATCAAATTAGCAGATTAACTACATCTTTTATTAAGTAATAATTTAATAATAAGTTGATATAATTGCTCTTTGATAGCCTAAATGGATCATTCAACATAAGAGGAAAAAACAAAGGGTTGCAGAATTTTCTAGTGGTGTTTGTGGAAAAGAATGATTCAAAGAACACAAATATAAACCAGGCATATTATGGCTTTTGTATAATTCTGTGGCTTTATTTTAAACTGCAAGAGAAAGTACTGAAAATTGATAGATAATAATAAATAATACATAAAATAAATATTTTGGGGAAGGGATGGAGTATAAATTGGTTGTTTATGTTATTGGATAGAAAATTGAGTTCTGAGAAAATGAATGGAAATATCTGGAAGGAGAACAAGGATGCCCGGCATTCTGACTATTGCAGTCCAGCTTATATGACCTAATGTTTATTACAGCAACATGCCAGGATTCTATGAGCAGTCAATGGGTGAAACCATATTTACTTAATGACTGAATGATTCACATAACAACTACAGTAATTCACTTAACAACTCTGACAAAAAAGTCATAAAATGGAGCAAAAATAACTGTGTTCATAAGTCAAGGACCATCTGTATATTTGGAAAATATTTTTAATAGTTAAAAGTAGTTTTTTTAAACTATTCTTAACTTTTAAATTATAGTTTAATTGCTTTAAAAAGCATGTTATTTATTTCTAGTCACTCAGGCCATTCAAGAGTCCAGATATGCAACATATTACAATGAGAATAGTTTGCATATCTGACTATAGATTTAGTTCTATTTATAATAAAACTATTGTTTTCAATTCTGAATGGTCATTGGCATTTCTGTCTGGATCACCAAATGACCAGATAACTTTTTCTGCACTCTCTCTTCACATTTTTGCATTATCACTTTGTATAGCCTATTGCAAAATTTTTTTCTTTAGGTCAGATCATTAAGAATATTGTATGGTTTCCGTACAACTCTTCCCTGGTGGTTTCATTATCCCCATTCTCTTGGGTAGGGCATGGAACTATAAACTTTCAAACTTTCAAACACATCCATAGTCAAGATAGCACTCATTCACACTTTGTGACATAATTTTAATCATTTGATTCATAATTTAAGTCCACATTTTACCTTCCATACATGTATTTTATCCATTTTTCCATGATGAGAATAGATTTCATTCAGGTCTATTACATCTTTCCTTTTTCTTTTAAGTTCACAACATATCTATTTTTATTTCATTCATTTGCTAATTTGCATTCTTTTTCATTTATTATCCATGTTTTAAATTTCAGTTTTCATAAAGGAAATCATCAGATGGACCTAGAGACTTTGGCCTCTTAATGCCATCCTAGTTTTGATTAATCAAGTGTTTTGCACAAGGCTTTTTAATAAGAGAAGGTTAGCAGACTTGGTTACACTTATGCCATTTGCAATATTCTCTGCTAAAAGCAAGAACAGGCATTGATATTTCCTGTTTACTTTGGCCAATAGGCCATCAACATAACCAGAGCCACATTTTAGCCCAAGGATGTTCATGTTAAAATCCTAATTTAAAAACCATCTCGCAAATCAATATCTATACACAATGTACAAATACACATTCAGGAGACATCAAGTTGAATTCTCTCCCCTGCTCTGCAGATTATTTTCTTCTTCTTCGTGGCCAGTACCCTATCTATTAGGCAGAGTGAGATAGTCAATCATTTTTAGTATCATAAACAGAAAGCAAATGGCTAGCTATTTTCTTTATTATTAGACATGTCTATAGGATTTTCTTCATCAGGGACCCCAAAACCTGCCTTGGATGCTATTCAGAACTGATCATAATACCCAGGACTCCTCAAGTTACTTTTTAAACTAGAGGTAAAATAATATAACCATTTGTTCACTTGCTTTTCAGTACAAAATCAGCAGATGGCTTCAGACTAATGGTACAGAAGCAAGTCTATTTCAGGCAATGTCTTGGGTCAGTGCTCAGTTAAACCTGATGGCTTTGATGTGACATCTCTCTGCAGATTTTTTTTTAAAGTTACCTTGAAAGAGGTTTGATAAATCCTTCCCACCTGATAAACTAAATTTGCCTTTCTTACACTCACTGCTAAATTTCCTTAAATCTTTGGTATCTGTCCTGTTCCAAAGATTTATTCCTGCTCATTCATAACCTTTCAGTGTTTTTGGTTCACACATCGTAGCCAGCCACGATGTATTTCTTTCTTTCTTACACTGTAATGTTTGAACCCACCCACTTTGACTTATTCAGCAAAACATACTTTAAAATAAACCATGATTAAATAAGGTGGGCCCAATTTATATTTTTAATTGTATTCATGGAAGTCATTCCAGAAGAACCTTGGAGATGTAATCAACACAACAGAATATATTTTTAAGGCAGACGTGGGGAATTTCCTTGATTCGTTAACAATTTTTCTGATGGAAGTTACGTTTTTCATCGGTGCGGACCAGGTTTTACAATAGTGAGGCATGCTGGGACATGTAGTTCTGGAGTATCACACTTTCTCTAACTTTGACCTATCCTTAAAATGTACTCACCTAGATTATGTCTTTACAGGTTCAGAGAGCCACTTCAGTTCTCCTGATCTTGCTACTGTGCTCCTTTGCCGGAGCCAAACGAGCCGTGCCAGATTGTTGCCAGCAAAAAAGCTGTTCATGCCGCATCTTTGATCTGCTCCATGGGATGGGCAACCATGCTGCCGGCATCCTGACCATCGGCAAGCGTAGCAGTACCATGACTACCAAGGGCTTCCAGAGCCGCCTCTACCGCCTTTTGCATGGCTCAGAAAACCAGGCTGCTGGGATTCTCACAATGGGCAAGAGAGCGACTGGGTTCCCCTGGCACTTCGATAAGAATGCACCCAGCATCTCCCAGATGATGCCCACCTCGTATGCTGAAGAGCCTGACCCAATCATGGGCTGCCTAACTCCCCAGAAGACCAGTGCCATTTACTAAGAAATTACAAATAAGGAAATCATTTCCAAGAGATTGCACGAGTCCTTCCTGCTTTCTATCATTACTGCTGTAGGTTTTATTCTATTATACACCAGCCAGGTGCTAGGTGCTGTCCAAAGATAGCAGCGATGCAGTTAGCCTATTCTATAAATAGCTCTTTCATTTATCTGTCACCACATTCTCTTCCAAATAAAGCCTCTTGTGTTTAATAACTGCTTTGTCCAAAGATCTGTGTGAATTCCACCCAGAAATACTTGATGGATCAACCAAAGTTCCATCTCGACCAGCTTTCTATTTCTCAAACTCTTTTATACAGAAAGCAGGATATACAAGACTAGAACTTGTTTTTCTCTTTTGCTACTCAGAGGCACAACGCCTCTTAATAGGAAAGCTCAGATTGCCTAGTCCCGGGATGGTGAACCTGTGGCACGCGTGCCGGAAGTGGCATCTCTGCCGGCACACGAGCCATCGCCCCAGAACAGGTCCACTGCGTATGCGCATGCGCCTCCCGCCAGCCAGCTGATTGTCGGGTATCTGCTGTGCATGCATGGGGGCAGGTCATGCGCGGGGGTCACGCGCGCATACACAGAGGTGCGCAGTGCACATGGGGTGTGGGAGGTCACGTGCACAATGCATTATGGGTGCAGGCATGAGTGCGCATACTTTTGGCACACGACAATGAAAAGGTTAGACATCACTGACCCCAGTCTGCCTTTCAATACTGAGAGATGTATTGCCTCCAATTGCCTTAAAATTACCAAATAAACCGTTCATCGAGCCAAACATCCAGGCAGAATTTCTTAACATTTTCTTTGTCTATCATGAATGCCCACCCCAATATCTACCAGACACAGTTCATGCTAAGATTTTTAAAGCTATTTTAAAAGGGCAAATTCCACTACTGTTATCTCTGTGCTCCCAAACTGTTTGAGTTCTGCTGATCTGTCTCTACAGTAACTGCTTCTGGCTGCCTAAGACTGCCTGACCAGGAGCTCTGTTGCTTTTTTATGATTTCATGGGGTTGGCAGATATTGGCAGCCAGAGGGCAGTGTTGGCAAAGAAAGCTTGGCTAACTCCAAATCTCTTTGTGTGCTAGATTCTTTTGTGTGCTGACAGATGTTTGATTGACTGTCTGGGCAGTCTGATCTGGAATCTATAATTCAAACTATGCGAGAAATATTTGTGGTTAATACAAAGTTGGTTCGGGAGCACTTTTCTTATTTGAGGCTTCCTTGTTGTGCAGAATCCTAGCCCAAATGAACCTAATTTTGATGTGAATTTAAGTAATTCCACTCAGAATCATAGAATAGCGGAATAGAAGATTCTTTCTTTCTTTTTATCTTCTTCACTTTTTACAATTGAGCAATAGTTGGTTTCTAGCCAGCATTAAATACAATTCAATCCAACAGCATCCTTTGTGCAAACAGCAGGCACCATAACCCCCAGATTCATTAGGACAAGCAGTCAATTATATTGCTGTTGAATTGAGCTATCGGCAGTCTGATATTTGTGTGGAGATCTCAACCAATTTGATAAAGTCTTTGGGCTAATTTAATGAATGGAGGGTGGGAAACCCAGAGGGATAGAGAGGGATGCAAATACTTGAAAAAGACACATTTGGAACAGGAAATTCTTTAAATGGTCAGTTTTGAGTTTTCCTAAAGGAGAATCAGGTTTTGGTTAAAAAAGGATGCAGTGATTGTATTTAAGCTTGGTTTAGGCTTCAACATTCAGTGAGGCCCTCCTTCTGTAGCACAAACTAATCACAAAGTCTGAATTTGCACACAACAATTAAAACTAAAATATTGTGGCATGTGTGTGTAACATATAGCATGTCGTATGTAATGTGTGTAACATACTGACTTCCAGACTCCAATTTCAGAAAAAAGAAATGAGAGACGGAACAGACATTTCTTAGTAGTGGCACAATTTTGGTTACGGAAATTCAGCACCAGAACTTATTATCCTTCTGTTTTCTGAAATTGCAAGTAAAAATGGGACCTTATATTCTTTGATGGGTATGTGGTTGTGATCACAGAACAAATAGATCACTTACAGACTACAAAGCATATTCTCACAACATGAAATTTAACTTCCTTTTTTCCTGGTGTGTGAATTTAGCCCCTTGGATTAGTTTATCATGAAATATCAGTAACTAGGTTAAGTCTATCATAGTCAGTGGGTCCATCGTTTCACACGTTGTCTCTTATTTCTACTTTACTTTCTGTGGGTTTCTTTTCTTTTTTCAAGAAAGAATTCCCCTCGATTCCTCGATCCAGTGCCCGCTCTTTTAAGTTGCGAGGCAAGGCCTTTCGGCCGCAGGTGTTTCCGCGTTGTTTGCATGCGGTGCGCTGAACTATGCGCTTGAGATGCCGCTCGTGGGAACCAGCGCAAGCGGGCACTGAAATCTGGCGGCCTCCCCAGCCCCGTCGTCCGCGCCAGCCCGCTAATTGCACGGCTGGGATTAGAAGGGAGGGAAATGACAGCCGGGAGGGAGGGAGGGAGGCGGTGAGCTCCCAGGCAGCTGTTTCGCCTCGCCGTTCCCCTCGCGCCAGCCCCTGTCGGGACATAGCGCGTCCTCTCACTCCCTCTTGCGCTCTTCTCCACGGCTGCGCTTGGACTCTCGCCCCTGGCCAGCGGACCCCGCGGGGGCAGCGGGGCGCCGATGGTGGTGCCCCCGCCGCGATGCCGGTAATGAAAGGCTTGCTAGCCCCACAGAATACCTTCTTGGACAACATCGCCAACAGGTTCGATGGGACACGTAAGTGGCCTCTGGAACTCCTCTTCACTCGGAAGAGAGTTCGTCGGCTAGGGTTGCATTTGGAGGGCGGAAGAGCTCTGCGGCATCGCCCTGGTCCCTCGCGGAGTTCACTGGAGATATCGGGGCAAACTCTTAGATTTCCCGTTCCTTTCCTTTCCTCCGCACCCAGACAGCCTTCTCTCCCTTCTCCCGCCGACGCGCTACCCTACTGTTAGTTAGAAAGTTAAAATTCCACTTGAGAAGGAGACAGGCAGATGGGGATACGAGGCCGCCTCACCTGAAGATTCCCCCCCCTTTCCCCGTCTCTTTGAGAGCGGAGAAGAAAGAGGTTTTTGAGATGGGAGGGGGGTGGCACGACGTATGTGCCCAATCCCAGGAACAATAACGGGCTTTCCGTGCCGTTTCTTCCCGCGCCCTCCCGTCCCGCTTTGTGCTCCGTTTCTTTCTGCGCCCGTCTCCCCCCCGATTCCCCGCTCCTGAGTTAACAAAGAACCGATAGATCCTCTTTGTCTTTATCCGAGCGGCAACCTGAGACGTTCTCTCCCGTCCCTCCCCCATCAAAAGGTCGATATTTTCGGGCATGCCTCAGCAGTTGTAGGAAAAATTCGTCTCTGGCCCCCAATTTTGACTGTTCAGATGAACTGATGAACCCCTTCCTTTGGCTTTTTTAGGAGTCATGCATTGAACGCTAGGAGTTATTAACCTGCACTCTTCTTTAAACTATGCATGTTTAGATGTGTGAAAGGAGACCGAAAGTAATGGTAAAGAGTCTTTTTTTAGACAAGCCTAGTTTGCGGAAGGGAGAGGGAACATTTTAATCTCTTTTTCCCACCACATAAGGAATCGCTCCAAATCTGCCTTTCAGTAAAGCAGTTGAACCACTAGCTAGCCTCCAAAATTCACTCTAAAAAGGGAGCTGGTGTATTGGGTCCAAAGCGGGATAAGCCATTTTATTGCGTTGGGATGGGGTAATGGATTCTGCTTCAAAATGTTGGTCTGAAGCCACTCCTACTCTTTTCAAACCCAGGAAATGTGGATCTGTACAGGAGAGTGCCTCTGAGCATGTGTAAAGTAACTTTTCTTTCCTGGTAGATGATGAAATAAAAGATGGTCTCTCCTCCCCAGTTAAAAATACTTTCCCCTCCTTTCCCCTCCCCCTCTGCAATTGCCATACTAATTTCTCAGCGGGAAGAGAGTAGGACCCATTCACCACTTGGTACGTAGGTTGTGAAAACACACCCCAAAGCTGCAGAGGGAGGAGCAGTCTGTCAATAAGGGAGCATGGGTTGCACACATCATCTCTTTTAAGAACTTTTCAACTTGTTAGTCTGTAATCTTCTTCAACTCTGCACAACTTTTTGTTCTTTGAATTTCCAAAGACTTTTGAGTTTCTAGGTGTCATTAAATGTATCAAAATCTGTAGCTAAACTGTGTCTCATTTCACACTATAGTATTGCTGCACAATTCCTGCTAAAAGAAAGTGACATAATAAGGATGCAGTAAGATATTATTAGATTTTGGTTTAATAGTCTTATGGGATGTTATGTGTCAGATAGTGACAGACATTTTATTTACTTATTTACATTACTGAGGTAAGGCAGTTTTGCTACATAGAGGAAAGTTTTTCCTGCTTCTTTTGCTGAATGGGAGCAAATGAGGCTGGCCTTGATCAGCCTTTGCCTTGTGACATAGGTTGCATTGAGGGAGAGTGCCAAGCCCACAATAAGCCACCAAACATTTTGGCTGCAATACTGTAATGCTATTGAAATAGAATGTGACAGATTCCATTCAGTGGAAGCATCAGGAGGTTCTCCCCCAAACAATATAATTTCAGAAGAGGCAATGGATTTACTGTAACTTACAAGAAAGTAGTTGGGCTGGACTTGCTAATTTATGGATGGAACATTGAAAGATTGGATTTTTTAAAAAGTTGATTGATAGAAAGATTCTCCCTCCCCCATCCCTCCTGCCCTCCTTCTCACGGATGGATGCATGTTTATTGCTTTTACTAATAATTCAAGACTGTAAACATATCCAGCACACCTCCCTCCTCCTAGTGTCCCCATAACAACAATCCTATTAGTAAGGTGGACAGCCATGAGAAAGAGAGATAGTGAATGCTGACTTCCATGCTAATGCAGGACTTGAACTCATGGTCTACCTTTCTAACCTGGTGCCTTTAACTACTAGACCAAATTGGCATTCTATCAAGTACTGCTATCTTGATATCACTATCAAATATTGGCAGGAGTGGCTAGGTGGAGAAACAAGGGCTAATCAATGGAAATCACACATTATTGAAATCCTTCCCTTTGAGAAAAACGATTGGCACCTGTGGGACAAGTAAAGATGCATGGAGTCCACAGATATGGGGCCATAACCCATACAGAACATAGTCCATGAAAATTTGAATTTCTTTTTTTCTGATTTCAGATTGTCTTTCTAATCATTACATGATTCTAGCTTTCAGGAAAAATTAACTAATGGAACTTCCCAAAAATGTTGTGTGCTAGTTACAGGCTGATTATGCATTCCAAAACCTTGGATCTCACTAACAAATACTTGGTATGTGAATTAAAGGTAGGAAATGGTATATGATAAATGTGATATAGGATCCTTGGCATGAAACTGCTTTCTTTTCCACCAAAGTATAAATAAACCCCAGTCTATTTATTTATTACATCCAAACAATTCCTATCAGATATTGTTTCCTGTGTCAGCCTCAGTCTTTCAGTCCATGATTCAGTACATTATTTTTTTTTTTAGAAAAATACTTTTAATGATGATAAGTGCACCAAAGATCTTTTTCCTTTTGATCTGAATGTAAAAAAGAATTCTAAAACTCAATGGAACTCTTAAGTGTATATATGCTTGATTGATTAGATTATACAATGCTGACAAGTTCTTTTACAATTTTGAGGATCTAAGTTTAAATGCCAGTGAACTCTTTGGGCTACCCATATCTTCTATATCCATGTCTAGGGATTACCTCTCTGAAAATGAAAACTAAACTTTAACATTACTGTTCACAGTATGAGGATTGCAGTTCACACTACAATTATTAGAATGGGTCATTAGAACTAGGTCATTAGAATTGATTTAGACTTTTAATCTCTTAACAATATGCTGGTCCTTATTTTAGGCCAACATATTTGGATTACAAATCTGGATCATATTTAAATGATCTTTATTCCTCGCATGCCATCGAGGGATGATCCAGATTTCTGTAGCACAGATATGGTAGACCTACTTTAAGATGTCTTTAGCAACTAGACTAGAGTTTGAATCCTTTATATAACAGCACTTCCAGAATCAACCTAGTAGGCTCTGGTTGAATAGTTTCCTAGTTTCTTTTTCTCACCATATTTCATTTTACATTTTCTAGATTTTATTTTCCAGGCAGTCTAGTAACGGTATTTTTTTCTCCTTTTTCTCTTGCAAATCTATATCCAAAGTGGTAAATTATTGACTTCAATTAGCTTATTGTATTTAAACTCAAACCCAAAAATATGTTTACATGGAAAGACCCAGTTAGATCAATGTGAATGAAGTTTCATTTAACTGAAACAATTTACCAGGGCTCCATCCTAAAAGTTGTCTGGAGAACCATACTTCCACTACTAAGTAAACTACTTATTCCATATATATTCCATATATATGGAATAAGAAGTAGCATACCCAAATCATAACGGAGTCTTTGTAGGGGGGAAAAGTGAAGTATAAATCAATAGCACTTTGTCTATATGCAAAGCTCATTTTTATTCACATTCATTAGCAGAAACATAAATCATTTCTCTGTACTTCAAGTTAATATGAGGAATTTTAGGCAATCCCTGACAGCAAAATCTGATTGCACATTAAAATTAAACTAAATAAATAAATAAAAACCCAAGGTATGAAAATGTAAGGATTAAAACTATGTCACATGAAAGTTCCGCCTCATTAGTCTAGATAGATTAGTGTGGGGTATAATAAATTAATGTAATTTTACAAGTTCTATAAAAGGTCTTATTTTCTTATTTTACACCCATACATTCCTAATTTTGGACATTGGTTTAAATTAAGCATAAGTTAGCCTCTTTTCCTTTCTTTTCACCTGCTTTGCCTAAGTAGAAAGATGGGAATAGAAAAGTGTAGTAATCATGCATGGTTTAAAAGAAACAACTAAAATGCCATATTGTGGTTAGAGGATTTTCACTTAAGAGGATTCTGATGGTGTGGATTGGGCAGGGTGTGAGGGAAGGATTTAAATGCTTTCAAAAAAATCAATGAAAACTAATTCAGCATTTTATTATGGAAACTAACTTAGAAATGCTTCTCTAAGCAAAGGTATCTGAATATCTTCAGTCTTAACCACAAATCCTGCATTTTATCATAATCCATCTCTTTGTTCTTCACTAAAGCCACAATAATCAGATTCAAATATGTGAAAAAGAGGTATTATAATTAAATCTTGTAGAAGAGCATGCACATCATGACAATAACATTTTAATTATATCACTTACATAAAACTGGACACAGGTATTTGGTCAGATCTAAAAAGTGCCCTGAACAATTAGGGCAAATCAGAGGACACATAATAATATTCAATTTTTACAAATGTTTGGAATATTTCATTGTATAAGACTATAAATGAAGTGACTTTGACTGGACTATACTGGGATGGTTCCTATTTGTAAGCTCCATCACTGTCTAGTTTTCATATTCTTTTAGCTACCAAAAGAACCTGGATTCCTATCAACTAAAGAAAATGAGGGCAAATATAGAGTTTTGGTTAAGGTGTTGGATTAGGAGCTAGAAGATCCATATTCTAATCCACTTTGGCTATGGAAGCTGACTCTGTCAGTGACTCTGTCTTAGTTCAATTTAGATATTATGGAAAGGTAGGTGAGAGAGCCTTGAGTGTCCCAAACAAAAGCCAGAATATTAAAGAAAAAAATGCAAACAGGGTCTCATAGCTTGGACAGTTCTTAAATGCACTTTGCATTATGGTACACGAAGAGGTGCATATGTGCTAAAATATACTCACTTTATGTCTTGTATTTTCGTATGACTCTTGTATTTAAAAATGAGTTCAGACAAGTATAGGAATAGAAACTCAGGCAGAGATCTAAGTAATATATATCTTCATCATTAGGAACACAGAAATCAATAATGAAGAGTAATGCTGGTGAGTATAAAATATCTGCCATCATACATCTAAATTAGGAGAGCTTCTTGGTTACATAAGTGAGATAAGGTTAGTCCTAAACTTTGGAACTAAGCCAGGAATATTGTATTTATGTTAGACTATGAATGAATTAGAGTAAAGGTAGAGTAAGACTCTTCATTCCTGTATCCAACTTATATATTTTGGTTGAAGGAGAACATGATGGAATGGTTAAATTGTTAAACTGATTGTTCACATGCACTGTAATTGGGGGGCTCTCTCAAGGTCATGCATGGCTGCTGCATATTGGGGATTAATATTCATTTCACAGAGTCTGTGAACTTCATTCATCCTGAGGCTCAGTGGCTTAGGATTTTCAATTCACAAATTTCATTCCCTCCAACGTGAATGGCTGTTATTGGATTATCTCCCATCACAGAAATGCCATGTCTTCATGACCTCTCCAGTGTTATGAATCCTGGTATCTAAATATATGACTCCTGTTTTTGGCAAGTTCCTTCTGTCTCAGTTTGTCCATTAGAACCATATGGATCTTAAAAAAAGGTGCAAAGCAAATAAATACAATACTGGATCTGAATACAATACTGGATCTGGATCTATATTTGTTTTTTCCAAAGTTGGAAAAACAAATATAAAAACAAAAATATCCAGATTCCACAAAGCTCTTCATCACACAGAATGTAAAGATTTCAGAACCATAGAAGTATAAGCACGGAGAATGGAGCTATTGCTCATACATTTGACCAAAGATTTTGCTTTTGTGACAAAATATCATTTGTTCTGCCCTCTGATGCCATTGCTGAAGTTTAGCAGATCAAGTCCTCTAGGGGAAAGATTATCCAAAAAGGGTATTAGGGTATTTACTTGAATGCAAAATGTTCCTGGTTCAAACCATGGTCTGACTGGAAAATACTCTGTATTAAGACACTGAAGTTGCTATAAATCTGTGCAAACATAGTTATTTCACATACATAATTATTACTTGGCTGGATTCTGCATAATATTTTCATTTCTTTTTGATCTAGAGCAGTATTTCTCAACCTTGGCAACTTGAATATTTGTAGGCTTCAACTCCAGAAATCCCCAGCCAGCATGCTGGAGGAGGGAATTCTGGGTGTTGAAGTCCACACATCTTTAAATTGCCAAGGAGCAAGGACCTCATCCACAGCAATGGTAAACTAGCTTCTGCTTGAGGAACTTTAGCATGAACCTATCATCCCTTTTTTAACTACAACCCCATAGTTGATCTGCTTATTAATATTTAATTAATATTCATACCTATAACTTTAATATATGAGGTCCCTCCTTCTTGTAATGTGATAATCTTTCATATATTTGAAGAAAAATCATGCTTCCCTTTAATCTTCTGTTCTCTGAAGAAAAGCTACTCTGATCCTTCAACCTTTCCTCAGAGATCTTCCCCCTCCCAAAGATATTCCAGTTTGTCTACATCCTTTTAAACTGTGTTGCTCACAATACTCCCATGAGGTTTGACTAAAGGGGAACAAATGGTGTTATTATTTCCAATAAGTTGAAAACTAAGTTCTAAATTATCATAAAGCAACCTAAAAATTCTACTTCCCTTTTTTGACAGCTGTTTCATATTCTACACTGCTCATGTAGAATAGAGTTTCTCAATCTCAGCAACTTTAAGATGTGTGGACCTCAATTCCCAGAATTCACCAGCTATTCTTCCTGGCTGAGGAATTTTGGTAGTTGAAGCCCACATATTTTAAAATTCCTGAGGTTGAGAATCACTGATGTTGTGTTTGTGATCATCAAGAAACCTTTCATACATGGGCTTCTGCAGAGGTTTCATACTGTCATCATGCTCCACTCCTTTTATACAGTGTGTGTGTTATGTCACACTACATGTACACAAGGACAGAGTTTCTGTTGCAATGCTGCTTTTGACATTCTGCCTTCTTTCACCCTGCTAAGGCCATTGTTTTCACATGTGTTATTGCTAAATCAGATATCTATAGTTCTATATCTCTGTATTTTCATGAAATAATGAATATCAGGATGATATGGACAGTTTCCTCTAAAGTGCCATTACTTACATTTTATTGGTGAATATTTCGCTATTAGTTAAGATCAAGTTAGTTGGTCTGGTTCCCCCACTTTCTGAAACATAACATACTCTATTCCACAAATTATTGGTCTCTATATATAAGAAACTGACGCATAGATCTAACTAAGACCAACTAAAATTAAGATATTTCACTTATAAATTCATCCATCCTTTCTCTCATTCTCATTCTTCCATTCAATATTCACCAATAGATGAACTCTAAGGAACTTTCTGCGCTTTCAATTGTTACAAGGTTATAAAATATAAAGGAAAAAACATGTGCTTTAACTATGTACATGTCTATTATCAATTCTACAAATTCAAAGCATAAAACATTATTTTATTGTGTGGAAGTTACTGTTTTTAAGGATTGGCAGTGATATCTCATCCCTCAGATGAAGCTGAATAGAGTTGCTAGTTTCTTATTTGCTATTCTACTTCATTATTACAGCTGAAAATGCAACCTGAACAAAGAATTAGAACTTGAACAGAACTGTCATGGTAAAATAATTTTTGATTGTCCCAAATAAAATTTGTCTAGACTACTGGGAGAATTCCAGTGGTTAGCTTGAAAATTCATTAGGGTTCTCTTGAATGCAGAGCTTATGGCTAAAGTTCTTGTACTTATACAGGAAGCTAGTCTTTCAGTGTGGAGAGAGAGCGAAAGAGCGAGAGAATGGAAGCATGATGTTCAGGACCATGGAGAGTGCATATTTTAATACGCAACCATTTAAGCATCCCCCTAATCCTGCAGTCTGGAAGCCAAATATTAGATTTAGCTACAGATGCAAACTATGTTTTAACAGTCACACAGATACACTTTGCTCCTCCCAAGTTAATCCAATCCCTAACCTGAAGTGACCTCGAGTAAAACTCCAATTGGGTTAGCATAGAATGGAGAAGGAAACCTTTTTGCCCAATGCAGAAGAAAAATTGGAAATCTGAGTTCTGCTCAATTGGGTAGTTCTGCCCATCATTTCAAATACATCTGCAATCCATTGTGTGTGTGTGTGTGTGTGCGGGGGGAGCGGGGGAGCAAAGACTGAAAATACACCCAGGTTTTCTTATGAGTATTCCTTGCACCAAATTATGAGACTAATATAGTAGATAGAATACAGGGCTGGATTCTGGTCTTACTT
This sequence comes from Bungarus multicinctus, assembly GCA_023653725.1. Classification (NCBI taxonomy): domain Eukaryota; kingdom Metazoa; phylum Chordata; class Lepidosauria; order Squamata; family Elapidae; genus Bungarus; species Bungarus multicinctus. The sequence goes on from CM042840.1 coordinate 102,162,389, forward strand.
TAATTCTAGTATAATGATGGTAGAACAGATCTTTCTATTTTAGCACTGCTAAGCATTAGAGCATTGGAGAGCAACCCATGTCTATTCCTGACTTCTGAAACTTTTTTTTCGTCATTCTACAAGATTTTAGTAATGCAATGTGCCCTTGAATTTAGAGCTATGGTTTATTACTAAATATTAAAATAGTATTTCAAAAATCTTTTTGACAGTGATGTCTGTGCTCAAAACTTTATTTTCACCAACCACACTGCTGGCCATACTGGGTCGAAATATTGAGAATGTTGTCAGCTTTCTATTCCTACTTCTAAATGACCTGGAAATTTTGAATTTTGGCAAACCTCGAAGCAATTACATTTTTATTCATAGTGCTGGAGAGTTTTACACATAATCCAGGGGAGAACTAGTCACATTGATTATTACAGTTTGTTAATGAAGCTTTCAGTGTACTGGTAATCAAGATAGGGTTTGGCCTTTAATCAGTAGAATGACCAGGTAGGGACAAAAATGTAGCAGGCTGACTTAATAATTTTTGAAATAAAAAATATACGATTTTCATGTTAGAAATGTCCCTCTCCCAATAACACTATGAATTCCAGAGTCTAACATAATTTTACACCACTATAGCATGATTAGGGACGCAGTGGCTCAGTGGCTAAGATGCTGAGCTTGTCAATCAGAAAGATTGGCAGTTTGGCAGTTTGAATTCCTAGCGCCGTGTAATGGAGTGAGCTCCTGTTACTTGTCCTGGCTTCTGCCAACCTAGCAGTTTGGAAGCATGTAAAAATGCAAGTAGAAAAATAAGGACCACATTGGTGGGAAGGTAACAGCGTTCCATGTGCCTTTGGCATTTAATCATGCCAGCCACATGACCATGGAGACATCTTCGGACAGCGCTGGCTCTTCGGCTTTGAAACGGAGATGAACACCGCCCCCTAGAGTCAGGAACGACTAGTACATATGTGTGAGGGAAACCTTTACCTTACAGCATGATTCCAAGAAGGTCATAGTGATCTTACCAGGTGCATCAAAAAAAAAAAGTTTAGATAACAGTTGCCAACTGTCTTTTTTTTCTTTAGTCCTCCATGAATGTGCCTCTTTTTTTGTATTGTAAGTCACTTTGACTGCATAGTATTTTTTAAATAATACAAATCTGTTAAGACACACACATTTCCCTAAATAAGTCTTAGTATATGTGCTGATGTTCAAGCCTGCATGTCAGTATGTGTGTTTGAAAGTAGAATGGGAGGGGGATAGGAGGGAAAGAAAAGATGGGAAAGCCTCATGCATGAATTTCCCCCTTGATTTTGGATGCACATACATATATCCACATGCAAGCCAATTCATTCATTATCCCAATTTTTCTTCAAGTGCCTGACAGGGATGAAGTCAGGGTGCATCTTTTCTTATTGCCAGAAGGGACAAGTGTACAGTATCTGGTCCTAGCAATCCTAAATTTTTCAAAAGTGAACTGTACAGTTAGCCATGACATTCAAAGATATCAGGGCAGGCCTGGAAGGGTGTACCCTTGAAGGTGTGTGTGTCTGTGTGTGTGTCTATGTGTGTGTGTGTGTGAAGCACATTTCTTAGGTAAAGATAGGAAGTCACCCTGAAAATAAGAAACAGTCCATTACAAACATTCCAGAGGATGATGATCCCTTCTAAAATTGCTATTTCCCCAGAAGGAGAGAACTGTCATAGTTATAGATAGATTTCATATTTAATTATCTATCTCACGCCATTGGGCTGCCATTAATACCATTAAAAGCCTGCTGCCCTGTTTCACTTTGGTAGAGAAACATATCTGTTACACCATCAAAGCATATTATAGCATGCAAGCTGAAACTTACAAGAGTAATAACACCAGTTTCTATCAAGGCCAGTGGCCTTTGCAACAAGTTAAAGTTTTTCCTTGGAGAGAAATAGCTTTTCCTTGGAGAGAAATAGCACCGGGTGTTGTCTCTGTTCTGGTGACATCACACTCCCAAACTCCCGACAATCTTTCCCCATGGTTTCCTTTCTTTGTTAAATAAGACTGTTAAAATCAGAAGCCGTGAATTGGTAGACTCTAATTTGACAGGCAAAATAACATAACATATAGTAGACATGACCGCATCTCTATATGCCAAGAGAGGTTTTTCTGAAAAGACACATCATCTTTATACATTCTGAAGTACTTTGGCAGGGCTAATTTCTATACTACGACTCCTACAAACTAAAATTCTAAACATCATGGAATATCAACCTTGTTAATTTCCACAATGCCTTGTTAAAGTGTGATTATAGGACTTTTAAGAAATATCAGCACTCCATCACTGATTATAGTGCCATTTTTCATACAACATCCATGGCTGACATTGGCAATGTTCTGTGTATGAGTGCAGAGCCTTAACATCATCAAGTAGCAGAGAGACAAAATGTCCAATGTAAACAAAAGAGATTTAGTCAGCTTTCAAAAGCCCTCTAGAGAGACCAGCAAGCACAGAGGAGATTCTCTAGGCTGGGAGTGCCACTAAGCAAGTGACACAACAAAAACAGGCCTGAATTCTAATTCCATGAGAAAGAAAGAAATATCAGCAGAGACTTTATACTTCATTCTGACCTTAAAAATGCAGAATTCAGTATAAAAAGTGTCTTTAATGAAACGTAGGATTCATGCAGATTTCTGATACAGAATTGCAGCGAGCTTCAATACTAGGCAAATATTATTTGAACTGTGTTCTCATTGTATTATCCAGGGAGGAACTGAGTATTACGTTTCAAAAGAACAAAGGTGGGATGAGAATCTGGCCTTGTGTGTTGGAAAAAAAAATGGGTTCTTTAATTATACGTTTGTCAAGATAAGGCACAATTAAAACAATCAAGGTTGTCTGCAGGAAGACAAAAAGTCAAGATACCACTCCAACACAACTGAAGCCTTGTTCCCACTTATATGTGATGCTTATTTAAAAAAAGAGATCGAACTTTAGTGGCTACCCTCTTGACTTTGTTGCCTCTTTCCCATGGAAACCCTTGGCAAAAGCCATTGATTTGTGCTCAGAAATGTTTTTCTTCTTTACATACTTCAATGCAATATCTGGTTGGAAGCAGTTCTTAAGATAACCTTTTCCAATATTGTGCCCTCCAAAAGTATAGGGTAGGGATTAAGAAAGTTAACTGCATCTGGAGAACCCCAACTCTGGATGGTGTGTCTTTATCTTTGTTCAGTTGCCTGTAACACCCATATATGTCTTTCATCTCCTCTCGTTACACAAATTTTATAACTTTTGAAATCAGAAATGACATATTGATGATGAAATGTGCAGTCTTTATCTAGCCAACAGTTGGCAGTGGGGTTGGGAAATGGCGTTCCTTAGGTTTCTTTCTGTTGGAAGAAAATATCCCATGAAACAATCTAGGACTGAAATTACTACTAACACTTGATCTTTCAACTATTTACAAGTTTGATGTACCAGTATTAATTCAGGGCCAAGTTCTTTCTTCTATTTCTTTCACAGATAGCAACTTCCTTCTGGCCAACGCACAAGTACATCGTGGCTTCCCCATTGTCTATTGCTCAGATGGATTCTGTGACCTCACTGGTTTTGCCCGAACAGAAGTCATGCAGAAAAACTGCAGCTGCCGCTTCCTTTATGGTAGTGAGACCAATGAAGCAGTTCTGCAACGCATTGAGAAAGTGTTGGAAGGAAAGCAGGAATACCAGACAGAAGTCTGCTTCTACAAGAAGGGCGGTGAGTTTTGGGAAGCTCTTTTGGGTGGCTCTCCTGTCCTTCAGAATGTGATTCCAGAGGATATGACAACAGTAGGTTTCAGGATGGAACTTGAGGAATGAGGTCAAAATTTTATCTGATATATCCTACACATTTACCATGAATGCAGAAGTGCAGAATTACTTATGTCCTTTATGCAAAATAAGAGCCCAGTACATTGTTTTCTATGAATTTTGCAACTGCAGAAACAGTTAGTGGTTACCTAAGTCAGGATTCTCAAAATATTAGCCTTCATATTTTAAAGGGAAAGTTTTTAATCTGTAAGTCTGCCTGACAGCCAATATACTGCTTTTGTTGGTAACTTGACAGAGATGATGATGATGATAATGATGATGATGAAGAAGATGATTGCAATACATTTTAAAATGTTCAGTTGAGTTTCATGTTTAATGAATAAAAGGTAATGATGAAGATGATAATGATAATAATAATATAACTATAGGATGAACTATAGAATGGGAGGGAGGATGGATAGGGAAATGGTTTGTAAATATTGAAGTGCAGAGCAATTTAAAGATAGCTTGCCATAAAAGATATTTATCAAGTGCATCCAAAGCAGAACATAGATTGCCTAAATTTTGAGGTGGAGATAAGGTTTCCAGATCTTTTCTGTCTTTCTTTTTTGGGGGGTTGGGTTTTAGAATTTAATCTCCCCCTTCCCACTAAGGCTGCATTAGAGCATAAGCCTGAAGAAGTAGATTTACCTTCAGGAACTCCATAACCATAACCATCTCTGGAAAATCCCATTAAAGGAAGGGCAGTTCCCTGACTAATGCTGATGGGAGCTTCCATGTGTGAGCCTGAGAATGCCAGCCAGAAGACAAATTCCTGGTGATGGAGCTCCTCGCTATTGGTATTGGGAGGCTTCTGTAGAACCCAAATCCTTTTAGATGACAGAATTGGAAAGATGCTCTATAAGTGGATTATTTAAATTGAAGAATACACAGTGTCCTGGAGTATAATAGGGCAATGCAGGATGCACAATTAATTGGTTTTCCCCACAGCTGTAGGAAGCAAAGTATTTCCAGTGGAATGCCAAAACAGTGTTCCAGTATTAACCCAGGATACCCATATTCTTTAGAGGCAATTTGAGAGATGGGTTTTGTGGCTTCTTAAATGACAAAGCCACTAAGCGCTTGGGCTTTGCAAACCTCTGAAATGAATTCTCAGTGTGGCTGTTCTTAATCCATCCTGGTGCCAAAAGCAATGATTATTTCACCTCTGTGCTATATTTGGAGTTGAAGGATATATGCAAAGATAAGCAGGATGCTTCCCTTCCAGATGTTTTAACTACAGCTTCTATAATCCATTGTCATTAAAGTGTTGGCTGTGTTTGAAAGGAATTATAGTCCAAAAACATCTGGAAAGGCAGACAGAGATTCAGTTTTATTGGCAGCCATTCTTTTGTAATCTATATTTTATGAGGTAATCAAATGCCCATAAAACGGACATTTTGCTGCAGATAATAGGTTGAGTCTCACTGGATTTCTAAGTAGCTACAAGTTTCCAGACACCTAAACCTTTTTCCTTCTCCCCACCTTACACAGACACAAACAAAACAATACAAAGTAAGGAAAAGAAAAAATAAACACATAAAAAAGAAAGCTAAAAATTCAACAAAGGAAAAACAAAGAAAAAAAAGGAAAAAGAATAAAAAATAGTTTCCAATTTTCTTTACAGAGTTGTAAATACAATTATAAATTTATTCTCTTGCAACAAAACACATCATAAATATATGTTCATTTTTTTCTGATTTATCCAAAATGTTAGCATTAACATTTCATGCAATAAGTTAAACCTTTTCCACTTAGCAATAAATATAGATATGGTATTGTCTTTTCTCTGTTCAAATAAGTCAATTTAATCCAACAAGTTCCATCATCTTTACCAAGGAAATCTTCCATTGGGCATAATGTTGAACTTTCTCTCTTTGAACATAAAATAATTGAACTGCAGTTATCATGTACAACAGCAAAATTCCTTGACTTTTTTCCAATTTTTCTATCAATCCCAAAAGAAAAACCTCTGATTTCAATTGTATAAAATTCTCTGAATCGAAAATTTTCTAGCTTTTTTACATGTCAACCAAACCTGAAAAGAGTCTCTTCTTTTCCAACACATTTCCGATATAAATTTGAACTGCCTTTATACATTCTAGACAATTTCATTGGTGACATAGATCAACGGTACATGTAAGCTTTCTTTAGGATTATAACACAGAAATTTACAGTGTAAATTTCAATCCTTTTCTATTCTTCCATTTGTATATTATAACTAAAAATTGTAAGCCACTTTATTATATATTCTTTCATTTGTTTTTCTGTTTCAAATTTTAGCAATTACATATTCATCATATTTACATTATTCTATTTCAAATTCAGTCTTACATTCTTCAAATCTATGAATTCTTTCATCTATGTTAAATCTTTCTAATAATTTTAAATAAGTAAGCCAACTATATACCTCTGCCACCAGCTCTTCGCATGTATGTTTTCAATCTTCCTTTTTAAAAATCATTAATAAAAATTATGTACATATAGATATTAAAAAAGAGACCTGACCATTGCCTTAATAAAGTGCTTAAAAGAAAATGATTTATCATCATCATTGTTATGTCTATTTATCTACTGGATTACTTTCTGGTGTTTGAAATAAGATCAAGTTACAACTACAATATTTTTTTAATCTATGGAAAGTATGGATATGGATGCCTATCTTATATGCCTAAGATTGCTCTGAATCATCCCAATTCAGAGTAATCTTTAGTATATAAGATGGGCATATGCATCATCATATCAGCTTACAGAAAAAAGCAAATCAGAAGCAATTCAACATTTGGAAGAAAAGCTATATGTATATTATACCATACCGCAATTTCGCAAACAAATCTGTATCAGAATCCCTTAATCTTCTGAATCTATTGCCTGAAGCAACAGCCAAATCTTAACTGCTTTCTGGAAGTCAAAAAGGTTTTAGGCTGTTGAATTTGAGAGGAAATTTCTATTCTATAGAGCAGGCACCATAACAGAGAAGGCATGATTTCCCAACCGTCCAAAATTATACTATTTATCAAAGGGGACCTGGAGTTGGCCCAACTTGTCAGAGCTGGTGGTCTGGACAAAGACCATTGAAAACAGATGATAGTGTGAGATTAGGGTTGTTGTTTTTTCCCTCTTTGGTTTAGGAACAGCCTTTTGGTGCCTGCTGGATATTGTCCCTATCAAGAATGAGAAAAGCGAAGTGGTCCTTTTCCTCTTCTCCTTCAAAGATATTACCAAAAGTCGTGGGAAGAATCATCTCAGTGAAAAAAAGGAAGGTAAGGATGTTTGGAGGCAAAACAGTCTCAAGAAACAGGGGACTGAATTAATATATAATGAAATAATCAGCTTGTTTTTAGTCCATATAACCTTTGCAAATGCTTACTAGTAAATAATTTAATTTGATTTCCCTGTTAATTTGCAACTAAAGAATAAGGCATGAAATTGCTGTTAAATGCTTCATTAAAATATACATTTCTAAAAATATTCTCAAAGACTGAAATTCTATGTGCATCTTACCAGTGAAAGCAATAGTGGAAATTATAGATTCAAACGATATTTTGATTGGCTAGTCAGAAGAACAATTTGGAAAGCTAATTGAGTTAACAGGGTATTTTTTTTTTTACTGAAACTCCATTAAAATATGCCAAGCAAAGAAATATTTAATTAGATTAAATCAAAGAAGCTCCTATATCAGAGGATGAAGTAAAGCCATTAGTAATCAGCATACAGGACAACAAGGATGGACTAACCAAAATAGCTTCAAGGAAGATATCTATTTTCAATAGTACGTTGGGTTTAATAGACATACATACAGTAGTCACATTTATCTTATTTTTGCATTAGAATTCTGCTAGGAAAAGCATGGTAATTAGCTCACATGTAATATGTATGTAATGCATACAGTTAATGTTCCTTTTCATCCAGTTTGCTTTTTAAGAAGATGATCTAGTTTAACTATTGATAATTATTGAGGAACCTTGCATGATAATCCTCCTCCTTCCTGAATTGTTCATTTCACTTAGAAAGATGCCCTGTGGCTAGCAGCTGTGGGAACCTTTCACAAATCTCTTGATAGAAATTCTCAGTGATAGGAAGAACTGGCCTGGAGATAGAAGACAGACAGATAGATAAAATTCTGAAACCAGCATTTTAGAATGAGGTAGTGAGATCAAGGGACAATGATAGCTCTAGTTGAAAAAGGAAACAAGTTAGAATGGCTAATTTGAAGGAACCACCACATACAAGCACTTCATGTTTGATAACTGGTGCTGTACAATGATTCCAGTCTTACTTTTATTTTTCTTTTCCAGAAAAGTATCACTGCAAGAAGGCAAGGAGTTCCCACTTGTGGGTGACCAGGAAACAGGGACGAACTGCTTTGCACCATCTCACCAGGCAGTTTAACAAGAAGGAAGGGACCGAGATGAAGATAAACAGTGTAAAGTTATTACCTACTTTCTTACCTCTTATTTCTGGGCAAGGGAGATGTTAAGGCTTCCTTGAGTCCAACTATATGACTATCTTCATGGTTGTAGTTGAATATAACCATGAAGATAGTAACATAGTTTTACCATTATTATATCCAAAAATCATCTTTCTTTGTTCAATTCTTTAGAATTGTCCAATGCCAAAGTGAGAGGAGATTCTAGGATAGGACAGTGTCTATGGAGCAGTAGATATAAAAAACTTGGAATAAGGCAAGTTTGGCATTGCAACCCATGCCTGACCACTGCGCTGAATGCATATAGGGACAGGACTTTGATCACAACACAGCACTTGTCATCTTGTAGATTTTGATGCCCAAGAGAATATAGCTTGTGGTCTCTGTTATATTTTAGCACTACAGATCATCTGGCACAGAGGATATTTTGATGGGGAGGACAATTCTCTTTAAAGGCTTAATAGCTTTTAATGTAGGGCCATTCCCATACAATCTCCTAACAGAACTCAATCTCCAAAGAGATATGAATTGGGAGATATAAATTGGGGTAAGCATAGGGTCTGTTGTGTGTTTAATAGCAGTAAGACTTGCATTGAAGAAGCTTTAACTTCTGCTAAAACTCACCTGTACAGCTAAAGCAGTTCATTGTGAAGAGAAGCAATCCTTCTTGGTATTAAAGGGAACTTCATAGAGGTTCCCCTTAAAAGTCATTTCATGGCACCAAAGCAAGATGGTTTTCCTATCCAACTAGGATCACGTGTGTTGTACAGAAGTGAGGGGGACTGCTCTACCCTTCCCAAGCAACACACTCTGTTATATGTGATAGATATGCTATACTATACTATAGATATGCTATACTATAACTCCAGTAACATCCCTAAGTTAAATCACCTATAAATTACTAAATTTCAGTTACAGTTATTGGTGTTTGTATGTGTGTACAGGCTGAAAGAGAAGAAAAAGTTATACTTTGGCATAGTTGTACTTCATATCATATATTCCATGTTACACTGAAATGCAATAAGATGGCAGGAGTTCAGCCAGAGTCTTCTGCAAATGGCAAAGTCAGCATTTTAGCTTCCTTTCTAGAGCTCTTCTTTCTTGTTTTCAGTGGAACTTGTTGTGGAGAATGGAGAAGGTCTTGCTTGCTCCTAAACTGCATACAGAGAAATGGACATGCTATCTGGCAATGCAATTGAGGTGCAGCCAGAAAAATACATCTGGGTGTTCTAGGATGGATTCTCATAGCTGCTAGAAAACCATCCTGTGTATCTAACAATCCAGATTTTTGCTTTTCTCATTTCCCACTCAGAGAACGCCTTGACAGCTGCTCCCTCCTGATCTAAGATCAGGACAGATTAAAAGGCTTTGGTCTATTTGAGAGAAGTGGTTGGATGTTGGGAGGGAGGAGAGTTAGTTGAAGAACTGCCCAAGCCGCTGTCTATTCCAGCTACAAGCTGGGTAACTCCTTTCTCTGCCATGAGAAAATCTGTATTTACTAAACTTTGTTCTGGGGCAGGGGATGCTGATCCTCATCCACAGTGGTGGGGATGTGCACATGTATGTACATGCTGAAGAGTTTTGGAAGAGAATTTATAGAAAGAAAGAAAGAAATCTATAGAAAAGTGGCCCCCAAAGTATTATAGTGGTAGTAGAAAAAGTAGGAGAACAATACCCTGTTTCCCTCTGCTTTTCATATATGAGAAATATTTAGATGCTTGTAATGTGAAATGATTGGCAGCGACACAAAAAAAGTAGTAGCCCAATATTATTACTAGGAAGTAACTTCTTGGTTCTCACACCTTCCTTCCTTTTTTCCCTCTTTGTTTTCCTTCTCATCATAGATGAGTGATGGCCAGTAACTAGATCTTGATGATTTATAATAACTTGCAACTATAGTACTTCAAACTAATATAGCCAACTTACATTTTCTTTTTCCTTGTTTAAATATTTATTGCATGAGATTGAGAAAATAGGAGAAACAGATGGAAGGGACAAAATGTGTATGAGAGAAAAAATTTACATATGCAGTTAAAAATATTTAAATTCTCCAGAATGCTTTTAAGTCATCATTTCCTTGGTTCATTTTGTATGAAGGGAGCTCTCTGGTGGCTTACAACACTTTATAATGTTTGACTTTATTTATATATATACAAGCTGAACAATGAAGAGACAGATAATATACTCTGCTTGCTGGTAAGAAATATACTGCCTCCATCAAATTCCCTACAGAGGAAGCAGCTAGATACATTTAGAAGGTTTAAATTTTCAGAGCAAAACATTATTTGTAATTCTCAACCTATTTATAGTCTTTTATTTCTTTATAGCAGACACTCATCCATCTCTTTCCAGAAAGGTATGGGCAAATATATTACATTTCCTATAAATAGCTCCTTTTATTTAAAAAAAGGAACTATGTTCTAAACCTTCTGGACTATTCATCTGTGATTTCCTTGAACAATAGAGGAAATTAGGATGTTGGGCCACTGCTAAGGAATCTTATGTATATTAATATTCCAAGCCTTAGAAAAATTCAGATTAGTTGACAACAGTGCTTAACTTCAGGAGTTGGATCTTAATTCCTTTCTCAATTTCCTTTAGAATTAAGTGTAACTTGTGCGGGTGAGTGCTCAGAAAGTAAAACAGCTTTGATGTGGATTTTCATTGATTATTTTTAATTGGGATGTCTAAAACATAATGTATCAACTATTTTGAACATCTTATTTTTGAAACAAGACAACAGAGTATAGTGTATTCTTAACACTTTTTAATTGTCTTCTGCAATGTTGTTTATAAAGACCACCTGATAATCAGAATAGGTTGGTTTGGGAGATTTCATTCTCAAGATCTTACTAACCATCATGAAAGGTGTCACAAAGCACTCATAGATAAAACTTATTTAAATATTGCAGGATCAGTCTACATTCAACTGATGTCCTAAGCACATACCAACAATGGTAACTCATGAAGCAGCAACTTTTTATGCCATAAGAAGGAAACAAATATGATACCTAAAACATTTTGAAACTAAACTTTTAAACTTTAGTCACTCACCATGACAAAGAAAAAATCATGCAAATTAAAGTGGAACTCAGCAAATAAGGACAATTACAAACCCTTGGATTAAGACAAATGTGGCAGTAAAAGAGTTAAGGGCATAGTAGCCAGGAGAAAAAACTCTTTGATGCCCCCTTCCTTTGGTGCCCTAAGCATGTGGTTATTTTGCTAAATGGTTAATTCAGGACTAAACTGTTGAGTATTTTCAGTGGAAGATGAAGTGAAGGGAGATACTAGACCAGTCAAGTTGGATTCCATCTGTCCTGAAACCTTCTTCCTCTGAAACAATGGGCTGTCACATGACTGCTTGAGCAAGGGATCACAGAAGACTTAGCAAGGTACTTGTATATGTGTCTCCTTACGTCTTGACATTATAAACTGTCCTGTCCTGCCTAAATGAACCAAGGAAAGCAAAATGATGGACCCATCCCTGTTTTGTGTAACCAATATAAAAGTTAGAAAACTTGGCATGAGTGTATCAGATTGTACATCTATTGTTCACCAATGCAAGATGTAAAGTTTTCCAGTTTAACATTTTTTATTAGATTATAAGATAAAATACAAAATACAAAAGTAAATAGGAAGACTCGTGGGGGGCGGGGCAAGTGAGGAGAAAATGGGGAAAAAGAAAGAAGACACATTTACTTCTGACTCCCTCTGTTGCAGTAAAAAAAAAAAACATTAGCATCAAACTACAACTTTTTATTTTTCCACAATAATATAAACTAGTCATTTCTATAAAAACATATCAGTCTAATTGGTAAAACCCAAATTAAAAGTTTCATTTTTTTCCCACTTCAAACATGAAGTTCAGAAGTGGTCTTCATGTGGAAACAAAGGTGCTCATATTCTTTCCTTTAATCAAAACAGTCAATTTAGCCATTTCTGCCAACTCCATCAGCTACTATAACCATGTGTCCATAGTGGAAATCAAAGTGTCCTTCCATTTTGGTGTATATAATAGCCTTGCTGCTATCAACATATATAAGATCAAAGTTCCATTTTTTTTATTCCAAGTCTTTTTCCATTAAACCCAAAAGAAAAGTTTCTGGTTTCATTTTTTTTTTTTGATCTTGAGAATTTTCTGTATTACAATATGAATCTTTCTTTACTCCAAAATTTCTTTCCTTTATCACATGTCCACCATAATTGGTAAAAAGTTCCTTCTTTACTTTTACACTTCCAACATTCATTTGAAATGCCTTTATACATTCTGGATAAGTTAGCTAAATACCGGTTAAATACCGGTGATACATCATCTTATAAAAAATTTCTTTTAAATTATAGTTTAATGTAAATTTTAAACATTTCATCCTCATATGTTCCCATTGTTCAAGCATCACATTATATCCAAAATTCCTTGCCCATTGAATCATAAAATGTTTTACATGTTCAGTTTCCAAATTCAATTTTAATAACATTTTATAAACCTAAGTTCATCACTACCACATAGTAAGATTTCCAATTCATTTTTAGCAAAAATCAAAACTACAACTTTTTTTATCTGATTTAAATCATTCTTTCAGTTGTTGATATGTAAACCAATGGCAAACATAACATTTACATGATGTAAAGTTTTCTTCAAGGCAGGTGATAGGATGGCACTCCATCATTCATATTTAAATGTTGATTTGTTGGAACAACTTGACTTCCTTAAGATAAATTCCAATTGCTGGACTTTTGTGTCTTACTTCTAAGAGCCGATCTTTTTCATCCATCTCCAAAGCTCAGGCAGATACACATTGACTTGGGTTAAACTCTCAGCAAATTGTTGGCTTATTTGAACAACTGCTCATGTTATCTGAGAGATGCATATGATGTGGAAGAAGTTTCACATGATTTGCTTAGTTATATCTCTACCAGTTCTTCTAGGAGCATCTAAATCATGCTCCTACTGGATGAAGACCTCATGTGGCTCATCTAGATGTCATTCTGTTAGTTTCTGTACCACTTAGGTTGCAATAGAATTCAGCTACTACCACTCTTGCTTTGGCACATATCCAATGTTGCTGCTACTTGACTTACTTACTAATTCAGCTAAGTCAGAAAGAATGTGCTGTCTCTGAAGCTGCACATCATAGACACCACATCCAACACAGCTGGAATTCTCTGGTCAGCAGACCACAGAAGAGAAAATTGCTCTAATTGTTTCATGCTATTGCCTGTTTGCCTGGAAAGTAAGGGGAATTGCTAAGGGGAAGTTGAACTTCACAGAAGTGTATTTGCATGTATTTGCACATATATATATCGTAAGTATATTTGCCTTTTAAAAAAAGCACATGCATGCAAAGTTATGTGCAGGTGTGAGAACTGCTGTGCTTCAAATATAGGTGTTGGCAAGGCTCAGAAACTGTACAAAGATTGCCAGTAAAATGCTAGTGTTACTTGTTTTGCTGAGGTTGTGTTTTCCCTCTGCTCATGCTCTTTTGGCTGGTTGACATTTAGCTCCAGGACGTCTTTAACAGATGAAATGAATTCTTAGTTTGAAATCTTCTGAAAAATCAACATGAAGAGAACACCAGAGCTTATTCAGAATGCATTTATTGTAGTAATCTACATTCATCAGATGTAGTAATTTTTGAAAAAATATCTCAGTGATTGTTTGGACTGAATTTTGCCTCTTCAATAGCTATGATGGAAGGTACCAACTACTTGCTAATAGAAAAAAATACTAAATAAATAGTTCTTTTTGCTACATATTAGGTTTATGAATTCAGAACAAGAATGAAGTAGAGCTACCTGGGATTTTTATCTGTATTTTTTTTCTAGTAGTGCCTTTCATCAAGGTATCTGGTTGGCAGCAATCAACATGGACTAGTAATCCAATTAGAATGAAAAATGAGGAAACAAGAAACTAATGTCAAGTGCTTTTCTGACATGCTCAAAATGTTTTAAATTTTCTTCTGATGTCGCATGGAACATTTTAATAATTTCAAGTTTTGTTTCACGGTAATTTTATCTCTGAGTTGTGCAAGACCTAGCTTTCAAATTTTATTTTTTATCACTTTAGCAATTTTTACTGAAATATGGGAGAACTTACTATATATGAATTAATAATATGAATTATTAATGGCCACCTAAAATTGTGAGCCTAATGATTTACAAATATTCATGCCACAGTAAAAGGAAGAAAGTTCTGAGATTTTGGAAGGAATCGTTCTAACATGGCCTGATATTTTCATAGTGAAAGACACTTCCTCCCCTTTGAATAGCATGTTAATGACGAAAGAGATGGTGACAAGACAAAAAAAAAAAGGAATATCGAAGACACAAACTAAAGTTAATTCATTTAAATTACATGACATAAATTCACAAAAGAAAATAGAATTATATTCTATGCATCACATCACTTTGACTTTTTCATACAATAGAAATTACAGTTTGGTATAGAACTCTGGCTGCTGTTCCTAAGCTTTCCAAAAACTATGTTTAAGAATGCTCAGGTTGAAGACAATTCTACAATTTGTGTGTGGGGGGGAATCTTTTTATTTTATATACTACCCTGTTCTTCTAATTCTCCTCATCTTTCTCCCATTTTTCCTCTCACACAAAATCTTGTCAGGCAAAGCTGGCCCCATCCACTCCAGAAAAGGACACTATTACACAATGCCATTCCCAGGGCTATTTTTCAGCAGGGAAAGGAAGATGTCTTTCCTGCAAAAACTGCTGATTTCAGCCTAGTGCCTATTGTAAGACCGCCGGGAGGCTTCTCGGGAGCTTATGATGTTGGTAGCTGAAATTGCCTTTTGTCTCTTGTCCTCTTCAGGATGTCTTTGAAAACAAGCCCTCAGTGCCAGAATACAAAGTGGCCTATGTACAGAAGTCGCGCTTCATCCTTCTTCATTACAGTATCTTCAAAGCCCTGTGGGACTGGCTCATCCTCCTGGCTACTTTCTATGTGGCAGTAACTGTTCCCTACAATGTCTGCTTCACTGATGCTGAGGAAAGCTTGACAGCTGCCCGCAGTACCATCGTCAGTGACATTGTAGTCGAGATGCTTTTCATTGTTGGTAAGGACTTAAGACTGAGTTGGGGAGAGTCAAGCATATATTTACAATGGGATGAAAAGGATACACTGAGCAGACCTGTGAAATGGGCATCAATGTTTTTAGAACAGAGATCAAATCATGTAGCATTCTTTGTTTCTAGAAACATTCTTTAACCTCAACCACATTGAAATGTATGGACTTCAACTCCCAGAATTCTCTCAACTCACTGGCTATATGAATTCTGGGCAATGAAGTCTTAATTTTGCTGAGTTTGACAAAAGACTGTTCTAGAATAAGTGACAGCAGGGGATCACAACAAGCTTTTTGAGGCTTGTCAAAGGCTACTTTTCAAAAGCAGATAGAGCCAGAATCTCTTTTGGAAAAAGATTTCAAATGGATGCCCTAAGTATTTTCAAGACTTAAGACAACTAAGTTGCTTCTAAAACCTATCAAACCTGAGGAATAAAAAAGGGCCCCACATTTTTATCTACTTTACTTGGGGTTTTTCCCCAAACACAAAAGGGATGATGGTAGACTTAATTTTAACCCAGAGCCATATTTTTGGCCATCTTCCACCTGCTCTATAAATTAATGAAGGGTAAAATATAATAGAAAAGCAAAATTGGTAATGAGTAATTATTACCTTTTTAATAACAGTAGTTAGATCATTAAATTATGCTTGTTCTCTGATTAGAACAATACTGTTATTATCAAATGTCTAGTTATTGACTTAGTACAGTCTTGTACTAGTCCTATGCCTGCAATTGTAATGGAATATATTATCAATAAAGGAGAATATTTGTAGCTCTGGATTGAAATGAGGAGTCCTTGATGTTCTCTGAGCTTGCTTGTTTTCTTACAGATGTTTCATTATCTTTAACTAGGTAACATCATTAGTGCTAGTAAGGAGTGCTGTCTGCTGTCAATTTATATTCTGGTAACTTGTCTGTCTGTGTGGATGGGGTGAGCAGTGATGTATTGCTTACTTCAAGGGTCTTCAAATTTGGCAAGTTTAAGACTTGTGAACTTCAATTCCCAGAATTCCTGAGGTAACATGACTGGAGGAGGAATTCTGGGAGTTGAAGTCCACAAGTCTTAAAGCTATCAAGTTTGAAGACCGCTGTCTTACTTGATTGTAGGTCTGAGGTTGACCTCGGAGTTAATATATGCTGATCTGAGTGCTGATTACTGGTGGAATCTTTTTCTCAAACTAATTAAAACATCTTAAGCAAACCCAAAACCCCAGGAAAAAAAAAAAACAGGAGTTATCTACAACATGCATTGTAAGAACTTCAAAAATCGCTCTGTAGGACAAACAGACAGAAGAATGACAGAACGCATCCATGAAGACATGATGGTAGTCAGAAGACATGATGAAAATTATTTAATTTCACAACATATAGGCAGGCTTAACCATAGTTTCAATTTGGAAAATGTGAAAATCCTAAACCAGGCCAAGTTCAAAAAATGCCAGGGAATTTCTAGAAGCATGGCACTCTGACAAATCAGCCATTAATAGACACATAAACATTAACAACATCTGTAGACTATGCAAAGGAGACAATCAACCAACCCACAACAGAAAAAGACTCCAGCACCTCTCCACCAGTAATCAGCACTCAGATCAGCATAGATTAACTCCAAGATCAACTTCAGATTCACAATCAAGTAAGCAATATCCCTCCGCCACCCACACAGGCAGACAACTCACCAGAATACAAACTGACAACAGACAGCACTCCTCACTAGCACTGATGTTACCTAGTTAAAGGTAATGAAACATCTGCAAGAAAACAAGCTATGGTAGCTCAGAGAGCAGCAAGAATATACTATGTTTGACCATTGAATTATACTTTCAAGTATTACCCCAAATAGCCAGGATGCCCCTATAGAATTTGAATGTTTGACTTGGTGAGGCTTTTCTGTTACAGAATCTTCAGAGTATCACAATTCTCCATGTTTTCAGTATTCCCTATTTGGGAGGAATTGATAGATGATTAAACTAGTGTTAAACAAATTTCAATATGCCAAGAATCGAATTCTAACATTCCATAAAGCTGTGATTCCTAGAAACTGAAGCACAGACTCCAATTTCTACTGCTTATGAGTTTCTTAGACAAGTTGGGCAATATGGTAGAACAGCCATGTGATCTGTGATCCTGTAGAACATGATATCATGGAGAATTGGTATTGGCAAACATGTAAGTGCCCCCTTTTCTTTTTTGACAGATATTGTTTTGAACTTTCGGACCACATATGTTAGTGAATCAGGCCAGGTGGTTTATAATACGCGTTCAATTTGCCTCCACTATGTGGCAACCTGGTTCTTCGTGGACCTAATTGCAGCCTTGCCCTTTGATCTCCTCTATGCCTTCAATGTTCCAGTGGTGAGTGATGCTATACACCTGTTCCTGGCAATAGCAAAAGTACTCCATAAGAAAGGCCCCAGCCAAATGGTGAATTTCCAGAAAGAGAAGCCCATTCAGAGGCACCAGCTTTTAAGCCACATAGCCACCATCAAATGCTTTATAATTGTATAGGTCAAAGATGTTATTTCTGTAAAGTAGAATACACATGATAAAGTGCCAAGATGATGGTATAGAAGGGTGGGTAATATCTAGGAAGACCTTTTTATATTTTTATTAGTTTGTTATAATGTAAATAACAAAATCAAGAAAGAAAAAAGAATAGAGGGACAAAGAAAAAGAAAGAAGAATGTGGTGATTTCCAACTTTTTTCAGTGCAATAGAATACAAAAAAAAAAGGTTACAGCCTCAATCTTTTGCTTTATTTTCTATTTCAACCCATTTCTATAACAAAGTCAATCTAGTCATC
Source organism: Bungarus multicinctus (assembly GCA_023653725.1). Lineage (NCBI taxonomy): Eukaryota > Metazoa > Chordata > Lepidosauria > Squamata > Elapidae > Bungarus > Bungarus multicinctus. The sequence continues at coordinate 102,180,519 of CM042840.1, forward strand.
TTAACCTAAATTATAGTTTCTTTTATTTTCAGTTTTCAAAGTCCAGAGGTGGTTTTCCACTAGAAACATTAGATGGATTATTCTCTTTAATTAAAACTATCAATTTTGCCATCTTTGCCAATTCCATCACCTTTACCATCCATTCTTCCATTGTGTGAATTAGTGTATCTAATATCTAGTAACCCATGGGTAAAAAAAAAAATTCTTTGAACACGTTAAAGGTTTCAAACACAGTGTACTTACAGACATTAATTGCAATGCTCTTGAAGAGCAGGTCATGTTATTAGCTCTTAGAACAGCCAAACATCTGCAGCCAAGCAGCTGCTGCCATTCAGGTGTTCTTTCAATTTGCCTGCCATATTTTTATTTTAGTATGTTCCACTTCATTCATTCTTCCTCTCTACCATTCAGGCCATAGCATTTCATGCTCATTGGACATATTCCCTCCTCACTAGACACGACAACTTTCATGTCTTCTTTAAAACAATGTTATTCAGGAAATCTCTATGTCACCTGGATTTACCAACACATCCCTTTTAATATAATAGTTTGGCTATGTCAAAATTAAGTTGAAAAATCAGTTCATCATTAGTTTATGTGACAGATAACTATATATTTTAAAGACTTCAGTTTTAAGGAGTGTGGCTAGTGTATATGGAAGTGAGGCTCTGGAGGAGGCATATATTTTATATATCAGCTATTTTGCTATTAGAAATAGCTGAAAAATCTACTGCCATTAAGGCCAAAATAAAGCCTTACCATTGTCTCAGAGGTTGGAGAAAAATGACCTAAAACTCTCAACATCTTGCCAGAGTTGAATTTGCGTAGCCAGACATGATGCAGAAAGGGCCTCCTGAAAGTCTCTCACATCCGCAGAGATGAGAGGTTATAGCCTTCTCTCATTCCATAAGGTAGGAATAGCACACACCTTATGAAACAATGTCTGCCAAGAACTTTTATTTCACTATTCCTTCATCACAGCTGATTGCTGATGCCTATTTTGGGTTTTAATAAGGGCTTTAACCTTGCTTTTCTGTAATTACAGTATGTTTTAGGTTTGGTATAGATCCTTCTCCTCTCATTTGATGTTTGAATCCACTGGGTTTGGGACTTATTACTGAGAAAGAAAGTAAAATAAAAACTGTCACATGAAGTTATCCTACAGAAACAATCATTACCACTCTTGCAAAATGCCAGACCTCCAGTTTAGATTTTAACTATGAGGCCCTCTACCAGTATCTGCTGTTCCTAAAGCCCTGTCCCATTTTTGGTCATTTTGCTTCCCGGAAAGTGGGGTTAGGCTTTTTATACTAATTCAGCACATTATCTGAACAAGTACTGGACATACTTTGATCAGTGTGCTTTATATAGAAGCACAAGTACATAATTGGACACAAGATGTAAATATGATTCTTGAAATGAAATTCAAGTGGTAATGATTGGGACATATCAACCCACACTTTTGCAAAAAAAACCAACAAACCCTTCATTCTTCCTGCTGACCCATTTTATTTTGTTAAGGGATAATTATTGTTGCATGCGCATTAAACTAGACAGCTTTTAGTTCAACATTTTTCTGCATAATTGAAGTCTTCTGAATTGTTCACATTTCCCTCTTGTTCTCAAGCGCACTGTCTGGGTTACAGAATGATTAGTACTTAGGAGAATAAATCACTGTCTATATATTCACTTGTTTCTATTAGGGAAATATAGTTAGTTTTGGGCACATATCCAAGAATCTCTGAAGAGTGTTTTTTATATTTCTCAAGAAGTAGTCAGCAAATAATGCAAAACTGGCTTTGGCTTTTTAAATAATATATCTACACCATGATTGCAGTCTAAGTGTTATATGTTCCTACAAAAATCAGAAAGTTCAGTTGGAATCAGAACAGTGTCTATAACTACTCTGATATTCAGCTAGAGACATCTTGTCAGTTCAATGCTGAAGTTGAACATTTTGAAATTCAGCATTGAACTGACAAGATGTCTCTAGCTGAATATCAGAGTAGTTATAGACACTGTTCTGATTCCAACTGAACTCCATTTAGAATCTTTTCTTGTGGCAAATCCCACATCTCTCTTAGATCCTTCACTTTGGATGCACCTTTCTTCCTTGCCTTTCTCTCTTTCTGGTGCATCTTCAGTGGGCATGTCGAGATATTCATGCCATCAAGACCAAGCACTCGAAGCCTTCATTAAATCCATTGCTAATGAAATTGCTGGCCAACCTTATGACACAGAGGGCAAAAAAGGATTGGTGATGTCCAGTATCTCACTTTCCAATCAAAACTTGCCAGTTTTATCTTGTCTTTCAGATGATGGTGACCTGGCTTTAGTCCAGTGGTACCATTTGTGCTATACCACTAGGAAGGGTTGTGAGGGCCATACTCCAGAAATAAACTCATTGTTCTCACCTACCCATCCCTGAGAAGAGATTGGACACATTGTAAAATGAAATAGGGTTGGAAACTATAAAAGTAGTGTTTGGATCTCACAAGTCCATGATTTCTTAGACAAGCACAATAAATGATGGTTTAAAATATAGTAGCTGAGTATATACATCAACCCAAAATCACCACATTAATGTTTAATATTATGCATGAATTTACTGACTTGTGATCACTTCTTTAGTTTTCTGACCAGATGGAGTGTGGCTGAATGTTCCAGTAGCCTGTCACTTTATGTCAATCTGTTTTTCTCTTCCTACCTTTCCCAGACATACCTGGTACACCTGTTAAAGACTGTCCGTCTCCTGCGCTTGCTCCGCTTGCTCCAGAAACTGGACCGTTATTCCCAGTACAGTGCCATGGTCCTGACCTTGCTCATGTCCATGTTTGCCCTGCTGGCTCATTGGATGGCTTGTATCTGGTATGTCATCGGCCGGCAGGAGAGCAACGACCCTGTAACCTGGGACATTGGTGAGCTTAGGGTATGATTGGGAAGCCCTTGCCATACAAATCCTACTGCATTGCACCAAACAGAATCAAATACATCTCTTCACAGAATTCATTCTGTATTCCAGCAAGATGGAATCTAAACTTTTGAACGAGTTTGAAAGAAATGCAACGTTTTTAGGGCATTGGTTTGGAACCATCTTTGCCAAGCTTGTGCCAGACTGTAGCAACATATTTGGTTTAATCTAGGGAAAAGCAACTTTGGAGCATAAGAACATTTATGCCAGTAACATCAAAAATACTTCATGCTCCCTATTTAGGTAGTTGAAAAATGTATCTATAATTAGTTCCAAATGTTGTAGGTGAACGCCATACACTGACTTTAGCTATTTCCATATAAAATTTGAGATACAATATTAGAATTAAAAACATGAACAAATTTCCATTTTGAGTAAAATATTGAAGCAAGGCTGTCATAATAGATTTTGCTTTCAGAAGTACTGCCTTATAATGATGCCAAGTTAGAGCATGGTTAAATAAAATGCCCAAAATAAAATTCTACTACAGCTTTACTATACAATCAACAATATGCTATTATGACCCAATTAAAGTTTGATGTAATAATTTTTGATGTAATAATTATATTTATTTTCTACCAATTAAAAGCAAATTGTATATGTTTGGGATTGGAGGTAGTAGAAATATTGGAATTCAGTATTTCCAAATTATGTTTGGGCAGATTGGAACAATGTTATACAATTTGCTTTTAAAATTCCACCATGTGCATGTTGTGATTGTGGATGATTAAATGACAGAATGGATCCTAAAATGAAGCATTGGTAGCCAAGTTTCCTTATTTATCTGGCAAACTTTAGACAGGTGGGTTGTGTGGCAATCTAAAGATATGATAATTCTGGTGGCTTCATGTTTATTTGTGAATGGGGAGCAAATGTTATTTTTAACATCCCTTGGTCAGATTATTTAAACTTAGTTTCAAATCAGATAGTAATCATCAACCTATAATTTAAAGTTTATTAATCAATAATAAAGCTGTTCATCTAACTCAGTATTATTCCCCAGGTAGTCTTCTAGAAGGCAATATATATTGCACTGCAAGATTACTTGAGCAGAATACTTAAATAAACAAATCTTAGTTTAAGAGACCATTAGGGCAGATAACATCTACTTGATCTGAAAGTTGTACATTCAAACTCAGAAGAAGCCTTCATTAGAAGACATGCTTCTGAACTTAAGAATAATATTGAAAGAATACTGAGTAATTAAGTAGCAGGATACCCCACTAAAAAAACCCAGGATCAATATCTCAAGGAATATACTTTTGTTGAAGAAAGTGACTTAGACCAATTATCGGTGAATCCTAATGGACAGTAATTGTATTTGACATAAACTAGATTTATTAAAAAATACATGAAAATAGAAAACTCTCACTTAAAAAAAAAAAAAACCACCCCAGATTTTAAAGAGCATAAGGGCAGGGAGGGGGGACTGGGAAATTGTAATTCTCTCATAAACCCAGAGACTAGCAAAGGCTTGTTCATAACTAGTTCAATACTAGCAATAGACCAGATGAGTAATGGATATAGGGACAGCATATGAAGACTCTTTCCCTTGTTTATGACTCATCGTTTGCCCTATTAATCAAATAGGTTAATCAATGCAAAAAAGATGATGGGGGTGGGGGGGAAGGAGTCATAGTGGCAAAATGATTAGAATGCAGTAATTCAACTCATTGCTAGTTCAATCCTTACCAGGTCAAAGTTACCAAGCCTTCCATCCTTCCGAGGTCAGTAAAATGAGGACCCAGAATGTTGGGGGCATTATAATGACTCTGTAAACCACTTAGAGAAGTGTGTAAAGCATGGTTATGACCCAGGGTTCTATCTCTTCCTACTCACTGGACTCTGCGAGACCATGACAAGCATCATGAAACAGTATACAAGTCTAACTGCTATTGATATACAGTTTTTGAAGAATGATCTGGAGAATCAAAGTTTTACTATACTCCGAGTAGCATGGGAATTTGCAAGGTGTATGTCAAAATCTTCCATATGCTAAATTTGTTATTATGATAGATGTTCTCCCCATTTAGATCAATTGAAGTATGGAATTAAAAAAAAAGATTGATGATCTAGTATTTAACTCGTTATTCTGCTTTGACAAGAAAATTGTTTAGGGCACACCTCTGACACTTTCATCCTATGAATCTCAAGTTCTAAGGTGCCTTATTATATTTAGCATAATTTAGTATTGTAAAACTTCTGGCTGTGTTCACATGTTCACTTTATCAATATGGTTGTCATGTATGAATGCAAACAATTGTAGTTTTTGTAACAAGTCATGATAAAATGAATCATGGCTTTGTATGTGTAAAGAAAGTTATTGTGGGTAACTCTACAAATCATGGTAAAAAATAAACAGAACTTACAACAATGTGTAAACCAGTTCTATATCATCCGAAGCTTTCTTTGATGATGTAAAGGAAAATAAAGGGCAAAGCCAAACAAATTGTATTTCAATTTTAAAAATGACTCTAGCCATACAATCTCTGAACTCTTGTCTACCCTAGAGGATTAACCCCCTCATTGTGCTCAGCAGGCTGGCTCCATGAATTGGGTAAACGAATCGAGGCCCCCTATTTCAACATCTCTGTGGGTGGACCATCCATCCGCAGTGCCTACATTGCCTCCCTGTACTTCACCCTCAGCAGCCTGACCAGCGTAGGTTTTGGCAATGTCTGCGCCAACACAGATGCTGAGAAAATCTTTTCCATCTGCACCATGCTCATTGGTGGTAAGTACATCCTGATCACAGACATACATTTCTTCTCTTGTGCCCTAATAGGAAGCACTGGCATCTAAACCACCTTTTCCAACTTAGATGTTTGGACTACAACTCCCAAATTCTCAGACATGATTCCAACTGCGCAAGGATAGTTGTGAGGGGAAAAAAGTCAATGAGAAAGGGAAGGTCTATTAAGTTGCATCATAGTCATATATCTCAATGGTTAAATTAAGCTTCTATGATCCAAAACATTATATAACTCTGTTTTAGCAAAGAGGAAAAAAATAGGGAAGGGCTATTCCTTTCATGCCTTTCCTTGAAGCAGGTCTTGTAAATAGGGCTCCTATTAGAAGGGTCATTCACCACATCCAAATAAATGTTTATCTTCCTTTCTCCTCCTTGCTTCAGCTCTGATGCACGCTGTGGTCTTTGGCAATGTGACAGCCATCATACAACGCATGTATTCACGACGCTCCCTCTATCATACTCGCATGAAGGATCTCAAGGATTTCATCCGTGTCCATCGCCTACCCCAGCAGCTCAAACAGCGTATGCTGGAATATTTTCAGACCACGTGGTCTGTCAACAATGGCATTGATGCAAATGAGGTGGGGCAACTCATTCCCTGAATTTTCTAGAGGGCGATTGCGAGGGAACATTTAATGGCTAAAGAGGACAGCATGAATTTAAGAAGCCTGAATTTGTAATCTGTTTATTGTCAAGAAGGAGCAGATTTTACCATCTCAAATATCAAGTCAATATATTAGGACTTGATGGATTGGAAGATTCCATAATTGTAAAATATTTAGGAAGTAAAAGATTGCTATTGAAATGCTACAAATTCAGAGAAAGGCACTGTTTTTTTTTTCTCAGTTCCACAATTAACATTTTCATTTAGTTATAAAGTAATGTAAAATACAAAGTAAATAGGAAAGCAGTGGGGAAGAAAGGGTTAGAAAAAAATAAAAAGAAGCACTGACTTAGAAAACTCTCTGTTACAGTAAAATAAGTCATTGACATCAAATCACAACTTTTGCTTTTTCATCTATAATATGAAATCTGTTAGTCTAATTGGTAAAACCCAAAGTCAGAGTTTCATTCTTTTCCACATCAAGCATGGAGTTCAGAAGCAGTCTCCATGTGGAAACAAAAGTACTTATGTCCTTTTCTTTAATTGAAGTGGGCAATTTTGTCATTTCAGCCAATTCCATCAACTTCTCTAACTGTTCGTCCATAGTAGGAATTGAAGCGTCTTTCCATTTTTGTGCATATAATAGTCTTGCTGTTATCAACATACATAATAACAAAGTTCCAATTTTTTCCTCCAGTTCTTTTTCCATTAAACCCAAAATGAAAAAAAGTTCTGATTTCATTTTTATCTCCATTTTTATTTTTTTAATTAAAATATAAATCATACTCCAAAAATGTTTTTCTTTATCATATGTCCACCATAGATGATAAAAGGTCCCCTCTTTAACTTTTACACTTCCAGCATTCATTTGACATATCTTTATACATCTTAAATAACTTATCTGGTGTTAAATACTAATGATACATAATCTTATAAAAAATTTATTTTATACTATAATTTAATATGAATTTTAAACCCTAGAGAAAGGCACTACTTATCTTGCACACAACTTGTGTATTTTAATATAGCTTGCACAAAATAATTTCTTCCCACATCAGCACAACAATCTTTAGCCTCCTTTAATGTACCCAGACTCTACTATCAGTTTGCATTAACTGTGAAACTAACTCTGTCTGGATAATGGAAACATTTATTTTTTGAAATAAATTACTACCTGAACCTTGGTTTTTTAAAAAATGTCTGAGGTAGGCATAATTTAAACAAAGCCCTACTTTTGAAGACATGAGAGAGAAAATGAAAACAGAAGACAAAAAGCTTAGAAATGAAATTGCCAAATCTCAGGATTTAACCCAAAGTTAAAGAATACAAAGTAGACTTTAATTTTGCTTTCAGAGTAGTGTTTCTTAGCCTTAGCAGTTTGAAGATATGTGGACTTCAACTCCCAGAGCTGAAGTTCACACATCTTCAAACTGCCAAGGTTGAGAAACACTGGCTTAGAGCAATTGTAGTGGAGAAGAAATGTTGGATTTTTTACCTGAAGTGAAAGCATCTTTTGAGACAGGGATTTTAGACCAGAAAAACAGCAAAAAGAAGAATTAAAAAGTTTTCTTTCAGAGTAGTTGTTCCCATACCTGCACCCCACTTCAGAGTTGCTTTTTGAGGAGTCAAAACTTCCCAAATTCTTTGCCTTACCTTTCCAGTTTTCTTCTGATCAAAGCCAAATATCTAAAATCTTGGGATATTTGGGCTTTCCAAAAGAAAGAGTTTTTCAAGGTGAAGAGATGAACTGGGTGACAAGTTATTCTCTTCTTGGCTTCAGAAATTTAATATATCTGCAGGGTTTTCTTGCCATTTTCTTTTCATGATGAATTACTAGACTGCATTTATATCCCTACCCAAGTTTTCACCATCCCCATTTCTTGGATTCTGGACTATAGGTTTATATTTCTTAGGCTTTTCGTAGTTTTCATCAACCCTACACAAGGGAGTATAAAATCAGCTGCTCCTTATTCATTTATTTAAAGCACTTTCAATCCCATCTGTCATATGAAAAATGGATTAAAGGCAAACATTTTTTTAAAAAAAACTCCCTCTCAGTATAAAAGGAGGAGGGAGGTGGAAGGAAACAAAAAATAGAACCCATCAAGCTTAAGAACAGGTCTTAAAGAGTAACAATGATTTGTGTATGAGATTTTCCCACCCAGTGCATGTAATGTTCAACTTTCAGCAATGGCCACATGGGAAGGGAAAGGTTGATTTAACATATCATCAGTTAGATATGATCCAATGAAAGAAAGAGCCTGATCTAGATGATATTCTGAAAAGAATGATGGAATCGCCTGCATTTAATTCCAGCTGCCATTGCAAAAAATATGACAATTGTCTATCAATCATCTCATTGATAAATGAAGGAGTTGGCCTCAACTGATGAGAGAGAACAACTGATAGTTTAAACAGGCTGGAAGTAACGGAAGTTAAAACTTGGCACAATGGGAATTTACAGCGTAGCATTGTTTCTCAGCCTTGGCAACTTTAAGGTGTGTGGACTCCAACTTCCAGAATTCCTCAGCTCTGGCTAGACAATTTGGGGAAATGAAGTCCACACATTTTAAAGTTACCAAAGCTGAGAAACACTGGTGTAATAGTAAATTTTATTAATATGAAACTCCAAACAAAAGCATCCTTCTTGCCTTTTCTCTGTAGCTGCTGCATGATTTCCCAGACGAATTACGGGCTGACATTGCTATGCACTTGAACAAGGACATCCTGCAATTGCCGTTGTTTGAAAGTGCCAGCCGTGGCTGCCTGCGGGCTATATCCCTGCACATCAAGACCTCATTCTGTGCCCCTGGCGAGTATTTACTACGTCAGGGAGACTGCCCTGCAAGCAAATTATTTTGTATGCTCAGGATCCTTTGAAGTCCTCAAGGACAACATTGTGCTGGCCATTTTGGGTAAGGCTCAGGAAGAAGAGTAATCATCCATTTAGACAGGGAAGTGATCGTTCTTGAGTCAGGGAACAATGAGAACTAAACAATGATCCTGATTTGGAGTTTGTTCTTATTTCTTTGTAGCACAAAGACATTTTACGAAACCTTTTTTCCAGGGGCATTTTCCTCATGACATTGCCACCCTCTCATTGTAAACCCACTAAGTCCATTCCATTATTTCAGTCTAGAAGCAGTGTTTTCTTTCTTCTTTTGATGCAAAATCCTCCCATGCGGACTATCTATGACATCTTGGGGGAAAGTTGCTGTTAGTCCAATGTTCATTTGATCCTACAAGATTGCTGCAGAAATATCTCCACATCCAGTTGTTGACTCTTTTAGCTTTGATTGTGAGATAGACCAGACACCAGATCTTTTTTCCTCCAATTCTTCTATTGCTACATCTGATATTATGTTTGTGGGTGTGCATGCATGCACTGCAGAGATCATAAGGTAGGGAAAGTGAAATAGACTTCTATAAACATGGGATACGGCAGGGGAGAGAGAGAGAGCGGAAGCTTTTTAAACTAACAAAAATGATTAATGGAGGAAATTAATTCCAAGAGGGAGAAGGAAAAGAGATCCAGCACTGGGAGCTCTTGGATTTGGGCTTTCTTTCTCTGTACTCCAAAATTGTTCTTCTGATCACTCAGACAGGTTTGGGGCTAGGGAGATGGTGTTTGGTATCATTATAGGAGACTCTCATTTTTCTGACAAAATTACAGAACTTCTGGAAGTTTGATATTCTAATATAAAGAGAGAGGGAAAAATCAGATGTATTCTCCCTTTCTCTTTCTCTCTCTCTCTCTCTCAAAAACCAAAAAAAAAAAAAGCCAGAAGACTGATAATCCTGTCAGAAGAATGCAGATATTTTTGTAGGGGACAAAAATGATAAATAAAAAAGAAGTAAGGCCTAAATTCACATGTTCAGGGATACAACAGGTTAGATACAACAGGTGGTTCCCCCCTATTAATTGGTGACAACTAGAGAGCATAGTTGAGACTGCTTTGGAGCTACCCCACATAAAATTGTGTCCAAGTAGCAAAATTACTTGGTTTGTTGTTAATGTATGGTTATGGTAATCTATGTTGACCCTGTTGGCAGCATAATTTATATCAATATACTTTCTTCCCAATTCAAGGAAAGGAGAAAGCATATTAATATGACCATGTGAAAAACTTATTGAATGCATAATTGAATGATGAGTTGGGCTGCTAAGAAGTAATTTTTTTTGCATAACTTGTGAGGCACTCATTCTATGACTTGGAAGTATTGTTGGAATATATAAAGTCAGAGGCAGCAATTACCACTCTGCCTCCCAACCCATTCATACATATCCCAAACATTGACTTTTTATAGGTAAAGGAGATCTTATTGGTGCTGACCTGCCCAATAAAGACCAAGTCATCAAGACCAATGCAGACGTCAAGGCACTAACCTACTGTGACCTCCAATACATCAGCCTACGTGGACTTTTTGAGGTTTTGGAGTTGTACCCTGAATATTCTGCTAAGTTCATGGCAGACATTCAGCAGGACCTCACTTTCAACCTACGTGAGGGTAGTGAGATTGAGGTAGGTAGATATGGATGACATTTCCCTATGCTTCTAGCTCTTTGTCCTGGCAGAGTGAGTGAAGATGATTTGACTTCTGCAGGAATTTTCTTTGTCCATGCCACTAGAATCTGTGCTTCCAGTCTGAAAACACTGGAAGGGCTCTTCTATGTATAATGGAAAGTTCTCTGCTTCCTTTACATTTTGTCTTTACAGTCTTATGGGAATAGAACAGAAAGGGGGATTTCATTTTATTTCATGTCAACCTCAGTGTGGTTACCATAGTTATGCAGACCAGAGTTTCTCAGCCTTCACAACTTTGTGGTTGTTTTGACCCAGCCTTCATGAACCCAACTCAACAGCCTACTTGGGAGGAGAAACCCCCTTTTATTTAGAACAGCAGGAATTCACAGCATTTATTGACAAAACTCCACATCACACATCTGTAGGTGATTCACAAGCAGTAGCTGTCTCTGAATTCTCTGCAGGGAACCTCAATTAGCACTTCAATCCCAACACAAAGAATCCTGACCAATCTGATTAGTGGCAAGGAAATCCTGGCAAGGAATCCACTGGAGGGAACCTGTCTGGAGCATGAATGAATGTCTCTGATAATTATGCCTTATATCCCAGTCAGGGAGGGGCTTGTTAACTTCTTCTTTTCCTGGATAGCTGGGCCTCAGTCCTGCATTGCTCTCCTCTCCTCACTTCTCTGTGCATGCACACATCTGGAACAGGGCCCAGCTGTTCCTCCCCCTCACTCCCCTCTGGCCCAAAAACAGCTGTCTCTCTGCTTGAGCATGAATAGATGGGCCCTGCTCTTGGAGCCTTTTGCCAGCCCTGATGGTAACCCAGGCATACCCTCCCTCTCCTCTGACTCCTCTGACTCGACTACCATCTCAGCTGGCAGTCACGAACCACAACAGTGATATGTGATCTTCAACTTCCAAAATTCTCCTGTTAATATTCTTGGTTGCTATTCTCACAATCCAACAAAATGTTAGAAAGAAATTACATTCAGGATATAAGTCCATTCCCTCCTGGTTATGTTATCTAGAGCAAAGGATGTATAGCCCACTCTGTTTCCTCATACACAATTTACAGATATAGACATCAGATGCAGAGAGACTAGGAGCATCTACCACAGATTAATACGTTACTTCATTATGTGGAAGAAAATGCATACTGAACCTGTTGCAAGAATTCCAAAAACAGTATTAAGCATACTTTTCTTCTCTTGTTTGGGAGGCAAGAATGCCACAGGTTTAGCAAAGTTAAATTTGATGTTGCTTGCTATATCTGAAAGTAGCCATATAGTTTATACAAATTTCACCTAATTAAAACTGCAATGGTAGTTTTAAATTATGTGAAATCTCTGGAGCGAAGGAAGAGAGAGACTTGATAATCTGGGAATGAGACTTCAGGCCTTTAAGTACTGAATCTCCTTGTGTTGCCATTAAGAGTTTCCAAATCAATTTGACAATTTAACTTTTGATGCAAGATTCAAGATTTTGCCTATAGGAACATTTGCACATATCCAGACAAGGTCTGTATCTGAATATCTAACTCTCAAATTTCAGGAGAATTTAGAATTCATTTCTAGGAAATACCTAAGCTCTGCATTCTATGGTCTAAAAAGACTTTTGCTAAGAGTAGAATCACTTATGTAATCAATGAGAATAGGTCTTACATAAATGATCAGAAAACCCTGAATAAGTCAGAGGGTTTTAAATATGGACTAGATCAGGGTTGTCAGAAGGGGGGGATTCAGTTTTTTAACAACTGGTTCTGTGGGCGTGGCTTAGTTGGTGGGTGTGGCTTGGTGGTCATGTGTGGTCATATGACTGGGTGGCATGGCCAACTCAATATCACTCATGTTAAGGGGCGCTTCTCCTCGCCTGGCTTCTCATGACAGTGGGAATGCTACAATGATCGTAAGTGTGAAATTGGTCATGTCACTTTTTTCAGTGCCATTGTAACTTTGAATGGTCACTAAATGAACTGTTGTAAGTCAAGGATTACCTGTATAAAAATACAAAAAGCTTCTTTGCTTGCAAAAAGCTGCCCTAAATACCAATCATTAGATTAAAAATACCTGCAAGTCAGAGTTACAAATCAGGCAGGGTGCCAGACCACCATGAGGAATGAAAATAGTTAAAATGCAGTGATAACTATCAAGTACCCAACTCTTCTCATAAAGTGAAACCCTTTAGCAGAGAGGTCATTTAAGCTCTCCAGGAAAAACACACCCAGGAAAAGCAATCCTTAGATCTATTTGCACCATTTAAAGATACCAGCTGGTCTCACTCACCTCACAAGATATCCTAAGGAAATCATCCAGATTTAAGGAAAGGTCACATTCCACCCAGAAAGGCAGTAAAAAAAATCAGTGCCAAGTTTGCATCCTGCCTCTTGAAAGTATACCCCAAAAGGACAGTGCCAGATAGTACTAAAGCAGTGAGGAAGACCCCCTCCCCAGATAGAAAAAGAAACCATAAGGCACGAAAAAATTCAAACACAATACAAATAATTAAATCACAAGAGTAGCTGTTACTTGTTGAAGCTGAATAGGGAAAATTATCCCATCAATAAACACAGGATTAAACTTCACCAAGCATAGAATTAACCTTCACCAAAAACCAGTTTTAGACCAAAACTCAGAAAGAGTATGTAAACTCACATTTGAATGTCAATCTTTCTAGCTAGCCAAAAGCCTTGCTGAATGTCACTCATCTTGGTTCCCTGTCACTAAAAACTCTGCTTCATTATTCAATTATTTCTTCAAAGTGCTGATTGTCCAGGGAAATATTTCCTCCCAACAGCAGTGTAAAAAACTTAAAACAACCCTTCCCCTTTAAGAAAGCCTCAGAAGCTCTGGAGACAGGAAGTCTAGATTGTCTGCCAAGAATGTAATAAGGGTGGAAAAAAACAAAAGGAGATTGTTTCTAACTATCAATTCTCCAAACTATTTAGAAAGTTAATAAGGGGTTCTATAGAACCGGATAGAACTGGTAGAATCCCACCCCTGGGTGTCAGGCTCAATTTCATTGAGGGTCACATCAGGGCTGTGGTTGACCTCGAAGGCTGGGTGGGCATGGCCGACTGGATGGTGAGGGCAACTGGGTTCATGTGGCCAAGAAGGTGGGCAGGGCTAGTTTGATACTAATCCTCAAACTGCTGGCATGATTCCTCTTCACACTGGGTAGACCAGGGTGGCTCCGTGGGCTAGATCCGACCACATTGTGGACTGGATCCAGCCTGCAGGCCTTGAGTTTGACATGCCTGGACTAGTTGGAAGTATTTGGAAATATATATTCAGCTAGTTTGAAGCTATACATAAGATCCTGTGACCGCTGAGGGTGTGGACAGGTTGCTGGGGGGTCTGAATGCCACCACCTGTTTATTGGACCCGTGTCCTTCCTGGTTGGTTTCGGCCGCCAGGGAGACGACACGAGGCTGGCTCCAGGGGATTGTCAACGCTTCTTTGAGAGAGGGGTTGCTCCCTACCGCCCTGAAGGCGGCGGTGGTGCGCCCCCTCCTCAAGAAGCCTTCCCTGGACCCAGCTATTTTAAACAACTATCGTCCAGTCTCCAACCTTCCCTTCGTGGCGAAGGTTGTTGAGAGTGTGGTGGCACGTCAGCTCCCCCAGTACCTGGAGGAAGCAACTTACCTCGATCCGTTCCAATCGGGCTTCAGGCCTGGACATAGCACTGAGACGGCATTGGTCGCGTTGGTTGATGATCTCTGGAGGGCTCGTGACAGAGGGTTCTCCTCTGTCCTGGTCCTATTAGATCTCTCGGCGGCTTTTGATACTATCGACCATAGTATCTTATTGCGACGGTTGGAGGGGTTGGGGATTGGTGGAACCGTCCTCCGATGGTTCTCCTCCTTCCTCTCTGACCGTTCGCAATTCGTGTTGGCGGGGGGGAGAGGTCCACCTCTAGGCCCCTGGTTTGTGGGGTGCCTCAGGGGTCGGTCCTTTCTCCCCTCCTGTTCAACATTTATATGAAGCCGCTGGGCGAGATCATCCGTGGTCTTGGAGTGAGGTGTCATCTGTATGCAGATGACACCCAGCTGTACATCTCCACTCCGGACCACCCCAACGATGCTGTGGGGACTATGTCTAGGTGCCTGGAGGCCGTGCGGGACTGGATGGGCGGGAACAGGCTTCGGCTCAACCCATCCAAGACCGAGTGGCTGTGGTTTCCGGCGCCCCGATATAGCCAGCTGACACCTTCGCTGGCTATTGGGGGGGAGGTTCTGCCCCCCACAGAGAGGGCTCGCAACCTGGGAGTCCTCCTGGATGTACGGCTGTCGCTTGAACATCACATCGCGGCCGTCTCCAGGGGGGCGTTTCATCAGATCCGTCGGATCTACCGGTTGCGGCCCTTCCTGGATCGGGACGCCTTGCGCACGGTCACTCAGGCCCTTGTCACCTCTCGCCTGGACTATTGTAATGCCCTCTACATGGGGCTCCCTGCGGGGAGCATCCGGAGACTCCAGTTGGTGCAAAATGCAGCCGCGAGGGTGATTATGGGGGCGTCGCGTAGCGCCCATGTGACGCCTCTTCTGCGCGAGCTGCATTGGTTGCCGATGGCTCTCCGGGTTCGCTTTAAGGTTCTAGTTTTGACCTTTAGGGCGACCCATGGCATGGGACCAGGTTACCTTCAGGACCGCATTCTGCCAACGTTCTCCAACAGGCCGGTGCGTTCCCACAGGGAG
The DNA here is from genome assembly GCA_023653725.1 of Bungarus multicinctus. NCBI lineage: Eukaryota > Metazoa > Chordata > Lepidosauria > Squamata > Elapidae > Bungarus > Bungarus multicinctus. Next base: position 102,196,070 of record CM042840.1, read on the forward strand.
GGTCTGCTCCGGGTGCCGTCGGCCGCTATGTGTCGTCTGGCGGCGCCAAGGGGTAGGGCCTTCTCTGTGGGTGCCCCCGCCCTCTGGAATACTCTGCCACCGGAACTTCGTACCGGCACGGACCTGAGGGCCTTCAGGCGCGCGTTAAAGACTTGGCTCTTTGAGCAGGCCGGCCTGGGCTGAGATAATGATTTTAAATTTGATCTCCATTTTTAACTTTAAATTGGGTTTTAAGGGTAGGGGGGGGGTTTCCTAATTTTAGTCTGCAGCTGATTCAAATATTTAATTACTTTTTAACTTTTGTATTTGTGGGGTTTTTAGACGAGCTGTTCACCGCCCTGAGTCCCTAGGGAGAAGGGCGGTATATAAATGTAATTAATAAATAAATAAATAAAATAAATAAATAATAAATAAATTTTCTTCCAGTTGCTCTAATATATTGATATTCAAGTGGTGTGCTGCCTGTTGTCCTGATGACAATTTATTGTTGCCTTGATTAGCAATCTTTAATAGCTTTATTCTGCATTAAAATGACTACGCACACAGTTTTTAATCGCTTTCAGTCAATGAGCATATTTTGAATTTGGGGAAATTGCTTATCTGTGTTTTCCTTCCTTCCTTCCTTCCTTCCTTCCTTCCTTCCTTCCTTCCTTCCTTCCTTCCTTCCTTCCTTCCTTCCTTCCTTCCTTCCTTCCTTGCTTGTTTCCACTTATAGGTCACCTACTCTAGAGATTGTAGGTAGCTTCAATTGGAAATAATGAAATTCTACTAATATCAAAATACAAAAGTTGCATTACCTAATAATTCTACTAATTCTACTCCTTCCCAGGCATGGAGAAGTTATCACCAAATCACCATCTCCCCCTTCCCCAAGGCTTGTTGGAACAGAACACTTTGCACTATCTTCTGAAAGGCAAAGAAATAGCATGCCCCCATGTCCTAGCATATACTGTCTTTGCCTTTGGGAGTATGTTATTAAGAAGGCTTCTTTCCAAAATGCTCCCCACTAACAACTCAAGGGGACTATTCTCAGTCAGGAGACTACGGGCAGGCAGATTCATTCAGGATCAGCCAGCCAACCAAAAGTAACTTAACTTCTCTTGGTTTGCTTTATGTCAGTTTTCTTTGCTCAAAAACTAGGTTGTTATATTTTTAGACTTCTCTGTAGCAGGAATTTAAGCCTATGGTTATTTTTAATTTATTAGTTATTTATTTAATCCCTGACCTATTAGCCTTCCGGCGTGCGCTGAAGACCCCCCTATTCCATCAAGCCGGTCTGGCCTAGAGTTATTGGTAGGGTTTTTAATTGATTTTAAATGGTTTTAACTTTTAACTTTTTAACTTTACAGTCTGTTTTATCCTCCAGCCACTCATTTAATCTTTTTAATTGTATTTTAAATATTGTATTTGATTGTGTTTTATTTGGCTGTAAACCGCCTCAAGTCCCGTTGGGAGATGGGAGCGGTATATAAAATTTGGAAATAAATAAATAAAATAAATAAATTAGTGGAGCCTTTTCCTCTCTACAAGTTGTACAGGACCAACATAATGTAATTCACAACTGCCAATGTCCTTTTTCTAACTCCTTCTAATATTTTAATATAGCATATGGACATTATTCTTTGTCTTCACCTGTCTGGTATGATGACAAGGTACACATTTGTGGTCCTAACTGGCCAAGTATTGCTATTAGGCTGTTTGGTAGGAATGAAAGCAATTGGTGAGAAAAGAGAAAACCTGTCTATTTGCAAACAGAAAAGGCAGGCTGATGACATAAAATCCTGATAAGACACATTTTCAGCTAGGATAAATGCATATGGGGAAAGAGAAGAGTTAGTATTATGACAGCTTCAATCTAGGCTCCTTCAACAGAGCAGAAACTCTCTGCGTACAAACAGAACTGCTGTTGGAAGGGCAGAGTTTAAACCATAATTGCTGCTTCTACCCTATAAGAATGTGTGGATTAGTGTGATTTGCAATCTTCACTACTAAGGCACTATTTTATGTGATCAATTGTTTTCATTGAATATTTCTTTTTTTTTTAAAGTATGTAAACATTTTCTTTTTGTCTGGACTGCTGGCCTAAAGGAAGGAAATAAAGCAGAATTAGCAGGCAAAGATTAGTATTTGCTTTAACTGATTTATATTTTGATATGTATCTCACATTTCCATGCAAGCAGAACAATCAAAACAACATCCAGCAAAGTGTTACTTATACTAGTCTTGAAGCAGCAATATTCTAGCATCTTATGGTTGTACTATTGGCTAGTTGTGCCTCCCAATCTTTGTTCAGCTGATAGCTATTGGGTTCCCTAGGACAAACTCACAATAAATCTTAATGCTTTAACTTCACATAATTTAATATGATTGTTAACTCAGACTTATCTTAGATAGGTGATACAGAACATGAAGCCAATGGAAGATCAATTTTCTTTTTTGTAGAGGCAACTATTCCCATCTTATGCCTACAGTGGCTTAACATAGCACATAGCATAATAGAGTTGGAACCTGTTTCTTCTTTTTATCTTTCACAGTGTTTAATACAGTCTTTACCTTGTGCCTCCTGGTCTTGAAACCAATTAGTTGTTGGCATAAGTGACATCTCTGCCCTATGAACTCTGGCTCTCAGTTTATAATATCTCTTGTCACAATTGTTGTATCAGCAGTACAGGACATTATCTGGATCTCTCCTAAAGATCTTTGCTATGTTATTTGATTTCTTGGTAATGACTTGATGTAGCTTGTGTTGAAGAAAGTGATAATTCAGACAAGGGCAAAGAAGAGATTTCATAGTGTACTAGTGCCAAAAACCCATAATCTCCTATATATATATTGTGTGAATATATATATATATATATTCACACAAAAGAATAGATTTGTGAAAAGCTATTAACTAAATCTTTTCATGTTCTTGTCTTTGTTTGTCTTCCAGGGGCTTTTTCGATTTTCCAGATCCCCACGTTTATCCCAGGTAACTTGAAGTTTATGCTGAGGGGGAAAAAAGTAGGCAAAGTTTTTTGTTGGATTATGGTGAATTTGGGGAGTGAATGAAATTCTAGGCTGGAAATAGTAGGAGTTATAGTCTAATAAAATTATAGAATTGATATTTAGGCACTTTGGCATAAACATAGTGAAACTACAGATATAACCATCTTGGAGCCCCCATACTGTAGGTAAGAGGAAACAAGTGATGGAATAGCCACCATAGCTACCACCTCATCTGCTTTTGTTCTAGAGTCAACTATCACTAATTAGATGGCAGAAAGCAAGGAAAGCAGTATTTTAGGGGACTAGGGACATGAGGAGAAACCCCCATAGGTATAGGTCCATTATAATTGTGGTGATAGAAAGAATGAAGAGATGGTGTGACTTTTTTCTTCCATTTAATTTGCCTGTCCTCAGTTGCATTGGCTATGGGGTTACTCAGCCCTGAATTGTCATTCTGGGAGCAAGGGGTAATTTGAGAGGTTTATTTATTTATTTATTCAAATTTGTATAGCGCCCCCTCTCCCTAAGGACTCGGGGCGGTGCACAGCCAGATAAAAACATATAAATACAAATACAATAATTTAAAATAAATTAAAAGAATTAAATAGATTGGCTTTAAGAGTTAAAAGTGGGGAATTAAAAAAGTTAAAAACCATTTAAAAACCAAATTTAAAACCATTTCACATAACTCTAGGCCAGACTGGCTGGATGGAATAGGTGGGTTTTTAGTGCACGCCTGAAGGTCAATAGGTCGGGGACGGTCCTCATCTCCAGGGGCAATTCATTCCAGAGGGAGGGGGCCCCCAAAGAGAAGGCCCGAACCCTCGGGGTCACCAACCGTCCAGCCGGCGGCACCCCAAGGAGGCCCGCTCTATGAGAGCGCACTGGTCGGCGAGAGACTGACTGTGGCAGCAGGCGGTCCTGTAAATACCCAGGTCCCAAGCCATGGTGCACTTTAAAGGTGGTCACCAATACCTTGAATCACACCTGGAAGGTCACCGGGAGCCAATGCAGCTTGCGCAAAAGTGGTATAACATGGGAGCTCCAATGAGCCCCCAAAACCACCTGCGCGGCCGCATTTTGCATCAGCTGAAGCCTCCGGGTGCTCTTCAAGGGGAGCCCCATGTAGAGAGCATTGGCATAATCCAGCCGGGAGATGTCGAGGGCGGATGTGACAAAGGTTTACTTTGTGGATCAGAGAGTTGTACTTACAATCCTATCTAGGCCTTTGAATTTAACATATGAAGAGTATCCAATTGCAGAAGAATGAATAGAAGATTTTCTGGACTGATGAACAGTGATACATAGGGATATCCTGAAAACTTTCTCTCATCATGATCTACATAGATGAGGGCATTCAGACCAGGCATCTTTTTTATATATATAAACAATGACATGGGTTTGGTTTGACGTTATCCTATTTCAGGATACTATTATGATGACTCAAATTTGATTGCTTATAATTGTTATTTTCCATCCAAAATAAAAAAAATTGAAAGACAAATTTGGCATTAAAAGCACTACATTTTATAGTGAACTGAATTATTATGTTAGATTGTGAACTGATATATATTTGAGTTCAAATTTTGATCCAGAATTGCTTTTGTTCTCATAAAATGTCTTTTTCAAGATTGGGGTTGCATATCAATTTATTTCATGTGTTACTCTTTTGTTCATACAATTATTTATCTTCATCCTGGTTACCAAAAAGCTATAAAATGGGAAGAAAAATTGGCTAATTTCCCAAGATCAATATCTAGACTTTAAAAGCTATAAAAAGTAGGATACAATGATAAATGAACATTTGAAAGCTAAGGGCATTTTCACACACAGATTGCTTACTGGAGATCATTTGTATTTTAAGTATGGTAACACTTTTTATATTCACAATAGCTGGCTTCTGATTACTTGGAGGAAGTATCATTTTCTGGTTTCCATAATATATTGAATCAAAAAGTATCAAATTCATCTTATGTTTAGTTAATACTGCATGTAAGCCACTCAACGGCCACCCAAAGTTAACAAACACAGTCTTTAGGGTTGGACAAATTGTTTGAGATGTTATATGAACCCAGCTACTGTGTGAGAAGAATTTAAAGTTAAATAGGCTTCATTATCAAGTTTGTCTTCTTCCTGAGCCATTACTTTCCTTCTTCTCACCTGGCCAGCCTCATCTTCAAAGTTCGGCTATTGCCCCTGAGAAGACCCTTCCCTCCATCCAGGAGTACAGTGAGGACTCTGAAGACTTCTATCAACCTTCACCTGCCACAATCACACGTCGAAAAATCATGTTGCCCAACCTCAACAGCCCAGTAAGGAGGGGCTCTCTCAGCAGTCTTCTGGGAGATGATTTGCGTCAGTTCTCTGCTCTGAGGAGAACTTGTCGGTCTCCAGTCCGTTGCAACCGGGTCCGCAGTCCTTCTCCACGATGCTGTCAGGAGGAGCGACATTTTGACAGTGACAGCCTCATTGGCCAGAAGCCTAGCAAACTCCCCATTCTGTCTCTCACACCCTATGGGCCTCCTGACCTCAGTCCCAGGTAAGAGGGTCTCATCATGGTCCTTGATTTAACTCACGAAATATAATTATAATACACCATATGTTCTTGACTATACTTTCCATTAGTGTGGATTGGATATGTAGAAGAGATTCGATCCAAATACAAAGTTGTGTTTTAACCCCAACTAGTACCTTACATTTTTTTAATTTTAGAAAGTTTGGCCCAAATGCAAATCTAAATCTAAGTGATTTTATTGCTTCCAAGATTTTAAAAAATAGTTTGGTCAAATTGATTTCAATTTCTAGGAAAATTTACTCCCGACATGTAAAATGTCAAATATCGGTTAAATATGTGAATGGGCTTTAAGTTTTGTTGTATTTTCTTTTTCATGAATGCTGCCTATGTTTGTTTAGTAGAAGTAAGGGAAATTTGCAGGCATAGCTGCCTCCTTCAGCAAGGGTCAAACTTGACAAGTTCAATTTTGATAAATTCAAGATCTTAATGAACAAGCAGATTTTACTATTAGGAGAGGTTTATCAAAAGAGAATACCTTGGGGAAAATATTTTGATAAATATGGAATACGTAGCCTAAAAAGCCTTCAAAATTTCAGGAGATTTGTTCGTTTATTTATGATGAAATTGTATATATCCGGGATGGTTTTATCACATTCTATTTCTATTTCTATAGTTGTAGTTGGCAGTTTCTATGGAAATGATACTAATTATTTATTTGTTTGTTTATTTATTAATTTATATTGATTTGGCATTACCCAATTTCAAAATAATTGTTAGATATGCTTCTCAATAGGAATCTACTAAATCTCAGAAGGGTATGTATAGGAAACTCAGAAGTTATGATGAACAACACATAATTATTTTCTATAGGTAGTAATGTATCAGAAGTTCTATTGGGTAGGGATGGTTGAGGAGATTTAAATAATTTGAACATATATCATTGTTCAAGCCAATAAACAAACCCAAGATTGCAGCAATATTCTTTTAGCACTTTTGTTCCAGGCTGGTAGAATTAAATAAAGAATGGTCGGCTTGATTTGAGAGCCTCCATAAATTCCTTTATAACTTAGTTTTCTCAAGGGTTAGAAATACACTACTTCTTCTGCCTCCTTCCACTTCTAATTTTTACATTTTCCTTATATGAGCAGCTTAGCAGAAAAGGTATTATTTTTCAGATCTGTTCCAGTACAATTTTCTAGATCTCTACAAAAACATCAGGGAAGCTCAGTGTTGAATCTGGACAGAGCCTATTAGAAACATAGCTATTTTTCAAAATTTGGGATTTGGCCAAATGCCATGTATTCTCTAAAGTACAGGTAAATACTTCCTTGAGTCAAAGCAGGAAACTGTGAATTCTGGTCCTGCCTTAGATATGAAAGCTGGCTTTGGGCAATCATTCTTATCTCCAAATGCTAGGCTCAGCCAACAAGCGGGTCAGTCAGTTCCTGGTGCAATCAATGGATCAATACTCAGTTGACACTCCCCCCAAAATAGACCCTGCACTAGTAGGCAAAACGCTAGAAAGAAAGAAAAATCTATGGATATGCTGGCGTGCTTTTCTTGACAACAAGATAGATGTGGTTTGTCACTTACTTTTTCAAGGATGTTTTTCAACAGCCCAGTCTAATCCACAACCCTGGTGGCTTTCAATGGAAATTTTAGCCAACTCTGGTTTTACTTATTTTTTTTTAAATCAGTCAAAGATAATTAGGTACTCCTGTGTAGCTCCTATTGCGCTCATTCCTGATCAGGTGATCCTTTATGGTAATGTTCTCTAATAATTATCCTTTAGGTCACGGGTGTCAAACTCGCCACATCACATTGCATCACATGATGTTTCATGATATTTTTTTCCTTGGAAGAGCTGGGGTGGGCGTGGCCTGCATGTGATGCATCTGGCCCGTGGGCCACCAGTTTAACACCCCTGCTTAGGTCATGCTACACTTTAATTAGCCAGAGAAAGTAATTGAACCTTATGCATTTTGTGTCACATGAGCCAAATATGTTGGGCCTGCATTGCCTAGATTTTTTTAAATTTCTTTGTGTGGGTACATTGTGGATATGTATATCTATGCCCCCATTCAAAGTCTGTTTTTCAACTTCATATGAATTTTTTTCAGTGGGTTATCTATTATGCAGGTTTGGATAATGTATTATCCATTTTATTAGCAATGCAGATCTAAGTTGCAAATCAATTTTGTGTGGATAAGGGCAGAACACCGGTTGTTATAGGGGACACATAGGAAGTAATGGAGAAAGGTGACTTCTATTCTTTACTCTCAACTTCTTATTCGTAGAGAAAGAGCTTTTGAATGTGGAGCTTTACTTTTTGTCCCATAACTCTTGGTTGATTCCCCGTTCCCACCTCTCTAGAATTGTTGATGGCATTGAAGATGACAGCGGAGCATCAGAGACACAAACATTTAGTTTTAATGTGGAACAACCCCAGCAGACTTTGGTGCAGGATCCTATGATACCAGGTAACCTTGACAACTGAAGAGAGGGTCTTTAGCTCTTTACAGATCAGAAGCTAAATCTAAATCAGAAGCTGAAATTCACATTTTGAACAGAGAGGAACGCTGATTTGAAAGAAGGGTCAATGACGCCATTTATGTCAAAATTGAACAGCCTTCTGTCAAGAAAGGGGGTGGGATATGACATCATCTATCTCCAGTCCAAAAACACAGTCCTTTCAGCAATTCCAAGAAGGCTCCACATCCACAGCTCATAAATATCCATTACTTCAAATGGAAAGACAATTAGATACAAAGCCAATTTAAATGCTATGAGATTAGGATAAAGTAACTATAGGGAAATAGGCTTAAACACCATGTTAACTATAAGCAAATCCAATATACAACATGTTTCTATTTCAGATTCATCGCCAGTCCAAAAAGAACCATTCCCAGTAACATGTCCATTCAAATATTCTGTACCTCAATTATTAACTATAATGAAACCCACATTGAGAAGGCAGAAACTAATCCCAATATCCAATTAGCATAAACAAAAGCCTGAAACTTGGCATGACAAGAAGGGATAGTTTCCTGTTTAAAGAGAACAAGTTTACAAAAAAAAAAAAATCCTTACTTTAAATGAAAAGGAGAATTACTGTAGATACTAAGCCATTTTAAACACTATATATAGAATAGGCTGTATAAAGTAACTTAGAGAAAAAAATCTTAAACACCATGCTAACTATAAGCAAAGTACAATATTTTTATTGTCCAGATGCCCAAAATCAAAAGAACCACCCAGAATAATGTGCCCCATTTCAACCTTGATCAGGTAAACCAAGTTTGTATTCCTTCTTTTTACATAAAATGTTACTCTTTAATCCTTTCAGATGATTATTGATTTTTGTTTCAAATTTCTTCAAAACTTTCAACAGTCTAACAAAATACATAGTCCAATTGTTGTGATTGTCCATTTTATTTCCTTAATGTTTAAGGCCTCATCCAATGTTTTAAATGTCCAATGACAAATTCTTGTTTAAAGAATTTTATGCTTATGTTATTCTAAAAACTTTGTTGCATATCTTTTTCTGTAGCATTTTCTTTGGGAACAGACTATTTCCAAGAAGACATAACACTGTTGACATTATTGATTCAATGTCCTGATGCAATTTCTCAAAAAATGTCTCACCATTATAAGTTGCTTGTTTTTTAATGTCTCCAATATAAAAAACAGTATTTCTTTCCCACAAAAATGCATTTATTATTTCAAAATAATTTCAAATTTTTAATATTCAAAATCCAACATTGTGTTGTTTTCTGGGCCTTTAATTGTTCAAAACTTTCTATAACCAAAATCTTGCCTTGCTTTTTGCTGTTTATTTTCTTAAAGATTACAAAGATAAAACTCATACATTATTAGGGATTAAAGACACTCACCTGGTGTATCTAACTTTGTCATTTTGAAAGTTTATAACTTTTTAAAAGCAATTAATAGGCAATTTCCAAAAATTATTAGCAGAAAACTGAGAAATTAGATTCCTTTGAAAGGCTATATTCATGGCTGGAATAAATATGGCAAGTTCTCTCAGCTCCTGGTTATCCCATCCTATCATTTGGAGACCATACCTTGCAGTGTCCTCAAAACAAACAACCATAAGGAGCACAGCATGGTTGATCTCATGATCTCTCTTCGTCCAGATGAATTTGAAGCAGTGACCTACTCATCAGCTCTCTGTTCTTATTTCCAAATGTCGGCTCCACTTTTCACAGAATAATCTTCAGCATGCATCTCTTCCCTGGACTGAACTAGTCATTCTAATTCTATGTGGCTGTCTTTTAGTAATTTACTTGTAAAGGTTTTAGCGTAATATTGGGATACCTCAGATTTTACAAAAATGTTACACTTCGAAATGGGCAATAGAATACATGAATCTATATCAGAAGTGGTATTCAGCAGGTTCTGACCAGTTCTAGAGAATTGGTAGGGGAAATTTTGAGTAGTTCAGAGAACCAGCAAATATCACCTCTGACTGGCCCCTCCCCCATCTATTCTCTGCCTCCCGAGTCCCAGCTGATTGGCTGGGTCTTCTTTTGTTGTCCTGCACAGAAGAATGGAGCTGGAAAACAGGTTAGTGGGGTGGGGAGGGAATGGAGGATTTTGCAGTAACCTTCCCTCGAGTGGGATGAGAATGGAGATTTTACAGTATCCTTCCCCTGCCACACCCACCAAGCCACATCCACCAAGCCAGATCCACCAAGCCACACCCATAGAATAAGTAGTAAAAAAATTTTTGAATCCCACCACTGATCTACATGCAAAGGATATTATTATAATGAAGAAATGTTGTACAGTATATATTTTAGACAAGTTCAGATTAAAAAATATATAAACTGACACATGAATAGATAATAATAATTATTGTTTTACATTTTCTTTTCCTGGTGAAGATCCATGAGAAACTCTAAAATTAAGTAAACTGAATTAATGGAAAAACTATAGTTAATAATGCTGGAAATAACCTAATTATTAAAATATCCATTTGAAAAATGGAACATTTTGGGACTAGATTTTTAATACGCTTTTTGTCCTACCTCAATCATAGAATTTAAAATGAGTTTAGAAAACATAATTTCCTTTTTTAATCTCTCACATTTTCCCACTCATCCTTCTTTTTTTATTAACTTCTCCTGTTCCCAATCCCCTAAGAACAAAAAGAGAAATTATCTATAGAGATCATTTTGATTAGCAATGCTAAAATCCCCAAATCTGGAAACATCAATGCTTTGATACAGATATGAGCAAATTTAGAGTGGGATGAGATTTAGTTTGCTTTATTTTCTGCTAAAATTTGGGTCTGATGTTTTCAGGAACCATAATACTGATCCTATATTGACATCAGAGGTGAAGTGTATGGGTGGAAATACTTGGCCCTAAAAATCCATAAAGGCCCTAAAAGTCCATGAGCACAGTCTCAATTTAGTCTCAGCAAATATGAAAAATCGACTGACTGAAAAGCAGCAATTTTTTGTTGAATTATGATGTGTAATCTTATAGTCAGAGTGGAGGAGAGAACAAAAATGGAATTGGATACACAATGGGTTGCCTGAGTCTGGCTGATTTTGAATCATTTCATCATTGCTTTGCAGATCTGATAAAACAGAAAACAATAGGTAATGGAAGACTTTCTATTTGTTTGGAAAGGAAGAAACCAAAGGCATATATAGCTAATTGTACTTGGCTTATTCAGCGAGCTTTCTGTGTTTGCTACAATTGTGAACAACAAAAAAGGGAAGAAAAATTATAATCATATTTCCAAATGTAATAATGCAAGTTAAAGACTTTTAATTGTAATATTAAAATGAGGGGTAACTAGATAGCCAGATAACGTATTTGTTCTATATATTTGTCAATATTCTTACAAAACAAAATCGAATGAAATTGAATATAAACTAATGGCAGCAAATACAGGTGAAACTCAAAAAATTAGAATATCGTGCAAAAGTTCATTTATTTCAATAATGCAACTTAAAAGGTGAAACTAATATATGAGATCGACTCATTACATGCAAAGCAAGAAAGTTCAAGCTGTGATGTGTCGTAATTGCGATGATATTCTAATTTTTCAAATTTCACCTGTATGTGACCAAAACCTTTTGGATCTTGTATAAAATGTGAATTAGAGAACTATTTTTGTCAAGCAGCTTTCATGAATGATTACTATAAATGAACTATTCATAAAGAAAATAAATTTATCAAAAATCACACAATCCAATTCTCTATTCCGCAGCTACAAACCTCCATCAAGTTTTACCCATTAATTAGACTTCAACATAGTCAATGTAAACAGCAATAGCCAAAAAATACTTCTCTTTTTCCTCCTTTCATATGTATGGAACTCACTGATACTGGTCAATAACTCTTTATGTCAGGTCTCATAGAAAAAGAATAGTTCCATTTCCATGTTTAGTTTTATATAAGCACCAAAGCTTTTGATAAGCATGATCTGATCTATCAGACCTATCAATTGTATATTTTTGAAATTGTATATTTTAAGGAATAATTATAAAAAAGTTTATCATTTACATAATATTTGTTTTATAGTACAATAATTTATTTTTATTATTTTCTTGTGATTATGATTTTTCATCAGGAAAACATTTTCTGATTGTTTGTGCTGTCCTAAAGAATCCTCAGAGTAGACTGTATATTTCTGAATTTTGAGAAACGTTGAGAAAAGGGCCCTATTTAGGAAAGTTGTATACATAATTTAATATTGCCCTGGTTTTTCATTATTGCCCTCCCATCTGTTGTTTTGTGAAACCAGTGTCAAGTTCCAGGCCCCAGAATGAGCTCTTTTGATTTAAGTAGCATTCCAAGAAAAACCTTATATAATACTGTTGTATATTTTGGTAATAGGAGATTTTAATGGATGATTTTGTTTTGGCTGCTTAGATTATCATTGTTAAATGAAATAGAAAAATAATAACCAAAATGGAAGTGGTCAATGACCTAGCTGTTATGTACCCTGCTTGCTACTTGGCACTAATAAACCATTGACGTTTTATAGAATTATATGCTAGTGGAAACGTAAGAAGCTTGAGTAATGACTTTTCAATAACTGAATGATACTGGCAGATTTTATGTTTAAATGAACATTGATGGATAGTGCTAACTGACAGGAATTACCTTATACGCTCAAGCTGGGGTAGGAGACCAATAAATTCAAGATAGCTAATAAAGTAGTCTGCAATCTGTTTCACAATTGTCTAGCATGCCTATACAAGATACATTATTTATATTCTTTTAGGGATCCTATTTTACGAACTACTACTGCTGAACTCTTGACTAGCATAGTTGAATTCTTTATACCTCTAGTCAGTTCCCCCAAATTGCAAAATAAATACATGGGAATACCAAATAATATACCAATTTGAAATGAGAAATAATTTAAACTGAACTACTGTGCATAAGGAAGAAAAGTATGAACATTTGATTTATGAGTCTATAATCAGCCTATGCTTCAAGTCAGGGCTGTCAAACTTGCAGCCTGTGGGCCAGATACGTCACGCACTGGCCACACCCATGCCCGGTTTAGCGAAGGGGAGAAAAGTCCCGATACATCACGTGATGATGCTGTGATGACGCAAGTTTGACACCTCTGCTTTAGGTCTTCACTATTGATGAACAACTTCAATAGCCCTGGTTTCTCTTTCTAGGTTCTTTACTTTTAAATGGGATTTAGATTAAGTTTCCCTTGAAAGAGAAGAAGTCATCAGGCAGAGGGTTATTCTCTATAAAATAAGATATAATGTCAGGTTCGTCTATCATTTCCTACCATAGGGAATATAAATAATAATACCAAAAACTAAATTTACTTTCCCCTAACTGGTGATCTCTAAATATATTGGACTTTTGCTGCTAAGAGTGCCAGCATGATCTTGACTCTTCCCCATTAAAAAAATGAAATCAAGATATGCAGTTTGACTTGCTTGACATTTTTTTATTGCATGTATTTTTTTTGTTTATTAAAATTTTGTTCCACCCATCTTTCCTATAAAGTGACTCTGAGCAACAAGTTATAAAATATATAGAAAAATATACAGATGGTTTGTGGAATTCAACTTTTCTTTGCAAATGTTTGACATTCTGTCCAGCCTATACAAGTTTTTTTTGCTGCTGGTGGAGGCTCTCATAACTGAAAGCTCTTCTATCAGTGTTCTACCCAAATATCAATTCTTCATCAGAAATGAAACTGATTCTTTAACATTCTCTTTCTCTTCCCTGCATAGAGATTTAAATTTTGTAAATCCCATCCAAAGCTGACATGATACCAATACCAGGCTTATATCCTCTGTAAGCCTTATGTTTTCTTGGGATATAATTTTTTTATTTAAAAAGAATTAGAATAAATTAAAATTAAAATTAAATCAAATCATTAAAACAATAAATTAAAATTACATTAAAAAATTAAAAATAACAATGCAACACAACATAACATATAACACAACTATATGAACTATGCCTAGATGTCCATTACAGTATCAAAAGAGAAATCCAGGGATCTACTTTTAGTTCTTTGTTCAAAGCCAATCTCTTTGAAATATGCCCAGTTCAAACCCACAAGAGAAGCAGGAAGAACCATGAAGTTGTCTATTGGTAGTTAAACAAAGCAGGCACATTGGTCAGTGAGGTACAGTATTTTGCATTGTGTGAGACATAATGTAATGGGAGATACATTGCATTTCAGTATAAATGATATTTGACCCTAATCTTTTGGTTTTCTTTTTTAACAATACATAAATAGCCACCTTAGTATTAATATAATATTAGAAATAGCTTAGAAACCAACCTCTGAACTATCTACAATTACATCCCTCATTTCTTTGGATTTTTCTTACAGGGAGAGGACCAACCAATCTTGTGTTAGCTACAGAAACTGATGAGGTAAAGCAGAACATCAGAAAGCTGAATCAAGAGGTAAGACACAAGCGGAGAGAGTTAATAGAACTTCATCCCAGAATCTGTTTATTATATCAGAACTTATTATATCAGAGCTGTAAAATGTGAAATGAAAATATCTTTGAATATGTGCAAAGTGCATTTATCTTACCATCTAAGGAATGTGATATACATGCATTATACATTACAGAAGTTAACTGAATTGCCAGCTGAATTTTAGTTTAGTATTAGTGATATGGGAAGCGAGTTGTATCAATTAGAATACAGCAGATCAGTTTGAATAGAGAGACAAGCAAAGAATAATGAAACAATAGAATTGGAAGGGACTTTAGAAGTCTTCCAGTACAATCCCTATACCATTCTGAAAAAATGGCTGTCCAATCTCTTCTTTAAAAATTCCAGTGTTGGAGCACCCACAACTTCTGGAGGCATGTCATCCCACTGATTAATTGTTTTTACTATGAGGAAATTTCTTCTTGATTCTAGGGTAGATCTCTCCTTGATAAGTTTCCATCTGTTATGTCTTGCTTTGCCCTTGTTGATACCACCTCTCCTTCTCTGTGATAGCCCTTGAATATTAGAAGACTGCTATCATATCACTCATAGTCCTTCTTTTAGTTAAAGTAGACATATCCAGTTGCTGCAATCATTCATCATATATTTTAACCTCCAGCCCCCTAATCATCTTTGTTGTTCTTTTCTGCATTCTTTCTAGGATCTCAAAATCTTTTTGTATCGTGGTAACCAAAACTGGATACAGTATTCCAAATGTAGTCTTACCAAAGCAATATAAAACGGTACTAACACTTCCATGTGATCTTAATACTGTCCTTCTACTGATGTAACCTAGGACCACATTGGCTTTTTTATAACGCTCCTGGCTCATATTTAAGTAGTTGTTTACTAGGACATCTAGATTCCTCTCATAGTTACTGCTGTTGAGCTAAGAACTATCTCTTCTAAGTACTACCTCTTCTATAACCGTGCATTTTGGTTTTTCTTGACTAAGTGTAAAATCTTATTTTTCTCACCAGTACAATTAATTACATTTTGTTGGATAGGATCCAGTGTTCATGTGTTCAAGTTTGACAAGTTCCTTCTTCTAAAGGATTAGCTCTTTCCTCTAGCTTGGTGTCATCTACAAATTTGATGAGTTCCCCTTCTATCCCCTCCTCTAAATTGATTACGAAGATGTTGAAGAGTTCTGGAGCTGTGACAGAACCTTGCGGTACTTAATTGCATGCTTCGCTTCATGTACATGTAGATCCATTGACAATTACAAGTTGATTGTTATTGGTCAGCCAGCTATGAATCTATCTGGAAATATCTCACATATTTCTTATCTTACCAAAAAGTAGGTTGTGGTCTACTTTTCAAATGCTGTACTGAAGTCCACGTGTATTTCACTGGTCCAGTAATTTGTTAAAGAATGCAATAAAGTTTGTCTGGCATGATCTGTTTTCGACAAACTATGTTGGCTTCTAGTAATAGCTTCTAGGTGTTCACAGTTCATTCCTTGATTATCTTTTCCAGGGTCTTCTCAAGTATAGATGTCAACCTGATTGGTATGTAATTTTCTGGATCTCGTTCCTCACCCTCTTTTTTTTAAAGATTGGAACCATATCACCTCTGTTCCAGTCCTCTATAGTTCCCTGGTGTTCCAGGATCTTTAACAGATATGGCTCAGTGATTCTGAGATCATGTCCGGCAGTACCTTCAGAACTCTGGAATATGATCTATTTTGTTTTGGTGATTTGTACTCATCTGGAATGGATAGGTTTTGTTTTTACCATTTTCTTGCCTATTTTTAAGATGCAGATAAATCAGTGCTCTAACAGAGACAAATAACCAATAAACTAAGCAAAACCAAACAGTTTTTGCTACTGCTGCTTTTTGGCCCCTGCCATCTGAGACTCTTGCCTCTTCTCTCTAATGGCAAGGCTAGTCCTGATCTAAGGTCTTTCCTTCCTTCCCACTGACTTGATGACTGAAGCTGTGGGAAAAAAATAGATGCTCCTCAAAGATTTCTGCTTGTGTCCAACACTTGTTTTTTGGATCAGTTGTATTTATTTTCTGCCCTGGCAGGATTGAAGAAAGATGAGCCTGTAAGTTGCATAGACAGCCCCTGTGTTGGCGTTTCTGACTGTGGGTGTAAGAGTTTAAATTAAAATTTAATTTAAAATTTAAATTTGGTGACAATTACCTAGCAACAGAGCCTGCCCATTCCCTTTCCCCCATTCTCTTTCTAAATTGCCTTTGTGTTCTGCATGCTATGGAAAAACTCACATTATCCAGAGTCCCCACATCTTCACCAGGCCTTGCTTTTTATGGTTCTTTACTAGGTGTTCTTTTATCCATAATTGCCTTACAGATATCAGAACAGAGGATGACATAAACAGAAATCTAAATCTAATAAAATAAACTTGATAAATAAATTAAAAAATAAATCCAAATTTAATAATCATATAACTAAAATGTGTGTGAATCCTTTACTTGACTTTAAAGATGAAAATTATCATTGGCACTGGTTGCTCCAGTACTCCCAATTTTTCCTCTCAATTGGTTGCCTTCCTCAATTTTTTATGCTGGGACTGCTGAAGAGGATAGCCAGGTGCAAGTGGCAAAACAAAGGAGAACATTTTTTTAATGCATTCAGCATCCCTAAAAGTGAGACGGGTTGTGTGAATTGATTAGATTGAAGGCTTTAATATCATTGGCTGTTATTTTAAAGTTTGTCTCTCTCAATTGATCAGGCTGCCATCTTCAAATATCATCAAGCAACATAAAGTGAAGACAGCATTTAATTTTTGAACAGTTATATATGGCTAACCTGTCATTAGTTTTGGAAAGAATGCTCTCACTCTGTAGATAAATTAACTGAATGATTGATTGAGTATTGAAAGGGTCCTTGATACATGCTCAGAGGCATTTGCTTTTACAGTATAGTCTGTTAATTCTTATATTTTTATTTCAAAATAGGAACTTTGGCTAAAATGGATAGGGATGCTGTCTGGGTGGGGTTTGATTACGAGAGGAAGGAAAGGAAGACATGTGACCAAATCTTCCTCCCACTGAATTTTATTAAAAGAAAGAAGGTTGGATGACAAAAAACAAATTCTATGGATGATTATCTTTATTATAGTCACTAACTATCAAATTAAACTGTCAACATCATCAAAGAATAAAAAAAACAAAGCACAGAAACCCAAAACATAGAGAGGAAAGACTGGAGATTATCTAGAAGTACAGTAAAATTCCTTAAGATCTGAAACATTTCTAAGACATCAATTGGAGTGCATATGTCATTTGTTCCAGTACAATACAGTAATTATGGATAGCAGGATATTGTATTAAAAATAGAAAGTGAGTAAATGACTAATAAAAGGACTTCAGGAGTAAAATTCAGTACCAGGATTGCATTATACTATTATATTATTAAGCAGGGATGGGTTTCTACCGGTTCTGTCCACCTTTGTAGAACTGATAGCTCTGAAGAGCAGCAGACATAGAACCGGTTAATATGTCCACTGCTGTTTTTGCCCACCCACCCACCTGACCTTTATTTCCTGATTTTTTCAACTTCAGCTGCCGTGCAAGTCACAGCTGCAGTTAAAAAAGCAGGAAAAAAGGGCTTTTTGAAAGGCTGCTTCTCTGCACGCAGCATGCTGATGACGATTTACAGGGCGCGTCAGCAGTGTGCAGGGAAGCACATCGTAAATCACTGAACCTCACAAATGACCAAACTGGTAGTTAACCCTGTCAGATCCCACCCCTGCTATTAAGTGAATATATAGAGATATGAGTTTCTGTATGTGTAAGTATGCCTAAGTAAAATCTTATATTTGATAGTGCTAATTATGGTAAGACAGGAAGCAAGATCTAGATCAGTGGTATCAAACTCAAGGCACGCAGGCCAGATACAGCCCATGGGGTGCTTAGATTTGGCCCATGAGGCTGCCTTGGAAACAGCGAAGGACCGGCCCACAGTGCTTCTGCCTGCAAAAACAGAGCTCGGGAGGGCAGCATGAGGCCCCCATGAGCTCTGTTTTCACTGACAGAGGGTTGCAGGAGGCTGTCGCACCCAAAAATGGAGCCCGGGGAATGGGGAGGCTGCACACACCCTCCCGAGCTCCATTTTCATAGGCAGATGACTACAGGTGGCTGTTGTGGCCGAAAATGGGGCTGAGGGGCTGCACACAGCCCCCAAGCTCCCTTTTTGGTGGCAGCAAAGCAAACTAAAAGCAAAAGAAAACAAAAGGATAAATGTTTCACCTTTTGCATTTGAGCATCCAAGAAGAACAAGAAAGGAGAAAGGAAAAGAGGAAAGAAAAAGAAAAAGAAGGAAAGATGGGAAAAGAACAAAGAAGGAAAAAGAAGGAAAGATGGGAAGGAAGAACAAAGGAGAATGAAGAGGGAAAGAAAAAGTAGAAAAGGGAAAAAAGAAGGAAGGAAAGAGTTTATAATGAGAGGGAAGGAGGGCCCTGCCTTAGCACTTGGCTACCAGCAGCTCTACTGCCCTTTCGCCATCCCCTTGTCTCCTCCTCCTGACCTGTCCTGATGGTCCCCCATCTATTGCTGAGGATGCTTTGGTTATAAAGCCGGGTCTCCTTGCATGGAGAGGGAGTGGGCCTCCCTCTGACCCACACAGTTTGCCCTCCCATACACATCATGAGCAACCTGTCCAAAAGAATGAGAACAGCAGCAGCAGCCTCAAGGAGGTGGTAAGTGCAGTTGGGTATCCCCTCAGAGAAGCTGGGCTGTGGGGTCCTGGTGCCTAGGGCTCTGGACTGCCTGTGCCATCATCCAGGGGTTCTCCACATGGCCTGAGAGGGACAGTGAGGCTCCTCTGGAGGACAAGGGTTTGCTGCTCTCCCTGGTCTCGTCTTCCTTCGCTAGAGACAATGGATCCCCCCAGCCTCACCTTGGCCACATACAGGTGCCCCCGACATGAGTGACATCGAGCCATCCTGGCCATGCCTACCCTGGCCAAACCTCCCCAGTCCCCCCAAGGTCAGACACAACCCTGATGTGGCTCTCAGTGAAATCGAGATTGATACTTCTGATCTAGATGCACTGTAAGAGACACTGGAGAACAAAATAAAATTGTAATATCCAGAAAAGAATCACAGGAGAGGACTTTTTGTCAGCTTTTGAGTAGTTAATCTTACTCCTAAGATCAGTTGCACCTGCTCTATTTCAAAGAAATCAAGAAGGAAGAAAATGAGATCGAGAAGTGCTCAGCATGATCATGTGGCTCAGCTAGGAAGTGGTCCTCCCACTTTGATACAAAAGATAGATGCTCATGATAGATTGAAGAATTGCAGTAATTAACATTGAAGAATATATTCTACCCTTAATATATATAAGGATCTTAGGCAAGCTATTTATCTTCCACTATTACTACGTAGAATAATCATTTCAATATATATATATTGTAAAAATGCTTGCTGACATTCCCCAAGAAGATTCTGGGTGGTGTTGCTTTTCTGTTTATTTTTCTTGCCTTCCTACAGATAAACAACCTGAATCGGGAAGTTTCCCAACTCAGCCAAGAATTACAACATCTCATGAATCTTCTTCAGGGCCAGCTCACCACTCAGTCTTTCTCCAACCCTACCTCAGTCTGTCTTCACAGCTGTGAGCAGACCTCGCCTTCCTTGTCTCCTGTAAGCAGGTTGCCTTCTTCTCGGACCTCAATTTCCCTGCCACCTCATAGCCTTCTGGCTTCCTCCTTGCCTATGCTTCCCAGCCTTCCAGCATCCTCGAGCCTTGACTTTTCTGCCTTCACCAGCTCTCTGCCTTCCACTGCCTCCCAGGACATGGAACTCTTTGAACCCCAAGAGAGGAGGGGATCCACCTCTTGTGATTCTGTAAGTTCCACAGATCAACCTCAGGCTGACAAGGAATATGGTGATCCTCACCCTGGACATACAGTTAATATGACTGCTCATTCTAGCTCACCCATGTTTTGTCCTGTCACCCCTCTTTCCCCCCCAAATTCCTTCCCCAACTGTTCAGGACAGGGCTGTCCACCAACAAACTTTTATTTCCGCTCTAGCCCAGAGAGCTTTCACTGATGCCAAGGAGCCTTTTGCCATTTTTCCTTTAGGATATTTGGTGCACAGATTTCACAGCCACCAGCACCAAACTTCCTGTTTCTTAAAATACATATATTATTATTACTACTGTATTGCTTTTTAAAAGTTATTCTTTTGGAAAATTATATATCATTGACAGCTGAAATATTTTGGTTTTCAAGGTCCTTATTAATAACAGTTATGCAACCATTGATTCATAAATCTTGTAGATACATTATAATAGCAGTAATGTTATGAATGTGTTGTCAGAATCAGAACAGTCATATTCTATTTATTTTCTACAGTCTAATATCATTGGCCAATGGACATGTTGTTACATACATATTCAAACTCTTGCATATATGTGAGTTAGGATTGATCCAAAGCAGTGAAAATCTAAATGAATCCCCACTCGTCTATTTAGCATATCCCATAATCCACCAGGAAATTTATCAGTGCAAGGCTCGTTGAAACTAATATGAGTTGACAACAACAACACTAGAGCAGTGAACGTTCATTTTGATGAGGTTTGGATGGAAGAATTTCCAATGGACTATGGACTATGAATCAGCAATGCCCTCACTACCACCCTGAATAGCACCTCAAATTCACATCACTTCAGGGTAGAATTACTTATCTCCAAGTGGATTCAAATAAAGTTCAACTGGCAGATTGGTGGGGGGGGTTGGTCAAATTTATTTCTTGAGTTTGCTATTTTCTTTTCTCAAAAAACTTCAGTGCTGAGACCTTTGCTACATCTATTCTATATGAGCACATGTGTGCATATTTTCAAGTCTGCTGTAAGAGTCAAAGGCTTTTTTCCTATTAAATTATTTTCTGATCCTTCTTTTCTTTTCTCTCTTCTCTCTCGTTAAAAGGTGCAAGTGAGGGTATATGAATGATCTTTAATTTTCTGGCAATTATACTTGATTTCTGTTTTCAATTCCTGAACACAACTGTTATAAAACAGATAATTTGCTGAGGAGGTCATTCTGGGAAATTGGCCTTTCTTTTTTTCCCCACTCTGGAGAGAACAGAATAGTTAATTAGGAAACATCAGTCTTTCCCCTGCATAGGATCTCATGTATTTTGACAGTTCATCACATTTAAATTGCAAATCCAGGGTAATCTTTCTAAGACAAAAGATGCTAGAGATATAGATAGCTTATATTTTCTTTGACACGAGAATATAATTCTAGAAAAGTGGTTGCCCTTAAGACTGTTCTGTGATAAAATCAATATACACCAGCACACAAAAAGCCTTGCCTTTTTCATCAAGACAATATAACCAATGTGGTTCTAAGGTCAAAAAACAGACACTGGTGGCTCCGTTTTGGAAAACATAATGGCACTCTGTTTTACTGAATCTACTGCATGTGAACCTACTTTCAAAAGATCTATATGTGAGTTGGCATATAACCATTGATGTCTGTGATCATGCCAGGATTCCATCACCTTTTGATACTTTCCATGAGACTCATCGCAACTCATTTTCTTATTCATGTGGGACTTGTTTTCAGAAACATTTGAAACAGTTCACCATTAAGGAAACAATGTGTCTGGTTCTTTACAAAAATCTGAGCACAGTAAATTTTGAAAGATACTTTTAAAGTAAAATAGACTTGATCCAATGTCAATGTGCCAATGTTATAGAAGGTTGAAGTTTAACTTCACATTCTAGCTGGCCCTGGGCAACTGCTGCTTCTCTTAGCCTCTGCCTCTAATTAATAGTATGAGCATTATAAAATTCACCTTTTTATGTTGGCATTAAGCATCATAACATATTTTACTGTAAATCCTCTAAGAGCACTACATAAATGTTGTATATATTAAATGCTTTAAGGTATAACTAAGCAGCAAGAAAGCGTTTCCTTAAAAGACAAACTATTTTGGCAAAATTAATAAGAAAGTTTGTTAGGAATGGGAAATTTTGAGCTCTCTGAATATTGCTGATCTTTGAATTCCTAATCTGCTCCCTGGGATGTGAATATTGACAGCTGCTATTGGGCTACATTTATAGATCATAAATATTCCTTGCCGGATTGAATAAGTGTTTTGTAGTATACTATAGTATACTGGAAGTTAGATTCTTACAGTATAATAAGAATATAATTGCTATTTTACGTTCTTTATAAACCCAGCCAATATTTGAAAATGTGACATAGAACAGATTTAAAGGAAACAGGAAGAAGCTGGCCAACTTTTCAACTATTGTCAGTAACTATATCTCTACTAGAATCAACAAATATTAGTACTCTTTATTTCTAAATAATGAGATATGAGTAAATATCTTTATTTCTATATAAAACTACTTTGAAATTGAAATTATTGATGTTTGAAACTATTGCTTATGTTTGAAATTAGGCGTTTTAAGCAGCTTTGAAGTGTTTTAATTCTAAAGAGTTGTTTAAAATTGATTAAACAGTCTAAGAATGATTAGGCAGTCTGTTTAAATGTAAAGCAACTGTCTTAAAGCCAAAATATACATTTGGAATTTGAAACATTTTGTGCACTGTTGTCTTTGGGATTTTTTCTTGTCCATATGAATATATATTGTTACAGGTGCAACTCAGCCCAGAGATTCACTTGCTATCTTACACTTCAGAATTCCAGTTCTACTGGTGAATTGTATAGACATGGAGTCACAGTAGAAAGAATTCTGTATTACAACCATTCCCAGCTCTTTTATTGAGAAAGACTGAGAAAAGGAATCCTAAAGAGCTGTTTTGCATATTTTAATGAGCAAACAGGTTTATCTCATGAAAAATGCCCCTAAAATAATATAAAACTCAACTAAGTAACAGTTAATATTGGGAAACAATCATTACATGTTGTTATGTCTCTGAACTAGGCAATTTAGTTCTATATATTTCAAAATCTGATCAAATTGCCTTTTATGTGTCAGTTGTGTGGATGTTAACAGAAGTAAATCCCCTGCATGGTAAATATGCCTAGAACTCTTTTTCCAACTCTAGATCTTAAACTTGAGGCAAAATTTACTGAAACAATGCAATGAATGATCTTGGGTGATCATCTTAAAACTGTTGTGCTTCATATAGAAAATAAGTATTACAAGGAGATTCTTCAAGCCTTTCTGTGGGAGATTTTGTTTTTTAATAGAGGAATATTTGGTGATTACCTTTCCCCCTCAAATTGGAAGTATAATATCTCAGATGCAGGTTTACTGCCTAAGAAAGAATTAGATTATGTGGAAGGATAAATTCTACAAATCAGAATTATCCTAAGGTTTTAGATACCACCAGGGATGTGATGGATCAAATATTATCTATTCTGTCCTCTTCACATTCTTTCTTTTAAAGAATGATATTAGAAGGAGGCACGGTGAGAATCACAGCTTATGTGATAAATCCAGCTAATTTGCATGTTACCATTTTGGGAAGGAAAAGGGTAAGCATGTTTGCTTGTTCTTTTTCACACAGCCTTCTTGTTAGCTTTTCATATTTCGGGAGGTGGGAGGAGAGAGAATAAAATAGTGTCTCTAGCCAAGATCTGTTCAGTTCCTATTATCCTCGATTCCACCACCAGCAGAAGATTGACAGAAGACCTGACATGCTGGATCACATTTTGACATCTTCTGATGTAGAGATGCAATTATATGGCTCAATATTTTAGTAAACATCAGAAAGATGTTTACCACTTGTTCCCTTTTAAAATCTCTTAAAATAACTTTGTATCTCCTCCTAAGTTATTTGATTCTGCCTTCTACTGAATTGCTATGGCATCATGATGCTAAATGCATTTACCTAGGACAAACTGCAAAGATTTTGATTGCACTTTTCAAAGAATCATGTAGTGCTTTTTTCTTAAAAAAAAAAAAAAGCAAGGGAGTCTCAGTCTGCTAGATGTTATCAAGGTCAATTAGCATCTGCAGGGGCTCCTTCTATAGCTCCTTAAAAGAGCTGATGTATTCTTAAACCTAACATCCTCTGTGGCTGTGAAAAATCTCTTCATTTCTCCATCAGTTGATAAAAGTTAAGTTTTAAATGGGAGAGATCTTTTCTCTCTACTGCTTCTAGATATGTTAATACTGCAACCATCAGAACGAACAAAACAAATAATGATCCTTAAACTATGGAGAAATCAATGTTGCCTGAACCACATTGTACTAAAGTAACTGACCAAACAAACAAACAAAAGTAATCTTTTTGGCTTCAGAAAAGAGATAGACTAGAGACATATTTTTCCCACCAAAAGATTCTTGTTTATACCAGACCACAAGGAATTTATAATGACATATTGTATACAACTTGTGTGCTAAATCCTAGATGAATTGATAGTATCTCAAGGAAATTGATTCTGTGCTTGTTTGTTAAGCGTTCAACTTGTAAAAAGGAAACAAGCACTACTACAAATATGCCGCAATCTGTAGATAATTACCTCAAAACAAATATGCATATGTGTGGTTGTGTCCCATTGTGAACATGTGCACAGGTACGTTTATATACTAGAATATTGTAAATAAGGCTCCAGTTCTGAACCAGGAAATTCTGGCATTAAAATATATTCATTTTATCAATATATTCATTTTCCTTCTTCCTTTTCATAGTATCACTATAGCCTTGCACAACTAAGCATCTAAAACAATATGTTTGTTGCTATGGCAACTGTCGCCATTGCTTGATGGTCAGTGCCGTTCTGTAGAGATCAAATTGAAGAGGCGGAGATACCATTTAAATGTCCCATTGCACTGTGTTCCTCCTGTCAGTTATTCAGAACCCCTTTGATTAGTTATTTCCTGGGATTCGACCCCGTTGCCATGATGGGCCCTACATCTCCTAGCAACCAGAAGCACAGTTGCCTTTATCTTGGCAACATTGGCCTTCTCTGTTCCTAATAAGACCTGGAGGGGCATTTCATTTCATCACCTACCCCAGAGAACAGACAGCTGATTCTAACCTAATCCATCATTATAGATAATGTCTGATATTAGATAATGACTTAGATAATGTCAATATCTTTCTTAAAAAAAAAAATGAAACCCACTGCTTTTGTCAGAAAAAAATGATATATATATAAATATATATAAACAGAAAGGCCAAAAATGACGAATTTTAAAAATTAGAAAACATAAACATAAAATTGCTTGAATTAATTCTATATATATGTATAATCTATTTAATTCTGTTTATTTGTATCTCTTCTGTGTTCTAAACCAGAATAAATGTTACTTTTTGCTTACAAAAAATTGTTTAGTTACCAGGAAATATTCTGAAATATTTTCTATACCTGAGATGAGGCATAACAGTTTTTAGGGTAGAAGGCGTGGTAAGCAAAGTAAATTTGTTTTATTTTGAAGTTAACAGGGCCAAAGATCTATTTTCCTTGCCTTGAAACGACCTCTACAGGTCAATTATAAAATAACACCAATTAGGGCCACAAAATTGGACATGCTAATCTTTTGACTGGAGAAAACCATACAGATATCCAACTACTAATTATCAGAAGTGGAGCTTTACTCTAAGAAATAAGGGCTCTGTCTCTATTTATTAGTTTTTGTGTGCCAGATGTGTAACACAAACAGAACTATAATCAATCTATTGGAGTTACAAACCAGAAATTACTACGATGGCATTCTGTACTTCTTCATTTCTCAGTGGCTTCATATTTTATTTTATTTATTTATTTTGTCAAACGCTTACAATTTAATAGAAATAAGAATAAACGTAAGTTTAAATGCATGAAATAGGAACAATAGGACAGGGATGTTAGGCACAATTGTGTGCTTATCCACGCCTCTTACAGACCTCTTAGGAATGGGGTGAGGTCGATAGAGGTTAGTTTGAGGGTAAAAGAGTGGGGTCCACTCTGTTGCTGAAATCATACTTCCTGCAATCAAGCTTGGAGTGGTTTACATTTAGTTTAGGCTATATATTAACTCCATGTTTACTATTCCTTGTCACTTGAGTTTATTTTGAGAGATAATGGCTACATTCACAAAGCACACTAAACCAAGAGGACTCAATCATACTTTAGTCTAACATGTTGAATTAAAAAGTTCATGTGGTCTCATTGTGTCATGTAAAGCAAAAACGTGGAATTAACTGAATAGACCATTGTTCAAAAAAAAAAAAAACACCCATTGGTGTATTTATCAAATATGGCCTATAGCCTAAACTACTTTCATTACTTTAAATAAGTCACCACCAACCCAATTTTCTATTATTCTAAAAGATGGGATAATTCATACTAAACAGATCTATAAATATTTTATATAAATAAACTTTATTTTTAGATTGGATTACAAAATCAAATATATGTGTGAAAAACATTCATGAATTGATGCAGAGAAGAGCAATAAAGATAATTAGGGGGCTGGAGATTAAAACTTATAACGAAGGGCTTCATGAATTGGGTATGTCTAGTCTAGTGAAAAGGAGATCCAGGGGTGACCAGCAGCAGTGTTTCAGGGACAGCCACAAGGAAGAGGGAGTCAACCTATTCTCTAAAGCACCAGAAGGCAAGAAGCAATGGGTGGAAACTAATTGAGGAGAGAAACAACTAGAACTAAAAATTTCCTGACAATGAGAACAATTAACCAGTAAATGGATTCCCTCCAGAAGTTGTGGGTGCTCCATCACTGGAGGTTTTTAAGTTGAGGTTAAACAGCCATTTATCCAAAATGGTATAGGGTTTCCTGCTTGTGCACTAGAAGACCTCCAAGGTCCCTTCCAACTCAATTACTCTGTTATAACTACATAGAAATAAATATGGAGTCTCTTTCTACCGACATGTGTATGTGTGTATGTAGATACACATACGCACGCGCACACACACACATTTATTAATAACAATTGACTGCTAGATATAAATCAATAATAGGAAACAAGGTCCACTTCTTAACTCCTATAAGATCCACTTCTTAACTCTTTGAGAAAAAAGCCAGGAATATCGAACTATTTTGGCAAGTGAGCACATCTGGAATTTTATTGAAATTTTATTGGTGCTTCATGGGGAAATGAATGTTTTACCACCCACAAAGTATTTGTTGGTACAAACTGTTCAGATGGCCAAGCACAAAACTCACAAAGTCATTGGCTCATTCAAGTAGAAAATGAAATACAGAAGATACACCAATAATTGTCTATAAACAGTGGCTGTTCCAAAAGCTTGATATTAATATTCCTTTGCCAGAGAATTTATTAAACATTTAATATTATAAAAATGGTCTTATAATCCACTTGCAATTAAATAGGAATAGTATTGCAGTTTGGAAGCACAGGAGTAAAGAGAAAGGCACACTCTTATTTTCTATTAAACATCTAGGAAAATAGAAAAGCATATTGCAACTGGAGAAAGGAAATCTATATGGATGTTTGCTTGTATGTATGTATGGGGGTGCAGTGGCTGAGCAGTTAAGGTGCTGGGCTTGTTGATTGGATGGTTGGCAATTTGAGAACAAATACTGTGTGATGAGAGATGTGGTGGTTCAGTGGCTAAGACACTGAGCTTGTTGATTAGAAAGGTCAGCAGTTTGGCGGTTCAAATCCTTAGTACTGTGTAACAGAGTGAACTCCCATTACTTGTCCCAGCTTCTGCCAACATAGCAATTCAAAAGCATGTAAAAATACAAGTAGAAAAATAGGGACCACTTTGGTGGGAAGGTAACAGCATTCCGTGAGACGTCTTCGGACAGCGCTGGCTCTTTGGCTTTGTAACAGAGATAAGCACCTCCCCTTAGAGCCACAAACAACTAGCACATATGTGGAAGGGAAATCTTTACCTTTACTGTCTGATGAAGTGAGCTTCCATTATTGCCCCTGGGTCCTGCCAAACTAGCAATTCGAAAGAAAATAAATGCAAATAGATAAATAGGTTCAACTTTGTTGGAAGGTAACAGTGTTCCATGTACTTTTGAATTATAGTTATGTTAGTCACATGACCACAAAAGCATCTTCAGACAACATCTGAATCATCATACTTTCAGGCTGTGAGTTGTGGATAAGCACTTCCTCACCTAAGAATCAGACACGACTGGCAGGGGAAACCTTATAGCAATGAGTTCTATGGTTTTACCTATCAGGACCTAGTAAAAATCATCTAGTCCTTAGCAGTTATTAATAGTAGGTATTCTGTATACAACCTCAGATGAACATCGTTTGACATGTTACATCATGTCATCATTATTTTATAAAAAGAAAGTCAAAATGGAGAAGCTGTGTATGAAAAATCAAGTATACCTTATGATTCAATAACTTGTAAAACCACCTTTACCAGCAATAATTTGAAGTAATCATTTTCTGTTTTATTTTATTAGCCTTTCACATGGCTATGTAAGAATTGGGCCCACTTTTGTTTATAACATTCAGTTCACTGAAATTTGTGATTTGTTTATGCAAGACTCTCTTGAGGTCCCACCACAGCATTTCAATCAGGTTGAGGTCAGAACTTCAATTGAGTCACTGCAACATCTTCATTTATTTTTCAGCTATTCAATTGAACAGACATTTGACTCTAGAATACTTTGGTATACAGAGTAGTTCATGGCTGACTCAATGACAGCAAGATGCCAAGGTCCTGTGGCTGCAAAACAAGCCCAAATCATCACCCCCTCCACCATCAGGTTTGACAGTTGGTATGAAATCTTTGTTCTGATACACTGTGTTGCTTTTTGTCAAATGTGGCACTGTGCATTATGGCCAAACATCTCCACTTTGGTCTCATCTATCCAAAGGACAGTTTCAGAAGTCTTGTGATTTGTTTACATGCAACTTGGCAAACCTAAGCTGTGCTGCTATGTTCCTTTTAGAGAGAAGAGGCTTTGTCCTGGCAACCCTTCCAAATAAGGAATACTTTGTCCAGTTCTTTTTAAAATTGTACTACTGTATCATAAACTTCAACATTTAACCTGCCAATAGAGGCCTATAGAATCTAAGATGTAACTCTTTTTTTGCAGTTTCTTTGAACTGTGCACTGTCTGACCTTGGGGTAAATTTGCTGGGATGTACACTGTCTTGTGGCAACTGTTTTAAATGTTTTCTACTTGTGAATTATCTTTTCCACTGTAGAATGATGGGCTTTATATTGTTTGGAAATGGTTTTATAACCCTTCCCAAATTGATGTGCCGCAACAATTGCTTCTCTTAAGATCATAGATGACATCTTTACTGTTCACCATTGTGTTAATATATACTTCAATGCTGGGGACAAGTATATTCCTAAAACTTCCACTTTTATAGAGGTAGTTACACTTGCTGATTAATCAAGGTACTTGATTAGCAGCCGTTGGCTGCTACTTAGTCTCTTCATATAAATAAAACCAGTAAGTGTGTAGTTTTTCACGCAGTTTCTGCATATTGGCTTTTTTTTGTAAAATAAATGATGTCATGGTGCAATATGTCATGTGATGGTCAACTGAGGTTGCATTTACCTATTTTTAAGAATAGAAAGGACCAGATGATTTTTACTATGTCCTGATATGTAAAACTATAGAACTCAGATGTTTTTTTCACATATCTTTACATATATGTGTACATGAATCTGTATATGTTTGTGTGCAGTGCACACACACATATAAAACCTATTTGTGATGGGCAACACTATCTCTAAATAAATACTTATTAACAATTAATGCCTCCAAAAGTTGTGAATGCTTCAACACTGGAAGTTTTAAAGAAGAAATTGGATAACCATTTGTCTGGAATGATATA
Organism: Bungarus multicinctus; assembly: GCA_023653725.1. Taxonomy (NCBI): domain Eukaryota; kingdom Metazoa; phylum Chordata; class Lepidosauria; order Squamata; family Elapidae; genus Bungarus; species Bungarus multicinctus. The sequence goes on from CM042840.1 coordinate 102,226,234, forward strand.
GGGTTTTCCTGACTGAGTAGGGGGTTGGACTAGAAGACCTCCAAGGTCTCTTCCAACGTTGTATGCTTATCCCTATCCTTTCTCAGAAGAGTGGCAAATGAGGTCTTCTAAACATAGGATTTCCCTCCCTGAATACAGAGTTGCTCATCACACATACACAGTGATGTTAGATAAGGCAGAGATTGCAACTTAAATATAAACAAGTTTAAGATAATAACAAATATCAACATATCTGAATCAGGGAATGGCAGATTTTTAAAATACACTTGGGAGGAAGTACAAAATGTTTACTGTTACTAATGCCTGCTTTAAACTCCATTCCACCTCCCCCCTTCCATATACAAGACAAGAAGTTAAGGGCATAATATTGTTCCACATATGCCACTTTCTCCAATCAGGCACTCTTCAATGCTACATTTGGATATAGCATGACTATCATCATCTCCAGACATTAAGGTGGAATGTAATAGGAGTTGTACAATGTCGTTTCTTGAAGTTCCCTGAACTTCCGTCACAGACATATATTTCTAATCGGCGATAACGCCACTCTGCTTAATGCCCATTACTCAACCCCGGACCGTTTCCCCTCTCTCTAAAATGAGGGAGTGAAAAAGGCAGGGCTTCGAATTCTTTCTCTTGATTTGCCAATGAGACAGCCTGTCAGGGAGAGGAAATAGAAATTCGGAGCTTCTGAGGAAGCGGAAGAAGCTGAAAAGGAGGCGAGGGCGGAAGTGGCGGCGTTTGAGGTTTGGAATTGGGGAAAACGGGATTCTGGTTGGTAGGCAGGCAGGCGGTGGGCTGTTTTCTGCGGCGGTCCCGCAGGCGGGAGCGGGTAAGTGTACGGTTTTGTTCAGGGAAGACGTAAATTAATCCCTAAAACTTTCCTTCCAGTTTTAAATTATTGTGGGAGTCCTTTAATTTTCCCTCCGTCACACGTGAGAGTGGCTTGGAAATGGGGTTTCTTACCCTGGCAAGCCAAATTAAACTTCCATGTTCTGGGGCATTATATCTGTCACTAGCTGTGGCTGGTAAACGAGTACTGTATGTGAAAAATTCTTGGCTTTCTGGAGGCAATTAGAGAACTAGAGTGGCGTCTGCTTTAGTTACAAAAGGCTGCGCTGGGTTGGGACTTGTTGACAAAGGTGCTTTGCTTTGAGGATTATTACGAACTGGGACCGAGTCCTTGACCTGAGAAGTAAACAATATAATCGCTGATATTTAAACAAAGCTATGGCGATAACAAGAGATGGTGCTGATTGTGGTGGGTGTGACATTATCCTCAATGCTCCCTTCCTTTTTCCCTTTTAATATGACTTTTTGATATTTGATGTAATTATCTGAAATTTAGTCTATAGAAATTCTCAGTCATCCAGGTCATAGTTGTCCCAAAGATGCCCTCCCCACCTCAGGAGGCAACTGGACTTCATTTTTTCCTTTTGGCCATAATGATTGTGGATGATGGGGACTGTAATTCAAGAGCTATAGATAAGAAGTTGGGAAAAGCTCCTACAAGAAATTATCTTGGTATACGAACAAAATAAAATAAGTTCATTTTATTAGTCATATTTGTTACATTATATCAAGTCTGCAACCTATCCTTCTTTAAACATATTAAACGGTTATTTCAGGAACTCTGTGTTATAAAGCTTACATATTTCCCTCATGGGATAAATGCACGTACTGGTTGCAGGTTGAAAATCTGGTGGTGAAACCTTTTCAGGTAACATTAAGTGTTTAGCTATTTTCATACATAATTAACTTATTAGAGTCATGTAATTGTATCTTAAATCTTACGTTTCTTGCTGAAAACTTGACTTTTAACAGCTGAACTTCCATAGTAATTAAGCCATTTTTCCTGATACTCAGATTATTTGTGGCTTATTGCACTGTTTCCATTTCAATTCTAAACTATTATCTTGAAAAAAGGTACCATAAACTGTAAAATGCTAAATTTTTAATCTAAAACTCAGTTTAATAGATTGTAATATTAATCAGCTTGTTATACAACTTTTTTTTTCAAACCTTCAATTCTGCATGGTTAATCAATATTAGCCCCTTTAGGCTGCTTCAGACAGCTGAAAGGGGTTAAGGAATTAGCTTGATTATGGCCAATTTCTGGTGTTATAGTAAAATTAATAAGGCTTCATTTTTTGTTCATGTATCTTGGTTACAATTCCAGACTGGTCTTTGGGTGATATTCAAGGTATATTAAAATAAAAAACTATTTAACAGTCATTTAATTTTTGCACTTTTTCTAACTTGCAAAATCCTTTTCATTTTCTGTTTGCAGCTTCAATTTTTTTCTGAAGTGAAGAACAACAGTATTCTTTCCATTTTAATAACTGACTTGCTCAAGGATTTCTCAGCAGATGATTCAAATTGGCTGTTTGAATTTTAATACTTCAGCTGCTATAAAAAAGAAACCTGGTTCTTTCTCTGGCTGAAATATTTCTTTCTTTCAGTTGCAGCATTGTTTGCTGACAGTCTCACCTTTCTATTGGAACTTGTGCCATTGTTGTAGGCCATGGCAGGTCGACGTCCTAATGGGCCAACTCTAGGCAAGATCTCTCAGTTTAAATTGGTGCTCTTGGGAGAATCAGCTGTTGGGAAGTCAAGCCTTGTCTTGCGCTTTGTAAAAGGACAATTTCATGAGTATCAGGAGAGTACAATCGGAGGTAAGTGTCACAATCATGGATAAAGCTGTTCAGAATCTCTTTGAAAATTAGTCTTGCATGGTAGTGAACAAGTGTTTGTCATTAAGGAGTTATTTCCAGGAAATGCTGAGATTAAAATTATTTATTGCATTTATTCCTGGCATAATCAAAGAGATTCTGGATGATTTACCACAGATAACTCTGCAATGTAGTACAGTAAAAACAAATATAAGCTAAATAACGTCAGAAATCACTCCTAACATGTTCCTGAAGTCCCTTTGAAATTTTTTTAGCTGTAGTTCCAATTCAAGTGGAAAGAATAAAAAAAAAGACATAAGTACATAGCCATGCAGAAACTTTATTAAAGTATTGTATCTGGCTTGAGGCCAATAGCTACATCATTTCTGTTCCTTTTTAAAATGTTCCTGTGACAAATGCCAGACACATTGTATACCTTGGCACTTCTATACACAAGTTTAGCAGAGCAAGCTTTTCTGACCAGATTTGAGTCAGTCATTTTTGACTAGGTAGAAGTGAAGAATCTGAAGAGAGTAATGGTTACTTAAGAACCTATTTTCATGTGGCTATGAATCTGCATTCTATACATATTTAGGTGATGGAATTGAACTAAGGCTTGTGCCTCAAACATTACATTTGTAAATCCCTCTTGTCTTCCACAAGGAAGATGTGATTAGTTTGGCTTCAGTCATAACATCCTAAGTTAGTCTGCTTCGTGATTTGAATGAGAAAGATGAATTAAGAAAAAAATTCAGGTGTAATAAAGCACTTAACAAGCACCTCAGACAATACTTAAGTAAATAATTTCACATTGGTTTGGTAGTTCTGGACTGCCAAATAAAATAAATATTGCAGTTTTTCAGACAAATACTTATATTATGGATCTATTTGGCACTTAGGAAAAAGAGTTAAAAGCTTTGGAAGCAGCCACCAGAATGCACCTTTCATTGTGAAGTTGATACCTTTAATTTGTCAGTATTATTTAGAAGGCTCCTATATATGATGGGACTTCATGTGAGTTACTTTTGCATCATTGATGTATGCCAATTACAAATCAAAACTCATATATGAACTGATACTCAATCCAGACCTCTGTCTGTAGGAAAGGTTCCCCCACACCAAGCTGTCCCCCCAACTAAAATTATAATCTTCACAGTGAAATTCAAAAATATTTTACAATTAAGCCACTTCTCTCTAATCACTGTGGCTTGTTGGAACTTAATTTATTTTAATTTTACACTGTGAGTTCAGTGTAGCTTTGGATCATTTTTCTCAATAAATAAGCAAATGCCATGTTTCCCTGAAAATATGGTACCTTGAACATAAGCCCTAGCCTGATTTTTCTGAGTGGGCCTAATATAAGTCCTACCCGCAAAATAAGCCCTAGTGAAGAGGATGGACCTGGCAGCACAGGAAGCAGCCCACCTGCATATACCCTCACAAACAGTGATCCCTGAGGCATGGCAGTTTCTTCCTTTCCTCACGGGGGCTCAGGGAGGCTCGGTTTCTTAATCGCAGCCTACAAATCAGCTGAGCCAGCAAGGGCTGGGAGCTGCCTCTCATTTTGTCTCTCCATGAAGAGACGAAATTGTTTCCAGTGCACTCTCACCATCCCTGACCCTGCCCACACCACCAGGCAACCTCACAGCTGAGAGTCCCTCTTTTCCACAGCTCACCTTGTGACTCTGGAGCAGGCAGTGATCACAGTTTAGGCTCTGTCAGGCCTGGAGCTTGGGTTTTGCGCAGGCTGATGCTCTGATGGGGCAGAAAGCTCTGAGGCACGTTGGGATCATCGCCTCTGCCCGGCTGCACCTGCTGCTGTTGGTCTTGCGAGGACTTTTCTCCTGGCCGTGTTTCTATCAGCCACCCTGTGGCTTCGGCGGGCAAGAGTTCCATGGTGGCCTTGCAGTGGGATGAAGGGGGAGATCGCCCCTTCCTCCTCCATCCATCTGCTCCTGCCTGGTATGGGACAATTTTTGGGGCGCAAAGGAGGAAGGGATAACCTCTCCACCATCTGTCTGTCCTGCTGCAGGGTGCCACAGAGCTCCTGCTTGCCGAAGCAGTAGCTCACCTAATCCTCTTTCCAGCAGCATGTAGATATGCAGTTAGACCAAATGGGTTTGCTTCGTTTTTGCATAAATCATCCCTGTGAAAAGAAGGACTGACAAGTAAATCTCTCCCACCACTTGTAGATCACTTTCTGAGTTTTCCTCACCTTGCCCACCCGTCGTGCAGGTGCTTACGATCTTTCTCCCTCTCCTGCATCTCAAGCAAAATCAAACCGTGATGAATGAGGTGGCCAACAAGATCTGAGGAGTACCTGCAATTTTGCCCCCTTGCTCTACCCTCCTCACATAAACCAGACACCACCCCTCCACTCATCAGCTCCTCCAGCTGTGCATACACGCATATGGCTTCAGCATAAATCATCTCGAAGGAAAGGAGGATTGGCAGGAAAATGGGAAGAGGGAAGCCTTCCAGTGGAACATATGGAGGAGGGGGGGAGATCACCCCTTCTTTCTTTGCACCCCAAAAGTTGCCCTGCACCAGGCAGAAACAGCCCAGTACAGTTGCTGAAAGCAGCATGGCCAGGGGAAGATCCCTGCAAGGCCAGCAGCAGGTGCAGCAGTAGCCGGACAAAGGTGTAGAAGGGAAGTGATCCTGATGGACTGCATGGCTTTCTGCCTAATCCTAGCAGCAGTCTGAGCAAGATCCAAGCTCGTGTCCCAGCAGCAGCAAGGTCATCAGGCAGGGAGGGCAGAGGCCTGGGCATGCTGAGATTGTTATCATGCGGCTGCAGGCAAGTAGATGTTGGGACAGAGAGGGGGTGGCGGTAGCAGCGCTCCTACTCCCATCTGCCCCCACACTCACCACTTCCTTAGGTGAAAAAATAAGACATCCCCGAAAATAAGGCCTAGTCCTTATTTTCGAGCCCAAAAGAAAATAAAACCAGATCTATTTTCAGGGAAACACGGTAGTGCATGATGGTTTTTGACTCATTTGTTTAGTTGGGTTTTCTTTATTTAGTTTTAGAATTTCTGTGGAGAGCCAAGTATATTTTAGGTCACATTTATGCAGAAATATTGAACATTCAAAAGGGTGAACAAACATTAAAACCACTGTTCTCCATTAGCAGTTACATTTCAACTATGTCAGTGGGATAAAATGTCTTTTACGTATGTCACTGGGAAGAAAACTTCAATATATAGCAGGTGGGTAATTATTTGGTCAATGCAAATTGTAAGTGAGAATTGGATGCTTTACAGGGGAAAAAAGTTCTTGTTTCTATGTAAAATATAGCCACCCCTGAGTGGAGCCCAGCCTTAATTCCTGTTCTGACTATTCTTTATTCCTTCTGTATTCCAGCTGCTTTCCTCACACAAACCATTTGCTTAGATGATACAACAGTCAAGTTTGAAATCTGGGATACAGCTGGACAGGAGCGCTACCACAGTTTGGCCCCTATGTATTACCGAGGGGCACAAGCTGCCATAGTTGTTTATGACATCACTAATATGGTAAGGCTTTTATAAACTGGGTCCAAAATCATTCCACATGGGCAACAGTGTTTCTTTTTTCTTTTTTGGTTTCCTTCCCCTCAAGGATATGATATCCCAGGCATATATGAATGCATCCACTGAATCAATGGCATTCTAGGAGGGAACCACTGATGCAAAATAGTTTGAATTTCATGCTATTTCACTTTAATATTGGGCCTAGTTTTCACAGTGTTACATTTCAGAGCAGTACAATTTCAGACAGTTTATTCTACACAAAAGTTTCTCTCTATAAAATATTTAAAGATACAATGAAAGAGAAGGCAGGCTAAAGTTTTCATCTGCAGCACGAAGCAACATAGCACTGACATTACTTTCTGGTCTCAATAAGAACTAAGCCTCAGTTAAAACTGCTTTAACCAGGTACTGATAATAAAATAGCCACAGATGTCCTAATGTCCATAATTCTATTGAATGGTCATCTGCTGAATTACCGAATTAATTTATGTTAAAAATGAAAATAGCCCAAATTTCACAAAACTATCTGGAAAGACATGAGTGTTTTCACTTGAGTTTGGCCAGTTTTAATTTTAAAAGTTTTAAAGCTTTTAGCTTTTGAGATTTGGAGAATGTACATAGGTCAGTGCTGAGTTGTTGGATTTTTGGTATTCTCAGCTTCTTTTCCTGATGACATTTCATTTGCAGTCTTGGTAATACTGATGGTGCAGGAAGAGAAACAAGTTCAGAAGTATAGTTGAATGCTATTTTTTCATAGGGTGCAACTGTTTATTCAATACATTTCTACTTCCCATTAAAAAAGTATCTCAAAGAGGTTTATAAGTCTCAGAACATCTAAGCTTTCCTACATAGCTGAAGTTAAAATCTAGCAATTTGATATTTTGTGTTAACTTTTTCATAAACAAAATCCCAAGTACTGACATCATTTACATGTATTAAATCTTGAATTACTTCTGTGCACATATTCTGTCTCCTTCTCTCTCGTGACCAGGATAAACAGATTATATTAATACACATGAACTAAGAATCATGGTTCACTAATGGAATGGTAAATCTGCAGCCCTTCAGATCCTGACCTGAAGGTGTTAGTATCTCTTTTGCCATTATACTTCAGCAACTTTTGCCCGCTGGATAGATGGGAGGAGGAAATCCACTCTGTGAGGCCCAGTTTGAAGCTGTTCCCCAGTCCAATTGTGGAGGAGCCCCATCATTGAAAAATACATTGTATGAGATATCCCCTATCTTGGAGCAGGAGGCATATGTATGTTAGAGTTCCAGGGGGTGACAATTATGAGCTGTGCTTGCTCTTCATAGGATACCTTTGTGCGTGCCAAGAATTGGGTGAAGGAACTGCAAAGGCAAGCTAGCGCTAGCATCGTCATTGCCCTGGCAGGGAACAAAGCTGACTTGACCAGCAAACGAGCTGTTGATTTCCAAGTAGGTGAAGGTTTTTTCTACTGGAAATATTAGCTTTTCCTTCAGTGTTTTTGGATGCTTTTTCTACGCAAACAATAAATATCTTAAGATAGTTTAAGAATCATAAGGTGGTTAAGTACTACTTTTGTCCAAACCCAATTGAATCCTTTTCAAATTTCACTCTTTGCATAAGGACTATTAGAGGTGCCTTATCAGGATAATTCATCAACATGTTTTGACTGTGGAATGATCTAATGCAGGGGTCTCCAACTTTGGCAACTTTAAGACCTGTGGACTTCAACTCCCAGAATTCCTCAGCTTTGCTGGCTGAGGAATTCTGGGAGTTGAAGTCTACAGGTCTTAAAGTTGCCAAGTTTGGAGACCCCTGATCTAATGGGTACCATAAGCTATGAATTAGGAAAGCCCTTAGTCACATTTCATTTTTGCTATGAATTTGCTACTCTGTCCTAAACAGGGCTTTTTGATAAAATTTTATATATTGTTTTTAATCATGATTCTTAAATGTGTTTTCACCAATCAACAAAGCATTTCAAAATACCAAAAAAGATAACTATTAACTACTAAAAAAGATAAGTATTAATTATAATAAAAAGATAAGTATTAATTATAATAAAAAGATAAGTATTGATCCACTAATCTGAGAGAAGTGGCCTTTTTTAAACAGTTTGTTATCTGTTATTTACACATTTACAATCCAAGGGTAATACTAACCTGTTTATACTTTGGACTACTGCAGCTAACTTGTGCAAAGATGCTAGATTTAGCAATATCTTGTTCACTTATTTCACACTTTTTATTCTCTTGGTTGGTACAAACTTGCATATAATCACAAATTTATTAAACTAAGCATGAACAGCTTATATCTGGAATACCTTTTGTTGTCCCTGGAATTACTTTTTGACTATAACTGGTCAATATTTTCTTCCCCCCTTTAATTTGGAAAGATGATGAGATTACGATACCAGGCCCCTTCCAGGTTTTTATCTGAAGTCAGTTTAAACCTGATTTCCTTAATCCCAGCCAATGAAATAAGACACACTATTTGAAAAAAGCAAAGAACTGTAGATCAAGGAAAGAACAACAAATCAAAGAACTATTTTATCTGAAACCCTTCTGTAATAAGAATAGGGATTTTTGCCCATCTTGGCTCAAATTTCAGGGTAATTGTAAAGACTGTTGAGAAATTAAATGGAATCCTTTGTCTAATGTGTACAGTAATTATCACAGTCAATCTAATTGCGGGAATTACTAAGCATATTTAATACCTTAACATGCCTGGTCAATATTTCTATATTTTATCTGTCCTGTAGTCCCTCTTTGGAAATGTGGGTGGCTAGATCTTTTTGGTCAAATCTTGGTAGAGGGACTGTATTGATCACATTCGCCATATTTTTTAATAACATTGATATGGTCTAGTTTTAGAAGAAGCCAGCCAAGCTTACAAAGGTTAAATGCATCTCTTTGAAAATTCTGACATTATTGCTTACAGGAAGCCCAGATCTATGCAGAGGACAACAGCTTGCTGTTTATGGAAACATCAGCGAAGACAGCAATGAATGTGAATGAGGCTTTTGTGGCAATAGGTTAGTCAAGGGAAGGAGAAAGGCAGCTTGAGGAGGGTATCTTCTCCAACTACTGCCATGGGCTACACCAAGCAAACTATTTCATGGATAGCAATCTAAGTTCTCAAACACTCTTCAGAATTTTAATAATCTAAATTTGTGGTAAGTTGCAGGACTAAGCAAAGGAGGACCTTTATGGTATTGGGTAAGAGCATAGACTCTAAAATTGTAGCTTTGCCCTCAGAAACTTGCAAGAGGGAAATAGAGACAAGACAGGAAACAGAGAAATTAACAGAAAGGTGGATGTAAAAATAATGGGTTGAATGACAGACTGAGTCAAGGTAAAAAGGAAACATGGGAAGCTTGTAAACTATGGAATAAAAAGGTCCAAGGGCTGGGATAAAATGACTGGCTTAGGAATACATTTCCCTAAAGTGTATTTTAGGGAATGTCCATCTCCCATTGAATTACAACAGGTACATTGGTCAGAATTAGCCAGGAAAAAACTGGTGATCTGAGTAAATCTCTTCCCCCACCAACCATTTCTTTGTACTTTTAACTTTTCCTGTAGAGTGAATTTAAGAGACAGGGTTCTATAAATATACCCTCCTCTCTCCCCTCAGCAAAGAAACTTCCCAGAAATGAACCACAGAGTGCAACAGGAACAGCAGGCAAGAATCTAAATGTCAGCCTCCAGGAGAGTACCCAATCCAGCAAGGGGCAATGTTGCAGCCACTAAGGATTCTTGTTTGGCGGCTCCAGTTGGAATGTGTCTGAATCAATTGCACTTACAGAAGACCAGCTGCCAGGACTTTTTTTTTTCTTTCTCCTCTAGTGAGATTTTTTTCCTCGTAGAATAGGAGAGGAGCACAGCAGAGGCCATTCCTTTTGTGAAGAAACAATAGATTTTTTTTTAAGAAGTCTTTTTTTTAAATACAGATGAACAATGGCACTGTTCTGGGTGGACAATGTGTGCTTTCAAAATCTTGGTCCCTCTTCCTTTCTGTCTTTTATTTTCTGAAGGGATTTATATTCTTGCACTGGCTCAGAGGTCCCTGGAAGAAGAGATATCCTTTCCCAAGACAAAATGTGTCTTCTATAACATCTGCTTGGTAATTCCAAGCTTCTTCAGCTGATAGGGTTCTACCCTACAGAAAAGTAGGAGTTATAGTTAGGGGAGATTACATAAAATAGGAATGAGTTACAGAATTACTAGGCACATTATTCATTGAAATGACAAACAAGCCTGTAAAAACTGTGTTACAGAAACCTGAGGGTAATCATGAATTGATGCTGTAGTATTAATGATAGATTGAAAGAAACCCTTAGCCTCTAAGCTTTGTTTTGACCGAATTTGTAATTATGAATGTTTTTGAAGAAGAACAATAGAAACCTGATATCCCTCTTTTGTATTATAGTTTCCAGCATTTAACAGATCAGTATCTTTTAATAACATATACCAATTAGTCCTTTATCCTTCTTAGGTTTTATTGGGCTTTTGGTATGCCAAATCTACATTAACCTATTATTTACTTTTTGGATGTAATGCACTAATTCAGCCTGTTAAATATATAAAATGATAATTTTTTACAAGCAACATTATGCTATTAGGGTGTTAGGGGTATCAGTGAAGCAGGTTGGTAGAGCATATTCAATCAAGATGGGGAGGGAAGCAATGATAAGTATTTTCATATACACAATATTACCAATATTTGTAATGCAAAAGAGGTTTTGTTTCTGAGCTAGTGTCCAAGGCAATTTTTGTCTTATGCATATTTGTACTTAAGACTGTACATCAGTCTCTTCAATACAAAGCTCCAGTTGTGTATGATTTAAAAAATAAATTTTTATAAATCAAGCATTGAACATACTTGAATCATTGTTTTTCAATATATCAGCTTATATAAATACTGGTAATTTTCTAAATTTAACGTTTAGTTTTTGCAAGGGTTTTATAATTTTATTTACCATGATTCCCTAAAACAATTGTTTTTGCAATCATTTTCTCATGAATATAATTGATGATTTAATGAGGGTTAAGATTGGAAAGGAAAATAAAAGATGGGTAACTGTCACCATATTTTTGATAGATCTTTAATTTTGTTTGTTCTAGCATTCAAAAAATACTTCGTTGAAAATTACCCATGTATCACAAAGTGGTCATATCTTAGAAATAGCTCTGCTCAGACAATTGCTCCTATGCTTTTACTTTTCCAGGACAACTTTGATCAGTTTTTATTTAAAAAAAAATACCTACAATTCCACATATACACCAGTCTCCTAATTACTTGAGGCTCATGAATCCCAGTTTAAAAATTCATGCTTTACTGATTGGAAATCTGAGGTACTGTATAAAAATAGTGCTAATTTACGTTGTTTAAATTTTCCACTATTTAAGAAATGCTACATTATTTTATAAATATGAGAAATACATAATCTCCATGTATATTGTCCATGGAAAATACTTCTCTGCTTTTAGAATTTCTAAAGCTCTGAAAATTAAATTGGGGGGAATCTAAAGAATGACAAGAAAATGACTGAAAGTTCAATAGGTTAAAAAGAACAGCTAAAAAAAAATTATCACACAGCCCAGATGATGAGACTTATAGTTTGTAGTCACATTCACTTAAAGTCATTTAAAATGAACAAAGTGGTAAAATCATCTTCTCAGACACAAGACTACATAAATACTCTTGGATAGGTATTCATTTTCAAGCATCTTACAGATCTAAACATTAAAACAAAGCTGAAATGTACACAAAAATTACTGGTAGTGCATGATGTCTATAGTTGAAATTTAAACTATAAATACTCATATCCTGCAAAAGAAATCTAATCTTTTCGGAATTCATTCCATTTTACAAATGGATAAGATGTTCATTTACAACAGATATTATAAAATCTGAAAATTACAAAGGAAATCAGAAATATTTTATATATTTTTTCACTCTTCACTGGTTCTATATTCATGGTTAGAAAAACAGCATTTGTATATTTAAAAAATACAATATTATGTTTCCTAGTGGACAGCAACCTTTTCCCATTATCTATAGAAATACATTCCCCAGCATGCAATTGATGTCAGGGAGCATGCGCAATAGCGCTCAACACCCATAGACAAAGGCCCCCTCCCAACTTCTGAACATGCTCAGTGGAGGCCACGCGCCCACGCCGTCTTGCAGGGTCTTGGGCATCATGGCGGAGACGGAGGTCTCACAAACTACCCGGATCCCGCAGACAAGCGCTCCTTCCTCCGCCACCTCCTCTGCAGTTACAACGCCGTCGGTAGTAGGGGGAAGCGGAGCTGGAGGAAGCACGAGCGACCCGGTCCGTCCAGGATTAAGTCAGCAGCAGCGCGCGAGCCAGCGCAAGGCGCACGCGCGGAGCTTCCCGCGGGCAAAAAAGCTGGAAAAGCTGGGAGTATTTTCAGCATGCAAGGTACGGGGGCCTGGAGGAGACAAAAGAGTTTGGGGCTGCCTTCGGGTGTATGGACCAGCCATCGTTGAATATTTTCTTCCGGACAAGATGCTGTAAACTTAAAAATCATAACCGCATGCAATTGTCTTGCCAGTTCATGGGTGCAATATTTTATTTATGGAACTATCCTGTGCTCTGGGCCCTTCTTAGTAGCCGGCTTTGGGATATAAAGAGTTGCTCTACAAATCGGTGGTTCTTTTGGCCTGTTCGCCTACTCTGGTGGGCACTAGGTGGCTCTCCAAAATCTAGACTGGTCTTCTGCACTCATTCTAACGATCGTCCCTTGACAACAGTAGTAGGAATTAAAAGCATGCAAATTTTTGCATGCAAGGTCTTTTGCTTACCTCCTCATCAATTTAAAATTTAAATCAATTTACTGATTTTAATCGCATTCATCAAATGCTTCCCAGGTAGCATACCTGCCTCATGAACATACATTTATTTGTCTAAGAGAAAGAAATTCTGTTCTTCATACGGTTTAGAGTTATCAAGATATTAATTGCCATGGGATTTGCAACCTGATATAGCAAGAGCAATATCCTTAGTTTTAGACCATATTATAACCTTATTTGCCCAAAATATATTAAGTACACTTTTAAAACGCATTTTTAAAAAATCACTTCTATGTGATTAGGAAAAAAACCTCTGTCAAAGTTAGATTTGATTTTTTTTAAAGAGAAGAAAACTTGCAAGCTGGTAAAATATTTAAGAAGAAACAAAAGCATAGTAAAACAAAAGTAGGTTGTATAGAAGGCTTGATTTGCATATTCAACAGATTATAAAATAATTTGCAGTATTTATAGTGAACATATCTTTGAAGATAGTTGCTGTGCCATGATGAGAATGTGGTGCCTTGGCTGCATATACACATCTCTCAGCATCCCCTTAAAGAAGTTGCGTCTTTTCCTGACTTGCACAGTAGCATTGTGCATCCCTACAGTACATATAACAATACACAAGAGGGTGACTGAATGTATACAGTAATAACAACCATTAGCAGAATCAAACAGGATGTTAACAGGATATGAAGTTGCATGCATTTTTTCCACCTCAAGAAATATCACATTCACCCATTTTATCAGTGACAATATTATGAGGAGCAAGAATACATGTGAGAAATGAGAGATATCAATTTCTGTTTTCTCAGAAGTGAGATACAAATGCTCTATGTATCCTATAGTCTTTTCGTGTTGAAAGGTCATTTTTTAAAAAATAAAATGAAAAACAGAAACAGATCTCTCAGAAACATTTCTGCAATAATAGATTTACTTTATAAAGTAGCTTTATGAGGCAACACATAAAGATACACTAAGGGAGGAAAATTGTGACCTATATCATTGGGAGACAACTCTTCCAGATCATTGCCTTGTTAGCTAGAACTGATAGGGATTAAAGTCAGAATTATCAACAAATATGGTTTTTAAAAGAATCAGAAATGAGAAATTATACACAGGGAAGGAACATATCTATTTTGATATGTTTTTATTTAACTCTATTAATTACATCAATTTAAACCCATGCGTAGAATATAAATGTCTGTGCAACTCAGTAAAAATTAAATATGTTCTCTGTAGAACTTATAGAGATATTTGAAGTGTTCTTATCCCCTCAATGTACTTACAAAGCTGTCAGGTTCATGTTTGTTTTTTTAGTATTCTTAAATTATATTTCCTCCATAATATATAATGCTGCCATGTTTTGTATAGTTCAAGAAACTAAACACCCATAATTCACTGCCAGGAAGTCAGATAAAGGCAATACCCATAGTCCTTGACTTGCAACAGCAATTGAACCAAAATTTTTGTTGCTAAGCAAGATAGTTGTTAAATTCCATTTTATGACCTTTCTTGCCACAATTGTTAAGTGAATCAGTGCAGTTGTTTAGTTAGTAACATAGTTGTTAAGTGAATCTGGCTTCTCCATTGACTTTGCATGTCAGAGGATTGCAAAATGCGATCAAATGCCCTGAGTATATCGCAACTGTCATAAATACATGCTACTTAGCAAGCATCTGAATTTTGATCAAGTGACCATGGAGGTACTGCAACCTTCAGAAGTGTGAAAAAACGGGTCATAACTTACTTTCTTCAGTGCTGTTGTAACTTTGAAGCTAGATTGTTCATAGAGGCAGTCATTGATTAGTGATTACCTCATTTAGTTATCATTCATTGTTAAGACAGCAATGAGAAAGTAAATTTGCAACTAAAGTCACCTTAATGATCTCTGCTGATCTATAAAGTAAAGGAAGGTTGAAGTAAGATTATAAGCATAGTTATAGTTTCATTTAGTAACTGCTTTGCTTAGTGATAAAGTAGTTGGTTCCAATTGTGGTTGCTAAACGAAAATGACAGTAATGCTAATATTAGTTTTTGTTGGTCATTGACTGTTATAAAGGTAAAATTTCATGTGATTACAATGCAATCACTTTTTTAAATCACAGATTTCCTAATTCTTAGAATGCACCTCCAAAAGCTAAGGGTGGCTTGGTCAATGAAAATGTTAACCTTTGTCTTTATGTGTTCAGTGGCTTAAGTTCTGCCTCTGTTCTTTTCCTCATCTCTGCAGGTTAATGACTCTTGCAAGTGCAATGGTTGGAAGAACCCAAATCCTCCCACAGCTCCCCGCATGGATTTGCAACAAACAGTCACCAATCTCAGTGAACCCTGCCGTAGTTGTGCACACACATTAGGTAGCTACAGAGTCACTTACCTTCCTCCAACATTACCTTATCTCACTGAGACTGAAATATACGGTTGACAGGAGGAAAGATTTTAAAATGGTGTCTACTATCAGTAGCACAGATGTGCAGCATAATGATTATGGAAATATAGGATTTGAAATCCAGGCATCTGAAAGTTTACAGCAAGTTGAGAAGCACTGATGTACAACACTGCTAACCAGATGAAATATTATCTACTAGAGCCATTAGCAGGGAAATGAAAAGAATAGGAAACTTTTTTACAGATTGTAAAATCTTAGTTTGATATTGGCTATTCCCATATATTTCATTCATGTTTGGACCTGATGGGAACTTCCAAAGATAGCTTTGAATGTGTTTGAATATTAGTAGCTCAGGTTAGTAGTTAGGTGTTGGTTTGAGCTCCAAGCTTGGCAATTTGATTGCAAGTGTTTTGTCACCATTTGAGGACATATTGTCAATGCGTTTTGAATTGTGCTCATCTATCAGAACACAGGTCTTTACATACTTCTGAAAGAAGTATGTAAGGTAGCATTTAAAACGAATAAAGAGGCACTGCACTCTGGAGCAACAAAATTATAACTCATTGGCTCACAAGAAATTGGACCATGTCTCTGGACTACAGCCCACCAGCCAATCAACCAGTCCAAAATCAGACCGTGACTCAGAAATATCCAAACAAGAAACATTCAGACTAACTTGCATTTCATAAAAAAGTATTTAAAGACCTGTGTTCTGACAGAAGAGCACAATTCAATGATGTCTCCTCGAATGGTGACGAAACGTTTGCAACCAAATTGCCAAACTCTGAGCTCAACAACTTAATATCTTTGAATGGATTGCTTCTTTCAAAAAGCAACATTCTCTTGTCAACTGTTGATATTGGTGGCAGTAGTTTTAGTTGGTTGTTAGATCAGCTATTAATTACTTTATTTTCCTACGCAGTAAAACATTAGCTTACTATTTGTCAGCTACATAAATTTTAGGATGTAGTTTTGAAAATTATAGTAAAAAACTTGAACTGATTGGATTGTGTTAGAGGATTTGTTTTTCTTCCTTTGTGACTTTCTAGTTACAGATTTTTTTTTATTTGTTTGCCCTCCTATGCTGCTTATTTCTCAAAAATATTACTTTAGGAGCACTGGAAAATCAATTGGTAATCATTGAAGGCTAAACACAAAGATAAAAAAATGAGAAAGAACATCCTTGGTAGGCAACAGCACAGAGCTTCTGGGGCAGTAGAATTCTGGATATGCCTGATTTTGTTTATATACTATTTTAGAGAAGAAGCAATTAGATCACTCATTATTTTCTTTTAAGTTAAAGCTTTCTGGATTTATTTATGACATCAGATGGTCTTGTTATGTTATTTTTTTGATTGTTTTTATTTGGCTTATTTAGGAATAATTTAAATACTTCAATACAATCTTCATTAAAAAATATGTGTGTGTGTATGTATGTATGTATGTATGTGTACATATATATATACACAAACACACACACACAATTTTTTTCCTTTCAATAATCTTCCAAATTAGATAAAAAGGGAGGTAATTAGCCCAAGCCAGAATCATAAGCCAAAAACTGACCTTGTCTTAAAATTCTGATTATTTAGGAGAACAAGACTCCTAACAATAGTGGGAAACTAATAAAACACCAGTATTTTTATTTTCAAAAATACCTTTGTGCTTCACATAAAATTCCAGTAAGTATTCTTAAAAATAAAAATTAATACTTTATATAAAATTGTGTGCACCTCCCCAAGAAGGAAATAAAAAAATATAAACTGTAATATCAGAAGCAATATCAAGCCTGATTTATGTAGCCCAGGACTGTTAACTCATGCACTGACTACGCCTGTGCCTGGTTTAGCGAAGGGGAAAACAATTGCAATACGTCACATGACAACACGAGTTTGACACCCTGATGTAACCATTCCATTTTATGATTGGCCACAATCACCATGGCAATCATGTTTTCTTTGTCGATTTTCTATCACGTTTATCACTTTCATTAGACAAAGAGAAAAATTAATAGAGAATCTCATTCATATTCCAACAAGGTTCCTAGTTTAAAGAGATGAAGCTCAAAGTATGATCTAATTTTCTTACCTACCTTTAGCTGACCATGTTTCTCATCTGGAGAATGTCTCTGAGGAAGAGATCAACCGCCTTCTGGGGATGGTAGTAGATGTGGAGAACCTCTTCATGTCTGTGCATAAAGAGGAAGACACAGACACCAAACAAGTTTATTTCTACTTGTTCAAGGTGAGATAGGATTCTAGGGTGCTTCTTTGGGATAGACGCCTATTGGAGGTCATCTTATCCTAAATCAGCTATTTTTCATTGTTATATCATCATTATTCAGATCAGTATTAAGAAGTGCCTTGCTAATGTGATCTGCTCGTCTAGTGTGCTGGAGGTACTTTGAATGTAGGCTAGATGATTTTTTTTTTTAATAGTAGCTTCTATGCCTATTTTTGACCTATCTTGATTGGAGGCAACTCATTTTTGTTTACTTTTTGATCATCTAGTTTTCTTGTGGTGTATCGCCCTGAGTCTGCTAATTGTACAAATCTTTCACTATTTAATATTATAAATAATTACTGAAATAAAATGTCATTTAATTTAGCTTCTTACATTTGCATTTGTTTGGTAATGTTGGTTTTCTAGGAAAAAAAGGGCTGCCTAGGATAATTGTCTCTGGAAAATGTTTGGCTTGCATTGGAATGTCTGTCTGTCTGTCTGTCTGTCTGTCTATCTATCTATCTATCTATCTATCTATCTATCTATCTATCTATCTATCTATCTATCTATCTATCTATATCTAGTCTTATCTAATTTAGGATATATTTTAATGAACAATTTAACAAAGGAAAAAGGAAAGCACACTCACTGTGTTTTCTAGAAAATTTTACCATTTAATAGCAATAACATCCATCGTATGTAAGTTTTAAAAAAGTATTAAAATCTATTGATACTTAAATACATTTTTGAAACTCAAGGAACTATACAGACTATAAGGAGGTACGTAATTTTTTTTCTATAGAAAAATAGGGCACTGGATTTTTTTTCAGGAATTTTTGTCCCCTCCATGCAAATATATTAGCATGAGCTTTGTATTACCTTTTTATTTATTTTCCCCTGGGCTCTTCCCCTTGACTTTTTAAATTTTTAACTCCCTTTTTGCTTGTTTCTTTGATGCAGGCAGTGGTTGGCTTTAAGCTACTAACATGATAATTTGAGTTAGATAGGCATATCACTTCTTTCTAAGCCACTGCCTTAGACATTTCAAATGAATCAGATTATAAAACAGCCTGTGGAAATAATAATGTGATATTGAGATTGGATTTGCTTTTCTTTCTTTGAAGCTTCTAAGAAAATGCATTCTACAGATGAGCCGTCCGGTTGTCGAGGGGTCTCTTGGGAGTCCCCCCTTTGAGAAGCCAAACATTGAACAGGTAAGATGCTGTATTTTTGAAGATGTAAGATATTAACCTAAGATATTAGTTAAAGTCAAGTCTAATTCCTGTTGCCTTGGGGAAAGGGGGAGAGCAACAGGCATCATGAAGAAAGCCCTCAGTTGACATGAGTGAAAAACACAAACACTTAAAAAATAGTCAATAAAAGTAGAAAATGAATGAAAAGCTATAATAATTTTGTCCTACTGCTAAAAATACCTGCTATTTCTGATTTTTACTTCCAGGGTGTCTTAAACTTTGTACAATACAAGTTCAGCCACCTACCCCCTAAAGAGCGACAGACCATGTTTGAGCTTTCTAAAATGTTTCTTCTTTGCCTAAACTATTGGAAGCTAGAAACGCCATCCCAGTTCCGCCAACGCTCCCAAAATGATGATGTGGCAACATACAAAGTCAACTATACACGGTGAGCCTAGGGAAGAAGGAAGGTGGTAGAGCAAAGGGAGAATAAAGTTTTATTTCTTTTCACCATTTGTTTTATAGCTCTAATTTTTGTTCAATGTGTATATAATGGTGATTTGGGAAACGGCTTTTAGCAAATACAAAGCACAGTTCTTTTTTTCCTAGCGGGAAGAAAACCTTCAAACTCCAGAAACTATTTTCTTTGTATAATATAGAGCAAAGGAATATTGGAACATCCTGATTTTGTTAAAGCACACGAGTTTATTTGGAATAATTGTTCAGGAAAACCTAGAGAGTTACTACTTGACTTACAACAGTCCCCCATTAAGTTCACTTGTTAGAAAGTCGCAAAAGGTGGTCCCTTGACCTTGGGACATTGCAACCTTCATAAATATGAGTCAGTTGCCAAGTGTCTATGACAGGTACTCCTCTAATTACAGCCACTCATTTAGTGACCATTGAAAGTTACAACAGCACTGAAAAAGGGAACTTATGACCGTTTTCACACTTACAACCATTGGAGCATTCCAATGGTCATGTGATCAAAATTCAGCTGCTTGGCAACTGGCTCATATTTAATGGTGGTTGCAATGTCCCAGGATCACACGATCACCTTTGTGATTTTCTGACAAGGAAAGTCAATGGGGGAAGCCAGATTCACTTAACAGCCGTGTTACAAACTTAACTGCAGTGATTCATTTAGCAAGTGTGGCAAGAAGGGTCATAAAATGAGGGGGAAATTCACTTAACAACTCTCCCTTAGCAATGGAAATGTTGGGCTCAAATTATGATCGAAAGTTGAAGTCTACCTTTTTAAATCTATTCCCATCAATCCCAGGATATTATCAGTTATGGAATCATAATTATACCCTTCTGGATCTTTTCCCTCAGCTCTCTTCTCTCAAACTAGTATTTGCTTTGAGTAAAGTGCAGATCAGCCAAAGGCTTTCTGAAATCCTAAATGCAATCCTCAGTGCCTTAGATTCCTGTTTGCTTTTCCCTTTTACTACTCACACCTCATGCTTTTCCAGGTGGTTGTGTTACTGCCATGTTCCTCAGAGCTGTGACAGTCTTCCACGTTATGAGACCACCCAGGTCTTTGGGCGCAATCTCCTCAAGTCCACTTTCACGGTTACTCGCAGGCAGCTGCTCGAGAAATTCCGAGTGGAGAAAGATAAACTGGTGCCAGAGAAACGGACCCTCATTCTCACTCACTTCCCCAAGTAAGGCAAATATTCAGCAAATGATGAAAGATTGGATAGGAAGGGGATATATATAAAAAGGCTTTTTTAGATGGATAAAGTCTAGCTGTTTTTGAGATGGTAAATGAGTGCAGAACTGTGTTATTTTAGGTTGGAAGGGAAGGCATATGCAGTAGTTGCAGGGTTAATAATCTTTTTGGATCCACTTTATTTCATTTTATTAGTTCTATTAGCCAGCTTTCGTTCAATTAGATTAGCTTTGAAGGGCTTCCATAAAGCAAAAATTGGTTTTGCGCGTTTGTGTGTGTGTTCTGTCTGTATATGTAACAGGTGAGAAACCACTGACCTTAACTGTTCTTACTGAACTAAAGCTCCCAGCATTTCTCATCATTGGTCATTTTAATTATGGTTACTGGGAATTGTGATTCAACATCATCTGAAATACTTCAAATATCATGTTCCTGTCATATAAGAGCTCAAGGTTGCAATGTGCATTTTAGCCTGGGATTTTTTAAATGCAAGCCAGCTATATAAAATAGAGTATGCTTACCTGCACTTTTTAGTGGAGAGAAGGACGAGGCATCACAGCTTACAAAACCTACCCATTGCTGGTTTCTGAAGTAAGATTTGAGGTAGTGAATTAAGCACCATTGAGTTGGGTTCAGTTCTGTTTACTGTATGAATAAGTACTGACCTGTTTTTAATAATAAAGTGGGATTTGAATGCCAATAGGTTGATGTTAATTTTAATTGGATTTATGTGCTGGTTTCTTTCCAATTCATATCCAGATTTTTATCAATGCTGGAAGAAGAAATCTATGGGGAGAGTTCCCCAATCTGGGAAGCTGACTTCACTATGCCTGCAACTGAAGGGGCTCCACTTGTACCCCGGCCAGGTATGTAATATTCCTTTTAACTAACATGGCGCTTTTTGGTGTAGTTGTAAAAGGTATCAAACTGAAAACTGCCGGATAGTAAATTG
Source organism: Bungarus multicinctus (assembly GCA_023653725.1). Lineage (NCBI taxonomy): Eukaryota > Metazoa > Chordata > Lepidosauria > Squamata > Elapidae > Bungarus > Bungarus multicinctus. Next base: position 102,247,661 of record CM042840.1, read on the forward strand.
AAAAGCTCATTTGTCTGCCTTAGTAAAGCCTGCTCTGATTGACAGGCATTGTCTGAGATGACAGCCAGAGATACCCCTCAGCTCCCAGTGATCTGGAGGTTTGAAGTAGGGGTCTTTTGCATGCAAAACAGCCTCTACCCTAAAATGTTTGAATATTGAGCTACAGTGTATTATGTCCCTTCTCCTACAAAGTATAATGTATAGGAACAGTTGTCATATTTATGACAATGGTTCAACTCCTGCAGGTTTCCTCCTTATACTAAAGCAAAGTCGGACAGTGTATTAAAGAGATTTTAAGAACCCTTCAGTTTCATCAGTCTTCTTTTGAATAGGGAGCAGACATTTAAAAAAAATCACTGCAAATCAGGTACCTTAAGAATGCAGGAAAACACATCTCGCCATCCAAGAAACTGCTTTTAGCCATCTTAAAGATTGGAAAATCTCTGCCATTCTTAAACAAGATCAATCAATTAAGATATGAGAATAGACAAGTTCCCCAATAGAAATTCATTATTATAGTTAAGACGTTTCTTTTTTTTTTTATAACAACACCAAAATCAAACAAATAAAACCTTTCTGTTCATCAGTGTGTCAGTTGGGTACACATTTCTTTGTGCACATAATACCATTATCATTCATATTTTACTTACATATATTTATAATCCTTCTAAGTTAACACATTTCTTCAAAGTTTTCTTCCTTTGGTAATAGATTGCGATTTTATCCCCGGAAATAAATTAGAGTTGTAGGGTGGATCACCAAGTTGAAGAAGGAAGACCATACATGTTTTTTAGGGAGATTTTGATGAATGAAAAATTAGAATTTTGAAATTGATTTCAAAAATGAAATCAGAAATTAAATTGAACCCAAAGATAGAGCTCTGTCACCATGTTTGGGAGTATGGAATGATGGGGAGATTTTATAACGGCTTTCTTGCACAGGTATGGACTTTGGCCACCGACCATAATTAGTTTTAAAGTAGTTAGCAATATTTTATTTGTTGTGTGTTTAACTTGTTTTCATTAGATTTAAGTTGTTTTTTATTAGATTGTTGTTCTGACTGTTGTGAGCTACCCAGTCACTTAGATGAGATGGGTGGCCATACAAATAAAATTAAATAAAATAAGCTTGATCTCAGGACCTTCATTAATTCACAGTAAGATTGTTGCAAGCACTGCATAGGATAAATCCATGTATACTATCCTGAGTTCCTTGCAGAAGGGATGTGATAAAAATGAAATAAGCTTTTGTGTGCAGAAGCTTGAGGAACTGAACAATTTCATCTGCATCCCCAAGCCTTCCTATTTTAATGCATACACTATTGTTGTCCCTTTGTCTTGTGTAGCTATCAGTACTGTTCCTGCAGCTAGCACTCCTTTGTTCAACAAATCTCTGAGCTGCAGTTCATCTTTGACATCTATTAATCTGGATGGGAGCTCACTGGATTCTGTGCCAGGTAAAATCCTTACGAGTAGCAAGAGAATATAAAGCAAAAATCAAAGTGTCTTAGTTTAAAAATCCCCCTCATTTGAATGAATTTCATTAAAATTATCTTTTCCTAAAATGTTCTGTTAAACTTGGAGTAATTTTTTTTATTCTTTTGTTTTTGTTTTAAAAGAGTAGAACATTAAAGTCCGAAGACTTAAAAATATGGAACCAAATCCAGGCTAGTGTCTAGTAAGATTTCTATAAAGCAGGGCTTCACCTTACATATTTATTACATTTACTTTTTATATTTTTGTGTACTATTTTTTTCTCTCCCTCCCACACAGGTGAGAAAAGGAAGCTTCCAGAAAGTTTGACCCTTGAGGACGCAAAGAGAATTCGCGTGTTAGGTGATATTCCAATGGAGCTTGTTAATGAAGTGATGCTGACCATTACTGATCCAGCAGCCATGCTAGGGCCTGAGGTATAATTAGTTAATTCATTATTAAATTATTTGCATCATAAAACACTGCAAAATCAGTTTTCAATAGCTGCCCCACATATTGCATTATGCAAATTACAGAATGTATTGCCTGATCCATATTTTTTCCAGCCCTATGCCTTTATCTTATTAAAAATATTTTTTTACTTTTTTTATGATGAGCTCGAATACCATAATTAAAATTTAGCATTGGATGAACAAGATTAAAGTTGGGAATCACTGCCTTACATGTTTATAATATAAGCAAAATACATATTTTAGTTAGCAAATCGAAAATATAACAGAAACCCCGGTTTAATGAACTTATATATAATAGCTTTTATCTGTGGGCTGTCAGACTTCTGAACGCAACATAAACACCACAATTAGGTTTAATATGATAGACTTGCAGGGCCAGCACCAAGGAGGCTCATTTCAATTTCATTGTACACATGTTGTGCATTGACAATAAACGTTTGATTGATTGATTGATTAAGTCTGCTAAATAGGGGTCTACTAAATCAAGGTTTTATTTTTAAATTATTATTTTTTTTAAATTATCTGTATAGATCCAATAAATGTCTTAATCTACCTTTGACTCTATATTTTGCATAATGCCTTTCATCATTCATTCATTCATTCTTTCTTTCTTTTAACCAGAATGTTTCTTTTACTTGCAGACTAGTCTCTTGTCAGCAAATGCGGCCCGGGATGAGACAGCCCGCCTAGAGGAACGGCGTGGCATCATCGAATTCCATGTCATTGGCAACTCACTTTCTCAAAAATCAAACAAGAACATTCTCATGTGGCTGGTTGGGCTGCAGAATGTTTTTTCACACCAGCTGCCTCGAATGCCCAAGGAATACATCACCCGCCTGGTTTTTGACCCGTAGGTTTTGGGAACAAACAAAATGTTAAAAAGTTATGATATTTATGTACTTATTTACCAAGCACATCTAAGCTACGTTAAAGTAACCAAAATACCTTTACAATCCCCAAGGCATGTCACAACCTTTGAGCACCCCTAACGTTTGAAAATTTAAAGTTAAAAAATTTGAGTTAGTAAGTTCACATACATGGCAACCATTAAATCCTGAATCCCTGGAATTGGGCTGATTATACGTAAATTAGTTCTAATAAGTTGAGGATAAAGGCTTATAAATGTGAGTGAGAAATTGGTTGCCTGAATAAGTAAATAATCAAGGGGATCTTGGAATCAAAATAGTGTATAAAATGTTTCCCCTATCCATATTAATATATAAAATGTTTGTCCCTTCAAAAATATACAGCTTTACTTTATTTCTCTATCCCTCTGCCATGTACTGAATCCTATTTTCTGTAATTACATTAACCTTTTAGTAAACAGGATATGTAGTAGAGCTTGAGATTTAGCATTTATTCTCTGCAAAAAGTTCTGTGAATTTAATGATCTGGAACCCTAATACTATCTATTGGGAAAGCATTGGTTCTTTTATAAAATGGTTGCAATGAGAGACCCAATTGTCCTAATCAAGCCCTAATTCTGTTTGCCCCAAATTTAGCTTCCATTATGAATGCTCCATTGCACATACAGGCGGTCCTCGACTTACAACATTTTACTTAGTACCTGTTCAAAGGCACTAAAAAAGTAACTTATGGCACTGAAAAAAGTAACTTATGACTGTTTTCATATGTCTGACCTTTGCAGCATCCCTGTGGTCACGTGATTAGAATTCAAACATTTGGCAACTGACCCATATTTATGACTGCGGCAGTGTCCCGGGGTCATGTGATCCCTTTTTGCGAATTTATGACAAGCAAAGTCAATGAGGAAGCCAGATTCACTTAACAACCATGTTACAAATTAACAAGTGCAGTGATTCACTTAACAACTGTGGGGAGACAGGTCATAAAATGGAACAAAATTCACTTAGCAACAGAAATTTGGGACTCGGTTGTGATCGTACATTGAGGGCTATCTGTATTCTTAGTGATTTTTTTTTTTCATTGACTGAATGGGCATGCTTCCAAATGAAGTACTGGACTGCAGCCATCTGACATTATTATTATTTCAGTCAGCCAGATGTTTAGACTGGATCTGACATTTTTGTCTGCCTATTGAGACCTTTTCAAGGATCTGGGATAGGCAGATGTGGATGTTTGATGATTTGCAAGTCTTCGTATATTGTTAATTTCTCCAGTTCTTTCTCTTCTATACTGCTGGTACTACCGTGTTCGCTATCCAGACATTTTTGTCTTTCTTATCAATAACTGTTAAGCCTAGTTTGTTATGTGGCAGCTGCCTGTCTGTTTGAATTCTAAAGTCCCAGACCACATTAAAGGCCTTCATTTTTATTACTTTCTCTATTTTATGGTCCCACAAGTTCTTTCTTGCAGGCAAATGGTATTTCTTGAAGACTTTCCAATGCATCATTGTGGCTACTTTGTCATGCCATTGTTTGTAGTCTTGTAGCAGCTAACCAGGTGATTCATTGTTTCTTTGGCTTCTTTGCAAAGGTAGTACTTGGTGTCACAGTCTCCTCAATTCTGGCTTTGTATGTATTTGTTCCTAAGGAGTGGTCTTGTGCAATCAGAATTAACCCCCTATCCCTTTCTTCTGCTTTCCTGCTCTTAGCCATTGCCAGGTCTTGTTATTATCTGCTTTGCCTGCTTTTTTTTTTAATTAATATTTTAAAGTATCGGCTATGTCATTCTTTGTCTTCCGATCTCTCTTTTCTGTTTTTCACTTGGTATTTCTGGTAGGCCACATTTACTAAGCCTTCCTGGTATACTAGCTTTAATGCATTCTTTCCACTTTCCTACAGATATTTTTCCCATGCCCTTTTTCCTTTTTAAACTGTCTGATGTATTTGCAGCATTCTACACCCACCCTTTCCATTGGTAAAGAACACTCTGTTAGTGTCTCTTGGAGTTTGAAAAGCATTATTCATTTTCATTTTTCTAGTCTTCCTATACAGGGCTTTTAGTTGTGCTTGAGTGCAGTCTGCTATCCCAATGTCTGGAATTGCCCAGGTGATAGTTGCTTTGATGGTATTTCCTCCCCTGAATTTGGACGTTTAAGATCATCTTCATTCTGATGATATATTCATTTCTAACCTTTTCCTTAACTTCTGTGTGCTTGATGTTGTTAACTTGAAGGATGCCCAGCTATCTGTAGTGATCATCTTCATCCAGACTCTTCATCCAGATATTATTTTCATCTTGATTCCTTCAGTTTTTATTCTTTTATAGGGTTTGATGTGCCACACTCACTGTTTGATGGTGAGTGTGACACATTTGTCCAGTCCAAATTCTATTGCAATATCTTTACTGTATATATGTTATACTGTCAGATTGTATATAGTGTTGAGCAGCAATTCTATTTTAGATGTTGTTTTTCTATACAATTTCAAATCTTCCATGCATAGGAGGGTTAGGTAACTTGAACTGAGTTTTTCAATATTCTTGAGAGAATCAATGAAATGACAGAATAGTGATGATAGTGAGTTTCCTTGGAAAAGCTCTTGATATTTATCTCTCCCAATCTGTCCTCATTATCTAGCAGCCATGTCTCCCATTGTGCGCAAATCTTCTGATGTTTCTGTTGATTCCTGTTATTTCTAGGTAATTGATTATCCAATCGTGGCTCAAATGCCTTCTTGTAATCAATCCATGGTACTTTCAAATTGGTTTCCTTGTCTTGCACTTTTCCAAAATCATCTTGCCGATTGATCTTTTATTCCTTTCTTGTTCGGTCAGTTACTATATTCAGGTTTTAAAAAGTTTGTTTTCAACTAGATGCTGTTGGACTGCATCAACTACCACACCAGTTAGCAATTTGAAAGTTGTTGGTAAAGTAATTTGCCTGTAGTTACCTGATGCTGCCTCTTTTGGTGGATTTTCATTATCAACTAGGTTTTGCCACATCTTAACCATTCTTCAATTCCATCTCCTTGCAGCATATTGATAAACTGCTTGGCAGCAAGTGGACATAGACTAGTCAGATGTTTCAATCAAAATCCATAAAATTCATCTTCACCAATTCTTAATCTTCCTTGCCCTTTTCTCTACCATTTCTGCTGTTATTATAAGTTCTCTCATTTCATCTTCTTTTTATTCTTATCCCCCCTCCTTAAACTATTCTTGTTATATTTCTTTGGATTATCCCATATTTTCACCTAAAAATAAACTGTTTCTTCCTTGCTGAGTGCTAACTGATTCTCTGCAATCTTTCCATTGATAAGAGTGATAGAAACATTTATAATAGGGATTGAAATCAGAGATTCTGCCTATAATTTGCAATTTGAGATTCATATTTGCTAACCATCTTAGCTATAGCTGATATTTGCTGTTTTATTATTTTCAGTGCTTTCTTAATCTTTCTTGTTTCTAAATGGCATTTCTTGACTAGGTATTTTTTAGTCTTGTTCTTCAGCTTCTTTTATTTCTTTCTAGCTTACTTGCATTTGATCTCAGCTTACTTATCTTATTTTCCAGTCTGATCTTACATTTGATGGTGCACTTTTTTTTTGCTTTTTTTGCTTCTTTGTTGATTTTGCCATTCCAGGCATTCAGTTATAACTGCAGCTGTTTTGTACATTATTTGTTTCTTGCAGTGAGCTAGTGCTTATTTTTGATTTTGCAGTCAGTATTGGCATCTTTTAATGTTTGTGCTGGCTCTTTCTTTGGAACAAGCTTCAATCCAGGCAACCTTATTTGGTTGTTTTTGTGCTATTCTAGATGCTTAACTATTCTTTGCTTTAATTCTTCAACTTCTTCAGTTAGAGGTCTTTTCTCCTTCGGAGGTAGATGAGTGGGTCCTGGATGAAAATAATTATATAGTTGTGCTGGCTTCTTCTATTGCCAATTCCCCCTGGTTTGCCTCTTTAGTCTGAACTATCTCTGGCCTTTTGTACTTTCAATTCTGCTTCTGTGAATATTTTATTTCATATTATAAATGGATGTTAATCTCTGTTCTGTTATTTCTGATGCATTTATTTCAAATATCTTCTTATTGGACTTGATCTGTAATAACAGATCATTATATCTTTGTTTTCAATCACTGTATATTTGCAATGGGTAAACACCTTTTCTTCCAGTATGGCTAAATGTTTATGGAGATTTTCAGTCATCCAGGTCATCGTTGTCCCAAAGATGCTTTTTCAAGAGGCAACTGGACTTTCTGGGGGGTTTTTTTTGAAGATGTTTTGCTTCTCATTCAAGAAGCTGAAGAAACTTAGATAACCAGAAAAACGTCTTCAAAGAAAAACTAGAAAGTCCAGTTGCTGCTTGAAAAAAGTATGTTTGGGTTTCCTTCCAGTAGTTTTACACTGATAGTTTGACCCTAGTTGCTCAGTCAACATCCTGAGTTCTTTAATCCATTTTTCAGATATCCAGGTACAATTCTAGTACAGTTCTTGATGTAGCAACTAAGACAGTATGGATTTCTCTAATTTACATCTTATGAGACCTGTCCAGTATTGTTCAACCTCTGGCATAGTTGTCATCTTCCTCAGAGCACACAAGGCCAAAAATACATTAAGATTGTGCCTCAACCAAGAGACGCTATTATTATGCTTGGTCTCACAATCAACCAAAGTTTAGTTTAGATTTGATATTTGTCTATCGAGTCCTTTCCAAGGACCTGGTTGTTTGATCATGTTAAAGGTATGGAAGCCGAATTTAAGCTGTTCCAAGGAAAGCTGCATTTTGCAATTGACTGGTGGTGATTTTGTCAATGCCAGAGATGTTCTGGGTGTTTTGGGATTGCACCCAAGTGCAATCCTATTGGTACAAGCCTTTTAATTTTCTTTTTAGGTCTTTATATTTGGTGATTTTTCTCTATTATTGGTATCTTCTTACAACCATCCACTCCCAGGGACTGTGGGTAGCTGATTAATAATAATACAAAAGAATAAAAGCTATTAAAAATATTCAACACTACAAGCATCTTAGACTAAAACAGCAGATCACACCAGAGGCCCCACGAACACACCAATCTCAGGCTTGAGATCAAAAGCCGGTCTTGTGTGCGCTGCAGAACACTAGAAGAGAGACAATAGTCCATGTCTTTGGAGAGATGTTGTTTATATTCTAACCAAGTATAAGGAGTCCACTTGGGGTTTAAAGATATTCTTGAAAGAAACATAGTGCTGGAAGTGGCTCTATACAAAACTCCAACTTCCTGGTTTTTAAAGCCTTTTTTGTTTTAAATGTAAGAAGTGACGTAGAGGAGGAAGCATGGCAGGTCAGTAAGTGAGAGAGCTGTGGAAATAGTGGTAATCCAAGGTGACACAATGACTCCCAAAAAGAAAGGATTACAGCTGAGAAATAAATTCTGTGTCAAGTAGAATTGTTAATGAAACTAATTCAATTTTATAATGGGGTTAATGATTGGCATTACTATATTCCCCCTCCTGCATCTCAAAAAGATAAAGGATGAAGCAGGAGTGTCATTATAAGTTGTGCTCTCTCTCCTTCCAATACAAGCTCCTCTTTCTGCTGCTTATTTTCTTGGCAGCAAGCACAAGACTCTGGCATTAATCAAGGATGGTCGAGTGATTGGTGGGATCTGCTTTCGGATGTTCCCAACACAAGGATTCACTGAGATTGTCTTCTGTGCTGTCACATCTAATGAGCAAGTCAAGGTAGGGTTGTTTTGAGAGGTTGTGACATTCTTCGGGGTTTAAACAGATTCTAAACTAGCAGTTGAGAGACTAGTATCAGCTGGGATACTTCCAATCAATCATAGAGGGAACTCTCACTGCTTATAATCAGTGATGTGTCCCTGGATCAGAACAGGGAAGAGAAAGCCAGGTTGAATTTTATTCTCTAGTGTCAAAAGACAGTGGAGTATGAGGAGGGAATATTTATTGCGTTTTTAAACAGCAGCATCCTTACTTGCCCAGACTGGCTTATCAGAGATGAAAAAATCTTCATAGGCTTTTCAGTGCATTTATACTACATTTGCACATTGCAGCGCAGCCTCAGAGTTCATTCTCAGTGGATTAACTTTTTTTTTAATTGAAGTGGGAGTGCTAGAAACCCAGTGCCTTCAGCCTTGGATTTCAACTTGGTTTGAAAATCGTGCAACAAGGAAGAACTAGAGGAAGCAGGATATTCAAGTCATAGGAAGAGGCCATGTCCATCCTGCCTCCCCTCTCCCCCGCGAGATGAGACACAACCCAGACACTACCCTGATGCAGACCTCAGTGAAATCAAGTTTGGCACCCCTGCCATAGAGGATGTAATTAAGAAATGGGAGCCAGCATAAGGAGGCAGCAAATGAAGAGCAAGAGTATAAAAATATTTAGAAATATAAAAAAAACAATTTGAAACTGATGTAGAGTTTTAAATGCTGCATGGAAAACAATATAAGTTTCCTTTTACAATTAATATTCAGGGCAGGAAAAGAATACATTCAACGGCTCTTTCACACTGTCTGGAATAAATCACATTTAATTCTCTGAGATTTTTTTCAGATGGTGTTGCAATGCCTCTTCTATGCTTCTCAAAAGAATCAAATAAAACACACTGGCATGGATCCAGTACTAATTATTTTCAGTTGCGCATACTAGTTCATAGAGTTAGACTAGACTTAGACAGGGTTGGGTAGTTGTATTTGTACAGTATCTTAGGGACACAGGCATTCTCTTAAGAGCATTGGGCAAACCAGGGTATCATGATATTAAGTGTAATATGAGGCTCAGAAACAGCATATTATTTGAACCAGTTAGTTATTTTTTGTTAAATTTGAGTAGGATTTAACGTGTTCTGTAGCAACTTTTGTCATATTTAGTAATCCTTTTCGAAAAGTGAATCGTCCATGCCTCACATTTTCCACATTAAAATTTTTTCTAATTGTTGTTATTGCCAACTATTTGTTGCTTCAGATTTCTATACAGGACATTATTTACCTCAGGATTAACTTCTGTTTGATTGCAAATCACACCACATGAATTAGCTTCCTGTATAACTTTTCAGCTAGTGAAGTAGAGTATCTGAGTTTGGGCCTAATCTTAAATATTTACTCAGTTAAGACACTAATTTGCTTCATAGAATAGTTGTGAGACCAAAAGATGATAGCTTGAAAAATCAGGTAGGTCATCTTGAGTTCTAGAAGGAAAGATTGAATATAAATACATTGATAGAAAGAGGATTTTTCCAGGTTTGTCCTGATTATTTTTTCCCATTTCTTTTTTACTTCCTTGAAGGGCTATGGGACTCACCTTATGAATCACCTGAAGGAGTACCACATCAAACACAGCATCCTCTACTTTCTCACCTATGCAGATGAATATGCCATTGGCTATTTCAAAAAGCAGGTACCACATCATTGTTGCCAAACTCTATTTGGAATTAGCTTTTGGATTAGCTATAGAGGACGCATTTGTAAAAGGGCCGGTTCTCCTCCTAAGCATATGGACATAGTTGTTAATATAGCTGCATTCACATGCCATGTTAAATATATCAGGTCACATTAAATGCTTTATTTATTTATACTGAATACCACATTTAGAAACTGCTCATCTCCTCACAGAGTGACTCTGTGTCATGAACAAATAGTTGCGGTTTATAAAATAGTTAACGTAACAGGCACAAGAAGCCATAACCTTTCCATGCTTTCTTTACACCTTTACACTTCTGGATAGGGAAGGAAATTTCTTTTCCACTTTTGCATCATCCTCTCTTAGCTCCTACTTCAATCTATGAACATCTGAGTATAAGGAATATATAAACTGGGCTTGAGTTTTCAGCCAGAACTAGTCCCAATCATAGTTTCAGAAATGCAACTGGATCTGTACTCAAAGCTCTCTTTTTTACAACATATAAAAATGTTTTAGCCATAAATTTGGGGCTAGCATGATCTCTAAAGCAGGCCTTAATTTATTTAATTATAGAAATATTTGAGGAAAATTTTTTTAATTGACTTAAATTTCTGTGTTACTTTATAAAGGTGATTTAGTTGAATCATATTCTAAATTGTTGTCATTGATTTCTAACAAGTTAGGTAGGTAGCTGTGCGTATTTATCAGCCTTTCCCAATGCAGTATTCTTCAGTTATTTTGAACTATAGTCATTATAATCTCCAACCACTTTGGCTAGGAATTATGGTATTAACATTATAATATTTCTAAAAAGCATTAAATGGGATAAATCCAATATGTCTATTTTTTTTAAAAGGCCTTTTAAATGTGTCTAAAATAGGAATACCCAACCCCTGGGTTGCAGCCCAGTATTGGGCCACATAAGCAGTGGGTAAGCATATGAAGCTCCATTTATGCACCTGAAACCTTCCCCTTTTTCCTCCGCTGTGCCATCGCTACCTGTCCACAGAGCCAGAAAGGTTGGAGACTGATTGTCTAAAAGCAGGGGTCTTCAAATTTGACAATTTTAAGACTTGAGGACTTCAACTCCCAGAATTCCTGGACTAACATGACTGGAGGAGGAATTCTGGGAGTTGAAGTCCGCAAGTCTTAAAACTGTCAAGTTTGAAGACCTCTGCTCTAAAAGATACAGTTCACTATTACAGATTTCTGTAATTTAAGTGTAGCTTCCATGAATCCCTTACCCCCCTCAATGCATTCTTGAATATAATGGGGGGAAATGAGCTGGATCCATACATTAGGCAGCACAAAAGAGATGAAGCCCATTTCAGAATAGGTCAATTATTAAGTGTTGTACCTTATGATTCTTGACTCTTGACGAATGTATCTTTTCTTTTATGTACACTGAGAGCATTTGCACCAAGACAAATTCCTTGTGTGTCCAATCACACTTGGCCAATAAAGAATTCTAATTCTATTCTAGTCTATTCTATATTTTGCACTGCTGAATTATATTTAGCTTATTCTGGAGAATGAATAGGATCTCTTCTCTGTGGCTTTCAGGGGTTTTCAAAGGATATCAAGGTCCCGAAGAGCCGCTACCTTGGCTACATCAAGGACTACGAAGGAGCCACCCTGATGGAATGTGAGCTAAATCCTCGGATCCCCTACACAGAGCTTTCACATATTATCAAAAAGCAGAAGGAGGTGAGGTGTTGGGATGGGAGAAGGGGACATAGACCCATCTCGCTTGACTCATCTCTGATTCTTATCAACTATGTATGGACCATCTTTATTACTGTTACTAATTCACACTGCTGAATACATCCCTCTCCCTCTCCTCCCCCCCCCCCGTCCCGTCTCATGGACATACGCAAATTTGGCTTTGACCTTGGGTGTAGAATATGCCTAAATGATTGCTTTTCTCTCTGTATGGTCCTTAATAGTCTCATCCGTTGTAACAGAATTGAGGTTTTAGGGATATAATCAATCATACTCTTTCCTTGCCCTATCTATACTTCTTCCCCAAAATGTCTTCCTCTCCCTTTTATTTCACATGCAATACACACACACACACAGAGAGAGAGAGAGAGAGAGAGAGAGAGACTTACCTACTGATCTGTGGTTGGATTTTTCAAAACTTATGTATTTTTCTTATATGGAAAACACGTTCTGAGTTAAATGATGTATTCCAGAAACAGATTTACTCTTGTGGTAAGAATTTGACTCTCCTCCCTCAGTGAAGGAAAGATTTCTGTGTTGTACTTTGCACATGTTCCACAGGAAGAGGTAATGTTCATAACTTCTCTCTTTGAATCTTCCCATAGGGGAGGCCTTCCTGCCTATGACAGTCCTTCATGTTTTTTTTAGGCGTAGTTGAATTCCATTTTTCATACTTTTCAGCCAGCATAGCCCGTAGTCATGCATGCTTGATGCTGCACAATAATCTTCTCTATTGTTCATCTTAGATTCAGCTTCTCACTGTTTGCCTGCCTGCCTGCCTGCCTGCCTGCCTGCCTGCCTGCCTTTTCAAATTTTTCTTAACACCTTGATGCTGCTCAGCTTGAAGGCTGAACTAGGAATTGGCCAGGAACTAGTTTCCTAGCTGCACATCTGACTGCTCTCTAAGAGATGTTTAGCCTGCCTCATTGCCCTGATTTTGCAGAAGCATCCAGGGATGACCATGCAGGTCATGACAGTTTCTGGTTCTTCCCACAGATCATCAAGAAGTTGATAGAGAGAAAGCAAGCGCAAATCCGTAAAGTCTACCCTGGCCTCACTTGTTTCAAAGAGGGAGTTCGACACATTCCGATTGAAAGCATCCCAGGCATCCGTGAGTTGAGCAGGGCCTATTCCTGGGTAGTAGGAGAACAGGGATGATGATGCATTTAGTGAATGTTAATAAAGCTAGAAGGAGAATTGACATGATTTTAACTGTGTCCTCTTTCACAGTTGATCTTTCTGTTATGTTTGCTCCTAATCTCTGAGGGAGCAGAGGAAGGAAACTCTGTTAATATGATTTACGGCAGGGAAAGTATTAGATCCAGATTCAGGTCTATGTGTCTGATACAAAGAATAGGTGTTATCTAAAACTTTTTTCTTGATTACTTTTGTATCCTATATTTTCTTTGTCCCAATTTGCACTAGTAATAAATGAACTGCCTTTTTTTAAAAAAAATTGCTCTGGACTGTATTTACAATAAGTGATTTTTTCTCTCTCTCTCGCTTCCAGGGGAAACAGGATGGAAGCCCCTGAATAAAGAAAAAGGGTAAGCCATGTGGTACTTCATGTCCTTTTCTCACCCACATATCCCCAAAACATTTCTATTTGTTTTAAAATGTTGGTCCGCCTTAAAGAATTTGGTAGAGGACAATTAATATAGAATCGGCAAATGTCCCTAAATTCTCTAAAAGTTCTTTCCTCTGTGGAATGATGGAATAAGACAAAAAAACATCACTGAGCAGGACTAGCTTTTTCAAATCTATATAAAAGTACAGCTAATGATTTAATGCTTACTGCCTGATGCATTCAAGATAGAGTACCAATGATGTTTTCAAATGAATCTATTTACTTTAGAAATTAAATTTTAAATGATATGATTGGTCATATAGTCAGCCAGATATTTGACATTTATCCACCTGTTCAGTCCTTCTCAAAGACTTGGGTGTATTATTGCAATTGCTTTTATCTTCTCCCTCCCTCTCTCTGTCTGATTCTCTCTTTCACACCAACATACCTAATACTCCTTTCTCCTTCTATTTTCTCCATTACAACTCTGAAATGGGTTGAAATGAGACAGTGATCAGCCTAAAGTCATTTAGCTGGCTTTCTGGGCTATGGCAGGACTAGAACTCGGTCACCTGGTTTCTGGGCCAGCATTTCAACCACAGTACCAAACTGTAAAATGGCCAATTTTTTTATGCTAATTTGCTTCTGGCACCAATACATTTGTCAGAATTCACTGCATGCTTCTTGAAAAGTTCATTGATCTTGGAATAGCTTATTTTAGCTTTACAAGAATGTCTTCCTCAAATTGAAGCTCTTTAAATATGTTTCTACATAAAACCATAGGTTCATCCAGACACTATGATGATCTCATGAAAGTTGACATAATTTTCACTTTTGTAGAGGGAACCCAGTTGGAGTTGATGTGGTCATTTAGATATCTCTATAATACTCTGTCCCTCTTTACAATTTCCAATATTTTCATCACCAAAAACTCTTATTTTAAAAAATTTCCTTCCAGAAAGGAGCTCAAGGATCCAGACCAGTTGTACACTACTTTGAAAAATCTCCTTGCTCAAATCAAGGTAATCGGGACTCCAAGATCACTTGGAGTATAAATAGGAACTTTTCTCTAACTGAAATAGAAGAGGACAGTCAAAATGAAGTGTGGTTCCTCAGTGTTGGGGCATCTAGACAAGTGAAACTTGCCGAACTTTTCCTGAATTTTTTGCTCTGATCTGTGAATAGCGTAGACAGAGCTAGATTTTGAATAAAGGTAGCTCTCGGTTAATGATTACTTGTTCAGAGGTTGTTGGAAGTTAACAACAGCACTGAATGAATGGTATTTATGACTGATCCTCGAGGTTCCAACTATCACAGCAATCCCAAGGCTTCTCACAAGTAAAGACAATGGGGAAGCCGGCAGAAAATCACTAGTCGATTTGGTAAGTTTTCCTCTCCTGTCAGCAGCCAGCCTGTTGCACTAGCATTGTGCCAGCAACCAGCACACATTTGTGCACCAACCCCTACATGTCAGCAACCATTGACTTGCAAATCATGTGGGGCTTGCAACTTCCTCCTGGCTTCCCCACTGACTTGCATTGTTAGAAGCTGGCAAGAAATTGTGAGAAAATCCTTGCTTAATGACCTGTGATCATTGCTTAACAACAATTACAGAGATTGCTTAAGATTGACATTACTAAGCAGTGAAGTCACATGATATCTCGCTTTATAACCCACATTGCTTACTTATAAAAATTCCAATTAGTCGTTAATCAGGGATTATCTGTAGCTATTTTCTTTTTTTAAATACGAGCAGAATATATATTAATTGATTACAGTACAAATAGATAAAAGGGCAATATATATTATGGAAAGCAAAACATCTAAACAGTGGTAACAAAACAGTATTTTTAAAAGTAAGCTTGGGTGGGATTTTGAGTGAAACAATTCTTTGTTTAGCAAGAAGTTAAACTAAAATATTTAAAATGTGAAAAAATATATTTCTGGCAGAAAACTTTCTTTCTGCCAGAAATACCTTCCCTTTCTCCATTTTTCCTTTGCCCATCCAACAGAAGACTACTTCTATGTCTCAAATACCTACTACTGTTTGTTTCTGTTTGAAAAAAACTATTTATTACTCAAATTGCTATCTGTCTTTTCACCTATCAGACCCATCCTAGTGCATGGCCATTTATGGAACCAGTGAAGAAATCTGAAGCTCCTGACTACTATGAGATTATCCGCTTTCCCATTGGTAGGTAGCTAGATATGGATTTTGCCTGAAGAAGTAATCAGCTCTGTTGATAAAAGAATTATGGGTTCAGTTAGTATACGTAGCTGATGTGAAAAAAATATCTTATTTAAATGGTTGGAGAGTAATCTCTAATTGGATTATAATAATGTTATGGAACTGGGGGAGATTATCTTCCATTGGGCAATTAGAACATCCATTATCTTTTTCATAGACAACCAGAAAGATTTGCAATATTCTTAACACTATTATAGCACAAATTAGGAGTGGGAAACATTTTGAGTCAGGGACCAGATGAAAGGTGTTGAGGACATCAGCAGGTGAAAACCCTCTGTTATGTGTGTAAGAAAGGATGAAATATTCTAATTTTCCAGGTGGGATATTTTGGAGTAGATGGATCATTTTTAACTTTGTTCAATACATTTTACAATCTATGCAAAATTTTGGGCATCAAAATAGTGGAAGGTAAGTTACTGATTTTTGGCAAGTGTGCCATTGAAATCAATTGAGGCTATTAGTGGGAGGCACAGATTGCCAAATAGGTGAGCTTTTTATGCTCCACTTCAAGCCAATGTCATTATAAATAACATTTATAATAACTTATAATAAATAAATTAATCTTCAAACAATTACTGGATTTGTGTTTTTCACAGGCTAACAGAGTTGCCTTTTGGAAATATTTTACTGGCAGTTTCTACTAATTTTCTTAAAACTGAGATCTGAGTTACTCTCAGCTATTTTGATACTTGTAATTGCATTTACACAAACTCATGAACTATATATAATTCTAGAAGATTTTGAAGCTTGCATTTACATGTTTCTTCCCATGTGTCTTTCCTCCTTTTCATTATTTTTAGGAGAGTTGTGAACTTATAATGAATTATAAGGTCAGAAAGGCATATGCATTTTTGCATTGACTCTTGTACAATTGATCCTATCTCTTACTTCCATCTACACCTGCAGACCTGAAGACAATGACAGAAAGGCTCAAGAATCGTTATTATATTACCAAGAAGCTCTTTATTGCTGACTTGCAACGTGTCATTACCAATTGTCGTGAGTATAACCCTCCTGAGAGTGATTATTGTAAGTGTGCCAACACCCTGGAGAAGTTTTTTTATTTCAAGCTGAAGGAAGGAGGACTCATTGACAAGTAAGGACAATTGCTGGTTGCCTGGGGTTTCATCTCCATTTTATCAGCCCCTCTCCAGCTTTTGAACAACTGGACATTTTTCTTGCTGCCTTTTGTCACACTTCACGCACAAGTAGATGTGACTGGTTGGACATCAGAAGTTTGCTTGATATTGGGAGAAGGAAGAGATAATATGCAGAGATATCTCTCTTCCTGAATAGACTGAGATCTGTCATCAGCCTCTTAAATTTTTGAGCCTGATCTCTCTATCCGTTGCACCTGCATTTCCAGAAAGACATAACTCTTTTTACCATGGAAGGAGTCTGGATTGTCATAGAAGCTATGAGGTATTTGCTGCAAGTTGTTCCAGTTTTCCATTTCTTTGTCCCAAACTCTGGAACGGTTTCCCCAAAATTGATTTTTTTCCATATATATTGTGCTTAGGTTCTCATTCTCCCATCAGCTAGAATGAGTTGAAGAACTTCTATAGAGCACCAGAAGATTGGGGAAATTTTCCAAGTTGATCCAGAGAATCAATGTGTTTGTTGCACTTTTTTTGAGGTTCTGCCATTACTTTTTGACATGTGAATGTAGGAAAGGAGTAGTCAAGTGAAACCTGGAGGATGAAAACTTGTGGAGATTTCAAGTACAGAATTTTTCTGCCATTTTGGACATAAATATTTTATAATCAACATTTAAAAGGGATATGGGCCTATAATTTTGAATTAATTGGTGGCCCGAATCTTCCCTGAAAATCCAGGGAAAAAAAGGAAAAGGAAAACATTACAAAAGTATTCTATCAAATGGCGGAAGAATTAGGATTAAAAGGTATATGGAGAGAAAGAAATCCAGACAAAAAACAGTATACTTACTGTTCAGCACCACACACATCATGGTCAAGATTAGATATGTTATGGACAAATGTGGAAATCGCATGTAATATAAAGGAAATAGAAATTGAATCTAACACTTGGGCAGACCATAATCCCATTAAAATAATTTGGAAAGGATTGAAAAAGAACAGAAGATGGATGCTAAACAAGGAGATCCTAAAAGAAAAAGAATGTGTTAAGATGATGGAAAAAGAATTGGAGTTCTTTCTGAAGGAAAATAAAAAACAACAAACATCAATTCCAAACCTATGGGACACGATTAAAGCATACATCAGGGGCCTAGCAATTTCATATAATACACATAGATACAAGGAAAAAAAGGGAGAACAATCTAAACTACTAGATACCCTTAAAGAGTTAGAAAAAACACTAGAAAAAACATCACATAATAAGATAGCAAATACGGAGAGGATAATGATTAGACACAAATTGAATATGTTAGTACAAGATGAATGGTTACAGGACATGAAAAAGATAAAACAGAATTATTTTGAACACGCGAATAAGCTGGAAAGGTGGCTAGCCTATAGACTGAAGAAAGAAAAAGAAAAAAGAGCAATCCAACAATTGAAGGATGCTGATGGTACGCTACAACATCAAACTGAAAAAGAAAAAATATATTGTTAAAAGTTTTTTTGAGGAATTATAGTAGGAAAGACGTACCAGAGGAAAATATCCAACATTACTTAGAAGGAAAAGGGCTACCTGCGATCCCAGAAGAGGATAAAGAAGAGATTAACAGGGAAATAATATTAAGAGAACTGCAAGAAGCAATCCTGAAACAGAAAAACAATAAGACACCGGGACCGGATGGTCTCCCAGGGGAATAAAACACTGTATAAAACACTCCAAGAAAAATTAGAAATGCAATTATTAGAACTCTATAATGAGGTACTGACGACAGCAAAATTACCTAAGTCATGGGGGGAGACCAACATAGCATTGATCCCAAAAGTACAGAATTTTTCAAATAGTCTTTGATTGGGACCATGTCCATTCATTCCTTTAGCCAGTTTACAAGTGACTTAATGCTTGAATGCTGTTTATAAGAAAAAAAACTTTTGTATCTTCTGTTGAATCAGATCTGACTTCAAGGGAAAGAAATTATGGGAAGGAATTAAAAAGAGAATAGCCCTTTGCCATTTTTTTTTCTTTTACTTTGTCCTCTTATTTAGTCTATTGGATTCTGGGCCACTGATTTTTACCAAGAATTGTTCAAATATCTGAATGAAACTTCACTCTCTCCTAGAGAAGGGTGATACATTTTAAGATTACTTCCTCATATGCCAAATTAAAAAAAATGTGTGTCCCTTCCATGCTGTATACTGTTACCACAAAATATGATCCATTCCTTATTATGTTTCTTCTGTACTTGTCATCACATCTCTAGTCTGGAAGCTAAGTCTAAAGGTTGTAACTCTCCTGGTGTTGAACTCTGCCTTCATTGGTTGTGACTTTTCAAGTCTCCCCATCGCTGGTGCTTTTCTGATTACGTCAGCGACAATGGTGATTGTATTTTTGTCTCGCAAACATTCCCATTATGCACTTCACTGCACATAATTCTACGAGTATCAGTCATCTTTGTTATCTTGAAAGATATTAGGAGAGATGTTATTGTTTCATTTATGGCAACCAGTTTTACTGCTAATGAGATATTTTTGAACTCCCACAATGTTGGATCAATAATGGTTAACTTCCATGATGATAGGAACATACATCATATTAATATATGTACTACTGTGTTACGGAACAGAACTAACCCCTTCCCCCCAATTATTTATCAACTGAAAAAAATGCTTATTTCTGGTTATTCTCCCTTTTATATGGAGTAAGTCGATTAGAACACTTACTATCCAAAAATTATCATCTGTCACATATGGGGCCATGTTACGGTTTAAAAGATTGCCTTGGAGGGTAATGAAGATTTTTAGTAGTTAGCATTAAATGGGAGGTACAGATTATCTGCAATCAGTGTCTGTTTTTTTCCAAACTTTCTAAGGCAAGGGAACAGGAGCAAAAATTGGTGAGCAAAGTTAGTGTACAAATGACTCTCATTCAATGACCACTTACTTTGTTTCCTGTTTTGTGAATGGCCTTTGCAGCTGGAAATCACTAAATACTTGCTCTAAAAGTCATAATTTGGAAAGAGCAGCACAATACATAACATTTTGTTCACAATTATCCAGGTGCTTCTGTCAATGTTGAACATTCTGTTTCAGCCATAGACGCCAAAGAAGTTGCCATGGAGATTAAATCAAATGCTTTCTTCTATTCTATCTTCACCCATGCACCTCCTTCCTTTTCTTTCCTTTTATAAGAAAAATAATTGCTTTGTGTGCTTCTTTCAAGAATCCTGGGGGAGGGGAGGGAAGAGGAAAGCTTTTCAACGGTTAGCCACCCACTTTTTCTCTCCTGTTGCCTTATGTCCACCACTTTTGTGCTTGGGTTGTACAATTGCAGGACCTGATTCTGCCATTCTGGCCTTCCAATAGTATTGCCATTCCATTTTTAATACATGAAATAAAAATATAGGACATGTCTAAGCAAAGAAGGTGTGCTCTTTTCTTTTATGCTCATTCCAATTTTAAGAAATACTTTTGTTATTATTACTACTACTGTTACTTGGCTTAGTAACTGGTTTAAATGCTTTTAGCAGCTCTTTGATTTTGGGTAGCAGGGCTCGTGATTTATCCTGATGCAAGTTCTACTACAGGACAACCATTGGTCCACAAACAAGGAGTTTCCCATTCTGTTCATAAAGCAGAACTTTCTCATCTTAAGCAAAATTAAATTACCTCCCCATTTCCTCCTTTACTCTTCTCTTATGTTTCATAAGATACTTACGTTTATTTACTTCTTAGATTTATATCCAGTTTTTCTTCCAAGATCGCATGTCTGCATGTACAACACTCCCAATTTTTCTCAACAACTCTGGGAAATAATTGGCACAAAGATAATGACTGGTCCATAGTACCTAATGTAAAATGCATAGAGAATGGCCTTGAGGGACAGGAGGAAAAGCCTGAAGGAAGGCAATGATCAGATAAGCAGAGCCTAAGACTAGTCAAGAAAATCTTGAGAAAAGTCTCAGACATTCTCATCGACGCTGCGACGGGAGTCCAGGAATGGGTTAAGGTCCTCCTTCTGATGTCATCAAGCTGAGTCTGCCACTATAAAAACGCCAGCCCATCTTTTGGCTCAGCTTGTCTAAGAGCTAGTCTCTGGAAGGATTGAAGAGAAGGTTTGAAAAGTAAAAATACCAGCAGAGAAGTTATTGCAAAGAGGAGAGCGGGGATCCATTCTGCAGCATCAAGGCTTCGGCGCTGCCTCCCGAAGGGCTGCAGACTCAGGAAGCCTTCTTAAAAGCTTTCCACGCAGCTTCAGCAATTGCACAGATCGTTGCTGCCGCCGCCGCCCAAACTGCTCCACATCTGACTTCAGAGCTTCATTCTACCGCTTCTCAGCTGTTTCGCTGCAATTTGATTGCTCGGGGCCTGGTAAGCCTATTGAGCCATTCCGGATTTCCTCCACGTGGCGGGTGGCCATTTTGAATCAACCAGTGGCCATTTTGTTGGGAAAAATGCTTCCTCAGAGCCTCACAGTTTTTAACTTGCTTGGCTCATTGCATTAGACAGCACCTCAAAGGAGAAGCTCACAGCACCCTTGGTGTCTGTGCTGTTTGCAATATGGAAAGGGAAGCACCCCAGCCTACTACCAAAGAATTGGAACAGCCCCAAGAGGCACTAGCCCCTTCGAGAAAGAGGAAAAGATAGCTCCTTCTACGAGCAGAGAAGTTGCTGCAAAGATCAAAGCCAAAATCCTAGCTCCCCGAAAGTCTTCAAAAGCTGAGCTTAGGGCTGAGAAGAGAAGGCATGTTGATCTTGAAAAACAGTTTGAAAAAAGGTTAGTACAAAATGATCAATCAAGTCGCTCACTCTGGGGAGGTCCATATTAGCCCCGAGATTCCTTCTAAGGGAGGAGAATCTGCTTCCAGTCACATGTTAGCATGGTCCCCTGAGAGAGTGGAGGAAGAACCCCAGGATTTAAGCAGGTCAGGGCCTTCCTTTACATAGGCTACATGGGGACCTGGCCCTTCCTTCCCAGGTGGTCAAAGGGTTCAGGGTGGATTCAGGCCTAGGCCTGAAGCAACATACACCCCCACTACTGCGGGCCTGCGCTTAGAGAACAGGCGCAAAGATCTCAGGGAAATAGTCACGGTAGCTATTAGATAGGGCTTAGCAGAAGGATTCAAACATTTCCTTCACCCTCAAGGAGTGGGCCCAGCCTTGGTAACCCATGGGTTTCCACAAGGGGTCCCGCAGTATCAAAAGAGTGTGCCTCAACATCGCTTCTCCTCTCAGCCCATCCACTCGGAGTGGAGGGAGGAAGAGGAGGATACTTACTCCAAATCCTCTGACCATAGCCTTTCTGGTCACTCGAAAGAGGAGGAAGGGGAACTTATAGATCCCAATATGTCTGAGGAGGAGGACCTCAGAATTGATCAGCCTGCTGTTGCGGGAGTATTTAAACCATTATTCAAGCCCTTGTTACACAGGGCCTTGGTCACTGCACAACTCAGTCCTGGGGAGGTGGCCCCTGAACCACAAGCATCCACTTCTGCCCATTCTGATTCCTTGTTTTCCAAGCCCTTCCCTGTCTTGATTTAGTAAAGGAATAATGCACCTCCCCAGGGGCGGGACCTTGCCCGTCTGCTCATGACAGACAATTCTACAATGTGGGACCATTCCTGGACAGTGCCCTGGTCGTGCCATTTATAGATGCTCCGGTGGTGGCTTCATTCTTCTCTGGTACCCCCACTGAACCAGAGGATGTGCTCAAAGCAGAGGACAGGCGATCTGAGCAAACTCAAATGCACACACCAGGCTGCGGCTTGGGCGATTAAAGCATCCACGGCAGCCTCGTTTTTTACGAGATCCTCTTTGTGCTGGCTCCACCAGCTTCAGGAGAGGCTTCTGGCCACCCAATTCAGGGCACACCAGGATATCAACAAAATAATCGCAGCAGCAGAGTTTACAGCAGACGCCACCCTGAACTCGGCCAAATTTGCTTCCAGGGCCATGGCTTCTTCTGTGATGGCCAGACCATGGTCAGAACAACTATCAGTCTGACTCTTGCTGAAAATGGAAGTTGGTGTCGGCTCCATGTGTAGGCGACAAGCTGTTTGGTGATGCCCTTGACCCTTATGTGACGGAAACCAAGGACAAGAGGAAGGTTCTCCTCGGTGGGGAAGAAGTCCGAGTATCGTCCCGGGCCTTACTATCGCCCATTGTCCTTCAGATCCGATACCAGCCCTCAATTCTCCAGAGGTCCTTCCCTGCTCGTCAGGAACAGTGGCCTGACACTTCTGGCAGGCAGCAACAGGCCTCCGGTAAATGGCCCTTTCGATGGGGAGGAGGTTGTTTGTTTAGACGCTCAAAGTGAATGCATCTTCCCCCCCATTGGAGGCCGTTTGGCTTTTTTCGCCTCCAGATGGGGGGAATCTATATCTGATGCCTGGGTTCGTGAGACAGTGAGGTACGGTCTCCAACTGGAGTTTCTCTCCTCACCTCCATGATGGCTCCTCCTCTGCCGCACATCAAGGGACAGCTCTAGAAGGCTCTTACGGAATCGGCGATCCAACATCTCATTGACATACCTGCTATTCAACCAGTTCCTGAGGATCAATGAGGGCAAGGCTTCTATTCTCCCCTTTTCATGATTCCAAAGGCATCTGGGGGTGGTGAGCTATATTGGATCTGAAATTATTAAACATGTTTATCCCATACAGGCGGTTTAAGATGCAGACTTTACATTCTATCCTTGAGAGCGTTCAAGAGGGCAACGTCCTCTCCTCTATAGACCTCACAGAGGCTTACCTCCATATCCTTATTTGGCCCCATCACTGCCAGTTTTTACGTTTTTGTTATCAGAACGAACACCCATTACCAATACCGGGTTCTACCCTTTGGTCTCTCGTCGGCTCTGCAGGTTTTCACGAAGATCTTGGCAGTCTTGGCAGCTTTGCTTTGCACTATTCCAGTGAGGGTCCTATGCTACCTGGACGACATTCTCATTCTGTCACAGTTGATCCACTTGGCCCATTGCGACCTTCACATCACATTGCAGACTCTACAAGACCATGGGTTTTCAATCAACATCAGGAAAAGTCACCTTTCCCCGACACCCAGGTTGCTCCACCTTGGGGCGATTATAGACACTCTGTGAAGTGTGGTGAGAGCCTTCGCAGCTGCATCCTCCAGACTTGGTGGCTATGCACTGTTCCGTTGTCTCTACTATCCCAAACCTTGGGAAAGATGATCTTCTGTATGGGGATTGTCCCGTAGGCTCATCTCCATTCCAGGGAATTCTAATGGTTCTTGCTCCAGTTTCAAAGGGCAGGAACCAGCCATTCAGCCATGAAGATTCAGGTTTCTTCCCAGGTCATACAGTTCCTCACATGGTGGCAGTCCCGGGCCCTAGAGAATGCTCCCCTTCAAAGAGCCAGACAGGATATGTCTTACCACAGATGCCAGTCTTCATGGTTGGGGAGCCCATCTGAAGGGAGAAATAGCCCAGGGATGTTGGTCTCCAGTAGAAAGAGCATGCCCCATCAACTGGTTGGAGCTCAGGTCTAACTTCCTAGCCCTGAAACACTTTCAGAACAGGGTGACGGGTCAACGTGTTGGTCATGACCAACAATGTGGCCGCAAAGGCCCATGTCAACAGGCAGGGGGGTGCCAGGTCCAGGGCCCTGATGAAGGAGGCAGAGCGCCTAGGGAGATGGGTGGAGAGACCCAAAGCGGACCATATCTTGGGGGTTGACAATGTCCAAGCCGACTGGTTGAGTTGGTCAGCGGTTGACCAAGAAAAGTGGAGCCTCCCTCACTCCCTGTTTTTGGACTTGTCTCATCGATTCGGTCTCCCGACTGTAGATCTCTTTGCCTCCTCTCAAAATGCACAGGTAAGCAGGTTCTTCACTAGGTTTTCGGCCCAGGGGGCAGAGGGTACCAATGCCCTTTGGTGCGCCTGGCCTCCAGGTCTCCTCTACGCCTTTCCCCCACTTCCCATCATTCCGGTGGTTATTTGGAAGATGTTAGAGGAGAAGGCGGAGCTCATTCAACTGGCGCCCCATTGGCCCAGGAGACCCTGGTTCGAGGACCTGGTGCATGCCTTTGGCCATAGATCCCTCTTCGGCTTCTGTGGCGGAGGTGCTCAGGTTTTTACAAGATGGCCTGGATAAAGGCCTGGCCCCTAACACGCTTCGCCGCCAGGTCGCAGCTCTTTCCTCTGTGATTTCCTGGGACAAGTATGAATCCTTATCCCACCACCCTTCAGTGTGTAGGTTTCTAAGGGGAGCATCTAACCTCCAACCTCCTGTTGTTCATAGGTTTCCTTCTTGGGATTTACAGCAGGTTTTACAGGGTCTCACAAGGCCTTCCTTTGAGCCTCTCAGGTTTGTGTCTCCACATGTCGTCCCTCAAAGTAGTCTTTAGTGGCCATTACCTTGACCAGGAGAGTGTCCGAATTAGCCGCACTTTCTGTGTCTTTTCCATCAGAACAGGGTAGTTCTTAGGTTAGACCCCCACATTTGTCCCCAAGATAAACTTGTGGTTTCACCGGTCTCAAGATGTTGTGCTTCCAGACTTCTGTCCCAGACCACAACACGAACTGGAACACAGATGGCACACGCTGGATGTGAGGCAAGCACTCTGAATTTACATCAAGCGGACAGTGGTTTTTCGAAAAACTGAAGCCATGTTTGTGTTGTTTCATCTCTCTACCTTGGGGAACAAGGTGACTTCAGCGACTGTTGGTAGGTGGATTAAAGCTTGTGTAGCCAAGGCATACCAAACTTGGTCTGTGCCAGTTCCTAGACATATTATGGCTCACTCCACGAGGAGTGCGACTACATCTGTCACCTGGGTGACTCAAGCATCACTGGAAGAGATTTGCAGGACGGCTACCTGGATTTCACCATTGCCGTTTATACAGCACTACCGCCTGGACTCCTTTGCTTCAGCCCAGGCATTGTTTGGATGGAGGGTACTTTAGCAGATGGTTCCACAGTCAGAGTGACTGACCAGCTGTAGGCCCTCCCGTGGACATGCGGGCTTTGGTATGTCCCATTCCTGGACTCTCGTCACAGCGTCAATGAGAATGGGCGTTGGTATTATTACCTGAGAATGCCCTTTCTATCTACGCTGCAAGAGAGTCCAGCCCCACCCTGTATGTCTGGTCATGATGAAGGGGGTATGTTAATTTCTTCTTTATCTTCCAGAGACGTGTTACGTCTGTCAAGTATCTTCGCCTAAAAGATGGGCGGGCCAGTCAGGGACTGGCATTTTTATAGTGGCAGACTCAGCTTGATGACATCAGGAGGAGGACCTTAACCCATTCCTGGACTTTCCTGCAGCATAGATAGAAAGGGCGTTCTCAGGTAATTATACTAACGCCCAATCTTCTCCCTAGTTCACACAAAGATAAGTGAGGGAGGGGGAACATATTCAGATTTGCAAGGTGGATGGGATGGGATAATTGTTACAGTAAAAGTCCTGACCTTTTGAAATACTGCATCCAGTTTTTGTCACCAGAATATAAAAAAAAATGTTGAGATTTTGGAAAAAGTGCAGAGAAGAGCAACAAAAATGATTAGGAGGCTGGAGGCTAATACATGAAGAACAGTTGCAGGAATTGAGTGTCTAGTGAAAAGGAATAGGGGTGACATGATAGAAGTATTCCAATGTTTGAGGGGCTGCCACAAAAAAGAGGGGGTCAATCTATTTTAGAAAGCAAGACAAGAATGGTTGGAAACTAATCAAGGAGATAAGCAACCTAGAACTAAGAAATTTTTTGACAGAACAATAAACCAGTGGAACAGCTTGCCTTCAGAAGTTGTGGGTGCTCCATCATTGGAGGCTTTTAAAAAGATACTAGACAGCTGTTTGTCTGAAATGCTTGAATAGGGGCTTGGACTAAGAAGCCCTGCAAGGTCCCTTCCAACTTTGTTATTTTGTTATTCTATTGGTTTCATAGTCTGGTTACCTTGTTGGATGACACCTATTGAGTATTCATAGTTAAGGGTCTTTCTATCTAAACTATTATTATGCTTCACTTTTCCTGCCCTGCCTTTCACATATCATAGGATATAGTGTTCAAAAAGTCCTTAGAATTATTTGAATATTTTATATGAAAAAAATGTGATTGTTATCTGCTCACATGAAGCATATATGTTTATTACATATACTTACACATTTCTAATAATTATGTCCTTAATTACTGGAGATATTGGTTTGTGTGTTTTGCTTGTTTACCCCTTCTAAACTTTTTTGATAAAAACAATTTGTGAATGAAGTGTTCATTTTTTGTTTTAAATTGAACATCAATAGGTAGTATGGAAGATGTATGATTTACACTAAGAATATCCATAGGTGGCGGCTGTTTTAGTTCAATATAAAACATTGTGTTCCTTGCATACAGAATGGAGTAGTTCCTATGTGTGTGAATACATGATACAGACATAACACTAAGATTAATCCTAAAAAGTAGCAACATCTAAGGCTTGGCAGTTGGGCAATTTCTACCACTGAACCTACTGCCATTACTAGAATAAAGTGGTGCTATGTGTTATTTATCTGCTTCTTTGGTGTCTTTCACGACTTATGTTTGATAAAAGCAGCATCTGGCCCTGAAGAAGTAAAGATGACCAAAGTATATCAGCCAGCTCTTCACAAGAACAGTTATCTGCGTAGTTGACATGTCCTACAATATTGTCCTTTATAAATAGCTCTCTTTTTAGTTTTTTTGTTATCATTGCATGAACCAGGAGCTTAAAATTCTACAATAAAGCAAAGTTAACCCATGGGGAGAGAAAAGGAACTCAAACAACTGGTTGATGAAAAGATTGCTATTATAGACATTCCTATGTGACCAGAAAGTACTATGGTGCGAAGCATTCTTGTAATTTGTTTATACCAGCCTCTTCATCTTGTGAAATTGAATTTTTTTCTATGAATGTGTCTTTCCATCATCCTTCAGCAATTCCATGACTGTATTTCAGAATATTTCCTTATAATAATTGCTATGAAGTAGTCTAATAACCAGAAGAAAAAAAGGAGGGAGCAGTGGAGGCGACAGCATAACACTGAGCTTTTACCAAACTTGTTTTCTTAACATTCAATCTCATTTTTTCGAGATTTTTCGTGACTGAAGAAAAACAATTTTACGAATATTTAGAAGTCATTCTCTTGATTTAAAAAACTTTTTTTATTCTTAAATACCTATATGATAACTACACTCTGGTTACTTAAAAGCAAGAAAAACACGATTTAAATTCTGATTTTGGATTTTTCACTTTTAAGCTTTTAAATACAGCACAGAGAGCCACTTCTGGTGAATGGCTTAATTAACTTTTCTGCCCTTTGTGGTGGGTTGGAAATATCGATTTTACATTTCTGTGGCTTCCGTTGAGTTTTGCTAACCCTCCTCTCCGCTTCTGCAAAACACATCCCAGAATCCAGTTTAACCCGAGGGAACTGTATAGAACACGCGCGAATCAAAGGAGGTTGGGATTTTCCCACCCAGCAGCGGCTCCCGTGATTGTCGTAGAAGCGTGGCAAGGAAAGCGATTGGCCTGCAATGGAGCTGCAGCAGCCATTGGCCAACGTGCTCGGGAGACATCGCTCCCCGGAACTTCTCTGCGTTGTAGCTTCCCATCGGGAGTTTCCTTTTCCATGTCGCGTCCGTTATTGCTTTTACTTTGGGCGGCCCTAGTGGCGGCCGGAGCCGCTGACAATTCCCGGTCTTTGTGGCAATGGGAAGCGATGGCTCGTTTGACGCCGGAGGCGGAAGAAGCCCGTCAGGCAACAGCAGTGCGGAAACTCCTGGAGCGGCTTCTGGGCCCGAGGGTAGCTTCTGCCTTCGCGGTATCCGTGAACAGGTCTTTGGCCGGGCCTGGAGGTCTCGACACATACCGGCTGAGCTCGGAGACGCCGGGCACGATAAACGTCTCTGGATCTAGCGGAGTAGCAGCCGCCTCGGGGATCTACCATTACTTGAAGGATTTCTGTGGCTGCCATGTGTCCTGGTCTGGGACGCAGCTCCGACTGCCGGAGAGATTGCCCCCTGTCTCCGCAGAGATTATCGTCACCAGCCCCAACAGGTGATTCGGCATCGGAAGAGCAGGAAGAAAAAAGGGTCCCCCTAACCTCTGCGAAGCAGGAGCATATCCGGCTTCTTGAAAATACGGGAAGGCATCTTTAAAGTACGGGCCTCGAGTTCCGCTTCAGATAAATTCACCAGTCTGCCAATTGACAGAAGCTTTTGAGCCTGAATCATCAGGTGCCGAAATGAAATTCGCAGAATATTTGACATAAAAGCTTCTATCTGGGGCTTATTGAAAACATCCCGTTGCCCAATAGTTGTTTAAGGCAAAGTGGTTCTCTTCAGATCTCAAACCGGTACTCTACTTACAAGCGCTGGTTTAGGAAGCGTTCGAAGTTAACAACACTGAAAATAATGATGCAATGATCTTTTTCACACTTAGGATTGCCCGTGGTAACTGGCATGTGTTTATGATTGTTGCAATGTTTGTTCCAAAGTTATGTGACCATCTTTTGTGACCTGACAAGCAAACTCAATGAAGGAGGCAGATTCACTAAACTAACTTGATAACTGCAGTGATTCATTTAACTGTGGTAAGAAAGGCCGTAAAATGGGGCAAAACACCCTTAAAAGCAGACTTGCTTAAGCAACAAAAATTTGGGGAGCAATTGTCATAAATCGAGTACTACCTGTAGTATTGTTGCAGCACCCTCCCCCTAGTCTTGTGATCAAAATTTGGGCACTGTCCTGAGGTCATATGATCACCATTTGTAACCTTACAAGCAAAGTCAATGGGGGAAGCCAGATTAATTTAACAACTGCATGACTCACTTAACAATTGCAGCGATTGGCTTAACTGGCAAAACAAACGTTATAAAATGCAACAAAAGTCACTTAAGTGCTTTGCTTAGCAATGGAAATTTTGGACTCCATTATGGCTGAAAGTTGAGGACTATGCAGGCAATCCTTGACTTACAACAGTTCGTTTAATGACCAAAGTTACAACAGCTTATGACCCCTTTTCACAGGACTATTGTGGCACCCCCATGGTCACATGATTTACATTTGGATATTTGACAACTGCTTTATAGTTATGACAGTTGCAGTGTTCCGGGATCATGTTTTGAGACCTTCTGACAAGCAAAGTCAAAAGAAAAGCCAGATTCACTTAACAACCACGTTACTAATTTAGCAAGTGCTGTGATTCAACTTAACAAACGTGGCAAGAAAAGTCATAAAATGGGACAAAATTCACTTAACAAATTTCTCACTTAGCAACATAAATTCTGGACTGAAAGGTGGACGTAAGTCAAGGACTATCTGCAGTTGTTTTTATTTTACTACGGAAAAGCCATGCTCTTAGGTCCCTCTAGGTGGCAGCATTCAAGAGAATGGACTTAAAGAGAATGCTCCCTTCACCTAATCTACCAGAATGGGCAAATACCCTTAGAGAGGGGGGAGGGTGTCCCACTAATACCTTGGCTGTAAAGGTAATGAGTAGCACCTTGAATTATGCTCCAAAAGAAACGGAGCCAGTGTAGCTCATGCAGCGAAGCTGTAACATGAGGAAACTGAGATATGCCCAATGTTGTGAGAGCTGCAACAATTTGAACCCATTACAACTTAATGGTGGCAGCCCCATGTAGAGTATGTTGCAGTCATCCATCTGGAAGTGACCAAAGCATGAATGACCCCGAGCCAAATAGGAGTTCATGAGATAAGCTTTGTGTAAATGTGTTAAATTGCCATTTAACTCTACTGATTTCAGAGATCTCCAGGTGCCCTCCCTTTTGTGACAGTCAAAGCATAATACTGGTAGTCCTCGACTTATGACAACAATTGAGCCCAGAATTTATGTTGCTAAGTGAGAAATTTGTTAAATGAATTTTGTCCCGTTTTACGACTTTTCTTGCCACATTTGTTAAGTGAATCACTGCAGTTGTTAAATTAGTAACAAGGTAGTTGAGTGAATCTGGTTTTCCCATTGACTATGCTTGTCACAAAAGATAATCACATGAACCCAGGACACTGCAACAGTCATAAATATGAGTCAGTTGACAAGTGTTCGAATTTAGATCACGTGACTATGGGGATGCTGCAAAGGTCATAAGTGTGAAAAATGGCCATATGTCACTTTTTTCAGTGCTGTTGTAACTTCAAACAGTCACTAAATGAACTGTTGTAAGTCAAGGACTATTTGTAACACATGAAATAACTAACAGTTCACTCCTCATTCATGATGCCCTTGATTGGCTGGCGGAGATAAACTGTCATGGATAATGCTAGAGTCACTAGGCCACACAAAACAAATGTAGCTAGAGTGAAGGAATAACAAGTACAGGCTAATCTCTGTCCATTGAGTCATCCTTTGCCACCATTGGCAGCCCTAAAGTCCCGTGGTTCATGTGATCTGGCTTCCACTTTGGGTGACTTTCCCAAGTAAACAGATAAAGCCTCAGTTCATTTCGTTTCTTTTTTTGCCAAAACTACCTAAATGGTTGGTCAATGTGTTCTTTCAAGTTCTTACCATTCTTTTTTATCCCCAAATAGTCCGGTGTAGCTCAGAATTCCTGGTGAGCTTCATCCAAAATATTATGTCTAATGCTATGAACACTTTTCATAACCAGTCAAGATTGGCTAGGTGTTATTTACTTGTAGTCAATTCTTCCCAAATTATAATTTTTAATGTGATAAAAGAGGGAATTTCTTATTCCATGGTGACACAGTGATTAGAATTCAGTATAGCAGGATAATTCTGCTGACTGCCAGCATTTCAATTCTCACTGGCTCAAGCTTGACTAGCCTTCCACCCTTCCAAGGTTGGTAAAATGAAGACCCAGATTGTTGAGGGTAATAGAATGATCCTGTAAACCGCTCAGAGAAGGCTGTAAAGCATTGTGAAGCAGTTTATAAGTCTAAATGCTATTGCTATTACAATGAGAATCATGCAAGTGTGGCATATGGTATAGAAATTTGATAATTAAAAATGTATGAAGAACAATTTCATTAGTACATTCAATGTATTGTTTATGCATTTATTGTATTTTTCTCCTTAGGTTCCGCTTCTATCAAAATGTCTGCACTTACAGCTATTCCTTTGTGTGGTGGAACTGGGACCGTTGGGAACAAGAGATTGATTGGATGGCCCTTCATGGTATTAACATGGCACTGGCATTCACCGGGCAGGAAGCCATCTGGCAGCGAGTATGTGTTATTAAGCATATTATTGTAGCTGTAACAACATTTAAAACAACTTAAAACAACTCTTATGCTCTACTATTGTTTTTATAGGTGTATTTGTCGCTGGGTCTAAAGCAATCAGAAATTGATGTGTACTTCACTGGCCCTGCTTTCTTAGCTTGGAACCGAATGGGGAATTTGCACACTTGGGCGGGACCATTGCCCTTTTCCTGGCATCAGAAAAAACTAAATTTGCAGGTACCTAGGCTGGCTGAAATGGAAAGTTGTAGCCTTCTGTCATATTTTCCTTCATGCCTTTTGTGGCAAACTATAGTAGGCAAATGTGGGCTTAGCCTTATATCTGGCCCACTGAGTTTTAAAGCACTGAAGCTGAACAAGGTAATCTAGCTCTGTGTTAGTCTATGTTTCAGAAAAAGATTGGAGGAGAATACATTCATAGAGATGTAATGCAAGAGAAAACGTGATGTTCAGCACCTGGACTTTCTGAAAGTTACAGTCCTGCATTTATCTGGCAAGAGCCTTTCTTACTGTTTTTAAAAGACACAAGGATAAACATTCCTTTATATTAAATATGCTAAAATTAACAATAATAATATCCTGGTAAACTGATCATAGCCAATCTCATAAACTTATGAGTATTTTTGGTGCTTGTAATATTGCACTCTTATTCTTCCTTCTCTAAACTCAGATTGCCTTATATGGGGATTGATTGTTGCATTGTATCATCAGTTATTGCAGAAAATAATGATTTGTCTGTGATTGTCAAGCATCATAACTGGTCAAGTGTGGGTTCCTAACCAGCATGCTAGGTTTATTATCTGATTTAATAAATCAGAGTTATTTGCAATTTATTGCTTTTTTTTTGATAACATTTTGGAAGCTTTTATAATGAAATCGCAGACCAGCATTTTTGAAAATTCTGGAAATGAAGAATGGAGTAAATTAAATAGTCTTTTTAGCTCAATTTTTAAAATTTACTTATTTGTATCTCAACTTTATTACACACTATGATTCTGAGTAAAACAGGAATGATCAGAAAATTAGGTCCTAAATCTCATATCATTTGGCCCATAGAATGCAGAGCCCTTTCCAAAAATGGGCCTTCTTCTGGACCAATTTTATGGGGGTTGTGGGGCACAGTATGAATTATTTTGTGGCTTTGCTTCATTGATCCATCCTGACTCTTTTACCTTCCCAGTACAGGATCCTAGAGAGAATGAGGTCTCTGGGTATGTTGACAGTGCTTCCCGCCTTCTCTGGGCATATCCCTCAAGGCATTCTAAGGTAAATTAACAAAATTGAGTTGAGCATATAAGAAACTGCCTCAAAGCAGGACTGACTGTTTTCCATCTGGCCAAGTATTGTCTGCATCATTATTTCTCAACCTTGACAATTTAAAGATGTATGGACTTCAATTCCAGAATCCTGGAAGTCCATACATTTTAAAGTTGCCACCGTTAACTAATGGTCTACAGCCATTTTTTAAAATAATAGTCACTGTCATTATTAGGCCTTATAAAGTTAGAAGGCCTATGTTTGGAAAGGCTGGCCTATACTCACTGGTAGCAGACCCCAAGGTTTTCAGACTTCCTGGAAAGGAAACTTAGGGCTCTTCTTTATGGAAAGGATGTACTTATCCACCAAGCAGTGGTCTAACCAAGGGATGAATGACAGGCTGGCCCAAAAAGTGAGGACCTAGTCTAGAAGATGTAGGACTTTTGGTGGGGGAAAGGCATGAGAACTGTTGAGGAGAGTATTCATGTGAAAGCCAGTACTGAAATAATAATAATAATAATAATAATAATAATAAATATTTATTTATATACTGCTCCTCTCCCGAAGGACTCGGAGCGGTGCACAGCCGTACAGATTAAAACAATAAATATGTGGAACAATAAAACTAAATTAAACCCAACCCTGGCTGTAAACAAATTTAAAACCATATTCTAAAACCCTAAAATTTAATAAAAACAAAACACCCCAAAACTAAAAATCAGCCCAAGCCGGCCTGGTCAAAAAGCCAGGTTTTCAAAGAGAGAACTCCTTGGGGGGAAATTCGGAATGGGTTTAAGTAATGGTTCTGTGAAGTGCTTTGAATCCAAGCAGAATATATTTTCCTTTACTATTAACCACACCGCTTAACATCTGGATCCAAAGGTCAGTGGAGAAGATACAACAGGGACACACGATTTTTCTTGCTTTGAAATTTTCTAATATTCTGGGTTCCTGCCATTGAGTATTCTTTTTGCTTGAGCCTAAATTTTCCTGCAGAAGTTTGTAGCACTTAGCACACAACCCAATGAATTTGAAGTTGACTTTGTAATGTTTCACAATGTTTTTTTTTTCCATGTTAGAGTTTTTCCACAGGTCAATGCCACACAGCTGGGGAACTGGAGCCATTTTGATTGCACCTATTCATGTGCTTACCTGTTGTCACCTGAAGATCCCATGTTTCAGGTCATAGGGACCCTCTTTCTAAAGGAGCTTATCAAAGAGTTTGGTACAGATCATGTATATAGTGCTGACACCTTCAATGAGATGCGCCCACTTTCATCAAATACCACCTACCTCTCTATGGTCAGCACAGCTGTCTTCCGTTCCATGGCTGAAGGTATGAAGTGACAGGGCCTTTCGTTCCTCCCTGTTTTTGCTCCCTTTTTATCCCTGCTCATCTTTAGCCCTAATTTTCTTTTCCTTTCTTTATCTCTGCTCATCTTTAGCTCTTTAGCACATTATCTTTAACTCATTTAGCCATACATATTGCAAGGATAATGTAAGTATTGCTTGGTGGCCTAGTAGTGAAGATACTCGCCTGCCACTTGGAAAGTTGGGAGTCCAATCCTAGATAGCAGCAGATGTTTCCTTCCTTGGGTACAAAGAAAATATATCTATGACCTCCATATGGTATCAGGAAGAGCATCTGGCTAGTAAACATTCAACTTCATCCAATGGAATTACAGAGTCATAAAAAGAGAATTTATATTGCAAGGATAATAGTAGAGCCCCTTCATAATTTCAAATGATGAGTTAAAGGTTGTGAAAAGTCAGAGGTTTTTTTTAATAATGTACTAAAATTTATAACTTTTGCTTCCATAAGGAGCTCACTGGCAGTTCACAATAAGAAGAAATATCCCAATCAATAACATTAAAGCAGTTACCAACCAAGTTTTCAAATAAACTATTAAAAATCTGATGAAATTAACAGTTTCCTTAAAAACAACAACTTCTTTCACTCCTGGGGTGCTGCTATAAAAAAGGCCGTGTCTCACATTATCACCACATACATCTTCCTTGGTAATTAATTGCAACATTTCTGTAATTTCCGTGTGGGGTAAGATAGTCCTTTCTTTGCTAAATGGCAAATAAACACATCATATGAATGTTTTTGCCTAGTTACCTAGAGTATGAATCATAAGGATTTGTACTTATTTATTCAAAAGTAGGTATTATTCTGTTTCTTGTTGCTGAGATTTTATGAACTTTGTATTTTTTTCTTTTTCTTTTCTTTAAATTGTGTACATATAGAATTGCTACTTTGTTGCCTTGGAATAAGGTATCTTCATATATTCTTGTTACTCAGAGATATTCTGCATAATTTTGAGTTAAAAATGAAGTACAGCACAAAAAAACATATCAACTCTGATCAAAGGAATTTTGCATTTATCTAGTGTGTGTGTGTGTGTGTGTATGTGTGTGTGTGTGTATGTATGTATGTATGTATGTATATTCTGGGCTATTACTTTTATTCTTGTTAATATCTATATCAGAAAGAAAACCAAGAGATAGTGATTTGTCCATCATTTGTCCATCTGGCTAGATGGACAAATAGAGATTTCAATCAAGGTTTCATCAGCTTCAATCCATCCATGGCATCATACTAACTCTCATGTTTACAGCTAGTAGATTTACGGCTATAGGTTTTCAGGCTAAAATTAATTGTATTGCTGTAATTGCCAAATCAGTAACAAAACAAAAAAACTGAGAATCAGAAAACATTTTCTTCCTAGCGAAATCCAGGGCACAAAATATAATTTTAGGTAGATAAACGAAAAGCATAGAGTATGCCAACAGTATTACAGGTTTGTAAACAGAAAGAAACTGAACCTATATTGTTGTTGTTGTTGTTATTATTATTATTAAATAAACAGAATAAGAAACAGCACAGCAATCCAGGGCTGGAAGGAATAGAGAAGAGTACAGAATAGAAGTAATTGGTTCTGAATTTGTGTTTTTCCCTTCTTTGGATTGTGCCTGCCCTTATAGTTGACCCTCATGCCATATGGCTGATGCAAGGTTGGCTTTTCCAACACCAGAGAGACTTCTGGCAACCTGCTCAAGTTAAAGCCCTTCTTCAAGGTGTACCTCTAGGCAGGATGTTGGTGCTGGACCTGTTCGCTGAATCTAAACCTGTCTACCTCTGGACGGAGTCCTTCTATGGGCAGCCTTTCATTTGGTGTATGCTTCACAACTTTGGTGGGAACCATGGCCTTTTTGGCATGGTGGAAAGCATCAACCAAGGTCCTTTTGAAGCCAGACGTTTTCTCAACTCTACTATGATTGGCATTGGCCTCACCCCTGAAGGTATTGAACAAAATGATGTGATATATGAACTCATAACAGATTTAGGTTGGCTCAAGGAGCCAGTAAATCTACAACAGTGGGTTGCCACATACAGTACAGAGCGCTACGGTGTCAAAAACATGCAAGTAATAAAGGCTTGGCAACTGCTGTTCCAGAGTGTCTACAACTGTTCAGGGCCTTGTGTAAATCACAATCACAGCCCCCTTGTTCACCGTCCTTCTTTTCGGATGAACACGGAGGTCTGGTACAATAAGAGTGATGTCTACGAAGCCTGGAAGCTATTTCAAAATACTTCTGGTGAACTGGGCAACAGCAGTACCTTCTGCTATGACCTTGTGGATGTGGTTTGTCAGGTTCTGCAACAGCGAATGAGTGATTACTATTTGGAAATCAAACAGGCTTTTCAGAAACGTGTGCTGTCACAACTCCTAATTACTGGTGGTATTCTAATCTATGACCTTCTTCCAGAACTGGACACTCTTCTCTCCAGTGACAGGCATTTTTTGCTGGGAGGATGGCTAGAAGCTGCCCACAAAATGGCTACCAGCAAAAAAGAGGAACAGTTGTATGACTTCAATGCACGCAACCAGCTGACTCTTTGGGGACCTGATGGCAACATTTTGGACTATGCCAACAAACAGCTCGCAGGACTGATGCTGGACTATTACAGGATGCGTTGGAAGCTTTTCATTATCACCTTGGTGAAATGCCTCAATTCTGGAACACCTTTTCACCAGGATCAATTTAACCAAGCTATCATTAAAGTAGAAAGGAGATTTATCTACAATGGAAAACAGTATCCATCAAAACCTATTGGCAATACGCTAGACATAGCTACAAGGATATATCTTAAATATTATCCCCTGCCATGAAGTACAGTCACTTGATGGCATTGGGATAGAGACACTCTGTTCTCAGTATAACTTTGTGGATCATTGATTCCAACTTTGTACTTGTCTTGTACTAGTTTACTGAGTCAAAACTCACTCTTGATTTTTTTTAACAGATGTCCCAATGTCCACAAATAGAACTGGAACTATAAGGGAGAAAAGGCCTGGTTTTCAGCTTTTAGAAAAAGAGACAGGCTATGTGCAAAATCATGGAAGTAATACTTCTAATAGATAGTAACTGAATATGGTTTGTAATCATTGGCAAAAATTCAGCATATGATCTTAGAGGAAAGATAAAAGGTTTTCCCCAGTCTAGTTGTGTCAGACTCTAGGAGGTGGTACTTATCCTCATTTCTTAGCTAAGGGAACCAGCCTTGTCCAAAGACATTTCTGTGGTTATGTGACTAGCATGACTTTACATGAAAGGTGCACGGAATGCTGTTACCGTCCCACCGAAGTGGTATCTATTTACATACTCTCGCATTTGTATGCGTTTGGATTGCTAGAGGGGCAGGAGTGGGGCATGTAATGAAAGCTTACCCTGTCACATGACACTTGGGTCTGGAACCCAGGCTGTTAGCTGACAAGCTCAGTGTCTTTAACTACTGAGCCATCTTAGAGGTACCTGCCTTTATTATTCAAATAATTGGAGCATGGCTCCAATTAAGTTCAAAAGTGCATTCACTATATTAGCAGAAATGAGTGCTATTTGTACAGATTGTTACAAAGCCATGTTTGGCTCCTTAAGACAACCATATCCATCTTCCTCAGCCATCTTCCTCTCTGTAGATCATTCTATGCAACTGATTGTGTAATTTTCCTCCTCTGAGAAAGTGCCTATAGAGGAAATTACTCTTGATTTATGCAGCACCTGTATAGGCAAAGCCATATTTTGTTGAAAACTCAGTGTAATGAAGAATCACCAAACTCAAAAAGTATAGAGCAATATGTTTTTCTCTTTCCTCTATAACAACAAAAGAAAAGATGCATAACTGTTTCCAGTGCTTGCTGATCATTTATATGCTGGTTTGTAGGATAATCCTAACTCTCTAGGATTATAGCAATAGCACTTAGATTATATGCTGCTTTATAGTGCTTCTTCCAGGATGCCCTTCAAAATTTAATAAGAACAACTTGGAATGCAGAGAAAGGGATTCAACTAATGTTCTCACTTCACAAGTATGGGATTGGCTTATAGATCACTTTGAGATGAACAATGTTGCCTCTTCGTGGACTTGGAAACTTTAGGGAGAATACCCAAGCTGTTCCCACTAGCTGCCTTCCAGGTATATAAGTCCACAATTCCCATTATTTTCTCTTTATGAAGTATGTGATAATTACATGGTCTAATTAGTCTCTTGGAAAAGACTAATTCATCTAGTTAAGACAATTTCCTCAAACCTCTAGTGTTTTATTATTTTCCTCTGGTCATAATCTTTTACGGTGGCTTTCTCTTCCTGAATTACAAAATTATATTTACACTCACCCAGATTCATAAATCAAAGCTTAATATCTAGTGATTTCTGGGTTTCATTATTGTACAGGTGTGCCCTCTTGTGGTCAAAGAGGGGAAAAATGAAGACTTGGTGTATTTCAAAGGATATATAGTGAGGCTGTTAGAATCCTTCTATTTGATGGCAAAAAGATGTGATACATCTTTTTCTGTAATTAGCTGTCCTTCTGTAAGTTCAGTTCCAGAAAAAAGAAATATTTGATTTGGAAATATTTGCAGACACATAACAATGAAACTTAAAGCATTTTTCTGACTTCAAATCCAAACTGCTGTGCACACAGAATACATTGCAAAAATGTTGTAGGATTTCAGAATAAAACAATAGATATATTAATAGGTAATTTCCTATATAAGTACAGTCTTGTAATTTATAATTTACAATGCTTTTAAAAATGATTTTTGGATAAATACTGTTTTCTATTTTTATCTAAAACCTGTATAAATTGCCAAATTTGCTTCAATAATAAAGAACTCTGGGACAGGTTATCCCTAGCACGTTTATTTGCTAAGAGCTTCCAAAGATCTGCAAGCTTTCTTAAGAGAGGGTCTCAAGTTGTTTGAATAATGAGGCAAAACTGGAAATAAATCATTTTCCTATAGGTATTGTAATAAAGTATCCATAATGTGCCACAACTAAAAATAAGATACAAAAGCATCAACACTTTCTAACAAATATATGAAGTATAGCGCACACGATGTTCTTCTGAATGTAGAAGTGTGATAAATACTGCTTTTAAGGCTAGGGAGTGACCAAAGAATTCCAAACAACTGATTGTGTTTTCCATTTGATTGTATTTTTATTTTATTGCTACTATAATTACCTTAAGTTTTGTCAAATGGGTAACAATGGATATTTGTAATAAATTAAAAATTGGTTTGAATATAAAGAACTGAATATTTTGGACTAAATATAGTTTCTTCTGGGGACTGCAGACTCAGTATAAAAGTCTTGCAGATTTGAACTTTTTCTAACTGACAAGGATCTGTCTAGCTTTGACAAGAAACAATATAGTTGAATTCAGATAGATAGGCTTGTATTTAACATTAGGAAGCACTCAAAGAACAATTATGCCTTAACCGATTGTAGAATCTCACTTCTGTCATTTGAACCAATAGATAGATGCTTATTACAGATAAAGTAGATCCTTTAATACCAACAATATTCTTCGTTACTTAAAAAGCACATGGGCTTCAATAGAAACTACAGATTGAAAAATGACACGTTAAAGAATTGCTATAGTAATAACTACATATAGCAACACTTATTTATTAAAGATTTAAAATATAAGACTGCCCAGCACGGAATGTGTGACTGGAAAGCATACAGCACAAACACACAATAGGAAAATAACCTTTTAACAACAAATAGACAATATATAAATGTGAAATGGCAACCAAGCATGTAACAAAAGATTATCAAGATATTATTATCCCACCGAATACGTGGGAGAAGACCTAGATCTTAATAGGTGCATCAGGGCAAACCCTATAATCGCCTGCTGTTCTGCATTATGAACCAATCGAAGCTTCTGAATCGGTTTCTCAATTTCGGACACGTTTAAGATGCGTGGACTTCAACTCCCAGAATCCTTTCCCCCATTGCTCGCTCGCCCAGGAATTCTGGGAGATGAAGTCCATCTTCAAGCGGGTTGAGAAAGGCTCGTTCTGGATGGTTCTCAAGGGTGGCCCCGCATATAGAGCACCTGGCAATATCGTGGTGACGGGAGGCGACCAAGGCGTGAGCAACCATGACCAAAGAATCCTGGAATGTACATAATTGGAAAGGCTATAACCCAAACACTGTAGCCCTATCCGCACCCCTTGCCCAAACAATAGTTTGTGCGTTAACAACACGAGTGAGAACTAGAACTGGGCTCAACGTTTTGGCATTCATCGATACGTCCTTTAAATATTTCTTTCCCCCTACCCCTCTCTGGCATTAACTTTCCATTCGGAGTCTAATAATATTTTCCTTATAGAGACTAGAATCTCTTCCAGTTTGTGCAGAGACACTTCCGGGTCGGGTGTTGACTACGCTGAAGTTGCCTATCAGGTGAGTAAGCGGGAGGTGTCCTTCCTTCGTGGAGGTGTGGGGGGGTCCTGCCACTTGGAAGGTGGGGGGAGAGAGACGCTTCCGATCTCTCGTGCGGGGGGGGGGGGGATTTCTTGCGGGGCAGCGGGACTGCGAATGTTACCGTTTCACCTCTTCTTTCCCAGCGATGGAACTTGGGGTGGCCGTTTGCCGCAGGTTTCCTTTACGGGAGGTCCGCAAACGTGTCTTATTCTTCCATCTCTCCTTTCCCAACAAGCCTGGAGCTTTTTGTTGCACTAATAAAAAAAGCTGAAAAGGTCAAAATGCAAATATCAAAAATAATAAGAGCTGTGGTGGTGTAACAGGAGAAGATGGGAGGCTAAAGAAAGTGTGTAATATATATATATAATATATTACAGCAACCTCCGTGCTGTAATAACTCAACAACCTTGGAATTTCTGTGTCTTTGATACACAGTTGCAGAACATCTCCGAGCTAATGTTGGGTAAAGGCTGGAAGGAGAGTCCCTTTTCTTCCTC
Organism: Bungarus multicinctus; assembly: GCA_023653725.1. Lineage (NCBI taxonomy): Eukaryota > Metazoa > Chordata > Lepidosauria > Squamata > Elapidae > Bungarus > Bungarus multicinctus. Next base: position 102,289,234 of record CM042840.1, read on the forward strand.
CTACCCCATCTCCCACCTTTTATTTTATTTTTTTGGAGAGCTAGCTTCGTCTGATGAGTTTTGGTATTGCCTTATCCATGAAAAGCCAGCTGAGTGACCTTGGGCCAGTCACACATACACGCAACTCACAGGATTTGGATTTTATTTCCAAAGAGATGACCATTGGGTTGATTGAAGAAAAACTTGCGGGCGGAGGGGCTGGACAGTTAAAAATATTATGTAATCACCCTGTTAGGTGACACTCATTTATCTTTTAAAGGCGGGAGATTTGGGGGCACTGGAAAGTAAGAAGTGATTACTTTATAATTACTATTGCTGTCTTCAACATTCTCCGTTATAACACACTAAGAATGGAAAGATATGAGAGATGTTACTATTATTCATTTGCTTAATTGCATATTAACTAATGTCAAATGGAAATTAAAAATAAGCAAAATTGGTAGTACTGCAGTTTATGGGCACTTTCTCTGTTGTTACATTTCCTCTAACAAATTGAAATATACTGTGGTTTCATAGCAATCTTACGATAATATCTTGTCCAATGCTAGTGTATAATATAGTCAATTAAGGATTTTAAATAGGGATTTTCTGCTTTACACTAAGGGAATTTTTTTCTGGAATTTACAATGGGGTTTGTCATTTTAAACTAGGTGCTAATAACATGAAATCTTTGATCATATTTTTCTATAGGTTAAAGCTATTTTGACTTTTTTTGATTTTTTTTTTTTGCATGTATCTTACTGAATAGTCCTCCCGGACAGCATGTCGATTTTCCGCTCTGGTCTCCTTGTTCTGACATCCCCACTATCAGCACTTTCTCTACGCTTGATGCCCATTCTTGCTTCAGCTGCCCGGTTGGTACAAGAAACCCTATATATTCAACTGCAGCCAGGACTCAGCTTGTCGGGTACTACACAACCCCATTTTACCTATGTTCCTGCCACATCTGAAGTACACAACCTTATCAGCAAGTTGTACACTGATGCTGACCTCCATCGTCACCTTGATGTCCGTATATTGCTCACCAACCTTCTCAATCAAGGAGCTAATCCTCCACCACTAGGATCTGTACAGAATCTTTCCAAGCCACCTGAGGTTGTGCTCACAGACTACGAAAGTCCAGATGGAGTGCAATCAAATCCAATTAAACAGCGCCTAGAACATTACGCCATCAGTTGTTACAGCTGTTGCCCTAAACTGAGGTCTGTTTTACTGTATCCTGACTATAAGTTACAAGATGATAATGGAGAACTGTCCCCACAAGAGGATACTGAGAAAACAAATGAGCCATTGCAAAGTTTCTCTGATGTAGTTGTGGGAGGCACTTTTGATAGACTTCACAATGGTCACAAGATCCTTCTGAGTGTGAGCTGTCTGCTGGCAGAAAATCGGCTCCTCATTGGTGTCTCTGACAAAGATCTTTTGAAAAGTGGGTCTCTTTGAACCATATATGCCTTTCTCCTGCAAAACCATTTAGAGAAATTAGAAATATTTGGGGAAAATTTAATATAGTTCAGATTTTTTTTGTACACAATATGTGATGCTGATACCCTGTCTTTATTTTTTTTTCTCACCAAAAAAAGCACCAGGTTTTATTTTGGGGGATGTCATCCACTGACTCACCTCATTTGTGCATGTTACCCCTGGCCTCCTATTTGTTGTCAGAGGGCTTCAGGAACCACTTCTATGGCCAGCAAGGCTTCCTTGAGGGATCGATCTAGAGCTCTTTTAGCGGCTACAGAGGCCTTCAGGAAAGCCTTGCCAGCTGCAGAAGAAATGGGTTCGCCAGGCAGGTGTCGGGGTGTGCTAGGCCTGGCTGCAACTGTCTGAAGGTAAGTAGGGCAGCTCCACCACTCCATCCCCACCCTAGTTTAATTTTTACCCATGGGTGGGGTCTTAGAGCTTATATTGGGCTCACGTGTAAAAATCAAGCTGGGACTTACTTTTGGGGTGGTTGTATTTTTGGAGAAACACATTTTTTTTGGTATTTAGAATTTCATGTAATTTTTTTTTACCGGAAGTGTTATCTAAGTATATTTGCAGAACATAGAAATGTGTGGTCCCCATTTATGGCAGTTTGCCTTATCAAGTATGATACCAGATCGAACATGGGCTATCAAACGTCTGAATGGAAAATAACTTCATGTTAACATAATATGATAATTGCGGGGCTGGCACATTGTGCAACAAGGTCACATAGTATAATAAGGTTGGGACTGGGTTAGGGATTCCTCACTGTGAGTTGTGTTGGCGTGTGTGCATGAAGGGAGGCTCAGCCAATCTCATTGTACACATGTTGTACTCTGACAATAAAGGTAATAATAGTTTGTTAGTCAAAGCTAATTTAAATGGATCTGTCTTTGTACTTTGTGGAGGTAATGAGTATGGTTGAGATGAGTTAAGCATTCTACAGCTTTTTATCAATGATAAAACAACTGTTTTTTTCAATCCTTGGATATGAGTGTTTGTGTGTGTAGATCAGGAGTCTTCAAACTTGACAGCTTTAAAACTTGTGGACTTCAACTCCCAGAATTCCTCCTCTAGTCATGTTAACTCAAGAATTCTGGGAGTTGAAGTCCACAAGTCTTAAACTTGCCAAGTTTGAAGACCCTTGGAGATAGATAGATAGATAGATAGATAGATAGATAGATAGATAGATAGATAGATAGATAGATAGATACACACTTTGCCTTTTTGAACTAAACAATGTTGTGCTAAGTTTAGAAAAGGAATAAGAAATAGCAAGTCAAATAATTAAAGATATAAGAATAGGTACTACAGCTAAACATTATTTACATCAGCATTTGTCAGCTTTGGAAACTTACTCATCGCTGCCACATAGCTTGAGAAAGTGGGAGGGAGTGATTTTAACTGAATAGCTCTAAGTAGACAAAATAGAATTTTTTTGTTAGTTCAAGGTCATAGAGTGTGGTGCAGGAACAAAAAGGAGCTTACTTTGGGATTGGTTCATGTGATGTGATGATGAGGAAAAAGGGGAGCTTTTATTACACTGCTCTTTATCAATAGTTTCTTATCCTTGCACCCTTTCTTAATTCCACTGTAATTTATACCATTTCATCTACTGCCTTTTGTTTTTTAAGGAAAATATACAGGAAATTATTTCTAGCCCTGAGCAATTGTGATGAGAGAACTCTAAATTCAGTAAGTAAATACAAGTTAGCTTCAATTTGTACTTTACTAGCTTGATAGGCCAGAGGTAAGGAAACTATGCTTATCCCAAATTCATGGCAATTATATATGCAACATCTGTTGCCTTTTCTCAATATGACATTGTCTTAATTCCAAGGTAAGGAAATCACAGCTTTGTAGCACTATGAACTTTTTTCCTTATATTGGGGTGTCACCTCAAAAGACTGAGAAAGGATGGGCTGTGCTTTACTACATTTTCCTCTTGATTTCTCCATCAACAGATAAGTTATTAAAGGAGCTGATCCTACCTTTTGAACAACGTCTTGATCAACTTGTTGAATTCCTAGTAGATATCAAGCCCACGCTGCAATTCGACATTGTTCCCCTATATGATCCCTTTGGTCCATCAATCACTGATGCTAACCTGAAGTGCATTGTAGTCAGTGACGAGACATTCAAGGGTGGTCTTTCTGTCAACAGAAGGAGGGTAGAAAATGTAAGTATGTGGGAATCTTTTTGCCACTATTGGGTGTAAACTGAAAAACCATCTGCCATTTAGGATCTGCCAGGACTTAAGATCTTCAGAATACAATTCTTCCTCAATCCCATCACTAGCAGAAGTATTTGGGCACTGCTCCCAGATTCTGGAATTTTCTGCCAAGAGAGAACAGTCTGTGTTGTTCTGCCTGCAGGGGAAAATATTTTGTTTAGACAGAACTTTGATAGCTAAATAGAGTTTGGCTTTATGTTTGGAGATCCCAGCTTTCTATTTTATTTAGTAAGAGTTTCAATATAGTCCAATAAAACCTCACTTTAGCTTATTACAGAAAGGTTTTTTTTTTCACTTGGACTCCACTCCTATTTAATGAACTAGTATATGCTAATTAGAGGGTTTAGGGGCATTCAAATACTTGCTGAAGCTTTACCATAAATTGTACTGTTTATGCAATTACATAAATAGCAAATTAATTCAAATGAGGTATATTCAGATTTAATGGTTGTAATAATAAACCTTAATGGTGTTTATTTTGTTATTCTGAGGTCATTCATTGGCAGAAAAGTGAGGAATCATGTTGCTTCCTCAAACAACTTGAAGGGATTGCTTTGTTTGGATCTCTGTAGAAGCAAAATGCCCTGCAAAAATGTGCATGTCTCATTGTTTACTTATATTATGATATTTAGAATTTTAATCCAAGCACAAAACAGGTAGAGAAATGTTTCTTTAGTATAGAGCAGTGGGCCATGAGAAAATTTTGGTGGGCCTTGAGAAATCTCACCCCCAGAGCACCCCCCCAAAGCAATTAATCCAGGCTGCACAGAAACACAAGGCTGCGCTACCCACATGGCTCGCGGGAACCCTCCCCGCCCACTCACTCCTTACTCGGCAAACTTGCCTGCTAAATTACTATTTTTCGACCATCATCTGTTCTGCTGTGCCGGGAGATTTAGAATAGCTAGGAAGCAGGAAATGGTAGGATTTCTTGCTTTCTGGCTAGTCTTTAGATCTTCGGCTCTGCTTTTAATCTCCCTTAGGACTGAATCTCCCTTAGGACTGAAGGTTCTATTATTCAGTGCAGACTCACGGTAAGCAATTTTGAGAGACTAAGCTAGCCGATGGCAGATGGATAGATCACTGATTGATTTGTGAGCAACTCAGTCTGCCTGCCTGCTTTGCCTGATTTTGGGTAAAAGTTGCTCTTTTTTAAATAAAAAATTCAATATTTACATACATGGTGTGTTGTGAGTTAATTTTGTGAGTTTGCTTGCTAGCAAATTTTATGAGTTTGCTTGCAAGCAAATTTTATGTGACAGACTGTGCTAGCCAATGGCAGATGGATATCTGAATGAATCTGTGATTCTATGAGCAACTCAATCTGCCTGCCTGCTTTGCCTGATTTGGGTTAAAATTGCTCTTTTTTATAAAAAATTCAATATTTATATAAATATTTATAATATTTACATACAAGCCATGCCCAGCCAGTCAGATGACCACCAAGCCACACCCACAAATTAGGTCATGCCCACAGAACTGGGATCCCTGGGATTTAAAATTATGAGTTTGGTGGTCCCTGAGGTCCAAAAGGTTGGCGACCCCTGGTATAGAGAGCATGGCTCATTTCCACGAACCCTCACCAGACAAGACTTCTTCTACATGCTTTTGTGAGTATGGGTGGCACTCTTAATACTTACATTTAACGAAGGGCTTAATAGTAATCTCTGTCCCTACTGTAATCATCCATAATCATCCATCCACTTTTTAAAATTTGTTTAAAATCTATCAATTCAAATAACCATTGTGGCAGCTAGTTCTAGGGCTCATGGCCTTTCCTTTGGAATTGCATAGCAAAGATTAATTTAAAAGATTGCTAGTATCTGAGATGTTTTTCAGCATGTTTATTAGATAAACATAAGCATGTTTTTATTATTATTATTATTATTATTATATATTTATTAAATATCTTTCACTTAAACATGGAACACTTTCACTTAAACATGGAACATAAGCCAGTTGGTTGATCTATTTCACTTCCATACCAGGGTAGGGAAGCTGGTGCTCGATCACTCAAGAGAGTTAGAGTGGTATGCAAAGGCTTCCCTAGGACTGGGGAGGCTATTTATAAAGCCAAAAAGCTGAAGAGACCTCTATTTGCTCTTATCATGCACTTGCAAAGTCATTGAAGTAATAAAACTGATAAAAATGTACTGTATATACTCAGGGGTGAGATTCCACTGGTATAACAACTGGTTTGGTGATCACGCGCTTTGCGCATCAAAACACATGCATGCTCCGCATTTTAAAAAGTCAAGTCCATACTTACCTTCAACTGCAGCCTCTGTGAAGAAAACAGCTGAGGCGTGGCAAACAGCTCTTCTGCGCAAATCAGCTGTGGTCTAAACAAAGGCAAAGCACAGGAAAGAGCAGGGGTGGGCAGGTGGGCCCACTTCCTCATCACAGCAAACCGGTTCAGAGCGAGCTGAACAAGGGGTTCACCCGATCTGGTCCAAACCAGGGGAATCCCTCCCCTGTATATACTTTTTCCCTCTTCGCTAAACTGGGGGGGGGGGGGGGGCAGGGGCAGCCCATGTCGCATCTGGCTCGTAGGCTACAAGTTTGACACCTCTGATAGATGTAGTTACAGCATATTAAAATGGACACCTTTTACATATTTTTTTAGTCTGCTACTAAGTGACAGCAAAGTTATATTTCCATCATTTTGGCTCTTTCCACCAGGCTGTTAAATAATCATCTGCAACAATTTGGATTAAATGACATTAATTTTGGATGCAAAAGGAAAATGGATTTTACAAAAAGACCTTCATTTACAACCATAATTAGGTTGAGAATTACAGTCTTGGTGATTGTTAAGTGGCAATATACTTTTACCAGATTTTGCAATATTTTTTGCAGGTGTTGTAAAGTGAACGTGGTCATTAAACAAATCCATTTTATTCAATGGGTATTTTTTTTTGCTGGAAACTAAAAGTAAATGCCAGAAGCTGGCAAAAATGCCAGAAATTGTCATATGATTGAGGGATACTGCAGCTGACCATAAATGAGAACTGGTTGCCAAGCACCTAAAATACAATCATGTGACTATGGGGTGGGGAAGAGGAGGATGTAGGAATTCCAGAACCAAGTCATAATCATAAATACTTTTTGGAGATGAATGTCTGCCTTATTTTCAAATGGTCACTAAGTGACCAGACATTAAATGAGGACTCTCTCTAGTGGTAGAATAATGGATATTAATTGCCAAACTCTGTGGTGTAGAATGGAAAGGCAACTGGTCTCTAACAAATGTCTTACAGAACCTTTCTGAACTGGCTTTGCACAAGATCAATCTGGCTGTTGACCCTCAACATGCCAGAAATGAGGAAGAAAAAATCAGCTCTTCTAGCTTGAGGTACAGACTTCTTGGAACTTTGTTGTGTGCACCTCAGGTAAGTAAGTTTGTTTTTGCTTTTGAGTTGTATCGGAGAGTGAATTACAATTATGTATTTATTTGGTAGTAAGGCCCTTTGAGTTGAAAGGGATCTATTCCCAAATAAGTATGGATTGCCACCTTTGTTGCTGGATTTTCTAAGGGAAAAGATAGGTGAAAAAACAGTCTGAACATGCTTTCCAGTCTTCACTGTGAGCAATTTTTTATCTGGATTGTCTCTGCCCTCTTCCTTTCTTCAAAGTAAAGCTTTCCAGTATGAGAAACCTAGCTACTTTCTTCCGATCTCTACCATGCCCCTTCACCTTTTTCTCCCCTTCTCTCCCCTCTTTCTTCAGAAAAGCATTCGCTATTAGCAAGCACTGAGTCTTCAGATACAGCCAGGAGCTGTAGGTTCTTCGAAGGAGGCTAATGTTCTCCCTTCACCACAGACTGGAAGGGTGGGGAAAAGATTGCTTATAGAGGATGCAAAGTCACTATGAGCAGCCATTGTGGTACTCAAGAAAGCAAAGAGCATGAGAGAAAAGGCCAAGCGCTCTGAATGGAGAGCGCACTTTACAAGGAACAGTGTGCAGGACTATGAATGTAGTTCTAAACAAATGTAACTGGGCTGTATGTGGTGAATGTTTGTTCACTAAAACAGTGCTGCTATGAAAAGAGCCAATGGAAAAATAGTTGTACTTCTGTAAAGTTGAACAATAATACAAATGAATATACCCAGTTACCTTAATAAAATCAATCTTCTTTTCTCTTCAGAAAAATCCATCACTTCCTTCCAGCCCCTACATAATAGGGCTGACAGGTGGATCTGGTAGTGGCAAAAGTTCTGTTGCCCAGTATTTGTTTCATCGTGGTGCCTTCCATTTGGATATGGACAGACTGGGACACAATATTTACACACCAGGTGGTCCTGTATACAAGCAGGTGATAGAAGCATTTGGACCAGGTATGATTGACCTTTGCAGAAAGCCATCTTTTAATTCAGTTCACCCAGAAAACTGCAAAAGGGATAGCAAGAGTTCTGCCTCAATTTTTTTTTCTTATTTCTGATCCTCTGCCAATCCGCTTTTATGACTTAAAACCGTGTATTCTCCCCTTTCCAAATTTATTCTCCCTGTTTTCTTGCCATTTGTCCTCAGCAGACAAAATTTATAAACCTGCATTGATATCAGAGTAGTTTGGCCCATCATTGGAAAAATAGATACGGAAGGAGAAAAACTGAGGTAACAAGCAGGCCAAAGGTGAAACTATTGTATAACATACTATGTATATTGAATTGCCACTTAATCTAAGTGAAAGTACTATTTGGCAAAAGTAGTCACTCTTGGAAGACATCAGGCTAGGTTACATTGGAGGCAAGACTCCAGGAAAAATAAAATTATTGTTTACCACTATAGCTGGTCCTTATATTGTAAGCATTTTTCCACACCTCAACAGGTTATTTTCATTTGCATTTATATGTTAAAATGGTTCTGGGCAGCCATCCAATAAGGTGACTTTCCAAATTTATTGCTCTCTAGAGAAGTTTGAAATTCTAGAATTTATTTATTCATTTAGTTATTCATCACATTTGTACATTGCTCATCTCACCTAAGTGACTCTTATACCACCAGTTTTTGTATCACCAGATTTTTGCAGGAAACTACCATAAGGTTTTGAAGTATTCTTTATTTAATTTTTCTCCTAGGGGGAAAAGGTTACATTAGTATCCTTTTGTACATTTGTCCAATGTTTTGAATCATGAATGAAATGATCAGTTTGATAAATCTTGTTTCAAAAATGGCAGTAAAAAAATCAATTAATTACCCTAAGAATTAGGAATGGAGATGGGAGATTCACCTGTGAATTTTGAAAGGGATTTGACTTTTGAGGATCTCTTAACACAAATAAGGGGAAGCTGTACAATATTTCTTTCTGGTGTGTGTTTGGCGAATCCAACTCATCTTTACAGATATTTTGAACGAAGATGGAACCATCAACAGAAAATTGTTGGGAGCCAAAGTATTTGGAGACCAGGTAAAAAGCTGCCTCAGTTTGGGGTAAAAATTGAATTTCAATATTGACATTCCTTCCTTTCCAGTTCAGCATATTTGGTTTACCCTTTGATTCACTGACATCAGAATACTTCTCTGTTCCACTCCGTTAACTCTGCCCTTTCACCTCCTTTCACAGCAAGATGTTTTTTTCCATTTGTGGGTGAAAGGTATTACGTGAGCACAGTGCACGCAGGGAGAATATCTCCCTGTATACTAAATACAATGTGGTCCTTAGACTGAGAAAAATTAAACTCTTAGAACTGGTGATGCTGGGATAGCTGTCTGTATACAAGTGCATGCCTTGACCCAATTTTGACTTGCATACCATACTTCTTGGATTGGTACTGCACTTTGGCAATCCCCAGGGTTTGGTTTGGTTTTCATTACTAGCAGCAGATCACCTTAAATTTCTTATGTAGGCTTGTTTCCTCTTACAGGAACAAATGAAGCAGCTGAACAATATCATGTGGCCAGTGATGGCTCAAGTGGCAAAAGAAAAGATAGAAGAGGCAGCCAAGCAGGGTGAGAAGGTCTTTTTGGGATTTTGGCAAAGCTTGTGAATAAGTTATATAAATGCAAGGTCTCCTTTTTCAGAAAGATGAGCAGGTAATCTGTAAGAGGGGGGCTTGCCTCGCAGAGTGGTTGTGACTTTCCTTATGATGGACTGTCATGTGGTCCCAGCATGAGAGATCGTTCAGCTGTGCAGCCTATGAAAACCGAGATAATTCATTTCATTTCATTTACAGGGCATCTGATTTCATCCTAACGTTGAGAATAACATGTGTTTTATCTGAGTTTAGTTATATTAGAGTTAGCCCATGATGCAGCAGTTATTATTTACCTAGTCATTTCAATCCCTCAGTCTCAAACATTTCCAGAGCAACTTGAAGAATAATATGACCATCATGGGTTGCTTGAAAGCAATAAATCAAACTTTTACATTATCAATACCTTTGTTTATTCTCCAGTATGAGAAAAGGGTTGACTATGCCATTGCAGTAATTGCTCATAATGAGCTATGACACCTGACATTTGGAAATGAAATCAAAGCGTGCTGCAGCCCCCTTCTCTTGACAGAAACTGCCTTTTGTTCACTGTTCAAATTTCTGGTCTGCAGGAAAGGCTGTGTGTGTGCTTGATGCAGCTATGTTGCTGGAGGCAGGCTGGACAAAAATGGTGCATGAGGTCTGGACAGTCATCATTCCTGAAAATGAAGTAAGAAAACTGCTGGGTTGTATAATTCTTGCAATCAAAATCTCTCTCTTCCTGTTTGGTAGATGACATTTGTCATGCTTGTCCAAAATAATAGCTGGTGCAAAGTAGTTAGATTTTAATTGGAGCATGCAAATATTTTGGATTTTATTTCATCCATCATAAAGTTATTCAGTAGTTGTTTAAAAAGAATCCAAAGCTCTGTTGTTACAGTTATCAGGCAAATGGTGAATATTACATCACAGTCATTCTAAATAATGATCATGCATGGACATTTGTCTTCTGTGTATGGATTTTTGATGCATACATTCTGAAAAACTGTAACGTAGCTTTCAATGGTAGTCCATGCAATGAAAGGTAAGGTAGATAAATAGATAGGAATATTTATATCCAGATTTTTTTAAAATGCGAAACAACTTGTATCATAAAATTAATAAACCACAATATAGGTAAAATAACTGGAATTAAAAAACACTAAAGCAAGGGTAATATAAATAGCTCATATAGCAGTATCATATAAAGAAATTAATATCACTATAGTTAACTCTCACTATCTAAAAGATAATCGTTCCTTAGCAAAAACCTCATTTAAAAAATAAATAAAAATAATAACACTGTATCTATATCTGAGTATATATGAGAATATAAGAGAATATCACTCATACAGTATGACACTCATATATACACTCACACAGAGTAACACTCATACATAACTATAGAAGGACATTGTACATTTGGCAATAGCATCCAACGACAGCAAGTTTCATATCATAATTTAGTTTTCATTTATTTAATTGCATTTCTGTTGTACCTCTTCACAAAGGCTCACTATAATAAAAATTTCCAAATTCAAGACTTCAGAATTCTTTGACTCAAGATTTTCCAATAAGGCAAAAAATGGCTTCTTTAAGGTTTACCTAATGTGCTGTGTGGATGTGGTATAAGAAAGTTTTTAGCATGCTGGTGAATTTGAAAAGGTCATTTTGCAACAGCCCTAAAAGTTTCCTAATTAAATACAAATTAGCATTAGAAAGTAGAAACATCCATTGAATCCAGTTAGGAGATTCAAGATAGAGATATGGAAGTTCCTTTTTACCTACATCATAATTATGCTGTAGAATTCATGAGTATAAGAACAGCAGTAGCCACATTTTTGAACAATTTTAAAAGGAGATTAAACACATCAATGGAGGATAAGAATGTTCTCATTTTGATAACTTTACATTAGTTTCTGCCTCAGATGTGTGTGCAGAATTAGAATCTCAACCCACTTTCCTTCTGCTATTCACACACTCTTATGGCTATACCCTAAAACTCAGTGGATGAGGAGGGAATGACCATCATGTTCCTTATTGTGTGAACAGGAACATTTTTATACTGCTGCTTATACTCCATTCCTTATCCTTGCTGCCTACTTTCCTAATGATTAAAAAAAGGAAGTAATTGCTTTTCTAAAGAGGGGGATGGGAGAAGCCGAAGCCCATTGTCCCATGACCCATGGGAAAAACCCCAAGGGGAAGGAGTTTTCACAATCAGAAGCTATGCTTTCTCTCAACACTTCCTCTAGAGCTGAAATTGACTTGAAGGTTAATAAACTTAACTTCCAAGCTCTATAGCTCATGAGGACTCAAACAGCAATGTCAGTGTTGAATGTGGAACACATCTCTGTTTCAGCTGTTGTATGGGAAATGAATAGGAGGCTACGATTTTCATTTCTTGCTTATATAATTTAATATTTCATTAGTAATTGCAGGAAAAGAAGAGTGGACCAGTCTTTCATTCTGGTCTGTCTTTATTTCTTAGCTGTGTTTTTCTGATGCAGGAGTAGCTAAGCTTCCTTCTGCATCTGTTCTTCAAGTACGCACTAATATGGATCTGAGAGCTTTCAGACGTGCATTAAAAACCTGGCTCTTCGAGCAGGCCGGCCTAGGCTGACATGGGATTTTTAATTTACTATTTGTGTTTTAATCGGGTTTTTAAAATTTGGGTTTTAATTAACTTATTGGGGGAGGGTATAATTTTAGACAGCCTAAATTATTTATTTTTAACTTTTGTATATTGTAATGGGGTCTTATGGTTGGCTGTGCACCGCCCTAAGTCCTTCGGGAGAAGGGTGGTATATAAGTAACAAAAAAAAAATACACATTTATTTGCTGCCTATTCAGGACTAACAAATATAGATAAGGTGGTTAAAAATATGTTTAACTGGGTTTTGTAGATTGTAACTGATCAGTTTGAAGAATCACCTTCCACGTTTTCTGCTGTGCAGTCATCAGAATCCCTGCTCTGCTCTTGTTACCCTCAGAAGTTTAATTATGATGGCAGAATATGTAATAGGTGTCTGAATACTGAATAGTATTCTAAATTGTGCAACTTTAACTAGTTTTCTCCTTATTGCTAGTTTTTAAATCTGGAGACATATGATCCCAATAAAGATTACTTTTTTAAATAAGCACATTTACTTCATTTTTTTTAAAAAAAATACAAGATTTATATGGTTACCCATCTTATGGCACACAACAGTAATAAAAAACAAGGGATAGCAACATTATAAAAGAAAAGAAAAAAAATAGGGATCCCCTTCATCAATTATACATATTCATCTATACAATCCTGCGGCTCTAATCTTACCCTCCCAGCGCCTTTTCATGACTTTCCAGAAGATTAAGAGGGCGGGCCTGCTAGATCTCAAGGGAAAGGACAAAGCAGGAGCTGCCACAGAAAAGACATGCTTCCTAGGCATCATTTAATAAAGGAACCAGCCTGCTTTACCTCTTCTCTGTCTCTGTTTCTTTCAAGGCCATAAGACGCATCATAGAAAGAGATGGTCTAAGTTCAGAAGCTGCCAAACTGCGGATACAAAGTCAAATGCCTAACAGCCAGCTTGTGAAGCACTCACATGTAGTCCTTTGCACAATGTGGGAGCCAGAAACTACACATGAAATGGTAATAAAAACATAATAGCTGCAAATGAATAAGGCAGCATCTTATTGGGTCTATTAAATGGGTTTTCTTTGGAGAGTCATCCCCAACGGGCTTGTCAAATAATCCTTTGTCTGTTTTTACAGGTGGACAAAGCTTGGGCCCTGCTTCAGAAACGCATCAAACCTGAAATAGACCCCTGAACTGAGATGCGATCACCTCTTCATTCTGCCCCTCAGTGCTGCTAGTGTGGAAAAATGTGCACCCATCATTCTAACAAGGACAGAAGTTGAGGATAGAGATAAAGGAAACAGAGTTCCAAACACTTGGTGTTGTTGGGGGTGATATTCCCTTTGACCTTTTTTCCTCTTGAAAAGGTTCAGGGTAACTTTTGTATATTGTAGGATTTGATTTTTTTTATTCAGTTGGGGTACCTGTTGAGCAGGAAGGAAAAGCCACTGGTGTTACATGTTTTTGATGGAAGCAGTTTCATTAATGCTACTAACAAAAGAAGAACATTCAGGGTTATATAGGCATGGCATAGGTACTCTGTTTAGGCTCCATTGTTTTGATATCCTTTATGCAAAAGTTACATATAAAGATATATTGGCTTTGTGTGACTGTGTGTATATTGATGGGAACTTTTCTGATTCAGTAGTGGGTAGGTTTCTTACTTGGTCTTATCTGGGACATCAAGATTTACAAATACTGTTTAAACCAACTTTTCTCATTTGAATTTGCTTTCAATTCTATTGCCTAATTTAATTTTTTATCTCTAAAAGAGATAAATATAAAAAATTGGCAGGTTTTTTTTACCAAGCAGTGTAATTTACTTTAAAATTGCAGCAAAATAATCCCTTCAAAAATCAAATTTGGAATATTTTTTTTAAAATTCATAGTATTTCAATGGTACTTGAATTTAAATATTTCAATTACATTTCTCATCATTTTAGTTGCATGCATTTATATTTATATTTGAGCCTATATTATGAATGCAAGATCATGTCTCACCATCTTCTTTATATTCACTTGAAGCTAATTTAATTTCACTGGCTTTCATTATTCGGACTGCATGGTTTCATGGGCTATGAGTTAAAGTTTGTAACCTTTCATCTAACAAATGCATACACTTTCAGATGAGTAGCAGGGAGATTCCATAAGAATTAAATTAGATCACATTTGATGTGTAAATATACCCCCCAAAGGACTGAAAGGGAAGATGGTGTACCAGATTCTATGTTATAATGGTACAACTTCTGATGCAGATGGGGAAGAATAATTTTCATGATAATTAATTCCCAAATAAGCATTTGATACCAATTTTATAGGTTAAATGTTCCAGAGATCTGAGGCCCTGAATATTTCCTATCTGGGGGCAGTGGGACATCAGTCTGATTCTGGAAGAGAGCAGATGATAAAAGAGAATTAAGGGTTAGCAATAACAAATGCAGTATTTTGTTCATATACTCTTTGCCTTGAATACATCCGGGTTGAAGTTCATTCAGAAAGTTTTGACATTTCGTTACATCAAATTGCCACTTTTCTCCCTGCTTAACAATGATGCAAACTTCATATTCATGATGTAGCTCTCTTTACGAAACAAGGGGCCTGCTAGTTAAGAATATATTCCTGCAGCCAAAACCCTCACCACCTACAATGCTGCCCAGATTTCTTGCTTGCTTATTTGTTAGATTCCTTTAATTTAAGAGAAATGAAGAAAATAATATACTCTAAAATACCATCCTCTCATACTGTGTTTATTTGCAAGAACATCAGAGGCATTTCTACATCCAATGCCTTGTGTGGTGTCAACTTGTGCTTGGGGTGGGGGAGGTGCTGGCTGAGCAAATCAACACTTAAGGATTAACTGTGAGGAAGGAACATCTTGGAGATGTTGAGTTTGATCAGGAGTAATACCAGTTTAGCCTGATTATGTCATAGTTTTTTGCACCTAGTTTGGCAATTCTCTTATGGATATACAAGGCCCTCCTCTCCTGGCAAATATTCAGTGGAAGTGTTCCAGCATGCTCTTAAAATTTCAGATATGCTTACGAGTCGAAAGGGCTACCAGGCACTGCCCTGAGGAGTATAGCTTCTTTTGCCAGTGAAATTGATGCAAAAAATATAATCTCCAATAGATAACTGTCCAGCCACTGCTTGAAAACATTCAGTGACAGAGAACCCATAACCCAGTATCAAACTGGTCCTAGTCTTTCAACTGTTCTGTAATATTCTGCCAGAATCTCCATTCTTTTTAACATTTCTGTTGTCTGGGATGGTAGAAAAGAGGTCTTGATTTTTTTTAATGTGTGATTTCTCTGTGAGACTTGAACAGGCTTACCATGCCCCTAACTAGAATAATCTTATTTTAAGCCTAAACGCATCCAGTTTCTTAGTCTCTCCACATAAGACATAGCATCTACAATAATCCTTGTGTGTCTTCTTTACCCATTCCAACTCCTTTGAATCTTTCTTAAAATACGTCACACAGAACTCAACACAGCACTCAGTGCAGGCTTGGACAGTGAAGAATATGAGGGTACAAAACCCTTCCCTATTTGGAAATTATGTTCTATTAATACAGCCTAAAAATTACATCTGTCTCAGCAGGTAGAGCATCTGATTAATGCCTCCGAAGCTAAACAGGGATCCTACTAGGTAACTAGGAAACAGCCTGAACATATGCCAAATTTGAAAAGATTCTATAAAATGGCAATGGCAAATCCTTCCTTTTCTGCTACCAAAAAACTCCAAATGGATGTGTTGCGAAGTTATTAATCTACAAACTTTAAAATTTCATCTGCCTTTTTTTGTAGCCATATTAGATTGTTAATTCGTACTTGGCTTATGATCAACTATAATTTTGGCATTATTTTCTCATCTATTTATGTGTTCTTCATAGATGTTGAAAGTTAGACTGACTGATTGTCTAAGGTTCCTTATGCCGTTTCTCTCTTGTTCAGAATTTCTTAGTGTTCAGTCTAGTTCATCTAGCCTTCTAGTAACTTTCCTAAATATTCTGAGATATAATCCTTCAGGTGGACTACTTTGAACTCATTCAAAGTTATATCCTGATTAGAAATCACAAGGTGAAATCCGATTCTTCAGCTAGATCTTCGCAGTTATATACTGAAACATCTATTCCCCCTATTCAAGACTGAGCCAAAACAGGAATAGAATTGTTCTGATTTTTCTTTGTTACCCTTTTGCTATCTTCATAAAACAACCTCTTATTTTTAACATATTTGAAGATACCATCTTTACAAATCCAGAACACTCTTCCTTAGTGGCTTGTCTCACATTCCACTTTCTATAAGCATCCTTTTAAAAAAAAATTTTTAAATTGAAAATAAATATTAAAAATATTGAATGTGGTGGTCTTCTTTGACCTACATTTCAGTCAATATATTTTACATTTAAAAAGATCAAAAGATATAAGCATTTGTATACATATACATATATGTATGTATGTGTATACATACATACATACATACATATGGATCTTTGGTTCTTCGGGTTTTCTCCCGCGTAGAATTGGAAATATCTAGGCGACGTTTCGATGAAGTCTCATTCATCATCTTCAGGCTTGTGTCTTCAGCCTTGTGCTTCTCAGAGTACTTAGCCTAGATATTTCCAATTCTACGCGGGAGAAAACCTGAAGAACCAAAAATCCACATACAAATACCCGTGAAAACTTCCAAAAACAAATATATATACATATATACTTTGAACTGTTTTAGTTCTTATTTGCTATAAGTGTCCTTTTTGATTTTCAGCTTTTCACTCAGCATTTTGTAGAATCATGATGGCTTCTTCTACCATTTTTAGATACTGGTAGCTTGTGCTTGGATTTCTAACTTTTCATTTTTTAAAGTAATTCCTGACCCATTTCAAATTCATTTTCCTTTCAGATTCTCCTGCCATAGAATTCAGTTTATCACTTTTATTAAAATCTGCTTTCTTGAAATCCAAGACCTGCATTTGACTACACTCAGTTTTATTTTCCCATAAAATCATGAATTGCAGCATTACTAATTATTCTGTCTCAAAATCTCCATTATTTTCACTTTGGCTACTATGACTTTCCTTCTGGGTCCTCCCTTGGTTCTTTTTGAACAAACCTTGAGAATGCTGAATTTATTGAATGCCCATTTTAAATATTGCTTCCCTGAAATCTGACATTCAGATTAAACCACTACTGATCTAGTAAAGCATGGTTTGGCCAAATACATACTTTCCGATCCTCATCTCAAGCCAACTCTCTGACATACAATAAAATAGACTTGTGGTCCCAAACATCAAATCTCTCTCAGCACTGATAATGTTACCTAGCTTGGTAATGAAATGTCTACAAGAAAGTCACCAAGAACCCCACATCAGATGACTTGTGAACACCATTTATATAGCTAAATAGATCTGCAGTATCTATTTTTCTTCTCCACTCCTTTTCCATTGAGTGGAACAATAGATTTATTTATTTATTGAATTTATTTATTGAATTATATTGCCACCTATTTGCCCATGGCGACTTGAGGCAGTTTACAGAATGTAAAACCATATTTAAAATAAAAAACAATAAAAACTAACAAAAAGAATCAAAGAAACTAAGTACAATAGAAAAAAAATCCGGAAAATAAATAAAAAATCACCCCCAACTCCTACCCCTCTGCCCATGACAGATAAAACACTACCAGCATTAGAAGATATATTGCAAAACAGCCAAGGAAATGTAATTCTTCTACTCTTACAACTGCTTTACCATAATTATGAAGCAATTCCAAGATAATGAAAGGACATTACACATATTATGTAATTAGATGTCCCAAAGTTGACAGACCCTTTGATACTGAAGTACAAATTGGAGTGAATAGATGCTAACTAAAGACTCAGCAGTGTCTGTCGAGGTTCTCAATCATCCAGCTGCAGTTCATGAATTGAAGAAGCTTCTTGGAACAGAAGCAAAAGGTTTTCAGTAAAGGGAAGAGGAAGGTTGAGGAAGAAGAGGATTGTGACTTGATACTTTCCTTCTAAAAGCATTTTGGAAACACTTGCATTTTTCACACCCACCCATTCCACCTGTCTCACTTGGATTAACTCATTTTAGTCTACTGGAATAAATAACCAAGCTTTTGAAAATGAAGATAGCCTAATTCACTTCTTTCTTTTCTCCACTTGTATTTTGCTCAGAAAGGGGAACTTGCCTGGTTTTTAAATTGCAGCTCTTTGAATTCCCCCAAGACAAAGGAAAACATGCTTCCTTTTTGCCAGTGTTAATGCAGTCTAAGACTCCCCCTTCCCCTTGCACTTAATAAAACCCCATTTGCAAGTCTTAGCCTACTCACGTATTCCATCTAAATCTGAAACTTTTCACCATTCTGGACCTGAGCTCTTGACATCCTTCATGATTGCTCAGATTCCAGCTATGGAATTTTGCATAATTTAGAAGGCTACAGGCCCTCCATTGGGTTGTTATATATTTGACTTGGAAACCTGGCCCATTTATTCACTGTCCTCTTTCCTACTACACTCTACCACTCTTACCTAATTAAGAATTCTTGGCAACTTACAGTTTTTGGTAATGTTCTAGGGGAAATTTTATAATTCCAATATTTGTTCAATAACTCTTTTCCAATCACGCAAGTTTGCTTTTGTTATTTCTATTGTTATTTTCCCTCAACTACATCTATAGACAAATCACCCAGATCAAAAAGGAACAAAAAGACCCCCTCTCCACCAGCAATCAGCATCCAGATCAGCAACTTCAAGGTTAACATTAGACCAACAATCAAACTGTAGGAAGTTAGCACCCACCCCTCTCCTAGAAAAATGAAATATCCTGGGAAATATTAAAAAGGCAGAATATTTTCCCTAAAAAGAGTAAAGTAGAAACTCAAGAGAAGCAGAAACTCAGCCCCCCATCCCCACTCCCACCTTTGCTAATGGGACATTAAGGCCTAGGCCAGAGTATTCTACATAATAAAGGGGTCTACCCACCTGGCCTGGGAAGATTGTATCAGCCAACACTCAGGTGAAGCCATGTGGTCCAGACCAAGCCTACAAAGTTAGCTAAGAGCCCCGCCCCTGGGAGTCTGACAGCCAATGGGATACATTTCTTACACAGGAACAGGAAACACTAAAGTGGGGCCCAACAGAGGTTATATAAGGGTCTCTCAGCATCTTGGTCTTCCCCTCTTGATCTTCTCTTCTCACCTTGAAGCATGTGATCCTTCCTTCTCACTTTGGAACTCCAAGCCATGTGGTCCTGCTGTCCACCATTAAACCATCTTTCCAAATAGCCTCCATGTTTCCAGTGTCTTTTTCTCCACTTGGAAGTGAACCCAGGATATTTCTTTCAACACCCCAATCAAGAAACTGCTAATGAAGTCAACAGCAAACAGCCTAACCAAAGAATCTCTAAGACCCCCACCCCCACCAGCATTCCTTACTAGCATTTATTAATCTGGGTAAAGAAACATCTGCAAGCAAACCTGACCATATTGATTTGATCCTCACCAAGCAGCCTTTGCACAATGTGCTATTAGGGGTTAGGGTTTCAGCTTGGGTAATTTTGTTGTGGTTTAGTGCTTGTCTGAATCTACCACCTTCTTACTTCGGTATGTTGAAAGAAATATCCTTCTGGGTCCAGTTCCAAATGGGGAAAAAGACACTGGAAACATGGAGGCTGCTTGGAAGGTTTAATGGTTACAGGGCCACATGGCCTGGAGGTCCAGAGAGGAATGATCATGTTGAAAGAAATATCCTTCTGGGTTCAGTTCCAAGTGGGGAAAAAGATACTGGAAACATGGAGGCTGCTTGGAAGGTTTAATGGTTACAGGGCCACATGGCCTGAAGCTCCAGAGAAGAATGATCACATGCTTCAAGGTGAGAAGAGAAGGGGAAAAAGGAAAAGAAAGAGAAAAGGAAAAAAGGGAAAAGTGCTGAGAGTGCCTGGGTTTTATACTCTCTGTTGGGATTTGAATTGGAGCTTGTATTCTAATTGGTTGTCAGACTCCCAGGGGCGGCTCTGTAGGCTGTCCTGAGTTCCAGGCTTGGTCTAGCCTTGCTGGGTGATTATGCCCTTAAAAGGGCTTTTGGTAATTGCTATAGCTTTTACCTGGAGTTCCTTGTTATGTAAAGTATTCTGGCTCAGGCCTTAATGGCCCACCCATTAGCAAAGGTGGGGGTGAGTTTCTGCTTCTGGGGTGAGTTTCTGCTTCTTGAGTGAGTTCCTTTTTAGGAGAAATATTCTGCCTTTTAATATTTCCTAGGCTATTTCAATTTTTCTAGGAGAGGGGTGGATGCTAACTTCCTACAATCACATGCTTCAAGGTGAGAAGAGAAGGGGAAAAAGGAAAAAGGAAAAAAAGGTTTGAGGTGCTGAGAGTGCCTGGGTTTTATACCCTCTGTTGGGATTTGAATTGGAGCTTGTATTCTAATTGGTTGTCAGACTCCCAGGGGCGGGGGTCTTAACTTTGTAGGCTTGGTCTGGATCACATGGCTTTACCTGAATGTTGGCTAATGCAATCTTCCCAGACCATGTGGTGAGATGGGTAATCCTATCATTTCCTGAGGGCCATCCTTAATCCCATCACCTTGGAGTTCCTTCTTATGTAAAGTATTCTGGCCCAGGCCTTAATGGCCCACCCATTAACAAAGGTGGGGGCGAGATTCTGCTTCTGAGGTGAGTTTCTGCTTCTTGAGTGACTATTCTTTTTAGGAGAAATATTCTGCCTTTTAATATTTCCTAGGCTATTTCAATTTTTCTAGGAGAGGGGTGGATGCTTAACTTCCTACAGGTAAAATCAAGGTTAGAACGCTCAAACGAATATTGTGCACTGTATATAAAGTTACCCTTGCAATAGTGGCGAGTATCTGTAGCTCGAGTGTAGGATGAGGGTGAAAGTTCGTTTTAGAGGGAAACTTCCCTAAACTCCGCTGAATATGTTACTTAGCCTGGTAATGAAACTTTCCAACTCACAAGCTCGGAAAATGAACCAACCAGATTTCATCAGAGCAGTTATACGAACCTAGCTCACCCTTGGATGTTAAAAAGTCTTTTAAAATCCGAAATGGTGTTTGGGGGTGGTGGTGTTGGACTATTTCCTATCTTTGTAAAGAATAATGGAGTTTATTCTCTTTAAAATTTAAAAAACAAAAACCGCCAGTCTGGCCGCTGTGGGCGTATCGTGCGAAGCCTGGAAGGGTGTGAAGGGGAGGAGCAGAGGCGGCCGTGGGGGCGGAGGTCTGATCTTTTTGCCGGTTCATTCGGAATCGCTGGCGCTCGGATTGCACATTTGAGCAATGGCTGGAATCAGGCATCTAAGTAAGAATTTGGATGCCTTTCGGGGGCTTTTCAGGAGCGGGTTGCGCCCGCGCATTCCACGGGGTGCACGGTAAGACCGAGTGCCAAAAGGAAATAATGCCTTGAGGTTAGCTGGGTCCGGATAATCGGGAGCTCCTCTTTCCTTCTCTCGCTCCGGTTTCGTTTCTCCCCAGACTGAATCTGATCCCCACTAGTGGATTAAATCGGCTGACAGGAGCAAGAAGGCAGAGGCGGTCTCATGGCCAGAGGCTGATGGGATGGTTTCGCATATGTTAAACTGGGCTAGATCGGGGCTCTTGTTGGCGGGTTGTGGGAATGCTATTGAAAAGTGATTCATCTAGGGAGAGCGTGTTTATGTGAAAGTTGCAACTTTTTTTTTAAATTAAAGCAAGCATTAATACTTGCTAAATCATTAAACGTACTTTTTTTTGACGGCCACCGCATCGTTTGTTTGCCAACTATATTTAATACATAACTTAAAGCAATTGAAAGAACAGCATCTGGGAATTATGCCATCAAATCTCGTGGATTTATTTCTGCAGAGTAACAAGTAAAAGATTCTTAGGTATCACTTCAATAAACATTTGTAGCTAGCATGTCTACTTAAAACTATTAAAAGTGATTTTTGAACACACTTATTTCTAATAATGTAAATGAATGAAGGCATTGTGAGTTTAGCTTAATTAACTTCTGTGGTTTGCTTAGTATGGTAATCAGTAGAATAATCCATTCAGTATAATGGATTTAATAGCCAGTTTGTTAAATTATTTAATATAATTTAATAATAATAAAATATATTTAATACTTGGAATTGATGTAACTCAATAAAAATAGGCATTCTGAACCTCTCATTCCTCAAGTGAGATGATCATATATGCCTCAATGGAAAGTCTACTCTGAATTAAGCTGCACTAAATTCAGTGGGAATTATTTACTGATTCTACATAAAACTGCAACCTTAACTTTATTTATGTACTGCCTAACAATTAAATCTCTGAGTAATTCCCATAACAAAGCTAATTCTACTTATAGCAGAATAAAAATAAAAACCTTAAAAGAAATGAAAACAAGTATAGGGTGAATGCAAATAAAACCAAATATTTTAAACAGCTCTTAAATATATAAATATACTATTGGAAATGGGAAAAAAAATGCATCAAAGGGTCAAAATTGACCATCCTGCTTTTTCTAGATTCTCCAATTATTCAGAGAAGTAATACCAATGCTCTTTAAATGTGTTTCAAATAAAAAAGAGATACAGTAAAGTTTGACAACTAAGCAATACAAATATGTCCATATAATTTTCTTAGCAGTGTTATTGGAGTGGGTTTTCATGCTTTCTTCCAATATTTTCTTCCTAGATTCTAACCTTCTCTTTCCACTTCATTTTCCTTTCTTTCCACTTCCCTGGAATTAGTTAAGATTGGCTACTAGTTATTAGTTGGTGTCATCATTTGGGAATTCTGGAATCTTATTATCTTAAGACTTAAGAGAAGATTGAGGATTGTCTGCAAACTATTGTTAGTCCTAAGGGAAGCTCTTATCAATAATATTATTTATCTTCAGATGAGAAATAAGGAAGCTCATCATTCTGTTCCCAGCTTTGCCATCTTTGATGTCTCCTTTTTTTCTTTTTTACAGGATAAGCCCTACTACGCTTCATTGGAGATGTTTAAGCTCTAGTAGATTCCTTATGAAGTCCTGCTCTTTCCTGGACTCCAGATCAATTATGAGAAAGCAGGTCCGGCCCTTCCTCAATCTTGCAGCTCCTCTACTTGGTACCAAGCGTATGGAATATACTGAAATCCATCAACTTCCGTGAGTAGCTCAGTTCTAACCATGTTGTAAGCCAGTTTCTGGTTGAAATCTCACTTGGTACAACAGAGGTATTAAGGTCTTGTCTAATGAAATATTGTGAAAATAATGAAATATCCAGTTTCTGGTAGCAGTATTTCCTAATTGCTTTTCCATATTAGTAGTTCAAGATTTGGCTCTACTTTGAAACATTTGGTAATATGTAATCATATATTTAGATCATTTCAGATATATCCACAGTTCCATATCTTCAGATGCATATATATATTGGCATATATTAAAAATATAAGGATCAAACCAAAGACCTAAAGGCTGGATTTTCATAACTTACTAAGCAGGTGTGGCCCATATGCATATTTCTCATATTCTGAGATTGTCCAAGATGTGGTGGATTGCTCAAAATTTGGTGGGAAAGCACCTTATTTTCATCAGTTTATTTTCCCCGCCAAATAAAAGGAACTTTTCCTTAACTTGAAATGCTTGTTTTCACAAAAGCTCTTTTGATCTTTTCATATCTGTTTGACAAGCAATGATCAAAACTTTCAAATATAGGCTTCACATTTATCCATAGCTTAAACTGAGCAATGCTAATAAATGTTTGGAGGGTAATTTCACTTGATCCAAGAGTTTGGGCTTTCCTATCTTTAATGCCGATTGCTGGTTTTTGCTTACCATTCCCATTACTTCTTCTTATGCAGGTACTCTGTTGACCAGATGTATGACATTGTAGCTGATGTTGGCAGCTACCAGCTCTTTGTTCCCTGGTGTAACTGCTCCCGCATAATTTCCCATCACAAAGAAGTCTCCCAGGCTGAACTGGAGGTGGGATTTCCTCCTGTGGTTGAGCGCTATGTCTCGGAGATCTCCTCAGTGCCTCACTACCAGATTCGGGTAATGCATGATATTTGGATGGTTTAAAGTTCTAGTGACAAATTGAATGGCTTCTTTTTCCAGAAACCGGCTGCATTCCCAAGATGTTCTAACCTTCAAATTATTTATCCATGGTTCATTCAGATAACTCAATTTTCTGGGCTGTAATAACACTTTGAACGAAAAACTAGCACATTTATTTGGATTCAGAACATCTTATCAGATTGAAATGTGGTCAGCCATTTTGTGGATCGATTAGTTGTGTTTCAATTGTGTGGCTGTCAACTTTTATGACCAATCCTCTGATTGTCCCCAAGTGGTAATATTGTTAACCCAACTTGAATCTGATTTGAACTACTAGCTGTTGCTTATGACTCATTTCCCCTTTCTTGGTACTTCTTCTCGTAACACACAAAACAGCACTCTGCGAAAAACTGTATTATGACATTGCCCTTTCAAAAAGAACACTGATGTTGCAACAATTTATCAGCTGGTATGTGACAAACGTCAGCTAAGTCATCAAAACCAAAGTTGGGTTGCACATTGATACTGAGGTTTTTAATATTTCCCCACTTGAAGATTTGCTATAGATGACCACAACCTGCTGCCCTCAGGATATATTGATGCTGTAGGCCATAGTCTAATGTATATGGAAAGTACTGTTAGAAAATGCTAGCCTTCACATTCATTCATATTTGTTATCCAAACCCTTTACCTGAAAACACAAATTCCAGTGTTGTTTTCCCCCTAAAGGTGATGTATTAATACTGATCCCTAATCTAGAAATTCTGTCACCTGGCATTAGGTCATTCCCCATTCCGTGGGCCTTTCGGAATACCTTTAGATCATGACTATTCTTGCATTCATGGGTATTAATTGATCAGTTAAAGCCAGATGAGTCGGTTACTAGTTTCCTCAGTTGCCATTGGCTATTCCTTCTTGCTTCTCCTACTGCTTAGTCTATAGTTTTTTTTAAAAAAAATTGTTTGCTACCTAGAGTTGTTTACAAGGTGAGAAGCCATATAAATCTATTAAATAAAAATGTAAAAAAATGTACATGAGAAATTCTATTAAGTCACTGTACCATATATATTCATAAGTTCAGTAAATTTCTGTTACACTGGCACCCAAGAATATTAAGTTCTCAAGTGATTCCAGTCCCCAATCTATCATCTATCCATTCATTCATCCATCCATCCATCCACACATATACACACACACACATTTTGCAGGAAAAGTTTTTGTTATGCTTGGCATCCTGTATGCCTGGTGGAGTTTTTTTTTCTGACTTTTTTAACAGGAAGAGAAAATTCTCCAAGTTTTTACAGTACAGGAGACTTTTATGCTATTCCACATTAGGCACATTTCTTACTTAAATCTTCCTTTGAAATTTTAGAGCCAAGAGAGCTGCAGGGTGCAGGAAAACAATTCAGGATATTTATGTTCTTCTTTTGGTTCATTACATAAATGCACCTATGAGAACTTTCCCGAATATCTATTGCTTTAAATAATTTCTAAAGAAAATTCTCTTTCGTCACTATGAATGAATATAATGAAAAAAAATAGTTTCTTGGATGCTAGCTTTAATGGCCACATTCTGCCAATCTGAATTCAATGACTACCAGATTAATCCTAAAGCTCCAGCAAAAGGATTGCCAAATGCAAGCTGTGTCCCCCTCTCCCCCATTTAAATGAGTTTAAACAAGCAGGCATTAATTTTGCTGATTTGTCTATCTTTCAGGCTGTAAGTAAAAACGGGCGGTTATTTCGGCATCTGGAGACACTTTGGCAATTTAAGCCAGGAAACACAGGACAGCTGGATTCTTGCACACTCACATTTTATGTAAGTGCCTTTCATGTACTTCTTGGTAGAGAAAGGGGAGTGACTCCAAAAACAACAGAATATGGGGCAAGAATGTGCAAGTTGGCAAAGTCCAGTTTTATCACAAGTACAAAGGTTCATGTATATTCTAAAGTATTGCAGCACTGCAAATTTGTCGCTGATTGATCAGTTCACTTTTATGCTTAATGTTTGTAGTATTGATATCCTGGTACTATTATGCATTTATTTAAGCAGGCAAAGATGATGGTCAAGCATGAGATAGCTTACATATATACATGTGTCTAGGTGCTACTTACGCAAATTGATTTACTTCATCTCATTCACAGGTTTCCTTTGAATTCAAGTCCACCTTCCATTCACAACTGGCTAATCTTTTCTTTAATGAAGTAGTCAAGAGGATGGCCTCAGCCTTTGAACAGAGAGCAGAGAAGTTGTACAGCACTCGAACAGCAGCCCAGCCACACCAGGCAATTCACTGCATGTGACAATGGTCTTGGGAATACTGAAGTTGGAGTCCACCTTCCTGATCTCATAGATCAAACTCTTCTTTTTGGATCTCATAGACGACTCTTCTTTTTGCCCACATCTGTATCATTTCTTGGATATTTTTAATTCACTGACATGACTTTATTTATGCCTATTTACCTTGGCCCCCCCGCAAAAAAAACTCTCAAAGGTGCACATTATTTAAACGATTCTGCTATTTTATTTACAACAAAATTAAATTATTCGATATTTAATTATGCTGTTGTAAGGATGACTCTTTGTTACTATGGAGACCCTGACCATCACTGAAAACCAAAAATATTATAATGGATTTTAAAATTATTTTTGAAACAGAGGTTTCTTTAATATTTCAGGTTTTTAAAAAGTGGCATATTTATTGGCTCACTGAATAATTTCTTGAAATATAGGAAAACAGCTAGCTAAGCACAACACTTTCCCCCCTTCAGTGGCATTCAGATGTAAGTTCCTACACTCTCCCTTTCTTTTGTTAAGCCTTTTTCCTCTTCTAGGTGGCATGGGATCTATCTTTTGTTTCTTTCCTTGAAGTAACGACTTCCCTTTCAAATTAATTCAAACTACTCTAGAATGTATTGAAAATGGAATAAAAACAGGGGTGGGCAATGGATTTTTCTTTAGTAGCTCACAAGAGACCCTGGAATAAGCAAGTTGATCAAAACTTGTTCCTTCTGAGCCTTTCTTTTACTCAAAACTTGTTCCTTTCTTTTACTCAATTCTCGTGAGTGGAGGCTTTTGTGAACAGCAGCAGCATTTAGCACAAGGCTGTTAAGTAATTGAGAAGCTGCAAATATTAGCATAGGCTAGTCATATAGGAGCCCTAGCAGTTATATAGACAGTGATGCAGTCTAACTCTGATCTCTTGAAAGATTTTATACCTGACCTGCCTGGGTAGAAGCGAGTGATTGCCTAAGACAGGAATTGCTGACAAGGATAGTTTAGTTGCAGCAGAGATGACGCCACCAAGCTGACTCCTACTCGGATGGCATAATTGCTTAAGCACAGCAGAAAAACGATAACTTGTGCCAAAAATAGCAATTCCCTATTCTGAGGCAGTCCATGTGATAATATTCTGGAAGATGAGGGAATTTTTGCTCAGGGTTTCCTAGAAATATGTAAAATGCTGAACTAGAGAGGAAAATTAAAAGAGAAAAAGAAAATTTATATATCCTCAGTGGGAACATAATTGTTCATGTTTGCATTATGTGTCAAAATCAAAGATAAAATTGGGTTGTTTATTACAAAGTACCCAAAGCTATATGCATTAAAGCTTCCATTATTCTGCCTGTTAGTAAATATTTACTAATATAACAGGGGCAACATTTTAATAATACTTGACAATTATGTGTTCAGAGAAAAATGAAAATAAAGGTTATCTCAGGACAGATCTTCCATAAAACATGGTTCAGCTATAACTGCTTCTCAATTTATAGGACTTGCCTGCTTTTTAATTAGTATTCCACATATTAACTATGTCTCAAAGTGGCACTGGGCAAGTACTATTAGTTTCAGTAGCCATGGTCAGTGGGAGATGAGGACTACAAAGAGGAGAGTGCTTGTGGCTCTGTGGCCCCTTAGGTAGCAAAGTAAAATATTTGTTCTAAGGAATCAATTTTTGAACACTTATTAGTAGCAAATTGGAAAATAGATTAGAAGACTTGCAGTAGGATTGATTTTAAAAGAGTAGGGATAAAGCAAGTGAAACACAGAATAATCCCTGTCCCCCACACTCTGTAGAGATTCACCAAGGCAAGGATATAATGCTCATTTTCTTGTCCAACCTTTGCCAACAAGTTTGCAAGGGTCTTCTGGCTCCCATTCATTTTAATAAAGTTTCCACAGTAGGAGATCTTCAGATTTCCCATTGAGTTCTGTCACATTTTCGCAACGGTCTCCCATTATACCTGTGGCTGAGAATGAAGGTCAGTCTTTTGCACAAAATCTTGTTTATGGGTACCATCACAGTAGGGAGGATTCTTGGTATATTTACACCCACATAACCAGGCCTTTTTCGATTCTTCAGCTATGAATCTCAGGGGAGACATTTCTGGGGCACTTTTCTTATGGGTTCCATCACAGAAGGGCTGTTAAGACACAAAACCAAGACTGTAAACAAGCCTAACAAAAGACAGCATTGTCTGTCTATGGATTTTATAGCGGATTTTATAGTTGCAGTTTTGCTCAGATTACAAAAACATCCTAGCCTGAGTAACTGGGACTTGGCTAAGGCTGAAGAGGAAAGTTTGTTTTGCAATTTTTTTAGCTTGTATGTGTTGAACAGTTTCAAAACTTTTTGCATTAGCAAAAAGAGAAATGGCTTCTTCAAACTCAGCCAACTTACCCTCTTCCCAGCTTTGTTAAGGCACTGGAGTCCATATTTGTATAAAAATGAACATAAGAGAAACATGAGAAACACTGGAAGGCTACCTGCTTTTGGCTATGTCCACAAGCACACCAAGCATAGCGTTTCTCTGCTATTAAGTCCACTGGAAAAGGTTCCTTGGCTCCAATCACTGGCTTGACTGATGAGGCTGAAAGAGCTGAACAGCTTCTTATCTGCAAGCAGTAAAACAAGAAAGCACTGGCTTTATGAAAAAATAACGAGACATCGGATTAACTAATACCATCCTTTTATTAGGTAAAAAGTTCAAGGCATGAAACTGAAAATAGGGTGGCTTCTCCCCCCTTTTCATTACTTTCCACCATGAAGAAATGCACAAAACTGAATACAGCAAAGATACAAATATATTCACCTACTCATTCTCTACCTTAAATATTCACTTCCAAAGTCATCTTCCGGTGCATTCAAGATCTGATTGTTGCATTTGTCTAACTAAATACAGGAAGTTCTCGACTTATGGTCACAATTGATTTCCTTTGCTAAACAAGATAGTTAAGTGCATTTTGCCCTATTTTATGACCTTTCTTACCAGTTGCTAAGTGAATCACTGCAATTGTTAAGTTACTTACATGGTTGTTAGAGTCTGGTTTCCCCACTGACTTTGTCAGAAAGTCACAAAAGGTGGTCACATGACCTTGGGACACTCAACTGTCATAAATACATGCCAGTTGCCAAGCATCTGAATTTTGATCCCTCATGGGGATACTGCAAGGATCGTGTGAAAAATGGTCACAAGTCACTTTTTCAGTGCTATTGTAATTTCAAATGGTCACTAATGAATGTCGTAAGTCGAAGACCACCTTAATGGATATAGTTTGAGTTTTGTTTTTATAGGGCACATAATGATTTCATATCCTCAAATCATTTTATTCCTGATTAACATAGTGCTTTATTTTGTGTAAGTAAAGGCAGTGTACGTTATTTCCTCTGATTTTCCCTGTAACGCCACCGTGTGTGGGTCGGCTGAGAAAAAAATGTTTGGCCAAAGTCACTTGGGTGACTTCCATGCCTAAGGGAGGACTAATCCAGCATCTTAGCAGCTATATCCAATTATCTCATAAAGTCCTGGGATCTGGACCACAGATTTCCTGTTTTGACTTGCTAAGCAGCTTGATTTGTACATGAAGGCTGAAGTGGCTGCTTTTTGTTCAGTTGTGTTCAGTTGTGTCCTGCTCTTTGCGACTACCACGCTAGCTGCTCCCTATCCTTCACTGTCTGATTCTGCCCAAACTCATGACCACTGTGTCGATGATACTATCTAACTATCTCATCTTCTGCTGTCCCCTTCTCCTTTTGCCTTTCATCTTTCCCGACATCAGGGTCTTTTCCAATGAATTCTCATTTGATGACCAAAGTATTTGAGCTTCAGTTTTGGTATATGTCCTTCCAAAGAAACATCAGCATTGGTTTCCTTTAGGACTGAGAAGTGGTTGCAGGCATATATAATAAAGGAGAGATGGAAAATTTATGATCTTCTAGATACAGGTAGTCCTCGACATACAATCACAATGGAGCCCAAAATTTATGTTGTTAAGTGAGAAATTTGTTAAATGAGTTCTGTTCCATTTTACAATTTTTCTTGCTACATTTGTTAAGCGAATCACTGCAGTAGTTAAGTTAGTAATTCAGCTGTTAAGTGAATCTGGCTTCCCCATTGACCTTTGTTTGTCAGAAGGTCGCAAAAGGGGATCACATGTTCCCAGGACAGTGCAACCTGTCATAAATGTGAGCCAAGCATCAAAATGTAAATCAGGTGATCATGGGGATTCTACAATGGTCATACATGTGAAAAATGATCAAAAGTCACTTTTTTTCAGTGCCATTGTAACTTTTAATGGTCACTGAATGAGCTGTTGTAAGTCAAGGACTACCTGTACTGTTGAAGTACAACTAACTTTCAACATTCTCCCTCCAGCTTTCTTATGGTGTCAGGAGTTGATCAAAGTTCAAGTTTAGCAATTACCAGAGACCCTGTTTTCATGCCTGGAAAAGTGCTTTTATAAGAACCAAAATTCCAAGAGTTTTTATATAAAAGTGTTTTTACACAACTACAACTTATTCCTCTGGAAATCATTACCTCTTCTTGTGTCAGGAATTTATTTATTAATTTTCAGCTTATGTGAGAAATATCCACACACTGAAGCCAATGAGGATCACTTTTCAAAAGGCCTGTATGAGAAAGGCACATTCAACTCTGCTCTTATTTATTTTTTGAACTATTTTTTGTGATGTATCATTTCTTGTTTTAGCCTTGGCCCCATTGTATGTGTCTGTTCCTAACCACAATGAGGCCAACATTATGTAAACTGACCTGTCATACTTGCGTCATGTTACACTAAAGTACATAAGAGGTTGTGTTTGCACTGAGACAATGTAAAATATATTTCATCACTTGCCCAATCTGAATATGGCATTAAGAACTATTCAGTAAACTAGGAAAACTTTGCTCTGGTGCACTGCTAGGGTTTGGATATCATGTTAGGCTGGACCTATATAAAAGCTGTTCTTTTAGAACCTGAGAGACAGAATACATGCTCGAATACAGGAGACAGAGTAAAAAAAAAAAAGCATATACCATGCGGGGGATACTTATGTAAACATCATCTTGTAGTATACTTTTTTTTTGAAATGTTAACGAGTCAAAAATAAATCCCACGACATCATTTGGTGTTCTTTCCTTTCCTATATGAAGGCCTGCAGCAGTCTCACTTACCCTACATACCGCATACGGACATCTCAATAAAATGTTCAAAAATTGCATTTATATGGAAAAAAGCAACGCAAACTGAAAAGTCGTCGAAATTCGGGGCGTAGGAAAGGAGAGGGGGAAAAGTTGCCAAGCTTCTGTGCTTACCTGCGAGAAAAAAAGGCGACAGAAGGAGGCTACTGGTGAAACCACGATACCCCTGGCTTTCTGCAGCCCGGGCATGGTTGGCAAAATAAGCTCTTCCCGCCACCCAGGTCACCTTCGCGGCCGCGCGCCGCTTCCGCGCGCCTGGGAACAGCGGGGGTGGGGTGGGGTAATGGCAAATCCCGCCCACAATTGGTGGAGAAAAGTTGCGAGGGGGCGCTGCGGCTGAGAAAGCTTTTGCAAGCTGGCGACGGCTGTGAGTGGTGTGATAGGAATTGAAATCTGAGACATCCGGGAAACGTGGGTGATTAGAGTTGGGCGGTTTGGTTGCATTCGAGTGCTAAAAAGCTTAATTGCAACCTTTTGTTTCTTTTGCCACTCAAGACTTGATTTCCGTTAGGAACAAAATGACACTAGGTTGAATAGCCTTTAAAGGGTATAGATATTTGTGCGCATCACCTAATAATAAAGTAGCAAAGAATAAACGGCCTGTTTAACAACTACCTTAACATCGGATTCCTAAATGGCTCCTGTCCCATAGATAGCAGAAATAGGATACTAGATATCCCCTTTGATGAGCCATTGAAAGCATTATATCTACGTATAGGACATGAGAGAAACAGAACATATGCATGTAAAATGTCAAAAGAGGAGGAACTGGTGAGAACGAGGTGTAAACGAGCATCTCTTGGGTTTATTTCCACTTATAGTATATAGTATAAAATAGGTAAGATCTTGGAAAATATTATTCATGGCTCCTGCAAATGAGAAGCTGTGCTCCTCAAAAAGTTCTGAGGGGTACTTTGAAAGAACCTCATTTGATCTGATTATGTCTTCATAGATTGTTTAAGAAATAATTTGCTTAAAAAGGAACATATACACTGGGTTTTGATGGAGTATCATTAGCTTCTTAATTCCCCCCCCCATTGATCTAAGTTCAATATTGGTGTAATTTCAAAATTTATCCAAGATTCCCACATTTTCAACCTAATTAATTTGTGTTTTGCCAGGAGAGTATTTTGTCCTCATGTAGTCATCCTCTATAAATGTTTGTAATTTTTCTGATACTCAGTTTTGTAACTTATAGTACTACCTGTTCGGCAATACACAATGTGTTACATAGACTTCAGCCTCTGGCAAAAAAAAAAAATAAAAAAAAATCACCACTTTGGATTTGATTTCCAACATTTATGTTTTCTGCTTTTAATGTTTTCACCTTTTTATTGTTATGTTTTTTATTATTTGTTGTGACCTTTATCAACTTCGTTGTCAAGGGCAATGTATATGTGATGATGGCCAAATAACATTTACCAAATAAATAAATAATAAATATATTTATTTCTATTATAATTGGAAGTTTCCAAAGCAAAGAGATAGCTGTCAAATTTATTTGATGAAAGGTGGAAATTAAGAGGTTCTTTTTTTTAATTACTTCCTTTGTAAGTTATGCCTCAGAGGTAGATAATTATTTTATCAGCATCCTCAAAAGTGATATGAAGTAGCCTAGACTGCGAGATATACAGGCAGTTCTTGTTTAGTCATTGCCTCATTCAATGACCATACGCTGTTACAACAGTGATGAAAATATAATTTGGCGACCATTCCTAACATTTACGACCTTTGCAAGACCTGTAAAAGGAAAAGAAAGCTGAAGTAAGATCATAAGCCCAATCACAGTTTCACTTAGTGATCACTTTACTTAATGACAAAGTTTCTGGTCCCAGTTGTGGTTGGTAAATGAGTACTAACTGTATATTCATTCCTATTGGCTGCATCCAGCATAACTTTATTGTTCCATCAGCTGATCTCTTTATAACCATCATGTTTTTTCTGGGCTTTTTTTTCCCTTACTCTAAAAAAATCAGGTCAGATCCAAAGACGTGGACTAATTGCACAACATGATTTGATTTAGTCTGAATGCATCCCCTATTGCCTGTTGCACAGTTTTGTGGAATTTTGTGACTCTAAATATTTTTCTTTTTCCAGGCATGAGCATTTTAGCAACTTTGGTCAGTAGAATGCCATAATCTAAATAAAGTTTAGTTTTTTAAAAAAGTCAAAGGCAGTTTTCTGAGGGGAGATAAGCAATGCCAGAGTAGAAAGAAGGTGGAAACACTAAGATAATTCTTCTTCTTCAACTCCAGATTAAAGTTTGGCACTTCCAGAAAACTAAAAGAAAATTTTAATATGATGAAATAGAAACAAGATTATTTACTCAGCTATGATATAATCCTCATCTTTCCTTGCTTAGGCTCTGCTCAAAGGTAATTTGAGAGCAGAATTCCAAATCTGCTTTACAGATGGAAATAATGACTGTTTTTACTTTGGGAACACTAGGGGAAAACCTCTGAGTTTTTGCAGGGCATACTCTCAAAGACAGTGACTCTTTATTGATGCCTCAAGCAGAGTTGGGCCATGCTGGGCTGGGGAATTCTAGGACTCAAATCCACACATCTTAAAATTCCCAAAGTTGAAAAACACGGATGTGTAACACTGCATGCGCTTCCCAATGCACATGTACACACAGATATACAACATGAGTGGGGAATCAGAGAAGACACTGATGCAACGTATCACTTCACGAACCATAAAGAAATACAGGTGCTTCTATAGCCACTGCCAAGTAAAGAGATTGCAAAGAATTGTAGAAGCCATGTTTTGCATTCTTTCCCTAGCTTTTTTTTAATTGAATGATAGTTCCTGTCTTAATTTGCATCTGTAAAGCATCTGTAAAGTCTCTCTGTTTCCATCCAAATCAAGTCATGCTAATCTGAGGGCCTAGCCTGTTCAACACACTCATTGCCATGTGGGAGCCTCTTCCTCTTGGCACAATTCCACGTGGCTGTGGTGTATATGAATACTGTAGCATGTGTCCGATCACAAGAGTTTCCTGATCACAAAGAAGTTACTCGCATATGATTCTGTATTTGTGGGTGTATAGTATATATTTTAGGATGAAAGAAATTAAGAAAATGATCTTTAATTGCTCTTGTACATTGGGATAGTATTCTGGGGGGGGGGGGGGAAATGGAATGTTACAACAATGGAATCCTTTGAAGTCTCTGCTGCCAATAGAACCTGAGGCAACTCCCTCTAGGAAATGAAATTATATCACATCTGGGTTGCAAAAAGATAACAAAAACTCTTAAAACATTTTTTGCTGCTATCTCATGGCTACTGGGAATTTTGCAACTCGAATTTGCTAGCATTTGCAGTATCTTTTTCAAAGAGACATTTCTTTGATATTATTCTACAGGTATCAAACTGAGCATCTTGGATGCTTCCAAATGGATTGTCTGCTGCTATTTCCAAAGATTTTAGGTACTTGCTTCCTTTTTTCTTCCATAATGACTATCTTGTCATTATTAGTCCAGTGTTTCTCAATCTTGGCAGCTTGAAGATATGTGGACTTTAATTCCCAGAATTTCCCAGCTAGCCTTGTTGGCTGTGGAATTCTGGGAGTTGAAGTCCACAAATCTTAAGCTGCCAAGTTGAGAAATTCTGGAGTAATGCTTTCTATGGATAAATAGACTGGTTCTGACTACATTGCTGCACTCATCTTACATTGGAAGAACCTTTTTAAAATTTTTCCATTCATAGCTGGATTGGATGCAAATAGTTACACATTGTAGTTACACATTGCCAACATATACACAATATATTAATGACTTGAACAGTCATCTGTGGGACCCTCTCTCCTTAAAGATATCTGCCCGTCCCATTAAAGCCTCTAGGTACACATACACTCCAGATCCCTTCCCTTAAATATTGCTAACTTGTGAGTGCTTGGAGCATTCCTTTTTAATTGTAGTCTCTGCTTCGTGGAACACTCTCCCCCTGAGGTCCAAAGCCACCCAACATTAACCTAGGGCAAGGTTAAGTGTGGAAGGAGACTGTGGGTTACATCAGGAAAGAATGGTTGTGATGCCCAGTTTTTCTATTTTATTGTTTCCTCCTTTTATTGTGTATACATTATTGTATTCTTGGTTGTGTGCTGACAAAAGTTTGGTTTCTGATAAGCAGCTACAGAAATGTTTTAAACCAACCAACCAACAATAAATGTGAGGGCAGTTTGGTGTGGTGTTTACAGCACCAAGGTAGAAACTGGGAGACTATGAGTTCTAGTCTTACCTTAAACACAAAGTCACCTAGTTCCCCTCTCTCAGCTCTAGGAAGAAGGCAAGGGCAAATCACTTCTAAAAATGTTGTCAAGAAAATTGCAGGGAATAATCCAGGCAGTTACCAGAAACCATCAATGATTTCAGTACATTTTTAACTTGAGAGTTGATAATAACCAGCATGGCAGAAGAAAGGATTTTTTTACCTAACTCTCTCATTTTGGATTGGAGTTTTTAATCCTTTATAGTACAGAATATAGAAAAGAACTTATTCTGGAAGTTTTCAGAATGTTGACTATCTAGCCTTCTAATATTAGAGCTCTCTTTTTGAAGGAGGAATTCTAAAAACCTCTTATGACTGGGGCTAAATCAGGACCCAGTATACTGGGAAATATCTAGGATACAAATGGAAATGGATTTTCAATAAATTTTTAAAAATGCTGGTATTGTTTATGTACAAGAAATGCATATAAGATTAGGTTATACCTAATTATCAGAGTAGAAAAAGTAGAAAAAAGGGCAAGATGGGGCTTGAGGTTGACTTAATTTTCCATTCTTCCAAGGTCAGTAAAATGAAGATTGTTGAGGGCAATATGCTGACAATGTAAACCGGCCAGAGAGTGCTACAATGCACTATGGGGCAGTATATAAGTCTAAATCCTATTGTTCTTTTACTATTGCTATAAACAGTAATTAGCCCAGCAATCTTACCTCTAGCTTCACCTTCAAATTTATTCTGTGTAATTCTGGATATGGATATGGCACATTCACATTTCTGAAACAAGCTAGATACAGCAAGAATTATTTGGCAGAGAGCAAAATTTACTATGGTTGATGTACTTATACATTTTTGGAAGAATAAAAAGTGACCTTGGGAAAGGAGGGTTTTTAAGACAAATGACAGATTTTCAAATGTTTATAGAAGACTGCCTGTTAGGAGGTACATATAAATTCCTATTAAAAATGATACATAGAACAAGTAAAAGCTTGTATGATAAAATTGATGCAGAATTTTAAAGAAACAATTACAGTAATGGGAAGACTTACAGTAAAATTCACTCCAAGCTATAATGTAAAAGAAAATTGGAAGAAGATAATCGCATTAGTGTTTCAGATACAATTGTTTTTTTTCCTATATTTGCCATAATAGAAGAAAAAAGGCTATTCAACAATCATCGCTTATGTTTATAATTAAAAGAAAACCCAGGATAGTTTTATTATTTTTTCTGATTTTTGATATTAATATTTATTACAATAAGAACAGTCAAGCAGCATGGAAAAAATATATCTTAGCTACATTAACTTGATTGCCAAAAATATACACATCTTTTTCCTTTATTTAATTAAAAATTACAACAACGGAGGAAAAGGGAAGTGTTAGACACAGGCAAAGTACTAAAATTGAAACATCAGCATCAAAAGATGGGTAAAGAAACATACCCCAGTGCAACCAAATGTGGAACTTAGTCACCTTTTAAAAATTATTTCTGTTCTCTTCCTGCCAAAAAGAGATTCTGGTACTCTTCTCCATTGCTCTATCAAAGCACATTCCGTCACTTTAAACATAACTTTTTACCATGAATTTTAAATCCCATGATAGCTTTCTGTCACTAAAAATTTAAAGTCATTTTCAACTTTCAGGCTGGGTTGAAGTCATACATTATGACTGACTTGAATTCACATAACACATTGAAATCATAAAACATGATTGATAAATCACATGGTTGGGGTTCACACAATGCACTAAGCAGAAAACAAGCAAGTCATAGTTTGGCTTACTGAACCCCAACCCCATTCCTGGGATACTAATCCAGTCAACTAAATTTGAAAGACAGGTGGTTCCTCTGGAAAATGTGCAGAGAGAGCAATCAAATGGACCATAATATGCAGACAACCTCTGTGAGAAAGAGCTAAAGCAGTTTGAAGCTTAAAAAAATAAATAAATAGAAGAGACCTCAAGGGTCAATTGGTCAAACCCCATGCCCTTGCATTACAACTATTCTTTGAGAAATAATCATCCAGTAGGATTTGCATACTGAGAATAATTTAGAAGTGCTTTTGATCTTGGAGAAGCACAGCACCACTCTGCTGCTCATTAAAATAGATTAGACTGGACCTATATCACTGGGGATGGGAAATGAGGCTTAATCCTCTATATTTATTTTTTAACCTATGGTTATAATTCTATGCAAATTGAAAGTAAGTCCCATTAAGTTTAACAGAATTTATTACAGATGAAATTTACATAGGATTGCCATCCATTTCCCAGTTACTACCTGCTTATTTAGGAAAAATATATATGTATCACATACATTATTTTTGTAACAAGACAAAGATAAGAAACAATAGAAATAGATAAAGAGTGAATTATACCATTTCAATTGGACAGTTTTAAGTTCCGTTTCCTGTTTTAGAGAAGATCTCTAGTATAATATGCATTATCTTTTACTGCTTGGGATAAATAGAAGTTTGTAAATCAAGAGGTTGAATAAGATAATTTTTCTCATGGCATTAGAATTCAATAGACTAGCTGCATTCACTCATATACTAAACTAAGTTTATTCTTCCTGTTCATAGAAACAGAAAACCAAACCAAGCATGGATATTTTAATTTTACATATTAAAAACTCAGAATATGATATAATGCAAATAAATCAACAACAGAGAGTAGTTTAAATCTGAATTTCCAATTCATGCTAACCTAACCATGCCTGGCCTGCCTTTCAGCTGGAAGTCGCAAACTGGTTGCATGCAGTTCATTCAGATGACGGTTTGCTTCGTATGTTTACTTTGCACACTTTTTAAATAACTCCAATAACAAGACTCTGAAAACCTCACATAAATTAGAATTTCCAAACTTGCATGGTCACTGATTATTAGTCACAAGATTAAAAATAAAAAAAAAGTGCTTCTTACCTCAACATATTAATCAACCTATAAAGCCTAACCACTAGCAAAAGTTAGCATTTTCTGTAACTTTGTTTCCATCTAGTGGTCATCTTTTTGCAGAGTGGAAATATAGCCTTATACATTAGGAACTTGTTGAATTAGCTGTCAGAAAT
The DNA here is from genome assembly GCA_023653725.1 of Bungarus multicinctus. Lineage (NCBI taxonomy): Eukaryota > Metazoa > Chordata > Lepidosauria > Squamata > Elapidae > Bungarus > Bungarus multicinctus. Next base: position 102,328,300 of record CM042840.1, read on the forward strand.
TCTATTGAACACCAGGGGATAGAAGGCTTCAAATACAAGGGGAGAGGGGGAAAGGAGTGAGAGGGAAGGAGGGAGGGAGAGAGGGAGGGAGGGAGGCAGGGGTGGGATTCTATCAGTTCCTACCTATTTGCTAGAACCGGCTGTTAACATTCTAAGCAGTTCGGAGAACCGGTTGTTAGAAGAAATTACTGGCCTAATCCTGTAAGGAAGGCAGGAAGGAAACATTCTGGTGTTGCTTACAGAAACTGCCTCTCCATTAACCCTTATTACATTCTTGGCAGGATTAGACTTCTTGTCTCAGGAACTTCTCTGGAGTTTTTTCCCCTCCTTTGCTAGTGCTTTGCTTGTGTAGAGTGACCATTCAAAGTTACAATGGCACTGAAAAAAGTGACTTATGACCATTTTTCACATTTACAACTGTTGCAGCATCCCCACAGTCATGAGAAGTCAGGCGAGGAGATGCGTGCCTTGATGTGAGTGATAGTGAGTTGGCCATGCCCAGCCAATAACATGACCACCAAGCCACACCCACCAACTAAGCCATGCCCACAGAACCGTTGTTAAAAAAATTGAATCCCACCCCTGGAGGGAGGGAGGGAGGGAGGGAGAGAGAGAGACCCCTCTTGGCTGGAATTAACATTCCAGAAAGAAGCAGAAATGATTGCTGGTAAGATAGGAACAATGGATCAGGATGGTTTTGATATTTTAAAGGAAAATGCTTTTGAGATGGCAAAGTACAATGAATGTGCTTTCTTTTCTTCTTTTCTTGTTGAATTTATCTGCTACAGGAGCAGAGAATGCCAATGTGAAATTCTTTCCTCCGTTTTTTTTTTTTTTGCAATACTTCTCAGGAATAAATTAATTTGAGAGATAATGATTGGGCTCAAGTAACTCAGTGGGCTTTCTTCCCAAATTCAGCCAATATTGTATAAAGTGTTGGTTCTCTAATATCTTTAAGGGAAGTGATTAGCAAAGCTAGATTCTAGGATCAAAGGCCAATTTCAAGTTAACATTTGAAATTACAAATATGATACAAAATATTCTAGGGATCTGAAAGGTAACCTAGTTACCACCAATTCATATAGTTAAGAAGACAATGGGCTGTAAAAATAACTTAGTATGTTTTGTTCTCTTAACGAACAAATTTTATCCAATAAAACTAGACTCCTTTGAGCACAATTCCTGGTAATTTGACAATACAGAAGTAATTTGTTATTATCATCTTCTGGCCATATTTCTATGTCTTATTCTAAATTTACTGAGCACACTGATTTCTGTAATTGAAAACTAAGTGACTGGTGTTTTATTTGATTCTGTGACAGGCAATCACTGTTCCACATTCAACAATCCTGTTTTAAAGACTTTGTTTTATCCGAACTAGTCCTTGTTTGGGACTTTTTCAGAATTGCACTTGATTTTTATGTGTTACATATAGTATTCCTGGAGAGGCAAGTAAGTGGCATTCTAGACCGTTCCACAAGCTTCCAGATGGCTTTTCTTGATGCACAGTATAACCTTTTTCTCAAATGTAAATATAATGCCTATACAGGCAAAATGTCTAATGCAGCTCTACAAGATTTCTATTGCTGAAGAAAATTGCTGTACTGAGTTCTCTATTTTATATCTGTGGGAAGAGAAATGGAGCTTTGTAAAAGCACTTATTCCTTACAATATCTTTTTAGCCTTTCAAATTATCACTAAGCACCAGCTGCTTATTTTCTCTTCCATATAATATGCTAGGAAAAAGTCTGGTCATGAAGTAATACAGGTATCAGATTCAGGCTTCAAAAATCCAGATACCACTATATGATAGTAAAGATGTACACTTTTCTCCCATCTAATAGTGATCTGGAAGTTTGTATCTTAGATTTTGGAACTTCCCCAAAATGGAATTTTCTTAGGATGTTTTCCGAAAGCATCCTAATTAATCTTTTGGGTGCAGACAGATCTTAAATATATCCTGTGTATATTGTAATCCTGATGCTGTGCTTCTAAGCTGCATGTGTAGCCTTGGGTGCAAGAACAATTGAACAATGGTATTATTATTCTATCATATGGATTCTGCCACTTACAATTCACGGGGGACTCAATAGGGATATTACATGGATGTCAATTGTAATCCAATGCTATATAGGACAGAGCTACTTTCATTGGGACAGCTATACTTACAGAAATCTGTAAATCTATATATGTTTCTCCCTCCCTTACTTTAACTTCATGCTATGGAAGGGCTGAGACATTAATTCAAACTAACTTGTTAGAAAAGGTTCAAGATATGCCAGTCTGATTATTGCCCTGGCTGTGATTCTTCCTCCTGCCCTTCTCTATGCCCTCTACATTAACCTATAGAGATTATGTGGGACAAACTAAAGTACATGAATACATATCTCTAACCAGATAAATTATCTATCAGGAACATTTGATACATATGATAATGAATTGAATTCAGCCTTAGTATCACCTGCTGCCCAAAGCCTGAATTATCTATTCCTTGTTGATTTTTCACTTTAGTTCATACAACCATTGTAGATTAATGGTTCAGGTGTTGGAGAGGATTAGGAAGACCAGGTCCTCCTTCAACCATAAACTTCAGAGGATGATTTCAGACCAATGGCAATAGTAGACCATAATCACTACTGCTCAGTCCAATCTATCTCATACTTTTGCTATGTGAAGAAAGGAATGATTTTCATGTATTTCACTTTGGATTTCCAGAGGAAACATGGTAAATATAAAGATGAACTATATTTCTGATGTTAAATTTTTTTTCAACTTGGGGTCAACTGGGGCTTGATACCTCCCACTTTACGAGCACTTAAAATTACAAAACATGTCTAATACAGTATTGTGATCCTGTGCAATGAGAGTTTTGTATAACTCTGTCATTCTCAATCTAAGGTGGGCAACTTAAGGTTCTTCAGGGAATCCTGAACTCCAGATCCCGGCATTATCCGTAACTGATTATATTGAGTAAGGTTTTTGAGAATTAAAGTTCACCAATATTTGGAGGAATACAGATTATCCACCTTGTGGCTCAAAGTACAATACAAACAGAAAAAGGCTTTGAGAAAAAATATTCTTGCAAAAGCTTTGTGGGCCAGCAAAAAATCAGTAATATCAGATTTTAGAATGCAATTCTTGAATGAGCAAATGTGCAGTGTAATACAAACAGTTCCTTCCCATCTTTTAATGTTCTTTTCCAAATGCCTTTTCCCAATCCACTATTATCATTACAATGAAAATATGGGGTCAAACCTTCCTTTTCTTTTGCAATGTCTAGTTTTGCTCTCATTGCAAAGAAAAGTGGTTTCCCCCACAATGTTTTAATTAGAATGGCCATTCTTTTCAACTAGTGCTTTACCTCTTTTGTATATTTAAACAACTCTTTTCCAAAATATTTTAATAATCAATTTGATTTACTACTCCATATGATGGTGCAGTTCTCTATATCAAGCATTTATTGATGGCAATAATTTTTTTAAAATCATGTTTGCAATTCTAGCAGAGAAGCTGTAGTTGTAAAAATCTTTTCCCCCAGCGCCAAGATAAGAAGACAAAAGTCATGGGATTATGAATTTTGCTGGTGCTATAGAACAACAATTTTTTGCAATGCAGTTGCAGGTTGCAATAAGAATTCTGTAGATACTTGCCCATTAGTTGCCTGAAAAGGGGAACAAAAGTTGGATTTAGCCTCCACTTCAAATTACTTCCATCACAACTCATAGCCATTCTATATTACGGTAGCTGAATAAAAACCTAAAAAATACCATCAACAGTGCTAATGAAAGATAAAATAAAACCAGAATGCATTGATCTGGATACATTTTAAAGATGAACTGGCTATCTAAAGAGTAAGTGCATTGAGGCGGATACGTTTTCTGAGTTAAGTGTTCAATCTGCTCTTTAACCTGTGCCAAAGCTGCCATGACTGGAAAGAAAACTTCCCAGTTGTCGTTTGGAATATTTACTGTTTTTGACAGTTTCTAGGAGCTATTAAACAACTTCATAAATATTAGCAAACAAACCTTAAACTGTGGGTATGTATGCACACACTCAAAGCTTGGAGCTAAACATATCTGTATGAATAAAACAAAACAAAGAAAAATCATGAAAAATTACTTCAGTGTCTTATTTTTTTAAGAGTCCAACTCATCTATTTGAACATTTGCTTTGTTCAAATAACAGTGGGGAAAACTCTGAAACATTATTTTATAGAACAGTGGTTATTATGGGACTGTAAGTACTTGCTCACCACCAATGGTTGAAAATAGTGCAAATTGGAGCAGGTGGCAAGAATAACCTTAAAATGACTGCATACTGATGGAAACAGGAAAATTTTGAAAGGCCCTAGCTGATTCTATCACCCAGAATCTTACTCTTTAAGAGATCTGGATTTATCCAATAAAGACAAAACTGAGCTGGTTTCCTCATAATATCTGATCTTGATCTCCATTTTATTTTTTCCCTCCCTGGAAGGAAAAGAAATTCATACTGTTGCTAAACCATATGGTTACAAAATGGAGATGGAAATAGATCTTCCAGTGAAGGGAAAACCTTAAATTGGATATGAGTGAGATCTGTTTCACAGAAAAGATGTTCTTACCAGCTGATTTTGGAGATGGTTGGAATAGCTCCTGCCATTAGACAAAACCTTTGTTCTGTCTCTTTGGTGTTGGGCTTTTGAGTGGTTGATGTGACAGAGAACAAGAAACTCTTTATGAGTGGCTGGAAATAGCTCAGCATTGACTCTGGGTTATTTGTAAGCATACACTGTCTGCAAAGATTTCTGAAGGACAGAAAGATGAATCCCTTGGTCAAAAACGAAAAAGTGAGGCTATTTCTTTCAGGTAGTTTTTTTTAAAAGACATGTGGCTAGCAAAGATTTGGGGAAACCAAGGTAACTGTTCTCAATTATGCAGGGCTAGTTTTTCTTTCTCAGCTAAACTGTACCTCAGTAGGAGTCAGTTAAGATGTAGATATCTGAAATGCCTATGAGACTGAAATCCTTTGTGTAGGATTCATGTACATGGACCTCCAAATACCAATTTTCCAACCCTTCCTTTTTACTTATTAGAAACCTCAAAAACATCTGAACCTGGTTTCCTGTAGCTGGATCTTCTTACAGGGGCAATATTGATGGATTTCTTAATTCTGATTTGGAAATAACATGCTCTGAAAAAAATAATATTAATCACCAGGTGGATTGTGGTTGTGTCCAGCTCATATGTCCCATCTTTGAGGGGATATTCTTGGATGGCAAACACTGCTTCATCCTTTCCATCTGGAGTGCAACGTTTTAAGTGCAGCAGAATAGACCAAGCCAACAAGGGAAAGGGGGTGTTCACACCACCAGTCTCTTTTAGAAGGGCACTAAATGACAGGCTCAGAACCGAGGAACGTAGACTTCTGGCATGCCTCCGCTTGGTGTCACTGTGACTGTGGCAAGGAAGACTTTCTCGGAAGCCTTTCATATGGTTGCTCTACGTTTTGGGATCCAAGGCTCAGGGAGACTGTTTTCTTATAGCAGAGAAAGCAGCCCAGTATCACCAAAAGTTAGCCTTTGTCTTGCACTGAGGTGCCTCCCTTTTCATTTATGCTCTGGAGGGGGAAAATGGCAAAAACAGCACTGTCTAAATTGATGATATGCCAAACAATACATTAAAAAAAAAAGGGGGGGGGGAAACAGACATGAAACAATCCTCTGAGATTCTAATCCCAGGTACCTTCTAAATATACTTTTCATTTTTTCATTTCCAGAACCCCCACTTAGCCTTGTCCAGCCTCTTTCCCATTTCATCTGTCTGCTCATTAACCCATTCCTTGATAGAATGCATTCCGCTGTATTTTCAAAACTTTTTTTTTTGTTTCCCAACATTTACTTCATTATCTAGAATTCTGGCCAAATGTATATCCAAATCTGTTCCATATCCATATTAGATTCCCTACAGACTTCCCTCCACCCAGTAGTAGAGCTAGATGGGGTCCTAATTCCAGAAAACGTCTTTTTCAAAGTATTTAAGAATATGCTATGTCACCAAAGTAGCTCAGCTGTTGGTAGGCAATACCTTGCTTCTGGCCTTCTTATAAGATGCTCACCATTCCTTTCTGGCTGCTGCTGTCACCTTGCAAGTTGAGGAAAGGGTTTGTTTGGGCTGTGAGGACAGGTGGAATAACAGCTCCTGCTGCTGACATCAGGCTGTTCCCAGGGGTGCTGAGCGGTGGGGAAGCCATCAATGAGCTGGCAGGATTAAGCTGTTGAGGGGAGATAGAGGCCAGGAGAGTACTGTTGGTAGCTGATGGTGCATTATTGCTGGAGTGAAGAAGGGATGTGGTGGTCACTGGGCCAAGGCCAGTCATGGAGGAACCGGTCATCTGGAGCCGTTGCAATTCTCTTTTGTGCTGAATTTGTTGAATCATCTGGAATATCAATGTCTGCTGCTCCTAAGAACCAAATGAAGATGATCAGCTGCAGAAAGATTGTAGCAACTCTCCCTCACATCCTATGCCAGAAGAGTTAGAAAGAAAAAACACCAAATACTGCTATTTTTATGATATGTGCCTTATGGGATTTTCTTAAGGAGAGCTGGAAAAAAAATCTAAAGAAAAATTGACCCAATGCTTTTGAAGTGTTCTTCTATGAAAAAAACTGCTTTTGTCTGGTTTGTCTGCTTGGATGCTTTTGAAGGTGCTTTTGATACTAAGCAGAAATGAGACATTATTTGTAAGGATTAAATTGTTCAGCAATACAAACATATTCAAGTCTTAAAAAAAGAAAAGTCTGGATGTTGAGTAAGCAACTGCTTGCTTAAATTTTGGTTTTTCATAGGCTGACAGATTTGGGCTGCAAACCTCTGAATTAGTAGAATGTCTATGGAGATTCTCAGTCATCCATAGTTGTCCCAAAGGTGCTTTTTTCAAGAGGCAACTGGACTCTTGTTTTTCTTTGAAGACATTTTGCTTCTCAGAGATGAAGAAGCTTCTTGAGTGAGAAGCAAAACATCTTCAAAGTAAAACCAGAAAGTCCAGTTGCCTCTTGAAAAAAAACACATTCAGGACTCTGAATAAGCACTTCAAGAACCTTTAGTTCACTGCTGCCCTTTACTACTTGTCTGGGTTTCAGGAGCTCAAATCTACTCCTGTAACCTCACATTTATCAGAAAATCATGGTTTCTGGTTTCTTGTTACACATTCTCACAGTACCTGTTCCCTATCTTCATCTGGCAGCTATAGGGAGATGAGAAGTGTCTGCTCTGGCTATCAAAGAAAATTCTTATTACACTGAACATGGAAACTGAGTTTTATCTAAAGTCCAGGGACCAAGGGAAGTAAGAACAGCAGTCTGATTCTAGTTTGTTCTGTGATGTTGATAAAACATTGTCTTCTTTTGAAAATCCTATACCTCGAGTTGGTGCCCTGCTGTTTAAGGTAATAGTTGTCCCTCAGCAGTTATCTGATGAAATGTTACTTACCGGGTTGAGTGGCTGTGATGTTAAGAGCTGCTGCAATTGCTGCAGTTGAAGCTCAGGCTGACTGAGCAGCTGCCGTTGCTGTTCTGACAAGTGAGTCACATTAGGTATACTGGAAGAAAGATGACAAAAAGAATTGGGTAGTTTGTGCAATGCAGCACTACTGCAAAAGACCACTTGAGTTCCACTACTTCAGAATCAAGACATTGGGGGCTTGGAAAGCTCAGTTATTTCTCCTGCTGCATCAATGCTACCAGCATTACCTCCTTCTAATATTATTGTTATTTTTTAATTGTCCTTTGCCATACTGGAAACTAGAATAACAGTATTCAGGCTACATTTTACAAATACTTAAAAATACTTTTGCTTATACATGTATATCCTTCCCCAAATATCCAATGCTGATAAAGGTGAAGCAATTGGCTAACGCTGCTTTCCTTGTCCTATTTGATTGATCAGCTGCTTCTGACCTCACTGACCACGCTACCCACCTAGAATATGGTTTTACAATACTACTACTATTATTGGGTAATACTGGTGAATGTATGGGCAGGGGAATCAACATTCGAGCCTGTATCCTCTTTTATACACTATGCTATAGGGCTTGACCCTTATCCCTTCATGAAGCTGGAAGAGGTCACCTGTGAACTACTAGGGTGAGGTATCATCCACATGATACCAGTTCAACTTTTTATTCAGAGCCAAGTACAAGCAGATGTGGAACTGTTTATTCAATGACTGGATGGGCTATAAGAGTCTGGATAGAACAAAGCAAATTGTGGAAAAATCGCAACAAAACCGAATGGTTGTTTGTCCAGCAGCTATGTGGTGATTGAATGCTTTCCCTACACTGCTCCTGAAGAAGCAGGTCTGCAATTTGGAAATACTACTGATCTTTGGCTGTGCCCAGATAAGCAGATGGAATTGGTGATCCAGAGGTGCCCTTGCCCAATTGGCTCATTTCCCCAGTTGCAATGCTTTTTGGAACAAGAAACTCTGGTGTCATGCTCCTGCTCTCATTTTCTCCATATTGGTTTAATGGGTCTCTTGTGAAGCCCATCTGGTATTGAAGTTGGGAAAAAATGTAGCAGGCCTCGTGCTAATGGGTACAAGCTAATTGCAGTGTCAAGCCTATTTTATGGGTCCCTCCTGGCTGGTGTTGGCCACTTGGGAGGTGACACGAGGTTGGTTTCAGGGTATTATTAACGCTTTCTTGAGTGAGAGATATCTACCTGCCGCCTTGAAAGAGGCAGTGGTGAGACCCCTCCTCAAGAAACCGTCCCTGGACCCAACTTTGTTATCTAATTATCGTCCCGTCTCCAACCTTCATTTTGTGGCAAAGGCTGTTGAGAGTGTGGTGGCACGACAGCTTCCCCAGCACCTGGATGAAGCTGTCTATTTGGATCCACGCCAATCGGGCTTCAGGCCCGGGCACAGCACAGAGATGGCATTGGTCGCATTGGTGGATGATCTCTGGAGGGCCCATGACAGAGGTTATTCCTCTGTCCTGGTCCTATTAGATCTCTCGGCGGCTTTCAATACTGTCGACCACAGTATCTTATAGGGGGGTTGGGAGTGGGAGGCACTGTTATGCGATGGTTCTCCTCCTTCCTCTCTGACTGTTTGCAATTCATGTTGGCAGGGGGGCAGACGTCGGTCCCGAGGCCTCTGGTTTGCGGGGTGCCTCAGGGGTCGGTGCTCTCGCCCCTTTATATGAAGCCGCTGGGTGAGGTCATCCGTGGCTTTGGGGTAGAGTTCCATCAGTATGCTGATGATACTCAGCTGTACATCTCTACCCCGAGCCACTCCGATGAAGCCGTTGAAGTGATGATCCGGTGCCTGGAGGCCGTGTGGTATTGGATGGGGTGCAACAGGCTTCAGCTCAACCCATCTAAGACTGAGTGGCTGTGCTTCCCGGCACCCCGGTACAGCCAGCTGGTTCCATCGCTGGCTGTGGGAGGGGAAATTCTTGCCCCCACAGAGGGGGCCCGCAATCTGGGTGTCCTGCTGGATGTGCGGCTGTCATTGGAAGACCATGTGGTGGCCGTCGCCAGGGGGGCTTTTGGCCAGGTCCGTAGGATCTACCAGTTGCGGCCCTTTCTGGATTGGGATGCGATTCGCATGGTCACTTCTGCCCTTGTGACCTCCTGCCTAGACTATGCCAACGCTCTCTACATGGGGCTGCCTTTGAAGAGCATCCAGAACTCCAGCTGGTGCAGAATGCGGCCGCGGGGTGGTGTTGGGGGCTCCTCGGGGCTTCCATGTTACGCCACTTCTGCGTGAGCTGCATTGGTTCCCGGTGGCCCTCCGGGTGCACTTCAAGGTCTTAGTTATCATCTTTAAAGCGCTCCATGGCTCGGGTCCAGGATATTTGCGAGACCGCCTCCTGCCATTATCGGCCTCCCGCCGACCGATACGCTCCCATAGAGTCGGCCTCCTCGGGGTGCCGCCGGCTGGATGGCTGGTGACCCCGAGGATGCGGGCCTTCTCATTGGGGGCACCCTCTCTCTGGAACGAATTACCCCCGGAGATGAGGACTATCCCTGATCTCCTGACCTTCTGCCGTGCGTTGAAAACTCATTTATTTCATCAAGCCGGTCTGGCCTAGGGGTTTTTAAGATCTTTTAATCTGGTTTTAACTTTCTTAATTCACTTATTTTTAATCTTTTGAAATGGCCAACGTATTTAATTCTTTTAATTTTTAAATACTGTATATGTATTTTTATATGTGTATTTTATCTTGGCTGTTCAACGCCCCGAGTCCCTTTGGGAGAGGGGGGCGGTATATAAATTCAGATAGATAGATAGATAAATAAATAAATAAATAAATGGGTGCTGCAAAGGTAGTGATGCGTTTGACTTATAAAGCCCAAAGGTAAAGCTTCAAGATATCTAGGTAACCATACCCTCTAATTTGAATCTGGCCAGCCTCACTGTTCAGTTTGCAATGTAAAAAGGAGGGAGGTCTGGAAGCAATGCCTCTCTCTGCTCTTTTAACCCTTTAAATTATATTCCTTGTGGTACCTTATTGGCTCCTTTCTTTAAATTGCTGTTTGGAAAGGACTTAAAACACAACTTTTCCAACAGGTGTTTGAAGACAAAACTCACACTTTTCTTATTCTGCCAGCATGAGTTATTTTAAATTTGCTGCCTTTCTGACTGTCATTGCTTGTGTGATCCTTATGGCTCCTTTGTTTTGATTTATGAACCACCTAGAAATATGTCATCATGGCAGTGAAAAAAATATCAGGAGTAAATAAAAATAAAGTGGAATAGGCCTCCAGGTTTAGGGCAAAAAAAGTTCCTAAAAATCTACCTCCTAGAAGCTTGGCTTCTTTCTTGTAGTCTTCCCTCTTTCTTACCTGCTTTGGCTCATGGAGAGCTGCAGACTGGGAGGACCACTGGTTTGTGCCAGTACTGGATTCTGGGTCTGGGTGGCCAAAGTGCCATTTAAACTTCCTAGGAGGCCATTGATGGGGATCTGTTGCCCTCCTGCCAGACTGCCAAGGAGACCATCCACAAGGCTATGAGTAGCTGTGGCACTTCCCCCATGAACAGTCCCCATCGCTCTGTTCAGGCCATTCACAGGTGGTAGCGGTGGCTGCTGTTGGATCCCAGTAGTTAGAGGAAGTGAGGCAGGGCTTTGCTGCAGCAAGGGCAGAGGTGGTGGTGTGCTATGGAAGGATAGAGAGGAGCTGCTTCTGCTTGGGCATCCTGAATGAAGATCCTGGAAATAAAAAGGAAGGAAGGAAGGAAGGAAGGAAGGAAGGAAGGAAGGAAGGAAGGAAGGAAGGAAGGAAGGAAGGAAGGAAGGAAGGAAGGAAGGAAGGAAGGAAAGAGAAGGAAGGAAGGAAGGAAGGAAGGAAGGAAGGAAGGAAGGAAGGAAGGAAGGAAGGAAGGAAAAAAAGAAAGGAGGGAGGGAGGGAGGGAGGGAAGGAGGATCAATATGAAGTAATAGGAATCATCTCCAGCAATTTTACATATTTTTTAAAAAGAACAAATATTCCAAACACTCTACCAAATCTGTATTTTTACAGGATGGAATATGTGTAGGAATGGGAAATGCATAGTTTTATAAAAATTATTTTGAATTTTTTACTACCACAATTACTTTTATTTTTTAACCAAGTCTGTTCTGGTTCCAATTTGAGCAAACAATAAATTACCAAAGTATCCTGCAGCAAAGAAATTAAGACTCTTGATTTTTTCAAAAAAAGAAGGTAAAAATCTTGGGCATTTGAACAATGCACCCAGTACTTCAGGACTTAGCAATTTAGCCCCAGAACAAGATGTAAAACTAAAGAGAAATATGACCAAGCTTCTGGAATCAGAATTGGCCCAATGTATTTTAGTGTTTGAGCTGGGCAAAGTCAATGGAACACTACCCAGGAGAATAATGCGCCGATATTTCAAGAGGATAATTTATGTGCAAATACAGTACCCACATGCATTTCAGTAACAGGCTGCACACTCTTTTCAGTCACAGTCTCATCAGTGGCATTCAGAATGAGTGAACAATGATAGTCTGCTAAGTGAAAATGAAGACCAGAAAAGGAGATGCTTCTTACCTCAGAGGAAGTGGAGAGAGCATTCTCGATACCAAAGCTATTCTTGCATGGGGAGCTCTTGCTGATACTAAATGAGTCACTGCTGCAGGCTAGAGGGGAAGAGAAAGAATCAAAAGGACATTCCACTACGCTCCTGAGCATCTTTTCAGCAAGGAGTCAGCACGGTACTAATTCAAAAGGTTTTTATCTTGATCACACTATATTATTCCCCGGGTATGTGTGTTCTGTCTGGACTATGTTTTACTTTTCACTTTTAAAGTGTATTTGCTAATGATCTATTGTAGTTTTCTACATTGCAAAGCAGTTCAGAACAGAGGACATAATTCACAAAACATTTCAGTCATGACAACAACAACTCTAAAACCAAACCCATTAAAAGAGTACACAGCAAAAGTACATTAAAAAAAAGAAATTGGCATCAAGCATCCCTAATGCTAATGACTCAGAAGGTTTTGTCTGATGTTGCTCAGGTATCAGCAGCGATGCCTCTCAAGAATCAAAAGCCACTACAGTTAGGTTTGCTTACTGTTCGGAGCTAGGATGTATTGGGTCTGGCTTGAGGGGCCATTGCTGGTGGTCACCATTTGGAAGGGAACAGAAAGCTGAACATTTAGAAGCTGCAGGCGCTCCTTTTTAGCTGCCAAAGTCATGATCTGCTCCTGAAGGCGCTGATTTTCTTTCTGTAGTGAATGAAGTGCCTTGAGCATCTCTACGACTACAGAAATTGGAAGCGGGAGAAGGAAAAGAGAGAAAGTTGACAATGGAAAAGGGAAGGATAACAATGTTAACACACTGTTAAAACACAGTACATATGAAATGGATTTACAAGAACATTTACGGTCATTAAATAGCCATGAGCTGAGCATCCGCTGTAATGGCCACCAGCTTTAAAATGATCGGCATGACCTGCCAATCAAAGTCCCAGTCCTTTTTAATGCATTGTAATACATATAAAAAGGAACATGGCTTCAATCACCCTAATGTGCTAAGGCATTTATTCCTGGCTTCTTTTTAGTAAGCAAAATTTATATATAACATTATGTTAATTATACTTGCTATGTCATTATCTCAAAGTTTTTCCATTGCTAAAATTTAGAAGAAAAATCCAGTAAAGTATAACATGTTTCAGTAAGGTTATATCAGAGCAAATGTAACAAATGTAATGTTAAGTCTAAACAAAATTATATTATAATGGGATACTTACATATTTTATAATCTAATTAACCTGACTACATGTTCTTGCCTGTACAGTGTTTATATTTAAGGGTAAAATAAAATGAAAAGTCTGAAAAACTATAATCACACTAATCACACTAATTGAACAGGGTCCAAAGAGTTGCACCTTAAGTCTATCTCAATTGCTACAGGTTATTCTAGTTTTCAACAGCCTACAATGATTAAGCAGTTAAGGAGTAGCTTAATGCAATTAGAAATTTCTAAGCCGGTAAAGGCAGAATAAACTCCTTTTTATATTCCATCTATGAGTTTGGTCTGATGTGACTCAGTAGAGCCGTACATGGTAGCAATCTATACCTCTTTGATAGAAAGAAAGATAGGAAAATCAGAGAGACACGACTACCACAGAGATGGATCACGGGGTGAAGCCTGGGGCTACACTTTTAGACCTCTTCCATTTATTGATTAAATGCGTGACCAGAAGGTGTATCTAGAAAAAAGTATAATCAAAGTACGAGAATTTTTTTTATTCTGAAATCAAAACGTGTCCATTGGAAAAAAATAATAGCATAGGATTTTCCTTCCCTTTAGAATTACTATTTCAAAAAAATAAGTTAGAGAAAAGCATCTACAGTTTATCACAAGAGTGTGGGAAGATTTGAACTCATCTTCCCAGTCTCCCTCTCTGATCCCAACCACAAACCTCCCATTAGGGTTAAACTATAAATCATAATGATGAAGCATGATGGAAATTGTAATAAAACTAATCAATGAGTCTCTTTTTCCCTATGATTGGCAGAAAACATCCCAGATGGCAGAAAAGATTTAACTTATGAATGTTCACATTCATAGTTGGAAGAATGACCTTAAACTCTTTCCTTTAAGGACACATCTGTGTGGATGGCATCAAGTTCCCATTTTCCTTCTTCTGATGGAACAATCATAGGGAAGGCTGTCCCATTGCAAAGATGAATGGAAGGTACTGTAGACCAGGAGTCTCCAAGCTTGGAAACTTTAAGACTTGTGGACTTCAACTCCCAGAATTTCCCAGCCAGCATGACTAGCTGAGGAATTCTGGGAGTTGAAGTCCACAAATCTTAAAGTTGCCAAGTCTGGAGACCCCTGCTGTAGAGGCTTACTTGAGAAAAGCTTTGCCTCTCTTTGGTCACCTTGGTCCTAACCACAAGAGTACAGTTGTGAACTGCAAGCTAAAAGCGGACTTCCAGTACACTTTCTGCGGAATTCAGAGCAACCTTGGAATAAACAGGATCAAAAAAATTTAGTTTTTAAGGTTGGTGGGATTGTCTGCAGAGTTTTAGGATGCCTAATTTATTCCCTAGCTCCTCTAAGACTCCCTAACATTAGGCCTATTTTTTTGTTTTGGTGGAATTTGGGAAGGCTAAAAGTCCCTGCAAAACCTCTGAAAGTTTCTTCCAAAGGACAAAAAAAAGTGTCTGCTCAATCCAATGACACCCTTAGGTTGACCCACTATATCTGTTGCAGCCTTCAAAGACAATTTTAAAAAATATGGCCAAAGACCAACAAGAATAACCCATTGACCCCTTCCACCACTCACTATTGACACCAGCTTCTCCGTTGCCCTGTTTCTCCAGGAGCTGCTCAATGTTTGGTGTGGCCTGGGGAACATTTTCCAGTTGTCCACTGCTAGTAGATACTGTCTGGTCAAAGAGAGTAGGGAGGCTACTGATGGGAGACCTGTTATAGTGCAGGACAAAGCATCATTAATAATCAACATACTTCTTGGTTTCATAATAGCTATTTGTCCTAGCTTTATGATTGGAAAGCGACAAAAGGTGGAGTCCAAGGCAGAGACCCGGAAAAGCTAAATTCTGAGAATAAAATATACAATGCAGATTCTACATGGGTTTTGCAGGTATTTTGTTACTGTCAGCCATAATAAAAAGCAACCAGTTTCCTGTTCTCCTGTCAATATCTTTAATTGTTGAGTATGTGATGCTGCCTCGCTGCTTTATTTCAATTATTTCAGCCTACAAGCCTACAGATTTGGTGTCTTCTTTTAATTGGTATCTATGATTT
Organism: Bungarus multicinctus; assembly: GCA_023653725.1. Classification (NCBI taxonomy): domain Eukaryota; kingdom Metazoa; phylum Chordata; class Lepidosauria; order Squamata; family Elapidae; genus Bungarus; species Bungarus multicinctus. Next base: position 102,343,568 of record CM042840.1, read on the forward strand.
TCCAGATGCTGCAATCTTCTTTAATAGCAAATTTTCTGGTTATAGAAGTAATAAAATATAGATAATTCCAGCTACCAAGATGAATTTAACTGACACTTCCTGTATGTGTATGTGTGTTTGCATGTGTGATACAGAAAAGACAGAAACAACCACACCCAAAATTCAAGAATTCAAGGACAATAAAACTACGGACTTCTTTTACGAAAAGTACACACAGTCATTTTGGATTTAACTAAAACTTTTAGTGTTATCACATGTAACTTACAACTAAAGACAAACCTTTATATGCAAATAATTTGAAACCCAAGAGCACCATAATTGAACTGAAGATCTCACTGAAATCCCACGTCTGATTACCTCCAAATGTTCTTCATTCTAGCAACATAATTTAAGGTAAGAGTGGAGCACTTATCAAGCTATTTCAAACGATTAAGAATCAGAAATCTCTCCTGTTCTACTGCAGATAATACAAAGTTCCCCTAAATATTCAGATGTATTATTTTCTCCCATACTTGCAGTTCAGATGTTATTGGGTACACAGAAAACAATGTGAACACAGCCCAATTATCAAGCCATAAAAGTGTTGAACATACTAGTATCTCATATCCTTATGGCCCTATTTCACTAAACCCAGCACTTAATGATATGGTTATGATCTGACTGTACCAATTTTCTTCTGCCTCTGTTACCATATCTATAATATATATAATTATCTCAACCTTGTATCTGAGTGGTAACAGTATTTTTGTATCTGAGTGGTAACAGTATTTTTCTCCTTGTTGTCAATAACTGTACCAGTATTTATTTTCTTGCTTGTTTACTTATTCACTATCTGCCCCAAACATATGGTCAGTGATAACATTAGAGGTGTTCAGAGAAGTGGTGGGATTCAAATTTTTTTACTACTGGTTCTGTGGGTATGGCTTGGTGAGCATGGCAGGAAAAGGGTACTGTAAAATCTCCAGTCAGAGGCAATATTTGCCGGTACTCTGAACTACTCAAAATTTCCACTACTGGTTGTCCAGAACTGGTCAGAACTTGCCAGATCAGAGGCAGACACATGCACTATTCTGTCTTGGCACTGAACAGATTTTACTTCAGCCATTTCTCTCCTAACCTTTGCTTTCTCTATTAGCATTTGTTTCCTGAGTTTCTTCCATACCCATCATCTTCCCCTATTTTGATACATCTCCAAGCTTTCAACAAGGTACAGGAGAGGAGAGGAGGAGAGGGAAGGGAAGGGAGGGGAAGAGAGATTATGTGAAAATGAAAAGGAAAAATTATTAACATTTCCTTTATTTATCATTTTTAGTCATTGCCTTCCGGAAATAAAACAAGTGGCTACTTAGCAACTAGTCCATTTCACTTCTCCCATTTTACAGGCCTCCTAGTTACACAATCATGTTGAGTACAGTCCTTCCTCTATCTATAGGGATATTTCTGGTTCTTCCTACATGTTTCTTTATTTCACATACATTAACTTGGGAGAGGCCCAGATGGGATGTGGGATAGGGATAGAAGACCAGATAAAGATCAACAGAGCTAAAGTGATGTTATCCATTACCAGCAGCATAAAATTTCTATGTATGTATCCTCTACAGCTCCTCTTCTAAATTGCCATCAGATAATGGTGCTCTGATTTTGCTTATGCAGTTAAGTTAAAGCCTACACAGTATTCATATATAATATAAAGTACGTATATGAATGTTATGAACTGGTGGAAAGTAATAGAATTGCTGAGGTAAGATATTTAATTAACTGACTATTCTGATTAAAGAAAAGACTTTGTTGAACTTTATTTCCACCTGGAAACTACTGTTGGACTTCCAGCTAGAAAATGAAAGAATTGAAAATTTAATTTTGGGATCTGAAGATTAGAACTGTTTATGACCATAGAAGTGTTATATATTATTATTTATTTTATTTTATTTTTTTAAGTTTTAAAATAGACTTTATTTACAAAAGATTAAAACACGAACAAACATACAAATATGTAAAAATAGAAAGATATTAAGATTGATAGCTCATAATAAACAGTTATAAGTAATCATTGGCAAGTATTCCTTATTCCTTATCAATTGCCTATTAATTAATTAATAATATATTATTCTGCTATTACTATTGGATTATAACTGTATTGATTAATCGAATAGAGCCTTCATAATATTTATATAATAGACAAGAAGCTTGAAATCATCATTATTATACTTTCAATATATACAACTATATCTGGTATGTATCCTGGGTTCATTTATCCTGTATACCTTTTTTCTTGCGCTCTACCCAGCTGTACCACTTATCCCAGACCAAGTAATAATCTCACTCTTCCTTCCCATTTAATTTGAGCATAGCCTCTCCATTTTGGCGCATTCGTAACTTTTTTGAATAATAATGTGTATCGGCGGTACATTGGGCCTATTCCAATATTGTGCTAAAGAGATTTGTGCGCTGTTAATAAATGGATGATCATATATCTCACTTTGGGGGGTATTCCCCTTTAATCATTCCCAGGAGGAACAGTTCCGGTTTCCACTCCAGTCCGCATTCGATAATTTCTTCTATCCATATTCTTATCCTTGTCCAATATTTTTTAATCTCAGGGCATGTCCACCAAAGATGGAAATAGGTACCAAGTTTCTCTTTGCATTTCCAACAGCTTGGATTTGCTGTTGGATATATTTTAGCTAATCTAGAAGGTGCCAGATGCTATCTATATATCATTTTATATGAATTTTCCTTATATGGTATTGATTTTGTAAATGTAAGATTTTTTTGCCAAATTTTCTCCCAATCATCCAAATCTATATTACAACCGAATTTTTTTGGCCAAGCTAGCATTGGTCCTTTCACAATTTCCTCAGCTAATTTGTATTCTAATAGGAAATTATACAATTTGGATATCATATTTTTCTCTGGACCCAGGAGTATTTTATCTACTTGAGCATCTTTTGTTTCAAATCTGTGTTCTTTTGAATATTATTATTGATTTTAGAGTAAGAGATTAATATATTTTATATATGTATCTACTGAAGAAAATTGGAAATTATTCTGTCCCCCTCCTTTTTTCTTTCCTGCTTTCCTTTCCCTCTTTGAATTTCTGATTTTGCCTTTTCCTAATCTCTTTTTTCCTAATCCTCCTTTTTTGTCTTTTTGCCTTTTATCTTTTGAAATCTAATACATTTTTTAAAAAAAGTCTTCTAATTGGTGAGATGAGGTGAGGTGAAGTATTGTATAATAAGACTACAGAGTTAAGTTGCCCTGCTTATCTCTGGTCTAAGCATGCTTGTTTTCAGAACAGCTTCCCTGTGGATTTTTGAAAGAGCAATAAACTGGCAGTCAAAACAAGTATTTGATGATATGGGAGGGACTGCCTGATAAAATGTGAGAGGGGAGGATTTCCTGCTTTACTGTATTACTCACCCATCTGCCAATTAATAGTTGGACTGCAAAAAGCTCCCAAAATGGAAGGAAAAAAAAAACAGTACAGCCTCAGAATTGCAGGAAAAAGGAGGCACCTCTCTACTCTCATATCTGCTGATTAAGCCATTGTTAAAATAGTTGGTGAAACACGTCCGCTTTTACTCACCTTGATATTGTTATGGGTTGCTGCTGGTTTAAGAGGGAAAGCACTACTTTGCAATAGCTAAAAATGTCTCTAGCCTCCCTCAGTCATAGGCTGAGGACGAGAGGAAGGCAATATCATGGGGATGAGGAAGAATAAAGAGATCATTATTTGTAGCATGCTTAGATACAAGTGAGAAAACCAGAATCTAACTGATGGAGGTTTTTCCTATTGGCTGATAAACATGATGACACGGGGTGATAACAAAAGTCAAGAAGAGAAAATGAATCACCTTGCTTTGCTTACATGCATAAATCGAGACATCACCATTCAGGAATGAATTGGAACAAATACAGTACAGGCAGAAATGGGAACAGCAGATGCTTTGCTTTGTGCTTCCTCATTGCTTTTTACTGACTTTGGGTTGGATGGAGAACATTTAACTTAGAAAGGTTCTAAGTTAACAAGAGTCAGGCAAATGTCTGTAGCACAGAAACAAGAACATTCAAGTAGCTGGGGATGACAGGAGTTGTAGTCCAACATATGTGGACAGATGGCTAATGTGCTTTGTTTTTTAAACATAAACTGGTGCTTTTTCTACTCTCTAATCCAGGGGTGTCAAACTCAAATTTCATTGAGGGGGCATGGTAGGCATGGACAGGGCGGCTTGACATCATTCATGTCGGGTGTACCTTTGGTGGCCCGAACACTCTGCCAGCAAAACAGGCTCCCGAGCTCCGTTTCTGATTGCAACAGCCTCCTGCAACCCTCTGCTAGTGAAAACAGCCCGCGAGCTCCATTTTCAGCTGCGATGGCCTCCTGCAACCCTCTGCCAGGGAAAACAGATTTCAGGAGGGTTGCTTGCGGCCCTCCTGAGCTCTGTTTTCACTGGCAGAGGCACCGCAGACCAGTCCTTTGCTGTTTCCAGGGCTGACCTGCAGGCCAGATCTAAGCACCCTGCAGGATGGATCCAGCTCCCAGGCCTTGAATTTGACACCCCTTCTCTAGCCTGTCAGGTGAAACAGTCTGTCATCCTATCCTAGACTTTCCATTATTGCCTTCCATTTATCCTTTTTGGTAAAATAAACTTACATGGAAGAAAGACTTTCTTGGGGTGATGACCCTCGGCAGCCAAAATTGCAATCTTCCAAATCTGGTTCTGGAAACGGAAACACAAGGAGTGTCTTTTTTTTCTTTTTGGTTACAATTCAGACAACTGTACTCCCTTCCTCTTTTGCAGTTCTTGCAAAAGGTTTATATAAACTTTTAGACATCTGGTGCCCTCTAGATGTATTAGATTTCAACTTCCATAATTTCTAGCCAGCATGGTCACACTCCCTATCATTCATCTGCCTTTTTTTCTGATCCCTTCAGTACATCTTGTCGGAGGAAAAACAGAAGACTAATGACATCTTATGTCACATGTGCTTAGAAAGGATAGCTGAACAAGCAGTGAGGTAGAGGAATAATATGGCCATCAAATCTCTGGGTATTGTCGGCAAATGTCAAGGAACAGGCCTTAGGAGCTTCCTGATTGTGTTTACCTCTGCGTCCCACAAAATCTAAGGTTGCATAGCCTGAATCCATCAAATTATGGCTCCAGAAAGTGTATCTCCCCAAATCTTATTTTCCTACATCTCCCTCTTTCCAAATCTTATTTACTTAGGAATATATAATATTTATATAACTCATATTTTACACTGTTACTATGCCTTTATATTTCTTTAAAATGGAAATGTTCTTCCTATAAAGCTCAGTTTCATTATATAACTCTAGCTTGCCTCTACCTGTTTCAAAGAATGCTGTTGGTTTCATATGCCAGCAGATGGCAGGTTTGTGCAATCACTGTCACACTGTAACATGTCTCATTTTCCTGGCACTTAATCATGGCCTGCTGGATTAACTTTCTTAGCAGCCTCAGGTCATGTTTCTGATGTAGTAGTTTTGAGCTGTATTTTTTTTTTAAATATCTAGAGGACATCAGGTGGTCTGCCATGTGCTGCACTGAGTTGCCAGATAACTTGTCCTTTGTAAAAAATGTGTTTCTGAATAGAGAATAAATCTATCTTTTCCCCCCAAATTGCCTTTGCTTTGACATATGGAAAGCTAACCAGCTTCAAAGATCTTAGAATCTTCTAAAAAGCAAGAAAGAGAAATAAATATATAAATAGGCCTGATTTTTGGAAGGCTATTTTTTAAAAAGATTCATGCTTGCATACACCTTTTTTATTTTATTTCTGTACCTGTTCTGTTGCTTTCAGATTGGTTGAGCAGAGGATTTAATGACAGTCCAGAGGTCAGCGGACTTCCAAAAATGTGTGAGGAAGGGAGGCTAAATGTGGATCCAGCCAGTGAGAAGACCTGTAAAAAAGAAAAACAAAAAACAAAGGAAGAGGAGAACAAAAACCCAATCATTTTGTTTTAAGAACAGTGTCTTCTCTCCTGCTTTTCCAAAAGTCCTTCATAATGCTGAAAGGACTATCTCTTAATGGAGAAGCAGCCAGTTGATACATTGCATTGCAAAGGATTTAAAACATTAGCCTCATTTCATCTAAGGAACACAAGTTCACTTACGTTTTAACATTTAAATGTTTATTTAAATGATTTTGGGGTTTTTTTTCAGCCAAAAATGTGGGATGAAACTTGGCTCTGCCTATCTTCCTTTGTCTGGAGTAAATATATACATATAATTATATGCTATTAAATACAAAGCCAAAACGAACAGTTCTAGCACACCCTGGATCATCTGGACTATATCAATGCAGGAGAGAATTTTGCAGGAATTGAAACTTGCCACTGGCCAAATACTTGATTGAACAGAATAACAAATATGTGGAAACAACCTACCCTGAATAGCCTCTTTAACCTGCTAATACCTTTGTTTAGTGGCATAATTTAAATTGTCATTGAATTTCATGAGGTAAGTGCTGTTAGACCCAGAAGGACATGCTTGGTACATGAATCACAGGGTGCCTACCTCTTTGTTTAGCCTACTAGTGTAATTTATTATTTAACTATTAGATTTATATCCTATGTTTGTTTTTTACAAGACAGTGTACATAAAGGTTTCACCTCAATCCTATGTGCTGGGTTAGCCCCAAGTCACCAGCTGGCTTCTGTACCTCGGGGACAATTAGAACTCAAAGTCTTCCAGCTTCTGCACCATAGCACCATAACCATTACACCAATCAGCGTATATGTATATATACCTTCCAATTATATTATTACATCACCCCTACAGCACCCACATAAATGAAAGTGATGCAGTCCTCAAACCTGAAAAATTTAATCATTCCTACTTTAAGAGAAGCATTCATGACCTATTTTTTATTAATAATCCACAAATGCAGTTCATCAGTTTTGCCTGGTTACTTTCTATTTCATTTTTTAAAAAACAAACATATACAAACATATAATCACTGAGAAAGTAAGACCACCTTTTTGACCATGGGTAATTTGAGAAGAAATGAAGCTCTCTCATCATAAGAGATTTCATAAATGGTTAGTGACTGATGTTTAAAGACCTTACCTGGGTAGTAGACACTGAGGAAGAGGAGGAGGATGGGATGGTGCCAGCAAAAGGTGAGCGGGTGAGCTGGGGGAGTGATGAGGCGCCTTGGTGAGCCAGAAGATTAGAGGAGAGGGGAGTGCTACACACAGTCCTCAGCATCCCGCCCCCGTGAGAAATGGGATCCTTGTTACTGGTATAGATCCCTGTAAGAAAAATAATTAATGTAGGGCTTGAGACAAAACGATCAATCACCAAGAAACACACACATACACAAAAACAACCTCTCCCACCTCCACATTTGTTGTTAAGAGTTGGCTTAGAGCTATTGTTTCATTTTCCTTCCTGTTTCTGTCTACATTTTTGCTTTACACCTTCACCTTTGTGAAACAATTCCATCAGGACCTGCCCATGTTATTTCCAGTTTCTAGCACATGATCAACTGAGATTAGATTCTTTCAAGGCATAAATAATTCCCATATTTATTTATAAAATACATTGACCACCCACCTTACCATGGGTTAATTCTGGGAGGCTTAAAATATTAAAAAATAAAACCTAGATGATATGAATAAAATACTATAAAGATCCAATTACTGAGCCCTAACTAAAAAGATGGGGAGGGAGGAGAGAATAGGATAAGAAAGAGGGGAGGTGGGATCTGTTATTAATCTATCAGCCACTTCTAATGTTCCATAGTTGGCTTATTGTGTATTTGGGACCTGAGAACAACATCGTATTGCCCTATGTAGCATTACTCTGTATACATTTATCTAAAATACAAATGCTGTTGTATTTCTCAGCTGTCAAGGACTTTTGATTTGACTTTTGATGTACAAACCCTTTTTTTTCTTCACTGTCTCGTCCCATTTTTTAAAAATACATTATGCCTTTTAGCAAATAAGCCTACTGAGCATGATTGACTATCTACAATGATGAAATGTTTTTGAAGCTGTTTGAATAATAGGTAGATACACATTACCAGGGTTTAGGATCACATTGCTTTTCAGATATTGCTGGAAAACATTCAGCATCTCTAACGATGACCATGCTCATTTGAACTGATAGTATTGATCAGGTGCTATGGAAAGTCATATGATCTCCACTTAGTCCGTAGATTAACAAACTGACATTTAGGACGGTATTCACAACATCACTACCACAAATGATAACTCTTAATAATATGAAATATCAAATAAGATTGATAGTCTTGAGGCTGATTGAAAACACTCTTGCTTTTACCATTCCTAATTATCTGCCTCTTTGATTAAGATCAAAACAAAATTATTTTGCAAGTATGAGTCAAAAATAAGATGTATATATTGCTGATTGACCATTCAAGATATCACTAACAATGATGAGCGTCTCCAGGTAGTTTTCCCAAATAAAGGAAAAATTGCAATATAGGATGTGATTATTATTTGCTCACACAATGTGTATCGCTAAAATCCAGCCTATTTTCTCCTTTATTGCTGGGCATCATTCCATGACAAAACAATGCTATTCTGATGACTTCACCTTTTGCCCCAAATTTGACTTCACATGGTTTTATCAGCAAGACAATCCCATATTTTAAAATTAGAATACAGGTAATCCTCGACCTACAGCAATTCATTTAGTGATCATTCAAAATTACAATGGTGTTTAATGAGTGACTTATGGCCATTTTTGACACTTATGACTGTTGTAGCGTCCCCATGATCACATGATCAAAATCTGGATGCTTGACAACTGGTTCATATTTATGACAGTTGCAGTGTCCTGTGGTTACATGATCAACTTTTGTGACCTTCTGACAAGTAAAGTCAATGGGGAAGCCAGATTCACTTAACAACACTTCAGTGGTGGGATTCAAAAATTTTTTACTACCGGTTCTGTGGACATGGCTTGATGGGTGTGGCAGGGGAAGGATACTGCAAATTCCCCATTCCCACCCCACCCCACTAACCAACTCCTGTGCAGGGAAACCAAAGAAGACCTAGCTGATCAGCTGGGACTCAGGAGGCAGAGAATAGATGGGTGCAGGGCCAGTCAGAGGTGGTATTTTCCAGTTTTCTGAACTACTCAAAATTTCCACTACCAGTTCTCCAGAACTGGTCGGAACCTGCTGAATACCACCTCTGCAACACTTCACTTACTATGTTAACAACTGCAGTGATTCACTTAACAACCATGGCAAGAAAACTCATAAAATGGGGGGAAACTTTATTTAACAACTGTCTCACTTAACAATAGAAATTTTGGGCTTAGTTATCGTAAATCAAGAACTATCTGCATAGAAAACTGCCTTACAGCAAGGTCAGACCAGTTTCTCCACTGATCTGCAACTCTTCAGGATTTCAAACTGGAGTTTCTCCCAGTCCCACCTGGAGATGCCAGGAATGAGCCCTGGGTCTTTTGAATGAAAAGCATACATTGAGTTAAAAGGCCTTCCCTTCATCTTGTAAAAACTGGCTAAAATTCCATAGTCCATATGAGCTTTTTTTTTTTTTTAGCAAAGACGGGGAGGAAAATATATATATGGGCTTAGTTTTTGGGGAGGAAAATAAGGGGGGGAGTCTGTCTCTGCCTATCAGGATCCATTGGTATTCATCTGGCTAGCATCCTGTCAGTGTGTTGAGGGCTGTTTGGAAACTGAAACAGTATTTGCTGTGTGAGCAAGAAGGAGACAGCAAGGAGCCTGGGCATGGCTTAGTTCAACTGTTCTGTACTAAAGCTGCTTGCTGCTGTGAAACTGAGACTGAAATTCCCCTCCTCTGCTTGTGATTTGCATTTGGAACAGATTTCTTTTCAGATGGGAAGAGGGATTAGAACTCCTTAGCACCAGAGCAGGTTAATAACTATATATAAAATATAATGCTCTGATGGTCATTTCGAAAAATCCTGTCTGAGCACCTAGAAGCCAAGAGGAACATACATGCCAAATTTCAAGTTTGTAGGCTTTACGGTACTGGAGATTTTGTGATGATGCATGAGTGGTATTTTTTAAAAAATGCAACTTTTAAAAAAAAAAAAAAGATTTATTTTTTTCTTAAATCAGTAGATATAATACAATTCCTACATTATTTGAGTTGTAAACTTCACAAACATCTGGAAATTTCATGTTCATCTTTGAAATTGCATTTTCTGTACCTGTTTGCACTTTAATTAAAAATACTTATCATTTCAATACTACTGGTTACTTAGCAGCTTGAATAGCAGGGTTATTCAGATAGATACTGTATATCTAATTTTGAGAAATTATATCTTAGGTTTGCTGCTTCTTTTTCAATGCTAAGAAGTAAGAACGTTTCTTTTTGGCTATGGCCTAAAAGGTTAAAATTCAAGAAGGCTGTCTAAGTTTTAAAACAATCTGAAATCAGTGATGGACTAATGAAAAAAAAATGGTAGTACTCTGAGACAGAGGTTCTCCTGGTCAGACAAATAACAAATCAAGGAAATGCCAGATTTTCCACATTTTTCTTCCACCATGGAATGCAATTTAGAGTTCTTCTATCTCCTTAAGATGCTGTCGGGTTTATGCAGATTTTGCGAAGTTGAACTATTAGTTCTTGGCAGGAGCACTTGTAGGGGTGGAAGAAATAATGGAAAGATGTGTTGCGATGGTGTGATCCAAATCACAAGCTGTATATACAAAAGATTGAGCTTTGTATTTTGAGACACGCACATCATTTTTTGGCTTATCCTAGGTACAGTGGTGGGATTCAAATTTTTTTTACTACCAGTTCTGTGTCCGTGGTGTGGCTTAGTGGGCGTGGCTTGATGGGCATGGCGGAGGAAGGATACTGTAAAATCTCCATTCCCACCCCACTCCAGGAGAAGGTTATTGCAAAATCCCCATTCTCTCCCTACTCCCGGGGGAAGGTTACTGCAAAATCCCATTCCCTCCCCACCCCACTAATCTACTTTCCAGCTCCGTTCTCCTTTGTTGCAGGGCAACAAAAGAAAACCCGCCAATCAGCTGGGATTTGGGAGGCAGAGAATAGATGGGGGTGGGGCCAGTCAGAGGTGGTATTTGCCGGTTCTCCGAATTACTCAAAATTTCCACTACTAGTTCTCCAGAACTGGTCAGAACCTGCTGAATACCACCTCTGCCTAGGTACATATGGATATTGGCTTGATTCCTGCTCTTCGAAATGTGATCAAGACCATTTTGCAGCCTCTTGTATGGAGCTGAGGGAGAGCAATTGCTCATTGGCAGAGATTCCTTCTTTAAAGCTCCTGTAATTCCTCCCCTCCAGCTGCAGCTAAAGTGCTCTGGGGGCCTTGCAATTTTTGTCCCCTCCCTGCTCCTCAGTTGCTCCAAAGGCAGTTTTTCCATCTCAAGGTATTGATTAAGATTGTTGAAAACTTTTTTCCTCATCATAAAAATAAATGAGGTAAAAAATTAAAGGAGATTACTATACTAGCCACTTTTTGTGTGGATGGTTCTAGATGGCTTAGTAAGAGGATGAAACCGAGCAGGGAAGTCCTGGGAAAAAGCTCCTTGGTGTATCCTATTTTTGTCAGATGAGAGAGACTAAGGCCTGAACATGCTGCTTTTTTATCATGATGAGTAGAAAAAGAAAATTGAGGAGCAAGGTCAGAATCTACATGATGCAACTGACAGCTTATCACTAAGTTCCCCTCCCCACTTCTTATCTTTTTCTCTCTCACCCTCCCTCTCTCCCACCCATCCACCTATCCATCCATCTCTCTCATACCTTCTAGACCTTCATAAATTGCACTGGTACTAAAGTATAATCAACTTCAATTTCCTTCCACTATATATATCTCTAAAGCCAAACAATACAGGATAACTCTATACTTTTGTCTAAAACTACTTTTCCCACAACTTTTATGGCCGTCATAACTCACAAGATCTCAGGCACAATTCGACCTTTGCAATGTGTGTATATGAATAATACATTTTATCTGCCTACATTTTTCCAGGATCACATTTTAGTGATTATAAAAACAAATATTTTTTTTAAAAAAATAGATATAAAGTTTTTTAAAATGATATCCCTTTTCTAAGTATATATAAAAATATTTACAACTATTTATTTATTGGCTAAATTCCCCTGGATGTAGCCTTTCTTAAAAATGGCATAAAAGTATCTTTCAGAAAGAATAGGGACTAGTTCTTTTTAATTTATAAAAGTTGAGGATCTTATCTATGGTTCATTCATGGATACCAATTATACTTTTACTTCATCTTACAGACATCCATACTAAGAATTTGCTATCTACAGAACTAAAGGCTGAGGTATGCATGGCTCCCATTTTCATTGAAAACTGAGAAAATGAGTTAGGCTGCAGCTGAAAAATTCAACTGTAATTTACCACCCTTTTTTCCAATATAAAAATATTTTATTTTTATTTATTTAAAATAAATTTATCACCCTGTTTTTCTAATATATAGCTGTCTTCCTGTTCTACCTGTTCAATGTGAAAAGACAACATTTGATTACAGAATGTTTAGGATAGGAAGAAGCTATGATTAACTAGATTCAAATCATATAAACTCCAAGTTGATTTCATATCTTCCAAAATAAAATTTCCTTTTCTCTAGCAGAAGGCTGGGGAAGCAGCCACCACTCTTTTTCTGTAAACCCTACATACAAAAAATCTTGAACACAGATGCTAAACCTCTATACAGGGATAGCAGAAATAAGTAATTGCTCTCTTGGGCCCAGGAGCCAGTATAAAATGAGAATTTTCACCTATGAGGATATAGACTACCAACAACAGTTTGCAGATCTGCAGTAATTCAAAGGAAAATATTAGCTTGCCAATAGTTTTGGATAAAACTGCATCAATCAGAAATCCCGAAATAGATAAGACTGAGAAATCTGATTATGATGCAAAACATCGCCGTGAAAATCCTTTTGTCATTTTGTGTACAAGTCTTCGTTGTTTCTGACAAATAGAAGTATGTTGCTAAAAAGACTGAATTAGTGTAACTAGAATGTGCCTGTTTTTACGAACTTAAAATACTCCATTTCATTCAAAGAACTGAAAGGATTATCCTGTCTTGTGCTCTTCCAAGCACATTATTCATTTTTCATACACACACATATACTAATGAAACAAACAAAATGTAAAAAAAAAATTATGTAGCTACTTACCAAGCACATCTAAATTATATTAAGGTAATCAAAGTATCTTTACAATCCCCAAGGCATGTCACAACTTTTGAGTACCTCTAATGTTTGGAAATTGAAAGTTGAAAAATTTGACATGTCCTAAACAGTAACTAGAAGCATTCCTCAATATTTTGATATCCATATCTGTTGGCAGGGGATGCCTGAAGATAGTTCTGGATTGGACCTTTCAACATGCATGCTATTGGGATGGATGTGAATTGGGGTTCCATACAAACATAGCTTGCCATTGCTTCCTTCCTAGGACACCCAGTTGGGTTTATGTCTAAGGCAGGACTAGAAATCATGGTCTCACAATTCTAATCTATGCCTTAACCATCACACCAAAACAGCTCTCTTATATATAACTTTATAGATTCAGCCCATCCAGCACCAATTTTATGAAGGAAATAAACAAGGGTACTGGCTAAAAAGAAACCCAATTTCCCACATTTTACTACATTACTTACACTATAGAAGAGATATCACTACATTCTCTTGCACCTTATGCCTATAGATTCAATTAACCATCCCAGATATTATAACCCACTTGTTCAGATATTTTAACTAAGATTGAGTATTAATATTTCTTTTTAAGCACTTTCCACACCACCTTCTTTACTCTGCCTGCGCAGATTTGAAATAACTCCACTAATATTCTGCCCATACAAATGGCTGTGGCCCATGCAGCAAACTATGCAGGGCATTAAAAAAGTAGAAAGAGGATGACAAGAATTTGGCAAGCAGAAAAGCATCTGCCCCTATCCCCACTTTCATTTAAATGGATCCTGGCATTCTCATGATATCTGTCTAATCAGAGTGCAAGTTTGGATGCTACTTCAAATGCAATGTCCTGCATGCAACAAATAGGGTTTAAAAATAAGCCTTGGCCTACAGTTTCAGTCATCCGAGAACTAGTTTTCCTTGAAGATTCTGGATTCAGAGATCAGCGTAATGTATGTCAAAAATCAAGACTGTGGTTGTCAGGCAGACTCACCAGACATAAAAAGCCTCCCTTTCTTTGAACACAATAGAGGGAGGGAAAAGAAGGGTGGGTGGGAAGAAATCTATTGCCAGAGGCTGAGATTATAGAAGGCTTGTGGTTTGTAACAACTCCGCCCTGAAAAATAATTACATCCTGAATTCTCTCTCCTTTTCTTCCTTGGCTCCTCCCCTGCCCTGAAGTAGAGAAAGTAAAAGGCTGCAGTCACTAGGAAACCAGAAAGATGCTAACGTCCAACTCTTCCCGCCTCCCTTTTTTCTTCTTCTTTCTACTTACTGTGATCTGAATAGAAGTGTTTGAGAGCAAGCCAGATATCGGCAAAGCAGCTGCCAAGTAAGCGAGCTATAACATGCTCAGCCTTGGGGTTTTCTACTCTTAACCCTTTCTTGCAAAGTTTACAAGAAATCATCCTAAGAACAGGTGAGTCCATTACCTGAATGATTTTTTTCCTCCCATGTTGCTTTTTTTAGCTTCTCAAGGATCAAGAAAACATGCAATTTCAACTTATGTAGAGATACCAGAGAAGCAGCAGGCATTGCTTCAAAAAGATTAACAGCAGTCATATCAACTGGGCTGCAATCTTCATATAGGTCTACTTGGCAGCCAGATCATTGAGACAAAGGAAGAAAGAAGCTGTCTGGCTTCTTTCTAATGATTTGTGCATGTTCAGATTCTACAAAAACAACAGAAAACTGGCAATGGAGCATAAATGAGGCTGCTTTTGAGAATCTTAGCTAATTTTTAAACAATTAAAACTAGTACCAGCCAATTAATAAAAAGCTTTAAATGAATAATAACATCATACAAATATATTTTATCCTACAGTGATACTTCAAAAGTGTTATTAGGTAATCTTTTGAAGTAGGATTTATCATTTGAATGACAAATTAGTCAGGTGTTTCAGTCAATGAGATGATAAACAAGTGTTAATGTGGGAGGTCTTGTCTTATTTAAAGAACAAAAATTCTGAGTAATATATTCAGTATTTAAGTTTAATAGCTACAACACAAATGTGTGGAAGTATATCATGGCTTGAACAAAGGAGATTCCTGAGAACCTCTGAAAAACAATTGTTGATGTTCACCACGTTAATACGGTTTCAAAGAGTGTGAAATCCAATATGCCACAATCCCAAGAATAATCAATCAACCAAGATCACATCAAGAAGAAGGTATATAACAGTGGTTGCCAACAGGTGGTCCGTGAGAAAATTTTGATGATCCGCAGAGAAATGTCACCCCCAGAGCAATTAATCCAGGCTGTGTGGGAACACAAGGCTGTGCTGCACACATAGCCCATAGGAACCTACCCCACCCATTCACTCCTTTTACCTGGCAAACTTGCCTGCTAAGTTGCTTTTTTTCCCCCCCAACCATCAGCTGTTCTGCTGTGCCAGGAGATTTAGATTAGCTAGAAAGCAGGAAATCATTGATTTTTTGCTTTCTAGCTAGTCTTTAGATCTGAAGGTTCTATTATTCAGTGCAGACTCACGGCAAGCAAATTTTATGTGACAGACTCAGGTAGCCGATGGCAGATCTCTGAATGATTCTGTGAGCAACTCAATCTGCCTGCCTGCTTTGCCTGATTTTGGGTAAAAGTTGCTTTTTTAAATAAAAAATTCAATATTTACATAAATATTTATATTTACATACAAGCCATACTCAGCCAGACACATGACCAGCAAGCCACACCCACAAATTAGGCCACGCCCACATAACAGGTTGTTAAGAAATTTGAATCCCACCCCTGGCTCTGTGTGTGTGTGTGTGTGTGTGTGTGTGTGAGAGAGAGAGAGAGAGAGAGAGAGAGAGATGGAGGGGAGAGAGGTTAGATCAGATCTCTCTCTCCCTCCCTCCCTCCATCCCTCTCTCTTTCTCTCCCACCAACGTCAGCAAGCCACCGTCAGTCAAAATTCATATTAGTGGTCCCCAAGATTTAAAATTATGAGTTTGGTGGTCCCTGAGGTCCAAAAGGTTGGTGACCACTGGTATATAATACTTTGGGAAGCTTCAAACAAAGGTGTGTGTGACGGGGTTACAAGGAAAAAAATCCACTATTCTTCAAAAAGAACCTTGTTCTCCATCTACAATTAGTAAAACCACATGAGCAATTCAGAGGATTGGAAGAAAATTCTATGCACCACTGACATCAAAGAAGAACTTTTTTGGCTTGAATTAAAATGGTCGTGTTTGGCAGACGGATCTTATCCAACTTGTGAAATATGGCTAATAGTTTGATATTAACTTCCTTTCATTAAAAAAATAGGCTGAGGTGACACTTTGTTTGTTTTTTGTGTGGAAGACTTCAAATATGGTGTGGTATTGGGAAGTCAAGCAGAGCATTGTAAATATGGCAACGTACATCATATTGTACACTTGGCTAACTTCTGTTCATCATCTCCTTCTGAATTTTGTCAAGTGAGAAAAGCTGTGTGAACCTGAGGACTCCATAAACTATGTGAAAATCTAAGGGATCTATACATTTCATTCAGGTAAGATCCCTTCCCTTTTCAAGCTACTTCACAACGGTAATTGTGTTTGGAACACATCTTAGAATTATTTGATTGCCTAGCAAACAGATAGCCATGATTAATAAGCCTAGAAACAAACAATCCAGGATAAATGAGTTAACAGACATGAACAGTAACCAATGCAACTGAGGAACTTTGAAGAGTCAGATCTTGGAAAAAGGAAAAGCAGCACATCACAATTTATAAGACACAGATAATTCTTCTTGTTTTGTGCGTTGTGTGTATAAACTTGCTTTTTTCTATTATTTTCAGTCTTCAAAGACAATAGGAATATATGATTGTGACATCACAAGAATGGGCTATGATAAGTTTCCCTCAGTTTTAAAGGTGTGATGGAGTTACAAGAACAGTAAATGATACCGAAAGCACAGTAGTGTTTGGGAAATTACAAAACAATTAAGAAACTAAGATGATTTTGTGATGGCAGAAACATAGCACTCCTGAGATTAAATCACTATTTGCTAGATTCATATAATAATTTAAGCTATAAATTGAGTTTTAAAAAGCTGGGTTCATACGGCACACGTGAGCCAAGGCCAGACAACCACATTATGGATTAACATATTTTCCTAATCATCTTGCTTTTAATAAGCGTTTCTCAATCAGGGTCAACCTGGAGGAGGGAAAAAAATCCTAGTAAATATATCATTGCATCATCTCTTATCTCATTTTTTCAGGATCACAAATCCTGAGAATCAAACAAGTCCTTGAATCAACCAAAATATGTAACAACCTGGCCAGAGGCCACAGGAGCATGTTACCTACCTGATCCCATAAGTGGTGATTCTAGACTGAGGCTTGGAAGGGTGGATCCATGGCTGAATGAACGCGAAGACCCACTGATGCTGGAGCTGGCCAGGGATCCCCCAGAGAAAGGCAAAGAAGAGGCAGCTGGAGTCCCAACCAGTTGGGTACTGGGCACTTCTTTATTCTTGCTACCCTTGGGCCTTCCTGGTCCATGCTTGCTTTTCTTATTGGCCTTGTGCTTTTTTTCTTTCAGGACTTCTACTTCCTCCCCACTAAGAGATGGCATGCGCTTGTGGCTGCTGCCACTGCTGACTCCACCACTCCCACTTGGGGTGCCACCAATAGAGTTGGAGGTCTTGTAGTCCACAGGGGAAGCATCCCGTCCTCTCTGCTGACTCACGGCTGAGGTGGAGAAACGCATGATGGAGCCAAAACCTGAAAAGATCACCTTCTGCTCAAAGACATCACTTTTCTGCCCTTCAGACAACGGAGAGCAGTGGGCGGAAGACGAGGATGAAGAGATGGGTTTGTGGTATTTTTCCTCCTCAGGCTGTTGCTGCTCAAGCTTTGGAAAGGTTACAAAATCCTGGGAGAAGGGCAAGGAGCTGCATGAGGTACCTGAAAGAGGACCAAGCAGAATCCTGAAATCTACAGCAAGCTGACAAGAGATGTTTTAGCTACACCTCTCACATGTATCTCATCTTGCATTTTATAAAGTAAAAGATGGCATACAGCTCCCTGTCTGCTCATCACAATTAAATCAATTAAAAGCTACAGTTAAAAGATTGAAACTACCTAATTCCTCATTCCATTACTAAACTAAAAAATAGGTTCTGTGAAGTAATTGCATGCATTTGCATTCATGGGCCTTGTCACCCTAATCTCCATTATGTATAATAAATAAACTGTTATCTTGAAATGATCTAATAATATATTTGGCTACATTTTACTGTTTACGTACAGGTAATCCTCATTCAGTGGCCATTTACAGTTACAACAGTGATGAAAAAGTAATCTCTGGATCTTTGTATTTATATGACTTTTGTGGGTCTATAAAAGCAAAGGAAAACTGAACTCAGATTATAAGCATGGTTACAGTTTCATTTAGTGATTGCTTCATTTAACGACTGAGTTGCTAGTCCCTAAACAAGGATTACTTGTAGTAGATATAGAAAATGTTTGGGATTAGTGAAAAACGTTAGATGTGGGCCTTACTATACTATTTTTATGGTATCAAACTAAGAGTATGTACTATGTCAGTTAAATATTATCTTATTCTAGGTTTACCATGAGGAGGAATAATTGGACTAAGTGCACATTGTATTTTTGTTGCATATAATATGATATATTGTAATATGCACCATATAAAGTCTAAGCCATAGGTACCTAATTAAGTTACTAATGCTGCTACTATTATATAACACTTATTATCTCTGTTTCATAGATAAAGAGAGAGCAATAATCACGTGCCTAAAACCACTAATTAGAGCAATGGATCTTGATCCACACTATCAATACACTATTAATGGTCAAAGTAAGGAGACTGGCAATCAAGGACCAATTGTCTAAACAAATGAAAAGAAGTCAAATACAGTTGAATTACATAATTGATATATGCTGTGTTTCCTTTTCTTGTATCATCCATCTGTATTCTGATAGTCATCAGGGATAGGAAAAAACTTTGCAAGATATGGAAATCTGATTATCCATTGATCAGCTCTACTTCGTTCATTTGAATATATGAAAATTTACTGGGACTACCAACAATCCCTGAAGCCTAACTTTGTATTTGTAAGAGTTAGAACATTTGGGAGAAAACAGAAAAGAAAGAAAACTTGCTTGGACTTACTTCTGGTCAATATACAGCAGGAGGAGAATTAATAATAGGCCTTCTCCCTAAGAGAAGCCAAGGGTACTGTAAAATAGTAAAGACTTATCTACCATTCAGAAGATTTGCCCACCTACCATTCAATAAAGCCTGGCTAATTCAGCATGTTAGTCTAATACCTCCCTCTTCCCATTCTTCCTATTTCTTTCTGTTCTTCACCTGCTGGTGGAAATGTTACATTGGATGAGGATGAGCCAAAACCTGTTGAGCTTTTCCCACTTCCAGACTTCTTGGTTTTGTGGCTTGTGCCATGGCTTGAAGATCTTTTGCCTTTCACCTCCGACCTGATGATCTCTGAGGATTCTTTACTGCTCTCGTGGTGGTTGGTGGAACTCTGCTGAAATATGAACAAACAGGGGAATTAGGAGGTTGTGTGTTGAAGATTTCTTTTACATCCGTTACTGCATGGCATATTTTATATTTCAAAAATATTTGTTCAGAAGAGGCAAAAAGAGGCAATGATCTGCACCACCAAAAGACAGAAATTGTTTCTCATTCTGGATCCTGGCTGAAAAATATTAAGTTTTTTTCAATGGATGCGTCTATTTTAAAACTCAAATTAGGACCTGCCAAGAAAAGGCATGTTAGCCTTTGCTTAAAATGAGTCCATCATTGTCTGAAGCATTTCACCCCACTGTCATAAAGCTCTTACTTTTGCCCAAATATTCCTAGTGCCAAGTCCAGATGCATTTTTGAATGTTGCCAAGAATCAGCTTGATAAGATGGAAAAGGTTTTTTTTTATATTAATGGCTTTAAAATATAAACCTTATCATTTGAACCCTATGGATTGCATTCCATGAAAATAAAATTTGTTCCATAGAAGCATTTAGAAATTCTCAGAATTTTAATATCAAAAAATCTGGAGGATGCCATTGTGAAGTTAGGAGATGATTAATTTAAACAAGATTAATAATACATAGCCCTATAATAACCATTTACAAAAAAACAAAACACTCATACAACAATCTCTTTTTCTCTTTCAAATTTATATAACTACTGATCTCACAATAACTGACTCTTGGTGGATATAACCATAACAACTGCAGATAAAATAACATTAAAATTAACCCTATGATCATCCAGAAACAGCATAGATCAAGCGTATTTATAGGATTTACCTACAAATATGTAAATACACCCAGCAGGTTGAAAAACTGAAAAGAATAAGTTCTCCAATCTGTTTTTAACATGTTATATATGTTTCATGCTTTTTCTTTCTGTTTTCCTCCCTTCCTAAAACTGGAAAGATTTCTCCCCTGTATCAGACAGTATCTTCAAGCAACACTTCTAAATTATCTTATTCCTATATGGTTAATGCAATTAATATTTTGTTTAATATTTTATGTCCATGTTCCCATTTCCTTGGTCATTTTTTTTATTTATTTTAAGCAAAAATTCAAACAATCAAGCTTTCCTCTCCCTATTTTATTTTTGAGCTGCTGCTCAATCACCCATATCAGCATTAATGTAAAATTATATAATACAGAATTGCCAAGGAAACTTGGATTTTACTGTTCCAGAGGTTATAACCAATAGAAACCAATGCAAATATTGTTTTACTATTCCTTCAGGATTATTTCAGTAGTTCCTATTCAAGTTTCCTAATTGAATAAGGGATCATACTTCATAATCTTTTTCTAGCTCATTTTAGCCTCACACATTTTGTGATATACAACTGGGAGCAATTTATCGGCTGATTTACAGATGGTTTTGCAGCTCTCCAAGCAAACAACAATGTTTGCAAAAACTCAGAGAAGAAGCTTTAAAAGGACTCCATGAAACAATGAATGACAATAAGGTGGAAGGTGGATGGTAAAGCCAAAAATACACCTGAGGTGCTCTGCAACAGATATTGCAATTATACATTAAAATGAGAGATAATCCTGCATGGGCAATTTACTTGGGTGATATCATTTTGAGAAGACAATCTCTCTCATTCCGCTCTCTACATAACACACTAATTGTTTAATCATATTAATCAATTAATCATATTATTAATTGAATAAAACTTTACTGAATTTTCTGTTATATCAGTTCTGTGCAATCAGTTTTGTGCTATATGCATTCCAGATGAGTACATGAAAATCAGAGCTTGAAAATCCTGAAGTTTTATAAATTTCTCCAAGCGCATAACTCTTTGGATGAATACAAATACTGTAGCTCTTGATATACAAACCATTTGTTTAATAACCGTTCACAGTTACAACAAAACTGAAAAAAAGTAAACTGTGACCAATTCTAACACTTATGACAGTTGTAGCATGTCCCAAAGTCACAAGATCAAATTTCAGGTGCATGGCAACTGGCATGTATTTACGATAGTTGCAGAGTCCTGGAATCTTGGGATTATAATTTGCAAACTTCCTAGGGAGTTTCTCACAAAGAAAGTCAGTGGGGGAAGCCACATTGCTTAACAACCACATGATTAATTTAGCAACTGTACTGATTTGTTTAACAACCATGGCAAAAATGATTGTAAAATGGATCATGATTCACTTAACAACTGTCTTGCTTAGCAATAGAAATTTGTGGTCATAAATTGAGGACTACCTGCAATCGACTGAGTTGATTTATAAATTCAGTTGGATCTGTAACCATCTCTTTGAGTCTTCACATCTGCTAAACATTGCAGAGGCCAATAGAATGAAAGGAAATGCAAGTAATCCTCAAAGAAGTGAAAACAAAGCAAAAACAAAAAAACAACCCATCATCACTCATCATCCATATATCAAGCTAATTCAGAAAACTGACCTTATTAACCACTCCCTTTCAGAGAGAAACACTAAGGAGGGTTTCCTCCTCATCGGTACCTCTCTGCTAGTGTACATTGGAAGCTACTTACAATACATGCAAAGTTATAGGAATGCAGAGAGGCACATGTTGCGGGTGGAAATAACTCAGAAACCACATCAAAGACTTTTTAAAATCCATAATGCCAAAAGATGACTGAAATAATAGTAATGTATTAATGCTGGGCCAAAATGTGACTCCAAAATGAACCTTAAATGGAAAATTCATTAAATTTTCAAAGAGCCAACAGAAAGACCCAGATGTTTTCAGAGATTACTGGTGAGAAGCTTAGACTTTTCCATTAAAGTTCAAACATAACAACCAGTTTAGGAAGTAAACTGTTTGCCATTCTTCTCAGGGGTGTCCTTTTTACATGGCTTGAATGACAATTGTAATTGCCTATAAATTTTATCATTTAAACTAAATGAGAAGCTTTAGTTTTCCAACTTGCTTTATCATTACAAGGTCTTTTCCTGCCATGAACTTAGCTGCCAAACTCACATAATTTCATTTGCTCCGAGTGGGTGCTCTAAAGGGGGAAGTGGGGGAGTGCAGAGTCTGGCCTTCAGATGCAACTAAACTATAATTCCCAGCAGTGTAGCAAGCACAATCAATAGTGAGGATAGTAGTAAATTCTGGAGGACCAGAAGTTTCTCCTTCTCTTCTATTTAAATCTTTTTCAGTTCAATTAAGTATTTTGTGTTTATGGCAAACACTTTTCATTTGGGCATTATTAAGCTTCTTTCTTCATCCTTTCTGACTGCTTCTTTCTTTTGCTGTCAGATCCCCTCCTAATAGCTGTTGCATTTGCCTACATTACTGCACTACTGTCAATGCCTCTATCTTAAAATATTGTGGCATAGATTTAATTCCACCAGCTTGTTCCAGCTGCCAGCTCCAGCCAGACAGGCTCCCAGCCATTTGGATTTTGGCCAATCTATTAGATGTATGATAGCAACTGGAATAACTTCAATGGGGCAAAAGACAGCCAGCCACTAGTAGCTTTTGCTTTTTGCTTCAACCCTTTGGAAACATGATTGTTGTCCCTCTGAATTTTTTTGAGCTCTTCATCATCAATTCTCTAGAATTGCAAAATCGACAATATTCAGAGAGTAAATAAATACACCCTTAGAGTATGAATACAGATGTAGAAACATCAACCACACAGTCAATAAATATAAAATCAACATCAACCACACAGTCAATAAATATAAAATATAGCCCTTGAGGGAAAATTATACCCTGAATCAATCTCTTCTCAATACTCCTGCATATCCTTTCCTGTGAGGCAAGAGGATCTTTTCTTGTGAAATGTGTTGCGTTTAAGGAGTGACCTGAACTGGAGAAAGTAAGAGTAGAGAGGGGAGAGTGCACAAAATCTACTGAAGGCAGAACTGTCCACTATGGTTTAGATTAGGTCTGCTGAGAGCAAGAGCAGGAAGAAAGAACAATGAACAATCTGAGTCAGACAAGAGTGCCCTCACTCAAACAGAGATGCCATGGAACAGCTCATGAAGGCAAGAATTAGCAGAGAAGAATGAAAAGCCTAGACCAGGGGTGTCAAACTCGCGTTGTCGTGGTGGTGTCATGTGATACATCGGGACTTTTTCCCCCTTTGCTAAACTGGGCGGGGGCATGGCCAGCATGCAAAGCATCTGGCCTGTGGGCCAGGAGTTGGCCCAGAGAGACAGAGATTCAGAATGTTTGTCCATATTTCTGGAACAAAGCTTCATCCGCTATCCTACAGCCAATGTGGAGATTATATAGTAGACAAAATATAGCACTAACATAATGGGAAATTCCACATCAAACCTAGATAACAAATTACAGGATCTTCTTAAAGAAATCAATCTATTGTGTATCTGCAATTTCCTGTTTCAAGACATGTACTGTACATTATGTATACTGTAGATGACTGAAATGTGCCTCCAAGTAGCCTAGCCATAATGATTCCATAATTTCAAAATATAATGTAGGTATTATTCTGGAAACTGTAGCCATGGCAAAAGTTTGCAATCCACCTATTTACTACCAAGCTAAGTATTAGTTTAGCTTTAGAGATGATCAGATCTCTGGTAGCTGTCAGAACTGATAGTATTTTCCCCCTCAGGAACAAATCTACCAAAGTTCTTTTTAACAACTTTTATTAGGGTGGAAACAGTCACAATACAAAAATTCTACCAAGTGAACTATTTCCAGTTTAAAACTGACATGTAACTATATACATAGCAGCATGGGTGGGCTGCTACCGGTTCACCCCAGTTCAATCCCATCCCTGGCTGGCACCGCCCACCTCTCCCCTCCCTGGAGTCTCCATTTGGATGCCAGGTAAGTGCAGGACCCATGCAGAGGCTCAGGGAGGGCGAAAATGACCCCCCCCACCGTGGTGCAGGAGGCCAACCAGGCCACACCCACCATGGACACACCCACCCAGAAACCTGGAAGAGAACTGTTGGTGATATTTTTGTAGCTCACCCCTATATAGCACAGCAGACACTTTTTGAGTCTCCTTTATTACAATGCATTGGAAAGGATGTATATATGGTAGTTGTTCTCTGATAAAAGAGGAATTTTAATATATACTGAATTGTTTACTTAGAGGCTGCTTGAATCCTTATTGGCTTAAGAACTGATTCCTAATCAAGCCCTATAAACTTTATATCCAAGTACAATACAAACTAGTCTGCCTATTAAAAAACAAACTTCTTGAGAATGCCACATTTGCTAGAGATTCATTATAAGCTCATTTTTGATACAGTGCCCAGTTGTAAAATTGTCTCATTTTTAGTTACATTTGGTGTCACATCTTATAAGCTTTTATCACCATAAGTATTTTCTCAGGCTTTCAATTAAATCTGTAGTACTATGTTTAGTATCCTGCTATTGATATTTTAGTTACTCTGAATTACATTATGAGTTTTTAAGTTACTTTAAAATATTCATTTCAAATATTTATATCTTTCTCTGCCGAGTTCTAGGTGGCTTAGAACACCTATAAATCACAGAAAAATAAAAATATAAAGCAGAGCAAAACACAGTAGCAATAAAATGTTTAAATATAACATTTTAAACTTTAACTTGATAAAAAGAGGCACAAGACTAAACACTGAATATCCTTTTAAAAGCTAAAGCCTTCACCAGTTTTAACAAGAGGAGTTATCTGTGTGTTTGATGAAATGGTTTATTATACTGTACACTATTTTTTCCCTTTCCCTAATTTGAGGTTGTGTTATAAATGATATTGGTTTATATATTTTATAAATAAAACAAAAGAGGCAATTTTTAAAGATTGGGACAACTTTTGCTGAGAGAAACAAATATGAAATTGGATCTCCATATTTAAGGCATGCTAGAAGATGGGGTAGAAATAGATTTCATTTGCATTTTAATGTGAACTTAATTAAGTTATATTTTTCAGAACAAATTTGATGATATATTTAAAGCAGTGTTAAAATGTTATGTTTGGAGGAAAAATGTACAAATATGTAAACTTATGAAAATAAATTTTAAAAACTCTAAATAATATATTTTGCAAAATATAAGTGTGAGGTAAAGCTCCATTTAAAATAGGTCAAATGCATACAAATTCTTGAAACATGTAATTTTTTTTTAAAATCTCAGAGATTGATGTGGAAATGGGTTGTGACACATTTACAATGGGATACTGAATTAACCAAAATTTTATTTTTCATTTTTTAACTATACAAATTAAAGAGCCAAGTGATAGAGCTAGCATTTGATTTAGGAGAAGCCATAAATCCAAAAGGGTTACAGAGCAATTGGGGGAAGATTTTTAATCACACACATACCCCTGCAAAGGTCCAGGCCAGTTTTATTATTTTGGAGCTCAACTGCATGGCCAGAGATGGTAACTTGGTAATGTTGCAAAAATAGATGACATTTAAAAAAAATATTTTGGCACTTGCTTGGTTAAATTTTATTAATTTATTACATTTGATGCTACCCATGTATCCTATAAGCAGATTTTGGTTTAGACCAGGATTGATTTCAATAGAACTGTGTACAAATCAGTGACCTCAATGATTGAAACAGATGCCTCAGTTTTTGGTTATGTCTGACGATGCATCAGAAAATCAATAATATGTCTCAACCAACCAGAAATAATATGTTTTAATCAGAAAAAAAAAATCAGAAACTCAACCAGAAATAATATGTCTCAATCAAGCAGCTTGCAAAGGACAATAAGGGCATTTGGGTGCATTACAGAAGTTAGAACATTTCAGGGGTGGTAGGAGGAGGATCTGAAGGAGAAAAAAACAAAAAATGCAGCATGAGATGCCAATGACTAATGTTTGCATTTTTTCAGAACATTAATGCATGTACAGATATTAATATAGTATCAATATAGGACTTTGTGAGAAGATTTTCCTCTTCTTTCTTATGCAGCTGATCCCACCTGTTCCATCTTTCTCCAAGGTGAATCATAGCTTCTGTTAGACTAGTGCTTAAACCTTTCTTTGCAGAATTCCTATAGAGAAACAGTGATCATTTGAAAGGGACAACTAAAAAAGGCTGCAGGACCTGAGCCTATTTGCTTTCACAATTAAGGATCAGGAAAAATGAAAAAAAAAAAAGCCATCATGGAGATATTTATTAAAAATAAATAAAACTCTAGAGAAACTTGTCACGTTAGGAATAGATGCAGTCCAGAACAGAAAAAGAGCCGGAATAGAAGTCTATGGAGATTTTTAGTTAGCCAGGTCATGGTTGTCCCAAAGGTGCTTTTTACAAGAGGCTCTGAGCTGAAGAAGCTTCTTGGATGAGAAGCGAAACATCTTTAAAGAAAAACCAGAAAGTCTAGTTGCCTCTTGGGAAAAAAAACAAACACATTTGGGACAGCCAGAATAAACCTTCCCTGATTTTAGGTGGTTTATTTCTGGAATCTTAGATTCAATCTTTGAAAAAGGCAAAAGTTTTTGTACAATCCTGCAATCCTGGGGGGATTAATCATGTCATTATAGAGAAATCATGGATTACAGAAGATATTATATATTCATATTTTTTTCTGGCTAATCTTTTTTGGAATCTTTAAGATACTTCCTGCCTTCAAAAAGATTTTTTTGCTTTTTGAGGATTTTTTTTGTATTTTTATTTTCTCTAACTTTTTTTCTATTTTTTTGTTTGTTTGTTTCTCTAACTACAAATTGCTGATGCTGCTTTTAAGTGTGTGGATACCACTATTTTAGCTACATTTCTACAAGTGAAACAATTAACCAAATTTTGCAGTGAAGTGAGGGATTTTTTAGGTGGGTGTGTATCAAATTTTCAACTACACTAAGCATCCAGGTCTCCTTTCCCCTCCCTGCAGTTTTATTTCTGTCATGCAGCATTCTGTGCCACTGATCATGTTCATGTCTCATTAGGTTACTCACGGAAGCTTTTCTTCTTTTGGGTTTCCCTTCCCCCCCCAAAGTATGTTTAATCCTTAGCAATCCTTGAAGTTCCCTCTTGTATACAGATTATTCAGTTCATAAAGGCTGCATTAGCAGTAGCTGAATGTATTTAAATTTTATGATCCCTGAAAGAAAGCTGAAAATGTCCAGCCAAAACTGAGAACCCCATATGCAAACTTGGCAAGGATGGGCTTATTCTCACTTAACCATTTTTTCTTTGATTGAAACTCCTACCTTCTCTTGAAAGTTATGATGAAACTGACTGTTATTTCTTGTTGATTAAGGTGATCTTCTATTAAGATTCTTCATCTGAGCATTCAAAGGATATTACATATACCCTTGTCTGTTCTTTCCCTATGGCAACTGGAGTTGAAGCACCTATTTCCCACTAATCTAGTAATGGATTGATCTCACTCCTATATCTATAAGAATATAATTTGGGGCTTTGGTGAGCTCCCCCTTGGTGCTCTAAATTTGTAATGAAAAGAGCAGCTACATGACAATAAGTACATAAAAACACCTTAGTTGTGAAGAAGAAACCAAAACCTGAATTAAATCTAGTATCTATAAGCAACTATATACTATATGCTGATTCTATATGCTGATTCAGATTATTGAAATCCCTTGTAGTTTAAATTATAGTCTCTTAATCCATTAGTTTTAAAATTCAGCAGTGAATTCTACAACTTCACAGAGCAGCATCTGAAAGACACTACTGCTAGACTTTAGCCTATATTGCCGGTCAGGTGATGATATTCTGAAAAACTGCTTGAAAGTGGACCAACCCCCTCCCCCCATTGTCTCCATTTATTTATTTATTTATTTTTGACATTTATATGTGTTATTCATAATTTTCTAAATCCTCCCCCCTAATCTGTCAGATATCAGAATAATAAATAAACTCTCTCTCTCTCTTTATCTTCTCTCACAGTCAATACAGCAATCATTTGATCATTTATTGTAGAATTATGCGGCTGGAAGGGATCTTGGAGGATTCCAACTCCCTGCCAAAGGCAGAAGATCTTATTGCATCCCGGCAAAATGGCTGTCCAATCTTTTCTTGAAGACCCTCAATGATGGAGCATTCACAATTCCAAGTGGCAAGCCCAAACTTGTTCAACTTCTGAATCCAAAATGGGCTAGATCTGCTGAAATAGCGCATGCAGGTTACTTTTATTTTATAGGCAATTAATTTTAACCAATAGGTTTCCTTTCCTTTCCTTCCTTCTTTTTTTAGAATTGTTACATTATACAGAAACCATGAACCACAGAAGGTATTATGTAGTCATATTTTTTGTCTGCCTATTCTTTTTCTTAGTGGGGTTGTCTTGGTCATATCACTTACTGATAAATATAGTATATGGTCACAGCACAATTTCCAAGAGCTTACCCAGTCAAAGTAAACCAAAAAATATTTGGCTCTGTTTGACCCCAAGGGCTACATACTTGCTACCATCTTTTCTGCAATACTGAATTCAGCAACAGAAAGGCTGCATGAATAGATGTTACTCCAGGTTCATTCAGTATTTCCTCTGATTGTCAGAAGTTGACAAATGATAAACAGAATTTCTTTAGCATATATACTCATTGTAGAACCAGCATTGGTTTCTAATTATATTGGCATGTTTCAAAAATATAAACTTCTCTGCATATATTAGTTGCTTTTTGCCAGGTATATAGGATACTTCCCCATTCATGAGAGCATTGTGCTACCACATTATTATGTTTACCATGACTAAATACAGAATTACTGCCAAGCACAACAATAAACTTGCAGAATGCTGTTCGCATGACTTTCAACTAGTACGAAGCACAGAGAATGAATACTTTTCAGCTTTCATGGAAGACAATTTACTAACTAGCCTTGATGTACAGACTTAAGATAGAAAATTGAAGATGATTTTCATTTACCATGACTTAACATTAAGTAGCATCCACCAGTAAGTTTAAGCGACAATAAATAAACATCTTGCACAACTCTTATATTTGTCAATAAGGCTTACACAGGACTGCTGGAAGATTGTGAATACATAGCTACGTTAGCAGCTGTTAATATAGCTGCCCCATCTCTTAGAAGAATCTTCCTTTTCTTTATAGCAACTGAGATCTGATGAACTATCATATTTTTAATGGAAAGCAGTGGATTAAATTGAGCAACCAAGTTTCAAGTTTCATTAAGTTCTTGAGAGTAATGTACTTTGCAAGTGATGAGAAAGCTCCCTGATCCAAATGACTCCATAGGTAACTACATGAATATTAGTCACGAGCATACTGAAAATGGGAAGGAATTAGGGGTGAATAAGGAAAAACTCCAGATAACTTTAACATAAAATTATTAAATTTCCCCTTTATAAAGAAAAAAAGTCCAACAAATCAATGAACATCATTACTATGTAATAATCCTTTAACAGTTCTGATATATGTAGACCATTTCAGTTTTGTTTCCAAGAATCTTTCTAGTTACTTTTCTAGTATACCGGAGAAGAGCACAACTGATAAATCATCTAGATTCACTGAAGAAGCTGAAGATGGCACAAGTGATAACTGTTTTTCATTTCTTCTATACAGCATTTCTTTATCATATAACATCTCAAAAGAATGTGCAGGAACTCACTAAGTTACTATTGTTCTGCGATCTTAATTTAATATCATCCTATTGCTTTATAAACAATAGTAATAAAATTCTTGTCTCATCATAAGAGGGTTTTTTTGCAATACATTAAAAACATTATATTATCCTATGGTGTGCCCAATATTATTGTTGATATTTTCTGTTTAAACACAGAGCAGAGAAAAAACTCTCTCCAAAAGGCTGGCCTGTAATTTAATCAAATTAAGCAATATTGTGTTTAATAATTTTTACTCTTTTCTCCAGTAATCAGTTAAGCTGGAGATACACTGGATATGTAGTAAATGTCTGTACTCAGAAAATGAACTCTTTGAATTCTTCATAGTTAAACTGAAATATATTTTCTGCTGCCATATCTATGGAATAGAGTATGTGGTAAAAAGTGCCATATTTATTTATCTTAAGCAAATTTTACAGAAATGGAAAATAGAAAAAATTGAAAACAACAAAGAAAATCCATAATCAATTTTAAAAAAAATAAAAGGGGAAAGGGGTATATGTATACTCACAATTATATGCATATATGCAGAGAGAGGGGGAGAGATTCTAAATATACATGTAAAAAGATGCTTCTCTAATTTCACAAAATGTCACAAAATAGCACATAGAGTCATTTTTTTAATTAGTAGAATTCATTGACTTTTAAAAACCAGATTATCTATTGGAAGGAATTATTTTTAGCATTCTTCCATATAGAATTTTTTTCAGTTGTGCAATGTTTGAGAGGTTTCTTGCAAGTTTAGCCTGTCCCAGAGCATCTCTGTGGGATTCAAAACCAAGCTTTGACTTGGCTTATTCCAGGCCCTTCCATTTCTTTTTCTTTTTAAATTTCTGCTTGGTGGATTTATTGACATTTTTAGGATGATTGTGTTGCAAAGTCCACTTCTGGTTTAATCTTTGGACAGATGGTCTCACATTATCCTCAAGGCCTCTCCAGTACAATGAAGAATAGATCCTATCACCGTGCTGCCTAATGCAGCAAAGCAGTCTCAAAACATAACAATGCCACTATTTCCCAACATAGAATGGATATTAATTGCTATTTGATTTTATGCACTTCTATTTGCTGTGAGGCCCAAGAAGCCAGTATGGCAGCATTTGGTCTTGGTCACCCATTTAGCACTGGCCAGAAAGCCCAAGAAGCTTAAGGAATGCTAGAGACTATTACTCATGATGTGCGTTCTCTGGTTCCCTAGAAGATCTTCAAGAAGCAATGCCAGAGGCAACCACACAGATAGGTGAATTGGACATCCAATTATGAGGCCACTGCTGTATCCCACAGAAGTTATGCATATAATTAAATGGATTGTGTGTACATGTTTACTTCTCTTCTATATGATGTTCTCATCATATGCTAAATAAATAATAATTGGCTGGTTCCATCTGTAATTACTTTTGTGGAAACACAATAGCCCAAATAGTCCAACAGAGGAACACCAGAGGAAGACTTATCTAAATTAGCATGGAGGCTGTAAGTCTCAAAATATAATGGACAGCTGGGCTGCAAGAATAACTTTAAGGAGCAAGAGAAGAGTTACAACCAAGGCAACAGTCAAAGCAGGAATGGAATCTGAGAACGTGTCTCAGACCTAACCTTCCCTAGTTCTCTTCATGATAAAGGCAGGCAGAATAAATAAGGAAATAATCCAAAGAGAGAATTCAAAAACTGTTCAAATAATCTTTGAAAGACTGATGGGCGATTACCTAATCCAAATATTGTGGGTGTAGGTGTGTGTTTATGTGTACACACACACACAAACACACACACACACACACAAATTTCCCTAAAGCAGTTGATGTATGGCACTGTTTCATACAAACCATATTAGACGACCTCTGAGATGCCTTTTGATAAAAATACATGCCTTCTCTATCTGTTCCAAAAGTTCAGAACTTAAGAGGACAGTGATTCCTGATAATAGGTAACAATATGGTGGAGGGGCAGTCTTCTTAAAATAGTGGATTATTAATAGATGTAAGGAATCATCTTTTTTAACAAAAAGGACAAACCTTTGTCTTTATAAATTTGTATCCTTTGACCAACTCTATATTTCATTTCTGGACAGAAATTTGTATCTTTTGACCAATTCTACATTTCATTTCTGGGCAGAGATATGGGACTTTGGATTTTGGGAATAAGATTAACTGTATAACCATAAAACCAAGGGCCAACAAAGATCTTTGCATCCCAAAGGTGCATAGAATCTGCATATGAACCTCCACAGACATCTTTGCATGTCCCCTTCCAAACATAGAAGTATACTGTCTGAATATTTAGCTGGCAAAGTAGGAGAGTCATTTGTTGAACAATAATGAGGAGTGTGGGATCTGAAGCCCTGTAATTGTGAGTCTCACATCTTAGGAAGTCAAAGGCAATGTTATCTCAGTCCCAATCTATATCCAGATTGAGCATCTACAACCAATGTAAGGTAATTGGGAAATGTAATGGGGAAGCCAAGAAAATTCAAGATGTCCTGTTTATTGATGATAAAATGAATTCCATCCTTTCAGCCCTGTGCACAAATATTGGTCATCAATAATTTTACCCTAACAGGAGGCTGATTGATTGAATGGGCAGAACATTGTGTATCATAGATGATATACAATGAAGTTGCTTACAAATTCCAGAATCCATTACGACCTACAATTGTGATTCAGGACTAGTCTAGATATGTAGGATAAAATACATATTCTACTCTACCCTACCCTACTGTATCGTATCTTACTCTACCCCATCCTACCTTACCCTATGACAAAATGATTTGTAGCTTCACATATCTAGGTTCATTTTTGGTTGTATCTGCCTCTGAGTTTGGAGGGTTGGAATTGCATTAATTTAGGTCAGATTCGAGTGTTTAAGATATCTGCTTGCAAAGTGTCCACTTCCCTCAAAAAACAGTATAACATTATTTTATGCATTGAAAAGGAAAGGTCTTAGTAAAACACTCATATACAAAGTGATCAGATTCTCTACAGTATAGAGAAGTGCATCTGCATGAGAAGACAGTGGATTTTCAGATGTACGAAGGAAGGAAGGGTAGGGAAGAGAAGGGAAAGAGAAATAATGATGCATACTCTTTTCACTCAGTATGTGCCACAACATTTAAACTTGTCCATTGATGCCCAAGCAAACATGTATTAATACTACAATATTAGTATTGCAGTATTACAATCAAATTTATTCTGAATTTCATTTGACAATCCCTCTTGAACTGATCAGTTAAGCCTCTTCCATTCCAGACCACACCTCAAGTTAACATTTGAAGCTCAGCAGTATATTCTCACACTGAATGCTAACTTTTTTCAAAGACAATAGATTTCATGATAGACCAGACCTGTGAAATTAGCTTTCAGGAATGCAACCAAATAAGAGCAATTGTCTATATCTAGGATGTTCTGAATCAGAAGGATTCAGAGGGATTGCCCATTTTACCATAATTATCACATTAATGACATAGTATGCCCTACATCAGTTAGTGAATAAGTAATTTGATCTCAGGGATATCAATAGTTCATATTGACTGAGGATAATTTGTAAATTTCCTACTTTTGCCTGGCAGCTAGTGCTTGATGACCAAAGATTGCTTCAGCAGTGACTTTAAGATTTTGAACTGGGAGGAGTAAGATCGGCCTGGTTTTATGATTTTCTGTCATTACATAATCATTCAATGAATTTAGCTTCCCACATTAGTTTTGCATGTTGATCATCTAAATACATACTGGTTGTCAAATGCCTGAATTTTGATCACATTTTGAAATACTGCAATGGTCGTAAATATGAAGACCAGTTGTTAGTAACTTTTTCATAGCTCATAACCACTAAACAAATGGTTGGAAATTGGGAACTACTCATATATAGTACCAATCAATCCACTTTTCAGCTAATTTCAATCACAAAAATTACTATCAGACTCACCTAACTTCCCTAACTGACTACCCACATCCAGAATCATGTTTAGTACAATTGATAATAAAGAACAATCTGTTATAAATTTGAGTGCATGTGGGGATATGAGTATTTTTCTGAAATCACAGTTGTCTTCTAGAATCTTAGAACTAAAGATATATTGTTTTACATGCTTAGAAAAAATTTGAATGCATTTAATTGGAAAATGTGATTGATCCCAGAAGAAATTGCACTAATATAATGTAATCCTAACTTGTTTCAACAATTCTGTTGTTGCAGTAGGCCTCTCTGTGGCCTCACCTTTGTCCTGACCTAGAGAGATATCCTGCTGTTTGCAGTTTTAACTCTGGGTCCCTTAACAGGTTGTCTTATGGTAAGGCATAATTTTCTTAATGGCAAATTTTAACCCCTGATTCCTAAAGCTAGAGTCATTCATTTTCTTTTGATATTTTAGCACATTTCATTTTTTTTTTTGGGGGGGGGGGGGGGGGGGGGCTTCCTGAATTTGTAATTTGGTCATCTTTTCTTTCTGATTATTGCTACAGTCAGACCTGGGTACCACTCTGATTCTTAATTCCTATATTTTCAAACCGTATTTTACAAATTAAAATTATTTGGCTTCTAGAGAAAAAATTGTTTCTCTTTCTTCTTTGCTCCCTATTCTGAAGATAGACATTACTTCTTAGAAGAGGCTTATCTGAGCAGGTAATGCTAAGCCTGAATATATATTTTTAAGTTGTAGTTTATTTAAATATCTGAGGCATATTTCTTATTTCATTGCTTTTTCTGCAAAGTACAATAAATTTTTGTAAAACTTATTTTCAACTATTCTAGGAAATAGAAGTGAACAGAGATCCCACTTTCAAATTATCTTCAACTCTGAAAGGAGAGGGCCTATTGTTTTTCAGTGTCCAGAACAGTGGTGGGATTCAAAAAATTTTACTACCAGTTTTGTGGGCACGGCTTGGTGGGTGCAGCAAGGGAACAATACTGTAATATCTCCATTCCCTGCCCACC
Organism: Bungarus multicinctus; assembly: GCA_023653725.1. Lineage (NCBI taxonomy): Eukaryota > Metazoa > Chordata > Lepidosauria > Squamata > Elapidae > Bungarus > Bungarus multicinctus. Next base: position 102,378,689 of record CM042840.1, read on the forward strand.
CCATTAACCTGCTTTCAAGCTCCGTTCTCCTGTGCAAGGCAACAAAAAAAGACCCAGCTGATTAACTGAGACTTGAGAGGCAGAGAATTGATGGGGGCAGGGACAGTCAGAAGTGGTATTTGCCGGTTTTCTGAACTACTCCAAATTTCTGCTAACAGTTCTCCAGGTCAGAACCCCCTGAATACTACCTCCGGTCCAGAACTATTAAGTTCAGGTGACTCAAACAAATTCTCATCTTACAAAGTGATAATGCACATACGAAAAAGAAAAATATCAGTATCATCAGAGTCTGTTTTGACTGTAGAAGGATATAAATAAAATAAACAAATATATGCTTATACTTTTCTATCTCTTATTACCTTCCTTCTCATTCCCGGTCATTTGGAAAGCATTAGGGTAAAGGATGGATGAAGCAGCTCCATCAGCATGTGTTCCTCTGGCAGAAGCAGGGATGCAAATCTCACAAGCACATGAGCCATCAAAAAGATAATTCTGCCCCCGCCCCATTTAAACAGCAACTAATTATTGTAATTCTTATTACTTATTTGCTTAGAGATTGGCTATGTCAACTAGCTAGATGCTAGAAAACGCATGAAAGGGTGGATGTTCCCATCAGTTCACTTTTTGTGCCTCCACTTATTCTTAAAAGATCAAACATCACAGACACGAAGCATCATCAAAGAACAAACCACTGACTGGTTTATGTTTTGATGGTTAGACAAGATATATTACAGAATGAAGAGTTATGTTGTAACCACAGAGTAAGAGGAAAATTTATAATTGTACTTAAAACTGCTGTAAAGAAAATCAGAAGCTACTTATTTGTATCTTTTTTCCTTTCTTATACTTTTAGCTTTCTCTTTCTTTCTTTTTCTCTTTTTCTTGCTTTATATTAGTTTGTATTAGTTTTAATCATCTTTTCTAAAAATCTTTATTTTACCTACCTACCTACCTACCTATCAACAAACAAAAATAAAATTTAGGATTATTTCACTAATTAAAACTAATCTATGATATAAAACTAAAACCATTGTATCATCTTCAGAAATAATTATAAATCACTACAAAATTCTAACCAGTAACAGTTATATTGATATCACCACTTTTATGATCTAATATAAATTTACACGACCTTATGAAAAAGGGAAAAAATCACTAAAAACATTAAGTTCTAAATTCCCATCCATGTATTTAGCTAGTGATTAATTCAAATTGTTTATAATTGCTTCTGGTCACTATCTTCATATCAAATATATCCTTTTATATTCACACTGAGTATCTAAGTTATATTCACACTCTGAGTATCTAAGTTTGGTCTGTGTGAGAGAAAGTGGGGTGAGGGAGAGAGATTTGCCATTTTTACTTAAATTTAATCAGACTTCTGTTCTAGATATATCATTTCAAGTCACAGTAAAGTACAGTAGGTTAGTATTTATAGCTGTTACATGACTGTATGTTGCTTTTTTCCCTTTAATAGAAATACTATGAAATTTGGCAATATAAGCAATAAATACTGATCTGTAAAAATATTGAATCTTACCCCAAACTTTTAAAAACCATTTTTAGAATAAAATACATGAAAAAATATCTACTTACACAAATACACATATACCCAAGCTATGCATTTTGTAATTAGGCTGTATGTAAATATACTCCCTTGAGTAATTCTGAGCAAGAAATATTTTATACTGCTTCAGATCACAGGCACTTTGCCATACTAATACTGATTCAGACCAAAATAATTCATCAACTCTTGCATCTCCAGTATGAGCAAAGTTGATGTTTTGCTTTTTTATCACAAATTTGGCAACTGAGGGTTGAAGATTTGAGGTAGGAATGTCAGGATCAGTAATGCTATTGGAGAACAGCTGTCTTAAGCCGTTGAACTCAGGAAGTCTAATTGGAAAAGTGTAAGATTAGGAGCTGAGGTCAGCTCTTTGTACTCATTTGCCAGCACTTTGACTTAGCAATGTTTACTTTGCTACTTATTAGTGCTGGTGATGGGAGGAGAGATTAAAGCATCTTGGTAAAATGCAGCTGTGGTTTACAATGAATAGTAATTTAAATTAATTGTGTTGTGGACCAGCTGAGAAATCTCTGAGGATCAAATAGAACCCCAGAACCCCAGCTGCCCAAATCTAAAGCTGTCATAAGCAACCAGATATCCTCAAAAATGTGTAATTCTTAAAAACTCTGCCCACTGTCTAAGCAGGCTGTTAATAATGTACACTGGATATTAGGCAGTCACCCTCTATTTTAATATCCATTGTATGATGTTTGATCAATTTTGAAGTCCTTGGGGCTCTGCAAGCAAACAATTCGGTTGTTTGCTTGCAGACCCATTCCAGGTAATGTCTGCAAGGAAACAACCAAGTTTAGAGAGCACCAAAGTTTCCACAGTTCTCCCTCAGCTATATATATTCTTTTCTGTTTGATCTAATCAATTGCCTGAAATATATTTTGTGCCAGCAATCTTTGTAAATAAATTCTGTGAAAAATTTATTTCAAGATTGTTTACAATTTGCATTACTTTAAACTAGGAAATGTTATTAAGCCTAATGCATAAAAATGTAGTGGTGTTACTATAGATGACGATCTATTGCCCATTGATGTAGCTAGCCACTTAATGTTTATAAAAATACAGTTTTAATTCATGCCAATCAAATGTTTTTCCAAGCTGGAAAAGAAAAATAAAATAAGGTCTCTTTTTGAGCAAACACTCTGGCAACAGAATTAAATTAAACCAACTAGCTAAAATCAGATTGGGTTAAATCCAATTAATTTAAGCTGGTTTAACTAAGGCAGATGGCAGTTTCCCAGGAATTATTTAAACAAGAGTAGCAGCAGGATTCCCGAGGTAAAATAGTTTATGTATATAATAAGTGAGAATGAGTAGACTCCACTGAGGACATTCCAGTTTGCGTGTGGATTCCAAATGTTATACAAACAGAGATGAGGCTTCAAGAACCAGAAAACAAATTCTGCAGAAAATGTTAGAATATAGATTCCATCAAAAACTGCTGCTGACCCTAGTAAATGAGCCCATAAACCACAAGTGATCACAAGTCCTTTATTATGAAGGACAGTCCTTTATTTTACAATACTGTCTTTTAGATTTATTTATTTATTAAAACTCATCTTTATTCTTTATTTTGATAATTTAACTTTGGCCATACAAATGATACCATTTAATGCAGTCTTTCACATTCCTTTAAAAAATATGGAAACTAATTGTCTTTTTAAAATAAATCTGCATATATAATTTAATTTTAGATATTTATATTATGCTTTTGTAGTTTTTTCTTGGTTTTTCTCTTGCATGTTCTTTTGTAAAGCAAAACCATAAATATAAGCAATTAAAAAGTTTAGGCTTATGAACTTCTTTTAGACTTTTTTTATACTTTATGTTTTTTCCATGAAAATATGGCCAGCATACATAACCCTCACTGTAAGGTATCTAACAAATCAATAGGCTGAGGGTATACAATAGGTACACAAGTATGTTTTAAGCCTGGGAAACAAACAAAGAAGCAAACAATATTCAGAAGAAACTCAGACTGGTTCTGCTGTAATTCATGGGTTATACAGTAAGAGGGAGAGCAGGGAAAACAAAGGCAAGGTACGGTTAGTATAGCCCATAAATATAGTTCCAGTCAAATCTGTGGAATCAGTTTCCTAGTCTGTCCTACCTCAAAGGATTGACAACATGGTAGTCAGGGATAAGAAATGTAGTCCAATGAATTTGTAGGTCACACAATGTGGAAATTCTGGCTTAATAGTTCTCAACAATGGGCTGCTTCAGTTGAGGGACAGCAGCAAAATCTAGAGGTTTAGACCAAGCAATTGATATGGGATTGGCATTATTAATTCAGCTAAATACTTCCTTGTACATTTTTCAGAGTCCATGCCCCATCCCATGTTTTATTTTATGACTGGATATGTATAGCATCCATTTTATAAATTCATCCTTCCGATTCCAAGTATTTCCACCATCAATTAAAAAAAGAAAGAAAACATCTATTAGCAGATCTATTTGGAACTAAAACCAAGGAAAAAGTACAAGTCTGCAAGAGGGTTTGTCTTGTGCAGTCATCTAGTAAGATGATATTCAAATGAAAAGAGTGAACAGTTTGCCAGTTTCATATATTATGTTCTCTCGTTTCTGAATGATTTTATTGTGTTATTTGGCAAATATCTTAAATTTTCATTTGGAAGCCTCAATGCTCCTTTTTAAAGATCCATTATAAACTTGTGTTGCAAGGAATTTAAAAATAACTCTTTGCTGTAGGGCAAAAAATATCTTGCTTTTTATCTAATTGAAACATCAAGTTAGTACCTCAGGGCACCAGTTAATGTTATTCAGATTTCTTGTAGCAGGATTTGGGGATAAAATATTAGAAGCCCTGGATGTAAGAAGGACTGGTGACCATATTCTGAAGTAAGCAACATAAGATACAATATCATCTAAAATGGTTTAGATTTGTTATTAATTTTAAAAGGTATACTTTGGTTAGGGCATATTTGCTCTAGAACAGAGATTCTCAATTTTTTTCTTTATATGGACCCCATTTAAATAACTTTCCTGCTATGGACTCCCAAGACTTAACTCAAGATTTAAATCATATAATTTCTTCAGGCCTTTGTAGACACCCTGTGTCTACATCCCCAGTGGTCTGCAAATCAAGGTTGAGAACCACTGCTCTAAAGCATCTTCTGTTCTCAAACTGTCTGCATCCTGCATATTATAAGCATTTTGTTTCAAATCAGTAGACATAGTCAGTCCTTCCAACCCAAATCAGGATGGTAAATTAACTCTTTGAAACAAACCATCTCCTATAATTTAAAACAACAGGAGAAACCTTGTTGTAAACTAGAATGCATGGAAACAACGACCTGCTTAGAACGTCTAAAAGTATTCATCCATCCCAGAACCAAGTAAGCATTTCCAAGCAAGAGTGTCTATTGAAGAGGACAAACAAGGGATTTTTACAGGTAGTCCTCAACTTACAACCATTTGTTTAGTGACACTCAAAGTTACAATGGCACTGAAAAAAAAGACTTATGACAATTTTTCACACAACCATAACAGCATCCTTAATCATGTGATCAAAATTCACATGTTTGGCATGTATTTATGACAGTTGCAGTGTCCCAAGGTCTTCTAACAAGCATCTTCTAACAAGCAAAGTCAACGGGGAAATCAGATTCACTTTAACAATCCTGATATTAACTTAACAACTGCAGTGATTCACTAAACAACCGTGGCAGGAAAGATCATCAAATGGGACAAAACTCACTTAATAGCTATCTTGCTTAGCCAGGGAAATTTTGGGCTCAATCATGGTTGTAAGATGAGGTTGTAAGATGTGGTAGCCTAGAGGTGGAGCTCTCGCCTCACAATCAAGAGGCTGTGAGTTCGATCCCAGGTAGAGGCTAATATTTGCTCCTGCTTGAGCAGGGGGTTGGACTAGATGATTTCCAAGGTCCCTTCCAACTACACGTATGAGATGATGGATATAGGTACAGAATTATGGCATTTTGGGTGACGTTTTTACATACATCTTTCAAAGCCTTTCATGGCAGTCTGATATGGATGCTGCTGTTTTCAAGTCAAAATGAGTATGCAAGCTTAAGATTCAAGAAACAGGTAGGTAGTTTGAGAAGGATTGTTGCTTGTAGCATATACAACTCCTGTAAATAGGTTGTGTAGGGTTTGCATAACTTCCAAGTTCTGCCAAACCCATTTGGCCTGAAGTGACAATAGGACAAAAGTGACTCCACTGATAGTGGAAAGCAACATTCCTCAGAGCCACCTTCTACTGTATTTTCAAAGCTATTACCTATTTCCAGCTTAAATACCCTGCAAAATGCATTAGTTCCACCTTATGCCTTAGGGCAAAAATGCCTCTGTGCAAGCATCTAGCTCTCTCGAATCAGATTAAATACCAAAATGGCAGGACAAAGAAGCAGACTGAAAGATGAGTTTTTACACATAAATATTTCTTGCCAATCCTTTCTTTGAAAAAAAAGGATGTAGAAATGAAATTTTGCCTAAAGGTTTTGTATGTCCTTGTTTTGCCTGATAATGGCCACGACTGATATAGAGAAGTAATATGGGGTTTGATCCTAGCAAACCAGCATTTCCCTCCTGGTTTACAAGTGGACTGCAAAAAGACAAAGAGAAAGCAAAGCTCTACCATTAAGTTATTAATGCTACAGGAGGCTTGAATTGGCACATGTGCTTCAAGAACGAGTTAGGACATGCTTCTAAAATCACTGGAGGGCTCAGCTTAGTGATTGTATCATTAGCAGCGAACAGCTGCAAAATGAAATTCTTGTGACTTGGAGTTTGCCAGGCAGTGAGGAAGTGGAGGGTAGGGAAAATGTAAACAATTAGAAGCGGAAACAAATTGATGTGGAGTATGACTCTTTTTTCTTATCCCCCCCGCCTCTCTTTTATCCTTCTTCTATTCTAAAAAGAGCTCTCAAAAAGGCTGTGTATAAAATTCCTATCCTGCATTTAAATTTAAACAAGAGTGAATTCTCCAATGTGGAAAATCAGATTTTTAAAAAATCAATGTATTTGCTAGCTGCACTGTATTTTTAATAGCTATGGTGAACCCTGTAGTGTAATGAGGTGAGTGATTAGTACTCATTTCCAAATTTCATAATTTATAAATTCATCTTTAGAGATATGAAAAACAGTCCATTTCAGACAAATGAAAATCCTGCATTTTGGGGGAAACTGAATGGACATCCAACATCAGTTGCAAAGTCTGGAGTAGATCCAGGCTGCCTGTTATTGTAAAAAAAAGCCTCAGACCTCTGTTATAAATATATGTATTTCTCATTACCTTCTCAGTGATTAAGGGTGTGGAAGACAGTGCGAGATTTGTGGGTGATTCTGAATGCTTCTTGTGCTTCTGTTTAGGCCTTTCTTTGTCTTTTCGACTCTGTAAAAGATAAAAGACACAGCTAAAGTTTTGCCTTTTCTAGCAACAGGTGAAAAAATACAAGTAAGAGAAAGCTGATACAGGCAGAAGTGTGTATATCTCAGAAGTAGTTTTTCTTCTCAGTCATTCATTACAGTCTTGTCTTCACTCTAGAGTATTTGCCAAAAGAAAAAAAAAACACTTTCCCCCTTCCAGCTTTCAGCAAAGTCTGCCTTAGTCAAATGTCAAAGTCTGTCTGTCAAAAAACCCAAAGCCACATTAGGTTCCAAAAAAATGAGCAAGAGACCATTGCTCACATCACTTTGCTACCTGAGGGATTAGAGTTGTGACTTTTTTTTTGGCCTTAATTAAATTATACCAAAAATTTCCTTTTGCAATTTGCAAAAATCAGACAATACTCTTAAACCTGCTGAGGATGCAGCAAATTAATTGGTTAAACTACTTGGTAAAGAGGCTTGTCCATGCCAATCTGTGTGAAAGGGCTAATTCTTCTTGTAAGACTTTAGGATATTTCTATAAGGTTTGGACAAATTACATTTGTGAGACAGCCAATTTGCCTTTGGGGATCAGTAGTTATTTTTTATTATTTTCCCAAGACTTTTAGTTTTCCTTCTGTGCCCTGGTTAAAAGAAGGATTTGCTGCTGTGAATTTCAATTTTTATAATACGTCAATTCCTTGATGATTCATTGCTACCGTGTTTCTCCAACAATACGGACCCCCCCAATAGGAAGATCCAGCATGTTTTCTAGGCATGAAATTAAATGAAATGAAATTAAGCCCCTCCCCCAAATTTAGGCCTAGTTTAAAATATGCAAAATTGGGGGTGGGAGGCGGGGAACTTGCTATTAGGAGTGCCCTGCGGGCAGCTACACCTCGCCATCAGCCGCTCCTAACAGCTGATCATGGCGGAGGGTGGAGGGCTCCCTACCCCTGCCAAGCGCCTTTGCTGCAGACCCGGGTCAGCAGGCACCCAGTGTGGACATCGATATCCACCGGCAGCATTTCAGCCGCTTCTCAGGCCTTCGTAGCTTCCATGGTTCCCACCAGTGCTGGCGCCTCTCTCGCCAGCGCAGTCTCCAAAAACAGCATCTGACTCGCTCCCACTTTTCCCCCGTCCCCTTCCCAGCAACAACAGGGAAAAAAAACATTTTGAGGTACCTGGGAGCGCTGCGTTCCCAGGTACCTCAAAATGTTTTTTTTCCTGTTGTTACGGGGAAGGGGGAAAAGCGGGAGCAACTCAGACGCTGTTTTTGGAGACAGCGCTGGCGAGAGAGGGACAACTGCAGCTCGGCCTGGGCGCACTTGGAATGCAGGAATAAGCTGCGCATCGGGACTTTTGGAAACTTGCAGAGCCCGAGGCTGGAGCACCAAGGGTAGCAGGAGCAGAGACACTCGCTTGGTTCTTCTCACACCCAACCAGCCGCTCGGGATTTAACCAAAACGCAGCGCGCGGCACTCCCAAATACCTCAAAAAAATTTTTTTTCCTGTTGTTGCTGGGAAGGGGACGGGGGGAAAAGTGGGAGCGACTCAGATGCTGTTTTTGGAGAGTGCACTGGCGAGAGAGACGCAGCACTGGCGGAAACCTTGCAAACTACAGAAGCCTGAGAAGTGGCTGAAAAGCTGCCGGTGGACATCCACGCCGCCACTGCTGCCCGCCCACTGACCCAGGTCTGCAGCAAAGGATGCTTGGCAGGGGTAGGGAGCCCTCCATGCTATGCCATGATCGGCCATTAGGAGAGTCTGGTGGCGAATCATGGCTGCCTGTGAGGTGCCCTAGGCGAGGGTGCGTGGGGGAGGGAAGAAATTAATTCACTCCTAAAAAAACGTCCTAGCTGCTTTTTCGGGGCTCAAAAAAAAAAAGACTTGGCCTTTATTTTATGAAAAACACAGTAATTTTTATTTTTGGAAAATACTCAGTAGTAGAACTTAGGCCATGCATTAAAAAAGAACAGATAGCAGATGATGATGATGATTAATTAATTAATTAATTAAACTTTTATATAGATTATGTTGAAACCCTGTGCCTGTGTTTATTATTTAGTCACTGTTCAATCATAAAACTACATTTTTGCACTGACAGATGACTTGAAAATGATGTGATTGGACAAAATATATCCTTCTTGGTCCCCTTGGATTTTCCAGGAGCATTCAACATGACCATTAGCCATGTTATTCTTCTGGGCTACATGCAGGGATAGGAAGTTCAGCCCGTTTTCTGCTCTTTTTCTGAGTGGAAGATAGAGGAGGATGAGAGTATGACTGGTTTCCGCTGGAAGGTGCAATAGCATTCTTTTCTATTTTCCCTTCTATTTAACATTTAAAAGAAGCTGTAGAAGCAGTCATTTGTTACTTTGAGATGATATAAGGGATGGGATTCAAATTTTTAACAACCGGTTCTTGGTGGTCATGTGACTGGGTGGACATGGCTTGGTGGTCATGTTATTGGCTGGGTGTGGCCAAGTCAACATCACTCACATCGAGGCACACATCTCCTCACTTGTGGGATGCTGCAACAGTCATAAGTGTGAAAAATGGTCATAAGTCACTTTTTTCAGTGCCATTGTAACTTTAAATCACTCTACACAAGCAAAGTACCAGCAAAGGAGAGGAAAAAACTCCAGAGAAGTTCCTGAGACAGGAAGTCTAGTCCTGCCAAGAATGTAATAAGGATTAACGGAGAGGCAGTTTCTATAAGCAACACCAGAATGTTTCCTTCTTGCCTTCCTTACAGGATTAGGCCAGTAATTTCTTCTAACAACCGGTTCTCCGAATTGCTTAGAATGTTAACAACCGGTTCTAGAAAATAGGTGCGAACTGGCAGAATCCCATGCCTGGATGATATTTATCTCCATATTGGAACAGAACAATGCTATGTGTGTGTGGGAATCCTTACCCAATATCTAGGAGCTGTAAACACTTGGATGGGGAAAAAAGCTTCACATTCAATTCCAGCAAAGCTGTGTTACTGTTATCCAGAAACTAGCTGGCTGTTTCTCTGCTCCTCTAATGTCTCTTGATGGAATCACATTGCCACTGAAAGAGCAAGACCATGTCATGGAGTTTGCATTAGACTTATAGTTACTGCTGGACAGTTCAATGGAAGTTTTGTGCCAGTTGTGCTCTTTTCTGGAGGAAGAAGCTTTGACAATAGTGACCTAGGCCACCTCTTAGTCTGTTCCACCTGGACCTACTTCTGAAAACTTACTCCTGAGGTAATGATGTTTGCTTTAGAGATGAGATCTGATATTTTGAGAATGCTGTGATTCCCCGCCCCCCCCACAAAATAGTTACCTGTTGAGTGCCTTCCTCTAACATCCCCTGATGGTTCCTGTTATCCCAACTTATTTTGGCTTCTACTTTCACTTTAGGCACACAGACAATGCCCTACTTTCACTTTAGGCACACAGACAGATTTCAAAACAAAGCATATATTGCAGCTCTTAGTGTTTTTCTTTTTTTAATAATGCTTTTGTGCATATGTGATGAGTAAAGATATGCAGGAAATAAATGGATGTTGGAAGTTGGCATTTCTTTTGCAGAATCAAAAATATATATAAAAGGAATAACAATCAACAGAAAGCAGGGCAAAAGCCTGGCAGGTACCAAGGAGGTGCTGTAGTTCCACAGATTTTTGAATTCAAGAAAAATTAAAAAGGGGAAAAACACACAGTTATTTTATAAACAATATAGTCACATATCTGGTTCCCAGTATTTCTAGGTAACCATACACAGTTCAAAGCTATGCACTGAATTGTTACCACATTCAGTAGACATTGGTTCCAAAAATATTCATAAATCTGCAACATCAAATTAGATTTGTTTATATAAATAAAAGCCATTTTTAAGTTAATGTTCTTCATTTATAATTCATATTAACATAAAAATCCTGGCTTCACTGTCTTTTTGCTACTTTTGGGTTTTCAGCTTAGCTTTAAAAGGCACATGTCAATATTGGTTCTAATGTCCTTTTAAACTCATAGCTTAGCATAGATCAATTATCATAGATATACTATACATACATATGACATATGAACTAGCTTTCTAGGGGGCGTGGCCTGTCAGAGCAGAGGAAATGGAGACAGGGTAACATTAAGGATATCATTGCTGTATATCATTATTATATACGTGGCCCACATCTATAAACTTCTTGCCAATATTAAATTCTCCTTAAATGCCAAATAGAGCATGAAAGGTGAAGTCATGTAAACTAAGAATCACGAACAGACATACTTAAAGTATATATTTCTTCTCTGTAGGTATAAAAGCACTCATGGATCTGTCCCTTTGAATGTTAGTGGCAGTGCTTTAGAACTAAAAAAATCAAACTAAAAAATTCACTCAGCCCTTCTGATTTACCCAGAAGTATTTCCCACTTCACATTTTCCCTTTTGGCTTTCAAATACCTGTTTTCCCTTCCTTGAGAACTTTCACTTCCCTTTAGTATACATTGCAGACACCCAGGTACCCATACAAACTTGTTTCCGTATCTGCCTGCTTTTTGCTAAACTTCTCTCCCTCCCCACCCCAATAACACATATTGTCATTAGTTAGAAAATCTGAGAGAAGGAAGGGGTGCTGCCATGCTTTGTGTGTCTAAATAAAAGGCCACCCCTACCTTCCCGACGCTTCACACTCCTTTGCAGCAGAAATTGCCTTGGGAATGCCTGGATTTGCAAATCGCATTGGGGCTGCCAAGTTCATCTCACTGCCCAAAGTTCACCAACAAGAAGTCTCTCTCTTTCTGTCTCAGTCTCTCTCTTTTTTTTTTAAAACACTCAGTGCTGGGAGTTTCAAGCAGCTGGGGGTTGGGTGGCATTGCAGCAAGCAGAGAAAAAGGCCGATAGTTAAATGAGAAGGGAAAAAAAAGTAAAGCAAGGACGGGGAGGAGGAAAGGGAGCTCTCATCTGAGCACAGGAAGGCGGTGCCCACATTGCACATACTAACTTGTAGATCTCCAACGTCAGGGTGAGTGAAATAGGAGCTCTTCAGATGCCAGCGAGGGCTTACCCCCTCCTTCCGTCCCCAACTCTTCCTGTAAGTCTGGGCACCGAAGGAAAAGCAGACAGCGCTGGGCAATCAGATATGTTGGTGTGCCCTGCTTGATGGGCTGCCCTTCCTCTTCTGCAAACAAGGACAAGCCTTTATCTGAATGCAGGCTCCCTCACCCTCCGCTTTGGTGAAACATGATAGCCTACCCAGGAAAAACATGTGTCGAGGGGTGGGTGAAGGTTGTGCAAGAAGGGGGGCAAACTGAGCACCCCTGAATCACATTTCATGACAGAATTTTAACTAAGATTCAATGCTGGAATATTGTTTTGGAACACAATGACTTTAATTAAGGTTCGATGCTAAATATTATTTCAGAACACTAATGTTAAAGATGGTAGAAGTCTTAGTATGTGCAAAAATATTCCTCCTTTTTTTAAACTCTCCATCACACTATCTGAAATTAAACTTTCAATTCTGTTCAGTCACAACCATAAATCAGTTTTCTTGGCATACATATAAGGGATCCTAAAGAAAAATGTCTCTGACTTTTTGTAAACCTTACAACAACCTTATATAGTAGGCCTTTTAGGTCTAGGAAAGTGAGGGCTGCTTAGACCAGGGGTGTCAAACTGGCGGCCCACAGGCCAGATGCATCACACACAGTCCATGCCCATCTGAGCTCCATGAAGGGGAAAAATGTCACAATATGTCAACAGTAATGTGATGCTGCGAGTTTGACACCTATGCCTTAGACCAACCAGGAGTTCACAGTGTAGATGATACCTGAACAAGGAATTTCCAAACTTAAGAGGTTTATTTTCTTGTTCAGGATGCTATACCAATAATTTGCTTCAAAACAGATGGACTGTCATATCTTATGCATTGGACCCATTGGTTACTTAACTCAGATATCCTGAGGTCTGTGCAAAATAAATACAATTATTCACAGTATAAATTTCATTGAAGCCAATATGTAGCCTTATCAGCTACTGGATCCAACTGTAATATAATACAAAAAATGGGCTATCAGCTTTATTTTGCCATTTGAAATTTGAGACTCTTCCTCTGGATTCTGCCTGGTTTTTAAGATCCAAAGGAGGGAGCTGCTTAATTTCACTAACCACATTTGGTGTGAATATTTTTCTGTGTCTGCTCCCAGGTCATGGACTAGAAGTTAGGCTAATTCATTTTCTCTATTGGCAGATAAAAGTTTGTTTTATTAAGGCAAAGTTTTGATTGACAGATTGGTCTAGTTGCTCAGTTGTGTGGGTGCAATTTTGCCATTGATTCCTTCGTGGGATTGAGAGAAAGGGACTGGCCCAGAAACAGCAAGTTGGCAAGATAAGAACTCAAGTCTCTCTGGTTTTAGCCTGGTGCTAACCATTACACCAAACTGGCTTTCAGAGAGAGATATAGTTTTTGATAAAATACACACACAAACACTATGTGATCTCAGTGAAACAAGAAATGTATGAGTAAGGGATCCAATGAAGATGGCTCACATGATTTAATGCTACACTAAACAAAATAAATGCTTTTAAAATTAAAATCCTTGCATAACAGTTTCTGAACAAATTGGAAATTCAAAAAGAAAGCTAGTTTGGAATTCTCCATTGTGGTGGAGATAGCATTCAGGATTGGACTGAGTCTGTCAAAACTTTGATGACAGTCCCTCTGCTGCTAGGGACCTCCCCAGAAATTGACTCAGTCAGCTTGTTGGATGACATGTTAATTTCTTCTCCTAGCCAATTTAACAAATCCTTTCAAATTGATTGGAAAAATAGAAATAAAAGCACCAATCCTGAATTCTATTGCAAACCGGAACTGGTCTACCACTTTGACAGCTGTAAAACTGCAGCGTGGCCGGGGTTCTGCCCCGGTCATTGGACTTTGGATTGGCTGAGGGACAATCTACAAGGTCTAAGGTTCTGGTTGGGGGAGGGGTTTGAGTACTATCCTCACCTCCTTCCCGCACTTTGGCTTGGGAGGCTCCCAGTGGTTTCGGCCATTGGAGATGCTGAGATTAACCGCGATAACCTTTAAAGGGGCAGAAGACCTGCAGCGAAGAGTACAGGTAGTGAGTGTAGGTTTAGGAAAGTGAAAGACTGCAGCATGATCAGGGTGACTCCAGAGTAAGATCGTTGGAGTCAGAGATGGCAGAATCACAAAAGGCTAGCCGCGATGTTAGGAGAGTAGAGGGGGCGGCTCGACAGCCGTCACACTCTCTAAGCCAAGCAGCCCCAGAACAGATGGCTTTGTTTTACAGCCCCAAGCCAAAGGACAAGGCTGAAGGAACCCGAAAGAGCTCCAAGGCAGAAGAGAGGGATGAGCACCACAGGGACAAGGTGCTGGATAAGGTATGGGCTCGAGGGAAAGAGCAAAATGATAAAGAAATGAAGCTCTGCATAATTTCCCACTCAAATGAGGAATGGCCGGCCGTTATCGAGAGGAGAGAGGCAACTGCAAACTGACAGGACTGCAGTAGCAGAAGAGGCCATAGGGGGAGCTGAAGAGCAGGAATCTATTGAGGCTTCTGAGATCAGAAATTTCTTCTCTGTCTGCCCAGCAACAGAGCAACTGACAGTTACTGATCACAGGCACAGAATGGCTCCAGAAACAACCTTTACTCCCATGTCAGCCGGGATCAGACCAGTTAGGGCATAGGAACCTGAGTTCCAAGTTAATATGCAGGCTATGTTAAATGAGGCAATGAGGCAAGGAGTGTCAGCTGTCTTGAGACAGACCAGAGATTCTCCCTCAGAGGTTTCTACTTCCTCATCCAGATGCAGTAGGAGACACAGGTCTCATTATAATGATGATCTTTCCCTGCATAATCAGGTGTGTATATTCCTGTTGTAAGCTCCCACTCCATCACATCTGACAGTGGCCAGCTGATGGACAGGAACTATTCCGATGATGAGGGCCTTAACGAGGTTGACCAAGGCTCTATCTCTGGCTTGTTCTAACCTGCCATCTTTAGATCTCTCCTCTTTAAAGCCAAAAAGGCCACAGGGCGAGGCTTAGTCCCTGAACTGCAGGAGCCTGCAGACCCCTCTGAAGACCCCAATGACCCATTGTTTTCTGAGAAAACAGTCACAGCAGTTGTCATCCCTGCACCAAAAATGTTCACCACAGTCATCCAAAGACAGTGGTCGTCCTTCAAGTCCGGTCCAAGCCCTTGCTCCCTAGACAAAAAATTGTTTAATGTAGGAGGCGATCTTTCCAAGGCCCTGGAAGTGGCCAATGTCGATACCCCAGTTACGGCCCTGCAAGCCAACCCAGACATCCCTCGGAAGACTGAGGACTCACTGAAGGCTGAGGACAAGAAGGCTGAGCAAACATTGCAAAGAACACATCTGTCAGCAGCATGGGCAGAGAAAGCTTCCACAGCCACATCTTTCTTCAACAGGGCCTTTCTATCTGGCTCCAGGAGCTACAGGAGAGAATTCCATTGGACGATGTCAGATCACACCTGCATGTGATCAAACTGTTGGCAGCAGTAGAATTTTCACCTGATGCCACACTGAGTGCTGCCAGATTTGCATCCAATAGGGCAATAGGGGGAACAGTGACCTTTCATCACTTGCTCTGGCTAAAGCAATGGCAGGCTGATATGAAGCACAAGTGAAGGTTGGCCATGGCCCCATTTAAAGGGGATAAATTGTTTGGAGAGGCTCTGGACAAGGTCCTAGTGGACTCCAAGGACAAAGGGAAGGTTTTGCCGTCCAAGTCCAGAAAAAGTGATTATAGACCAACTCCCTATGCTCCTATTATAGGACCTCTGAAACAGGAGGGGGATTCCCCAGACCCCAGAGGTCTTTCACTCCCAAGCAGGAACAAAGCCAGGATAGGACAGGTAGAAATTGTCCTTTTAACAATAAGCGGCCCTTTCGAGGGGCTGGGGGTCGTCCCTTCCAACGCCCCAGATAAAATGGAGACCAAATGGGGGATAAAATGGAAGATGTCTGGCCTTATTTGCCAGGCGTTGGAAGGAAGTAAACACTGATACCTGGGTCCTAGAGACAGTCCGCTCCGGACTATCTATAGAATTCCTCTCATTTGTTGTTCTATCTCTAGGAATGCAGAGAGAAGGAACTTTATGGAAACAGCTATTCAGCACCTGCTGGAGATTTAGCTATTCAGCTGGTGCCTGAGGGTCAACAAGGCATGGAATTCTATTCCATATTGTTTGTAATCCCAAAAGAGGCCAATTCTGGATTTGAAGCGCCTTAACCGCCGGGTGAAATACAGGCAGTTCAAGATGCATTCACTCCAGTCTATCCTGGAGGGAATTAGGGAGGGAGACTTCCTGACCTCCATTGATTTAACGGAGGCCTATCTCCATATCCCATCTGGGAGCTGTAATAGATATTATTTCCTGCAAGGTGTCCTTATCCCTTGAACGTCAGGAGAGTATCAGGGAGTTAATTGGACAAGTGAAATCTAAACCTAGAGTATCCCTGGCTATGCTTTCTAAGCTCCTGGAGAAAATGATATTATGATACAGTACCCTGGGCTAGACTGCACGCCAGGTCGCTCCAAAGGTTCCTTCTACCTTATCAGAAGACAGGTAGGAGTTGTTCCCTCTTACAGGTTAGATTAACTCCGTTGATCCTTAAATCTTTAAGATGGTGGTCATTTGAGGCACTTTCCATAGGACTCCTATTCAAGGAACCAAACAGGTTAGTTCTAACCACAGATGCCAGTCTTCATGGATGGGGTGCCCACATTCAATCCAGGGTGCTTCAAGCACAATAACCACACATAGATTTGGACCATAATAACAATTGCTTCGAGCGGTCCATCTGGCCCTGAGACAATTAGAGAACATGGTCTCAGGTAAGGACATCCTAATCTTGATTGACAATGTGTCTACAAAGGCAAACATTAACCACCAAGGGGGACTCATTCAGGGCCTCTGATGCTAGAGGCAGAGCAGCTCTGTTTATGAGCAGAGAGACAGCAGGTATCACTCAGAACTGAGCACATTGCAGGCGTGACCAATGTTGAGGCTGATTGGCTTAGCAGGGCCACCATTGATCATGCAGAGTGGTGTTTGCATCCCGATTTATTTCAGGAGCTGTTGGAGCGCTTTGGATGTCCAGCAGTGGATCTCTTCGCTTCCCAGGACAATACGCAACTCCCGAGATTCTATCCAGATTTGCAGTTCTGGGGGGCGGAGGGAACGAACGCCTTATGCAGCCGTTGGCCACAGGAGCTCCTGTATACCTTTCCTCCTCCTCTCCTGATCCCGAGGGTCATCCAGAAACTGTTGGTGGAAAAAGCAGAGCTTATCCTTGTAGCTCCTCATTGGCCCAGGAGGCCATGGTTTGCAGACTTAGTAAACCTTTTCATTTCCAGATCTTGGAGGATACCGGAGGACAAAGTGTCGCCCAGCCAGAGGCCAATCTTGCATCCAGAGCCTCAATGGCTTCACTTGGCCGTCTGGAGATTGAGCAGGGATCTCTGATCCAGGACAATTATTCCTCCAGAGTAATAAGAACTATCCAGGTCTCCAGGAGACCCTCCACCAACCACCTCTACGACGCAACCTGGAAAGCTTTCAGCGCATGGTGTTGTAAGTATGACACTCTCTTCTGGATTGCCCAGGTGCTGGACTTCCTCCAAGAGGGCCTGGACAAGGAGCTTTCACCTAATACTCTGTGGAGGCAGGTTGCAGCCTTGTCCTCTGTTTTATCCTTGGGGGGAGTGGAATCTTTGTCTAGACATCCCACAGTCAGCAGGTTTCTGAAGAAGCCTACAAACCAGAGGCCTCCAGTGGTTCATCAATATCCAACACCTCTCTAAAGTACTGCAGTCACTGACTGAGGCCCCTTTTGAACCACTGAGGTCAATTCCCTTGCAGTTTTTGTCTTGTAAGGTAGCCTTTCTGGTAGCGATCAATTCTGCCAGAAGAATTTCGGACCTGGCAGCCTTGTCTGTCAGGAAAGATCTTTGTGTGTTTCACACCAATTGAGTGGTGTTAAGAGTAGACCCTTCATTCATGCCAAAGGTGAACTCGTGGTTTCACAGATTCCAAGAACTAATTTTACCTGACTTTTGTCCGCATCCTGTGCACGGGTTAGAAAGACGATGGCATACTCTGGACATTTGGAGGGCATTGAGGATTTACATCAAGAGGACATGGTCTGAATCCCTCTTTGTTTCCTTTCAACCTTCCACCATGGGCTGCAAGATAACTCCAACGACTGTGGGGAGATGGACAAGACATTGCATATCCAAGGCCTACCAAACACAGGGACTTGCAGTTCCTCCAAGGATAGCAGCGCACTCAACAAGAAGCGCGGCAACATTGACGGCATGGGCCACCCAGGTCTCTCTAGAGGAGGTTTGCAGGGTGGTTACCTGGGCCTCTCCTTAACCATTCATCAGACACTATAAGCTGGATTCATTTACTTCTGCTGAGGCACCTTTTGGACGGAGGGTTCTTCAAAAGGTCCATTCTGTATAAGGGACTCGGACCGCACTAGGCCCACCCGTAGGACAGCCGGCTTTGGTATGTCCCAATCCTGAATGCTATCTCCACCACAATGGAGAAGTGTCATTGGTCCTAAACTGATACGACCTTTCTCTTTGTGTGGAGATAGCATTCAGTCCCACCCTTTCGTGGTACATTCTGAATATAATAGTGTGCATTATAGGAGAACACATCAGTCTGTCACTATTCCTTCGCCAATTTCTGGGGAGGACCCTAGCAGCAGAGGGAATGTCATCAAAGTTTTGACAGACTCAGTCCAATCACAGGCAGAGATTGATCACCCAATCCTGAATGCTATCTCCACACAAAGAGAAAGGTCGTATCAGGTTAGGACCAATGACCCTTCTCTTCCTTCATATGCTAATTTGGTATCAAGTTTGTATCTTCAATCCCTGAATCTCTAGTTGCAGACTCCGAACTTCATATTCCCTGTTTTGTTGAACTTTACTGATTCTGGAAAACAAGGATGAAATGTAAAAAAAAACAATTTTCTGGTGTATTTTCAAGATGTAGCAAGAAAAAAAATACTGACCATTTTAACCTCTTTAATTCTGTCTAATACTGTAGAAAGAAAAAAAGGTAACATCTGAAAAGCATTTTAAAAAGATAGGCCTGTTTCTGTTCTCTCTTTCAGATTTCAGAAATAACTTTTTGTACTTTCAATTTTTTTAAAAAAATCAGATTAACTTCAAAACCTCTGTATTTTCAAAGTGACAAAAGTTGGTCCAGCTACTGATAATATTGCCTTGGCCAGTACTGTCAATTAATGTATAAGCAATGCAGTAGGAAACTTAAAACAAATTATTAGTTAAGCCAAATGAAAATTTGGATGCTGCCAGTCAGGAGAACTAAAGTATATTTTGTTTCCTATATCAGAGAAGCTCGGATATGGACTATCAGTTACTCAGAAACATAGTGATAAAGGAAAGCAGCACAAGATTCAGCATTCTTTTTTACAATTGCTTGACTTGCCAAAAATATCAGGGGGAGGGTGAATTTAATTGATGCATGTGTTATCTTGGAGAAAGAGCTGCTATCTATACTTGTAGAGAAGGCAGCTTACCAGTTCATCAATTGTTTGTTCAGATGAGACACCATTGGAAAGAGAAACAAAAACAGGATGGTCACACCTCAAATAGTGAGATGGACAGCAAATAAATATAAATATAATAATGATATCTGTGTACTAGGAGACTCCAGAGTCGAAGAAAAAGAACTGAAAAAAATCATGAAATATTGCTACCTGGCCATCGAAACTACGTAATTATGGATGAAACATGTAACAGTGATACTTATTGTCATTAGGGCACTTGGTACCATGTCCAAGAATTTTGCAAAATATATCAAGAAGTTGTAGCTGCCCGCAATAACACCAGCGGAATTGAAAAAAACTGTGCTACTCGGAACATCATACGTTTTAAGAAGATATCTGGTTGATACCCCAGCTGGACTGGATTCCATTTTCCATGGCCGGAGGACAGCAGGCGTTGCGGACACTCTGGGACTGCCGAGATAGGACGTCTGGGTCCACGGAAGTACCTAAGGACAGAGCTTTGGGCCTTGAGGGATGCCCCCCTCTCCCTTAGGTGGCCTTCGAAGCTCTCTAAGACCTTCCGCAATGAGGGATCCTGGGATCCGGAGCGATGGTGGGGTCGGGGAAACCGGGGAGGGCGTGGTAAATCCGGGCTTAAAAAATTTTTAAGGGGATTTTTTAAAGGGGAAAAGTCCAGGGCGGGCGGGGGAGACAGCCCGCATGGAATTGGGGGCAGCCGGGCCGGCGAGCGCGCCTGTGGGGCCTCGGGGGTTCCCGTGTCGGGGTGGCAGACAGGGGGTGGGCAGCCGGGGGCCAGTTTTATCGGCACGGTAACTGGGAGAGGTAGGTATGCTAGGGGTGGAGGGCCATATCCGGTTAGGGGATCGCGCTCCCGATGTTTACAGGCGGTAGCGCGCTCCGACCCTCCTTACCCATCCTGCAGTCCTGGTTGTCCGGAATCTCAGGCCCTGAATACCCGGCTGCTGTTGTGCAATGCCAGGTCCGTGGTTAATAAGGCTCCCCTGATCTGGGAGTTGGCTCAGGAGGAGGCCGCGGACCTGGTAGGTGTCACCGAAACCTGGTTGGGCCCAGAGGGAGGGGTCCCTCTGGTTGAGATGTGCCCACCAGGTTTCCTTGCATTTCACCAGCCTAGGGCTCAGGGAAGGGGCGGTGGGGTGGCGGTGCTTATAAAGGAAGTCCTTTGTCCTAGGGAGGCCACTGTCCCTCAGACGGCTGGCTGTGAATCTCTTTTTGTGAAGTGGGGGCAAGGGGTTCAGATGGGTCTTTTGTTGACGTACCTGGCTCCCTGCCACGTCTCATCGGCCCTACCCAGACTCCTAGAGGTAATAGCCGGGCTGGCGGTTGAGACCCCAAGGCTTTTAGTCATGGGGGATTTCAACCTGCCATCGCTCGGTGAAACCTCGGGGTTGGTCCGGGAGTTCTTGGCTTCCATGACGGCCATGGACCTGACCCAGTTAGTTTCTGCCCCCACTCACGTGGGAGGTCACATGCTGGACCTGATTTTTGTCTCTGGGCAGTGGTTGAATGACTGTAATTGGGGGGACTTAGTTATTACACCCTTGTCATGGACAGATCATTCCCTCCTGAGGCTGGATTTCTGTTCCGCTACCCCCCACCGCAGGGAGGCGGAGCCACTTAGATGGTTCCGCCCCAGGCGCCTAATGGATCCGGATCGGTTCCAGAGGGAGCTTGGGCCATTTCCTGAATCTCTGGCTCTCAGCTCGCCTGGGGACCTGGTGGCCACCTGGGAGGGGTTGGCCGCCGGGGCCCTAGAGCGAGTTGTGCCTATGCGACCTCTGACTCGGCACAGATCCCATTTGGCTCCGTGGTATACGGAGGAGCTACGGGAGATGAAGTGCCGAAAAAGACGTCTTGAGGGCATTTGGAGGGCGAGCCGTTCTGAGTCTGACCGAACACAGGTGAGATCTCATATTAAGACTTACCTTGTGGCGATAGGGGCGGCGAAATCTTCGTATTTCTCCGCTCTTATTGCATCAGCAGAAAATCGGCCTGCCGCCCTGTTTAGAGTGACCCGCTCTCTACTTGAGCCGAGAGCGCGGGATGACCTCTTGCAGGGTAGAGCAGAGGAGTTTTCCCGATTTCTGCATGATAAAATCGCTCAGATTCGGGAAGGGCTCGACTCCAATTGGGTGGTCCCGGGGGAGGTGTCCGGGGCAGGTCTTGAGAGTGTTATCTGGGGGGAGTTCGATCCTGTGACCGCTGAGGGTGTGGACAGGTTGCTGGGGGGTCTGAATGCCACCACCTGTTTATTGGACCCGTGTCCTTCCTGGTTGGTTTCGGCTGCCAGGGAGACGACACGAGGCTGGCTCCAGGGGATTGTCAACGCTTCTTTGAGAGAGGGGGTGCTCCCTACCGCCCTGAAGGCGGCGGTGGTGCGCCCCCTCCTCAAGAAGCCTTCCCTGGACCCAGCTATTTTAAATAACTATCGTCCAGTCTCCAACCTTCCCTTCGTGGCGAAGGTTGTTGAGAGTGTGGTGGCACGTCAGCTCCCCCAGTACCTGGAGGAAGCAACTTACCTCGATCCGTTCCAATCGGGCTTCAGGCCTGGACATAGCACTGAGACGGCATTGGTCGCGTTGGTTGATGATCTCTGGAGGGCTCGTGACAGAGGGTTCTCCTCTGTCCTGGTCCTATTAGATCTCTCGGCGGCTTTTGATACTATCGACCATAGTATCTTATTGCGACGGTTGGAGGGGTTGGGGATTGGTGGAACCGTCCTCCGATGGTTCTCCTCCTTCCTCTCTGACCGTTCGCAATTTGTGTTGGCGGGGGGGGAGAGGTCCACCTCTAGGCCCCTGGTTTGTGGGGTGCCTCAGGGGTCGGTCCTTTCTCCCCTCCTGTTCAACATTTACATGAAGCCGTTGGGCGAGATCATCCGTGGTCTTGGAGTGAGATGTCATCTGTATGCAGATGACACCCAGCTGTACATCTCCACTCCGGACCACCCCAACGATGCTGTGGGGACTATGTCTAGGTGCCTGGAGGCCGTGCGGGACTGGATGGGCGGGAACAGGCTTCGGCTCAACCCTTCCAAGACCGAGTGGCTGTGGTTCCCGGCGCCCCGATATAGCCGGCTGACACCTACGCTGGCTATTGGGGGGGAGGTTCTGCCCCCCACAGAGAGGGCTCGCAACCTGGGAGTCCTCCTGGATGTACGGCTGTCGTTTGACCATCACATCGCGGCCGTCTCCAGGGGGGCGTTTCATCAGATCCGTCGGATCTACCGGTTGCGGCCCTTCCTGGATCGGGACGCCCTGCGCACGGTCACTCAGGCCCTTGTCACCTCTCGCCTGGACTATTGTAATGCCCTCTACATGGGGCTCCCTGCGGGGAGCATCCGGAGACTCCAGTTGGTGCAAAATGCAGCCGCGAGGGTGATTATGGGGGCGTCGCGTAGCGCCCATGTGACGCCTCTCCTGCGCGAGCTGCATTGGTTGCCGATGGCTCTCCGGGTTCGCTTTAAGGTTCTAGTTTTGACCTTTAGGGCGACCCATGGCATGGGACCAGGTTACCTTCAGGATTGCATTCTACCAACGTTCTCCAACAGGCCGGTGCGTTCCCACAGGGAGGGACTGCTCCGGGTGCCGTCGGCCGCTATGTGTCGTCTGGCGGCGCCAAGGGGTAGGGCCTTCTCTGTGGGTGCCCCCGCCCTCTGGAATACTCTGCCACCGGAACTTCGTACCGGCACGGACCTGAGGGCCTTCAGGCGCGCGTTAAAGACCTGGCTCTTTGAGCAGGCCGGCCTGGGCTGAAAGAATGATTTTAAACTTTGATCTCCATTTTAATTTAAATTGGGTTTTAAGGGTGGGGGGGGTTTTTCTAATTGCAGCTAATTCTAATATTTAATTATTTTTTAACTTTTATATTTGTGGGGTTTTTAGATGAGCTGTTCACCGCCCTGAGTCCCTCGGGAGAAGGGCGGTATATAAATGTAATAATAAATACCTAGGATGCTGGCAGCAACTCGTCATCAGAACCAGTCAATGGTATTTGTGATATATTTTTAAATGTTCAGTTGACTGAGTTTCATGTTTCATGAATAAAAGTTAATAATAACAATAATAAATATAAATAAACCAGGAGTTGTCAGTGTCGAAGAAAAAGAACTGGGGAAAAAATAACAAAATACTGCAACCTGGCCATCAAAATTACACGGTTATGGATGAAACATGTAACAGTGATACCTATTGTCATCGGGGTCCTTGGTACCATGTCCATGAATTTTATAAATACATCAAGAAATTGCAGCTTCCTGCAATAACATCAGCGAACTGCAAAAAACTGTGCTACTCAGAACATCATATATCTTTAAAAAATACGAGGATGCTGGCAGCAACCTGTATCAACCATTGTGATACACTGTTAAATGTTCAGTTGACTGAGTTATATGTTTAACAAATAAAAGAGATAATATAAATTTTATACATTTACACACACACACACACACACACACACACACAGATCGTGTTTCCCTGAAAATAAGACCCTGTCTTATATTTTTTTGCAACCAAAAAAGGCACCAGATCTTATTTTCAGGGGATGTTATCCACTGATTAACCTCACTTGTGTGTGTCACACCAGGCCTCTTCTTCGCCATCACAGGTCTTCAGGAACTTCTTCTGTGGCCGGCAAGATTTTCCTGAAGGTCTCTGCAGCTGATAATAGAGCTCCTGATTGATCGGGACCTTTGTTATCAGCTACAGAGGCTTCAGAAAAGCCTTGCTGGCTGCAGAAGAAATGGGCCAGCAAGGCAGGTGTCAGGCAAGGCCTGGCTACAACTTCCAAAGTAAGTAGTAGGGCAGCTCCACTCCCCCATCCCCAACCTACCTTAATTTTTATCTGTGCGCTCTGGAGTGGGTGGGATCTTAATTAGGGTTTATTTTAGGGTAGGGCTTATATTGGGAGCACATGTAAAAAATCAAGCTAGGACTTATTTTCAGGGAAGGTTGTACTTTCAGGGAAACAGTACACACACACATATACATACATATGCATATACAAATACAATTTTGCAGATGATACTAAGCTGGCAGGAATAGCTAACACCCAAGAAGATAGGCTCAAGATCCAGATGGACAGACTAGAACACTGGGCCATATCTAACAAAATGAAATTCAATGTAGAGAAAAGTAAAGTCCTACACTTAGGCAAGAAAAACCAAAAGTACATCTATAGACTGGGTGAAACCAGGCTCAATAGCAGTAACTGTGAGAGGGATCTTGGAGTCTTAGTGGACAACCAGCTAAATATGAGCCAACAGTATGCAGCACCAGCCAAAAAAAGGCTAATGCAATCCTAAGTTGCATTAACAGAAGGATACAATCAAGATCAAGTGAGATACTAATACCACTCTATAAAGCCTTAGTAAGACCACACCTAGAGTACTGCATTTAGTTTTGTTCACCCCATTACAAAAAAGATGTTGAGACTCTAGAAAAAGTACAGAGAAGAGCAACCAGGATGATTAGAGGACTGGAGACTAAAACATATGAAGAACAGTTACAGGAACTGGGCTTGGCTAGTAAAAAGAAGGACTAGGGGAGAAATGATAGCAGTCTTCCAATATTTGAGGGGCTGCCACATAGAGAAAGGGGTCAATCTATTTTCTAAAGCACCTGCAGGCCAGACAAGGAATAATGGATGAAAACTGAACAAGGAGAGATTTAACCTGGAAATAAAGAGAAACTTTCTGACAGTGAGAACAATCAACCAATGGAACAGCTTGTCTTCAGAAGTTGTGGGAGCATTATCACTTGAGACTTTCAAGAAGAGATTGAACTGCCATCTGTCAGAAATGGTGTAGGGTCTCCCGCTTGGGCAGGGGGTTGGACTAGATGACCTACAAGGTTCCTTCCAACTTTGATTATCTGTTAAGTACATAAATAAATACATATATACATGCATACATACATACAAACACATTATTGCTGAAGGTAAGACACAAAGCTTAGGTCCACCTAGTCTTGTTCTGTAGATTCCCAGCCTACATGACATGCTGAAAATTCTGAGAAGCATTATCCACATTGCAATTCCCAGCATTAAGAGAATGGTTTAGCTTTACAGTGTTGTGTGAGCTCAGCCATCATAATTTCTAAATAAAGTTTTATAATGAAGTATGTTCTGCAAATCCAATCAATATTTGAGTTATGACCATAATTGACTCCCAAATGACTATAATTGAGCCCCAAATTTATGCTAAGTGAAACATTTGTTAAGTGAGTTTTGCCCCATTTTATGGCTTTCCTCACCACAATGTTAAGTGAATTATTGCATTTGTTAAACTTAGGAACAAGATTGTTAAGTGAAACCACCTTCTCCATTGACTTTCAGGCTGAAAAACAGCTTCTATCCCAGGGCAGTAACTCTGTTGAATTCAACTGTATAATGCAGTGTTGGTGTGATGTTGGGATTTTCAATTCAATGTGTGGAGTGTAAAGATGTATGTTTGTGTTTATTTTCATGGTCATGATGTGCACTGATGGTGTTTGATTTCGTTGTACGAGGTGCAATGACAATAAAGTAAACTAAAACTAAATTTTGCTTGTCTAAAGATCGCAAAAATTCATCACATGACCTTAGGACATTGCAACCGACATAAATATGAACCAGTTGCAGAAATGGACAGATTAATGCTTACAATTAAGGAAAAAGATGGAACTTAATATTTCTCGACATGGGACTTATTTTATCAATAATTAGATAATAAAACAGAAGTTAGAAATATGGGGATACAAAAAGGACTAACGTCATAAAGGAGATTTGTTAAAGCAGACAAGTAAAATATTATCATTATTATAGAATTAATATCATTGTGATGAATATTATTGTTAATATTTTGATTATGATTTCCTAAAAACAATTTGTACCTAGACAATAGTTCGACTGAAATTGAATTTTTACATGTTATATAAATAAAACAAATTTTTAAAAAAGGAAAATAAATAAATATAACCAATTGCCAAGCATCTGAATTTTGATCATGTGATCATGGGAATGCTCCAATGGTCGTGTGAAAAACAGTCTTGTCACTTTTTTCAGTACCGCTGTAACTTTGAAAGATTAGTAAATGAACTATTGTAAATCGAAAACTATCTATAGTAGTTTTTAATAAATCATGTTTAAATAAAACATTGTTTATATGGTGAATCTAGTCCAAGAAGTATTATATGCAAGGGTATGTAGCAATGGCAGATCCTTTCAGAACCCTAAAGATACTATCAGAGATGTACAAGATATGCCTTAATATCATCCCATTTGATTGGATTGTTGCTCTGGGAATATAATCAGGACATTGGACACAGATTTTTCTGTTTTCTGTTGAAATAGAAGTACAATAATTGGATTGTAGATTCCTTCTACAATCCAATGGGTCACCCTACCCTTTTTGTCCATCTTGTTGTGCATCATCACTATACTCTCCATTTTTTCAATTGTCCTTTTTGAAAGGACAAGAGATAGTTCAGGAATAATAAAATAAAAATACCTTTTATCTTTTAGTATCATATTAAAATAAATGAAGACACTGCTTTTATTTTCCTCATCTTTCCTTCTAAATTAATGTAAATATAGCCCTTCTGTAGTTTATCAGGTGTTGCCTATTTTTCTCCCCAAGTTGCCTGCCATCCAGCTCATCCTTCTATTTTGTTTTTGTCTGATATCATATTAAATACTTTGTTCCACTACTACATTTACCAAGCCAAGTTTCCTCTTGCTTCTCTTTTTCCCTTCCAGTTTCCATTGCTTTCCCTGGCAACAGATGATTTTAGGAGAGTACCAAAGTCTGCATTGCAAGGAAATTGGACAAGCTATCTACAGACAAATAGCAGAGTTTTTAATGAAAAGAAAACTTTCCATATTTTGCAGAAGCAATACTCAAATGTAGTCTGTTTTTAAACATGTGAGTTTGACTTCTAAAATGAATTAAACATGTAGACAAGATTAAATATGAACTTCCAATCTCTGTTGCAAAGGCATGGAAACTGGTCCTAATATTGTTCCTGATAAATGTTAATTTTACAAAAAGGAACTGAAGTCATGCAAGTAAATCATATCCACTTACTTGGAAACTTTAATTCTGACTTTTTTGAGGGAGGGAGGATAGCAGTGGTGAGAGCAAATATTATTATAAAGGCACTTTGCCTATGATTGTCTTTAATATTTCTTCTTGAATTTGAATTCCTATTATAGCTCTACCTCTGAGTACGATTTGTCCACATCATACTTGATGCACAACAAACCAGGGTATTACAATTGGATTTTTCTTTCTGTGCAGTACAAATTGTACAGCAAAGCAATATAGCAACATCCTATTCATTAAAAAATATAACAGAAAAAATGGGAATGTTTTCTTTTTACAAACCCAGGGCATTGAAGATCCATTTATAAAGTTGAAAATAAGTCCAATTCTAGAATTCTTTCTCCATCCAATTTTTTCATTTCTTCCATCAAAAAATAAATCCCATTTAATTCAACAGTTTATATTTCAGTAGATATGTTCAGTTAACACAAGCAGTAGATGTGTTCAGTTCTTTTTTACAGCTGATTTCATTTAAAAAAAGAAAAGATAATTCATTCATTTATCCGAAATGTCTGTGCTCCCAAGTTGTTCCATCTACTTCAAGTTCTTTTAAAAAACAATTTCCATTGTCTATTGCAATGGAATATTTTTCAATACAATATTTTCTGATTAATTTGATGATTGCTGTACTCCAGCTTCCCTTAACTGGTGCCTTCCAGATGTGGGCTGCATCTCTTAACATTCCTAACAACATGGCAAAAGCCATGCTGACTGAGAATTCCTAGGTTTCAATTACATTATTTCTAGAGGGTGACTGATCGGAAAAAGCTGTGCCAATGTAAAATCAGTGACACTGATAACAGTGCCATCTCTAATAGGAACATCTTTGCTCCCAGTACTACCATTTTTTGAAAATAATAATATTGACAACTTCTATATCACATTTACAATAGTATATAGTTTATAAAAAGTGATTAAAGTAACAAAAAGTTATTTATTTCACTCCTCAAGTGGCTCAGAAGTACTGAGAGACACATAAAATGAAAACAGACATGAAATTAACAAGGCTGATTCCATTTCCTGTGTACTTATAAGAGTGGATTCAAGCCTGGATTGAAACCTTGAAGGTGATACTTATATGAAGACAGAGAAGGATTTCTGTGGTTTGCAGTTAACTGGATCTTCTGCATATCTGCAACTTCCCTCCCGATTCTTGGTACTCTCTGAACTTGCTTGTTTTCTTTCAGGTGTTTCATTACCCTAATTAGGTAACATGATCAGTGCTAGCACTGATGATGTTACCTAGTCAGGGTAATGAAACATCTGCAAGAAAAAAGCAAGCTCAGAGAGCATCAAGGACCCTTCGTTTCAACCCTGAGCTACAGATATTTTCCTTTACTGGTACAATAGAACAAGTCATTAACCTTGCTGAGTCTGCAAAGCTTTTGCCCTTAGCTAGTTACTGAATGTATAACTAAGTTTATGAAAAGTAATACAAATTAACCAAATGTTGTCTTCATTGTTACCTGAAAGTATCCAATTATTTCAGCAAATAATGTTTTCCAGATGTTGAATTATGCAACCAATAGTAATTCTGACAGATAAAGGAGAAAAGCAATACAGTAGACCCTATTTAGGTAAAGTTTAGCTATTTGATTTAATCTGCTTTGGTATTAGAAAGGCAAAATACATATTCCATGTGCACTTATGCTCAACCTTTGATATGCGCCCTTTGTATTTTATTTTTTTATCTGTCTTCTTCTCTCTTACCTTCTTTGGTTTCTCATGATGAGACACATGCTTCTCTTGCGTAGGGGATGCTGACCGACTCCTCCTTCCTCCAATAAAAGAGCCACCTCCAAAATGGCGTGATGTCTTCTGGAGGCAAGTGGGATTAGATGGAAATAGAGAAAAGTAAAAGCAAACAGGAAGAACTAATAGGCTTACACTGTACCAATAACAGTTTGGTTTTTATAATTTACAAAACCCTCTTTCTCCTAGACGTTTTCACTATCATTTTATGTCAAGCAAGCTTCAAGCTACAGATAAACTGTCTCAAAGACAAACAACGTATAAAAATACAGATCTCAGAAGCAGTTGTTGTTTAATAGTAATCTGTTACTGCTTAAAAGATCAGTAGTTTTGTTTTCAGAGGGACCATTTAATTTCTTCCTATACCGTCTTGTCCAATATTAATCATATTTTATAAGCAATCAAACTACTGCTACTACTGTTCATCATGTAGGAGAAAACCATAACTTAGATCAAGAACTATTGTTTATTCCTCCAGGAATACTATTTCCTAATCCTAAACTTCAATTTTTTGTTGTTGAAAGAACATTCTAATTAGAAACATAGATCACTCCTCAACATTGGCACATTTAATTATACTGTACTATATTATACTTAATACTATGCTAACTGTATTGTGTGAGTGTACCATTGACAGTAACTGGGAACAGCACTCTTGAATTTCAGGTATAAAATGGTTTAGAGATGCTCTTAATGAACACGGGATCTTCTGCTTTATTACTGAGCTAACTATCTTTCATAGTAAATATATATATATCATAAATTAAATTTATGAACGTATCTATTAGAAGAATGTAATGAATACCAAGTAGAATGAGAGAGAGGTTTGTCCTTAAGGACATGATCTACTAGTTTTAGCCTTCCAAGCAGAGTATTTTTCAGATGTGAGGGATTATAACTCTCCTAATCTTTACTGGTATTAACTGGAAATAATAGAGTCAAAGTTTAACACATATTGAAAATGCTAGTTGGAGATGGTTGAGCTAGCCATTTATCTGCTGAAAACTCAGTGATAAGTAGAATCTACATAAGAATAACTAGGGCATACAAAACATTTGCTAGACCAATACTCGAATACAGCTCATCTGTCTGGAATCCGCACTGTATATCAGACATTAATACAATTGAGTGAATCCAGAAGTATTTCACAGAAGAGCGCTAAACTCCTCTGCTCGCACAGTTTACCCTATACCATATGGCTTGAAATTTTGGCCTTTAGTACACAAAATTATCTGCTTTAATGTCCTACCAGTCAATGACTACTTCAGCTTCAATCACAACAATACAAGAGCACACAACAGATACAAACTCAATGTAAACCACTCCAAACTTGATTACAGAAAATACGACTTCAGCAACAGAGTGGTCACTGTCTAGAATACACTACCTGACTCTGTTGTTATATCCTCAAACCCCCACTCTATATACCTTGAACTATCTACTATTGATCTCACCCCATTCCTAAAAAGTCTGTAAGGGGCGTGCAGAAGTGCATAATCGTGCCTACCATCCCTGTCATTTATTCGTACCTATTTCCTGTATTCATACTCATGTTTATTCTTAAACCTATTATCTTGTAAGCAATTGATAAATGAAATAAATAAAATAAAACACATCTATGTTATGTTTATTTCATGGTAGAACTCCCCATGGATAGGGCCCTAATCAGAGAGGTGGAGGGGGTAGGTGCCATGTGGATTTCCTGTCTCAGGAATCAAATTGTCTGGAAGACGCCCTAATAGGAATATATACCAATGAAGCTTTTGGCCAGGCCTATGAAGACAGTAATTTAATATGATAACATTTCTTGTAAGTCTTGGTAACAAGAGAGGCAACCTATTCAAATTCAACACTATTTTTCCTTTGTTTTGTTATTAAGTTCCTTAGGTTCTATCATCCTAGCTTGGAAAGTTAATCCAAGGTGAAGATGAAGCCCTGGAAATGCTGTCTTACCTCCCTCCCTCCTACAGGTTGTTCTGAAAACAATATTTTAAAAAGTCTGTAAAAGCATATTTCCTTGGAACTATACACTTATTAATATTAAATAAAGAAAAATGCAAACAAAAAATAAAACTCAAGGAAAGGCGGGGCTGGCGTTGCGGCGGTACGATGCGCAATCTTGAAGCTCCAAGATCGCCATTGATATCTTTGCTGCTGGACGGTTCTTTTGGACCTAAACCATCCCAGAGAGACGGTGACAGAGAAGAGCATATCCTGTCAAACCCAAGGACTTCACAAAGTCCCTGGTAGATCCAGGAGAAGCTCTTTTTTCCAGCAGCAAAGAGGCAGCCATTGAAGCTGCTGAAGCTGGAATAGCTCCGGACGGAAGATAATAGAAGAGAAAGCGTGTCGGTTTGGTGAGATGATTTTCTTAAATCTTATTACTTGAGAGAACACCCTAAGAAAAAGAAAGAAATTGTAAAAATTGAAGAAAGAAGAGGCTAAGCGGCTATTTTAAACAGGACGTCAAACTTAGTAGTTTTTTTTTTTATTATTCTGTTGCTTGATTGCTTATGTATACTTTTTAACTTTTAAACTGGACTGGTCTCCCCCCCCCCTTTTTTTGCTTTTATAATATTTTATATTAGAGATCTTTTTTTTAGTTTTCTTTTAAGTTTTTAGTTAATTTTTGCTGTTTAAAATACTTTTAACTCTTTTGTTTAGATAAGCGGAGAGTGAAAGTAGAGGAAAATAAGTAACAGTGCCACCCAGAGGCTTGGAAACATTTTTTTTTTCATTTTCTGAAGACTAGATAAAACTGAGAAAGAACTGAGGCTTTTCTTCAAGGATTTTGAGCCTGTTTGATAAGATAGAGGGAAGAGCATGGAAAAATGTTATAACAGGTCTCTTCTGGGTTACTATCAGTGACTGGTGTTGAAAGAAAGGTTGGAATTTAAAGAAAGAAGATTATAAGATCCTTGGGAAGAGAGTTATAAAATCTGTCTGGAACTTAACAAAAAAGCCTTGGACATTATACATATGCAGTATGTTTTTCTTTTCTCTCTGATAGAAAGTTGGCTTTCTTGCTTTGTGCTTATCCTTTATTTACCCCCCCCCCCCCAAGCTACTTATTTTTGGTGGACATCTGTGATTTTGGCTTTTTGAAAACTTTTTTTTATTTTTCCTTTTTACTATTATTATTATTTTCTTTTTTAAGGGAATAGATTTTTTTCTTCCTCCTTTCTTCCTTTTTTTAATCTCCTTTTTTATATTGGATCTATTTGTGGCCCTTTCCTTTTTATTCTGGAGACTGTTTATGGTATTGTCTGGCCCATTCCACTCCGATTAATTGGATTAAGGTGTACAAGAACCTGAAGAATTTTATTCTTTTCTCTTTTTATACTGATTGTCCTGACAATTTTCCTTTTTCTTTTTTGGTTTCTCACTAATTAATTAATAAATTGGACTAAGGTGTACAAGAACCTTTTTTACTCTGTTTTCCTTTTTCCTTTTTTATTCTTACTTGGAATTACATTCAATATACAAGTAGATTAAGATGTAGAAGAACCTGAAGATTTTGTATTGTTTGAAATCTTATAATTATTGTGAAATGAGCAGGAAAATAATGGCAGCTGACTCTTCAATACCAACTTCTTCCTCTTCACCATCTGGAGGACAACGATCAATACAACGATCAATGTTGCAACAAGAAAAAGAACAGGAAAAAATGACATTACAGATGATTATGCAAGGAATTCAAAACATACAAGCAAGAACAGAGAATATTGAAAAGAGAACAGAGAACAAAGAACAGAGAATATTGAACAAAGAACAGGAAAAACTGATGAAAAGGTTGAGAATATCCACCAAATGATGATGAAGTATGAGGACAGATTCCAAAAAATTGAAGAAGATAAACAAAGAGACAAGAAGATTGGAGATATTGATTGTAGACTAAGCGTGGTCGAACAAGATAAGAGTGGAATGTTGGGATGGGAGATCGACAGATCAAAATTTTATCTCAGATTTCAAAATACAGAGAAAGAAAAAGGAGAAAAACTTGACAGAAATAATGACAGAAATTTTGGCTGACGCATTGGAAATAACTAAATAGAAGATGATGGATGGAATAGACGAGGTGTTTTGAGTTTTTACAAGATATGCAATAAGAAATAAATTGCCAAGTCCGCATCAGATTTACGAAGAAAGCTATTAAAACACAAATACTACAGATGGCAAGAGAGAAAACACTGAAATATAAAGACAAGGAGATTCTGGTCCTGAAACAAGTAACCAGAAGAGTAAGAGAAATGAGAAAAGAGTATCAATTTTAATCAAAATGCTACTTTAAAAAGGCATGAATTACAGATGGCTGATACTAGAAGGCCTCATGTTTACATGGCAAGAATAAAGACACAGAATAGATTCAATTGAGAAAGCAGAATTATTTTATGAAGAATATCTCAGAGGGAAAGAGGGGAAGACAGATAGAGAAGTGTTATTAATTGAATTTCAGGAGGAATGTCAAGCAGTGACTGGAAAAGAAGAAGGTGCAGTAGGCGGAAAAGTGGAAATTAGAGAACAATGAGAACCGAGATCTACTAGGGCTGCAAAACCCAATTATAAAGTATAACCATGGAAAATAAAAAATTGATTACAATTAACATAAGTGGACTTAATTCAGCTATTAAAAGAAGGAAAACATTTCATAAACTAGAGAAATTAAAATTTTGACATAATCTGTCTACAAAAAGCAACACGAATAAATATTGATACAGCCAAAGTTAGGGAAAATATTTACTGCATTGACACGATGTAAGAAAAGAGGAGTGGTTTTATATATTAAAGATATAATTCCAGCGCAACTGATTTACACATGATAATGGAAGAATTTTGATGGGGGAAATAATGAAAAATAATATGAAAATACTTTTGATAGCAATTTATGCTCCAAATGATAATCCAGAAGAATTTTATAGAAAATTATATAATAATTGAATTGGATTATGTTAATATTTGCATGATGGGAGACTTCAATGGAATAGTAGATGACAAATTGGATTATAAAACACAGAAACAAAGCAAAGTAGAAAGACTCTTCCAAAATCCTTTTTTAAAATGACAGATTAAATAAATTTAAAAGATGCATGGAGAGAAAGAAATGCTAAAACAAGACAATACACTTTTTATTCAAATAGATACTCATCATGGTCTAGAATAGATATGATATGGATGTCAACAGAATTGATTTCTAATATAAAGGAAATTGATATAGAAACAAGTACTTGGACAGCCCACAATTCAATTACAATTAAATGGAAAACACAAAGAAGATCTAGATGGACCTTAAACAATACTATATTAAAAGAAACAGACTTTGTACAGAAAATGGAGAAAGAATTTGCCTTTTTCTTTAAAGAAAACAAAAAAGTGGGTACATCAATGCAGAATCTTTGGGACACAATGAAGGCTTATGCCAGAGGCTTGATAATAGACTACAAAAGGAAAATAAATATTATGAAAAGACAAGCCTCTAAAGCATTAGAGGATGATTACAAGAGACTTGAAAAAGAGTTACAGAAACAGTCACAATAAAAGGACATTAAATTAAAAATGGACACAATCAAATACAAAATGGGGCAAATGGAAAAGGAGGAACTAGCACAAAAAATTTAAGCACTAAACAGAACTATTTCGAAGATGCAAATAAACCAGGTAGATAATTAGCATACAAATTGAGAAAGGAGAGAGAATCAAGAAAAATAATGCAATTAATAGATGACCAAGGGCAAGTTTGCTATGGAAATAAAGAGAAGAAAAAAATTATACGAGATTATTATGGAAAATTGTATGAACCACAGAATATAGACGACGAAAGAGTTAAATAATACCTACAGGAAGCGAATTTGCCCCAGATACCTAAAGAGATTGAAATGATGTTAGAAAGCAATATAACAATAATGGAATTAACTGAAGCACTTAAAAAACAAAACAACGGAAAGGCACCAGATCCAGTTGGACTTCCAGCGGAATTTTACAAGACATTACAGGAATCATTGAATCTTCCATTGTTAGAAGTTATGAATGATGTTGAAGAAAAGGATACCCAAATTGTGGTCAGAAGCATTACGCTTGTCCCAAAGGAGGATGCCGACCCATAGCAAATTAAGAACTATAGACCTATTTCCCTGCTAAACTCAAACTACAAAATCTTCGCTTCAATATTGGCAGAAAGACTTAAAAGATAATTGAATAACTTTATTCACCCTGATCAAAATTGATTTCTGCCAAAGAGACAAATTAAAGATAACATGAGAATAATTCTGGACACTTTGGAATACTATGAGGCACACTCTGAAAAATAAATGGCTTTGATATTTTTAGATGCACAGAAAGCCTTTGACAATGTGAATTGGCGATTTATGTTATTATAGCTGGAGCAAATGGGCTTTGGTAAGAAATTCATTCAAGCCATAGAAGCTGTATATCATAAACAAACAGCGAAGGTAATGATAGATGGGGAATTGACAGATTTTATTGACATAAGGAAAGAGATAGGACAAGGTTGCCCACTGTCATCTCTGTTGTTTGTGTTAACTTTAGAAGTGGTAAATAGAAATATCAGAAAAGAAAAACATATAAAAGGAATGAAAATTAAAAAGGAAGAATTTAAACTGCAAGTATTTGCAGGTGATCTGGTTTTCATTTTAGAGAATCCATGAGAAACAGCACTTAAATTGATAGAAAAGATAGAGGAATATTGAAAAGTAACTGGTTTGAAAATAAATAAAGATAAAATGAAGGTCTTGACAAAGAATATGTTAATAAGACAAAAGGAAGAATTGGCGAATGTTTTGAAGATCCAGGTCACAAATAAGGTTAAGTATTTAGGGATATACTTGACAGCAAGATGCAATACACTTAAAGAGAATAACTATCTTAAACTCAAACAACAGATTGTGGCAGATTTGGCAAAATGGGAAAATTTTCAATTATCTCTAATAGCGAGAATAACAACAATTAAAATGAATATATTACCTAGAATTTTATATTTGTTCCAGATAATTCCAATTAGATTAGGGAAATATTATTTTGAAGATTTAAATAAAATAGTGTTGAAGTATATTTGGCAGGGAAAGAAAGTGAGAATAAAATTAAAACTATTACAAGATGCTAGAACAAGAGGAAGGTTCGGCCTGCCTAATTGGGAGTTACATTATCCAGCAACAAATTTGATGTTGGGTTAAGGAATGGATAACATTAAGAAATACTAGATTATTGACATTAGAAGGATATGATTTGTTGTTGGGATGGCACGCCTTCTTATGGTACAAGGGAACTAAAACACAAGAGGATTTCAGAAGACACTATATACAAGAGGCTTTGTTATTAAATTGGGAGAAGACTAAAAACAACACTATTTAAAAATCCTAGTCTGGTTATTGACTATTGAAGTTTTTTCATATCCAATAACATATAAAAAGGAACAAACAATTAGATATGGTAAAATATTGAATGAAAAGAGTGAACTTAAATCTATGCAAAAACTAGAAGAACAAGGTATGGTTTTCATATGTGCAAATACACTCTAGATATGACAAAGATCTTAAAATATGATAAAATCACTGATTTAGCTAAAATTTTGACAGATACTGATGGAAAGTGATTAAAAAACTACATGGATATTTATTAGAGGTTAAGCTAGAAGAACAAGTTAAAGAAACAATGATTGCTTGGGGAAAAAATTTTGGACATGGGATTGATTTAGAGAAATGGCAAAAACTGTGGTCTCAAAATTATAAAATGACAATGTCAACAGCATATAAAGAAAATTTGTATAAGATGTTTTACAGATGGCACTTATCCCCGACAAGAATAGCAAGAATGTTTAAGAATAAATCCGAAAAACGTTAGAAATGTCATCAGATACTGGGTTCATATTACCAAATGTGGTGGACATGTGCAGAAGCTAAAGGATATTGGACTAAAATCCACACATGGTTGGAAAAAATGACAAAGAAACATATAGACTTTAAACCAGAGATATTTTTATTGGGGATCTTACCAGAAATATACAGTAGGGAATTGAAATATTTGTTTGTAAATGTATTAACAGAGGCTAGGATTGTATTTGCTAAAAATTGGAAAAATGAGAAAATACCAATGCAGGAGGAAGTTATTAAGAAAATGATGACATTTGAAACTATAGAACAAGAAGATAAACAATTTATAAGATATGGGATTTATTTTATCAATGGTTAGAAAATAAAATATGGTAATGAAATATGTAGAATTTTACAATATAAGGAGAATAGAATTATATAGAATATAATATAAAGATGTATTATTATTGAATGGATTTAGGATGATAATATGAATTGTCATATTATAAATCAATTTAAAATTTTGAATATCTTGCATAACATGAAGGAATAATAGTTTAGTCAAATAAATGATTAACAATGATAATAATGTATACATATATATATTTGATTGATAATATGAGAATCTATACAAACAATTATAAGCAAGGACTATGGAGAAGATGCACAAAAAATTTATAACCAACCGACACACTGTATGTACGTAATTGGAATATGGTTTTATGTTTTATGTTTTATTTATGTATGTTTGTCTAAAAATAAAAAAAAAATCTTAAAAAAATAAAATTCAAGATAATACCTGAAACATTACTTCAGAGGATATCCACAATAGTGCACTTGATAATGAGTAATGAAGGGCAAAATATTTCGTTTCAAAGAGGATATTTGGGCTATTTGTTAGGTTCTGAGTATTGGTCTCTCCCTGAGATCCTTGTACATGAACCATCCCAAAAGCAAAGGCATCCCAACATTGTCTAGACTGATTTTGTGGTAGAATACCAAATTTATATCTGTCTATAAATGTTTCACTTATCTGCTTTAAGGTAATCAGCATCAGCCTATATAGAATGCAAGGCAGAACTAAAAGTTGAGATATTTCTTTAGGCAGGAAGTCATTCTCTGAATCAAGCATTCGATGTATTCGCACTAGAAGCCACATTAACACCAAAGCAGAGGTGATCAGTTATGGAATATTCTTGGGGCAATGAGATCATGCCAAACTTTATCCCTGAAACTTTAATTTTCTAGATATAGGGATTTGATAATTTTCTTGATGTAGACACGGCATTGGCAGCATGTAGAGAACTTCCAAAAAATTATTTGGGCTCTCGAATAAACTGCAGACATTCCTTCAACTTTTGGTATGATATAGCAATTGTTTTCTAAGTATAAAGTTCAAGTAATGAACAGATAAACCCCCTTACTAACGTTCAGGGAAGACTGCATGTTCTCTTTCCTGGTCACTTTTGGAAGTTTCATGAGGAATTTAAAAAGTAGCAATATATATCTGGCAAGAACAGATTTGGAATAGGCAACACATTTAGCTTTATAGACCAGATACCATAATTCTGTTTATACAAACATAAAACAACATCATATTCTATTTCTAGAGAAAAGCTAATTTTGCGACAAAAAAAAAAATGGGGAAGAGGAAATTGGGATTAAGAGCAAACAGACTCTTACATGATGACTTTTATCCCAACTTTCTTTATGTACAAGAATGAACCAGAAAAGAAAAGTGATGAAACATATATTAGAGAAAGGGAGATTGTGCTTCCTTGTTTTCTCATGCCTTTTAATCTTATTTTTTAAATCTTTGTACGAAAGGATTCAGCTAATGCTGAAAGAAATTGCTGTTACTGAGCAGGATTTAATTTCTTATTAATATGCTGTTTTATCTTTAAAATGATATTCTTATGTAATGTAGCTGATATAATCCCTTATTCATGAACCTGGCAGATACAAGTAAACTAATATGGCTGCACCATTAGGTTTTATTTTGGTCCCTATTTTCTGAGAAATCTTCAGTTAAGCTATGTTATTAAAACATTAAAAATAACAGGAAAAGAAAAAAACAACAACATTAGATGACTAGGGAAGCAGATTAATGCTAAAGAAAAAATGGATTAATGTTATTCCCAAAAAATGGATTGTTATTGGCTGCTTATCTTGTCCACAGAAGAAATAGTTTTAACATTTAGAAGAACAATGTTAGTGCTTTTAAATATGTAGCAGAGGGAAGATCTACAAATAATTTACAAAAACAAAAACAAAATCCTAGGATACAGCATTCTCTTCTTGTTTTTAAATTAGGTTATATGATTACTTAGGTTAAGACAACATTCTCACTTAAGGTGGGGCTCAATGGAAGAAGCAGGTATTAATGCTGGAGAATGATGAAAATCCTTCATGTAGGTGAAGGGTTTTTTTAAAAAAAGTTTTATCTAATACTATCAGTACTGCAGGTTTTCAAAACCAAAAATGAATTAGCAAAAGGAATGTATAATTGCAGTCACTGGAAGAAAAACCTCTCTTAAATCACTATCATCTTACTAAAACCAATTGTTTACTTTCAATAGCCAGTATTTTTTAGGATTTTATCTCAGTTAAGATGTTTTGATACAGATGTACAACCCAAAATACAGTTTCATGCACCATTTCCAACAGTTAGATTTGTCCCTCTGAACCTATGCAAAAGTTACCATAGAAGTGTTGCTTTTAATGTAACAGAACCTGAATATGATTCAGTAAATGTGCTGTAATTGTATCAATTGCATTTCATGTACTTATAAATTTAATTAAAATATTAAATAATGTTTGTTATCTCTGCATACTTCTTTAACCTGCATCACTTGTTAACAGTGCAGCCTTCAAGGTGCCTCCCAAAAACCAAGGGGAATATTTGACTTGGAAGAAATTGTGCATACCTTTTTTAATAATTTAAATCTCTCTGTAATATCCGCAATTTTTTCTCCTACATATTCAGCCATATTGGTTTCCTTTCTTGAAAGAAAACTGACTTTTGAACTTTCTGTGATTTAAGCTTCTGATCTTAGAGACCAATAGTTGGGAAAGGATCATAACCCAGGAATAAAGTACAATGAAAAATCCCCGGGCTTATTATATCCATAACTTCTGTTCGATCTTAGTAACTATCTACATTTTATTTACAATTATAAGAAGAAGTAATGACTCACCATTTTATTGAAATGGTACTTGCAATAGCCACAGTATTTCACATTATCAACTTCCAAGACTTCTTCTTCACACAAAAGTCCAGCCATTTGAGCACTGAAATATGGAAGTGAACTGATGTAAACTGAGGCCTGGGGCATCCCAATCAAACCAGGTTTTGATTTCCCTAACTCACTAATTCAACTTTCTGATCTTTAAAGAATTTATATAAATAAATGAAATAATTTACTCCAAACACCTTCTCACCCCTGCTCTAATAACAGAACCAACAGCTCTGACATCATTATAGGGCAAACTGCTATACATAGATCTCCTTGCTCCTTTTGGTGACTGCCAACTCACATTCTGATTTATAAATGAAAATCTGAGACTTGTAGTACTGCCTTACTTTCTTTTTTTGCATACAGACATCCAAAATTTTATGTAATGACTGATAACATTAGAGAGGAGATACAATCTACTCAAACTGCTATCATATAGTATGTGTTGATGGAATATAATGCTTTAATAAATAAATAAATTAGCAATGAGGAGATTTATTTTGTTTGTTAACAGGTAATGATATTTTCCTTGCTAATGTTGATGCAAAAAAACAACGGATATGGCAAACAAAAGAAGATTCAATTTTTTAATTGCCCAAATTGACCTCTGTTCTGAAAAGTGGAGCTAATCCACTCTTTCAAAAAAAAAAAAGGAGGAACAAAACTTAGAAGGGTTATATATATTTCTGTTGGACCTTGTCCTTCATCAGAAGATTATTAATGTATACCTTTTCTGTCCCGCAGTCTATTTCTTTGCTGAACAAGAAATCTGTTAATGAACTTAGGTTAGGAACTTGGGCCTCATTTAAAAAAGGAAGGACAGGATAAGATTTAGAAAAGTGAAATGGAAAGCAAGGGCAGGATGCATATTTCCCCTTTTGCCTTTCATTGATTTCCCAGAAGTCTCCTTCTTGGTCACTTTCCTAACTCATATTTATGCCAACTAGATAAGAAATGGGGTGCAGTAGTGAAACAGTCAAGCAGCATTAAATATTCTCCTGCTTTATTGTTTCCCTTAGGAAGGTTTTCTCTGCCCTTTCCCCACCCCAGTTCTTTAAAAAAAAAAACTACTTAATTTTTTTTTTCATATTTGGTGCAAAG
This sequence comes from Bungarus multicinctus, assembly GCA_023653725.1. NCBI lineage: Eukaryota > Metazoa > Chordata > Lepidosauria > Squamata > Elapidae > Bungarus > Bungarus multicinctus. Next base: position 102,420,196 of record CM042840.1, read on the forward strand.
ACAAAGGATGTGTTATTTAAAAAGAAAGATTAAGAATAGTCTTAATCAAAATGATGGCCACCCCAATCTCAGATTTGAAATGAAAATGAAGAGTTTTGATTTTCATTGGGTGAATAACAGGATGTTGGGAGGGTAGATTGGTGGGAAATGGATACAACAATTTCCTCCATTAGAAGGAGTCTTTTAAAGATAACTGAGGAGGAGAAATAAGCCAGAATGAAAACATTCATAAAACTTTTAAATTCCAGGAAGAAGCTACAACCAATCAGATGAATTCTTCACTCTTACTAGCTAATAGTATTTCATTGATAAATAAAAGTGACAGAAGAAACTGAAAGGTTGGGGAACAGAAATTGGGGACGAAGAAAGTGATTTTGAAATATATACTTATGGACTCACCAAGTAACATGGAAGGCTTGCCGACAACCATGACGATTGCAAGTCATGCAGGCTCCAGAAGCTGCTTTGCTCTCCCTGCCCTGTTCTTCACAGATGTAACAAGTCTGCAACAAAACAATAAACTTCATTTGATTTTCTAATATGCCTCTCGGTGGAGATCCCAAAATGCAAATTTAAGAATGACACTGTTTGGTGATATATAGTAACTTGTGACAGCATATGATAGTCTGATGCCCTTCAAATATAGGGGCCACAGAATTCATAGCCAATCAATATGATCTATGAAAAGAGCCTGAGAACTTAGCCTGAGAACATAAGATCATCAGATAGTAAGATATGTATTATGGTGAAACAGTCTACAGAGGTTTGGTTCTGCATCTCTGGAGATTTTAAAGAAGCGAATAGCTCAAGGATGATTTAATTAATTTTCTTCTCTCTCTCTCTCTCTGGAGGATGGGAACTTTGTGGTCCTTTCCAATTCCACAATCTTGTAAGCAAGATGTAATTGTATCTCTGTGTGTTTGTATTTGCTTGTGTGTGAAAAAGAGAGAGAAAATAATATTATTCTAAGCACATGGGAATGCAATCTTGATTGATATGTCTATGTTTGTAAGGGAAAGACTTAAAACCTCCACTGCTACTTTTCAAATTTGTTGTTCCTTATATTTTGTTCATGAAATTATAAAAGAGAAAGAAACACTTAAAAAGGTTTTTTAAAAGTTTGCAATAGAATGGAAAGGCATAACATTTTGTTAAGTTACTTGGCCAGTCTTGTCTAGGTTTGAAAGCTAAGCAAAATTGAGCCTATAAAGTGCTAAAATGGTAGATTATTAGAAACTACCAGATTTTTATTTTAGGAGACTGAGAAGTTGATAAAATAACCCAGAAGGAAGCATTGAGAAACCAAGTTTCTTCTATGACACAGAAAATTCATGGATGTTTCCGTATGGTCACAATTAGTTGACACCATAAGGAGAAATCTCTACTCATTTTTTACTGAAACAGGATTGGGCACCCACACTTTAAAAAAAAAACAGTAATGCAAACAAAAGACAGGGAAACTGCATGCTCTAGTATTTAATTTAATATGTGACCTGGCCCCAAGGTTTCAAAATAGAAGTGGGTTAGCTAAGTTGTGATAGATCTCGTTTACCTTGTTGAAGCGGTCATGGGGCACATACTGGAGGACAATGGGCTCCATAGTGAGAACATTCGCAAACTGCACCTCAGGGATATACAGAGCACAGACAACATGGGCCCAGCCTGGATGCCGGAAGGACAAAAATGATATGGAGAAAATAAAGAACATATCAGAAAAAGACATAAATCAAACCATAGTTGGTTTCTGTGGGGGATAAAGCTTTTATGGTCTGATTTTAACTGGTAATAAAACTACATTTTTCAGACCATAAGCAAGGCCTTTAATGAACCATTGTTCCTCCAAACATAGCCAATTATCTCTACAGAGAGAACACAAGACTGGGGGAAAGACTTCTAGGTGTTCTCCTATATGCTAATCATTGGTGCACAGGATATTTTCTTTCTAACAGAAAAAGATATAGCTGAAATCAAATTTAAAATATATAATCCTATCAAGGAAGAAGATTGTGGTTTTGAATTTGACCATCACTTGTCTGCACTTGGAGACTCAACAAATAAACAGATAACCTGATTGTAGTATTTTCTTCAACTTTGTGAGAAGTACTTTATTTCTATTCAAATATGCATTCATAGCTGTAGATTAACATTGTAATTCTATGCTGTTCTAGATGCCTGAACTATAGTTCCAGCAACAAGCAATTGACTTGATGATATAAAAACTTGAATGCAAGAATTTTTTGGTAATATACAAGATTTATTGTCACAGTGAAAATGACATCTTTGTTGAGTCCTCTCAAATATTCCAGAGTAGACATAATTTTTCACAGTTCTAAGGGAGACTTGATTAATCTAAACACTTCCTGAAAAAATGGCATCGGGTGAACCAAAAATATACTCATTATTATTTGTAATGGTGATCAAGTGAGACATAACTCCTTATGTTCTGGGGATGGAATCAGGAAGTGTCAGTACTGTCATTTCATAATAATGGAGTTGGCAAGCATTTGGAATAATTGCTGCAGCAAACATAAAACCTTTGTTACAGGCACTGTATTGTCTGCCAATAGGCTTCCAGGTACAAATTCAAACTGCTGGTTTTGACCAAAAATAATTTGATTCTCAGGTACCTGCAGGATAGTTGGCTTCAAGACTGTATCTGTCTTAATATTGTATCCTTTTCTCTTGGGAAATTTTGGAAAGAGTGAGAAATGTTTTTCAGGAACTGCATTCACCTTTTGGAAAATCTTTGCCTTAGAGAGCTGGACAGTAACTTTGCCTATGAGTTTCAGAAATCTAAAAAGTGAAACTATTCTGAAAAGTACCAGATGATTGAAATCCAATCATGATATGTCTCTTAATACTGATCTTAATAGTTCTGCTGAATTTTAATTCTTTGGCTTATTCTTTTTTTGTGTCTATTTTTACTTATAGTAATCAAATTTATATGACTGTCCATCTCACAGACAAAAGACCCTTACCACAATGCTACCATTTTGACCTTGATTTTAAGTCCACATGCCATTGTGCTCATGATATGTGGCAGAAGGAAAAGATGTAAAAAGGGGCTCAAAAGCAAATATTCCTTGTTTAGACTGAGAAATGGTATCTGGACTGCCTTGGTATCTTCAAAAGTAAACTCACCTCCACTATCAGTCCGTTTCAGTGCTCCATCTTTATGAGGACATAGCTCACATCTCTGTACATTAAAACAAAAAACAAAAAGACCCAAGGTTAGGAGTGATACAGTACTTTCAGGATTCCAGAAAGTTACAGTTCTCATTATTCTTAATCAGATAGAAGAATATCCAAAATTCTTCTTTGGGACAGCTCTTAGTTCTATAAAACTAGATTAAAGTATATTTTAAATCACACATTTTAGAGAAAATTTGCTGGAAATTTACATTTAAATGTATTATAAAAACTAGAGACCAACTTAGAAATCAAACAGATTTTAAAATAAAGAAATATGAATAAGATAGTGCTTGGAAAAAATATTATTTTCAGCACTGTAACAGGTTGATCTTCAAATAGGAAAGTTATGGATATTTTTTTTGCTTTTAGCCATACTCTACTCCTTAACTCACAATGTGGCCCTAAAAACATCAAGCAAACTATCTAAACCCAAGCATCTTCTTATTTTGCTAATTCTGCAATATTTTAGTTTGACTCATTTAACACAAGTATTAATTGAGCAAGGATCAATGTAAGGCAAATAAATTTACTACCCAAATTATTGTTCCAGAGTTTCTGTTATCTTAGCCACAACAGAGAGTTCTCAGATTTCGGATATATGGATTCCTTACCCCAAAAGGAAAAAGGCTATAGGAAAAGTGTCTGGTTTAGATGGATATCACAAGCCTGTATACACATTGGAGGAAGAGCCAAGCAACCAATGAGAAGTAGATTTTTGGGGGTAGAATGATTTTTGAGGAATTGGAAAGTTAGGCCTGTTTGTCACAAGGATGTGCATGTCTCTTTGAGAGACAAATGAAAAAAAAAAAGAGGAACAAGAGTCAGGTTATGGCAGTTGGCCTCACATCAAGAAATTTGCAACTGAAAAGACCCTTCCATCCTCTTTGGTTCAAAACCTCTCTGCTCCAGATTATTAGGAAAAAACCCGTAAACATGAAACACTCTGCCAGACAGCCAGACAACTCACTTATCTATTCCTTACTTAAACAAGACTATAAAAACTACTCCTCACCTTTCCCAGAAGTGCCCTGGGGTTAATTCAGCTCCCAAGGACAGAAGACAATTATTTTACAAAGCAAACTGAGCTTACTTTATCTAATGGAGCCAAATTCTTTGGGAAGACAATGAAGAATTGTTCCTACAATTCCTAAAAAGAGCAGCATCTTGTTAGTACCACTTAATAATGCCTTGGTAAGACCATACTTGAAATATTGTATCCAGTTTTGGTCGCCACAATATAAAAAAAAAACATTGAGGCTCTAAAAAGAGTGCAGAGAAAACAACAAAGATGATTAGGGGACTGGAGGCTAACACATACGAAGAACAGTTGCAGGAATTGGATATGTCTAGTCTAATAAAAAAGAACTAGGAGTGACATGATAGCACTACTGTATTCCAATATATGAGGGGTTGCCAAAAAGAAGAGTGGGGTCAACTTATTATCCAAAGCACCTAAAGGCAAAACAAGAAGTGATGGATAGAAACCTATCAAGGAGAGAACCAACCTAGAACTAAGGAGAAATTTCCTGAGAGTTAGAACAATTAATTAGGGGAATGATTTGCCTCAAGAGGTTGTGAGTACTCCAATATTGTAAGTTTTTACAAAGAGACTGGACACCATTTATCTGAAATGGTAGGGTTTCCTTCTTGAATATGAGGTTGGTCTAGAAGATTTCCAAGATCCCTTTCAACTCTTATTCTGTTAATCTGTAATCTTGGATTTATTATATCTGGAAAGTACAATCTTTGACATTTGGGATCCAGCTATAGACATTCAGAAGTAAGCATCATTTCTCTAAGAATTTGTCCCCAGATTATTACTTCATACATGTTACTCTGCTTTAGCCAGCAAAACAGAAGCTGAGGGGTGATTCTTCCAGCAAAAATATATTTGAACTTAATTCAAGGTTCTCTGTGGCTAATAAACAGTTGGTATTGCCTGAGCATGTAGGACACAAATTGACTGTGCTGATTTGAAAAATGAATATGGGTGTTGCTTCAATGGGAATGAGCAAAAATGGATTAAAGTTAACTCAGGCAGTGCTGATGCACTCTACCCTCTTTTCCTGCTCTTTCTTTGAAAAAAACCCCCGCAAAAAATACCCAAAAACATTTCTGAAAACAGAGATAAAGAACCATTTCAAAGGGTATTTTCTAAGTAAAATTTGTTTAATGCAGAAAGCACAAAATGAATGAAGGAAGCAGAAAATGAATTAAGACAAATCCCTATATTATTTTTACACAATACTGGGGACATACATACACACACACACACACACACACACACACAGACACCCAAACCATATTGATTTATAGTATAGGTAATCCTTATTTAGTGACTCCCTCATTTAAGCAACAATTTACAAGAGCACACAATAGATACAATCTCAAGGTAAACCCCACCAAACTTGATTGCTGGAAATACGACTTCAGCAACAGAGTAGTCAATGTCTGGAATACTCTACCTGACTCTATGGTTTCTTCCCCAAACCCCAAAAACTTTAACCTTAGACTATCTACTATAGACCTCACCCCTTTCCTAAGAGGTCTGTAGGGGGCGTGCATAAGCACACCAACGTGCCTACCATCCCTGTCCTATTGTTTCTTATTATTTTTCTTGTATGTATCCATTTCATGTATTCATAACTATATTTATACTTATATCTATTATCTTGTAAGCATTGACAAATCAAATAAATAAAAATAAATAAAATAAAACTTTGCAACCAATCCTCACATTTGCGACCTTCACAGATGTGTAAAGCAGAAGGTGAGATAAAATCATAAGCATAATCAGTTTCACTTAGTGACTGAGTTGCTGATCCAATTGTGATCAGTAAACAAGGATCGCCTGTGCTTGTTTTATATAGAATTTGATAACCAGAAGTAACTGTTGCAACCCTATGTTGTAATAAGGGTTTTTCAATACTACAACACTAGGATTCTGCAAGAACTTGATGAAATTTCATGAGAGGTTAAGGGCAAATAAATAAAACTTGTCAAACACGGCTAATTTTCTATCAGTAAAGTTCTACTCTTTATTAGGGGTTCCAGGATTTATTTTTAATTAATGTTTCATTGCTGAAGAAAAAACCTCAGCCTTAATGCACTACATTTATTTTGAAATTGTATTCCTATTATGTAACGAACAGTAAAATGCCTTGTTTTATTTGGTTAATTGACTATTTTTGTAAAATAAAATTTATAAGTTGTTCCATGGGTTTGTTTTGTAATACCTTTGATAAAGGATTTTATCTAAAACAACCTAACTTGTAATATATCACACATTTTCACTAGCACTTAGAGTATTTTCTTTTTCTTTGAAGTTTGCAATTGTGCAAACATTCAGCTTATTTCATGGAATTTTATTTGTGAGCATATCTGGAGGAGGGGGCAAAATCCAAAGAATGCCAGTTTCCATTTGAAACCTTGTAGTGGTTGACTTTTTTCTTTTTCACTTCTTTGTACCAAATAAGCTCTGTTAATTGAGGAAAGATAAAATAACTGCATAGTTCATGTTATCTCCCTTAGTTATGAGCTATTTTTTGAAACAGCTTAAGGTTAACATTTGAGTTTGGTAAAAGACAGAAAAGCTGCATTTAAATAATTTATAAATGATTTTTATACCAATTATTATAAATAAACAAAAACAGCAAAGTCCACATTCTGGATAGCGAGCACCATAGGTTTAAAAGAGTGTAAAAGAGGCCATTTATGTATTGAGCAGCACTCTCTCAAAAGAAGGGAAGAGATAAGACACTACCTATCTCCTGTCTACAACTCAGTCCTTTCAGCATTTTGAAGAAGATTTCACCCCCATTTACACAGGTAACAATACAGGTGATCCTTAGGGCACAAATAAAACCCAAGGGTCCCCAAAAATTCTCAGGGAAAATGCTAAGGACCAGATGAATGCAAAGAAATATGATCCTACCAACCCCCTCTCCCCATCCTGTCAGAATTAATCCCACCCAAATCAGTGAAGCTTCTTGGATGAGAAATGAAACTATTTCACTTCCTCAAGGGAAAAAACAGTCCAGTTGTCTTTTGAAAAAGCACATTTGATACAACTGTGACCTGGATATGATTCTAATCTAAAGGAAATGAAAGTATTTCAACATAATTAAAAATTCCACACTCAGATCAGGACATAATCTGATGGATTTCTCTTCTGTTACTTCAAAAAAGGCTGAGAGGCCACATCAAAAACATTAATTTCTGCTCAAGAAAGTGTACAGGATTTTTACCTTTCAAGTTTTGTCATAACTTACATAAAGTAGCAAGCTGAATGCCTATCACCTGAGCCAATAATTATGAATTATTTTGCCATAGATGTCTATGTATTCTTCATACTTAAATAGTTTGGTTCCCAAAGAAATCTGACAGATGTTTTCACGTCTGATTGCCTTTTATTATGCATTATTGTTGGCTTACTTTAGTTCTGCATAGAAACCTTATTGCCACAATTCAATAAGTGGATTTAATAGAGGCTGTTGAACTAGTTATTGCTTCTTTGCTTTCTTTACTGGAGCAGCAAAACTGGTTTTACAGTTGGCACTTAGAATATTACCAGTAGTGGTGTCTACCTTGTTACTATCTCATTGTACTTAGGAGGTTGCAATTTGAGTGTTCAAGTAGAAAATTTAGTATAAACATTACCTCCCCCCACCCTTAGTATTATTTCTCCAGGACCATTAATACTGCCTTTTGTGGTTTCCTATTTTTGCCTTTGAGTAGATACTTGCATTTTTAATTGGCAAGTTTAAAGTTTGTTTTAATTCTAATTAATATTTATTTTCTCTTTATTTTTAGGACGAATTTCCTTTGTCCTCAATCAAACAGGGAGAATGATATATCTTAAAAGGTTATTACTCCAGAACATAGGCTTAAGATACAAAAGGATCTTGACAGATTTGAAAACATTGAGCGCTATCTAACAAAATGAAATTCAATGGTGAAAAAAGTAAGATTCTACATTTAGGCAAGAAAAACAAAATGCACAGGTACAGTATATGTGATACTTTGCTCAATAGTAGTAAGTGTGAGAGGGATCTTGGGAGTCTTAGTGTACAATCATTTAAATATGAGCCAGCAGTGTGCTGCAGCTGCCAAAAAAGCCAACCCAGTTCTAGGCTGCCTAAACAGAGGGTTAGAATCAAGATAACATGAAGTGTTAATACCACTTATAATGCCTTGGTAAGGTCGTATTTGGAATACTGCATCCAGTTTTGGTCACCACAATGTATAAAAGTTGTTGAGACTCCAGAAAGAGTGCAGAGAAGAGCAACAAAGATGATTGTTGGGGACTGGAGGCTAAAACATAAAGAACGGTTGATGGAATTGGGTATGCCTACTTTGATGAAAAGAAGGACTTAGGGATGACATGATAGCACTGTTCCAATATCTCAGGAGCTGCCACAAAGAAGAGGGAGTCAAGCTATTCTCCAAAGCACCTGAGGGTAGGACAAGAAGCAATGGGTGGAAGCTAATCAAGGAGAGAAGCAACTTAGAACTAAGGAGAAATTTCCTGACGGTTAGAGCAAATAATAGTGAAACAACTTGCCTCCAGAAGTTGTAAATGCTCCAACATTGAGTTTTTAAGAAGAGATTGGATAACCAATTGTCTGAAATGGTATAGGGTTTCTGCATAATCAGGGGGTTGGACTAGAAGATCTCCAAGGTCCCTTCCATCTGTGTTATTCTATTCTACTGTAAATCAGACTCATCATGCAAGAGTATTCCTATACATATTATCTTTGACCTAAATATACCAGATTGATGAGATATTGACTCATTTTTTCTTTTTATTTAGTAATAGATAGATAGATAGATAGATAGATAGTTTCCTGATTGTAAAGGAGGAAGATAACAACTTATACCAAACATACAAACGTGGAGAATTTCTCAACATAACATGACCTCTTTTCATTATCTATGGTCTCTCCATTGCCCAAAATGGATCTACTCCAAGGCAACTTGTCATTTTTATAAAAGTCTTCCATTCTGAACATGCTCATTAGTTAGGTGAAATACTAGCCACAATAAACAAGAACCTAGGGAGCATAATTTTCCCCGCATCTATTTCTACTGGAATAGCCAGGGACATATTTAACTTATGAATCCACATAGAAAAGTCTTCCTCCACTGGGAAAATACGCAGTCATTCTTGTAGATATAATGCTAAGAGCATTTCATTTCAACCCTTACAAATGTAAGCAGCAACTACACTCATCAAACTAATATTAAACGCAATCTTCCTAAGGTTCAGAATTAGTTCCATTTTGAGTGCTGGTCTAGAGGCATTCCATTTTTTTCTACTTAAGACATATTTACTTCTATTATCTGTCTTAGCTAGGATTACCAGATACTTCATTCCTTTCTCCATTTATTGTTTCTTGCAATTATTTAATATTCCCAGGCAGAAAGCTAATGAATCAAAATAGCAACACGATATGAAGCCACAGCAACAAGCTCCTCTTCTATTTAGCTCACACAAAAAAAGCAGATGAGCATCCTACCTCCTCCTTGCTGCACGACTCCCTATATATTTCTTTATATCCTGAAGTTCTTGGCTTAACTAGTGCCCTCCTCTTATTCCTTTTCATGATAAAACCCACTTCCTCAGTTAGATGGCTCAACAATTTTGGCTAATCATGAAAATTGGGATTGGTTACTACGTGAATGGGAGATGATCAGGTTTACTAAACTGTAGAAAAGATTGGGAAGCTCTGAAATTATTCTGTTGAAGGTCAATTACTTCTTTACTATTGCCCCTCTATTCTAAATTATAGATATTGAGTTTGATTCAAAGGAAGTTTTACAAATGTAGCCCTCCCACAAAATAATCTGTCTTATGATCCATCCTCCCTTCCTCCCTCCTCTCTCCCTTCATTCCATTTTCTGGGTCATCCTGGTTAGGCAGAACGACCATATCTGACCCAGTGCTTCTCAACTATGGCAACTTTAAAATGTGTGATTTATGCCCAATATCGGAAGAATGAGACAAGCAGCTTTGAAGTCACTCCTAGTCCAGAAGCACACACACGCAGGTCCTGTGATCAAAGTTGTGCCCAAAATGTAATTTTTCTCTATTTCTATTGCAGCAATTCTGCATAAATTTGCCTTTAACATACAAATCAGGATATGCCAATGTTATAGAAACCTAAACCCTCTTTTGTTCTCTTTTTCTGAAGTTTCACATATTTTTTCCAAATGTGTAATAAGGATAATGTATGTAACTGCCCTATCTTTTTTTGCTTCTTTATAGAATTTGGTCTAAAGGCTGTCAAAATTGGCATTTTTCAAAATTCCGGGAACAGGAAACAACTCACTCCCTTCATAGTCTTTCTCTCTAAGCTAAGTGCCAAGAAGATTACGGTTTAGTATTGTAGTCAATAAAGGGATTGCATCTAACATAACTACACTTTTCCCATTTTGAGGCCAACACAACTTTTGGCCATTCTTGTCAAGAATCCATGACAATTTCATTATCTGCACAAAATCTATTCATGTTTTAAATCTGGGGAGGACATCATCAGAAGACTTCTGGCTAAGTATGAGATTTGCCCCCTCCCCCAAGCAAAATTGGAGTAGCCAACAAAAGACTAAAAAGGAATCATCTGAGGTTGCTATTTCAGAAGAAACAAGCTGTAGAAGAATTTCTTAGTTTAGCCAGTAGATGGCAATGGATTTTTTTGTGTCTTGGCCACTATATAGTCCAGAGTTTCCTGGGTCTTTTGCTCCTTGTTTAACAGAGTAAACCAATTCTTGTTTACCTTAGTGACTGGGTCTTTTAAAACTTCTATGGAAAATGTTGCTAATGTATCAATATAATATAACTAAAAGTGAGTCATCATGTCCTTTATGACTTTAAAATCAAATTCATTTGAAAAAAAAAACAAAGTTGCCTCTCATAGCTACAAGATCAGGGGCTGCCTGAAATGCTGGCAAATCTGGAATTGAAAAGATTCTTCAGAGTATGTGTGTTTCCTAAGAAAATTATTTCCTAAGTAAAAGCAACTGTTTCCCCCTTTAAACAAATCAAATTAGGTATGTGCATAAAACAGTGATACTGTTTTTACATTAGAAAGCGAATATGACAGAAATGTAGGGATATAGAACATGGATAGGAGATAGACATTTTTATGCCCTCTAAGTGATACATTTAGGATTAAACCTATCTGAGTGTAAAGTGAACTATCTAATAATACAGACATCAACTATTAAAAATGTTACAGAGGCTCCAAGTTCAGAAACCACCAATGCTCCAGATTCAGGGCGAAACAATTGTTGTAGGCCTCTGTTTCCATGTTCCATTTGTGTACCTTTCACATTTAAGTGGTTAACTAATATTCAGAACCATATACTAACTAGCATAGGATAAGCAAGTTTTATTCTGTTCTTCTGACATGTTTTCAATGTGTACTCACCACCCTGGCGGCTCTTTCTTGAGATTCACATTTTCGACAGAACCATGGTCCAGTGGGAACCTGAACAATTCCATAGCATGCTAAGAGAAAAAACAAGAAAATTGAGGAATGAAATTTGGGTTGCTATATATTTTTTTCTGGTATGCTTGGTAGTTTCCTATTTCAGTCATAAATCTAAGATGAAATACAATTCTGTATTATTCAGGCTCTTAGCAATTTGACTGGATTCTCAAAACATCAGTGTATACAATTTGTGATCCACCAAGCTGAATAGAGTCAACCAGCCATGTATGTACAGTATTGTACTGAGTAAGTTTCCTATTTTTGGGGACTCCTTAATAGCACAAAACAAAAGGTCATCAAGGAACTGGCAGGCCACAATTCATGCTGGTGGCTGCATTTAGCTTGCAGCATCATTAATAATATAAATCTGTCATACTGCAACCTCCTTTGAAAAAAACCCCAAATTTTATTTATCAGTAAGTTATCCAAATCTGTATATTGTTACTAAAATTTAGCAAAGCAGCTTAAGTATTACAGATTAGTCTACTAGAAATTTTCAACACCAAATCTTATAAGCTCATGGGTTTTGAAAATTGTAATCAAAAATATTTACAAGGTGCTGGATTTTTGAATGAAAAGTATTAAATCTGACAATGGGCTCAGGAAATCAATGAAGACCTGGTTTTCCCGCAGGTGTGAATAGCCTGAAAGTTAATGGGACAGGCATGGTGTATTTGATCTATGGATAGTATTGTCTTTTTTTACTTGAGTGATTTTTAATCATTTTGTTTTTCTTCTTGTTTCTGCCTAGAGTTTCTTTTGATATATGGGTAGTCATATAACTTTGTTTAATAAAAAATAATATTAATCATAATAACTATATACAACTTCTAGTTATAGAGGCAAAATAATTGCTGTAAATGAAAGCAGAGGAAAGCATGACAATGCCTTGTCAGCGAACTTCCCAAAAACATTTATTTGGTTAACCTTATATATAGAAGAATACTGCCAGAGATTATTTTGGGGTCAAATCCACAAGCATTTTCTATGTTTGGAATAGAAAAAAGAGTAGATAGCAATCTAATAAATCATATAGATGCTAATGTAACAAATGGGGTAATTTTTTTCTTTCTGTAGTCATCAAAAAATTAACATTAGTATATAGGTTATGTATCTCAAGGAAATTATGCAAGGGGTTCCAGAGAAGCCAGGCAAACAACTGTAGGAAACAGAAAATGAATAAAAGCATTAAAGCCTTGGCAAACAAGAGAGTCCTGCATCCCTCTTTAGCAAGGAGAAGGGAAAAAAGATCCCAATCTCATTGAACATGTTAATAATATTCCTTCCTGTTGAAAGAAACAGATGAAAGTGAGGAAAATCATGAACAGAGGAGAGGAAACAGAACAAAAGGTACTACACTAAAAAAAAAAAGTATTGATTGGTTGATGAAAATATGGTGCTGTTTTTCCCATGCAAAGAAAGAAACCAAAACAACTTACAAGATATAAAAGGCATAAAAAAATAATCATTTAAAAATGTCCTAGGGAACATAAATACATAAAGATCTGTACTGTAAAGTACTGTATCAATTAATAAACAGAATAAATCAAGAAAAGTAAAAATGCTTATTTAAAGAGACATCTTCACTTGAGACATAAAAGTAATTTTTTAAGAGTTTCTGAACTCCTAGCTTTTCCAGAAAATACTCTGCCAAAATTTGTGTTAAACTGTGAACAAAAAACAGAATTGATTTTTCATTGATTTTCTAGAGTACAGGAATCTAACCAAATCAAGATTTAAATAAATGAACAGGCTTAATAAACCTGAATCCCCTTAACACAAGGGTGTCAAACTGGATTTCTCTGAGAACCGAATCAGCATTGTAGTTCTCCTCCACAGGCTGGTCGGCGAGGGAAGGGGCGGGAAGACAGGAGAGATGCCTCTTGCAGCACCCTACCGGCTAAAATGGGATGCAGGGGGGCCGTTTGACCGGCAAAGAGTTGCAGAAGGCCATCCAGGCTAAAAACAGACTGTGTTGGGAACATGTGCGGCCCCCATGCCTAGTTTTGGCTGTCAGAGGCACCATGGGCAGGTTCTTTACTATTTAACCACCCCGCAGAGCACTGATGGGATTTAAAATTTTTTACTACCAGTTCTGTGGGCATGGCTTGGTCATGTGACTGGGTGGCGTGGCTTTTTTTTGCTTTTTGGCAGTCATTTTTCCACCCAATTTTTGGGCCTTCTGGGCCTCAGAGGAGTCTCGGGGGGGGGGGGGGTTGCTCCCATAAGGCTCTTCTAGGCTCAGGAAAAAAAAAAAAGAGCATGGGAGGGGCACGCAGCACCCCTCCACACTCCATTTTAGGAGCTTCCTGGCCTCAGAAGAGCCTCTGGGGGGGGGGCATTTTTGCTTCCATAAGGCTCCTCTGAGGCTCAGGAAGGCAAAAAATGGAGGGGGGGAATGAGCCATTTTTTGCCTTCCTGGGCGTTAGCAAGGGGAATCCTGGCACAGCTGATCGTATGTACAGCTGATTGTCGGGAGGGGGGGGAAAGGAAGAAATACCTTAAGTGAACATCAGGCGGGCAGGGTAAAGCAAGCATTGGGTGGGAGGGCGACCGGTCAGGGGCGTAGCCAGCCAGAACTTAATACTGGGTTGGCAGCCCACACCAAATCCTTGCTACCGGTTTGTGCGATGCAGTGCAAACCAGCTGAATACCACCACTGTCGCAGACCACATCCGGCCTGCAGGTTCTGAATTTGACACCCCTGCCTTAAGAAATACTTTCAAAGTGATGAAATCCCAATTGTATTTATTCAGGGACATCACTTTATCATTACAATGTTGTGATCTATGATCACCCAAAATAGGAATTGTTTCAACTAATTGAAAGGTTTCATCTCTAGATCCTTTAAGTTATTAGGGCAGATGCGCAATCTACAAGGTTCTACCATTCAGAAAAAAATTAATATATTTCTAAAATCACCTTTTCTGTCAAAAAAGACATACTGTACATCAGAGAAATCTACTGCTAAAAATGATCCAGATGCAGATCCAGATGCAGCGACCATTAAAGGCCCATTCAAATCAGTACAATTTAAATCAATCTACTTGAATCTTACTATTTTTAACAGATTATTTTAATTTGGATATAACAGTAAGGAAAATATGCAATTAATAAAATATTAAATATCAACATTACAATTTTCAAATTAGAGAAAGGAAGTCAGAATAGAATAGAATAAAGTAGAATTCTTTATTGTCCAAGTGTGATTGGACACACAAGGAATTTGTCTTTGATGCATATGATCTCAGTGTACTTAAAAAAATACATTCATCAAGTATCATAAGATACAACACTTAGTGATAGTCATAGGATACTAAATAAGCAATCAAATCATGTAGAAAACTAAATAAAATAATATAAATCATAAAGATACAAGTAACAATTTTATTTGTAAAATAATTTTAATGCTTCCATAGATTCCTCCAGGTTACTATTTAAAACTGTGCTTGTCCAAATAATTGAACTCTGTGGGATGTGACACTCTAAAATAGGAATTTTATGTATTTATTATACTTAATAAACTGTATATCAGCAGCAGTCAGCTGCATTCACTAGCAGGTAGCTTATTTTAACAACATCTGATGTAGTTATTTTTTGTTCTAAATACCCATAATAATTCTTCTATCAAAAATTATTTTTGGGATCTATGCCTTTGACAACTGACATACTTTGCACTACATATATTTATTTTATTGTATATAGGAATAACCTTGATGTACCTAAAACACGGCCTGAATTAAATTAGCAAACCTTGATATAAATCAAAGTAAAAGACCTTTCTTATTTCCCCCCCCCCTTTCTGAAGCAAAAATAGTACTCAGATTAAGCTAGAATATGTACATTTGTTTGGTTTGCTCTATTGCTAAAAGTGAGTCAGCAGCGTGATGTACGTGCAAACATAGCTAATGCAATTTCAGGCTACCTTAATGGAGTACAAGTTTTCAGAACGCCATAATGACAGTTTCACATTATTCTGCATTAGCCATACATTTCATCTACTGGGTCCAATTTGAGGCCTCAGACATTATAAAGGACATAGGTTGAACTGGATTCACCTATGTCCTTTATAATTTAAAGGAAGTATAATCATAATAGTGAACTATATGGTAAGGAACAAAAATTAAAGTATCTGGTTTCGTTTAATTTGGAGAAGAGACCTGGAAGACTGAAGAGAGGAATATCATGTCAGTCTTCAAATGTCTGATAGACAGCAAAATTTGTTCTCTACTACATCTGAAGAGATAAATTCAACAAATTTATGTTACAAGAAATATGAATTTTAGTTGATGGTAAAACAGTTTGATAAAATAAGCTTAGAATGGTTGATGGATTCTCCCTTGTTAGATGTCTTTGAAAAATCATACCCTAAGAATATTCTAGCTCTGAATTCCCTGCAACCACCCTGGAGTTCTTTTTGTTGTGTTACACAACAAAATCTATGATTTTAAGTTAATGCATCATGTCAAATAGAGTCACAGGAGGGAAAAAGCAGTGGTATATAGCAACAGCAATAGCACTTAGACTTATATACCGCTTTATAGTGCTTTACAGCTCTCTCTAAGTGGTTTAGAGTCAGCATATTGTCCCCAACAATCTGGGTCCTCATATACTCTGTCTTACTAGTTATCCATTGAGACTTCTGATGCGCATAGAAATAATTCCCTTGCGTCTATATGTTTTGGTTGCTACGAAGGGAACTGGGATCTAATTATTCACATATAGTTCAAGTAACCTGTACTGGAGCTACAGAACAGCTTTTCAAATCTACGTTGAACTTTCTTTAAATATATACAATATTGGACCTCAACTCTTTTGATGTGATTCAAAATGGTTCCAAAGGCAAGACATTCTTTTGAAATACTGATTTAATTAGAAATACATGAATCTCCACTCCTACTCCATGTTTGCAAACCAGGAAGGTTAATATTTGGTCAGGCAACATTTGAAGCTTCACTGAGTTCTTTTCAACAATTTAGACGTGTGAGAAATACTATGTTGTTTCTTATCGAAAGTTGTACAGCAGATCTATTTCTGTTACATTTAAGACATGTCACACTAGTAGCATCCAGAGGCCAGTTGAAAATGCCAGAAATTCTAAAAGATAACAAAAGTTGGTCAATTGCCAAGGTTCTAAATCCAGCAAGAGCCCACAAATTTAACAATGCAATCATCTCTGCTTTGTACAGAAAAAAAATAGTGGAATATCACATCATTCTCACTTTAGGGATAGACACTAGAATCTATGATTGCAACTACAAAATCCTGGAGCCAAAGCTTTAATTAATACAGAAACATTCACAAAAGATGTGCTTTGCAGGAGCTTACTAGATCAAATGAATCTGCAAGAAATGGATACACATGACAGAAATTTAAGGAAATGAAATTGGTATCATGAACTATTTAGATCAGTTTTCAAAGTTGAGCACTTGGCTGTGCCCATTATATTCTAGCCACAATTATTCAACTGAGTCAGATTCATGGCTTTGCTCATTGACATCTAATGCTCTGACTGCAATACCCTAGTCTTGTCTCTGTTAGTACAGATGGAGTTAGAACATCCAAAGGCAGCTGCTTTTTTATTTTATTCTAATTTCATTTTTGTTTTGCATTATATTATGTTTTTAATTGTTTGCTGTTCAAAGTTGTTTATGCAAGATGAACAGTCCTAAAATTGGAATGATGTAAGTAAATATATAATCCAAGAAGTGGCTATAATCAGGCAAAACCATGCTCCTTTTCATATGCACAAGGGTGGATTTTGGTCATGTGGTCACAGGCACAATCTTCCTTTTTTTTAATGCACACACCTCTACCCTCCATTACCATGCTGAAGGCCTTAGATGAAATCAACTGCTAAGATGACACAGAAAACTCTTGTGAATTTTGAGAACCTCGGGCAGTCCTTTTCAGCTACACTGTCATATAGAAACTTTCTTCCCTATAAGAATAGTCCATATGGTCTGGATTTCATCTTTGTTTTTCTTTTTTCCCTTCAATGATATTTAGTGTCTCTATTTTGTACTGCAAAAGTGTGTTGCAAAGTCTTCAGGAACTGTATTAATGAGAACCAGAATAAAACTATATTAAATAAAGAAATGTTATGCATACTCTGATTGAAAAGAAACTTCTATCAAAATTCAAGAGGACTCAGAAATAAATGTGTACAGGGAATCCAACTATTTGTTTAGTGACTATGCAAAATGACAATGGCAGTGAAAAAAAAGTGACTTACAAGCTGTTTTCGCACTTACAACCAATACAGCATCCTCATGGAACCATGAACAAAATTTTGGTGCTTGGTAAATGGCATGTATTTACAAACGTTGCAGGATCCTCTGTGTGTGTGTGTGTTTGTCATGCAATCCCCATTTGTAATCTCCCTAGCTGACAATTGGCAAGTAAAGTCAATGGGAGAAGCTGGTTTTGCTTAATGATGGCTGATTAATTTAACAACTGCAGTGATTCACTTAACCATGGGGAAAAGGTTGTAAAATTAGGCATGACTCACTCAGCAACCACTTTAGTTACCACATATAGTCCCAATTATAGTTATAAGTTGAGGACTACCTATATAGGATTGCAGTCCAAGTGGTTTCCATGACAAACCATCATAGAATTATATATAAACTGCTTCAAACCTGGACAAAAAAAAAATCACTAAGAAGTATAACAGATTGAACACGCACACACAAACGTACTCACCTATAGTCGAAATAGTTAAGAGCATGGGCATTATATGTGTATTTGTGTATGTGAATACAGAGATGAAACTATCATAATTTAGAGCCATTTTGCTCAGGTAATTACAGGTAAAGATGAACCTCCCACCATGGCAGTGAAGAGATTTTTACTTTTCAGTAGCAGAAAAACAGCTGGTATGAGTCATCTTGATAAATCCATTCTAACTTGCTGTGGTTAAGTGAAAAACAGTATTTTCTAAAATCATGTCTCTTACATTCTCTCTGAAATCATACTGAGAAAAATATTCCAAGCCAATAGTTGTAACTTTTCTATTTTCATAATAATGATTATTGTTCAAGATCCACATCCATCATTACTACACATTGCACCATGCTGCATTTTGTTGTAGCCTAGCTTGTCCTTGCAGATTTGTCTTGTGTTAATTTAAGAAGAGGGGGGCGGGTGTGGCGGGTGTGGCTTTTCAAAAAATATACTGGAAAAATACAAATATCATATAATCTATTAACAAATAGATACAATATGGAGAATGGCATTGGCAAGTCTATGTTAAGTGTGGTTTAATGTAAAAATTCTAAATTTGGACTGCAAAAACATGGATAGCTATTAAATAGTCCAAGATCAAAGATCTAGAATTGTATATATATATATATATATATATTAAATATATATATATGTGTGTAAGGTTTTTAAGCTGATATATACATACACACACACACACACACACACACACACACATACATATGGAATATATGTATATATAGAAAAATTTGGATAACCATTAGATGATAGTAATGCTTGGAGCTGTCCATCTGGATTTATGGATACCAGTAGAACCCGCTCCACTAGTGATTTGCAAGGTTATTAAAATATTTTTTTTAAAAAAGCAAATGAAACAAATGAAACAATGTAAGATTATGACAAAATTAAGAATAGATTATTCCATCAAACAAATGTGAGCTCATTTCTTATGCTCAATACTATTTCATGGGCTGAATATGTGCATCGAGTAATCTTTTTTAATGTTCATTTGTATGTGCTTCAATATTTTGCATCCAAATAAATAAAAGGAGAAACAACAGCTTCTCCGTCTAACTTTATGCGCAAATGTTGACATATCTATGCACTAACTAAGGTAGTTGTTTGCAAATTAGTATCCTCTCCAGATATATAGATCTACATCTATTTTCTATTTTGCCCAGGTTGTGCATGCAGAGAAGTTGAACGTAAGTATAATTGCAGAGGAAAAAGAAGAAAGGGCACTAGACTGAAAAGATCAACAAATCAACAAAATATACAAATACCAGTGATGTATTTAATTAATAATTTTAAAAACCATCCTGATAGGGCAGAATGAAAAATACAGAGATCCTGATTGTTATATTGTGACTTTTCCTATGATGCCTCATTTCTAGAGTGATATTCTCATCTTTTCAACCTTGTTTCCAAGGCAAGCTCAGAGTTTACGGATTCACTCTTATTAATCAATACTATTATCTGAGTTCTGAGATCTACGTCATAGTGAAAATAAGTGGTTCATGGGAATAACCATGGTTGCCAGACTCATTACTACAGTACTGTACTAGAAGACAGATCTCTGCTACTAATCAGGAGACTAAAGTTCTCCTTTCCATGTCTGAAAATCCTGGCTATTTTATTAGTTTGGGTAATTGCCCAGGTCTGGATTCCCAACTTTGCTTAACTATATTTTAAAATGTGCTACTTAAACTGACATCCAGTAGGATCTGTTATTAATAATCTCTTCTTCAAATTTCATGTTCCCTTCTTACTTCCTTTCTCCACCCCTCCCTCCCTTTGTTTTTACTGTTTGCATTTACTGTTGCTTTACCATAAAAGGAAAAACTAGTTAAAAAAAAACCCCTATAAATATGCCCATAAGGATATGAACATATAAATAATCCCAGCATCCTACATGAAAAACATAAGGATCTCAAAGGAGGATAACAGTTTTAATCTACAAGGAACAAATATCAAAAAGATGGGATCCTAAAAAGTTGCTCTGCAACCACATGCATCCGTTTTCTTAAAAAGAAGCCCCTCCATATATTTGGATTATAACTTCTAGAAACTTGAGCCTCAGCCAGTTTAACATATCTGAGGCCATCATTTATCTGTAAATATGTTCATTGAAAAAGGTGAAACTTAACTTCTGAATGGGCATTTATAGGATTGACCTGTTCGTATGATTTTAATCTCAACCTTTGTTCTTTTTGAAGAAAGTTGATAGGGATATTCATATTTCTTCCTTCTTTATATTTTCTATTCACAATATCACATGAAGTTAGGTTAAGAAAAAGAATTTCACTCAATGAAATTTCATGGACAAATCCTTTTCTTAGACTACATTGGCTCATTACACAAGAGCATAGAAGTAATAGAGGAGTCTATGTGGGAGTTGAGCTACCAACTGGCACAGTGTTTGCTCACTTGTGAGGGATTGCAGGGATCAGTTTTCTCCCAGTTATTTAATATCTACATGAAGCCACTGGGGGAGGCCAGCTGGTGTTTTGGGCATAATATCTAGCTTTATATTGCAACCTCATGTCACCCTGAAGATACTGTCAAAGGTTTGTCCAGGTCCCTGGAGACTAAATGGGCTTAGATGGGAAAGAATAGACTAAAATATAAGTCCAGTAACACTGTATTTTCAGATTCTCCCTATGGCCTCAATGGTAATTCTAGACAGAGCTGCAGTATCTCTACAGGAGCAGATCTCTCTGGACTTAAGGTTTCTGCTCTATCAGCAAATGAAAGGCATCTGCCCAGCAACAGCGATGCCCTAGTTGTGATCTTATCCAGGATATGAGAACCTTGCTTCATTGGCATGTCTCCATCACCATTTTTTTAGACTATTGTAACATGTGCTCTACAGAGTTGCACTAAGGATGATGAAAAATTGGTGGAAAATGCAATGAATCAGATCATCACTAGGAATAGCTGGTAGGATCATATTGCATCTATATTGCAGGCCTTGTACTGGCTCCCTTTTAGCTCCTGGATGTAGTGCCAATTTTAACATATAAAGCCCTTCAAGGCTCAGCCCCAAATTACTTATAGGACCACAAAGTCTCCACAGACCTGCTTGACTGATTTGATTATGTGGGAGATGCAGCTGATTATTCTCCATTTTGGGAAGATCAAGGTGGTTGAAACCCCAAAGTATTGTTTTTCTACTCTTCCTCTGGAATAGTCTTCCACTGAAGGTTTGTTTAATTGTGATGCTGTTTACCTTCCAGAAGGTGTTGAAGATGAAACTTTTCTGGAGGATGTTTAAATTATGTTGCCACTTAATTGTTGCTAGCAAGGTTAGATATTTGAGGTATTTTATCATTACACATCTTTTGATTCACTGTAAGCTGCTGAAAGCGGGTCTTTTCAGTTGTAGAAGGATAGAAATGCGATAAACGAACTAGAAGTCCCTTTGCCTAGCTTGGCAGCTCAATTAAATCAAACTTTAGGATCATGTATTTATTTACATACGATTTTGTATCTAGCATATTTCTTGAGAAGGAAATTAAAAAGAAATTATTAAGAACAGTTTTTATTATAATGAATGATAGCTTCTGTATAAACCTGAGTTTTCTTTCTCTTTCTTTGCACACTGAAATGGAACAGTTCGAGCTTTCATTAATTAGGCACTAGTTAAAAGATAGATAATTAATAAACACAGTTTGTTGATTTTTACATCTACTTCTTAGTTGTTGTTTGATGAAGGAATGGATTGAGGATGAAAATCTATCGAACCATTCAGGTGGAAATGCCTCATCAATTTTCCTTCTTTGGAATCATATTGGGGCACAGACTTATTTTTAAAACTCCACTAGACAATGCACACTTGATCAATATGATTTTCTTCAGTCTTAGGTAACTTTCTGGACTAGTGGATGTGTGGTTTTGAGAGTAAGTTATTAATGTTGTGATAAAATGGGAAAGGGATTTGTTTGTTTATCAAACAGCTGCAAGAGCATAGCAAGTTACAGTACAAGCTGTACTAATTTACCAGAAGATAAACTGATGGTGCTGCTCCTCAGTACTCTTTTAATTTTTCCTGATGTTTTCTAGCACCCAAATTATCTTGATCTTTTCTGACAGGCAATTGTTTACAATTTCAAATAAAATGCTGAATTTTATCCTATCATTTTGGTTTTCTAGAGAGGCAAATAAATAAATACATAATTTGAGGTTGGAGTTTAACTTTTCTGCATCTCAGTTTTCCAATTTTTTTTTAATTAAAAAGCAGGCAGAACAGGGAACCTACAGGATATCAAGCACAATACCCAGAGAGATACTTGCAGCCCATGATTGTAAGAATGCATCATCCGGTCTACTACTTGTATCTTTGATGTCATCATTTATTATGTTTATTTTATTTATTCTACAAGCACATGACATTTTATAAAACAATTTAAAAAATGCTTCCTTAACATTAAAAAAACATTTTCTGTAAGTATAATTGAATTTTTAAAAAAACCCATAACTAACCAAAGTTTTAACAACACAAAGGTAAATTATAGTAATTGTGATAATGAAAAATAAAAAATTCTGTTTCATGGCTTCCAGAATACTAAAAGGCATGGAGTAAAAGTTAAAAAGAAATGGGAGGTGAGTATTTCATAAAGCTGGGGCAGTGACTGAAAAATAGTACCTCTAACCTTAATTGTCTATATTTTGTTAAAATGGGATGTTTTTATCCCTTTTTAAAATTTATGTATTTTTGGTAAATTCATGGCAATAATGACCCAAAATCTCTCGCTGTGTAATCTAGGAAAAGCATACTGGATAACTGATATAGACAGAAGAAGTTGATTCTGTGAGTTTATCTAGACGCCAAACCATACAGGCCTTTCGAGTTCAAAAGCGATAGTTTGAACAGTAACTGGAAACCTTTTGGCACCTAAGGGCACCTAACAGGTGAGTAACACCTGCCAACAACCAGGTTACTGCTCTCAGAACATTAAAATATTCAGGGGTCCTTAGTGCTCTTTGAAAATTTCAGTCAGATCATTCTTTTAAAAAATGGCACACATTAAAAAATAAGGCAGCAGTAGGAGCAGCAGCAGCAGCAAAAAAAAAAAACAATTTGTGAAAAGTGAGGCCAGGAATTTTAACTGGGTGATCATGTGTCTTATTTTGTAAAGAACAATCCTTTGTACACTTCCAGTTTAATAAGCCAGAATCTAAAAAGATAAAGAAAGTAGCAAAAAATGGAAGATACCCATCCATAAGCATCTTGCCTAGAGAGTGAACAGATGCGCAGAACTCTGACTCTTCCTTATTATTATGAAATGTTTTTAATTTATAGAATTATTTTTAAATTAATTAGCATCTGGGAAAAGTTGGGTTAACTGCCAACAGGGAAGGAAGGAAGGAAGGAAGGAAGGAAGGAAGGAAGGAAGGAAGGAAGGAAGGAAGGAAGGAAGGAAGGAAGGAAGGAAGGAAGGAAGGAAGGAAGGAAGGAAGGGTTTTAGTTCCATCAAAAGTTATATAGCCTGGCTACAAAATCTGTTTCCTAAATCAATAGACAGTCATGTAGCCATCAGTTATCACAATTCAAAGGTTATGTCTTTTTACACAGCTTTATTTGCTTATGCAAAGATGTTTGTAGTGCAGATAAGGTAATTACCAGTATGATGATTTTATACCTTCATATAAGTTTTAAGATGACTGTCCTATCTGACCAAACTGAGTTTTGTATGTCTGAGATAAAAAAAAAACGTTTCCTGCAAAACCAGCACAGTAATGGATTTTGCCACCCAGTCATATGTTAAGGCAGGCTAGCTATATTAGTTTAATAAATAGATATGGTGGTTGCAGTAACAAAATGTGCATTCCCATCCTAATACATTACCTTGATATAAGTCAAATAAAAATCATGGGCTTTTACATTGCATTGCCAATATTTCAAAGTTCTATGGCCAAAGGGGAAATCTAAAATGTTACCCCTTTAGGAGGCTAGTCAACATTTTTACACACTGTTAATCACTATAAATGTATTTATAATTTAACTTTACATCTAGCTGCAACAGCTCTCCCTAACAGTCAGCTAACCAGCCACATGGGGGTAGGTCTTGTCAAAAGGTCAAATTAGTGGTTCTAGCAGTGTGATAAATATTATATTCTTTTTGTAGGTGTATTTTTATTGAAGAACATAAAAAGAAACAGGACTGTTGCAACCACCAACTTTTTTTTACCTTCCCTATAGATGCTGTTTCATCTGGCACATTTCTTTTTTGCAAATTTGCTTGTATGCCTAATTATTTGTATGTGTTAGCTATTTAAGAGCTAGCATCAAAGCTACTAAAATAGACTTGATTTTAAATAAGGATTCATTTCAAATTTTACTGTAGAAACAACTAGATAAAATGATCAGCTGTAACCTAAGTTAAATCTTATGCTATGAAATATATAATATGTAATATGAATAAAGTGTAATTCATTGTATATCTAGATCACTATATCCGAAACTTTCTGCTGTTCAGAACTACTAGATAAATATTTGGAAAATGCAGGAAACGCCAAATTAAACACACACCCCTACATTTTTGTCTTTAAAAGCTCAGGAGTTCACATTTTTTTAGCAAGTAATGTAGAGATTATAGTTGCATTTGTGTATTCCAGCCCCTGCATTTTAAGAGGATTTTAAACTAAATGTTGTGCTAAACAGTAATTCATAATTAAACATTAATATCCCAGGCCATTGTAGTAATTCATGCTTACTGGTCAACAATGTTCTTCAATAGAAATTTATTGATCACTATAGTACTAAGATCTTTACTAAAATCCTATGTTTTGATATTAACTATTTTGGTTTCTAGCTCATTCTTTTTGTTATTTGCGTGATGAGACTTAAAGTCTCTTACTATATTCAATTCCTGTTCACTATTGTCAGTTTTTTTAATTGAAGTACTCACTACCTATGTATTATCCACACATGCACTTGCATAAACAAGTTTTTGACCAGTGATCCATTTTTGGAAATCAGCTGATGGTCAGAATGCAGAAGTGCAGAACTTAGGTTCTTAGCAAGTTCTGAATATTTTAGTGGTAGCAAATATAGTTAAGATTGTGGTGGATCACTTGGTGAACCTCCACTGATCACTGGTATTCCACAAACCATTCATTAAGTTAGATAATAGTTGACATGCCCACTGAAATCAAGCTTGACTCTAGGTAATTATATGCATATGTAAATACTATATGTAAATATGCATATATGCAATATATAAATACTGTGATCTTTGCATAATATATGTTGACATTATGTTTTTCTGGGATTCCACCCCCCACCCAATCCCAATCTTCCAGTTGTCCTGGGATGTTCTGGTGGTCTCCCATCTAGGTTCATTCCAGATCCAGCAACACTTAAATTTATCTAGACCACCAAAATTGATTAGATACTGCCATATCTTGTGACAGCTGTTTCCCTTTTTAAAAGATGTCAGTTATAAAACCAGATCATATAAATTTATTATATTGTAAGATTTATAGGAGAGAAAAAAAGAAATGAACTCTGTTTGCGCATCTCCTCCAACTTCCATCAAACTTTAAAAGTCTATCTAAACAAATATGTTCTGCCAAGTGAAGACAGCATTTGTGGACTGGGAGAATATTCACAAAAGTTAAATTTCAGCTATCACAGATGAAGTTTAGACACTAGAGAAGAAGGCAGCCCCCATTATTCTCCTATGTAAATGAATGTTCCAGAACAGTGGGTTTGCCACAAACTGAAGTCCAGTACATGACCAAATGAAGATTTCTCCTTTTAAAATAACTATTCACCACAGCAAAAAATTCTAAACTATGCTCATTCCCCTTTCAGCAGTTTAGCTCAGATGTGAGGCTATAGCAATAAACTTAGATCTGAGGCAGGGTGTAACTGAGGTATTTCCACCTCAGTCTGATATGTCCAGGATTAATGATCTACTACAGGTAACTAGAAAGTGGTAATAAGAGAATGTTCTCTCTCTCTCTCTCTCTCTCTCTCTCTCTCTCTCTGTCACACACAGAGACATAGATACAGACACACACATTTCAGCTTTCTTTACACCAGGTGGCTCTGCAAAGAAGTATATTCCCAGGTTGGTCCTTGGGACCTTCTGTTTTGCTTCACTTGCAATTGCAGGCCAAAAAGTCCCCGGTCCCCCACCCCAAACATTAAAATAAACAATAAAAAATCCCCAATGTTACAGGGCAGCTAATAATAGAAGCTCAGCTAATCCGGAAGGAAGCTGAGGGAGACAGTCAGAGGTCACTGCCATTCTGAATCTACGTCAAATAATATATTTTTTACAACATCCATTACAAACTGAAGCTTCCCTGTCCTCTCTATGCTTCTGGAGTCTGTTGGCATTCAGATGTATCCCATCTTCACCGTCTTTATATGGTGGTGCAATTAAAAATTAATGAACAGGAAAGTAAAACAAAGCAATAACTAGGAGCATGTACACACTGATAGTCAGTGGAGAAGGCTAAAATCATGCTTTTTCATAGCCAACATACGTAGGCTACCACACGTTTAACCTTTTTCCTCAAATCTTTTCTCCCTTTTTTTTCTTCTTTCTTTCTTTTTTACACAGCATTGCATCCGTCTCCTTCTCCCCTGTCAAGTGTATCCCAACGGAACAAAAGGCGCTAGAATTCCTTCAATGCACGATTACAACAACAATAACAATGATGAAGATGATGGTGGTGGTGGTAGCGGCGGGGATGATGATGTATGTTTTAGCCCGCCTCCAACTCTTCTTCCTCCATGTCGAAAACCAATCCCGCCGCTTTTTTATTTTACTGAAAGCTTGCGAAGGTTTTAGGGAGGCAATCAGTGCGGGAGGAGGTGGTCCCGGTTAACCCTACGGTCTTTTTTCAGATCTGCCAAGCCACTTCTGGCAAGTGCCCGGAGAGTTAGAAGGCGAGTCGGGGTTTGGCGGGGAACGAGAGGGGGGGAGGTGTTGGCCAAGGTATCCGCGGGGAGGAAAAGCTAGGTGGGGGGTCTTACCTTGATGCACCGCCACGTTACAGCCATGCCCATCACAGTAGACCAGAGGGTTCTCTGCCCAGCCGCGTTCATCAGAACAGACGCAGCAGCCGCCCACCATCTCCTTCATTCTTCCATAAGTTTCTTTTTTGCTGATTTCCCACCCCACCACCCCCTTGTTGTGTTACTGCTGGCGCGGCTGTTTCCAAGCACGCATTTACTCCTCGTCCTTTTCTTCCTCTTCTTGATCTCGGGCCTTCTCTCCTCCCCCGACCCGCCTTGATATGTAAAAGATATGCCCCCACACAATCCGCTATGACGGGGAAAAAGGCAGAAGGCTCGGACGCCTCCCCCCCGGACGAAAATGCCACATTGTTATTTGCAAAGGGGAGCTTGGCGGCATCTCTGGCGCTGAGCTCGGGCAGACGCGGTGGCTGGTCCCCAGGCACACCGACACACTCACCGACACCCGACGCTCACGCGCGCACACACGCACACAACGTCGCCCTGGCTGCTTGCTGCCGACCGCGCAGCAATTATGGTTCTGAAGTCTTAGTTTCGGGGACAGCCGGCCGGGGCGCGCTGGAATGTAGGGATGTGGGACCTTTTATTCGGCTTTATTGCTGCCTTTCTCTTCCCCCATTTGCACCTCACGACCCGCTTTTCTTTGACCATGCTGAAGTGGGGGGGGGGGGGGGCGCTGCTATTTGTTTCTTTTTCCGGCTTCCTCAAGGCAAGGAGGGGGAGAAGGAGTTAGCATCTAAAGTACGGGAATACTTTCCCCCCTTTCTCTCTCTTCCGTTTTCCCCCTCTTGTTTATTGTCCAATATGGGGCAATGGACGAGGGAAAAAGAAGAAAAGAAGAGAAAAAAAGGAGGAGGAATATTACACTCGCTTAAAAACCTATTATCTAACGATTGACAGATAAAAGCGTCATCAGCGCCACCTTTTGGCCAAAGCAGCGAATAAACAAATCTTTACGGGGGAGGGGAAAAGGAAAGAACGCGTGTGGGCAAATCTACCTAGTTTATATCAATCAATTATAATTTATTGTTGCAATCCATAGGGTATAACATCTACGTTTATACAATGTGCAATAAAACAGAAAATTGTAATTAATAAACAAAGTTTAAAATTATATAACATCTGGCTGATAGCCATTCAAAAAAATGAACCAAATGTATAAATATCCCAAAACAGACAAAATTTGAGATAGTTGTGTTGAATCACAAGGAAATATCAAGGAAATTAGAGATACACTTCACTAGGACTAATAAAAATGTCAAAGAAAATTTGTTATAAGTAAATATCTGGCTGAATTCTCACTTTCATTTTGGCTTATATATTGGCTAAAAATTTGGGAAAGTAAATTAGGCCTATATGTTGGAGTAGGCATTGGATGAGGTAAAGGATATGTCTTGGCATCTGGACAGTTGCTCTAAAATGAAATAATGGGAGAGAGAAATGGGAGAGAGAAAATGTTAATTCAATCTTGTCCTGGATCTGGATTCTATTTCAGTAGAATAAAATTGATGAGATTTTTGTGAAGAAAGATAAGAGGTGACATGAGAGCAGTTTGTAAATCTTTCATGATGAAAAGAAACAGGTTATTTTTCCATTTCTTACAACACTAGAATTCAGGTTGTCTGGTAAAACTAAGGAAAGATTAAAATCTGGTGGAAGTACTTATTGGTGCAACATAAAGTTAAATGATGGAGTTTCCCAGCATCAGATTTCATTTTGTCACCCATTTAGATGGTTTTTAAAAAGGATTAATCAAATGTGTGAGGGATGGAATTATTGGTCACTTTTATGGATCTTTCCCTTCTAATGAACAAAAATACTATCTACTGAGTGTGTAGAAAACTGTATTGCTATGAAACTCATTGCCTCCACTACAGATTCTTAGCCTGCCTGGTGTTCTGGCTTACTGTTGAAATAGTGCTGTTCTGATTACATGTGTAGCACATAATAAGCAAAATGGTTGGTTGATTACTCGTTTTACTGTTCCTCTAAGCTTGTTATCAATAATCACAACCTTGTACTAGGAACAGAGCAGGTCTGACTGTAAATTGTGTGCATCATCATTATGCTTTTTCTCATGCTGTTCCTCATACACTTTGTTCTGAATTGAATTTTTTAAAAAATGATTGGCATCACAACGATAGTGAGTCACAGGCTGCACTTTATTTAGAATACCTCCACATTTTGTTCAAAAAGCAGTTGGGAGGTGTGGAGGGTTAGTCAGATCATTTCACTATTATGTTATGTTATCTTGCTTTCAAACAGCAAGGGCATAGGGTCAAAGTACTTATTATGCTGTCAGTTGAACTATAGCATGATTTCGACTTGCTCTGCATCATTTTAATTTACTAGGTACTGGGTTTTTTTCCATCACTCTAGTGCAGTGGTCCTCAAACTTTTGGAACTGGTTCTGTGGAGAGGGGTTTTTGTGCGGACTGGAGGGGCATGGTATTTTGTGTTGCTTGCTTTGCTAGTTTGTGCAGCCTAGCTGTTGGCATGCCGCAGACTGATGCCTGCCCACAAACCGGGGATATCTGCTGTAGTGGATGTGAAGTGGCACATGTACCGTATATATCTGAAAGGAAAGCTTTTGAACGCAATTGCAGAAAGGTGGACAGAGAAGCAGAAAGGGAATCCCTTTGCTGTGCTAAAAAATACAGATTCAAAAGAAACCACCAAATATCTTCTATGCTTTGTCAGGCATTATGCATGAGTGGAGTGGAGTCAGATAGTTAGAAAACCGCTTATTGGCACTTTCAGCTGATAGTCACATCTTTGGTCCTTGGTCAACTTCAGCTGCATTGCTTTGTCAAAGAACTGGGCACATCACATTGAGAAGGCAATGTGAAAATAATAGCAGCTGAAGTTGACCAAGGACTAAAGATGTGACTATGAACTGAAACTATCAATAAGCTCTTCTGTAATCATCTGCCTCCTGTTCTGACATAATGCCTAACAAAGCATAGAAGATATTTCATAGCTTTTGGCTGTTGTTGAATACTATCAGTTTAATGGGAGAAATACTACTTTTAGCAATGGTATACCTAGAGACAGCTCATGAGAATGAAGTGAAGACAAAGCAAATAATAGCAGGGGGAAAATCATGTTTGTGTCATGGGTAGAAACAAATGGAAAAAGCCCTATTAGTTTGGTGGTTTGTGACAAACTCTTCTGTTCCATGGACTTACCACTATTCATGCTGGAATGATCCTCTGCATGAAGGAACAAACCACAATTTGAGGTTAAACATGAGACCTTAAAGAAGCCCTTCTGGATCTATTTGAAGCTCCCTTTTTAAAGACTGCTGCATTGGGAGTAATAACTTTCAAAGAGAATAGAGTGCAGTAAAGGATGAATTGAGTGAGAAATAGATGGAGACACACAAGCTTTCTTTCTTTTATTCAAAGTATAATATAGTTTTTCTCTGCAAAGATGCCCCTTTAGGTGTTGCCTAGAACAGAAGTCTCCAAACTTGACAACTTTAAGACTTGTGGACTTGTGGAGCATAGTAGGTGAGGAATTCTGGGAGTTGAAGTCCACAAGTCTTAAAGTTGCCAAGTTTGAGGACCCCTGCCCTAGAAGATTCTTTTAGAAAAGAAATACTGGCGAGGCACAGTCATGGTCAAATATCTTTCAATTATGGCGATCTTATCCTCAAATCTGAAGAAGAATTGGAATCAGAAGGACATGTTTGCCATTGGTTTGCATATTTATAATTTAACAGTTTAAATTAACTTTAAAAAGATTTGATTTTGTGAAATTCTATTGTGCAGTAGCAATGAACATATTGCTAAGGTTTATAAATTGTTATTGAAATTGAACTTGGAGAATGAGTATGTAAAGCATTATATGTATGTGGACAAAGAACTTTGCATACAATATGTTTTAACAATGGGAAAAGGTGAATTAAAATTCATATTAAATTATAATTTAAAAGAAAAATGTATAAGTTGATGTACTATTGATATCTAACAACAGAGAAATTGTCAAGAATGTATAAAGATACCATAAAAATGTATGTTGGAAATGTAAATATAAAGAAGAAATTTATTACCATTTATGCTGAACATGTGACAAGCAAAAAAAGAAGGGAGTAGGATTCACATCTTAATATGGAAGATTCTTAAAGTGAATATAAATATAAAACCAGAGACCTTTTTTAAGGCTTAATACATAGGTCTTCAAACTTGACAGCTTTAAGACTTGTGGACTTCAACTCCCAGAATTCCTCTTCCAATCATGTTAAATCAGGAATTCTGGGAGTTGAAGTCCACAAGTTCTAAACTTGCCAAGTTTGAAGACCCTTGGCTTAATAGATAAAGAACTTGAAAAAACATCTGGAACCTTGATTTTATATATGTTGACAGCAACAATACTTCATGCACAAAAATGGAAGGATACTTTGATTCCCACAATGGACGAATGGCTGTAAAAATTGATGGAATTAGCAGAGATGGCTAAAGTGACTGCTTTGACTAAAGAAAAGAACACAATTAATTTGTTTCTGCTTGGAAACCACTTTTGGATTTTGTGCTTGAGGTAGAAAAAAATTGAAATTTGATTTTGGGTTTTGCTGATTAGATAGGTTTTCTATTATATTTTCCCGTTATCCTAATTTTTCTTTATATTTCTGATTTTATATTTTGATAAACAAATAAAAGGATTTGAACAAAGTATAACTTAATTTATTTCATGTGGCTGCCCAGTATATCTTTGACACGTGAAGCACTCAAGTTAATCATTAAGTCTTTTGCTACCTTTTCCTCACTTTCCTAATTGGTTTTAATTAGGAAGCAACATCATCCTCTGTATTTTCACACCTGCTATATTTTCAATTTATTTCATGTATCTGATAACAAAAGCCTTTGTTTCCATGAATCAATGCAAGGACTTGAGATAACACAGTGCAGGAGGTATAAGGGATAGACCTAATAAGATCCAAATCTTCAATTAGCCATAAAGCTCGTATGGTATTTCCTTCCCTCTCTTGAATCATAAAGTTTTGATAAAGATAAGATGAATTGTGTAAGCCATTTCATTATCTTAGAAAAAAGGAAATATCTAACTATAACAATAAATGAATAGATAATGCACCTTGATATTATTAGATAATTTTAGATTTGGAGTTAATAGTCATAAAGGACTGAGCTAATGTTTTTAGATAAGTGTTTTAAATTATGTTGGTTCATTCCTCGTACATTTAGTGGCCTCATTTTTTCTTTATTCTGCTAAGTAGAGCTCTTTGATTTTTTAATGTAAAACCCGGTTTCGAGTTCTGTACATGTGTGCATGCATGCATGCACGGACATATGTGCTTTCAAGTCAGTGTTGACTGGCTGGACTAGTTCCTGCAATCTCCTGGCAAGTTTTTTCAGACGTTATTTGTCATTACCTACTTTTTAGGGCTGAGAGAGTGTGATTGGTCAGTTAGTTGGCTTTATGCCTAAGGTTGGATTAGAACTCCGGTTCTACTGGGTTCTGACCTGAGGAGGCCTTAATCACTACTCCAAACTAGTTTTCTGTTTTGACCGTACATTACATTGAACTTGCTATTTTTACATTTACTTGCATGCTTCACACTTGTCATGTCTTATTCATCAGCAGCTTACAATTCAAAAGGTTTGCCATCAATCAGTCCAGCTACAAAGAAATACTTAACTTTTTAGCAACCTCTTAAGATATTTGACAGTGGAATGAATGTATGCAACTCCTCCTCCTTATGTTGCCATGGAAGGAAAAGCTTGATTTATCACTTATGAATTCCATTGTATTGCATTTGTTTAGAGAGTTTCTACACTTTTGCTCAGATATTCTGTTCTATATTCTGAATAGTTACAAAGAGACTATTTTTGGTGATGGCACTCTAGTTATGCAAAGGCATTTCAGAAAGGCTCATCTTTTTGAATGTGAACCTTATACAATTTTACACATTTAGTAATGCTCCTTACTGTTTGATTTCTAAGCTGAGCTACTAATTACTTAGTCTTCTGTTGAAGGAATCTTTTAATGATTCACTACATTATTTGTGATTTTTTCTTATGAATTTTCACATTTGGAACACTATTTCTTGTATGCTACAGTCGATGTATTTGATTACTTTTAATTGTAAAATGCATCAGGTGTTACCAGAGTGGCAGTCTTACAAGTTTACTGCATTATTAAGAGATGTCATCTTATTATTGTGGGCATACGGAGGGCATAAATCTTCAATAAACTAAGGATTGTGCTGGTGGGATCTCCCAAGCCAGACAAGCTTTAAATGAGATAATTGAACTAAGGACATAATCATTGTCATTATTATGAACATCATTACAAGCATCAAAAATTACCTAATTATGGTACATATTCAATGAGTTTACATTCCTGATTTACAGATATCATAAATCTCATATTTGCATGCTTTAGTGGAGTTTGCTCCTGTTCCAAACTTTCAAAATTATTAAATTTTGATATATGAAAGCCTTTTGGTATACTGGTTAAGGTACCAGGCTAGAAACTGGGAGACTATGAGTTCTAACCTTGCATTAATCACAAAGCCAGCTAAGTAAAACTGCTATCAATTGACCAATTCTCATGCCTATGATGAAAGAAATTATAGAATGTTCCATAATTATGTTTTTCTTCTATGGCAATACAACTGTGATAAGATTTTGCCATTTACCAGCAACACTTTTCATTAAGAGTTAGGCAACACAGACATTGCAGATTATCACCTTTCTAATATACATAACATGTACACATACACATTCACACTTTCTTTGGTCTTTTAAAAACTCTTCCTGCTTTTATATCAGAAAAAAAGGGCTTTTCCAAATGGTCCAATAACCACAAGTTTAGGATCTTTTGTGCTGCACCTGTCCAAGCGCTACATCAAGGGACAAGAAGGCAGAAATTCCCCGCTGGGATTCTGTCTTCTCTACTGCATTTCTTTGAAAGTCACACAGGCAGACGAAATATAGGCTGATGCCTACCACATTGCTGAAAATACTCTTGGCTTTACTGCATGTTAGGAAAGAAGAGGCTTTGGGTTTTTTGTTTTTTTTTTGTTTGTTAACATTTAGTGACAAAGTTTTAAAACATAAAAAATGTATTTTTTAATCACTGTTTTAACTAAGAACAACAACAACTAAAGCTTTATTCAGCTCTTGGACAAAAGGAGGAGAAAAAGAAGCAGGATTCTGAAGATCAGCTTTCCATCTGGCTGCACAAAAAGACACTTGGACTTGAACTGTGAGTTTGCCTTTTGAGGGATTAAATTCCAATTTACATAATTCATCCCCCTTTCTTCTGCTGAGAGAAGGGCATACAAAAAGAGAAAGTATGGAAGCAGGAAAGTAAAGGACAATTGGGAAAAATATATTATTACATTTGGAATTTTGAATGAAATGAGCATGGATACTGCATAAGAGACACCACCAGTAATCTGCCATTAAAAAAACAAAGATCTGTACCCATTATTCAGATAGAAAGTATTGTTTTCCTCCTTGTGCATAAATTTCTTCTATACTATTTGATACTATTAAAATTGTTTTGTACACTGCCTTAAATATTTGGAGTGAGGTGTTTTTATAAATTGGTTTAAATATATAGATATTACTATGCCAACTATATACAGTTGAAGGGCCATTTTCATTGTGTTTGACAACCAGAA
The DNA here is from genome assembly GCA_023653725.1 of Bungarus multicinctus. Lineage (NCBI taxonomy): Eukaryota > Metazoa > Chordata > Lepidosauria > Squamata > Elapidae > Bungarus > Bungarus multicinctus. The sequence continues at coordinate 102,455,249 of CM042840.1, forward strand.
AAGTGTACATTTGATTTCACCTGGACATTTATTTATGTATTAGATTTGGATCCTGCCTTTATTAGTCTATGAATTACTCAAAACAATCTATCATCTTTGATGATATTAGGAATATAAAATTAAATGTTGCACTCTTGTTGCTAGTATCATAGGTGAAAACAAGAGTAGCAATATTCTCCCTGGGCCAAAATATCCTGAAGTCCCTGGATCTGACAACTATAAATTTAAGCCTTATCTTCAGTTTGGGGCCTCTTATTGACAACTGCCATTAAGGGCACTGTTGCTACTAATATCATATCTGTCAAGCTCCCTGGGTATAACTATGACCTCTGTAGCTATCTATCCCAGGTGGACAGGACGTTGCAGAGGAAACAATGACAGCTACTCTCTACCAATCATTTCAGGGTTAGGAGTGGGTAAACGGGAAGAAGGAAACTGAATTCTATGTTGCTATCTATTTGTGGTGAAAGTGCAAAGTGGATACCAATTCAAATATTGTAAAATTTTATGTCTTCCTATATGATTCAGGAATGACAATAGAATAAGGGAAAAACTCCCAACTGATACATAGAATTGATATCGCAGAACACTGGGTGGGATCAATGGATAGAGTCGTGTCATTTTGGGTCAAGAGAAATGCCATATTTCACTAAACATCCTAGCATGCTGTAACTAATTTCCCTGTAGTAGCCAGAAGAAAAATTCCAAAATTTATAGTTTATTGGGATCTTTATTCAATCAACTTGAGTTACAAACATATTAGTTTGTATAGGATAAAATAGTAAAGTGCAAAATTGTCCATATATCATTTTTCACTCTGCAACCTGAACCAGTACAAACCGGTTGAATACGACCTTTGCAGTATGATATATCGGTTAAGACCAGGGGTGAGATTCAAATTTCTTAACAACCAGTTCTGTGAGTGTGGCCTAATTTGTGGGTGTGACTTGGTGGTCATGTGACTGGCTGAGCTTGTATGTAAATATTATAAATATTTATGTAAATATTGAATTTTTTATAAAAAAAGAGCAACTTTTACTCAAAATCAGGCAAAGCAGGCAGGCAGATTGAGTTGCTCACAGAATCACAGATTCACTTATAGATCTATCTATCTACCATTGGGTACCTGAATCTGCATTGAAAAATAGAAGCTTCAGTCCTAAGGAACGTTCAACTCTGCTTTTAGATTTAGCTAGAAAGTAAGAAATGCAACACTTTCCTGCTTTCTAGCTAATCTAAATCTCCCGGCACAGCAGAAGAGCTGATGGTCGGGAAGAAAAAAAGGAAAAATAACAACTTAGCAGGCAAGTTTGATGGTGCACATGCCAGGTAAGGAATGAGTGACTGGGGCAGGGCAGGACTGGGCCAGCCAGTGGCACGATATGCTGGTTCTCTGGCAGGTAGAATCCCACCCCTGGTGAGAGTTCATTTTGCACGCGTGTGTAGACCATTTCCAAAAAAACCTCAGCTGTGCCGCCCGGGCAGCTGACAAGCGCTATGTGCAGGTGCACAGTGTTTCAAACTCCTTTTCTTTCCTACTTTTTCAACCTCAGCTGTGCTGCACAAAGCAACTGAGGTTGAAAAAGCAGGAAGTAAAGGACAGCCAAGAGCCCATGTGAGTGGGTGGGTCAAACAGAGCAGCCGACACTGAACTGGTTCAGTGTCGGCTGCTCTTCAGAGCTACTGGTTCTATAGAACCGGGCCAAACCAGTAGCATCGTACCCCTCGTTAAGACAGAGGTCTCCAAACTTGGCAACTTTAAGACTTATGGACGAGTTGAAGTCCACAAGTCTTAAAGTTGCTAAATTTGGAGACCCTGTGTTAAGGTATTAGGCCAGAAACCAAAAGACATGGGTTTTGGTCTTGCAAAAAGCCAGCTGGAAGACTTTGGCCCAGTCACTTCTCCAGCCCTAGGAACCAGGCAGTGGTAAACCATTTCCAAATAACTTGGCAAGGAAAATGCATATCCAGGCAGTCACCAGGAATCAACCTTGACTCAAAGGCATCAAAACAAACAACCTCCCCATCTCCTGGTTTAAGCTTTATTTTTTCAGCGATTCTCTACCAACCTTGAAGCTTAGTAATAATTTTTCTCTTCCTGGAAAACTAGTATCTAGAAAGTTCCTGTGTCAATGCAGCTTCATGTCAAACTCTGCAGACCAAAGAGTCATTAAGACTCCAGCTATGACCTGACAATCGATGTTCAGTATAACAGATCAGATTGACCTTGGTAACTTACACTGAAGGGATACATTCTTCACATCATCAAAATTACCTATTTAGTATTCTCTGTCCTATATTTTGGAGAACTTCCTTTACCACATTTTAATGTCTTGCTGCCCATGATATTGAGGGAAGATATAATGGTAATTCTTTTCAGAATGAACTTGCCATTGTGATTTAGAGGAATCTGAAATTCTAGCCCATATGTTTTTCAATGTCCTTTTTATGGTAGCTCATGTTCATACCCTCATAATTTCAGTTCTTGTTAGAACTTCCACCTGTAAAAATGATTTTATATGATTGGAACTTTAACATTTTTAGAAATGAGGCAAAATTTCTTAAACTATCATTGCTTTATTCTAGAAAGTATTGTTTTACTTCAGCATTTTAAAATAAGTTTAAAAATTGTGTTTTTTGTTGTTTATGCATTTTTGTGATATGTGATTAATTACAGATTGTAATAAAGTTATGCTGACAGCCTTAGTGGCCTTTAAAGATTGGATTACAACAGCTACAGTCCTATGGAAATCAGTTACTCAGGAAAGTACTAATTATACCGTAAGTCCAAAACTTTCAGAGCTGCCCAGTTCTATATTCTTCCGCATTAAGGAAGGAAGAATTAACATCTCCAGGATTTCAATTAATTTTAATTTTTAATTTTTTAAACTTTTTAGTTTAAAGAATAATACATTTGTGGGCCTTATGCTATTAGCTTTTTGTTCATTTGTGTTTCAATTAACACCTTATATGTTCAAACTGCAAGGTCAACCAAGACAGCATGTTAAATTCTTACATCTTCACAAAGGACAAAATTAATCCATTCTTGAAAAGAAAATAAGTGGAGTCAAAAAAATTATTTATTTTCTGATCAAAATTGGAATTTAATCACTTACAGTATAAAATAGAGTTACCAGATTGCAACAACTTAGATGATTACTAGACATCAGAAAGCAGATTCAGAAAATTTTAATAGATCTAATGTAAGGTAAAAACAAATATTACATTTAGTACACATGAGCTTGAACATCCATTTTTGTCATCCTTAAGCATCTGTTTTAAAAGAGCAAATGTGTGTTTAATTCAGTTCAACTGCACTGAAATGGTGATGCTTGACTTCATTCACTATGTTAATTGCTTAAATATTTAGTTTGTTACCAAATGATCAAGCAATAAATCAGTTCAGTGTTAAGTCTCTTACAGATCCAAAGAAAAGTCTCATTTTAAAGATGTTGAAGAAGAAGACGACTTTGTAGTCTACACATGTATGAGATAGCAATCAATAGTCTATCTTTTCAACACATTGCAGAAATCTGGGTAACAACTATGCTGAGAACCTCTAAATGTCTTTCATTGAGTTCCATGAAGTCTGAAATACAAATCTGAACATATGGAGACCTATTGTGCTATAAATATTATTCAAGCTGTGGTGCTGGAAAACATGAGATATATAGATGGAAAAGGATATGAGATGGAAAAAATCTGGATGCTTAATCCTTCCCTCCTTACCCATCAACTTTAATGGCTCATTAAATAACCTTATTAATGTAAAACAGTACTAATAATATAATTCAGTATAAGTTTGAAAACATGGATTCATAAATAGTAAATCAGATCAGCAATGTCCTTAAAAAATAGGTAATGCACTACAAATAGCAATGGCTTCCTGTTCTATAAACCTCTAATATTTTTCAAGAGGAAACTGGCATGATGTATTGCAAACTCATATTTATAAGAATGTCTCTGACTACATATGACAGTGAATGCTTTGTTTAGAAGTACGTTCACTGGTTAGGAGGACATATATGAAATGAACATGATAGAAATTGGGGTGGTGAAGGTGGGCAGAGGCAGAGACATTTTGGAAACACATTGTGTTTGGGGATGTTGAAATTTTATAAGTGATCATGCAAGTCACAGAAATCCTTTTGTAACTAACCTAGTTCCAGATATTGACTGATGAGTATACTAGCTCCATAAGGTATCTTGAACACCATAGTACAACTTTTCTCAAAAATCAAACAATGCTCATGAAGAAACAGGCTATCAATATTTAGATGCCTTGATAGTTTGCTTTTTTTTTAAACTACCCCTGGAATCACAGGCAGCACACTTTAAATACCAGCTGCTGGGGAATTGTAGAAAAGACCTATTGTTCTTCTGTTCACGCTTGTGAGATTCCTGTATGCATCTGACTAGCTATTGTATGACATAGAATACTGGACTAAATGAAATTTTGGCCTGGTCTAGCAGGGGCCTTTTTACATTTTTAGTGTTTAGTGTTGTCCATTAACTGTAATTAGTTATTTGGGATTTAATTGGTATCCAGATTTATCTGGACTTAAAAAGGATCACTTCTGTGACATTCAAACTTTTCTTTATCTTCTCAGAAAGACATTAAATTTGACAAGAGTTCCTAGTGTCTTCTGTATATTTTCTAAAGAATGGAAAGTAAATGAGCACAAAAGATTGCTTTGAAAACCTTTAACTCTGATTTATTTGCAGTACAGTGGTATTTTTTCAAAAGATATTCAGTTATGGTTTTTACTGTTGAAAAAAACATACCAAAGCATTTCATTTTGACCAAATGATAAGAGTATTAGGCAGATTACAGATTACATATAACCATTTAGCATGTAAATAAATAAAAAGACACATAACCTAAAGTAAGGATAAAACTGCTCCAAATTAAGCTCGAGTCCTGATGATTATATAGATATTATCATGTAATGTGTTTGAAACCAGCACATAATTTATTTGTGTTACCTTCTTCAATAATTTTTTCAACTTTCCAGTCTTCACTATGGTCCTGGTTTTCCCTGATGATCTTCATCCCAGGACTAACAATCATTACTAGATTTCCAAATATGGAGTCTGCTGATTGGTCAGCAATGTTCACGTAGTGTGTGAGTGTGTGTTAAAACTGGTAAGATGGCAGACAAAGCATCACAATGCAAGCTCCAAACTTTTGGCAGACATACAAAAGGGGTGGATGATGGGGCCTGCATTCTTATGCTCTCGCCACTTCTTCACAATTATTTGCTCCAGGTCCTATTAACTATCATCCTTCCTATTCATTCATTTGCAGCCTCATTTGCCTTCTTCTGGGGCTTCAAAACATCCTTGCTTGGCCTGGCACTACTCCCTGCATTGCCTTGTACCCTAGAGTCTTACTTTTACATCAAACTCAAAAGTTAATTGAAATATGAGTCAGTGATTACAATTTTATTTGGTGAATCATGTTTATCCAACCTGCATATGACTAATAGCTTGCCTTGCTATTTGTTTGCATGTGGTTAGTTTGTATATGTGTGGATAAGTAAAAGCAAGAGAGGAAATAACATTCTAGTTATGCTTTTTCCCTTCTACCAAAAAAGAAAAGAAAAAAGGATGGGATAGGATGGGATAGGGTAGGGTGGGCTGGGCTGATAAAACTGTACAAACTAGCGACTGAACCAGTGCATGCTTTTTTTTTTAAGGCAAAGAAAAACCAGCCTCGGTTCTCAGCTTCTTTTCATTTCTTAGAATCTATGCAACCTCTAAAAGTTTTCACTGACAAATTGAAACAGGAAAAGATTGATGGTTTGAAGGTGGGGTAGTAGAGTATATTTGCATCTCTTTGTGCATACACAACACTCAGAGAGATTCATCCTAAAGCCTCAGAAAGAACATTTTGCCTACTTGTGTGGTTTTGCAGAATGGGGGATGGGGAAATAAAGAGCGGATGTGGCAAAGTGATCAGGTGGTTATGAGCTGCCTATTGAAGACTGATTAATGGAACATCAGCAAAGAGCTTTTTAACTTATATATTTCACTAACAAAAATGCCTATTAACATAATGTTGCAGGAAAGTCTGGGAAAAATATAGTTCTGAATATGCTTTGCATGAAAAGATCTCAATTTTAGTCAACATTTTCAGGGTAGAATGAGAAGAAAACTTTTTCAAATTTCCAAAGAAGGCAGAACAAGAATACAAATCAATATAGGCAAGGAAATGGTAAAAGAACATCAATCCACTCTGGATGAGTCCATATTGCCAGGACCAGATGGTTTACATCCTAGGGTTCTGAAAGAACTGGCAGACATGATAACTTCTGGAGTACTGGGAAACTACAGGAAGACTGGAAAGGGGCTGATATGGTTCCAATATTCAGGAAAAAATGGATCCAGGAAACTACAGACCAGTCAGACATCACTACTTGGCAAATTCCTGCAAAAGACAATCAAGCAAGATTTGCGAACACCTAGAAAGAAGCAAAGCTATTTTCAGAAGCCAACGAGGATTTGTTAAAAACAGATCATGTCAGGCAAACTTTATTGCCTTCTTTGACAAAAGGACTAAATTAGTGTGTCAGGGAAATACTGTGGACATAATTTTCTTAGACTTCTGTAAAGCATTTGACAGAGTAGATCAAAGCCTACTTTTTGATATGATAGAAAATATGGGATAGACAATATCATTACCAGATAGATTTACAACTAGTTGACCAACTGCACTCAACATTTAGTCCTCAATGGAGCTACATCTTAAATGAAGGAAAGTATGCAGTGGGGTACTCAAGGTTTTGTTTTAAGCCCAGTATACATCAATACCTCCATGGATGGATTAGATGAGAGGACAGAAGGGGAAGACTTCAAATTTTCAGTTGACTGCAAAACTGGGAAGGGGAGGGGGTGATAAACAGCCAACTTCAGAAGATAGGGTCAAGATGCAAAAGAATCTTGACAGACAATGAGCCTTAATGTAATTCAACGATAAGAAAAACAAGGTATTACATTTAGACAAGAATAATCAAATGCACAGGCATAGAATAGGTGGTACCTGGTTCAACAGTAGTTGACTGGGAGAGGGAGAGGGATCTAGGCATCTTAGCTGATAATTACTTAAATATGAGACAAAAATATGCTGTAGCTACAATGCAATCCTAGGCTGCACCAACAAGCAATAGTATTGTTTTAAACTGCGCTGATATGACCACTGTTGGAATACTCTGTCCAGTTCTGGTCTGGTCACCACAATATAAAAAAAGATGTTGAGACCTAGGAAGGATGCAGAGAAGAGCAACAAAGAGGATAACTAGTCTGGAGGCTAAACTATATAATGAATGGTTGAGGAAACTAGATATGTCCAGTTCAACAAAGAGAAAGACTAGGGGCAACATTCTTCCTATATTTGAGGGGCTATTACAGAAACTTCCAAAGGCCCCGAGGAGTGGAAGATTACTCAAGGAATACTTGGAGTACCATTACCCAAGGAGAAGATTGTTAAAAAGAGATCCAACCTAAAAATAAAGATAAATTTCCTGACAATGAGAACAATTCATTAGTGGAACTATTTGTCTCCAGAGGTTTGTGGATGTTCCATCACAGAGGATTTTAAGAAGAGTTTGTATAATCATTTGTCCAGAATGGTATAAGGAGGGGTGGGATTCTACCAGTTTGCACCTCTTCACTAGAACTGGTTGTTAACATTCTAAGCAGCTCGGAGAACCGGTTGTTAGAAGAAATTACTGGCCTAATCCTGTAAGGAAGGCAGGAAGGAAACATTCTGGTGTTGCTTATAGAAACTGCCTCTCTGTTAAGCCTTATTAAATTCTTGGCAGGACTAGACTTCCTGTCTAAAGAACTTCTCTGGAGTTTTTTTCCCCTCCTTTGCTGGTACTTTGCATGTGTGGAGTGACCATTCAAAGTTAGTGGCACTGAAAAAAGTGACTTATGACCATTTTTCACACTTACAACTGTTGCAGCATCGCCATAGTCATGAGAGGCGAAGTGAGGAGATGCGTGCCTTGATGTGAGTGATATTGAGTTGGTCATATCCAGCCAATAACATGACCACCAAGCCATGCCCACCAACTAAGCCATACCCACAGAACCGGTTGTTAAAAAATGTGAATCCCACCCCTGGGTATAAGGTCTCTTGCTCAAGCAGGGAGTTGAACTAGAATGGCAGTTGCCAACCAGTGAGCCGTGGCCCACTGGTGGGCCATGAGAAAATTTTGGTAGGCCGCAGCCTGCTGAGGCGGAGAGGTGGGGCAATCCTGCAGTCTCCCTAGCAAACCTGTGTCGTGGCTGCTGCCTTCTCTCTCAGCACATCAAGGAGGCCGAACAGCAGCGGGAAGAGTGCGGACCTCCTGAGCTGCAGGAAGCAGGTGCCCTCAGGTGAAGATGCTGCGAGGGGGAGGTTCAACTCTTTCTTCCTCCTTGCCAGAAGCGCTCACACTCAGCAGAAAAGAGGCTTGTCAGGGGCCAGAGGGGCAGTGAAAGCTTTACATGTGAGCGCTTCTGGTGAGGAGGAAGAGAAACTCCTGAGGGGGGGCACAGGAAATTGTGCCCTCCCCTCGCAGGCCAGGAAACACATGGGAAGGGCTCTGATGCCACAATCTCCCATGCCCCTGCCTTCAGGAGCTTTCCTTTCTCCTCGCCAGAAGCGCTCACATGCTCAGTGGGAAGGAGGAGGTTTGTCAGGGGCCAGAGGGGCAGTGAGCACTTTGCATGTGAGCCAGAGGTGGTATTCAGAAGGTTCTGACCAGTTCTGGAGCACCGGTAGTATAAATTTTGACTAGTTCGGAGAACCGGAAAATACCCCCTCTGACTGGAGATTTTACAGTATCCTTCCCCTGCCACATCCACCAAGCCACACCCACAGAACCGATAGTAAAAAAAAATGAATCCCACCACTGGTGTGAGTGCTTCTGGCGAGGAGGGAGAGAAGCTCCTGAAGGAGGGTCGAGCATCCCCCTTGCAACATCTTCCCCTGAGGGCATCGCTGGCAGTTGTTCAACTTCCTCGAGGCAAGAGGCAGGAGGTAACACCAGTTCAGAGGTTCCTCCCCCCCCCCCCCCGCAGGCCAGGCCTATGCTGCGATCTCCCACGCATATGACTCCATCCGCCACCTGTTGCCCCACCTTCCCAACAGCCATTTGGTCTTCAGCACATGGCTCGTCAGCCCAGAGTGGAGGTTGCCCGCTGAGCTGAACCATGTGTGCCTGCGCCCATGCCTACCGCTCTTCCCGGCAAGGGGAAGCGACCCCTCTCGGCTTGGACTCTGTGTTTGTGACTGGTATGTCTTAACTGAAACCGGGATGACTTCGCCTCACCTGCGGGACCACGAAGTAGCAGCTGCCAGCTCCTTTCTCCACATGCGAAGTCTTACCATGGGAAAGAGAGCAGCTGTGGTATCAGATTAGTTCATAATTGCCCTACCCAGAGAAGGTGCTAGAGGAGGAGAAGGCAGTACAGAAGAAGCAAGCCAGGTGTTAAAGACCTGGGGGGGGGAGGCTTCCAAGTGGGGGGAGGCTTCCAGCTCAGCCCTCCTTCCCTCCCCCAACTCCAGGCAGCCACACCTGTCAAAGGAGGGAGAGGTTTCCTCTGATTTGAGGGAGATATAAAATGGCAGGAAACCAGTTTGGGGTGGGGGGCTCTGTTTTTCTTGTTATATATATATGTGTGTGTGTGTGTGTGTGTGTGTGTGTGTAAGGTTTTTAAGCTGATAATTTTAAATAATAAATAAGGGAGACTAGTATAGATCTATTTCGAGCTAGTTAGCTCTCTTCAGCTAGCCATACCCTTACTGGGATTCGAACCAGGGAAGTATTACATGTGAGGCAGTTGTAATTGCCACTACACCACTGGCTCTCTCCTTATCAGCAGAAGCAGGGGAATAAGTATATAGCTTTCTGTCGGTATGGTCTCTGGTGATGAGCCGAAAGACAGAAAAGAAAGCAGTATGCTTTCTCCCTTAATTGGGGCTTAACAGGGTGTTGTAACACAAAGTATATACTTATTCCCCTGCTTCTGCTGATAAAGAGAGAGCCAGTGGTGTAGTGGCAATTACAACTGCCTCACATGTAATACTTCCCTGGTTCGAATCCCAGTAAGGGTATGGCTAGCTGAAGAGAGCTAACTAGCTCGAAATAGATCTATACTAGTCTCCCTTATTTATTATTTAAAATTATCAGCTTAAAAACCTTACACACATGTAAAGAAAAGACAACGAAACAAATAGCTTTCTGTTGGTATGGTCTCTGGTGATGAGCCGAAAGACAGAAAAGAAAGCAGTATGCTTTCTCCCTTAATTGGGGCTTAACAGGGTGTTGTAACGCAAAGTATATACTTATTCCCCTGCTTCTGCTGATAAGGAGAGAGCCAGTGGTGTAGTGGCAATTACAACTGCCTCACATGTAATACTTCCCTGGTTCGAATCCCAGTAAGGGTATGGCTAGCTGAAGAGAGCTAACTAGCTCGAAATAGATCTATACTAGTCTCCCTTATTTATTATTTAAAATTATCAGCTTAAAAACCTTACACACATGTAAAGAAAAGACAACGAAACAAATAGCTTTCTGTCGGTATGGTCTCTGGTGATGAGCCGAAAGACAGAAAAGAAAGCAGTATGCTTTCTCCCTTAATTGGGGCTTAACAGGGTGTTGTAACACAAAGTATATATATATATATATGTATATATTATAATTAAATAAGCATTTTTATATTTAAAATACATCTATTTATATATTAAAAGTTATTTTTAAATAGTATATATATATTTAATTTAAAAAATAAAAAATTTATATTAAATATATTAGCTTTTTTAAAAAAATAATATTAATGGTCCTCAGGATTTAAAAGTATGAGTTTGGTGGTCTCTGAGGTCCAAAATTTTGGCCACCCCTGGACTAGAAGACCTCCAAAGTCCTTTCCATCCCTATTATTCTATGTTCTAAGAGCAAATCATGTGGATGTAATGGATGGTTTGGTAAAAACTGCAGGCACCTTTTCTATTGCAGCATGGATCACAGCATGTCAGCAAACCTGCTTGGTGTTTCCTGTTGAAAACCACTTCCTCAGAGGAAGGCATGGAATCCAGATTATTATTATTTATTTCTTCAATTTTATGTAGCTACTCAACAGAACAACACTTGGTAAGTACAACAGGTAAAACAATATAAAGCATAACACAAAATATAACCCTACATATAGCTGTAGAAAGATCCAACTAGACTAAACCAAGTAGCAAATCACAGGCTCCCACTAATCTTTCCTCTAAGGCCAGGAATACAACCATGTATTAAGAATCTTCCAAAAGGCCTGCAGGGTTAGGGATAATCTGTTCTCAAGGTAGGGACAGCAAGCAAAATGATGACATTTGAGGTCATTCTTTATAATCCAACAAGAAGTGCAGTATGCCTTTTCTGCTGGATGGAATTGGACAGGTAGAAATGGTTCTGCAAATGGTCTGGCCCTATGTCATGAAGTGCTTAAAGATGAGAATCAGCATTGAGCACAGATATAATATGCACACAACAAGATGCATTGTTAAGAGCCCACGCTGCCTCATTCTGCACTAACTGCAGCTTCTGAATATTCTTCAAGGACACTTCCACAATGGCCATGTTGCAGTAATCCAAGGGGGGGGGGGGGGGGCTAAGGCTTCAGTGATCAGTAAGTAGAGCTTCCTAGTTCCAGGAAAGGGTGCAACTGTGGCACAAGATGAGGGGAGTTTTGCTTTTTAGTTGGTAGATGGGAGTTATTAATTAACAAGCAAAGAAATACCATTGTTTTGAGAGAAGTATTTAACAACTGTGATGTCTATTTTGTTGTTTAGATTTGTTGATCACTGGGAAACATTTTTATATGAAAACAACTGTCTTAGAACTCTTAAATGCTAAAAGATTTATTATGTCTTAAAGTTTCTGGGCTGGAATCCATTTAATCTGATGAGGTGGACTGCAGTTCATGCAAGCTAATGCTAATGGATTTGTCTTTAAGATGCCAACATATTTTCTTATTTTTTGCTGCAACAGGATTATGCAGCTATTATTCTGGAAGCTCTGATTGCCTTTGGGGTAGGGGAGAAGAAAATAGGCTGAAAGGTGCAGCAATTGTAGCTGATGCTCTTGACTCTTTGTGACCTGATGGATATCGTTTTGTCAGGATTATCTGTCTATAGCGGATCTTCTGAGTTCCTTTTTAAAATATTTTTTATTAAAGGTTTTAATTATAGTAGTAAAAGGTAATACAAATTAAACTCAGAAAAAGAAATAAAAAGCACAAAGAAAGAGAAAGAAAAAAATGTAAACAATTGACTTTGCAGGTATAAATAAATTTGATATAATAATTTAATAATTTCTCCTCCCCTATAAGGTTACAAACAAATCTCTTCTTTCCACAACCCATCCCTTATTTACCGGTATATGCAATTCTATAAATAATCAACTTTTCAGTCCTGATGTCAGCAAAAAGTGTGTAAGGCATTACCAGAGCTTTAGAAAAAGATGTTTCATTTTATCCTTGACCAAATAAACCAACTTTATATTTCTTCCTCTTACTTCTTCAAGTCCTGATTCATTTACATATTATTGTAAGATTTGGTTTCTCTTCAATTTTTCATTCTTTTATTGCAGGAGTTTCTTTGAATCTTTAGAAACATTTTTTCTTAACATCCAATAAAAAGTCATTATTCAGGTCATTGGTTTCCCATTTGTATTTTCACTTTGATTTTCAAAATTTTAACAAGCTCCTTTTGTTCTCCAGGAAAAAAACCCTTATCAAGTTTCTTTTAGCTTGTTATTTATATTTTCACATTGACTGCCTTTTCTGTTTTATAATTCACAGTTTTTATTATCTCATATTTCCAATTCAAGAATTCTTGTAACTGATTTAACATTTTTAGGACATTGTCTATCCAAATGTCAGCCATCATTGCTGATATTTTTGGCATTATAGCTATTAATTTCTGGCCTCATTCTTTGAAAATCTCCCGAAAATCTCCTGTGATAGCATTTTTGTCATTTTGTAAATCTCCACATTAACCACAAATCAAACTTTTTTCGTTTTCCTTTTCTGCCTGGAATCTTTAGTCCCCTGTATAACCAATTTTTGAAATCATAAAATATCAATCTCTGTAATAACTTAAGATAGAGAAAACATTTTGATTCCCACAAAATAGTGTTTATTTGCTTCTAAAATAATATAGTAAAAAGCCTCAGTATTCCAAAATTGTCTTGAACTTTAATTCAAGGCAAGGAAATTAATAACAAAAGAATGTCTCTGGATGACACTTGTTGCACTGTTACTTTATAAAATTCACACAATCCATGCCATTATCATTTTATAAACCTCAGTTTGTTGAAGAAATGTCAAAAAATACTACATCTCTCACTGATGGTTCTAGCACCCTACAATGAATACTCCAAATCCTCTTCTGGCTGTACTTCCATCACAGTCGGAGTGAGGTCTGTGATCGTCCGTGGCTTCGCTTTGAGCTCTCCTCATCGGAGAATCCAGAATCACCCTGGAGAGGTGGTGAAGAAGGGGGACTGCCTGACAGGTAGAGGAGAACCGCATCTCTCTTCCCTGGCAAGGAAAACTCCCTCCAAAGACAAGCTGTAGTGACAGTCAAAATGGCTGCCATGAAGACCTAAGTCTGAAAACCTAAGACTCTGCTGAAGCGAAAAGTCAGTGAATGGTGTATGAATTGGGTGAAAATACTTCTGAACTCAAAAGGTAACCCCAATAAAAATAATAGGAAAGAGATCTCACAAATGGGACTAGTGGTGATTTTAAAGTTAAAGAAAAATTTGGAAATAATTTAATCTTTAAATTTAAACAGAAGGGAAATCATTCAAAGAGAAAACTTTTACAAAAAAGAATATAAAATTGTAATTGGTGATTGTCCAGGATTTGGCATTGAATAGGCATTATTTAAAATGCTGAAATTGACTGTGAAAAAAATATTAGCTAACATTTCAAAACGTTGGCAAATTTGATGAAAGTTTAAAGAAACTGAAAAAACAGTGCCACCTGCTGTTAAAAGAAAAATCCTATAGATCTCTTAAACTTTATGACCTTTTTAAAGTGTGAATTTAAAGGGAAATAAATGGAACTGTATTACAAGAAGACCCCAGAAAGTTGGAATATTAAATCTAAAACAGTGGAGGAATATATGAAGATACCACTCCTCGATTTTTTAAAAGGAATAGGCTGATTAAATTTGGGATATAAAGACTTAAGCATATTGGACTTATTGATTGAAGAAAGATGCTGATTTAAATAAAGACTGTAGAACAATTGGATAACTAGATACAAAAATAAAAAAGCAAAATAAAAATATGTGAAATATGCAAAGAAATAATATTGGAACTTCTAACTATAAAATAAATGATAAACAGAAGCTTGGATTTATGGAATAAAATACAGTACATGGAAGAAAATTTGGAAATGGCGACGCAAATTACAGAAGTATAAGAAATGCAGGAGGAGGAGGAGTTAAATAAAAGAGCAAAACAGCAAAGGGAGCAACAAAACAGCAAAATAGCAAAGGGAGCAACAAATAAAGCAAAAAGACAAAAAGGAAATCAAATTAAAATATTAATGATTGATGCAATAAATCAAGGGGAGAATATTTTGAGGGTAAAGCAAAAGGGAAGGAAACTACAGAAAGAAGATTTGGAGAGGACAGGGATTAAATTAGATAACTGGAAAAAGAAACAGTGGAATACAATAGAGAAAGGAGGAATGAGTAAGAGAAAGAGTCAAAAAATGATAGAAAATGGAAGGCAAGCTAGGAAGAGAATAAATAATATAGTAAGGAGAATAAAAGATGATGGCTGAAGAAGGGAAGGATAAAGATTCCACAAGAATGGGTTCTTTATTAGTTAAGATATATAATTTTTGATTTTGACAAACCTGGAATTAATATTTTATTATAGAATTATTATTAAAGATATATAAAATATAAATTAGAATAAAAATAATGATTAATATCTTAATTGGAATAAATATGAAAACAACATTTTATTATAGGATTGTTATTTAAGATTTATAATTGTTTATGGAATATATTAAAAAAAACTGATAATATGGGGAAGGAAATGCCATGTGGAATCTGATGGAGAATATATATGGATATAGTATATGATAATAGATAAAAATGATTATATTCTTATTAGAATATATAATTTGCTAAATGAAAATAAGATGGAAAGTATGATTTGTGTAATTTAATGACATTAGAGAGGGATTTTGTTTTAAAAATATAATGGTGGCAAAATTAATATTAAAAGGGGGATAAATACTGGATAATATAAACTAAGATAAATTTATGAATAATTAATTGAATGATATAATTTGATAAATTTTGCAAATATGATGACTACGAGAATATGTATTAAAAATGATATTAAGAATATAGTGATTGTAACATGAGAAAATTGAATGAAAAAAATTGGTAATATGTAATAATATTAAATCAGATAAGAAAGTTAATAGTAGCATATGTAATTATGGTCATGTTTACTTTAAAATGTTAAAAGACCTGGAACCACACTGTTCATCCAAAGATGTATTTAAAGAAATAAAAATAAAAAATGTATTAAAAAAAAAAAGAATACTCCAAATTTAGATCCATACAACTTCCAGGTTTCAGAAGCAGCACACAGCACACAAATATCAATTACCTGGAAGTAATTGTAGTTGTAATTGTGATATTTTTTTCTTGCATCTATATCTTCAGCTTTAGCCTGCCTGGATAATTTAAAGAAAGGACAAGACAAGGACTTTCCACCTCCACATTCCATATTTTGTCAACTGGATTTTATATCCAGCAGTGACGACAATTGGCAATGGTGGCCAGTGGTTAGGGATCTAGGATAACCATGAGTCAGATACAGCTGTATCTTCCAAAGTCAACTTATCTTCAAGTAGTCCTCCACCTATGACCATAATTGAGCCCCAAATTTCTATTGCTAAGTGAGACTGCTGTTAAGTGAGTTTTGCCCCGTTTTACAATCTTTGTTGCCATAGTTGTTAAGTGAATTATGGCAGTTGTTAAGTTAGTTAACATGATAGTTAATGAAACTTTCTTTCCCCTTGACTTTTGCTTGTTACAAGGATGCATGACCGAAGGACACTGCAACTTTAAATCAAATGGGTCAGTGGTCAAGCGTCTGAATTTTGATCACATGACTGAGGGGATGCTACAATGGTGATAAGTGTGAAAAACAGCCATAGATCACTTTTTTTCAGTGCTGTGGTAATTTCAAATGGCCACTAAATCGAACTATTTTAAGTCTACCTGTATTTAACCAGAGCTGAGAAATTACAGGTCTTCCAAATGTTTCTGAACTTCCATTCTCGTCTACTAAAAGCTTCTGGCAGGTTTAATTCAATAGTTTCTTTACAGCTAACAAGTTCTTTACCCCTAAGTAAACAAATCATTTACAGGATGGCCTACCTGATGTTCCCCAAATGTATTGAACGTCACCTCTTATAATTTCCTAGATGACCACAGTGGCTGAAATGGTTGAGCAGGACACTCATATCAAATAAAAAACAAATGTTGTAGCAAAAAGTATATACATCCTAATGTAACTATAAAACTGAAAATCCACAAGCTAAAACTATAAAACATGCAGTGGTAGGGCTGAGCTACATTTCTTATTCTCGGCCAAGACAACTCCACCATCAAGAAGTTAAGGGGAAAAAAATAGAGCCATGACTCACCAAAATTCAACAATCACATTATGCTTCTTCCAGCCTACAGCAATGTGTGACTAATTTCTGACTAATTATTTTTTCTTTCTCCCAGTAGACTGTAAGTTTCCAGGGTTTGGTAGCTACATAATTTGAATCGAATTGAGCAGCTGTAATAGGAGGGGAAATCCCATAAAAATGACTGGGTCAGATAAGGGAAGGTGGGTGGTAACCATTTTGATTCTTAGGAACTTCTGAAGCTTATATTTCGCGAGGGGTTATTTCAGTTTAAATCTTTAACACTTTTTAGCTTTTTAGCTTCTGCTCTGTTCACTTTTTAGCTTCTGCTCTGTTCACTTTAAGAAAGACAAAAAAGTCAAGAACTTGTATACTAAATGTTAAAGATACAAACAAAATCAGCCAGTGAAAACATACGTTTTGTCAAACCCAAGTAGTTATGTCAAAAATGGCAAAACCAAAAGCAATGACCAATAACAAATTTTAAAAAGTCCAAACTGACAAAAAAAAACCCAAAACCTATGGGTGTAAATCTACACTTGGATCTTATAAGACTACATATATGCCACTGAATCTCTTTGATTTAGAGGAAACTAACTTGACATTATTTAATGCAATAAAAATAAGAACAACTAATGTTATCAGGATAGTTAAAACCTTCATTGAATCTAAACATTAATATAATCAATCATTTGTTTTGGCAGTTTTCCCTATTCTGCTGCTCTCTAGATGTGTTGGCTACTAAATACTATTTATTTAATTCCATTAACGGACATAACTCACTATAAGTTTAACTGGCTAATTTTCATATGCTAATTGGACATTTATAGAGAAGCATTTTTCCTCCATACACTACAAAAAACTAAATTCTAATATAGACTTAAACGTGTGAAATTATGGGAGCTGTATCAGAGCAATTTGGTCTAGTGTTTAAAGAACTGGTCCAGATAGAAACTAGGAGGCTGTGAGTTCCTTAGATATTATTAAAATTATTATTAAAACTTTTATACCGCCCTCTCTCCCAAATAGGGACTCGGGGCACTGAACAGCCATAATAAAATACAATCGATATAAATTTTAAAATGAATTAAAAGAGAATTAAATGCACGGCTGAAATTAAAAAGTAAAACCAATAAAACCCCGTTAAAAATGAAGATTTAAAAATTAATTAAAACCCTACTAATGGGACTAGGCCAGACCGGCCTGCTGATAAAGGTGGGTCTTCAGTGCGCGCCGGAAGGCCCATAGGTCAGTGATGGCCCGTATCTCCGTAGGAAGCTCATTCCAGAGGGAGGGTGCCCCCGCAGAGAAGGCCTGTACCCTCAGAGCCGCCAGCCAGCATCGCCCAGCCGGCAGCACCCCAAGGAGGCCCACCCTGTGGGAGCGTACTAGCTGGCGGGAGGCCGATGTTGGCAATAGACGATCCCGTAAGTACCCGGGTCCCAAGCCATGGAGCGCTTTAAAGGTGATCACCAACACCTTGAATCGCACCCAGAAGGCCACTGGAAACCAATGCAGCTCGCGCAGGAGCAGTGTAACATGAGAGCTCTGAGAAGCCCCCAAGATCACCCGCGTGGCTCATTCTGCACCAGCTGAAGCCTCCGGATGCTCTTCAAGGGGAGCCCCATGTAGAGAGCATTGCGATAGTCTAGGCGGGAGATGACAAGGGCAGAAGTGACCTGACAAACGGCCCTCCTGGCGACGGCTGCTATATGGTCTTCTAACGACAGCCGTACATCCAGGAGGACACTCAGATTGCGCACCATCTCCCTGGGGGTCAAAAGTTCTCCCCCCACGGCCAGCGATGGAGTAAGCTGGCTGTATCTGGGGGCAGGAAACCACAGCCACTCGGTTTTGGTCGGGTTGAAACATGAAAGCTGACTGGGTGATTTTGGGCCAGTCACTCTCCTTCAGCCCAACCTACCTAACAGAAAATAGAAAGAGGAAGGAGTATTATGTTTATCATCTTGAATTACTTATAAAAGTAATAAAGATTAAGAAGAAAGAAAGAAAGAAAGAAAGAAAGAAAGAAAGAAAGAAAGAAAGAAAGAAAGAAAGAAGAAGGAAGGAAGGAAGGAAGGAAGGAAGGAAGGAAGGAAGGAAGGAAGGAAGGAAGGAAGGAAGGAAGGAAGGAAGGAAGGAAGGAAGGAAAGAAAGAAAGAAAGAAAGAAAGAAAGAAAGAAAGAAAGAAAGAAAGAAAGAAAGAAAGAAAGAAAGAAAGAAAGAAAGAAAGAAAGAAAGAAAGAAAGAAAGAAAGAAAGAAAAAGAAAGAAAGAAAGAGAAAGCAAGCTGTATTTCAGAACATCTAGAGTATCAGGTTAGTGATAGATGTCTTGGCATTACTATTCAAAAGCTTCTATGTTCCTATGCTGTATTTTTTCTGTATTTTCAATGATTGCTTTTATATATATAGAAAAGAGAGTCAGAAAGGATAGAAATGTTTTGGGATAGTATCTAGATCCTTGCAAAAAGAGTTATTGCATGTTTTTTTCTTTCTGTATCTGGCTTATTTTCAAAGGTTAGTTCTGGAAAAAAGACCTCAATTGTTGTGTTGTGGGTTTAAATTTTATTTTATTTTTATTTTATTTACATTTATATGCCGCCCTTCTCCGGAGACTCAGGGCGGCTTACAGTCTTTAGAGCACCATGCTAAGTGCTCGGCAATAAATGGAAGAGACACAGAGCAATCTTCAGCTAAAGCTCTTTATTAACTCAGTGAAACAACCAGCAAAAAGTATGGCTGACAGCACTCCTTTCAGAGGGAGCTGTCAGCCAGGCAACCAATCAGTTTAAAGCAACTCTCCCACTTAAATAGCAGACCTGAGTGAAGACTTCAGCTCAAGGTTTAAGTAACTATTTACAATATTTAACACCCCTCCCCACCAAGACAGATTATTGATCCTTCTAACAGACATAATCATGTAGGTAGGTGTGGTAGCAGTAAATCCACCCTGACCTGCGCAGTTCATTTGGAACAGTGCTTTGTGCAGGAAGGTTGGCGGCTGCTGCTCCTGATTTGTCCTGCAGCCTTGTCTGGAACTCGGCCTCTGGCATCTCCGGCATGGGTGGAACAAGTTCGACAGGGAGTCCGCGTTGACTGACTCCTGGTTTTCCAGGTACCTGCATCATGTCATGATCTTGGTTTGTTGTGGACTCTGATTTTGGTGGACCCTCAAAGTCTTTGTATATCTCCAGCAGAGAGTTTGTTTCGAACGGAGCCAATTCCAGCTGGTGGTAAATGGAGGTGCTCAAATGGCCACTTAGTTGGTCAATGTGTCGACTCCATATGCGGCCATCCTTCAGCTTTGCCCTGTATGACTGCAGTCCAGTGACGGCCACAATTCATCCAGGAATCCAGAGGACATCCCTGGCATAGTTGTATGCAAACACTATGTCACCCATAGCAAATGATCGAAGTTGGTTGGTCGAGTTGGGGGTGCCTCTGGAGAGTATTCAGGGTGTAGCCAGTCTAGATCAGTTCTTAGCTGGCGACCCATTAAAAGTTAGGCTGGACTCTGGTTAGTCATGGCACTTGGTGTGATGTGCTGGCCTAACATGTACTTGGCAATTCGAATTTGCCAGTTGCCTGGGCCCATTCTTGCCAGTGTCTCTTTCGCTGATTGCATCATTCTTTCTGCCTGCCCATTACTGGTAAGATGGATAGGTGTGATCAGAGCCTGGCATATGCCATGGGTTGCCAGAAATAGCTCAAACTGGTTGGCCGTGAATTGTGGTCTGTTGTTGGAGACCAGGACATTTGGTAGTCTGTGGATCATGAACAATTTCAGTAGAACCTTGATGATGGCCTCTGAGGTGATTGATGGCATCAAGACAACCTCCAGCTATTTGGAATAGGCATCAACGACCACCATAAAAGTCTGACCCTGGAAGGGCCCTGCAAATTTGATATGGACTCTTGATCAGAATGTGTTTGGTGTCTCCCACTTGTGTGCTGGAGTGGAGGGTGGTGCTGGTCTCGTTTCCTGGCATGATTTGCAGGAGGTGTCCCACTCTGCAATGGCTTTGTCCATATTAGGCCACAAAACAGAGCTGCAGGTAAGGCTTTCATTTTAATGATGCCTGGGTGGCCTACATGTAAGGCCTCCAGGATTGCTTGCCACAGCTTTTGTGGGATGATTACCCGATTTCCTCAGAGTAAAAAGCCCTTCTGGGCAGATAGTTTGTGTTGCTGGGTATAGAAAGGCAGGAAGTCTGCTCTGACAGACTCCTTAGGCCATCCCCTCCACACCCAGTTGAGCACCTGGATGAGGATTGGATCTTTTGCAGATTGTTTGCAATTTGATCTGCAGTAATGGGACCGGATGGCAGTTCCTCAATGACGATGGTGGCGACTGTGGACAGGTCCTCTATGATGGCTGGAAGCAGGCATCAGATAAGGGCATCCACATGGCTCAGGGACTTATCCGGTCAGTGAATGAGTTTGTAGTTGTAAGTTGCTAGAAAAACTGTCCAGCGAGTCATGCAAAGTTAACAGGACAGTTGGTATTTGGCAATAGCAATAGCACTTAAACTTATATATCCCTTTATAATGCTTTACAGCCCTCTCTAACTGGTTTACAGAGTCAGCATATTGCCCCCAACAATTTGAGTCCTCATTTTACCCAGCTCGGAAAGATAGAAGGTTGAGTCAACCTTGAGCCTGGTGGTATTTGAACTGCCAAACTATAGGCAGCTGGCTGCAGAAGTAGCTTGCAGTACTGCACTCTAATCACTGTGCCACAGAGGCTCCTATCAGTTAGGCAATCCCCTGTGAGAAGGCCCAGCAATGACTTGTGATTTGAAGTGTCTTCCAGGTTGAAGTGTCTTCCATAGAGATACTGTGGAAGCATTTCACTTCTGCGATCACAGCCAAAGCTTCCTTATCAAGCTGACTATAATTTCTCACAGCTGCTGACAGTGTCCTAGAATAAAATGCAATTTGAGCCTCTGTTCCATTTGGGAGCCAATGGCTTAGGACTGCTCCTACACCAAATGGTGAGGCGTCAAATGTGAGAACCAGTGGGAGGTTCTCATTGTGTTGGATGAGGACACTTTTTGATGACAGCAAGTTTTTTTACAGCAGCAAACATGGCAGCTTCTTTCCAGCCCAGGACCATGGTGTCTTCTTGTCAAATAGCCAGTGGGTTTCGGCTACTGATGCCTTGTGTGGCAGGAAGGCGCTATAGAAGTTAAGAAGTCCCAAAAATGCCTGGAACTCTGTTTTATTCTTTGGTGTTGGAGCTTTCTGTATGGCTTGGATTTTGCCTTAGTGCAAACCTGAGGCATCTATAAGGTAACCAAGAAATTCTACCGGGGGCACCATGATTTTACATTTTTCTTTCTTGACCTTGAGGCTCACCTCTTGCAATTGGCTGAGCACCACTCTCAGTCAGTTAAGCAGTTCTTTGTTGTCGGCTGCCGAGATTAGGACATTGTTGAAATATGGCATGACACCTGGAATGCCTTATAAAAGGCACTCCATGAGGCTCTTGAATAGTCCTGGTGCCACACTCATCCCGAACTGTAGGTGGCGACATTTAAAAGCTCCATGATATATGATGATGGTCTGCACCTCTGCTGTGGCATTGTCTACAGGCAATTGTTGGTACACCTGGGCAAGATCCAGTTTTGCAAAAACTTTGCCTTTGCCCAGGGAGTGCAATAAGTGTTGCACGATTGGTATTGGATAAGCGTTCTGTTGTAGTGCTTTGTGTAGTGTGCCTTTTCAGTCCATGCAAATATGGGCTGAGTTGTTTGGCTTGATAGGTGTCATGATAGGAATCTCCCATTTGGCATGATCAATAGGTTCCAAGACTCCTTGAGCAATCAGCTTGTCTAATTACTCATCTACCTTGGAATGTAGAGCAAATGGGACCCTGCACAGCTTCAGGCGTATTGGGGCAACTTGAGGGTCGAAGTTGAAAGAGATGGGTGTCCCAGTATACTTGCCCAGGTCTCCATTGAAAACATCGCCGAACTCCCAGATCAGGGCCTCCATGTTGGAGCTACTGATGGAATTGATGCCGGTAACTCCCAGGCCTAGAAAGGAAAACCAGTCCAGCCCCAAAAGGCTTGGCAGGGAGCCATTGACCACAATCAGCCACAGGGCTCTACAAAGTATTTAAATGAGACTTGGAACGTTTTGCCTCCGATGACTAGAATGCTGTTGCCTTGATAGTCTCGGAGATGGAGGTGCTGATGTCTCAGTTGGCTTTTGGAGAGTCTCGGTACCATTTTTTAAATGGTGTTTCATGATACAATGGTCATTGATGACATCCATTTGACATCTCTCGATCAGGACTGTCACATGTATTTTCTTTGAATGGATGAGGCAGGATTGCCTGATGAAGGTGGCAGGTGCCCTTGGAGACAGCATAGCAGTCTTCCCCTTTCTTCTGTGACTTCTGTTGTGCCCTTCGGTGGTAGGGTTGGCTGGCAGGTTGGCTGGCAGGTTGGCTGGTGTGACAGACTTTAACAAAATGTCCTTTTCTATCACACTGTTGACAGATAGCATTTTTGAATCTGCATTCTGCTCTTAAGTGGTTGCCGCCACAACCCAAACAGGCTGTTTTCTTTTGAAAACTGTGCTTTGCTTCCTTGATGACTTTAGGCGGTAGATGTCATCATCGTCAGTTGACTCTTCCTGCTCTAAATCCTTATGGTGGATAGTAACTGCCTTTCTTAAAGATGGCGAGATATTTGACTTTTGGATTTCCACCTTTGATTGGCTCGACATCTCCATGGTTTTTGCTTCGTCGAGCGCCATCTGTAGATTTAGATTTGGTTTAGCAAGTAGACGCCACTGCAATTTGACGTCTTTTACTCCGCAAACTATTCTATCTAATAGAACATCATCCAAATCTCTAAATTTGCAGTATAAGGCAGCTTTCCTAAGGGCGGCAACATAGTGGTTTATCGATTCACCTTCTGCTTGGTTTTGATGGTGAAATGCAGGTTGGTGGGCAATTCTCAATCGTTTGGGTGTGTAGTCAGGGGTGGGGTTCTACCAATTCACACCTATTCGCTAGAACCGGTTGTTAACATTCTAAGCAGTTAGGAGAACCAGTTGTTAGAAGAAATTACTGGCCTAATCCTGTAAAAAGGCAGGAAGGAAACATTCTGGTGTTGCTTACAGAAACTGCCGCTCCGTTAACCCTTATTACATTCTTGGCAGGACTAGACTTCCTGTCTCAGGAACATTTCTGGAGTTTTTTTCCCCTCCTTTGCTGGTACTTTGCTTGTTTGGAGTGACCATTTAAAGTTATAATGGCACTGAAAAAAGTGGCTTATGACCATTTTTCACACTTACAACTGTTGCAGCATCTCCAGTCATGAGGCCAGGTGAGAAGATGTGTGCCTCGATATGAGTGATATTGAGTTGGCCACACCCAGCCAATAACATGACCACCAAGCCATGTCCACCCAGTCACATGACCACCAAGCCACTCCCACCACCTAAGCCATGCCCACAGAACCGGTTGTTAAAAATTTGAATCCCATCCGTGTGTAGTGCATTCTCAGCTTGTCCTGCAGCATGTCCCAGGGTACCGTCTGAATGGCCGCTGGAGTGAGGAGAGCTCTGGTCATCTTGAAAATGTCTGGGCTTCAGTAGCTGAGGAACAATGCCCTCTTTCGATTGTCACAAATGCCGGTGAAATTATTGGCTTCAAGGAAGCACTTGAAGCGCACAATGTAAGAGTCCTATGTTTCATTGGCTGGGTTGAAGGGAGAGAATGGCTTTAGAGCCACCATTTCTGATATACTGATGTGATCCAGGCAAGTTGAAGCTGGTGTGTTGATGGTTGATAATGGTGCTGCAATGAATGGTAGATCGTTCTGACATTTGGCTCTTTGAGGGACAGTGATCAGCTCTTTTCTGCTCTCAATGTCCATTTGATCCCACCTTCACTGCCAGTGTTGTATTGTGGGTTTGAATGGAAGAGAAACAGAGTGATCTTCAGCTAAAGCTCTTTATTAACTCAATGAAACAATAGGGAGCTGTCAGCTGGGCAACCAATCAGTTTAAAGCAACTTTTCCACTTAAACAACGAACCTCAGTGAGCTCAAGTTTTAAGTATTTAACATCCGTATAACTTATCTTTCACATAGGCAAGCTGTTAAGGTTCCTAGTATAAAGGATCAGAGGCCAAGGATTTGAAATTGCTGGTCATTTCTGGGGTGGATGTGCTTTTTCATCTAGTTCTTCACCTGTCCTGCTCAACCTATCCCTTCCATACTAGAAAATGATTATTCAAATGACACTAAATAGAATTTCCCAGAGTATATCAGATATAATAGATGCCTGATTCCATCCTGCAATAGCTTTTCTTCTCCAAGAACTTTATATATAGGGTCTGTTCTGAATAATAGATCTCACAATCCCAGACACACTAGTTATGTTGATTAGTTAGGCCATCAAATAATTGTCAGTTCTTAATTATATAGATAGATGTTCACACTGGTCATGTGGTTTGATATTAAACCCACCCCCGCCAGTCTTGTTCCATTTAAATTATGGGCATAAGCTGGGTTTCCAAAGGACAAAGGAAAGTATTCACTGTCTGGTAGATTTATAGCCAACCGTTCTTCCTGGAACTTAAGGCCCCATACATGATACTTCTTCCGGTTTTCTCCCCACAACACAACAAAAGGGAATAGGAGAATATTATTAACTCAAAGTTTGAAAGTGGATTTGAATCTTCACCTTATTCAACATTTTAACTACTTTACTCAATTTACAACAGTTCATTTAGTGATCATTTGAAGTTACAAGGCACTGAAAAAAGGGACCCATGATCGTTTTTTCACATTTACAACTCTTGCAACATCCCCATGGTCACATGATCAAAAATTGGTAACTGACTCATATTTATGAGGGTTGCAGTGTTCCCAGTCATGTGATCAACTTTTCTGACAAGCAGTCAGTGGGGAAGTTAGTGTAATGATCCAGGGTGGAATACAAAATAAACACAGTCACAAAAA
This sequence comes from Bungarus multicinctus, assembly GCA_023653725.1. Lineage (NCBI taxonomy): Eukaryota > Metazoa > Chordata > Lepidosauria > Squamata > Elapidae > Bungarus > Bungarus multicinctus. The sequence continues at coordinate 102,480,941 of CM042840.1, forward strand.
ACAGGTGAAGCCCCTTTTATTCCTTCACTTTGCTTCCAAGCTCCAAATATCCTTGACTGGAGACAAAAATACCTTCCACAGAAGAGTTACAAGAAGGAGGAAATGCCATTTAATTATAAAGAGTAAAAATCAACACAAACCAGGCAAGATAAGGGCTTGAAGATGTCCACAGATATCAGAACATACACTGGGAAGGACGCAAAATTCAGAGAGGAACAATAGAGATATTTCCACACCCATATGTATGTTCATCCTCTTATCCAGTTGTCACAGATCCATGAAGAGGATCAAGGCCCTCTCTTCCCCAGTAGACCACGTTTCTCCCTTATCCTCTCCTCCTTGAGTGCCCTAGGATGGAGAGGGGATGGGCCTGGGTTCTCCTCTGACTACCCAGCCGGCCTCTGCCCTTCCCCAGCTTCCTCCACAACCTCCAGAGCCACACTTCACTCCCTGTTGGCTGTTCCTCCTCTCCCTCAGAGTCAGTCTCCACCCGGGGCATGACAGTTAGATTCACTTAACAACTGTGGTGAGAAAGATAATAAAATGGGGCAAAACTCATTTAATAACTGTCTTGCTTAGCAACAGAAATTTTGGGCTCAACTGTAGTCATAAATAGAGAATTATCTGTATATCTGTGACTCTCCAAAAACATTGAACTACATATCCAACTTTATTCAATCTTCATGCAGTTAAAGTAACAGTTTTTTCTTCTTCTTCCATTCAATAGTGTCCAAATTCAGAGACTGTCTGAATAAGTCCCTGCTGATTTCTTGGCAAGACTTTTTAGAAGTGATTTGCCATGTTTCCTTTTTAAGGCTGAGAGAAAGTGACTGGCTCAAGGTCACCTGCCTGGACCTAAGATTAGAACTCACAGTCTCTTGGTTTCTAGCCTGATACATTGACCTTTACATCAAATCAAACTATACCAAGTAGCACAAAGTGAAATCTCATTAGACTTTGATAAAATCTGAATCTCCTTCTCTCCCTCCCTCCCCCCGGACTCTCTTTTCTGTAAAAGTGGCAAATAAACAAAAACTAAACAAGAGGACCTCAGAACAGCCTGAAAAGAACTAAGTTAAATATTTGGCTGGACGGTATGGAAAATTGAAGGCTGAGAGGAAAGTATAAAGCAGGATTTAAAAAAGAGATTGGCTGACTTTGAAATATTTCCAATTTTTTTTTTATCATGTTCTTCTACTGGATGAATTCAAAGGAGAAATGGTTTGAATCATGACTTTGTAGTGTTTTGATTCCAGGATGAAAAAAAGAGAAAGAAAATTAAATGCAGTCTAGGCAATTCCTGTTTCCTCTTTTTTTTTAAATTGTTTCCAGAGGTGGAATTTTGTGGCAGGGAACAGTGACCTCTGCTGGTCAGCAATGAGAACTACAGGTTTTCATAAATTTAATTTCCTTCTCTGCTCCTTCGCATTTCCTTTTCTGCTCCTTCAGCAGGAAGCATCCAATTAGATCTCCCTTTATCAATGGTATATATTATTTGTATGGGAACTAATTATAGCTAGCACTTATTGAGTAAAGGCAGCTAAGGTTAGGCTTGCATTTTTTAAATTAGTTTTTCTCTTTGCATATTTACTCCCCCCCTTTTCCTTCTTTGAGAAGGATCTGATACAGATAATCAAAGTTGGAAGGGACCTTGTAGGTCATCTAGTCCAACCCCCCTCCCAAGCAGGAGACCCTACACCATTTCTGAAAAATGGCAGTCCAATCTCTTCTTGAAAGTCTCAAGTGATGGCACTCCCACAACTTCTGAGGGCAAGCTGTTCCATTGGTTGATTGTTCTCACTGTCAGAAAGTTTCTCCTTATTTCCAGATTAAATCTCTCCTTGTTCAGTTTCCATCCATTATTCCTTGTCTGGCCTACAGGTGCTTTAGAAATAGCTTCCTCTCTGTGGTACATGGAGGGAAGTAAGCAATGGGTGCCACAAGGTTCTGTCTTCAAATATTGGAAGACTGCTTTCATGTCTCTCCTGGTCCTTCTCTTCTCTTCACTAGACTAGCCATGCCCAGTTCCTGTAATCATTCTTCAAATGTTTTAGTCTCCAGTCCCCATCCTGCTCTTCTCTATACTTTTTCTAGAGTCACAACTTCTTTTTTATAATGTGGTGAACAAAACTGGATGCAGTACTCTAGGTGTGGTCTTACTAAGGCTTTATAGAAGGTATTAGTACCTCACTTGATCTTGATTGTATCCCTCTGTTAATACAACTTAGGATTGCATTAGCCTTTTTTGGCTGCTGCTGCACACTGCTGGCTCATATTTAGCTGGTTGTCCACTAAGACTCCGAGATCCCTCTCACAGTTACTGCTATTGAGCCTATATATGTGCTTTTGGTTTTCCTTGCCTAAGTGTAGGACTTTACTTTTCTCTATTTTGAATTTCATTTTATTAGATATGGCCCAGTGTTCTAATCTGTCAAGATCCATCGGATCTTAAGCCTATCTTCTTGGGTGTTAGCTATTCCTGCCAGCTTAGTATCATCTGCAAATTTGGTAAGTTCCCCTTCTATTCCCTCATCTAAGTTGTTAATGAAGTTAAGTTGGGCCTAAGACAGAACCTTGTGGCTCCATTGCTTACTTCCCTCCATGTAGACTTAGACCCATTAAGGACTACTCCTTGAGTGCGGTTTGTCAGCCAGTTGCGAGTCCATCTAGTGGTGGTGCTATCTATTCCACTTTTTTCTAGCTTACTAAGAAGTAGGTTGCGGTCTACTTTGTCGAATGCCTTGCTGAAATCTAAATATATTATATTTATATATATTATGTCCATGGTATTTTGCTGGTCTACTAATTTAGTCACTCAGCAACACTAGCAACACTCAACAGCTGATTGAGAGTTGCTAGTGTCAGGCAGGCAGGCAGATCATAAAATTGCTCAGATTGTAAAAATGGAGGGTTTTCCAGCTATAAGGAACCCTTCCATGAATCTAGTCAGCCTCTGGAATATAGAGCTTTGAGAGAACTGGAAAAAGATTGATTAATCTAATGCAGGGGTGTCAAACTCATGTCATGGCAGAGTCATGTGACGTATCAAGACTTCCCCCCTTTCCTAAACTGGGTGTGGGCGTGGCTAGCACATGATGCATCCGGCCCAAGGGCCAGGAATTTGACAGCCCTGCTCTAATGTTTCTCAACTTAGCAATTTCAAGATTGTAAATTTCAATTTCCAGAATACTCCATCAGCCATACTGACTGGGAATTCTGGGAGTTAAAGTCCACATATCTTAAATAGCCATGATTGAAAAATACTGGATTACACTCTTTTTTTTCAAATTATATTATTCAAAGATCTCCCTGATTTATTGAAGGGCTCTAGATCATGGAGAGAAATATGCCTAAAGTGAAGGGCCAAAGCAAGCAAAAGTGCAGCCCAATGTTTGGGCCTATTTTATTAGTTCAGTATTTCCCATGGGGAAGTATCCCTGTTAAAGTGATCTTCATTCTTTGAGGACAGTATAGATTAGAGAGATTTCTGTTCAGATTGCTATGACAACTTTGCTGGACAATTTGCTGAACACGTCAAAACTAGACATTATGCTTAACAGAAACATCACCAGAAACTGGAATAGTATCTTGGGAGGTAAAGCGGCATTTTAAACAAATCAGATTAGTATGGTCCTCGCAATCACAGTAATCAATATTTTTATTTCATTCTCTGAGTAATGGCAATTTCTGTCTTGCTTTGAAAGTGGAACTGTATAGCAAAACTTAGTAGCAAGAAATGGGAATCTGGCTGGTCAGCTCAAAGAACTTGTGTAAATGAGATCAGTATGTCCTGGATATTTTACTATAGGAGAGTAAATGAACAGGCTGTTAAGATCTCTATAGAACCAACAATATAATTAAAAGGCAGGGTATTTTCTGAACTCTGGCTTTCAAACAGCCAACAGCAAGGCATTGAATTGGCTAAAGATCTTTTCAATTTGGAAACGCTGATAAAATTTAAACATGTTACAGGTCTAAACAGGATACATTAAAAATGGATAAGTCTATTATTGAAATAGTTACTGTACTGAGATTATTCAATGAGAAATAAATACATAAAATTCTTAGCCTAGAATTTATATACATTCAAGGTAAAAATAACTCCTAGTCTCTCTTCTCCCTCACCCACTTCCAAAATCTTGGCTAGTCCAAATTTTTTATAATTCAGAATGGGAAGTAAATAATTTTCATGTTAATATTATTAAGGCTTTCTCCAACTTGGTATCCTAGAAAAAGGATTATAGTGTTAAATGACTAATTTGCTTCAAATTTCCCCAAAATCTTTTTCCTTTTATTTTTTGATTGTTTCTTTTTTAAATTCATTTTCTCTCTCTATCATAGTATCTATCTGACATTCACAGCAAAGCATTTAGATTCTCAATTAATAACATGTATTGTTTGTATACGAAGTTGTAAACACATTCTAATCTCCAACTAACATCTAACAAGTATTTTTATACACTCACTATAAGTACATTAAATATCAATAAGTGTGCTATATACATGTCTTGCTGAATGCTCAGTGATGGATCAATTGTTGAGAATTTATTCCCCTACATTATTTTCATCATATGGTGTTTTAACTGCATTTAACAACCAATTTTCAACTCCATATTTGTAAAAAAAAAATTCTAAATTGAGATTTACTTAATTTATTATACACTTTCTCCAAAGTCATCAAATTTATAATAAAGTTTCTTCCTCACAATCATACATATCTCAGTGACCTGATGAAAGGCAAATACCTGACCTTCACAGGGAACTTAAAGTCATACCATTACGTTCTAAATTATGCTCATTGACACCTTTCATACCGTTTCAATCAGAATTGTGTCAAACATCTTCCCAGGCACACTTAACAAGCTAATCCCTCTGCTTGTACTCCTGCTGTCCTTTCTTTTGTAATCAGGAACAATGACTGCATTTTTATAATGATCAAGCACAGGTGCAGTCTTTATATACACATGAAACAGATCATATGCCGTTCTATAAGCAAACCATATTCATTTTTAAAAATATCTCCAGTTGCATCTTCTACACTCTAATATTTTTTTCAAGATTGTCACAGCATTCAACAAACTTTCATTTGTTTCTTTGGACTCTTAACATTTATAGCATTTGTTTCCATTTCACAGCTATATACACTATATACACAGCTATATGTACTATAATTTCTATACAAAACATCTGAAACATTCCATCTATCATTCTCTCATGTTAGTTTTACCTCATATAATTTCATTAGTTTTTGTTCTTAGTTTCATCCACTCTGCTGGAGGTCCTCATTTAGCCTCTTTCACCTATTTTCTTTTACTTTCATAAAATCATTTTGCAATTCTTACTCTTATGCTCTTAACTGTTTCTCACTTGCCTTTGATGACATTTTTTGGAAATTACAATTGTCTTAACATACATATTTTACAGTATTTTTCTTTTTTCACTTTTAGCAATGTTTTTTTCCCCATTTACAGTCTTCTTCACTTCATCATCCATCAATTATCTTTTTCCATACTTCCCACTAGGCCTCACCCTCTTATTTGGCATAATTCTTTTCACTCTATTCCAAACAGTTTCCATATCCTCTTTCCCTACATCCTCTTTTGATTTATTTTCTTTGGAGATTAATCTTTTTTTCTAAAAGTTCTTCATGTGGAGCTCAATCTTTCCCTGCAATCATTCTATTTTCACTCTCATTCTTGTAACTTATTACCTTATTTTTTCCAGAGATCTGCTCTTCAATTTAGCAAGAAATTGTCCCTCATTCAACACCTTTCTAAAAGTAAAAAGAATCATAAAAGAGTGAAGTCCCTTGTTCTTAGGGGCAGATAACTATTGTCCACAGGCTAGATGCAGCCTTGCTTGCTACCCATAAGTCTCACTATTAAGAGCATCTGCAGGCTCCAAAATTCCAGATCTTTCCCAAATGTCCCACCCTTTCATGAAATCTTATGTCTTCATGGTCAGAACTCTCTATGTCTAAACATTGGATCCTGGAACAATAATCCAGGATAAAGCAAGAAAGGCTGGATCTTCAAAAAGGATGGATTCACGGACTGATATTTTTTAGTCTCCAAGAGAGAATTGAATTTCCAAGTTTATTCATCTCTTTGCTAATTTTTAGAAGAAGGCATGCTGGATACCCAGAAATATGAACAGGAGCAAAATGCACTGCAACTAATTTATTAACGGTGAAATGTTGATTCAGTGATAAGCACAATACAAAATTAACTGAAGTTGCCTCTGCCTACATTTGCAATAACAAATGAGAGACAAAAACGATAAACAATTAGGATGGGAGGAGAAAGCTGTGCGTGCATTGAAGAAAGAATGAAAAGGGAGAACAAAGAAACACACGAATTGAGAAATTCAAAAGATAATTTGAGTTCATAATTCTGTGTCAGATAAGGAGATCAGTTAAGGATTTTGTGGGAGGTAATTTCTACCTTAAAAGGTCATGAAAGAGAATGCACGGAGATGCAAGCAGGTCAATCAGAAAGAGAAAGGCTTCATTGGCAAATTAATGTTTGAGCAACTGGGAGGATCTGAATGATAAAGCAAAGGAAAAACAATAAACAATGCAGAACTGTATTGAGGAAAATGGCTGAAAATAAGATAAAATACTGACCAAAGCAGGAAGACAACAGAGGGAAACAAAGAATGTAAAACACAAAGAAATAAGGTTTGAAAAAATAGAAAATGTGAAGATAGAAAAAACATATTTAAAGCAGAGTTGTATCCATGAGATCACATGATGCATATGTTCCCTGAGGTCTCTTCAAAAGTTGCATTTGACAGTATTTTATACAAAGCAAATGAGCTAAATGTAATTAATGTACTGGATATTACATTACAAATGAATATAATTTCATTTTATATCTGTTCTGTATTTCTCCAGTTCTTTGTTTTAATCCACCTACTTTTTATACAGTGATCTCAGAATGTCATCTCAAAAATAGTTATGTACTCCATGATGCCCAACACAAAATAAAGATATAAATAAAATATTTTTAGTTGAATCAGATTATATAAAGAACTATTTGAGGAATATAATAAAGAATAAAAATATCTCAGCTATAGCAAAAATGTGAACTAAAATTTCTCAAAAGAAGACGTAATCTAGAATATATCTTAGTCTCTGCATAATAAGCCATTCAATTCTTTACAGATATTAGCGGTTTTCCCCCCGCACTGTGATGTTCTCTCTATACTAGTGTTTGGGATTATTCAACATTATTTCAGGTACACATTTGTTTGCTTCTCATTTTGCATCCAGATCCAGCATATCTGATGGACAACTTTTTCCTGTTCTCCCCCTATACAGGGAACTAAAACTTTTATCAAGTTGAACCCTATCCCAGTCTTCTTCACTCTGGTTTTTAATTTCAGTAGGATTCTTGCTGTTGGTTAATTGCAGGGGGGGGGGGGAGGGGGGGCATTTTATGTTTTCTTTCTTGGGAGTTTCCTGCGGCAGAAGAACAGCATAAAATATGCCCAATAGATAAGCCAAAAAACAAACTACAGATTTGCCCATTAGCAAACCCCTTTCCTGTGGATGGAGGGATGGAGAAACTCACCAGGTGGAAGTTTATGTTTTATAAATATATTTTATGGTGCTATTAATAAATATGGTATTGTGTCCCATATAAGGTGGAGGAATGCAATATCTTAGGCAAGTCATGGTGTACAGTAATTGTCAATCCCATTAAGTGAGTGCTAGACAAACTACAGAAAAAAGCTCAGGCTATCCACACTGCTTCTATTTCAATTCCACAGTTTCATAATGGTGCATTATTTAAAATGCACCATAACATATATGGGGTAGTCAAAGCAATTTTAGGTATAATGCTGTTGATTCTTAAGATTGCCAGCATTTTAAAAAATTATTGTCAGCTACTTAAGGGAGAACAGCAAGAGGGAAAATGATAGAATAAAATTATCTGTGCCCATGTATATCTGCAAAACACAGCAACCTTTTCTTCTATATTGATCATCTTGGAAAATAGTTTGCAGATTCCATTCTGGTGGATCTCCTTTTGCATTAGAGCCCTCTAACTAAGGGGAGCAGGAGCAGAGTGATCAGCAAGGCTCTAACAGAGGGTTATTATTCATCAAAATCACATTAAGAAATTGCTTTATACTAAGTTAGATAATTGATTCATTTCTCTACTGGGTTAGAAACAGCTATCCACAACACAGCAGGTGGCAGCATCTGGCTGATCTCAAAATGTGTTAGATCTGCCTACTGTGTAGGTGACAAGATCAGTGGAGATCCTTGGGCTGTAGCCTAGAATGAAAAATTGAAAATGCATCCCAGAAGGCTGCAATGGCAAACCACTTCTGTGTTATTGCTAAATAAACATGTGGGTGCCCAGGTAGTCATCAAGATTTTAATAAAATTTGATAAAGGGTTTTTTTTTCTTGCCTTACTCAAGATTCCACTCAAAACTCTTGTTTCAGATATTTAGCATTGTGCTTGGGACTTTTGGCAAGTAAAGCAAATGCTCTAGCAGAGAATTAAAGTCCTTCAGCATTCCTATGGAAATGCTTTACTACAGAGCTGGGCAAATCTCTTTGTAGTTTAAGACAACACTGATTTAAATTGATATTGGGAGGTGGGAATTCAAATACTATCTGGGCAGAGTGCTAATTAATTGACATCACTGGAAAGAGAAAGGCTAGAATTCCCACCTCCCTTTAGGTGACAGTGAGGGGAACATAACAATTTGAGAGGAGTAAGTAAAATAGGTAAAGAGCAAATTGTAGCACTGCCAGAAAGGAGCAGGAGGCCAGAGTTTGCTGCCAACTGGCCTGCCCTATTCTTAAAACATTGGGGAGTTCTCAGCATACATTCTTTCCCCTCTGTACTACTTTATAGGTTTCCAAAATGAGTTGTCTCATCTTGAAATAAGTATACTTGACTGTATTTTGAATAAATAATTTTGAATTAAAATCCCCATTTTCTCAATATTTCATAGGCATCACAATTCTTGGAATATTTGTTTTATATTCATATCCCAGCATCTCCTTTTTCCCGTTTGAAACCCTAGAGAGTTACTGCCAGTCAATGTTAAGCTAAACAAACCAGTGTGAGTTGAATCACAATCTGTTTCAGTGTTGACTTACCTTTTGGATACTTGCTCTATCCTGGACAGTTTCCCTGATACTTTCCCAGTTTGTCCACATTCTTTAACTATCTGGTGCAAAGTTGATCACAGGACTCCAGAGAGAGGGTTTTTAAATTCTTCAAACTGAAGACCCAGGATATTTTTTAGATGTCTGAAAGACACATGGCTATCAATTAAAAGCTTTTCTCCCCTCCATCCCGTCTCCTACCCATTCTGCAAATGTGCTTCTTGCCCCCCTCCCTGTTTCTTCTTTCTTTGCTTCCCCTAAGTCCAGTAACTTCATCCTTTACCCAATTGAAACTGGACTAAGCTCAGCTCAAGTGTTCTGGGTGGGTCAAAGGTTCACTGCAAAGGTCATGGGGGGTCAATGTATAGCCATCCCAGGTCAATAGGCAACAGATCACCCCTTAAATTCTATACCAGGCACTTATAGAAAACAGAAAAATAGAAGAATCCATTCAAACTATTAACAGCCTTGTCAATCAAAACAAAGGCATGAGAAATACTAGGGAAAGAATGAAAGAGGGAAGAGAGGAAAAAAGAAGCAAGCCATACCTTTATTAGAATGAAAAAGATGAAGTTCTATAGAAGCATATGCATCTCTTTGGCTCTTACAACCATTTAAAAACTTTAAGAAAATGCACAAAATACCTTGCTAATAATGTATAAGTTTCTGTGTCTTAAGAGTTGACTCATAATGCATAGAGATGTTACCTCAATACCTATAGAGGTAAATCTATAAAATATTTAGAAATAATACATCTATAATAGCAATATTAATGTTTATTGCTTACAATTCTCATACATTTCCAGAGATGTAAAAATGACAATTTAATATAATTGATAAATAAGGGACTACAAAGAACTACAAAAATATAGAATTTGCATTTTATAATATATCTTGTTGATAAACACATTTGCATAGTTATAGATCATAAAAATTTTATTTTTAAAAATTACAAAACAATAAGACATTAATAAAACATACAGAGTTATAGCACACCGAAATTTGCCACAGGATGTAACAAACCAAGACCCATTTTGCAAAATAAAACACTTTTTGTTAAGAAAAATACATAATTTAAATCATTCAAGAACATCCCAAGTGATAAAAAAATTATTTTCTTAATATACCACAATTGCATTCTTTTTTAAAAAAAATGCTTATATTTAGATCTAAGAAAGTTAAATATTTATTAAATCAAACATTTATATATTTTTTTGTATTAAAAAAGTGGTGACTTTTTAGGTACATAAAATACAGATGAACAGAAACAGGCTAAAAAGAAAGCAAATCACAAAGCTTAATTTAACTGGGGAGAATAAACAAGGAGAGAAAATATTTTTTTAAAGACAACAGAACTTATAATTTAGGATATTACTGCTTTTTCATATTTCCAAATAAAGGTTATTATTTTGGATCTGCAAAATTGCAATCTTCACAAGCGGTACTAATGTCTAAGTTAGTAGTTTATTCATCAGCTAGAAACATACCTTCTCATCGAATATTGAGGTATTATGTTCAGAAGTAAGATACAAAAAGCATGTCATTCTCATGAGGTTAAAACCAAGCTTAGCCATGCATAGAAACGTCCTATTAAAATTAATGGGACAAATCATAATTAACTTAAGATCCCCTGTTTTCATTGCATCTTTTATAATGCAGTACACAACAACTAGTGAACTGGTAGCAATTCCACCAGAACATAAGGAGCAGCAAATGATTACAAGGTTAATGTCAAAAGTTCTTTTTTAAATATTAAAATTTGATGTAAATATTTTTTTTTAAAGATCTAAATATTACCCCAACATAGGATCTTTTTTAAATGTACTTGGACTAAAAATTCTAAGTTCAGGGATCAGCTTAAGAATGCTAATGTAAAATACTTTAAAACAACAAATTGTGTAATGGAGTACACAAAAATAGAAACTGTCTTTAAAACTGAACATATATCATCTATTCAATTAAAAAGAATCCAGATAGATATATAGGAAATATTAAAATAGAGAAATGAATGTCTTAATCCTGCCATTTATTTGGAAGAATAAATTTTATTTCTGAGGACATAAATACAAAATTAAGCTGTGACAAAGCAAACTTATACAAGTCTAATCAGAAACAACTCTCTGAAATGAATGATATTTGCAACCCAAATGACTCTTGTGAATACAATTTTGATAGGAAAAAGTTGTAAAATGATGTGAGAATTTTCTTATTAGTCAGATAAGGAACAATAATTACTTCTTAATCACCTCAAATAATATGCTTTAGATGATTATTTTCATAATCGTTCCCTTCTCATCTGACATAAATTTGCAAGTCTTCTCTTGCAAAAATAAATGTTACTTTTCTTTGGAAAGAGTCCATTTTTTTTAAAGCTGAGAAACAAATCACTGTATAATATGGAAAATGTCAAAGGAGGGCAGAAAAATGGTACAGTTCCCTTTACCCCTTTCCTGAAGATTGATGCATGAATATTTTTCCTTGGAAATGTACAAACGCATTCTGAAAGGAGATAATTATGTTAGTATTGGTGGTAGACAATAAAGTTATTCCTACAAAACAACTATGGGGGAAAAATAGAAATGAAAAAAATAAAAACTAAATTCCCAGAAAAACATGTAAGAAAGGACATTGGAAACAGGTTACAGTAGCTTTTTAAAAAAATGTATGTTTTGTTTCCTCCATAAACATATCTCTCCTGAAATAGGAAACTGATTTGAGGCATTTCACAGAAGCACAGTTATTTATTGTTTTTCCCTTTAATTCTCTTCAAGGACTTGGTACAGAGTATTTCTCAAGTGCATAATGAATTGTAGTGAAGCAGAAAAAAATATTTGCTCCTACCCCTTCCCACTGTAAAATGCTATGTTGAAAATTGCTTAGAGTAGGAATATTTCTTCTTTTTCTTTCCTTTATTGTATAGCATACAGTGCCAAGTGATGTTTGGTATATTACTGTCCTCTTGTGCAAATTTTCAGGTTGAAAAAGAAGCAGACTTTGACAACTTTCTTCTGAAAATACTTTTTCAGGTATAAAAGGGCATAAACAATCCTAAAATGAAAATGAAATGAAGATTTACAAGGTAATCCTAAACATATTTTCTTGGAAGCAAGCCTTTTTTCTACAGCAAATGATCATACTCCCATATAAAAAGGACCAGTATTCAAGAGCGGATGTCTTCTCAGCCAAACGTTTGCTACTGAAACTGCTAACTACTTACAAAATAAATAGCAAACGTGATTCTAAAGTTTCATTCAATATTGATTTCAAACAACTGTATATGTCTAGTGATATAATCCTTTCTGAAAGGAAAAAAGCAGTGAGTTGCTTTGATTTCGTCAGCTGCCATATATTTCATTCCCTTCCCGTAGCCTTAATTCAATGTTTTTGAAGATTGAACTATTTTGTATATGACCAATGATATATTGTTCAATTTATCTCCAGTGCAATAGAAAGATGTACTGTATCTAAATGAACATTTGTTTCACTTAAGAACAATAGAGGAGAGACTATCATGTCAGAATTAAACATTAGGATGGGTCATTGATTTGTTCTATGCTTAAGAAATTTCCTTAAGACTTACCTGTTCAGAAGTCTCATCATCAATGTAGAATTACATCTGAAATCTGGGTTCTGCAATCAATTATTACACATTTATATGGAATAAAGACTGGTTGAATTTCATGGACTTACTCCCAAGTCTGTACTAGATCTAAACTTATAGCTTTCTTATTATTGAAGAAGAAAAGAAAACAGTCTTCTATAGAGCTGTTACTATTGTTTTCTTAGTAAAAAAAATTAATAAATGCTTGACTTATTTTATTTCTGGACTTGCATTGAATCTCTAAACTTCTGGTAGGCAGCCAGACAATTAATGTTTTTCTAACTATATATCTTCTCTTCCATATATATGAAAATAACTTCCTTACAAAATATGTCTACACTGAAAACAAGATGTCAGAGCTCAATCCATTTTAATGCATATGTTTTGTTTTGGTAATTTAGCAATGCAAGACTGTGCTTAGCAGTGTAGTACAGGTAGCAATCTACCACACAATATCAATAACAACAAATCTAAGACTTATTGAGAACATAAACTTGTTTTCTCCTTCCTTCCTCCTCCCTCCCTCCTTAACTGGAGATGGGATATTTCTGAGAAGACCCAGAATTTCATTCTGATATTTTGGGTTCCAGGTAAAAAAAGACATCTATACAAGCCCTTGACATTTTCCAAAAGGTGCCACCAAACTGCACTTTTTACATTGAATGTGAAAGCTATTAAGTACATGTAATTCATCATTTCACTTTAATTAATTAAATCAAATTTAGTTTTATCTTGGCCCAGCCGACTCAGTCTGACAGAGAGGGAGACCTCAGTCTGGAGTTTGTCTATAGTAAATTCATTTTTTAAGGCTAAAAAGGTGAGAATTCAAAATGGGAAAATTAAACTAATATAGGCAAGTTGAACATTGAAACAGATGCAACAGCAAAATGATGGGAAGGGTGAGTTATTTTGTATTATTCTGAAAATGACCTTGTGGGTATTTATACAAAGGTCTCCACATAAGGGAATTCAAAAATACCATAAATATTTTTGCCAGTGAAGCAGTTTGCCTCCAGCTAAGCCTTTTAAAAGGGAATAATATTCACCTGAAACTTCCCTCGTGTTGAAATTCTTCAAATCCTATAGATCAACATTTTAGAGCTAGCATTAAGGTATTTTGCTTGATCAAATTGTCCTGCAACATTATTTATTTTTAGTTTGTAATTAAGATTTTAATAATGTTTCTTTAAGATGCCCTGTTTATTTTATTTTGATATTAGCATCAGGGATTCCCAGTCCAAAACATAAAAATTTTGCATACTCATTTTATGCAAAACAAAAAAACCCCACCCAACCTCTGGGTACCACATTTTATTAACACAACTAGAAAACATGCAAACAAATAAGTATCAATACCATCAAGTATTGTCCACATACATGACTATCAAATTCATTATCTACTGTATTATTGGATTGCTAGAAGTGATAATTGGTACTCCTATGAATCCAATTCAAGGAAGGAACATCCTGTTCCTCTTCCCTTAAGTTTGTCCTTTGCTATATTTTTGCTTTGACAAGGTAGTTAAGATAGTTCTTAACACATGGCTGCATAATATCTTTAATATTTACATCTGCATATACAGGAAGAGACAGAGATAAAACATTCAATTGATTCTCATGGAAATCAAATAGCTTTAAACTGCTTTTGTGATCTTCAGATTATAGCTTTAAACCATTCAGTCCAGTGGGAATTCAGTTATTTTCTTGCATTCATTTCATTACTCAAAGTATCATCATCAGTGCTAGTAAGGTTGGTTCTCAGTTTATATTCTAGTGGCTTGCCTGTCAATATCAGTGTGGGTGGACTTAGAGGTTCTTTGATTTGGCTGTTTAGTGTCATCCAGTCTAACTAAGGAATTTCTAAGACCATCCCAACTAACATTGATGGGGCAAGCACTAGAAAATAAACTGAGAGTCAACCCTTACTAGCCCTGATGATGTTATTTAGTTTGGGTAATGAAATGTTTGCAAGAAAATAACCAAGCTTACAGAGTACCAAGAAACCCTCATTTCAACCCTGAGCCACAAATATTCTCCTTTATTGGAATCCAATTTATAATGACCAGCCAAAGTCTTATTTCACTGAATAAATCTATTCTCCAGTATAGATTACACTCCCAACTCTGTGTTAGAGAAATGTTAGATTTTCAAAATCAATGCCATTTTTTTTAAAAAAGACCATTTTTTATTTTCTTTTTTTACAGAGCCAGTAGAAGCTGTAATTCCTCCCTTTACAAAGGTCCCAGCTAAGTTTCATATCGGAACAGATAGGCTTATATGTAACTGAATGGCATGATATTAATTCTTCTTCGCTGAGCCACCAGAAATAAAACATGTGCCTTCCCCATTACAATACCCCCCAATCAATGTGTCCAATGGTAAGGCATACTAAGAGTTCATAGTTCAGCCATATGTGGAAAGTGGATGTTGTTCAGTGCTGGCTGGGAAATTCTGGGAGTTGAAGTCCACTCATTTTAGAGT
The DNA here is from genome assembly GCA_023653725.1 of Bungarus multicinctus. NCBI lineage: Eukaryota > Metazoa > Chordata > Lepidosauria > Squamata > Elapidae > Bungarus > Bungarus multicinctus. Next base: position 102,496,155 of record CM042840.1, read on the forward strand.
TACTAAGGCTGAGAAACACTGGCTTAGATAATTATAAAAAAACTGAATATGAGGCTGGGTCCTGTAATTGCAGTTGATCTACAATAGTTACAAAATTATTAAGCAGAACGGAATAATTTGTTAATGTACCTCGGTTTTGTCTGCTACATTGACATTAAGTCTATTTAGATCAGGGGTTGCCAACCTTTTGGACTTCAGGGACCACCAAACTCATAATTTTAGATCCCAGGGACCACTAAGCGGTTATGTGGGCATGGTCTAATTTGTAGGTGCCATCTATCTGCCATTGGTTAGTTCAGTCTCTCAAATTTGCTTGCCATGAGTCTGCATTGAATTTGCTGCAAGCAAACCTTCAGTCCTAAGGGACAGTTTGGCTGTGCTGAGCTGAAGATCTAAAGACTAGCTAGAAAGCAAGAAATCCAACCATTTCCTGCTTCCTAGCTAATCTAAATCTCACAACACAGCAGAGCAGATAATGGTTGGAAAAAGGAAAAATAGCAATTAAGCAGGCAAATTTACCGGGTAAGGAATGAGTGGGTGGGGAGGGTTCTGGCAGGCCATGTGGGTGGCGCAGCCTTGTGTTTCTGCACAGCCTGGATTAATTGCTTTGTGGGGGTGCTCTGGGGGTGAGATTTCTCTGCGGCCCACCAAAATTTTCTCACGGCCTACCAGTGGGCTGCAGCTCATCGATTGGCAACCGCTGATTTAGATTAAAGGTTTAATCTAAAATAGACATGCTTCCCCAAATATTATGTTCTCTCTTAATGTATATATTTATCCAAGTTGCCTTCTCTATAATATAGTTAAGGATGTGGCTTTCAAGGGAAGATTCCATTTAGTAGGGAAACTCAGCCATACACTAGTCCCCTAGAGAAGTTTCTCAGCATCACTTCCTGATGTTTTTTAACATTGGCCAGACATTTTATTCATCTTTGTTGTTGTTAGTTGCAAAGTTGTGTCCAGCCCATCATGACCCCATGGATGATATTCCTCCAGGCTTTTCTGTCCTCTACCATCTTCTGGAGTCCATTTAAGCTCACACCAACTGCTTCAGTGACTCCATCCATCCACTTCATTCTCTGTCATCCCCTTCTTCTTTTGCCCTCAATCTTTCCCAGCATTATGCTCTTCTCCAGTGAGATTTATAACATTTATAAGTCAATGTCCCTCAGTTACATGCATTTTATATTTTAATACTGTTTCTACAGAGATAGAAAACCTTGTTTGTGCTGCAGGTCCTAGGCAGACTTATTTGGGAATGATTTTCATTGGACTATACGTTGTAGCACATGATTTCAATCTCAAGGTTCCAGAAATGATCGTCAGCAGATAGTAGAAAAGAATTCTCTCTGATAACGGAGAGGTATCGCCAGAGAAGGTAAATAGTATGACTGAGAGGAAAACAATCCATAAATTCTTTCTGGATAAGACTGCCCATTGGAAGAAAGGTCCTAGGTCACCCAAGAGAAGAAGCACTTTGCTCACACTTTCTAGACAACAAATTAGTGTAGCTTTATGTAGCTTTATGTAGCTTTAAAGCTGACTGTAGCTTTATGCAGATGATCATCTGACCTACATAGATGCCCAATTAACTCCAATATTTCTTTTTCAACAATTTGATTTACTGGCAGCGGCTGCTGTTCTTTATTTTACAGCTGAAAATAAAAGTGGTTTTATTACATTCATACCCTACCTTTACTCCAAGGTATTCAAGGCAGTGGACATTATCTGTTTCTCCTTTTTATCATTTCTACGACCTGTGAGATAACTTAGATTGAGAGCTGGTGACTAGCAGAAGGTCACCATTGAATTTCACAGCCAAGCATGGATTGGTTCTTCAGATGGATATCTCCAAACCATCCATTATCCAAAAGTCTAAACAATGTTGATTACAACATCCAAGATTCATTATACTTGTATCTTTGTCTTCCTTAAACAAATCCTAGAAAGATAGCTGCTGATTGATCTACTTAACATATCAGGAGAGTCACACTAAGACATCTGAATATACACAGGGCAAGATTTTGAACCCTTATCTTTAAAAAAAAAGCTCACAAAATTATTTAAATTCCCATATGTGGAATTTTCTTTTCTATTTTGATTCCTCGTTTCCGTTCAAGATCTAGCTTAATGGGATAGGTTGAAGATACTTATTGATTTCAATTCTTACCTCACCAAGAAATGGCTACAGGGCCACAGGCAAGACACTAATGGTTAAATATAATACATGGATAACAATACTGATTTACATTACATGGTGACTTTGCAGATTACAGAACTAATGTATGTGAAACACTTGAGAGAGTACTACTTAAAAATCCAAATAAACTTTACTGTTTTTTCAGCTGTTTAACTTTCAAGTCATATCATGGCTTTAAAGTTACCCATCAAAGCAAAACTTTCACAGTTTGAATTAATTTTTAACTTCCATGCTTAAGGAGCAGTTTGGGGCAACCTTTCCCATCCTGCTACCCTTCAGATGTTTTGTACTATAAATCCTTAATCCCAAACCAAGCATCTTGAAGGCATGAGGTTGGAGAAGGCTGCCTTTAAGGGCATACAGCTTGTGTTCCTTCACCTTATGTAAAACCCTTTGTGAGGCTATTTTATCTTCAACCTGAGCATATGAGGTTTTTTATTCTTTGCAGTATACTAACAAATGGTCACTGTTCATTTTTGCAATGCACATGATAGAATGAAATGTGACAACACAAGTTCTGCTCTTTGTTTCAAACAGACGCAAACCAGCTGTTTTCATATGAAACACTATACAGCTGGAATATCTACACAGATGAATGGTTTGGTCCTTTTATTAGGGAAATTAATCATTTGAAGTAACTATTCTAATGAATTTGTTCAGGATTGTTTCCATCCATAGGGGTCTAAAGCAGTGTATTATGATTTTATATAAGCTATCAGTCTATGTGCATTGTGAAATCCCAAAATGAAATAGACTCTCGTGTCAAAAATTGACTCATGCCAAAAGATGTTAAAATATGTTCTAATGCCCAATTCAGGTTGCACATTTTTTAAAATGATGTGGAGGTGATAAGGTTTTCAGCCTGAGGGGTCCTCAGTAATCTTTGAGCTTGTTGTCTTGCAGATGTTTCTTATCCAAACTAGGTAACATGCATTATTAAACTAACTGGAATGATGCTACCTCCTTTGGGCAATGAAATATCAACAAGAAAACAACCAATCTCAGAGAGCATTAAGGACCTCTCATTTCAAACCTAAGCTATAGTTATTCTCTTTTTTGTTTTGTAGTCTGATACATTTGTATTGGAAAAACTGATTCAGAGACAGATGAATATTAGCAATTAATCTAATTAAATCCTCCCAAACTCTTAGTAAGTTTGGAGTAGTGTATTTTGTAGCAATTGCTTAACATGGTGGACATATAAGGAATGACACACACTTGGACCACTATTGAAGAGTGTGATCCTGAACTATCAATTCACACAGTAGATCTCTATGGTTCCTAAGGGATACTTCACATAATACACAGAGGAAAAACTAAAGCTGGGCACAAGGATATGTTTAGCAGAAGAATGCAACCCTAGCACTCCAGTAGATGTGTATAGATTGTGTCTGGCTTTTGCATGTCACATTGTTAGGTTAATTATTTGAAACATCTCATATAGAAAATGTTAAGGAAGAGGATGTAGATTTCTCTCCAAATGATTTAATTTAATGACCAGATTGGATAAATAAGCTGTGTGCCCTAGTTTATTCAAGGAAAAGGAAAAGGAATTATAGATTAATTTTAAGAACTAGGGGATTGTAAATCCCCACCAACGATTTATTTTCCTGCATTAGGAAACTTCAGGAAAATTTTGCACAGCTAAGTTTACTTTTATTATATGAGCTTAATAACCGAATCTTGCTCTTAACATCTTCTGTTTTCTATGTGATTTAGGCTTAAACACACAGCTCTGACCCTTGGCAGGAAGTAAGACACAAAATGTAGATTACTGAATTGCGTGCCAGTACAATTTCCAATCAACTGATATCAGAACAGCAGAATTATACTCATATTGAAATGAGTAATTAATTTTTTGTTTTTAAAAAAGTACCCATTGTTTGACTAAATAGATGTTGATAAGAAGCGGACACTGCTTAGAAATGTGTTCCTTTTAAAAGTATGCTCAACTTACAACCATCAAAATACATTTCATATTTCCTACCTATAAATTATAGGACATCTTCATCAAGGAGGGACCCCTCAAAGTGCCTACAAAGCAATATTTGGGAGGACAATGGGTTCCATCTCTGGGAAAATATGCTACGCAAGGCAAAGAGCAAGGTGGATGGGAGATGGAGGCACAAGTTGCAAGATTTCCAGTTACCTTGAGGAGAAGACTTTCCCAAGGAATTGTGCCCAGCAAGCAAATTGGCGTCACTCCACTTCTTCAGGCTGCTTGCAAAATTAAAGCAGTTTACAACTCCAGCTTCCCAGGAAAACAAAAAACATCAGGGATCTTCTCACTTCTGAAAAAAAGACAGGCCCTTCACTTCCTCCCCTCCCCTCATCAGCTCTGTGTGGAAAAGACAAGAAGGGGAGGGAAAAAGCAGGGCAGGGGGAGTCTTATTTTAATCGGCCAGAATCACAACAATTCAAACCAAAGGGTGTAACACAGCTGAATATTTTCTGTTCTATGAAAGGATTGGTATAAATTTTAGGATTTGATTTTTATTTGGACAGAGATAGAGGGAATTTTCTTAGGCAATTAAAACTGTTTAGATTTCTTAGCTTTCTTCATGCCGTAAAGGTTTCCTCTGCTGATTTCCACGTTTTTGGATGTATTTAGAAACAATGGAAACACCAATTGGAGGGTTATTTACATAAATGATTACAAAAACATGCAAATGCTGGACTCTATGATTGTTGTTTTACACTACTATTTGTTTGTTTTTATGATTCACAAAGTTGTCACTTATCAGGAATTGCTTCAATTAAGAGACATAATACTAAGCTTTAATATTTAAGATTGCATTTTTATTCACCATCATTTGGTTAGTTTCTAAATATTGTTACAACAAAGGGATACCTACATATTAAGAAAACTCAAGCTGCAATTTTATACATATTTACCTAGAGTATGCCCCAATGATTTTAGTATTATTTCTGAGACGACAGAGAAAGAATTGCACTAATAGGATCACAATTTTAAGTGAACTCAATAAAAAAAGACAGAAGCAAGGATGTCTATGTCAGGCTTTATGTTAATATATTTTAATCATTTTTTAAATCTTGTTTGCAAAAGAGATTTAGACTGTAACATACTTTGCAAAATGCAAAATTTATTATTGTATTTTCTTTCAATATTATTTGATATTTGTAGCCCACTTTATACTCTGAGTCAAAGAGCAATTTTGATTCCTTTTCAAAATTTAGTTTTTTAACAAGTAAAAGTGAACTTCTTACCAAATCTCCATTAAATTATTTTTAAAAGAAAAATAATCCTATGTGGATAATATTTGCTGAAGAAAAATGTCTACCTATGGAGAGAAGACATTGGGGTAAACATTGTTACAATAGGGAAGGAAGATAGTTAGATACTAATAACCTCCAAAAATAGCAACAGAAAGCTCTAGAAACCTTTCAAAGATATCAGCTAAAATCTACATCAGTGGAATAGCAGCCGTTCTTTAGAACTGAAAGCTAAGGTATGAAAGAAAGAAAGAAAGAAAGAAAGAAAGAAAGAAAGAAAGAAAGAAAGAAAGAAAGAAAGAAAGAAAGAAAGAAAGAAAGAAAGAAAGAAAGAAAGAAAGAAAGAAAGAAAGAAAGAAAGAAAGAATTTATGATTAATCTCTGCAAGATTTATTCAGAACTATCACATTCTTAGAAAGCAAACAAGTTCTTCCAAATCATGAATAAAAAATTAGGATGCTCTTGTGCATCCTCTTTGTAATACATGTGATTGTTCAGCATTATTTTGTGCCAGGTTATGGCTCAACTTGCATTACTTTAGAGGTAAAAATGACAACATTAAGATCAACTACCAGGTTATTCCCTTATGGTACAAAGGAAAACTCATTTTCTTCAGAGTATGTTTCAACAAAAGTTGGTAATAAACACTAGAAAAAAAATGATTGCAAAAGGAAGAGATAGACGCACAGACAAAAGTATGACCAAAAATTCCAAAATCTTCATGTCCTTTTCATTCAATGTATTTCCAGACACCAGTAGGTTAATATCCAGATGAACTCGGTAAAATGTGTTTAAAGTATGTTGAGTCCTGTATTATATTGTGGCCTATCACTTCAGTCTAGAACAAGGGCTAGAGAAACAGAGAACTGACATCCTCCAGGATGAGCAACTAGTGTGCAAGCTTGAACATCCCAATTTCCTACAGGGGCACAACCCATCTGCTCTACCCATTTGTGACACAATACATTATCGTTCTTGTGCAAGCTTCTTCACCCTTGATGTAGGAAATGCACATTTAGAAATCCAGTCCTGCATTGCAATTTCACTGGCTTGATAGGATTAATTTAAACTATCACCTTCACTGGAACAAAACATTGCTTGGGTATCCCCAAGTTATAACATTCTAATGATTCTGAACACATTTACTTAAAATAAATTCCTCTGCAACTAGCAAGTTCTGGATGATACAGGTCTATTCAGAACTAAAGCTCACTGAAATACATAAAACTTACACCAAGATAAATATGATTAAGAGTTCTTCAATTAGAATTGTGCTTCTCCTCTTAACTCCAACAACCTGTAGGCTCAACAGAGGCAAATGGGAATCATATGCCAAAATGTATATCAATAGCCCTTGACACCTTACATATTGAGCCAGATTTATAAGACACATAGGTATCAAAGCTGAGAACATTCATAAATAGTGTCAAACATTTACCTATCTGATGGGGAAGTCCTTCACGCTAAAAATGAAGAACTGGGAAGAGATTTTGTAGAATATTTATGAGAGCCAAAACTTCTAATTTCAAAGCATCATTGGTACGGATGATTAAAAGACATACTTTACACAATGGCAAATGCTTGGTTGGCAATTGGGTTTACAGGAGCATAGTTTGTACTTACCAAACAGAAGAAATCACTTAAGATGTGTAGGGCAACTCTAAGAACGAAAATGTTCTGAAGAATTTTACAAAGAAATCAACTCAGGCAAAAGATAAGATGAATGTAAAATATTTGATGTGAGCTATGAATCAGGCAATCCCTATGTATGTATGGAATCTGATATGTATCTGGATATGTTTATTTAATTTTCTTCTATTTCAAAAGGTTTGAAGTGTGAAAGCATGCTCAATGCAATATCAGAAATCAATGTTTTTCTTATTCAGGTTCAAATGAATTTATTTTCACACTGGCTTTTTCATTTTTAAGTTTTGTATACATCCTGCTCTGGGCTTTGGTTACAGAGCTGAAAATCAATCCATATTTTTTATTTTTATTTTTTTTACAAAACACAGAGTCTGTGTTTTTACAGATCTTCCATTTACTTCATGTCATGTAGGACAGGCATAGCTCAGCTTCCTCCACTATTGTGCTAAAAATGTTTTTAATATAACATAATCCTATGAATATTTATCCAAGAGTTTATCCAATTGTATTTAAGGCAGCTTACTTGTAGGATATTATATGCAAGGTTGCAACTTAAGTTATAAACTGATGAAAACTGCAATATAATAATAATAATAACAACAACAGCAATCTGTGGTGAAAAACAAAATTATTCTGATAGTTGGATATCTATACATCTTACAAGAGAATTCCCTTGATCCTTAAGAGCATTCTCCCGATCTTTAAATATTAAATAAAGGTTGTAATTGTTGAAAACCGATTTTAAAAATTTGGCTAATTGTTGCTTGTATCACAAGCTATTTTTGTAGACAAACATGAATGCATGTCATTCTTGAGCAGAAAGGTTTGGGGACAAATTCTAAAATTAATAAAAATATTGGAGCAAATTCTAAAATTAATAAAAATATCAACACTCGTAATACAAAAATCATTTCCAAAAATAGATATTATTTTTAAAATTAGACCTTTAGTTTTATGTACACATACCTATAGACTATGCAGAGAAAACAATTCAGTTCATTGAAAAAATGAAAAGATCAATAAACATATTCTATAAAAATTGGTAATACTGCAGTTTTCTTCCAGATCTGAATTCAAAAATAAGATTAGAACGATTAAGTTTCAGGAATACAAGCCAATATATATATGGAATCACACCTGTTTGGATATATATATATAAATATTCCCATTCATTTTCTCTGAACATGTATGGAGTATATGAAACTCCTTTCCAGCTTGAAGGGTATCTGATTGACTTTTAAATGAAATGGGTTTATATGTATGTATGTGTGAGTGTTTGTCTGTGTGTGTGTGTATGTGTATATATATATATATATATATATATATATATATATATATATATATATATATATATATATATATATATATATATATATATATATATATATATGGGTTTAACACAGGGGTGTGTGTTAAATGTTGGGGGTTTTGTGACATCACCAGGTTAAAGTACCCAATCAGCTTGCACTCTGGAGAAAATTATTTAGTGGGGTGTTTCCTATAATATACTGTACTCAAGTCTCTTAAAGAAAGAAGCAGGAAAAAAAGGTAGCCATGCCATGGATTTTGTTTGGTGTCTGGGGGGGATTGAAAACCCTGCTTTTTGCAGTTCAGGAATGATCCTTTGCTCAAAGGCTTGCCTGCCTGTTTTTAAAGATTGGACTGATTAAGAGATGGGTGAGATAATTTGATTCCAAGAAGAAAAGATAGGAGGAGGAGGAGGAAAAATAACTGAGAGAAGAGGACATTTTTCTCCTTTGGACTTCTCTGGGGATGTTTAGAGAGTGGAGAATAAAGCGCTGGGAAAAGAGAAGGCAGCTCTGGATCCTCAAGAGATGCATTTGAAAGGAAAATTTCTCACTCAGCTACGAGTGCCTGACTTGGGGAAGGGGGATAGATGGGAAATGGGAAGAGGTTGGAAGAAGAGCCGTTTCTACTAGCTCCCCTCTGGCGTCCTCCCTGCCTACCTTTTATTTTTATTTTAAACATGTTTCTGACCTGCGGGATGGCTCCAGCTGCGGCTTCCGCTGCCACTTCCATGGATTACAATGGAGATTTCCAAGCTGGTTATCAGGAAATCGACGGCATCAATCTGGGTTACCTGCAAATTAACGGCACGAAGATGTTTGCTCTGACCCAGGTCTTCAGCGACCTTTTTAAGGACATTCCTCGGGCCGCCGTGAGCAAAAAAATGGAAAGCCTCAACATCCAGAGTCGCCGGTGCGACCTGAAGGAGCTGCGCACTCTCAAAGCCATCCAGTCGGTGCCAATGCGCGCTGTCAAGTGTTCGCTCATTTCCAAGACCGACCTGGAGGCCCTCTGCACCTCCTGCAAGGCCTTAACCCCCAGGAAGAGGAAGAGGAAGAGGAAAGTCAAAAGGAGGGAAGCCGAAGTCCTGTTCGATCGGCCCCGGTTACTCCCGGCGTATGACGAACCCGATCACCACGCCTTTCGTGCCAGTTTGGATGCAGGCTGCGCCAAGCGCGAAGCGCTCTTCGCAGCTCCATTTGCTAGGAGTTACGAGAAAACCGCGCCGCCTTCCAAAAGCTATAGCCGGAATGGTAGAGCGCACCTCCTGGCCGGCGTCCTCAATGCTTACCCAGGGGACTTGCAATTCTTACACTCGGCAGTCAGGGCGCAGGGAACCGGTCAACCGGCTTGCGAGCCGGAGATCGGGCGCCCCAAGCGCTCCACTTGCGGATGCCTGGCCAAGAAAGGTCGCTCAGCTTCTATCGCCGGCTCCAAGAGGCAAGGTACATCGGCTGGCTTTTCCAGTGATTCAGATTCCAGCGGCGCGTCAAGCCCGGCAAGTTCCAGCGATTCTTCGGAAGATGAGGAGGAGGAGGAGGAGGAGGAAGACGACGAAGAGGAGGATGAATCTTCCTGCAGTAGCGAAGACGGCAGCTCCTCCGGATCAGAAAGTAGTTCTCTATGTAGTGGCGACTCCGTGCAAAGCACGCGGTATAGACAGGCCGCCCTTCCCCGCATCCCTCCCCAAAATGCATCTTCCCAAGTCCTCCCCAGCGTGGCCAAAGCACTGCGCCCCGACCCGAACTTGATCTTTTGGGCCAGGACGTTGCGCGCCTCCACTTTGGAAAGTTTCAAGCCGGTTCCCACCACTACGCTTCAGCAGGACAGACCGGAGACTCGGCATTCTCGTCCGGTCGGCCCTAGCGAAAGATCGCAGCCAAAGAACGGAGGCGTTAGGGAGTCGTCGGAGTTGGGTGTCCAGGAAGGCGATGAGGCCGATTTTCTGAGCATTCCTGATCGTGTTCGAGCCGGCGAACGGGATAAAACCGAGGAAGCCGCGCTTCAGCAGACCTCCGAGGAAGGGTCAGGCAGAGGGGCCCATTTCGACCGGCTTATCAGGCAATCGAAACTGTGGTGCTACGCCAAAGGGTTCAACGTGGATGGGAAAGCCTTGCGCAGAGCCGAGCAGGCCAAAGGATGTCCCCCCACTTCCAAAGCTGGCCTCCTCAGCCTGGCCAACAGACCGCTGAAAGGAAGCAGCGATTCGGAAAGAAGTGCCAGGAAAAGTCGAGTCGAACAGGCCAAGGGGAGGCCCCCCAAGATCCCGAGGAAGAAGACCCCAAAGGGGGGCGCTCCGCCTTGCAAACGCTTGCTTAGTACCACTTCGGGGCCTGTAAGGAATCCATTTACTTTGATGGGCACTTTTCCATGTACACCCGCATTAGTCGTGGGTTCCGATGGGGATCTCTGTCCTGCGTCGTCCCTATGCGTCAAAGACTCCTGCGTCCTTTCCAAAACGCACCCACTTTGGACCTGGCAGCTGGGAGGCCATGCCATCCCCATGCCTCCCAGCCTGAAATTCCGGGGATATGGTTTTGAAAACGTCTAGATGGAAGATTTTAAATTAGTTTATGTGCAACAATTTGTCTTTGGTAGAGGGAACAGTGTGGATGGGAAAGTTAAAATAGAATATATTCTGAAAAGAAAAGGAAAATGATCTCGCCATCTTAAGTACATATACTTGGAAATAACCTTTTTGGGTTCAGTGGCCTTTAATTCCAAGTCAGATGATAATAGCAATTGATGATGTTTAAACTCATTTGCCCCACAGTAAAACTGGCTGAAATAGATAAAAATGTTTTTAAATAGAAAAAGTGCAATCAAATATATAACTATTCAGGAGGAATTATGGGATTTAATTATGTATAAGTGGCTGTAAGTTTGAAGGCTAAAAGTTTTCAAAAGAATGGACTTTTGATTTCCAAATAGCTCAATTTTTTAAAAAAGAATCCTGAAAATTTCCATCACATGGCATTTCTGACATTCCTTTATTTATAGCAGTGGCTTTGTTTTAAAGAGCCCATCTAATCAGTAATTCTTAATAAAATTGCACACATTTGAAAATATAAATTTAAATCTTACTTGACAATGATTACAGGGGGCCAAAATAAATGATTAAAAAGAAATGTTGACAATAAGAGAAAGTAACTTGAAAATAAAGCTGAGTATAAATATCTAACTTTTATGCTTTAGTGGGGGATACAGTGTTTTTGTTCATATTGCACATTTATATTGTAGGGAGCTGCAATAACAATAATTAATAAGAAGATACAGGCTGTTTGGAGAAAATCTGGTCTCCTTTTCTTTTAACATGCAGTGGTTTATTCCATACTGTGAAATTTGGAAAAGCTGTGGGGGGTGGGGGGTGTTGTAGGGAATGAGAAAGTTTCTGGAGAAGGCTCCCCTCCCCTCTCCAAGTGAAAGACCCTTCTATTCTCTCCCTCCCCCATTAGCAGAGTTAAAAGTATGCTCTCTTCCCAGCCCCCAACTTTCTTCCTTAATTTGGAAGAGAAATGGAATGGCCTTTCAACTGCAGCACATTAAACTCATCAAAGGATCACTCCCCTCCCCATTCCATTCACTTCCTGATTAAAACTTAAGCAAAGCCAATCTTATCCCCAATACCAGAACTTTGAGAAAAAGAAAGGTCTCCACACTAAATTATTTCCCCCCCCCCTTCTCTTTCAATAAAGAAAAACAGGGCAAAATTATTTTAAACAAAAGTAGAAGCAAAATCCTTATCTTTCCTGCACGAAGGGAAAAAAAGTTGTTTAAATTTTTGCAGCTTTTCAGGCAATTGTTTTTTGGTTAATAGATCCCTGACATTAGTAGCCCAAAGTAATATTCTGTTTATTTAAACATTTGCTGTAAAGAATAAATTGGATCAGGGGTAAATTTGAATGAAACACAGATGGACAATTTGATCTCCAAAGTGAAATGTAGAAAAGAGGAATTCTTTTGTCTTTGTCAGAGAAAACAAGTGATCCCCTTCCCTCATGCAAATAGTTCTTTATTGTTTCATTTGTAATAAACCCCTTTGTCTTCTAAGATTTCTCTATTTCACCAAAATCAAATCATCATCAAATTCAAACTGAAATCTTCATCTCTGACAGTACAAAACTCTTATGACTGTAAGAGAGATATGTATCTCTTCAGTTTCAAAATCTTATCTCAGGAAAGAAAGAGTTCAGTTGTCCCTAAATAGATCTGGTCTTGCTACACAATCCATAAAGACCACAGGCAAAAAACGTTGTTTAAAAGTGCAAAACAAATTTAATTAGGAGGTAACTCCTTCTGGAATTACTGGACCTTAAACCTTTAAGTCTACATGATTTTATCTATAAGCAAGCTATGCATCAACTGACTTTATTCCCAACTGTGCAGTCAAACTAACATATTTAGGAATTAGATACCAATATTCGTCTGCATCTATTATTAAAATATGCTTTCCCAAAGAAGGGGACAAAATCTTACTGGGATGGCTGAGTGAAATGAATTGATTGAAATGCTAGATTTTATCTAGAAAGAAATTCCAGCACTTTGAATTTTACAAATTGATTTCTAAGTGCAACAGTGAAACAAACCAAATATGGAATGTATAGAAAATGTGTATGATTTTTTTTTAAAAAAGACTCTCATCCAGAACACAATAACAAAAATTCCACACTGCAATTTCTGCTATTCCCCATTTTGGTTAATTATATGGTATTTAAATTTTGCAGCTAAATTACACTTTTTTTTTTTAGGTTGTGGTTATACTATATTCTCATCTACTCGGGAGTAAGAAGGATTGATCTCAACAGAATCCTATTTCTAAATAAACCTGCTTAGGATTACTGGGTTAGTTTTGTTCACCTTATAAGCCTGCATTTTTGCTAAGTGAGAGATGTTTTATTGTCAAAATTGTTCTCAGTGAAGAAAGGGAAATATTCTGGGTTTTTTTTTTCAGGCAATGCGGTGTCCTTATGCAGTTCCCATTTATTGTGTTTATGCAGAAGAGCTGTCCATTGAATTGTGTGAGTCCCAAATATTTGAAAGCAACAAAGAAAGAATGAGAAAACCTGGTTGTTCCTGGGGGCATTACATAACTTAAAGCTTTGTGTGAAAGAGCTGAATTAAGAATTTCCTGGCTGGCAGCTCTCTCCCCCCTCCCTCCTTCCTTCCCTCTCTCTCCCCTCCCCCCAGTTTTGAGCATTTATTTGATATGAATCAGTTTTACTCAATATACCAAGAATATAGAATAATAAAAATAAGAGTTTTTGGGGGGGAATCTAGATCATTATCTTTGGAATTCCTTCATGATGGATTAGAAAAGTGACAAAGGAAGAATATGAAAGAAAGCAAAGGAGAAAGGCATTTTTTTCCCAGTTGTCTTCACCTGCAAATCCCCCTCACCCAGCCCAGTTATTTTATTTTGGTGTTCAAAATATGAATTCAGTTTTGCTTAGAATAAAGGAGGGAGTCCTTATGTTTGCCAAGCAGGATGCAGTATTAGTTGCAGGCTGACTATTGAAAAGAATGTGGGATTCCATGGAAGCCAAATATTGACACACCTCTTCAGTTTCTCTCCTGAACTTCTCACTGGGTTTTGCAAATAGGAGCCACACAAATGAAGAGTGGGAAAAGATCTAAAATAATCTATAAAGAATTGGTTGCAATGGAGAAAGGGGACTGCTTCCAATCTTATATTTGCACCATAATCCAGTTTGTGTGTTCTAGAATAGGTCTGAAGGACCCATCTGTTGTAGGGTATTGCTGCTGAAGAGAGGTGTGGATATGTGGGTGTGAGTGTGTATGAGACAGAGAAATTGCACTCCCATGGTGCAAGGCATACTTGTTCCCTCCCCAATACAACCAAGCTTGCATTGATTTTCTGCAGACAGTACTGTGTTATACAAACTGCCTTCTAGTTCTCTGGATCAGTTGCAATGTTGCTAATCCCACTCCTCCTTTACATAAAATAAACTTACCATCTTTATTAAAATATTAGAAAAGTAATAAATAAAAAAGAGGCAAGGACAATCGGCAGGGGGAAAAATCATTTTATATATTAAGCCAAAATAACCTCACTCTGCTTCTCAGTCAAACCAATCTGCTCAGCTTCCCACATTCATTCCATTCTGTGTAAAAGCTACTACCATGTTCTGTCGCATAAACCTCTAACAAGTGATTTCTAGCTGAATTGTTCCCGGTCACTTCAGTAGAGATCCTTCCCTTTTGTGTTGAAATGCTCATACAGTTGCTAGTTCATGGTTCTTAAAAATGAAAATGTCCCTTAAGATATGCAAACATGATGTAGTGGTATTCACACTTGTTTGTACATGTCAGGCAGAACTGTGTATCTCACACAAATACAAATATTAGGAATAGTAAAATCATGGTATATGTATGTGCAAATTAATGTGTAAAATACATTTTAAACAATGAAAATAATACTGAAATTGCACACTCAAGTGAGTTAGTCTGACTGAAACTGGGGACCGATCTTTCTATAAACATGCTGCAGAATTGCTATGCTGGTTTTTCAGTAATTTATGAAAAACCTTTGTTGATTGCAGAATAGGATAGTCTAACTCTCTAAATATTGTGGATATCTTGTTGCTTATGTGGTTTACAGTACATGTATAGGGCTGCACCTATGCATTGCCTGGAAAGAAACAATTATATAGATACCCAAACATACAAACAATATTGTAAAATTAAATGATCCCTCCACTGAAATGTATATGAGAACAGGTTTCGCAGGTACATCAAGTTCTCTATTTTTAATGGAATGGAGCTGCTTTTTTTTGTGTGAGATTTGTGTGGGTGTAAGTGTATAAATCATTGTGATGTATCAGCTTAGACTGCATTCACAATGGATGTTCAGAGCATCAATAAGGATATTTTCACACATGACACAGAATGTACATTTGATCTTGTAAGTATAATGCAAATACAATCCCACATTTCTTAACATGCATAGTGGGTTTAAATCTGACTGTTTTTCTATTTTACCTTCACAGCATTCATATGTATTGCAAGGAGGCTCAGAGTTGCTAATGAAAATCCTTTGTCTCTAATGTCATGTTTTGATACTGCATTCAAAATACTCAGGGCTACTCAGTGAATTATTGGCATATTTTTCAAAATTTTCTGGGATAGTCTAATTCGATTGATATTAACAAAACTACAACTGGATTTTGATCTCCATGCATGATATCTCAGATCAGTCTTCTCTATAGCAATGATGTTTTTTTCTACAAATAGATACCATTTACATACGGAGGAAAAGTGATTTGTAACGTTTTATGAAACCACATTCCCTTGTATGCATGTGTAAATACTAGTACATTTTTTCATAGAATGTGAAAAAAATATTTTCCAATCAGTTGTACATTCAAGCCAGTAGTTACTCACAATTACAACAGAAATAGAAAGTTTCAAAACTTTTAATATCAATAGAGATACAAGGAATTTTTAAAAAGTTAAAAGTTAAACTTTAAAGCTTGTTTTCAAAAGTAGACATTAGTGTGATTCCCATGCAATGTTCTGCTAAATTATGGTTTTTAGTTTTGAATTTAAAGATTATATATGATGCCTGCATAATAGCTTACAACATTATCTGCAAGCCAAGAACCCACGGATTGATCTGCAAATCCTGATTGAGGGTTAGGTGTGATTTCAGCTATACCATTATGGTTATTTTTATTTCAGGCATATAGATCTTAAAAAGAAACACTAGAGAGATATTAAAAGTTAGAATTTAGTTAACCAGGAGAAGCTACAATCACATCATATTCAATATACTTATAATGGAGTAAAAGATGAGGCTTGCCTTGATCTGAGGTTGATTCCTAGTGACATATTGGATATACAGAAGTGATTTAACGTTTCCTTCTAGAGAGTTTTTTAAAAAATCCAGTGTATCTTAGAGATCAGGTTCCAAAAGGTTTGGTTTGAAATGCTTATTTCCTTTAGATCAGTCTGAAATCTTAGAGGAATCAATTATCAATCTTGTTCAACTAAATAAGTTGAAAGTAAGGATATATTTTGTGTTGCATAGTGCAACCTAATGGATGTAAATATAAATAATTTCTTGCTGAAAGTTCTGCAGTTGCATTGTTGAATAGGACTTTTTAATCCCCAGAAATATTTTAAATATTTTAAAGAGGTCATCTGGAGTTCAAATGAATATTTTCAAATCCTGGAGTGTCTGATATGCACTGATTTGCTGCTTTCAGTGAAACATATTTCTAAAAACATGATTGAATGCCATCTTAAATTCGAATACACTGTCTGGTTTCTTCCAAACTGCTGGCAAATATGGCCTCAGATTACTACTGGAAAATAGGCCTCTTATTTTTAAGTAAAGATATGTAAAAGCAAGATTAACAAATGAAATTATTGTGTGGTCAATACTTAACATTGTTGAGATATTGTGGAAAATGATATGCATCCAACAAACCTTAGAACAAAGCTGTAATCATGTGAGAAATTTCTTTCTATCCTTATATATCCTTTCTACCATAAAAATTAATCATATGCAGATAGTAAGGAACCTTATATTTGGTTGAGATTAACATAAATTAACAAAAAGAAAACATGTTTTTCAGATAAAAAAGGAGGAAGCTTTGTTACTAATTCAGGTCACACATTTCCAGCAAGAAGTTCTTTAGTTTAACTTTTTCCATAGTACAGCTCGTAGGGTAAAATGCTCACTGGTGTTTGGACAAAAGTACAGTAAATGTAAGCTCTCTCTTGGGAACAAGCCTCTCCTATGTCATAGATCTTTCTAGAGGATGACAATCTCTTTAGAATTCACATTGGCCTGTAATGGGAGTATCCCAGATCAGCACAAGATGAAAAAAAAAGGATTTATCAAGATTAGTAGTACTGTTGAGTCAGCCAACCTTTTATAATGGAAAACTTTCTCTGTAAAAGGGAAAAGAAAACAACTACCTATTGTAAAGTTATTTTAGACTGTAATATCTCCAATTTAGAGGGTTTCTTTTCCAGGGATTGTTTCATTGCAGAGTAGTTTTACATAGCTGGCTAGATAGCATGAGGTAGAATGAAAACTTCTGTTTTCATTTAAGTCATTTGAAGCCACTAAAAAAAAAAAGATGGGAAAATCAGTTTGAAGGAAGCTTGTAAGGATGTGGAAGTCAGGGAAGTAAGGTTGAGTGGCTAAGGGGAGGAGGGAGCCTACATCTTCATTGTTAAGTCCCCCTTTCTCCTCTGAAATTGAAATTTAAAGATATTTACATTTCTCCATGCCTGAAGAAAGGAAATGATCAATACCTACAAATAAAATAGCTTCCTGTGAATTGTTTTACTAATTCCAGTTGGTTGTTTCTGAACTTGAAAGAATTTAGATTGAAGGGTAGAACTTTCATTGGAAAGTTCCCAAACATAATTCTCTGAATCCTATGAACTAGAAACAGGTAAATTTTAAGAAGAATAAAACTATTTTTTCCAACAAACAGTATTTTTCATTACAAATTGATTCTCCCTCTTGACTGTGTTTAGGAAGAAGTGAGAGAGGATTGTCTTGGAACACAGCTAACAAAACAAAAGCACAGTGAACTAGCGTTTTCACCTTTGTTCCGATACAGAAGTGTTGGACAACTGGTTATGATGGAAACTGTAATACAACACTACTGAAATATTCCTTGGTACTGGAAGATTGTACACAAGAAAAAAGTATTTTTCTTTGTTATCTTCTTCAAGCTAGCTGGAAAAGAAAGGGAATAAAAGGCTTCATGTAAATGAATTTAAGTTGCATATGCTGTATATAAACTGTATATACTGTATAACCTTCACCGTGCAATCTGGAACCCTAAGTAAATAAAATAAATAAAAAATGTATTTTTAAACAACAACAAAAAGTGTGTATTCAACTTTTTAAAATCGAGACATTGATTATATCAGACTACAGAAGGATTTTTCTGTGTGTTAAATTCTGTGTGTTAAAACAAGTAAAATGATTGCTGGATCAGAACTGAATTCTTAGTTAAATTAGGCTTCCTTTAACGAGTAAAATTAAACCTAGCATTATAAAGTTCTTACATTGATTCTGGGATTTAAGCATCACTAAAATGAGATTCAACCCTGTTTTATTTGTGGAAACTTATGAATGTTAGACTAAGCTTTCATATTTCAAGCAACATTAAATATGTTTTGAGACAGCATAATTTTTGGTACTGGTTACAAACTTGTTTGTATTGAACTGAATTGAACATTTGTAGTCTAAGTGGTCAAGAATATTGAATTGGATCGAACATTTGTAGTTCTTATGTGGTCAAGAATATTCCAAATAAATTGTGCACAAGATTAACATTTTCTTATTGTTTTCCAATGTTTAATGATATAATCAACCTCTTACTTCTCACTTTTGCAGAATATTAGAAGAGTTCCAACTTCTAAAGTTTTGCCCTGTAAATACTAAAAGTTTTTTTTAGCATTCTTTTTATTAAAACCAATGGTTTTAATAAAAATAAAATCAATGGTTTCATTGGTAATACTTTGTTCGTTTGTTTGTTATGAAGAATCAAATGTGGCTATTCTTTACAATTCTACAATCCGCTATTTGGATATGTTCACCAGTTGTGCTGATTTCCAATTCTGTGCCTTGATGCAAAATAACTAATGAACTGAATTTGGGACTAGCCTGTTTCTTGATACATTTTAAGGAATTAAAATTAAATACTCTAGGTGAGTAAAATGTGCATCAGATTGTTTTGTTTTCTGGAAACTATAAGAAATGACAATAGAAGGAACCTGATGTTTATAGTGAGTCCACAGGAGAGAAAAGTATGCCACATCATTATAACAATAGTATGTATTCTCTGTGAAAATGATTCAATATACAGATTTCTTCAATTTGGTGTCTTCTAAGATGTGTAGGATTCTCATAATTCTGATGTAGCATAACAATTTGCAGATACCAAGTCAATGAAAACTACATTAAAAGTCATGCTAACCTATGATTTAGTCAATATATATTGTTGGGTTTATTCAACACTGCATGCGATAAGAACGGAGGACTTGCAAGCCACATTGGCTGGGTTTCAAAACCTCAGTTAGACAAAGATTCACCTCATTTTAGCTTAATGCAGTATCTCGGTGAATTCTTAGTTGATTGGGAGCTAGAGAAAATTGATTCAGTCTTCCTATACAGTTGTGAAGTTCATTGGACAATTTTAGAACCTATAGTTCATATACATGTGTAGGTTACATTTATAAAAGATGCTAAGCTATGGTTTGCTTAATCATTGTAAATTGGAAAAAAATGGATCTACAACTAAGTACGTGGGTGTGTTGGAGGGATTATTTTGGTTTATCAATCTGTTTTAACCCAGAATACAATTGTATGCACAGCCTAATTCTTGCAGAATGAAAGTAAGTCAGAAACTTTTCTCAGTTTTTTGCAGAATAAAGCAATTAGCATATTTACTTTGAATTAAACTTCAGTAAATTAGTTAGAATTGCATTCTTAGCATAGAAGAAAGTGGGCTAAGATCACTTTGGATCAAATGTACATTCCTATTTTTAAAAATTCATTTTGCAGTGAAGCAAAATATCAAGAGAGAAAGAAAAAGAGATCTAGGTATCTTTACTAACTAAATTAACTTACTGTAATTTTGGCTTCAGTCTTTCAATATTCTTTGACCCCAATTGTTAAAAGAAGGGATAATCTCTACCTCTGACTGATAACTATAGTCTATGTAGAATTGTTAGGTTGAACTGATATATGAAGGAGTTTCTTCTATATAAAAACAGGCTTTTCTCAAAATGAGAAGATAACAGATGTGGGCATTTTCTAACTGATCATACTTTGGTGAATTTTTTTTATAGCATTGTAAATGTTACAGAAGAGACATGAAATAGTTAAATGGAAATTTATAAACATAGCCACCTGATTTCTTCTCCCAAATCTATAGGGAATATTTTTGAAAGTTCTGAAACCTTATAGAACACTTTTGACATCCTTAAAAAATTTTTTTTTTATTTTGGAGAAACACGGTAAACTAAGCTAAAAAAAAAGAAGAGCTAGAATAGATCTTTAAGATCTACTTTTGTTTTAAATAGAAGCCTAAAATGTACCAGTCAAGTGTTCCAAATAGTGTGGAAGAATATGTTGAAAATTCAAGAGCAGTATACCTATCAGGATGCATTTGTTCAGCTGGAGGAAGTTCATTTTATCAGTTACAATGGAAGTGCTGATTTTTTTAAATTTTATTTTAAGCTGATTCGAGAAAAACATAGGAACTGCTTTATCACCTCATTATCCACAGGCCTTGTCACTCCCTGTCATCAAGCAGCTTTTTCCTTCCCCACAGGATTCAAAGGACATTCTTACTCAATAGGGGGAAAGGCACAG
This sequence comes from Bungarus multicinctus, assembly GCA_023653725.1. Lineage (NCBI taxonomy): Eukaryota > Metazoa > Chordata > Lepidosauria > Squamata > Elapidae > Bungarus > Bungarus multicinctus. The sequence goes on from CM042840.1 coordinate 102,516,911, forward strand.
GTGGGGCTGCAACATGTTGGGAGAAATAGGAAATCAATATTTACAGTATTAGGATTTGAAAGCAGACATTTGTATCACGGTATTTTGGAAAGCCATTGCCTTCTCAATTTTTCCCAAATCCCTGCTTCACTGGATGAATATGAATCTATGTTACAAGATAAGGATGATTAAGATGGTCCAGTTCACATATCATACTGAATTCTAACATGGATTGATTGGTTTTGGTTACTATGTGGTATGAAAACTACCAAGTATAACTTATTCAATAAACTAAGTTTAAACAAAACATGGCTTAACATACATAAATTTATCAATATGAGGTACTCTGAACACGCAAAATATATAAATGCTAACAATTGTTATACACTGCTCAAAAAAATAAAGGGAACACTTAAAGAACACAATGTAACTCCAAGTCAATCACACTTCTGTGAAATCAAACTGTCCAATTAAGTAGCAATACTGATTGACAATCAATTGCACATGCTGTTGTGCAAATGGAATAGACAACAGGTGGAAAGCATAGGCAGTTAGCAAGACATCCCCAGTAAAGGAGTCATTCTGCAGGTGGTGACCACAGACCACTTCTCAGTTCCTATGCTTTCTGGCTGATGGTTTGGTCACTTTTGAATGCTGGCAGTGCTTTCACTCTAGTGATAGCATGAGTCGGAGTCTACAACCCACACAAGTGGCTCAGGTAGTGCAGTTCATCCAGGATGGCACATCAGTGCGAGCTGTGGCAAGAAGGTTTGCTGTGTCTGTCAGCGTAGTGTCCAGAGCATGGAGGCGCTACCAGGAGACAGGCCAGTACATCAGCAGACATGGAGGAGGCCATAGGAGGGCAACAACCCAGCATTAGGACCGCTACCTCCACTTTTATGCAAGGAGGGACAGGAGAAGCACTGCCAGAGCCCTGCAAAATGTCCTCTAGCGGGCCACAAATGTGCATGTGGCTGCTCAAACGGTCAGAAACAGACTCCATGAGGGTGGTATGAGGGTCCGACGTCCACAGATGGGGGTTGTGCTTACAGCCCAACACCGTGCAGGACGTTTGGCATTTGCCAGAGAACACCAAGATCGGCAAATTCGCCACTGGCACCCTGTGCTCGTCACAAATGAAAGCAGGTTCATACTGAACACATGTGACAGACATGACAGAGTCTGGAGACGCCATGGAGAACGTTCTGCTGCCTGCAACATCCTCCAGCATGACTGGTTTGGCAGTGGGTCAGTAATGGTGTGGAATGGCATTTCTTTGGGGGGCCGCACAGCTCTCCATGTGCTCGCCAGAGGTAGCCTGACTGCCATTAGGTACCGAGATGAGATCCTCAGACCCCTTGTGAGACTATATGCTGGTGCACTTGGCCCTGGGTTCCTCCTAATGCACGACAATGCTAGACCTCATGTGGCTGGAGTGTGTCAGCAGTTCCTGCAAGATGAAGGCATTGATGCTATGGACTGGACCTGAATCCAATTGAGTACATTTGGGACATCATGTCTCGCTCCATCCACCAACGCTATGTTGCACCACAGACTGTCCAGGTGTTGGGGGATGCTTTAGTCCAGGTGTGGGAGGAGATCCCTCAGGAGACCATCCGCCACCTCATCAGGAGCATGCCCAGGCATTGTAGGGAGGTCATACAGGCACGTGGACGCCACACACACTACTGAGCCGCATTTTGATTTGTTTTAAGGACATTACATCAAAGTTGGATCAGCCTGTAGTGTTTTTTTCCACTTTAATTTTGAGTGTAATTCCAAATCCAGATCTCCATGGGTTGCTAAATTTGATTTCCATTGATAATTTTTATGTGATTTTGTTGTCAGCACATTCAACTATGTAATGAACAAAGTATTTAATAAGAATATTTCATTCATTCAGATCTAGGATGTCTTCTTTTTGTATTCCTTTTATTTTTTGAGCAGTGTATTTAATCTAATATTGGAAAATAAGTATTTACTTAAACACAGTGGTATTTACTATAAATAGTAATAGGATGTAAAAATTAATTTGGCTTATTTTGTTTGCAAGGACAATAGTTATGTATTGTTGAAATTTTAAACTTCATTTCAAAAATTTCTGAGATCTAGCTTTTGAAAAAAAAGTGTATAATACAAATCTATCATCCACAACAAGGTTTTTTTGAGCTGTGTCCCCTCCAAAGAAAACATTTTCCACATCCTAATTGAAGAAATTCATACTTTTATTGTATTCTGCTTTGGAACATCTTGAAAATAAAAAGACTAGAACTGTGAGATGTGATTAAATGTTAACCCGCCTGGAGCAAAACTTCAAGCCTGGCCACAAATTACATTTTACAACCACATTCCACAAAAGAAGGCTTTCCTATTTCATGCAATGTGTTTAGCAGTCAGGTTTTGGCCTTAAATGCAAGCCCTCTTTCTGATAGCCAAAGAAACAGGAAAGAAGAAGACTTGGAGCCCATTGACCTGAAGAGCTGCTGCAGAAAAATTCTTCGCTCAGGGGATCATCTATCTTAAGGAAGCCCTCACCTTTTTGTGTTACTTTATCGTTTTGAATATTAATTGCAATTTGGAAACAGGCAGAGGAGTAGATTAATATGAGATTTCATTCTATGTGGGCAGTTAGTAAATAAATTTCCAGAGCTGTCGGTTAGTTATATGGCCACTTTGCGGGAGGAAGCATTTTCTGTTTCTTTATCTTTGTTTAATGAATGTCAGAGACATTATTTCCAGAAGGAAAAAAAAGTTAAGGGAGAATGAAAGATTGGAGGAAAAAAGAGGAGGGAAGGGGTGCAGATTCCTTATTTGAATGTGTTGTTTAAGGGTCAGTGATAAATTAGATAAAAGCAAGTTAAAAGAGTAAGGCCTTGGAAAGGGGAGAAGGAGAGCTTTAGACAACTTAATCTGGGAGGGGTTGAGGGAGCATAGTATAATTTGGGAAGGTTTTTTTTTTTTTTTTGAAGGATATCTTCTTAAAAGTCTTCATTTATTATGTTTACATAAAGTCAGTAGAGAAATAGGAACAACGATTTCTGGCTGGGACATGGGAAGTGGTGTTTATGTTTGCCCACTTGTGTGTTTGTGTGTGAGTGTGTGTGTGTGTGTGTGTGTGACTCGCTCACACACAAAGGCGCTCACATGTCCTTGGCTGTCTTGGTTTATCAATCTGATGAGCTTGAAATGAAAGGTCTCCCTAAACCCACACCTCAGGAAAAGTTCTTTTATTTTCTTGCAGATAACAGAGAGGGTAGAACAGAGGGGGCAGAAAAGAGAGGGAGGGAGGCAGAGAGATAGCACCAAAAACCTCACAACCCCTAACCCTAAGTCTAATAATCAGCCTGGAATCTTAACTTCAGGCTGTCAAGGTGCTATTTTTCCTATATTTGTGCTGTTAACATCTGCATGTTAATAGCTCCATGGACTCAGTTTAGGCAAATTGCAAGGAGTTTACCTTAAATGAGGCCATATGGAAATAAAAAAGAAGGAAATGTCTTCAGAACAAATCTTCAAAAAAACTGGATCTCCCTGGAAAAAAGACCTTTGAGAAACTTGAGAAAGTTGGGATGATGCGGTTGCTAAGAATAAAATAATGCATTTTTTAAATAAATGCCTCTTATTTGCCCTAATTTCCATTTAGTCTATTTTTTCTTTCTTATCATTCTTCATTCATTGTCTTTTTCTTTTCATTTTAATTTATAGTACTGTTTCTCTTCATTTTAATTTAAAGAAAACATATTGTAACAAAACCTTCCCTTAACTAAAGCAAATTCAATATGAGTGGGTATATAGCATAAGCTTTGGTGTGGAAGGACAATTTTATTGCAGATTAAGAGTTTATAATATATTTTTGTTTGATGTTTCTATGGTGCTACAAGATTTGCAATATATCAGTGCAACAGCAAAAAATACGCAATCAAAAATTAAGTCAAGTACTAACTGAAAGTCAGATATTAGAGAAAATGTTCGAATGAGTTCCCCAAGCAGCATAGTTCTATTTAATGATATTGGTGGGTGATGGGGAGGGAGGTGAATGATGATGGTAGGAAAGGGAAACCCATAATCATTATATACAAATAAAAACAAGAATTAAAACCTTTAATATGCAACATGTTGACAAGCAGTAATATTAAATTTGTAATTAGCCACATCAACAGATCAATGTATGTGTTTATATTGGATCATAGAGTCCATTTGGGAATTTATATGCAAGATGGGTTAAGATGCAGCCAGAAGCTATATACAAAGAATTATTTCCCAGTTTGTTTAATTGCCATACATGTATGACTGTCTTTCAAAGGAGAAATACATATTCTCTATCTTTCCTACAAAAAAAAAAAAACAATTTGGAAGGAAACCGTGGTATTTCCCTCCTCTGATCTAAAATAAAATGTTTCTTTTTGTCTTTCTTGAATATTTTTTATTACAAAGGAAACAATTGCCAGCTTAGTTCTGTTTTTACAATTTGGTTCTAATTAAGTTTACTCAGAAACCAGTCCTTTTTGCTTTCCGTAAGCATAATCATATGATAGCATCCATCTTTGACAATATGAACTATTCAAGGAAAAGGCTATCCTTTATTGCCAACAGTCCATAAACTTTTCCTCTCAAACATTCTGTTTTCTGCATATCTTCTTTGTTTAAAGTGCTAAAATCTTCCAACAAAGCTGCAGGCACCTTATCATATATGAAATCATTAGCAAACTTTCTTTCTCTCTTGATGTGAAAAATGATTCTGAACAATGAAGGGTACTTATACACAGGAAATAATTGGCATACATTTGCTTTAAAGACCAGCATGTTACAGCTAAATTCAGCATGTTTTACTGAGACATGGATCATACATTAATCGTGCATCATCATTAATTTGTAGATTAAGCATATTCTCTCAGTTTATATATACAGGTGAAACTCGAAAAATTAGAATATTGTGCAAAAGTTCATTTATTTCAGTAATGCAACTTAAAAGGTGAAACTAATACATGAGATAGACTCATTACATGCAAAACAAGGTAGTTCAAGCCGTGATGTGTCATAATTGAGACCCAAATCTACAATCTCAGAAAATTAGAATATTACATACAATCAATATAACAAGGATTGTACATAGAACAATATCGGACCTCTGAAAAGTATAAGAATGCAGATGTACTCAGTACTTGGTTTGGGCCCCTTTTTCAGCAATTACTGCCTCAATGCGGCGTGGCATGGAAGCTATCAGCCTGTGGCACTGCTGAGGTGTTATAGGAAGACCAGGATAGCGGCCTTCAGCTCTTCTGCATTGTTCGGTCTCATGTCTCTCATCTTTCTCTTGGCAATGCCCCATAGATTCTCTAGGGGGTTCAGGTCAGGTGAGTTTGCTGGCCAATCAAGCACAGTAATCCAACAGTCATTGAACCAGCTTTTGGTGCTTTTGGCAGTGTGGGCAGGTACCAAGTCCTGCTGGAAAATGAAGTCAGCATCCCCATAAAGCTTGTCTGCGGAAGGAAGCATGAAGTGCTCCAAAATCTCCTGGTAGACAGCTGCATTGACCCTGGACTTAATGAAGTACAATGGACCAACACCAGCAGATGACATGGCTCCCCAAATCAACAGAGACTGTGGAAACTTCACACTGGACTTCAAGCATCTTGCAGTGTGTGCCTCTCCATTCTTCCTCCAGACTCTGGGTCCTTGGTTTCCAAATGAGATGCAAAAGTTGCTCTCATCAGAAAAGAGGACTTTGGACCACTGAGCAACAGACCAGTTCTGTTTTTCTTTAGCCCAGGTAAGACGCTTCTGACGTTGTTTGTTGTTCAGGAGCGGCTTGACAAGAGGAATGTGACATTTGAAGCCCATGTCCAGGATCCGTCTTTGTGTGGTGGCTCTTGATGTACTGACTCCAACCTCAGTCCACTCCTTATGAAAGTCCCCAACACTTTTGAATGGCCTTTTCCTGACAATCCTCTCCAGGCTGCGGTCACCCCTGCTGCTTGTGCACCTTTTTCTTCCACACTTTCCCCTTCCACATAACTTTCTATTAATGTGCTTTGATACAGCACTTTGGGAACATCCAACTTCTTTTGCAATTACCTTTTGAGGCTTTCCCTCCTTATGGAGGGAGTCAATGATGGTTTTCTGCATAACTGTCAGGTCAGCAGTCGTTCCCATGATTGTGATTCCTACTGAACCAGTCTGAGAGACCATTTAAAGGTTCAGGAACCCTTTGCATGTGTTATGGCTTAATTAGCTGATTAGAGTGGGACACTTTGAGCCTAGAATATTGAACCTTTTCACAATATTCTAATTTTTTGAGATTGTGGATTTGGGGTTTTCATGAGCTGTAAGCCATAATCATCTCAATTATGACAAATTACGGCTTGAACTATCTTGCTTTTCATGTAGTGAGTCTATCTCATATATTAGTTTCACCTTTTAAGTTGCATTATTGAAATGAATGAAATTTTGCACAATATTCTAATTTTTCAAGTTTCACCTGTAAAACACTTTATTAAAGAATGTGCTGTTGTTAGTTGCAAAGTCGTGTCCGACCCATTGTGACCCCATGGACTACATTCCTCTAGGCCTTCCTGTCCTCTACCATCTTCTGGAGTCCATTTAAGCTCAAGCCTACTGCTTCAGTGACTCCATCCAGCCATCTCATTCTCTGTCGTCCCCTTCTTCTATTGCCCTCAATCTTTCCCAGCATTAGGGTCTTCTCCAGTGAGTCCTTCCTTCTCACTAGGTGGCCAAAATATTTGAGTTTCATCTTTAGGATCTGGCCTTCTAAAGAGCAGTCAGGGTTGATCTCATCTAGGACTGACCGGTTTGATCACCTTGCAGTCCAAGGGACTCACAGGAGTCTTCTCCAGCCCCATAGTTCAAAGGCCTCAATTCTTTGGCATTCAGCCTTTCTTATGGTCCAACTTTCACAGCTATACATTGCAACTGGGAAAACCATAGTGTTGACTATACACATTTTTGTTGGCAGGGTGATGTCTCTGCTTTTTAGTATGCTGTCTAGATTTGCCATAGCTTTCCTCCCCAGGAGCAAGCATCTTTTAATTTATTGGCTGCAGTCCCTATCTGTGGTGATCTTGGAGCCCATGCTTTTTCCCTTTCTGCTATCTAGAAGCTCATAAATAAGGATGATCCTATAGCACAATCATATACCTTTTTGACTTCTTTCCTATATAATGAAAGGTAGTTTGTTTCTAACTATAGATATCATAATATTATAGATAATAGGGTTGATTTTTCTTATGAAGTATATGGTAAAAAGTAAAAATGGATTTGCAATTGTGCGGTAGTTGTGCAAAGCTTATTTGAAAGCTAAGTCATTGATTTCCTTTGTTCCTTGTTGGAAATTAGTAGAAAATTCTTGTCCTAATGTTTGGCAATTTGCTATCTGATTTCAGAGATGCAATTTGTGGAAGCTTTAACTGTTTATTCAGTTGGTGGGGTGCCTTCTCAGATTAGCTTACTGTGATGATAAAAATTAATATGCTTATTATTTTGGAATTGCTTTATTGTTAACAATATTAGTAGCATATATAATTTAGGCTTACTGGTTTTAATTTTTCTACCAGAAGAAAAGAACAAGCCTATACAAAGTCTAAACTTTGAGAATCAATAAACAAATCAGTTCCATCCAATAAGCCTCTATAAATAAACAAATGCTACCTCATTATAATTTTAGTTTAATCTGTATTTTGTTAATTTTAAATGAACTATTTTTTAAAAAAACCCATCTTTTCCATTACTTATTGAGTTAATTTTCAAATAAGAACATCAAGAACATAATCTACAATTATCTATGAAGAAGCTCATCTATTTAATATTCTACCACAATCTTTTGATGAACTATATCCCTCTTTATCTATCATGTTGCTTTCAAGAACATGATGCAAGCATGCCTATGCAAGCCAGCATAGGAATGCTGATGGACATTCATTTTACTATATAAATAAGAAGAATGGAGAATTGGGAATGTTTTAAACAATGAGGCCATAAAATATAAGAGGTAAGATTTTTACATTTCTTACACAAAGATGTATGAAATAAGAACATAGTCCACAGTGATAATACTATCCTTCTACAGTAGATGCATTATGCTACTTTAGCTTTTGTAGTTATCAAAAGCAAGACCATAGTAATCAGATTACATTACAAGATACATTCTAATTCAGCAGCTTCATTCGAGGATCCTTTTTTATTGATAAATGCTTAACGTGAGTTCAGTGGCAGAATTATCTTGGAAGAAAATGTAATTAAACACACAGAATTATTGACATACCTGTCCAAAATATACTGTATATCCTGTTCAAAATAGACCTGATTCCAGTAAATGAAGGCTGGTTCTAGTAAGTAAAATATCAAAAGTGAGATTTTTAAAATATTTCTTTTATTCCACTTGTATTACTTTTATAAATGACTCAAAGCAGCAAACATATCTAATATTACTTCTTCCCCCTATCCCACCTCCAACAGTAGTCCTGTGAGGTAATTTGGGCTTAGAGAAAGAATAACTTGAGTTGTTGGAGGATGAAATTGTATCTGTTTTATGTTCTGCTTCGTATTCCCTCACAGCCACTAATCCTGGATGGGTGAATGGGTGGGTGGATGGGTATTTGCGTAGATACATAGATTTCTCTGGCTACTTCTGAAGTAAGAATCAACTGTGATTATCTCAACATCGTTTATCAAGGGGAGGGATCACTCCTAAAAGGAAAAATATTTGATATCAAATCACCTACCATGGTTACTTGAATGCTGCATTTTGTTTGTCTTTATTGTTCTCTTGTGTTTTAACTTTCTGGAAAATTATATTTTCTTGATTAAAAACACATTTGGACCTTTCTTAGAAAAGATACACAATTTAGGCTTCCTCAAACTGGCACTCTTAGATGAATTGGATTTTAACTTTCCAAATCTTCCACCACTGAAATCCAACATGTTTGGAGAGCACCAGATTGGTGAAAACTGCCAAAAGCTTGGGTTTTCGGAAGGTATTTTCTTTCATTTTGGTGCCATCTCAATGCTCTTGAGCAAATGTTAAAAATATAGTTGGGAACATGATAAAAAAATCCATATGGTGAAAATAATCAGGATATTGAGAAGCAATTAAAAATATTAGATCCTAATGAGGGATGCTTGAGAAGCAGAAAATTTAGAAAACAAAAGTGTATAATCTGATATAGTCCATATATTTCTTATTAGATTCCCCTTCTTAGGAGTGTTTGTATCCAATGTGCCATATCCTTTTATATTTCCATTTCCTTAGAAACTGAAAAAAAAAAGAAAAATCCTAGCAATTTATGAATCTGTTTATGTAAAATGTTTCTTCATTGTTGTAACTTTTGGCTGGTTACAGTGATTAAAATATAGCATAAATGCAGGCTTACAATGATGCAGGCTTCTAAGAATTTACCTGCCTTAATTCACTTGAATTCAAAAAGTTTCCTCAAAGATATATGTGCTCACCAATGACAGAAGAAGATACTTTGCTGCCTAAAATAAAATGAGGATAAAATGAGGGAAGACTTACTTCCCTCAATCATTGCCATCCTGAGTTCTTACTGGTCAATAAAAAGCAAATTTCTTAGTTTTTTCCATGGGCAATAGCATCATTTTGTTTCCACTCTAAAAACAATAAACATAACAAAATGGGATGTATTGGGGTTCAGTATCTAACATGGTAAGAACCCTTCCTTTAACTTGAGTGTCTGAATCTTCCTTTCCTGAGACAAGGAAAGAAACTTGATCAGTGACAGGGAAAATCAGTGGTGGGATTCAAATTTTTTACTACCAGTTCTGTGGGCATGGCTTGGTGGACATAGTAGGGGAAGGATACTGTAAAATCTCCATTCCCACCCTACTCCATATGGAAGGTTACTGCAAAATCTCATTCTCTACTCAGCCCACTAACCTGTTTTCCAGCTCCATTCTCCTGTGCAGGACAACAAAAGAAGACCCAGCTGATCAGCTGGGACTTAGAGGCAGAGAATAGATGGGGGTGGGATCAGTCAGAGGTGGTATTTGTTGTTTCTCAGAATTACTCAAAATTTCCGGTTCTCCAGAATTGGTCAGAACCTGCTGAATACCACCTCTGAAATGTACACTAAATTTCACCCAAGGTAGTCTTTCTGCTTTTTGTATGTAGATTTTTCCCTCAACCTCTGTCCCTCTAAAATTGCAGTGTTTTAACTCCTTTCCTTTCCTTTCCTTTCCTTTCCTTTCCTTTCCTTTCCTTTCCTTTCCTTTCCTTTCCTTTCCTTTCCTTTCCTTTCCTTTCCTCCCCACTCCTCAGAAAAGAAGAAAGATTCCAATTGACCAAGCAGGGAGATTTGCTTTCTCTGAATAAAGAGTTTTCACTGAGGTTTGTCAATGACCAAAAAGGTAACTGATATAGCAAAGGGCAAATATAATGGTAGCTGTTAGTCAGAACATGGCAATTCATTGAGATTCATAATAGAAAACAAGTAACATATTAATGTAATATTGGATTTTCAGGGGATGCTGAAAAACCATCAAATATGAAGGCTAATTTCTAATGTCCCATGAAGGATTCATTTTAATATGAAAACTTGCTCCTGTAGCTAATGAATTACTGGTAGCATGAACAAGCTGAATTTGATTCTATTATCCGCTTCGGACTTAGTATTCTCTAGTATTTTTCATTTGTAATTCAGAGGACAGAAAACTGTGAAGAGATGGTTGCTTTGTTTTCTTAATGTAAGGTAAAGTTCTCTAAAAGCTTGACTCAATTTGTGGATTTTAGCAAAAAAGTATTTAAGACATCTGATAATGAAAAGGCCTATAAAAAGATAGAAAACAGTTCAGAAACAATATTGACAGTAAGGCTGTAGTTCTGCAAACATCTGCCTGTGAATAATCTCAGTGAGGTTTATTTCTAAATAGAATTATCAGTTTAAATTTTATATTCCTATGAACTAGGGAGGGGCTCTTAGGCAATTCATCCCAAACTCATGTTTCTTTTAGTTGATGATTGCCTTGGCAAATTTTCTTCCTGTTTGTTCCTCAAGGCCATTTGTTTCTGATTCCAATACCATGCATCTCACAATAGTGACTTTTTAATATTCATGATGGTTTATTCAATAAAACGTGTTAAGCAAAGCCAAGCAATAAGCTCGGTCTCCTGTCCTGATGCAATAGCATGAAGATCTTTGATGCCTTCATAGCCACATTTATAAGACATCTCTTCCTGATTTGTTTCCCCCTTCTCATTCTGGATATTGTGGACATAGAAGCCAACTTCAGTTGCTCTGCTATTAAAGTAATATTTTTCTTTTTCTCCCTACATAAATCTTGTTAAATCTATGGTGATACTAGAGATGGCATGATAAGGATCTGCCCAGTTCCTATTGGCAGCTTAAATTTAATCCTCTTTATATCCTGTTTCCATGGCCATTTTGGCTCAGACAGCAAGACAGTACACATATCTGCTTTGTAACATCTAGCTGGCACTTCAGGAAATGCTATTTAGGCATTGCTCAACATACTAGTATACACATGTTTACTAGTTTTGGGTAGAATAGTATACCTGATATTGAATAGATAAATAGAGGTGGTTTTTTTTCAAAGATTAATAAAGCCATCTATGAAAAAAAAATACCTACTGGAACAATTAAATTGAGAAAGAGATATATCAGATATCAGTTTCAAATAAGTACAGTATATTAAAGGGTTTTGTGTGTGTGTGTATGTGTGTGTGTGTGTGTGTGTTACTGCATTTCATGTGGTCATTCTCCAAATGACTTTTTTGTTTATTGGATGGTGGCCCCTATTATTTGGACTACACCACCATTTTGTATATTCTATAGACAAGAATTATTTATTGGCAAGTGTGATTGGACACACAAGGAATTTGCCTAGGAGCATATACAGTCTTGCCTACACCAGCACCACCGAACAGACCAATTTTACCACCCTTTGCATATGGGGCAAGAAGGTCTACAACTTTAATGCCAATCACAAGGATTTCCTGTTCAACGCTCATTTCCACAAACTCAGGTGCTTCGGCATAAATAGCAGCAAACTGTTTGATCTTTATTGGACCTCTGTCATCTATTGGCTGTCCAATCATGTTCATGATTGTGCCAAGGGTCTCAGGCCCTACAGGAATTCTGATTGGTGCTCCAGAATCCAAAACCTTTTGGCCTCTCACCAAACCTTCAGTACCATCCATAGCAATGGTACGAACTGTATTCTCACCTAAATGCTGAGCCACTTCTAGCATCAAGCATGCACCTCTGCCTTACACTTCAAGGGCATTGAGGATTGGTGGCAGGGCCTCATTGAACTGGACTTCAACCACAGCACCAATGATTGCCACAATATGTCCAGTGATAGCTCCAGCTTTAGCTGAAGGAGATGTTTGTGCAGCATAGTTCCGGCGGGCTTCGGTGGCAGAGGCAACCACCCCACCCCAAAGCTGCAGCAAGTCCTGGAGGGGACTCGATGCACCCCATGCCCCCCTCAGCGAAAAAGAGGCCGAAGAGGTGCAGCGGTGAGTTGCGAGCCCCAACATGACTGCGATCCACTGGTGAAGTGGAAGAGCAGCCCTACCACCAACCAAGATTGGCTTCTAAAGCTATATATAGCGACATTTCAGCAGAATCTCATCTGCCATCCTCAGATTTGTGTATTGGGTTCTTTTTAATCGCATGTGTCTTTTATTATAGCTGAAACGATGCTATAATAAAAGCACAAATATTAAAACGTGGGAAAATACCTGAAGAAACCTAAATACCATACATATAAATACCCACGAAACATAAGAAAACACACACACACACACACACACACACATACAGTATATACATACATACATACATACATACATGCATGCATACATACATACATACATACATACATACATACATACATACATACATTTATATATGCAGGTCTTGGTGTGTTTGGGTCTTTTCCCAAAACAACACATGATGCCACCACCAATCTCCCTCACCAGACTCAAGCCCAAACCCACCCCATAGACAAAAGGCAATCACCATCCAGAAACCAGACCATGGCTGCATCACCAGCTGCCATACACCCCAACCCCCAAACCAAGCAAACTGACACAAGCCATGAACTCAGAGCCAGGCCTCAAACTCAGAGCCAAACCAAAACCTGGAATGTCACATCATAGCAACCCGCTCAGGATATCACATCATAGAACTCAGAAGGCTACACCACAAAACCTCAGGATGTTGCATCACAGCCAACGACCCAGGAGATTACAATACAGGATCCAGGATGTCACAAGATTAGAACTCAGAAGGTTATCATACAGCCCATTACCCAGGTCATTACGACGCAGGAGATTACAGCACAAGACCCAGGAGGTCAAAACATTACAACTCAGAAGGTCATCACACAGCCCATTACCCAGGTCATTACGACCCAGGAGATTACAGCACAAGACCCAGGATGTCAAAACAATAGAACTCAGAAGGTCATCACACAGCCCATTACCCAAGTCGTTACAACACAGGAGGCCGATAGTCACACAGCCAATACCTCAGCCATACATATTCTTAAGAAAAAGACAGCCAATCTGCAAACATCAACTCCATCAACCAATCAAGAAATGACAACACAGCCAACCTCCCCACCAGTATATATAGAGAGACATCAGCTCAGATCACGCTTTGCTCGCACAAGTACAAAGCCGAAAACACCAGCCTGAAGATGGTGAGTGAGATCTCGTCGAAACGTTGCCAAGATAGTCTCAATCTTACATAGGAAAAGACCCAAACACACCAAGACCTGCATACCCGTACCTGTGAAAATCTACGAAAACACACACACACACACACACACACACACACGTTCTCAGTGTGCATAAAAAGAAAAAATATTATTTATATATTCCATGTTAATATTCTATTACTGCATTTTTAAAAGAAAAAAGTTCACTTTTCTTACATGAAATATTACAGTGAAATCCTGGATCATAGTGAAACAGCAACAACCAACTGTCTGGTTAGCTTTCTGGTTGATTTGGAAATACGAAGAGTACAGTGTGATCCTCTGCTGATGAGCCTTCAGGTTCCATCCTGATTGTCTTATTGTTTCATTTTACATGGCCCTTCAGACCAGAACCATATGTTGTGAATAAAATACCTGAATTTCTCCTCTTACTAAATATGGCTAAATTCGACATCATATTTATTTGTGAAACATGGCTCAACGCATCTCTTCCTGACTCCACTACCTCAGTAAGAGACTATCATGTTTACCGATCAGAACGTGAAATCCGTAGAAGAGGAGGTGTTGCTATTTTCTATAAAAAGTCCTTACAACTAAAAAACATCCAAATTACCCAGGAGCTTGCTATTCCTGAGACCATCACCTGTGAACTGTCCTTAAATATCATATTTCGATTCTTACTATGTTACAGAGCCCCTGATTACGACATTGAATACGTAAACAAGCTGAATTCACTACTAACATGGGCAACATACTGCCATCTTTCTTGGTGACTTCAATCTACCTCACATTAACTGGACCCTAAACGAATGTATAACTGAACCCATACATGCAACCTTCTACAATGCCGTAACAAATCTGGGACTGGAACAGCTAGTAACCAACAATACTAGACTTACCAACTGCCGCGATCTCATCTTCTGCAATAGTTTGAATTCAATTTATGGAATACAAATTAAAGAACCCTTTAATTAAACAGTGACCACAGCATGATTGACTTTTGTCTCAATATACGTCCGCACAGAAATCAACACAACAATGTGATCCCCAATTATAACTTCAAAAAAGGCAACTATGATCTTATAGACAATGATTTCTCATCCCTTGATTGGCAATTTCTATTCACTGGATGCAATACTGTTGAAGATCATTACAACATATTTTTACTTGAAGTCAAAAGAATCATCAAACTATATGTACCAATAACAACTCCAAAAACCAGAAAAAACAGATTACCCATAATAATAAGGAAGCTTCAATCTAAAAAGAGATCACTTTGGCAGAAAAACTAATCTGGTCACATTGCCAACTTCAAAAGTTGATACAAAAATTTATGCCACCAGATAAAGACTGAATGCACCAATTATTACATTAAACAAGAGGAAAACCTTCTATATACCAATTCCACCTGCACTTTCTACAATTTTGTAAACAACAAACATCCCACCCTGAAAGGATCTAATGGTAAAGACTGCAATGATGACACCATTAAAGCCAACCTCTTTAACACATTCTTTGGTTCAGTAGTTGTAAACAACAATGGATCATGTCCAGTATTTCCTAGTCGAACGACAGACAACTACAATGATCTAATACATATCGATTTTATAGAAGACAATGTTGAAAAAGCACTATGCAATCTAAAACCATTTCTATCTATTGGACCGGACGGAATATTGCCTACTTCTTAAAAAAGCTATCCACTGCCATAACTGAACCTCTAAGCATAATCTCTGAAAAATCTTTCAGGACCAACTCCTTGCTAAACCTATGGTCACAAGCCACGGTCATCCCCATCTTCAAAAAGGGAGACCCCCACCGTCTTGAAAATTACAGACCAATCTCTTTATGCTGCATCACCTGTAAAGTCATGAAATCAATTAACCAATCCATTATCCTCCACTTAGAGACAAACAACCTATTCTCTAATAAACAATTTGGTTTCAGAAAAAAACTATCCTGTAATCTGCAACTCTTACACTGCAAAAACATATGGACTACACAAGTCGATCAGGACAAAGCAATAGATGCAATCTACATATTCTGTAAAGCTTTTGATTCAGCGGTACATGACAAACTACTCCTAAAACTAAAATCTTATGGATAGAAGCATTCCTGTCAAACAGACCACAAATGGTCAAAATTGGGAGCATCCTATCAAATTCTGTACCTGTCAACAGTGGTGTCCCCCAAGGCAGTGTTCTAGGACCAACTCTTTTTATACTCTACGTAAATGATCTCTGTGATCTTATTAAGAGCAACTGTGTTCTCTTTGCTGATGACGTAAAGCTATTCAACACCACAGACAATACTGTTACCCTTCAAAAAGACCTCAACGATGTATCAGAATGGTCATACAAATGGCAACTTCAAATCTCAACAAATAAATGCTCTGTCTTACATATTGGCAAAAAAGTCAGAAAATAAAATACAGGCTGAATAGTCAAGACCTTGTTGATGATCCAAACTCTGTCAAGGATCTTGGAATACTCATCTCTAATGATCTAAGTGCTAGAGCCCACTGTAACTACCTAGCCAAAAAGGCGTTAAGAGTTGTTAACCTAATCCTACATAGCTTTTTCTCTGGTAATATTACACTACTAACTAGAGCATACAAAACATTTGCTAGACCAATACTCGAATACAGCTCATCAGTCTGGAACCCACATTACGTATCTGATATTTACATAGTTGAGAAAGTCCAGAAATATTTCACAAGAAGAGTCACTCCTCTACTCATTGCAGAATACCTTATGCCACCAGACTTGAAATTCTAGACCTAGAAAACCTAGAACTATGCCACCTTCAGTCCGATCTAAGTATAGTATATAAAATCATACATTGCAATGTCCTACATGTCAATGAATACTTCAACCATAACAATACAAGAGCAAACAATAGATACATACTCAAGATTAATCACACCAAACTTGATTGCAGGAAATACGACTTCAGCAACAGAGTGGTTAATGTCTGGAATATTCTACCTGATTCTGTGGTTTCTTCCCCAAACCCCAAAAACTTTAACCTTAGACTTTCTACTATTGACCTCACCCCTTTTCTAAGAGGTCTGTAAGGGGCATGCATAAGCGCACCAATGTACCTTCCGTCCCTGTCCTATTGTTTCTTTTATTATTCTTATATGTATCCATGTATTAATAACTATGTTTTTACTTATACCTATTATCTTGTAAGCAATTGGCAAACAAAATAAAATAAATAAAAAATAAATAAATAAATTATCTATCCCTTGAGTGCACTCAAACTTGTCAATAGTATTATGCCTTTGAATACCAATTGTTTTAAAGCTACAGTAGGACTAGATTTATTATACTCATGTCTTGAGTATGAGCTTCCTTGAGGCATCTTGCTTACTGTGGAAATATGATGTAAACTATTAAACAGGCTTTTCTTATGGCAATGGCATATGGCAAGAGTTTTTCTTATGCAGTATTTCTTAGTTTCAAAACAAATATGTGCACATCTCCACTATCACCACTAGAGGTCAGACAATGACTCTTTTGATAAAGATCACTGGTAATTTTATATTCCACTTTTGGAACCCTTGGTGGGATCCTAAACATAATCCTCTTATTTTTCTCTTCCAACATAATTTTTAGAAATATCTTAGGTTTTAGAACAAATTTATAACAATTAGGAATTCTTTCCCTTTCTTTTAAAATAATTCTTATGACAGAACACAACATAGATTTATTGATTCTTAACCTAAGCCATTTAAGACATGTCCACATGTCTTAAAATGGCTAATGTTGAAAAGCATTGAATTAGAATAACAGATCACAAAATTGGATTACATTAAAAGAATATTGATAATAATGTAACATATGGCTAACTCAATAACAAATGAGTTATATTGGTTATATAACCAATATAACCAACAATATATTGTAACAATATAACCAATGGAGTTATTTATTTTAATATATTTATATATGGTTTATTGTGCTAAAGTCTCTCTAAGTAGTTTACAATAAAAATAGACTTGTTCCAAATTTATTCTGGGAAGGCCTGGAGGACGTGGACAGGATACTGGGGGGGCTTAATGCCACCACTTGTTTATTGGACCCGTGCCCCTCCTGGCTGGTCTTGGCCCCTCAGGAGGTGACACGAGGTTGGTTCCAAGGGATCATTAATGCTTCCTTGAGAGAGGGGCTTTTACCCGCCGCCTTGAAAGAGGCGGTGGTGCGGCCCCTCCTCAAGAAACTGTCCCTGAATCCAGCATTATTGTCGAATTATCATCTGGTCTCCAACCTTCGCTTTGTGGCGAAGGTTGTTGAGAGTGTGGTGGCACGTCAGCTCCCTCAGTACCTGGATGAAGCGGTATATTTAGACCCCCTCCAATCGGGTTTCAGGCCCGGGCACAGCATGGAGACGGCATTGGTCGCGTTGGTGGATGATCTCTGGAAGGCCCGAGACAGGGGTTGTTTCTCTGTCTTGGTCCTGTTAGATCTCTCAGCGACTTTTGATACTGTCGACCACAGTATCTTATTGCGGTGGTTGGGGGGGTTGGGAATGGGAGGCACTGTTTTACGGTGGTTCTCCTCCTTCCTCTCCGACCACTCGCAATTTGTGTTGACAGCGGGGCAGAGGTTGACCCCGAGGCCCCTATTATGTGGGGTGCCCAGGGGTCTGTGCTCTCACCCCTGCTGTTCAATATTTATGTGAAGCCGCTGGGTGAGATCATCCGTGGTTTTGGGGTGGAGTTCCATCAGTATGCTGATGATACTCAGCTGTACATCTCTACCCCGGGCCACCCCAACGAAGCCATCGAAGAGATGACCCGGTGCCTGGATGCCGTGCAGAGTTGGATGGGTCTTAACAGGCTTCATCTCAACCCAACCAAAACCGAGTGGCTGTGGTTTCCTGCGCCCAGATACAGCCAGCTTATTCCGTCGCTGGCCATGGGGGGAGAAATTTTGCCCCCCATGGAAAGAGCTCACAATCTGGGTATCCTCCTGGATGTATTGCTGTCTTTAGAAGATCGCCAGGGAGGCCTTTTGTCAGATTCGTCTGATTTACCAGTTGCGGCCCTTTCTAGATCTGGACGCACTTCGCATGGTCACTTCTGCCCTCGTCATCTCCCGCTTGGACTATTGCAATGCTGTCTACATGGGGCTCTCCTTGAAGAGTGTCCGGAGGCTGCAGTTGGTCCAGAATGGGACCAACCATTCTGGACCTTGGGAGCTCCTCGGAGCTCCCATGTTATACCGCTCCTGCGCATGCTGCATTGGCTTCCTGTGGCCTTCCGGATCCGATTCAAGGTGGTAGTGATCGTCTTTAAAGCGCTCCATGGCTCGGGATCCTGGTACTTACGGGACCGCCTGCTGCCACAAACAGCCTCCCGCCGCCCAGTGTGCTCCCACAAGGTTGGCCTCCTTGGGGTTCCGCCGGCTGGGCATTGCCGGTTGGGGGCCCTGAGGGTGCGGGCCTTCTCTGCGGGGGCTCCCCCCCTTTGGAACGATTTGCCCCAGAGATACGGGCCATTACCGACATTCAGACCTTCCGGCGCGCAGTAAAGACCCTGTTTTTTCAACAGGCCGGCCTGGCCCAGTAACGATTTGTGGGGTTTTAAATTTGGTATTTTAAAATTTTTTATCAGTTTTATATCTATTAATTTTATATTCGGCCTCCAATTTAATCATTTTAAATTGTTTTTAATTGTATATACTGTTTCTGTTTTAGCTGGCTGTACACTGCCCCGAGTCCCTTTTTTGGGAGAGGGGGCGGTATAGAAATTTAATAAACATAAACATAAAGTGAAAACTTGTTTTTCATTCTAAAAAATATGTAGACTGGAAGTGGTGTAGCTTTAGTTCCAACATTTTTTGGAAACATCTATTTTTACAATGAAAACTGATTATACTCAACAAATTGGAAGTGATAACAAATCCTTTTCTAATATATGATAGGATCTTACATTCTTGTTAGAGTTTTAGCACTTTTGTTCCTCCTATGACACTGATATTGCAACTCAATTTTGTTTAACATGTTGTATGAACCCAGATAATTGTGACTTATTTGATACATCTTTATCAAACTAAAGTTTAGCATGATATGTGATCCCAGTTGATGGGATTCTCTAGTTAATTTTTTTTCAGTGGAAAGCTTGGAAACACTCAGGAGCAGAATAGATGTGAATAAGATAAGATAAAAAATGAGATAAGATAGGGTAAGGCAAGGCAAGATAAGATAAGCTTTATTGTAATTTTTTACTGTGAGCACAATTGCGCACAAGCACAGGCACACTCAAACTCACACACACATATATGTTAATCACTATTCATTTTGAATACACAGCAAAATACACAGCAGAATAAGGTATACAACTAGCCCTTGAATTTCTACCATAAATGAGCCCGCAAAACTTCGATTGTAAATTCTGACAGTCGTTAAGAAGTTATCACATGAACACACCCAATTTTATGATCTTTTTTCAGCAGTTGTTAAGCAAACCCTGGATGAAAGTGGCAGTCAAAATGAACGTGAAAGTCATTAAGTTGCTATATATAACTGTAAACTGTAAACAATAAATGCTGGTTTCTGGAACAAGACATTGTCAATCAGGTCATATGGCCACATTTCTGGAACTTTGAATCTGGGTTGGAAGTAGCATTTTTGAGGTCATAACTTTGAGCAATTGTTAAGCATGAGTTAAGGATTACCTTTAATTAACAGCAGGGAAAATCATCATTAGGCAGCCGTAATGCTTTTTTTGAAGCCACAAGTATTGCTTGGGAACAGAATTGGTGAAACATTGAGAGTAACACTTGTCTTTCTTTTTCTGCTACTATTTTCCCAACACACTTTTTCTTTCAACCAGTAGAGGAATAAATAATTTTTGCTAAAGTGCTGAGAACTTGGTTCATCTGAAGACTACATGTATTTCTAAGCCTGAAATTTATGCTTCTTCTACCTGACAGCAGCTTCCCAAGATTTCAGACAAATCTTTCCAATTAGGGAACATTGAAAACTATACCCCAAAGCCTTTTTTTAATGCAAAATCTATCCTTTGAGTTGTCATTAATTTCCATCTCCATGCCTTCATATCTTCCTGAAAAAAAACTTCACTATTCTACTTTTGCTACAATAACATTACTATTTTAAGCAAATCGTAGCAAATCCATTCTGAAATATATTTCTTGTTATTTTTCTCTAGCTCAGTCTAAAAATCTTACTCAGCCTTCGCAAAGAGATATTCATATGATTTGTGGTCACAAATAGCAAATCTTAGAAAAATTTAACCATTAAATCTTAGCACAGCTTTACTTAATCAGGTATTTTCCAGATCAGTTCAACTATGGGGAATATCCTGAGGTGCTACAGTTTCTACAGCAGTGGTAATAACTGGAAACTAAACTGCCACTCCACATTCAAAGAGAGCAAAGTAAATTATTCCTTGCAAACACCTATTGACATGACTTCAACTGGCATGCATTGGTCTGGTAATGGCAGGATGCAGAGGAGTTGAAAACCCATCAAGCTATTTTTCCACGAGGGCCTGGAGCCAAGGTGAAAGCATGAGTTCCTGCTGTTTGGGAGAATATACAGTCATAAGCTCTACACTACTTGGACATCTCTCGGAATAAAGTAACTTTGCAGGAGTTTTAAGGACCTAGAACCTGAGCAGAAATAAATGAGGCTCAGCAGCCAAAGAAAGATAATATTGTTGGATCACAAACATGCAGGGGGCTAACACTAGACCTGTGGAGGTGTCCTATACATCACTGTCAGCTAGCAGGACCTCTGAAGAGCACCAGGTTGAAGCCAATTGTTTTAACATGCTACTATCACAGCAGCCAATCCTTCCTGGAAAGGTTAATTTCTGAAGGTAAACTAATTAGAGTGCAATTAAAAAGACAATTCATCACAAAACTCACCAGGAAGCCTGAATGAGAATGTGAATAAAGACATACTATCCTGTAATCTGCAACTCTTACACTGCAAAAACATATGGACTACACAACTCGATCAGGGCAAAATAGACGCAATCTACATAGACTTCTGTAAAGCCTTTGATTCAGTGGTACATGACAAACTACTCCTAAAACTAAAATCTTATGGTATCTCTGGACACCTGCATAACTGGATAGAAGCATTCCTGTCAAACAGACAACAAATGGTCAAAATTGGAAACCTCCTGTCAAATTCTGTACCTGTCAACAGTGGTGTCTCCCAAGGCAGTGTTCTAGGACCAACTCTCGTCATACTCTACATAAATGACCTCTGTGATCATATTAAGAGCAACTGCATTCTCTTTGCTGATGATGTAAAGCTATTCAACACCACAGACAATACTGCTACCCTTCAAAAAGATCTTGACTATGTATCAGAATGGTCAAACAAATGGCAACTTCAAATCTCAACAAATAAATGCTCTGTCTTACATATTGGCAAAAAAAAAAAATCAGAAAATAAAATAAAAGCTGAATAGTCAAGACCTTGTTGATGATCCAAGCTCCGTAAAGAACCTTGGAATACTCATCTCTAATGATCTAAGTGCTAGAGCCCACTGTAGCTACATAGCCAAAAAGGCATTAAGAGTTGTTAACCTAATTCTGCATAGCTTTTTATCTGGTAATATCACACTACTAACAAGAGCATACAAAACATTTGCTAGACCAATACTTAAATACAGCTCGTCAGTCTGGAACCCACATTACATATCTGATATTAACACAGTAGAGAAAGTCCAGAAATATTTCACAAGAGTTCTCCACTCTACTCATTTCAGAATACCTTATGCCACCAGACTTGAAATTCTAGACCTAGAAAACCTAGAACCATGCCGCCTTCAGTCCGATCTAAGTATAGTTTATAAAATCATACATTGCAATGTCCTACCTGTCAATGAATACTTCAGCTTCAACCATAACAATACAAGAGCACACAATAGATCTAAACTCGTGGTTAACCGCACCAAACTTGATTGCAGGAAATACGACTTCAGCAACAGAGTGGTCAATGTCTGGAATACTCTACCTGACTCTGTGGTTTCTTCCCCAAACCCCAAAAACTTTAACCTTAGACTGTCTATCATTGACCTCACTCCTTGCCTAAGAGGTCTGTAGGGGACTTCTATAAGCGCACCAACGTGCCTACTGTCCCTTTTCTATTGTTTCTTTTATTTTCTTATATGTATCCATGTATTTATAATTATGTTTATATGTATACTTATTATCTTGTAAAGCAATTGATAAATCAAATAAATAAATAAAATAAATAGACATTTGTTTGCAACTCTGCCTATGTTCTTTTGCACCAGACCTGATGCATTTGCGTATTTTATTTAACAGGAAAATCTGTCCCCTTCTTTTTTTTTTTAGCTTCAGAAGTAGCATAAGTCAGAGATACAAAACTTGATGTCCCAAGTATGTATAGTTCTTAAATCCTTGGCTATAGTCTCAGAGATCTCTAAAAGATGTCATTAATTCATATATTAGTAGAAAATGATCTGATCAATGAACTATCATGCTAACAACATAAAGTTAATTTAATTTAAATAACATAAGGGTACCTTATTTTAAATCACATTTGTTTGTTCTTGGCCCCACCAATTTCTTTACATTCACTGGACTACTTTTTTGGGGAAAAATGACTTGGAGTCCTAGCAAATCACTCAAAACCTGAATATGGTCCTTGGTGCCTAAAAGTGACGAATTCCTGCTTCCAGCCATAAAATGGTTTTTCCTTAGTATGGTTTGCATTCTTAATTGTTGTAGTTTGTAAATAGCTTAGATCAATGTAAGATTTCAGACAATAATAATTTATTCAATAAACTAAGGTTAAATAAGCCATGTCTTAACAGAACTTGTGACTTGAGTCTCAGAATGGATTTGCACAGTAATATACATCTGGAATTAGGATCTTTTAGGAATAGGAAAGCATCATTTTCTGAAAGAAATGGCTGTATTGTTGTGGGAGACCATTGCATTCAGCAAGACAGGCATAAATAGATGAGATCTGTTGGCCGTTTTCTAGGAAATCTGCGGTAAAGCCAGTTTGGTCTAGTGGTTAAGGCACCAGGGTAGGAACTAGGAGACAGTGAGTTCTAATCCTGTTTAGTCATGAAAGCCAGCTAGATGTCTTTGAACCAACCATTCTCTCTCAATCCAACTGTGCTATCCACTCCCTCCATGCATGTATAGCAAGAGTTCTAGAGATGTTTATTCAAACCTCCTAAACAGGTCCTTGGAAAGCAACCCTGTTGCACAAGTCTGGATACCAGGCTCAGTAACAGTCACTGGATAACCGAGTGCAATGGGCACATACAGAGTCCAGAAAAGCAGCCCAACGAATCAAATTGGTCAGGATATACAACACACAGCACATTAGGCATAGAACTCGGCACCTTGCTCCAGCAATGCTCAAGTCTTCGGGCAGATTGAGGTAGGCAACTCTGGTGCAGCCTTTCATGAGAAGTGAGGTTGCCTCCTTGCAAGTAGCTTAGCTGACTGGCATTGTGCCTGTCTCCTCTCTGTTCTATGTATCCTGGAGCCTCTTGGCCAACTTGCTGCAGCTGTGGCTGGCCTTGTCCAGCCTCAGCCTATCACTCCTTCGATTGTCCCAGTTGAAGCTGCTCCATCAGGCTTGCACTCTTCGAGCTCAGATCCTGATCAACATTCAGCTCTGTGCTTTCCTCTGCTGACTCAAACTCACTTTCCTCCTCTGAATTTGTGTCCAGAGAGGGATCCAGAGATGGATTTATGATACCAATTCACCTCATAAACATGCTGATGTGGGGAAAATAGGAGGAGGAAAGGGTGTTGTATAGGTTCACTGCCTGGAATTAGTTATAAAAATAATAAAATCAGGATATAAATAAATAAACCTGTAAAAGCTTTAAAAAATGACAACACAAATGCTTTCATCACCTTACTCAGGATAATGAAAATGAACAATATGGACAGAAAGGTTGTCATTCTGTAAAACATCTGTTAAGTTTAGATCTGGTTCTGATTATAAACTGCTACCCTGAATAAGTGTCCCTGATTTTTAATAGTTAGCATATGGATATTTACATGAGTTTATTTCTGGTCATTGGTTGATCTCAGAATTTTTATAAACTATGAAATATTTCACAAAGTTGGAACAGATCTTATAAGTGTCTTCTTCAATTGGTACCATCCCCTTTCAGATATCTTTCTTTAATAAAATAGACAACTTATCAATCATAAAACAATTTATCGGGATATATCATGGCCATGAGTTTTTACTAGAAGCAAATTACTGAATAGATGCAGAATGTCTGGATAATTGAGACTGCCAAATTTTGGCATGTACTTTAATTGTTGCCACTGGTTTGAACTTCTAAGACTGATGCTAGAAGAAAACACGGAAGCAAAATAATAAGTGTGAACCTTTTTTTTGCTGTTTTTCCATATTAGCGTATATTGGTTATTGTACTGTACAATGCACTTCAGTTTTAATAAAATATAAAATTTCCAGATTAAGCAGAAATCTTAATGACTTTGTCTAGCTGTTTACTTTTTTCCCCAATTGTTGTTTTATTATGTTTTTAATAATTTTTAAAAGAACAAAAGAACAAACAAACCAAAGAGGAAAAAAAGAAAAATATAGTATACTACTAGTAAACGGACCAAGGAAGTACTAAAATTATAAAGTTAGCTATTAAGCTTATAAGGTTAGTCTTTTTTTCTTTATAAATTTCTTCAAAAAATACATCTAGAGGTGCAGCAAATATTGGTATCAAATTTCTTTCTCTTCCAATGCATCAAAAATACTCTGGAATATCTGAAGTGTCATACCTTTGTCTATCATTTTATAGAGTCCATTTCGTGTTTCCTGCCTAGAATTTAAATTTCTTCTAGTGGCCCATTTCTATATTCACAACATCTCAGATTTCATTTGCGTTGTTTTAAATTTTCAACTAATAATGTCTTTCCCATGTCTAAACCATTTGTATTCTCACAAAAAAGTTGTTCTGTTAATTCATTTTTTAATAAAGCCTTAGCAAAAGTCCAAATTTTCTAAATTCATCTGTTCCCTTAATGCATTTAAAGCTTTTTTAAATTAAATTTTCATTTAGTTTTTTGTTATTTATTTTATATTTTTAAAAACAATTCTTTAAACTGCTGTTTATCTTTTCTTCTATTTTGGGATGAAATTTAACTCATCAGGTAGTTTTTTCAGCTTTCTGTTTGGAACATCTCTGTTAAATTGTAAATAAATGTAAATCCAAAAGTAATTAGAAAATGAGATGGTCCAACCATTAGTGTCCTTAAAGGCTCTGTTGTAGTTGAGAGCTTGATGCTCTTGGTATGCTACTCACAGAACGACTGCTATCCTGTGGTTTCCTTGTTTGGAGTAAGCATCCAGGCACAAGGACAATATCTCATCCTCTCCTTAGAATAGAATAGAATATAACTTTATTATGGTCTTAGACCAGCAATAGACATCACTATTTACAATATATATTAAAAATATTGACACATTATAATACATTAATAGTGGATAAAAATACCTGTTAAGAAAATACATGTTCTCAAACAAGATAGAGGCACTCCCTGGTTTATATGAGTGGAGAGCCAATAAGTATGTGTATATGTGGTAAAGGAGAAGCTGAAGATATCTCACATGTTTTATTGTACTGTGAGTTATACAGAGTTTATAGGTCATTGTATATTCTCCCCTTACTAGAAAGATTTCCAGGGAGGGCAGACAATTTTTATGTAGACTTTCTCCTCCAGGATTCAAACCTAGTGAAGGTTATGTGTGCAGTGGCAAAATTCTGTGTTCCTGCAATGTCTACTAGAAAAAAATTGGTTACAGAATTATAGTTGTCAATTTGTGACAATTTTTGAAGATAGAACAAACTTTGGAAAATGATATTTACACACATCCTCTCCTTGTCTGAAGGGAGTCTGTGGAACTGAGTTTGCTGTTTTGTCTATTGTTGCGTTGTCATTTTCATTCTTTTAGAAATGACTAGTTTATCATTTTTCCTCACTTGGAAACGTTTTGCTCAGCTTTCAAATCAGATAACTGGATGCTGGCTGAAATTATAAATAATTCAGTAAAGAATTATTTTTACAAAGTGAGGCAAGGGTCTAACTTTTTGGAAACTATGCTTTCTTTCTTGCGTAAAAGGGGAAGGGGAGGATTCTTGCCCCTCCCTGCAATTCAAACTGAGGCACAGAGCTTAGCATTCTACATTCATCCTGGCTTCAACATATCTTTGTCTTTAACACAGAAATCCAAATTTCACATCCAGATACATCTTTTTACTTTTTAATCCTCTTTTAGCGTCAGGAATTCAAATTAAGCAATCCTTTTACTATTCTTGGGCCTCAGGAATACAAACAACCATCTTTTACTTTTCTGTATTCTGTACAGTGGTGGATTTGTAAGCTGTACAGATGCAGATAGATAAACTCAACAAAACATCAATACAAAGTATTTATTATTGGTTCATCAGGTATCTTCATGACTCACATTTGTGACAAAGTTCTTTACGTCCAATTCCTTTGCATATCTGATTTGTAGGTAAAAGATGGTTATCTCCTAACCCATCTCATAGCAATAGAAAGCAGCTGCCATGAGTTAGGGAATTCAGGCAAAAGTGAGGAAAACTCCCCCAACCCATCAAGGGTCAAATTAGTGACCAATCAGGATTACAAATGTGGCTACATGACATGAACTACATTTCCCAGGATACTTTTAACTACATTTACCATGATGCATTCCCTTAAGGGGACAGCTCACAATTGCTACCTAACTATCCAATTCCCATACACTGGCTGGACAGCACGCTTTCTGACTACTCATAAGAACTCTGTACTTGTGAAAGCACCCATAGTTACAGGAACCATGTTACTCTAATAAAATATTATATTCCATGGTTATAATGGAAAGAGGATTTTAAAATAAAATCTTAGGAAGAAGCAAAGCTTCAACAAAAGCAGAACCAAACACAAGGGTTTGGAAATACTGGAGGTTGGTGCTATCAAATAGTATTCTTTACAATTGCAAAGAAAGCTGCAAGGTTGTATGAATGTAGCAACTTGTTTCAAGACATTTCTTTCTTCAGTATCATATTTACAGCAGCCACCTTTAAGGAAACGATCTCCAGATGTTTCATCATCCCCAGAGGAAAATGAGAGTTTGCAGTACAACACATCTAGTTGGCATCAGGATAAAATCTATAGTGGAAATGCTTTTGTATTACAGGCATGCAAAATTTAGTCATAACTATGCTATTTGTTTCCAGATGCAGTTGTTGCTCTGAGGTCATACATTAACTGAGACAACATGATCCTTGCTTTGTATATAAGACAATCAAATGCCGTACTCCAGTGTATTCAACGTAGGAGCAGCTGAAAATCATATTTCTGTTTATAGCAGGAGACTTGAAACAAGCCATAGTGCAGAGCTGTGATTACGGAATTGGTAGTCATACAAATTATACATGTGCAGTTACACAAGACCACATGCTTATTAAAATTAGGCTCTGGGAGTGAAAGGACTGGCCCATCAATTCAGCCAGGCAAAGCAAAAAAGTGAAGGAACCTCAAATTTTAGGCCTGTAAATACCTTTTTCTAAAAGGTAGAAGAAAATATTGCAAGACTAATTCTATAGTTTTAAAGCTCTCACTAGTAAAAAGTAGTGGACGACACATAAACACGTTTATACAGCAAACATACCTGTAAGCTATACTTTACAAAAAAGAGAATAAACTGGTGGTGGGATTGAAATAATTTAACAACCGGTTCTACCTAATGACTGGCTGGGTGAGCAAGGCTGGGTGGGGTCATGTGACTGAATGGATGTGGCCAATTCTATGTCACTTGCTTGGGTGGTTCTTGTATAGGCCAGGTGGAGTTGGGGATGGAATCCAGGGGTCTCTGATGGGTGGTATGGGAAGGAAAAATGATCCAACTTGTACGTGTATGTGTGTGTGTGTGTGTGTGAGAGAGAGAGAGAGAGAGAAAGGGAGGGAGGGAGAGAGAGAGAGAGCACATTGCCGCCAGCCCTCATATAACTCTCTGAGATCAGATCTCTCTGTCTCTGTCTTTCTCTCTCTCTCTCTCACACACACACACACATACATACACAGAGACAGACAGACAGAGGTTGGATCGATCTCTCCCTCTCCCTCTCTCTCTCCCTTAGAAAGTCTGCTAGGCTGAGGGAAAGTGCATGTGCTACAGCATGCTGTGGATGTTCCTTGCTTGCCCCTTTGCCTGGCTTCCCTCCTCCCACTGCTTGTGTTCTCCTTCCCCAATGCGGCTTGATGCAGGCAGAATCTCACAACTGCCCTTCACCTGTAGGTAAAGCTGAGCGCTGATGAGGGCTGGCTTTTTGCTTAGGTTTGTCCAGCTGTCAGTGGGAAACTGGCTTCCTCTCAGGCTCCTGTCTGTTTCCCCCAACACCCAGACAAACCTAGCAAAAAGCCAGTTCTCACCAGTGCCCAGTTCACTGACAGTAGGCTTGGAAAGGGCAATTGTGAGCTTCCACCTGCATCAAGCTAAATTGGGGAGGGAGAGTGCAAGCAGCAGGAGAAGGGAAGCCAAGCCGGCAGGCAAAACCAGTGTTTGGGAAGGACTCTGCATCTACCCACTCAGTCAAGTTGTAGGAAGGGCAGGCCCGAAAGGTGCCAAACCTCACTGTGGCCCTTTGGCTGAGCATGGTGGGCCAGGAGCTGCTGGTCTCCTTTCCCCACCATTGGTCTTACCTTCTCAGGGCCAGGTGAGGAGTGGCTGGGCCTGGGAGAGGAGGGGTGAGGGGCACCCACCTGCAGGTTGCTACCCATTAAGAGGCCGTCTGCACAAGCAGCAGCTCATGGATCATGGTGCTGCATGGGGACTGGGCCTGCCTGAGCCTCTCTTTGCAGGAACCCCAACTATGCCCCTGGAAGAGCCGGCTCTGGGCTCTAGACTGGTCCCCTGCGAAGCCCATTGTCTGCCAAGGTCCCCTGTGAAGCCCCGCTTGTTGCCTGCTGAGGGGCACCTGGACTCCCAGTGATGAGATGGGGTCCTTCAGGCACTTATCTTGGCTGCCTATTTAGTAGCAGAGTGGGGGGGGGCAGTTAGAGGAGCGCTGAGATGCCAAAATGGCTTTAGGAGAGGCTGGATGAGGGGAGGAGTGCTGGGGAGGGGAGGGGTGAGGGACAGGGCCAGCCAATAGTGGGATCAGCCAGTTCGCCGAACTGGGCTCAAATTTAACAATTGGTTAACAACTGGTTTGGCCAAACCGGGTTGAACCAGCTGAATTCCACCTCTGGAACAAACTATATAAAAAGTATACTGCAAAGAAAAAAAAATTCTAACGCATATTGCTTCCAGTTTGAATAAGACTGATTCAGAGACTGTAGAATTTGGAATTTGAAAGTTATTTGCCAAACTTATTTTCCAGCTAATTCCATAAAAGTCATTATGCTGTTTACTATAACAAGCATTTATTATTTTTTAAATGATGGCTGACTTTTTATAAATTTTAAAATCTAAAGGACTAAAAAGCACTAAATGTTCCATAAAATCAGTCAGTTTACTAAACTTTTGATATATGTAATTTTATTGTTAGTTATAGTTCACATCAGTTACGGCTACAATCAGGTACACTAGGGAAAGTTAGCTTGCTACTACAGGTAGTCCTCATTTTATGACTGTAATGGAACTAGGCCATTATAATCAAAAGTCATGGTGATTATAAAGTGAGTAATAACTTAACCGATCCGATTTTACAACCTTTATTTTTTGTGGTGGTCATTAAGCAAATACTATGATGGTAAAGCAGACCCTGTTACTGTAAAGCAAATTTCACAGTCATTAAGTTAATCAATTGTTTCCTATGGGGCATTTTTGCCAAAACCCAGAAGTAAATGTTACCTTTTAGCAAAAACTTCATTAGAATGCCTTCATGTGACTGCAGGATGCTGCAAACAGCCATAAATGCAGGTCAGTTGTCCATCACCTGAAGTGTAATTATATGTGACCATGGGAGGGAGGGTTTCCTGCTATCAGAACTTTGTAACTGGGTTGTAAGTGCCCATTCAGGAGGTCATCAAAATAGTCATTAATAGAATTGGGCCATTATAATCAAAAGCCACAATGATTATACTCACTTTTAATTGTATAAAATTAAGTTGAGGGCTATCTGTATGTTTCAGTCTAATTCTCACAAATCTGTGCCATTTGCTACACTCTTTAGAGATCTTGGAACATTAGATTGCTCATAAATGTTTAGCTGTAAGACCCAGCAACATCAGTGCAGATATTATATACGGATGGTCCTCACTTACTGAATGCTTCATTTAGCATTGCTTGAAACTACAGTGGCAGGAAAAAGCATATCTGGAAACAAACCTTACATTTATGACTGTCACAGGTTTCCACAGTCACATGATCGCCATTCAGGTGTTTTGCAATCAGCACACTTTTATGACCATAGCAGTATCCTATGATCACAGAACAAGCAGAGTTAATGGAGAAAGTGGAAGCAAAATCACAAGTTGTGGTCATGTGATACCTTGCTTAACGATTGAATGGGGGAAAGCGACATCATGGTCATGTGATTTTCCCACTTAGGAACTACGATGCTCAGTAATGGAATTGCCAGTCCTAATTTTGGTCACTAAACAAGAGCTACCCATATATAAAACTACACTGTGCATTCAGAAAGTAGGTAAAATGCCTCTCTTCTGAACAATTTAAATAGGTTATATGCAGGGGTGGGATTCTACCAGTTCGCACCTATTCACTAGAACCGATTTTTAACATTCTAAACAGTTTGGAGAACCGGTTTTTAGAAGGAATTACTGGTCTAATCCTGTAAGGAAGGCAGGAAGGAAACATTCTGTGTTGCTTACAGAAACTGCCTCTCCGTTAACCCTTATTACATTCTTGACAGGACTAGACTTCCTGTCTCTAGAACTTCTCTGGAGTTTTTTTTCCTCCTTTGCTGATACTTTGCTTGTGTGGAGTGACCATTCAAAGTTACAATAGCACTGAAAAAAGTGACTTATTTTTCTCACTTATGACTGTTGCAGCATCCCCACAGTCATGAGAGGTCAGGCGAGGAATTGCGTGCCTCGATGTGAGTGATATTGAGTTGGCCACGCCCAGCCAATAATATGACCACCAAGCCACACCCACCACATAAGCCATGCCCACCACATAAGCCACGCCCACAGAACCGGTTGTTAAATATTTGAATCCCACCCCTTGTTATATGTGCAAAGTAATGCTCTTCTACAGTACAGTAGTAATTGGCAAGCTGTTTCATGATTCAAGTACCTGGTCATTAGAAAGTTGGAGCCAGCCTTTAAGTCAGGAATGGGCAATTAATTTTCAAAAGGGGCCATATGAGAAACTGGGACTGTTGTGGAGGGGTACTGCCCTGCCATCGCCCTGCTCCCTGCTGTGGATGCTGTATCATTACCTGTCTCTGATGC
Source organism: Bungarus multicinctus (assembly GCA_023653725.1). Lineage (NCBI taxonomy): Eukaryota > Metazoa > Chordata > Lepidosauria > Squamata > Elapidae > Bungarus > Bungarus multicinctus. The sequence goes on from CM042840.1 coordinate 102,549,040, forward strand.
CATCACCCATCTCTGCTACCCAGTCCCTGCTGTTGACACCCCACTTCCCACTGCTGCTACCCCATCCCCACCACTGTTGCCCCCACAATAGAGTGGTATTCAGCAGGTTCTGAACAGTTCTGGAGAACTGGTAGTGGAAATTTTGAGTAGTTCAGAGAACCGGCAAATACCATCTCTGACTGATGCCGCCCCCCTCTATTATCTGCCTCCCAAGTTCCAGCTGATTGGCAGGGTCTTCTTTGGTTGCCCTGCACAGGAGAAGGGAGCTGGAAAGAAGGTTAGTGGGGATGGGGAGGGAATGGGGATTTTTCAGTATCCTTCCCACCAAGCCATGCCCACCAAACCGGTAATATATGTTTTGGAATCCCCCACAAACCATGCTGCTAATATCTCCAACACAGCCAACACCATCAGTGTCATGGATCAGATTGGGACCACCAGCAGGCTGGATATGCTTGCAGGCCATAAAATGCCCAAGTCTGCTCTAAATAAATAACCACTGTTATTAAATGAACAATTTCTAAACAACTGCTTTAAAAAGCTCTCCAATTCCCACAAGTATCAGAGGTTTCCTCTTGCGTTTGGAACTTCTTAAAAGTGTCTAATTAAGAAGGCAAATATGCTCTAATTTCAGTTTCTTTGCAGTGTATTCAGCATAAATTAAGGGGAAAAATCTTCTTACTCAGTGGATAGCAGGCAACTAGTTCAATTAGACGGTACAGCATTTCAGCGATGTTGTTTTGAACGCTCTATGTATAAAGTGTCACTTTCATGTATTTTTCTTTTTCATATCTGGACTTTTATCTGCATTGTTTTGAAAAGTGAATGTGCCATTAAATCATTCCTCATGGGCAGGACTACACAGCTGTACAACTATCTCTTGTTTTATTTCAGATCTTTAAGGGTTTTTTTGGAGGGAGTTCGAGTCTCTGCTTTTGAGCTTTGATCAAGAAAATCAAAGCACTTCCTCTTGGATTTTTGCTAGACCTGAGTGGAGGGGGAAGAACCCTTTATAGCCCCTCAGCTGGACAAACAGTGTGGAGCAGTTAACTTGACTGATGGCAGCCAATTGTAACTCTTTCAGAGGGAAGATTCGTGAAAGAATAATACCCTCATCCTCCAAATTAAGAATTAATGTATATTTTTTATTTGGTATGCATTACTGAATAGAACATTTGATTAGTTTAATAATAACAACAACAAATCCTACATTTTAAATTTTCTCATGCAAGAGAATTATTTTTCTATATGCAGGGGATTTAATATTTACATTAATTAGCCTGAGGCTAATTACAGTAGGTTATCACATCCTTAGCCTGATGGTCAGTCTTCATTTGCCAGCTCCTCTGATTTTGGCTGCCTTTCTCATTAACTTTCTCCGTATTTTAATACTTTACTTTCTATCTTTTCCCTATTCTTCTTTTCTCCTGTCTTACTCAGTCAACTAGGAGTTTTAAAGAAAAAGCTATCATACACATATCTTTTTTCAAGCATTCTTCCTCAAGTTTTCAAACAAATAAATTTTGATTTCACTTTTTTTTGTCCCAGAGAACCTTCTGATACCTTAGCAATTTTAGGTTCAATGAAAACAGGTTCTTTAAGGGCATAGCTTTGGTTTAAGGCAGGAATATCAAATTTGTGGCCTGTGGGCTGGATGCGTCACATGCTGGCTCTTCCCCCACCTGGTGTAGCAAAAGGGAAAAAAGTCCCGATACCTCATGTGACGCGACTATGACGCCACTGTGATGCCGCGAGTTTGATACCCCTGGTTTAAGGAATCAGGTGATGACTTATAGATTATTCCACTTGAAAAAAATTTCTAACAGAGTCTTCTGTATGAAACTTCCTTGTACGTTCCCCATCTCCTAACTACACAAAAAAAAATAAGACTACAAAAAAACAATCACAGGTACTTTAAGAATTGTTCTCAACAATCCACAGGAGGAAGTCAATTGGAAGAATGGATTCCAAACTGTCTTAAGATCTCTCCTGGTAGTAGTCCTGGCTTGGACAGTATATCTTGGCTTGCTTGACTAAATGCTTTATTTTAAACCCCCTTCCTAGTCTACCGCTTCAATGATATTGCGGATTTAGCATATTATCTAGATCTGAAAAGCTTCCTGTCATCTTGGATCATCTTAACCTGGAAATTATGTTTGTGCTCATTTAGAGCATTTGATTAAAATGATTCAAGATGGTGGTTGCCTAAGGTTTCCATGACGTACAGACAGAAGACACCATGATACCCCAGTTGTCTTTGTAGGGGACTGCCAGCATGATTTCACCATAGTTTCCCTCACTGAAGTGAAATATAATGTATGGTCACCCTTTGAACTGTTCTATGTTCCCATTATGCACATGTGTTTATAAAAGTATGTTTGCTTGTATGTGTGTAACAATAATGGGAAAAAGAAATGCTGGCATTTGAGGGATGTTACTCATATTTTTGTCTGGAGTTTAGAAGTGATGATTGCAGGGGTGGGATTCTACCAGTTCGCACCTATTCACTAGAACCGGTTGTTAACATTTTAAGCAGTTCGGAGAACCGGTTGTTAGAAGAAATTACTGGCCTAAGGAAGGCAGGAAGGAAACATTCTGGTGTTGCTTACAGAAACTGTTTCTCTGTTAACCCTTATTACATTCTTGGCAGAACTAGATTTCCTGTCTCTGGAATTTCTCTGGAGTTTTTTTCCCTCCTTTGCTGGTACTTTGCTTGGGTGGAATGACCATTCAAAGTTACAATGGCACTGAAAAAAGTGACTTATGACCATTTTTCACATCTATGACTGTTGCAGCATCCCCACAGTCATGAGAGGCCAGACGAGGAGATACGTGCCTCGATGTGAGTGATATTGAGTTGGCCACACCCAGCCAATAACATGACCACCAAGCCATGTCCACCCAGTCACATGACCACCAAGTCACACCTATTATCTAAGCCATGCTCACAGAACCGATTGTTAAAAATTTTGAATCCCACCCCTGGATGATTGACTAATGATAAGTCAGGAATCTATGATGCAGAGAACACCAATTAAGTTGAGTATGTTTAAATTGACCATGGGATAGCATCCTTTAAAACACTGTCTTAATCACAAATTATCTAGGTCCAGTTACCATATTAACCATTGATTCATTATATCTGGCTGTTAAAATTGAATGACAACAGATAGAAGCAAATTTCTGCTTTCATTTTTTTTGGTAGCCTGTTTTTTTTTCGGTCTGGGTGTGAAAGTTGTAATATTAGGTCTATACACACCTGATGTTTTTAAGAAAATTTAATATGTAGATCTGTGTAAGACAAGCTGTTGCATTGATTCATTTTTCTAAATGTCAGGAAATTTCTCCTTAGTTCTAGGTTAGTTCTCTCCTTGATTAGTGTCCATCCATTGTTTCTTGTTCTGCCTTCAGCTGCTTTGAAGAAGTGGGTTGACCCTCTCTTCTTTGTGGCAGACCCTTAGATATTGAAGGAGTGCTATCATCTCATCCCAATCCTTTTTTCCTTAAACTAGACATACCCAATTCCTGCAATTGTTCTTCATATGTTTTAGCCTCCAGTTTCCTAATCATCTTCGTTGCTCTTCTCTGCATTCTTTCCAGCATCTCAACATCTTTACATCTTTTTTATATTGTGTCAACCAAAACTGTATGCAATATTTCAAGTATGATTTGCTACAATCTATTCAGAATTTGACCTAATTTTCAGTAATGTACTGTACAGTATATTATTACTCTATGATATATCCATCATTGATTTACATGAGCAGAACTGTTCTGGGTGGCTTGTTGTCAGCTATCATTAAAGAATGCAATAAAGCTTTCATTTTCATTTTGTAAAACTACTGTAAAAATAATGATTAAGAGCTTGATTGTCTTTTTCAGAATTTTCAAGTGAGAAAATGATAGTACCACTAGTGTCCACTATGTGGCAGCAGGTGACTGGAATGATAAAGATATAAAATTAAACTGAGAGAGGTTCAGATTCAGATTAACAGAGTTGGAAGGGACTTTGTAGGTCATCTAGTCCAACCCCCCGCCCAAACAGGGGACCCTATACAATTTCTGACAAATAGTAGTCCATATTTACTCTTTTCATCCCTCTCATTCAAAAATCATTATCATCCAATCATCCTACAAATTCCTTATTATTACAACACAGAGAGAACATATCTTGTGTTCTGGAGAAAAGTCTGTAATTAATAAAAATATTCTTGCCTTTCTTTCTGCATATTCACAAGTAATTAGATAGATTTAGACTACAAAATTGCATGCCTCAATAGGAATGGGATTCAAACAGACTTTGTAGTATATTGCTGTAAATTTTATTAAACCATTTTTTAAAGAAACATGAAGAAATGTGCACAACGTCTGTCGATACGTAATGTTCTTCTTGAAAAAATACCTTTTTTTTTCAACAAAACAAAATAATTATAATCAGACTAAATAAACTATTTCTGAAATCTTGCTCAGAAAGACTGCAGGGACTTGCCCAGGCCATTGTAAGTGATTAGTGAAGAATACATCCAAAGAATGAAAAAAAACTGCTAAAGACAAAACTGAGTGGTGGAAATACCATCAAAGATATTAATACTAGTTTATGCCTTATATGATATGGTGCTAGAATTATTAACTGGTTACAACCTGAATTGAAAAAAGAAAGCTACTCATGAACACCAACTAGCAATTTAAAAGATTTGATAAAAAAATCCTTTATTTCAGAACACATGAGTATACCTGGCCATAGTTTAAACAAGACAAATATGAATATTCCAGACCAAACCAAAAATGCCAGAGAATTCCTGGAATCCTGAAATTCAGACAAATTGGTCATTAATAGGAACATAGAGATAAACAATGTCTACACATCATTCAAAAGAGACGACCAAGAAAATCAAAACACCTTCTCATCAGCAATTGCATTTGTTTACTTTCATTTCAAGATGAGATTGTGGAAGACGTTACTGACATATTTAAATTAAAATAAACAATTAATAAGCAAATCTGTTTTTTTTAAAAAATATTGTTTTGGGTTTAATGGAAAAAAACTTGGGGATAAAAAATCCAGAACTTTGTTGTTATATATTCTGATGGCAGCAACACTACTTTATGCACAGAAATGGAAGGACATTTTGATCCCCACAATAGATGGAAAAACTGATGGAATTAGCAGAGGTGGCTAAATTGACTGTTTTGATTAAGGAAAAAAAATACAAATATGTTTTGTGGTTTTCTATTTGGAAACCATTTCTAGATTTTGTGCTTGAGGTGGAAAAAAATGAAACTTTGATTTTGGGTTTTACCAATTAGAAAGATTTGTTGTTATAGAAAGATCTAAGTCTATGTCTTTTTTTTTTTTTCTTTTTTCCCTTGCTTTTCTCCACTATCCATTTCCCGTTCTGAATTTCTCTACTATTTACTTTTGTATTCTTTTTGTAGGCTATATTATACAATAATAAAAAAATAGTATTGTTCAATATCCTATTCTTTTGTCTCATGCATCCACTTATACTATTTGATAAAAATGAGCATGTATAAGGCTACAATAAATGAAGTAATGATGAAAATAGAGAGAGAGAGAACTATTGATGTATTAATTATATAAATTTTAATCACTTCCCTTTTGCAGACAGGGGTTGTTTTAAAGCTACATTAATTCCAACGTATCACATATACCTTTACTTTCTTACATTTTAGAATTGCGGAAAATCATGACAGAAATTTTTGGCAATCTGTGGTTAAAAAGAATTTGGGAGGTATGCATGGTATGGAATCTCAAGTTATCTACTCATGCACATTTTCTGTTTTTTAAAAAAGAATAATGCAGTTGTCCAAAGGACAGGAACTTCATAATCCTAGTTTTCACTGAAGTACTACATCGGGATTTGAGTGTTCCACTTCAGGATGCTACTTGACTGAAAAAAATCTTGTAACCAAATGTCTCTGTACTTGAAAAGAAGAGTCTAATCAAACATGTCAAGTACAATCTTTTTTCATTTTCTTTTTTGCAAATCATAGGAAAAAAGAAAGAAAGAAATGGTAAGGAAAGAGGAAATAAAAAGAGGGTGTTTTGGGGGGTAAAATTACAATTTCTTTTTAATGTAAAGATAGCCTTAAATTTATTTTAAGTATTACTGAAAACAGAACAACATTTAAAAATGTAACCAATATACTAAGAATCATCTATTGGAATAAATGGTTATGTAGAAACTTTTACTAACTTTCATTATAATTGATAATTCTTATACATTTTATACATGGCTTATTTGATTCTGTGTTGTCGTCGGAATGGTTGGGGGGTTTATTATTTTTTATGCTTAATTTATTTTCTATATTGTGTTTTTATTGTTTGTAGCCTGTAGGCAAGTAAGCAGCTATATAAATTTTTCAAACCAACCATCCAACCATCCAACCAACCCATCAACCAACCAATAATATATACACATATACTGCACATACATTCTTGCTACCTTTGCCAATTACTGATTTGAGAAAGCTATCATCAATACAAAAAATTAGGCACAATGTAATATTTTTAGAGAAATTCACATTTCAGGTGTGATACAAATCCACATGCAGAATTATAGTCCACAAATGGCTTCCAAGAGAAATTAAATTGCATAAAGGTAATCCTTGATATGCATATTCGTACTACAGTTGAAAGTTGTGATGGTCATAAAGCGAGCTATTGCGTTCTAAGACTTTGCTGAGTAGTTCTCACTCAAGTCCGCATTTCCAGCGGGAACGCGGACCTCTCCTATTGGCTGATGCCGTTTGACAGCTGACTATAAAAGGGAGCTGTCAAACGGCATCAGCTGTTGCATGTCAGCTGGCTGTCCTGTTAGCTTGTGGCAGCTGTGGCAACCGTTTATTCTTAAATAAAGTTTCTGCTGAATGTTGGTCTGCATTGCCTCCGTTCTTCATACCACCTATTTTATACTGGCAATGAGGATGAGATTCAGCTAAAGAGGCACCCGAGAGCAGTCACTGAGCTGAAAGTCACTACTTGAGCTGAAAGTCACTATTTGAGCTGAAAGTCACTATTTGAGCTGATTGTCATTGTTTGCGAGCACGAAGAAAATTTTCTCTCAGCAGCACCGACGCGACCTGAAGATGAGATAAATTCAACCCACGCGTTCTCACGTTTTAGACCGACACCGGAGACATGGGAATCCTATATAAATCATTTCGACTGTTTCCTGGATGCCACTGACCTAGCCGGGATCTCTGCCCACAGAAAAAAGGCTTACTTTTTAAGTTTTTGCGAAGCTATTGTATTTGACACTGCTACCGCGTTGCTGGCTCCTCAGTCAGTAAAGACTGTGCCCTGGGAGGAATTGCAGGAAATCCTTTGTAATCACTATTCCCCTAAACCCTCTCGAATCGTCAGGCGTCATGCTTTCAGAAAATGGACCCAGGCTGAGGGAGAGACTATTAGTGTATATATGGCAGCGCTGAGAACAGCTGCCTTACATTGCGGGTTTAGGAACCACCTTGATGATATTCTATTAGACCAATTAGTCTGTGGGGTGAGGGACCTAAGACTGCAGAGACACTTTCTCACTAAAGGTGATCTTACCCTTAAAATGTCTATAGAAGATCTCAAGCTGCTGAGCTGAACTTCAGCCTTTTCTGGGACTGCTTACTTTTATGCCTCCTTTTTGCTCCACAAGGCTTCTGTAGCAAAGCCACTTCATAGATAAACATACCACTTGGCATTGGGGCCCTCAAGAAGCCTTTGCTTTCAAGGCTATCAAATCATTGCTAACTTCAGATTCAGTGTTGGTCCAGTTCAACAAGGACCTTCCTTTAATCTTGGTGTCAGACGCTTCACCATTTGGCATTGGCACTGTTTTAAACCACAGACTGTCCAATGTCTATTAGCCACCAATTGCCTTTTTCTCAAGAATATTTTCTCAAACCAAATGTAACTAGAGCCAAATTGACAAGGAGGCTTTAGCTGCAGTCGCATCAATAAAGAAGTTTCACAAATTCCTCTACGGTCACCATTTTGAACTTATCACTGACCCCAAGCCCCTCTTGGGACTCCTATCAAGCAACAGGCAAACATCTCAGATTTGTCTTCAAGGATGACCAGGTGGACTTTGTTTCTAGCAGCATACTCCTACACGTTATCACATCGAGAAGGCAAACACCTTAGCCATGCAGATGCTTTCAACCATTGCCTCCTGCCTACCAAAGTGGAAGACCCAGCACCAACCAATGCTGTGTTCCTGATCGAAGACCTCAACTTGCCCATCACATCCTTTGACATCGCTGCCCACTCTACCAAGGACAAGGTAATATCCCAAGTCCTTGACTGGGAGGAAGGGAGTGGCCTAAAGGCCCTTTTTCGCCTGAATTCTTGCCTTTTAAAATCCACAGCAAGAATTGTCAGCTCTACAAGGATGCTTGGTATGGGTCATTCCTTCACAGCTGCAGACTCCTGTTTTAAAGGAACTTCATGAGGGTCACCCTGGGATTGTTAGGATGAAAGTGCTAGCACACAGTTACATGTAGTGGCCTGGCATGGATGCCTAGATTACTAGTTGGGTGAATACTTGCCAACCATGCCAGGTCAACAGACCCACCCCTCCTGCAGTCACCCTACAACAATGGGAAAGCTCTGGGTCCCCTTGGTCTAGACTCCATATTGATCTGGCAGGCCCCTTCCACAGGCGAACATTCTTGGTGATAGTAGATTCCTTCTCAAAATGGGTAGAGCTAGCCTTAATGCCCATCACCACTTCTGAGGCAGTTGTGAAGGCCCTTTTGTGAACCTTTGCTACCCATGGCCTACCAGACACCATAGTGTCAGACAATGGCCCTCAATTTACATCCTATACATTTGAAGTATTCCTTGCTAACCAAGGAATAAGGCTTGCCCTGACAGCGCCTTTCCACCCAGCTAGTAATGGACAAGCTGAGAGAATTGTCAGATCTACAAAGGAGGCCTTGGAAAGGGTTGGGCCTGCTGATTGGAACTCCAGACTAGCTAAGTACCTCTTAATTCACACACTACCCCCAGTGCTGCCACCATTCGCTCCCCAGCAGAACTTCTGATGGGCCAATGTTTGAGGACCATCCTGGATAGACTCCATCCAAATTATGCCCCTGCCACACCATTGGGTTCCAATATCCAGGCCAGAAGTTTTGTAGAGCACGACCAGGTCTATGCCAGAAACTATGCATGCCACTCCTTTTGGCTACCTGGTCGAATCGTGGCAGTAACTGGCCCTAAATCATATAGGGTCCAGTTACAGGACAGCTGCATTTGGCGCCTCCATATTGATCAATTGAGGGGACATTGGACTACTCCTGCAGGTGGCCCTCCAGATGACTTCATCACTACAAGCTCAACATCACCCAAAGCAAGTCCCCATGGTCCCGAAGACAATGCTTACCTACCCGGGAAGTCGACCACACCACACCCTGAGTCATTGGAGGCCAAGGTTCCTATGCCATCACCACCGGAGATTCCATGCCCAGCAGAGGATCCTCATCCTTCAGCAGCCCAAGCAGAACTGAGAAGATCTGGCTGTCTACACAGGCGCCCAACTACACATGCTTCATTCTGGGAGAAAGGAGTATTGCATTCTAAGACTTTCCTGAGCAGTTTTCACTCAGGTCTCTGTTTCCAGTGGGAATGCAACCGCTCCTATTGGCTGGTGCCTTTTGACAGCTGACTATAAAAGGGAGCTGGCTGTCCTGTTAGCTTGCGGCAGCCACGGCAACCCTTTATTTTAAAAAAAAGTTTTTGTTGAATGTTGCTCTGTGTTGCCTCCATTCTTCCCACCACCTATTTTATATGAGCCATCACATGACCAGATCAATTTGTGTGATGCTCATTAAGTGAACACTGTAGTTGTAAAATGACAACAGTGATTGTAAAGTAAGTGTTGCAACAGTGAAGTGAACTCATGGTTCACTATTTGGCAAAAGTGTTAAAATGAAGTCACCTGACCAGTGGACATCACAGACAGACCGTCAATATGGACCAGTTGCAGTCATGTGATCTCTGGTGTGGGTGTGGGTGGAACTGGGTTGTAAGTACCTTTGGAGGGGGGAGGACTTTGAATGGTCACTAAGCAACCAGTTATAAGTCAAGCTTACGTGTATCAGATTTGTTAAAATAGAATATAATTCTTTTTTAAAAAAATGTTTTTATTACATTTTTCAAAAAGAGAAATATCATTCATGTTTGTGACAATTTTTTGGCTCTTTATTGGCCAAGTGTGATTAGACACACAAATAATTTGTCTTGGTGCAAATGCTCTCAGTGTGCTTAAAAGAAAAGATACATTCATCAAGAGTCAAGAATCATAAGGTACAACACTTAATAATAGTCATAGGGTATGATAAGTAATCAAATCATAATAGGAAACAGTCAATAAAATCATCAATAACAGTCAATAAAATAAAGCAACAAGTCATATAGTCACAAATAGGAGGGGATGGGTGATAAGGAGTGATGAGAAGATTAATAGTAGTGCAGACTTTGTAATAGTTGAACAGGGTTGAGGGAATTATTTGTTTAGCAGAGTGATGGCTTTCGGGAAAAAAATGTTCTTGTGTCTTCTTGTTCTGGTATGCAATGCTCTATAGCATTGTTTTGATGGTAGGAGTTGAAACAATTTATGTCTGGGATATGTGGGGTCTGTAAATATTTTCACAGCCCTCTTTTTCACTTATGCAGATCCTCGATGGAAAGCAAATGGCTAGTAATTGTTTTTTCTCCAGTCGTAATTATCATGAAGGCAGTGTCTGTCTTGTTGGGTTGCAGAACTAAACCAGACAGTTATAGAGGTGCAGATGATAGACTCAATAATTCCTGTGTAGAACTGATTTGTTCTTTAAATACAAATTTATTTTTGACATTGAGGTACATTATCACAGCTTAGTCTGCCATCTTTTCCTTTTCTACATTATTTTTTACACATTTATTATACGTAGGAGTATTCAAATGTACAAGTCCAGCAGCAGCTTGGAATGATAGAATCCCAGACTCAAGTCTTACTGCCTCTATGAAAAGCAATCTTTAATTGCCTTCCCCTCCCTCCCATGATGGAAAATTAGAGAAAGTTATTCTACATCTGTTTCTTCTCTGAAAGAAGGAGGCAAGGAAAGAGAAGGCAGGCCTTTGCCCGCTCATCAATTCTCCAGGGCAACTTCTTCCTGGTAATGGAGCTGTATTGCCTCTCTGGAGATGATATTTTTCTGCCTGGAGAAAGAGTCAACATTTCTCAGAGAAAGGATTCTTTATTGTCTCTGGCTGCTTCATTAATAGAAAGATGACTTGACTTGTTTTCACATGAGATTTGAATGGATCCACACGTGCTTGTATACAGTTTGAAATGTCATCATTCACCTGAATAGATGAATTCTGTATCATTTCATGTGACAACTTGAAAACTCTGGTGATAGTGGTTGATTTGAGATGTTTTCCCACACTTTAATGAATTTTTAAGCATGAGTGAGATATGTGCCAAATTTCTGTTATTCATATCTCGCTTAAAGTTATAATATTGTCCTTAGAGAAAAAAGCGTACTCCTATTCGGGAGTCAGATAAAAATTATTGAATTGCACTTATATTCTTATGAGAGATACAAATCACATTTTGGTTTAGTATGTTGCATGAACCAAGGCAGAGCGTGCAACAAGGAAACAATTTACTTTAATTATGGATATGGTGCTCTGTACAGTTTATTTTAATAGTGGCATTCATATACTATATAGCAGTGGTCACCAACCATGGCTCACTGGTAGGCCGTGAGAAAATTTTGGTGGGCCGCAAAGAAATCTCACCCCCAGAGTACCCCCCCAAAGCAATTATTCCAGGCTGCGCAGAAACACAAGGCTGTTCAGCCCACATGGCCTGCGGGAACCCTCCCGCCTACTCACTCTTTACCCGACCAACTTGCCAGCTAAATTGCCATTTTTTCTTTTTCCGACCATCAGCTGTTCTGCTGTGCTGGAAGATTTAGATTAGCTAGGAAATAGGAAATGGTTGGATTTCTTGCTTTCTAGCTAATTTTTAGATCTTCCCTTAGGACTGAAGGTTCTATTATTCAGTGCAGATTCACAGCAAACAAATTCTAGGTGACAGACTCAGGTAGCCGATGGCAGATAGATAGATCACTGAATGATTCTGTGAGCAACTCAATCTGCCTGCCTGCTTTGCCTGCTTTTGGGTAAAAGTTGCTCTTTTTAAATAAAAAATTCAATATTTATATAAATATTTATAATATTTACATACAAGGCATGCCCAGCCAGTCACATGACCACCAAGCCACACCCACAAATTAGGCCTTGCCCACAGAACTTGTTAGTGGTCCCTGGGACTTAAAATTATGAGTTTGGTGATCCCTGAGTCCAAAAGATTGGCGACCCCTGCTATATTGAATGATGGCTAAGTTCCTACATCATGAAAATCCCAAGCAAGGAAACCTTCTTAACTGTAGTGCTGAATTCAAGGGCTCGGAATTGACAAAATAACCTCAGGTTTACATCACTAATATAACACTGCTGTACTGCAAGGTGTGTGGATATAACACTGCTATACTGCAAGGCATACATTTACACATGTACACATAAAATCTCATAAAAGATGAGAATGCTAGCTATTTCTATTTTCTTTGTGGTCAACAAGCACAGGATATAACAGGTTGCAATGAAGAATGCTCTCTGCTTATGGAGATTCACAATATCTTGTTGCCAATTATAAGGTGATTCTCCATAAGAAGGTCCATTAAAAAAACCTGTTCTTCTCTGACTCAGCAGATGGCAGTATCTTCTCAGATTTGTCTAGACTTGGAAGCTAAGCAGAGTTGCACCTGAATAATATTTGGACAGGAGACTACTAGGAAATGCCAGGATTTTATGCTGGAAATTAAAAAAGCAAAAGCAAAAAAGCAATGGCAAATTATTTCTATAATATAGCCAAAAAATTGATGGAATTGAAGATAACAATACCATTCACATCCTCCTGCAGGTCTCTTCTATATCTCCTTATTTCTCCAAATATTTTTCTTTTGTAACATCTTTCTAACAGTGCATGGGAACTCAGCGGAGAAAAGAAGCACTTTGGGTTTGATTATTAGAAAGTAATCAGCAGGTCAGAGAACTTTTATTTCCTTTACTTAGTACGGTATTTATATATATATATATGTTTTTATTTGCAGACAACACAACAATGATTGTACTCATTCGAGATGACGAATCTGCATACAGACAAGAGGTTGTACAACTTGCCTCGTGGTGTAACCGGAACAGTCTGGAACTAAGCACACTCAAAACCATAGAAATGGTGTGTGATGACCTGAAGTATAACACAAACGTAACAAAATCCAAAACGTAAATAAATGTCCTTTAATGCCTCCAACTTGGCCCTACTGTTCAATAACTCTCAGTTGGAGATAAAACATACTCAAAAATAGTCTTCAAAAGAAAGCAATACAGTCCGAACTTAATGAGCAGATAGAGGTGAAATAAAAAACCAAACAAACTACAATGATGAAATTTCCTCAATGGAACAGGATAAATAATTACCAAATTCAAGGAGATAACAAGGCACAGTCTGTTGGAAGGATGCCAACCAAGATAACTTCAGCCCAAGATAAAACATGCTTTGCTTCTGGCAAAGCTGTGTTGTAATAGTGTTTCTTACATAGTAGTATCCCCAGCTACAACCAATGAGGAGGATCATGGCCGCTTCCTCTCTCGTAAGCCAAGTTGTTGCCTTCTCCGTTCCTCCCTGTCTGTCCTAGAATGCAGAGGGAGTGGGTTCTTCCTCTGACTGCCCAGCCGGCCTTTGCCCTTTCCCAGCCTCTTCCACAACCTCTGGAGCCACACAGGGGTGGGATTCAAAATTTTTAACAACTGGTTCTGTGGGTGTGGTTTAGGTGGTGGGCATGGTCATGTGACTGGGTGGACATGGCTTGGTGGTCAAGTTATTGAGTATGGCCAACTCAATATCACCCATATCAAGGCATGCATCTCCTCACCTGGCCTCTCATGACTGTAGAGATGTTGCAACAGTTGTAAGTGTGAAAAATGGTCATAAGTTGCTTTTTTCAGTGCCATTATAACTTTAAATGGTCACTCCAAAGAATCAAAGTACCAGCAAAGGAGGGGAAAAAAATTCCAGAGAAGTTCCAGAGACAGGAAGTCTAGTCCTGCCAAGAATGTAATAAGGGTTAACGGAGAGGCAGTTTCTGTAAGCAACACCAGAATGTTTCCTTCCTGCCTTCCTTACAGGATTAGGCCAGTAATTTCTTCTAATAACCGGTTCTCCAAACTGTTTAGAATGTTAACAACCGGTTCTAGTGAATAAATGCGAACTGGTAGAATCCCACCCCTGGAGCCACACCTCCATACCCTGTCAGCTGTTCCTCCTCTCCCTCAGAGTCCACCTCTACCAAGGGCATGACGTGGTGGTAGACATTAGAAGAAACCCTCCCATATTACCACTTCTTACAATACTAGACAACACAGTATCAAAAGTAGAGACCTTCAAATTTCTAGGTTCTATTATATCACATGATCTAAAATGGACACCTAACATCAAAAACGTCATCAAAAAAGCACAACAAAGAATGTTTTTTCTGTGCCAACTCAGAAAGCTCAAACTGCCCAGGGAGCTGCTGATCCAGTTCTACAGAGGAATTATTGAGACTGTCATCTGCACCTCTATAACTGGTGTGATTTGGTTCTGCAACCCAACAGGACAGACACAGACTTCAGAGGATGATTAGGACTGCAGAAAAAACAATTACTACCAATCTGCCTTCAATCAAGGACCTGCAAACTGCAGGAGACAAAAAGAGGGCTGTGAAAAGATTTACAGACCCCTCACATCCTGGACATAAACTGTTTCAATTCCTTCCCTCAAAATGACACTATAGGGTACTGCACACCAGAACAATCAGACACAAGAAAAGTTTTTTCTTGAACATCATCACTCTGCTAAACAAATAATTCCCTCAACATTGTCCAACTATTTACAAAGCGTGCACTACTATTGCTATTAATCTTCTCATCACTTCTTATCACCCATCCCCTCCCACTTGTGACTGTATGACTGTAACTTTGTCACTTATATCCTTACGATCTATATTGACTGTTTCCTAGTATGATTTGATTGCTTATTGCACCGTATGACTATTATTAAGTGTTGTATCTTATGATTCTTGACTCTTGATGAATGTATCTTTTCTTTTATGTACATTGAAAGCATTTACACCAAGACAAATTCTTTGTGTGTACAATCACACTTGGCCAATAAAAGAATTCTAATTATTTCAATTAATATAACCAATTATATATTTATTATTTCAATTAATGTAACCCATCTCTGGGTTGCTCACAAGCAGATTGGTACTGATACTAAAAACAGGAATATCTCCCACCCTATAAATTCTGTGCTTATTACATGATTGTAGCAAACCTGGGATTCAACCCACAATCTTTCTACTGCCATTTAGTAAGGTTCTTAATTTGATTCATTTTGTAAGATTTTTGGAAGCTTACCAAGAGAAACAGAGAAGCTATATGCTACGCTGACTGTCTCTCTCTCTTTAAAAAAAAAAGATGTGTGTCATGCAACTCAGGATTTAGAAATACAAAAAGATGGTCTATGCCAAATTAAACCATTGGTTGGTTTAGTTTACCATTGGGAATTCATAAATTAAATGATAGGTTGACAGAACAGACTCAGTCCAAGAACTCTCTTGTTAGCATCCATAGGAGGGTGGGGCCTCATAGCTATAATGACATCATCATGCAGATGACTTGATGTGACATTTGTTTCATGACCCGGTTCCTGAGGCAAATTACATAATTCACATTAATTGTACAATTATATTTTTATGCTTTTATAGTGCATTCTGGAGAATTTAATGTTTAAGAAGCCAGCTTTGATTCAACAGTGTATGTACATCTACATGTACAATTTCATATTTCTAAATCGCCCATCTCCCTCACAGAGAGGTTCTGTGCAGTTTGCAATATAATAAAATTAACATTAAAATTAAAAATTAAATTAGGGTTAATTTTTTAAAATAATAGAATAATGACATTGAACATTAAAAACGTGGGGGGAAATTATATAATGGCCATTTAAAACATTGGAATATTACAGGTGGGGAGCTCTCAAAGGACTAGTCACATGATCCTCTGTGCTCTCCTCCCCCCCCAGGCAAGGCTGCAGAGCCAAATTTTGACCCCTTTATGAAAGGCCAAGAGATTGGGGGCTTTCCCCAGTTCTGGGGGCAGGGTGTTTCCCAAAGTGGAGGGAGCAATAGAGAAGACACTTGTTCTAAACCTCACCAGCTGAAATTTTTTGACTAGCGGGGTCTTCCCTGCCAGACTGAGTGTAACAGGCTGATGGGATGGGACAAAGCTGGTTCTATAGGTAACTTGGTCCTATGGCATGTAGGGCTTTAAGATGTTGGCCTATACTTGAATTGGATCTGGAAGCAGACTGCTAACCCAATGCAGTTTGCGTAACAAGGGTGTTGCATGTGTTCTTCTTTGTCACCCAGTATGGTTCTTATCGCTGGACTGCACAGCTGAAGCTTCTGGATAATCCAGATGGTAACCTCATCTATTGCATTGCAATATCAAAGTGGGAGATGACCAGGGCATGAGTGACCAGAGGAGAGCCTCCCTATCTAATATAATTAGCACACAACATGGAGCAAAGGCTCTCCTGGCTAGGGCCACTACTTGCTCTTTGAATAGGAGCTGTAAGTCCAAAAGGACACCTCCCTCTTACAGTGATGATATACTCCAGGATACAGAAGGGCCCACCCACAGCCACTCTGACTTATCTGGGATTTAGTTGAAGTTTGTTGTTCCCCATTCAAGTTCTTGTTGTTTCCCAACCATCCAGCTTCCATGCATCACAAAAGAATCTGCACTGCATCATACTCTTCACCCAGGATGGAGATATGTAAATGGCATATTGATAATATCCCATGGAGATGGAGGAAATCACCTAGAGGTTTCATGTAGAACTTAAATCCTGGTTTTATTATTTCACTTTTAAAATTATTAGTTTATTATTTTTTATTTTTTGTTTACAACCTTGCAAAGCCATAGTTAATCTTTATATATATTTCATGACTGAATAGGGCCTGAATTGAGTCTGAGACTTTCTGTGTGTAAAACATATGCTCTGCCACTATGTTCCAGGTCACAGGTAATTGAAAACAAGATGACATAAATTACATTCTACTATATCTGGAGGGCATTGTACTAAGAAAAGGCAGAAATAGAAAAAGAACAAGATGATAAGATGAGATTTTATTGAGGTATGCTGTAATTCTCACTGATCTATCCATGATCTTGGAACCCTTAAGGCTGCTCACATTTTCTTGATCCCAGTTCCATCTTGATACTATATCCTACCTGTCTTTATCTGTTTTTCGGATCTCTCGATTGCACTTCCTCCCTGCATTTCTCTCCAAAATTCTAGATTGCTGATTAACACATAGGTTTTAAGTGAATTGCTGAAAAATCTTATGCCTCACATATATCTTATGCTTAAAACTGTCATAACTCTTATTTCTCTCGTCTAGTCAATATATTATTGGAATTGTTTGGGTTTAAATAAAAGGATCTACCATTTAACATCTAGTGCTTAAAAATGTATTTTAAAATAGAATGCATAGAGTAGATTCATTTAAATATCAACAGGGGAGGGATTCTACAGGTTCGCATCTATTCAGTAGAACCAGTTGTTAACATTCTACGCAGTTTGGAGAACCGGTTGTTAGAAGAAATTACTGGCCTAATCCTGTAAGGAAGGCAGGAAGGAAACATTCTGGTATTGCTTACAGAAACTGCTTCTCTATTAACTCTTATTACATTCTTGGCAGGACTAGATTTCCTGTCTCAGGAACTTTTTTCCTCCTTTGCTGGTACTTTGCTTGTGTGGTGTGACCATTCAAAGTTACAATGGCACTGAAAAAAGTGACTTATGACCGTTTTTCACACTTATGACAGTTGTAGCATCCCCACAGTCATGAGAGGCCAGGCGAGGAAATGCATGCGTCGATGTGAGTGATGTTGAATTGGCCACGCCCAGCCAGTCACATGACCACCAAGCCATGCCCATCAACTAAGCCATGCCCACAGAACCGGTTGTTAAAAAATTTGAATCCCACCCCTGAATATCATTCATTTCATTTGGTTGTGCTAGGAATGATCAATTTCAAATTCAATCTATGTTGTTATTACATATATTTGTGCACTTACTTGGTATGGCTACTTAGATATAAACTGTATAATGCCCCCATAGTATCCATGGAAAGACCAGGCCATATCTGATAATATAACAATTGACAGCATGTGGTTTAAAACAGCATGTGGTATGGGTTTTTTTTCATACCAATTATTTATTTGGACTTTTAGACCACAGCTTCAAATTTTGATATGAAAATGAAATACACCCCCCTCCACAAATCCTGTGCCCTACTCAAAAGGTCAGTCAGAATCCTTAAAATCAGTTCAAGTAAGAAAGTTCTTTCAACATTTTACCAATGCTTTAGGTATTAACAATGTTTTCATACTTTGGCAGTGGGATCACATGTTAAATAATGGTTTTTAAATCAAAACGAGAGGATGCCACACAGTATAGTTAACTCAAAACAAAGACTTCTGTGATAGCTTCTTCCATTGTTGGAGCCAAGTCATTGAATCTTTAGAACAGGTCTCAACAACAGGGTATGTTCGATTTATTGGACTGGAGCTCTCAGAATCTCTACTAAGCATGGTGGTTGTTTTCTGGGCAATTATGAATGTTTTAGTTAAAGCTTCAGAAGGCAACATTATAAAAGAAACTTCATGCGGGCGAAGAACAGCTAAGAGCACTCAGCTATTCCTTTATTCTTCCAAATGTAGTGCCCAAACAATATCAAGAAAGTGTTTCCCATCACCTTATCCAATAACACTGTTATCGTTCTGCTGAAGTGGTACTTATTTACCTACTCACATCTGCATGCTTTTGAACTGCTAAATCATAAGGTGGATTAAGGAGATTTGTTTTGAGATAAAGGTGTACTGGACTTGCAGCTATATCATAATTTGATGGGAATGCAGGTAATTCACTGCCAAAATTGGATGGTACATTTTAAAAATGAAACTTTGCTTTTGATATTTTAAATAGTTGATTTCCATGTATCTGAATAGGTATTTTACACTATGGGCAATTTCACCCTATACTGTGTATCAGGGATGTCAAACTGGATTTCTTCGAAGGGCTGGATCAGCATTGTAGTTCTCCTCCACGGGCTGCCAGGCGGGGGAGCAGGGGAAGAAATGGATGCCTCCTGCAGCACACTGCTGGCCAAAACGGGGTGCGGGGGGTCTGCACTAGGGTCTCCCCTATGCATTGTTTTCACCCTCAATGGCTTCCTGCAGCATTCTGCTGGCAATTTTCAGCCTGTTTTTTGACCCATTTTTGGCCCATTTTCAGTCCATTGTTCCTGCAATTGTTGGCCTGGTTTTTGGGCCGTTTTCTTGCCCCTTTCCGGCCCATCATCAGCCCATTTTCCGGCCCTTTTAAGGCAATTTTTTTGACCTTTTCCCAGACCATTTCCAGTTTGTTTTTGCTCCATTTTTTGTCCCATTTTCAGCTGGCAGAGTGATGCAAGAGGCCATGGAGGGTGAAAATGAGGGAGGAGAGCCACACACAGCCTGTTTTAGCCACAATAGGCACTGTGGGCCAGTCCTTTCATAGTTCCAGGCCAGCCATGTGGGTTGGATTTTAGCACCTCAGGGCCTTGATTTTGATACCCCTATATTGTTTATCTCCTGTGTTATCCCGGAAGTGGACGTAATATACTCCAGCCTGGATTGTACTGGTTTGGCAATGAGCAGAATTGGTGTTGAGTGTAATCTACAGCAGCCATGGGACTTGAGAGGTAGAATCCAGTTACAAATCCCAGAAAGATAGACAACTTCTGAAAATAGAAGAATGTTACTTTTACAGCGATGATAATTATGCTTAGTTGTAGTTTTCCTTCCTATTAAATCAAATGAGATGTATTGATTTGAAAGTGATAGTATCAATAAAGAAGAATATTTGTAGCTCAGGTTGAAATGAAGGGTCCTTGGTGCTTTCTGAGCTTGCTTGTTTTCAACAGAGACAGAGACATTAACAACATCTATAGACTATGCAAAAGAGATAATCAACCAGCCCCCAAAAGAAAAAGATTCCAGCACCTCTCCACCAGTAATCAGCATGTAGATCAGCATAGATTAATTCCAAAGTCAACTTCAGACCAACAATCAAGTGAGCAATACCCCAATCAAGACACTTGCAAAGAGCTATCACTAAACAGCCCAACCAAAGAATCTCTAAGACCGACAGGCAAGACTCCAGAATATAAAATCACAGCAAATAGCACTACTTACTAGCACTAATGTTACACAGTTAAGAGTGATGAAACATCTGCAAGAAAACAAGCAAGCTCAGAGAGCACCAAGAACCCCTGAAAATGATAATGTTTGATTTAGAAAAGAACAAATACACTCATATTTGTTCTTATACAAACAAATGCCTTAGTCAGAAGAGAGAGAATATTGTTGGCAAACCCCAACAATTTGGGGCTATTATTGATCCTATCACTCTATGCATAAGTGGCACCAATTGCATGAAAATGGAAAATTCCTGGTGAATAGAGATAGCTGTTCTGCTCCAAGTCATACATGTGCACGTGCACATACACACACACACACACACACAAACACACACAGGAATATTTTGCCAAAAGCTTTATTCAGGATCATGCAAATACAGACAGTGACACACAGGGCATATGTGCATATCAGTGATGGGATTCAAATTTTTTTACTACCAGTTCTGTGGGTGTGGCTTCTTTGGTGGGTATGGCCTAGGGGGGCATGTGATTGGGTGGGTATGGCTTATTTGGTGGGTGTGGCTTGGCGATCATGTGATTGGCTGGGCATGGATTGGCAGTCATGTGACTGGCTGGGCATAACCAAGTCGACATCACTGACTTCTTTGCCCTAATGACCTACAAAAAGAAGATATTCAAAAAAGTACTTTATTATTTTGTATACTTACTACTTAAATAAGAATAAAGCAAGTACACAAAACAATGAAGGAGGTACACACAAGTACTTACATAAGAATGATAAAAGTGCTGTGTGTCTTCAATGTCACTGACTTCTTTGCCCTAATGCAGAGATCTCCAACCACCATGTTTCCAGTGTCTTTCTTCCCCACTTGGAACTGAACCCAGAAGGATAATTCTTCCTACATCAGCTAAGAAGTTAGATCAATAAGAATGAATTTCATAGGTACATTCACAGAGCAATACTGATTTCTTTTTCTGAAATTTATTCCTCAGTCAGTTCACTGAATATATGAATTAGGTTCAGTATTTAGGTCAGTATAAGGCAAGTAGCCTGTAGTGGTGTCATGGTTAAAACAATGGTAAAGCAACATATGGATTCAAAACCAGAAATATTTTGTTTGGTAGAATACATATTTAATTTTACACATGTTAACAGTTGCTAGAATTGCATTTGCACAACAGTGGAAAAACAAATATATGAAAATGAATAAAAATATTAGAATGTGCAGAAATGAATAAATTAACAATTACAAATTTACAATCAAGGAGAAGGCTTAGAATACTTTTTAACATGGGATTTCTCTTATCAATGGCTAACTAACAGAAACAGAAGTTAGAAATGTAAAAGTATAAAAGAAAATACCAATTGTATAAGGAAAGTTCAGTAAAAAGGCTAAGCAAATATTATTAGTATTTGATCATTGTTAATGCATAGATAATTTTGGGAGCATATCCCCCCTCCAAATACTGCAGATAAAAACCAGTTTTTACTTAATCCCCAGACAAAGCTGTTCTGGATTGGTTAATATTTGAAATACTTACTGTTCATTGGTCTACATTCCGGCGGGAGATCCTCGCGCCGTCATTGGTTGGCTTAGGCGCGGGAGCCCTTTAAAAGAAGGGCTGCCGCGCCGCCGAGCCAGTCGGTGTCCTGAGAATAAAACAAAAAGACTGAATCACTATACGTGAGTGCCTCTTCATTGCCGCTCCAAAACACTGGCGACGAAGGTGGGATCGAGGCAACACGTTTAGAGAGTGCATAGCGGCAGAGAGCGAGCGGCATCATGTCCGGAAGCAACACACCGCCTGAAAAATTCAACCCGGCCAAGGAGGAATGGCAGACGTATGTGGACCGATTCCTCATGTTTTTGGAGAGTAGCGATCTGAGCGGAGTGTCGGATCACCGAAAGAGAGCGGTGTTTTTGACCCACTGCGGCCAAGCCGTTTTTTCGGATGGCAAAGGCGCTAGCGTCTCCAATCGATGTCAAAACGCTAACTTGGCCCGAGCTAGAGAAGATCCTGAGGAAACACTACGCGCCCACCGTTTCCTGCCTGATAAAGCGCCATGAGTTTTACCTCCGGAACCAAAAAGAAGGTGAACCTATCGCCGATTTCGTGGCAGATTTAAGAGAAATAGGTGGAGAGTGCGAATTCTCGGATTTCAATGAGGCGCTAAGAGACCGGATCGTTTTAGGCTTAAAAGATCCAATATTGCAGAGTAAGTTGCTTAACCGACCCAAGATAACAGCCACAGAGGCCATCGAAGAAGCCACCGCAGCCGAAGCTGCTCACAAATCGGCGGCAAGAATGAAACAGATTAATCAAGCTGCACACCACAAATCCAAAGACGCCACCAAAGCTGATGATGAACAGGGAAAAACCTCAACACACTACGAGGATCTGGAAACTGAGACCAGTAGTGAAGAAGACGAGGTTTGCCACCTAAAAGCCGCGAGAGGGAAAAAAGAGCGGGCACCCAGGCGGTTTGATTTTGAATGCAACCGTTGTGGTGGAAACCACCCCAGATCAGAGTGCCGGTTCATAGACGCAATATGCCGAAAGTGTGGAAAGAAAGGGCACATTGCAAGGGTATGCAGAGCTCGATCAAGCTACAGCCCCAGACGAAGAGAAAGTCCTCCCCCAAGAGAGAGAGAAAAGAAAACAAACAACCGTTGGAGCCAGGAAGGAAGGAATAGAAAGTTTAAAGAGTCATCTTACAAGAAGGAAGAAACACATCAAACAATAATAATTGGTCACTCTAATACAAAAAACGTCAAAAAAGTCCACGTGCAAGTAAGAATTGAAGAAAAAAATTGTGAAATGGAAGTGGATTCGGGATCATTCCTTTCCATGGTTTCCTGGGACACTATTAAGAAATTGATCCCAGACATACGGCAAAGCGAACTAGACAAACAGAAATTAACGCTCAAAGACTACCAGGGAAACAGAATTCCGGTAGTAGGGATTGGACATTTCCAGGTAACATTCAACAACCATACTGAGATTCTGCCCCTAACAATCGTGGACCGGAACAGACCCAGCCTCTTAGGACTGGAATGGTTCGAACCGCTGGGAATAGGGATGACCGGTATCAACCATATCACAGACGCTGACTGGGAGGCAGATCTCATTCAAGAATTCCAGGACCTGTTCAGCGAAGGATTAGGCAAGTACCGGGGTAACCCGATCTCCTTTAACATAGACCCCAAGGTAGCCCCAATTAGACTAAAGGCTAGACGGGTACCTTTTGCCTTAAAGCCTAAAATAGAAGAACAACTGGATAAACTAGTAAAGCAAGGGGTCCTCGAGCCAGTTGACCACGCTAAATGGGAGACCCCTATAGTGACCCCTATAAAAGCAGACGGGTCGGTTCGTATTTGTGGGGACTATAAGGCGACCCTCAACCATGCACTACAACAGAGCGCATACCCCGTGCCTGTCGTGCAACACTTGTTACATTCTATCAAGGGCGGAAAGATTTTCGCTAAACTCGATTTGGCTCAGGCTTACCAGCAACTGCCCGTTGACAAAAAAACAGCGGAAGCCCAAACTATTGTAACACACCGGGGTGCATTTAAGTGTAATCGCCTCCAATTTGGCGTTAGCGTGGCACCAGGCATTTTTCAATCTCTTATGGAACGCCTCCTTCAAGGAATTCCTGGAGTCATTCCGTATTTCGATGACATCCTAATTGCAGCTAAACACAAATTGCAACTGCGAGACCGTTTAAGAAAAGTACTGACCAAATTTACTGAGGCTGGGTTTAAAGTCAAAAAAGACAAATGTACCCTTATCACAGACAAAATAGAGTTTTTAGGATACCTAATCGATGGCAATGGCATCCATCCAACAGCAGGAAAAACCCGTGCTATCAAAAATGCCCCCACACCAACTAACAAGGCTGACCTACAAGCTTTCCTAGGGTTGATAAATTTTTACCATGTCTTTTTGCCCCAGAAAGCCACGGTGGCGGAACCATTGCATAGACTTTTGGACAAAGACGCATCGTGGAAGTGGGGACATCGGGAAGAAACAGCATTTAACAAAATTAAAGACATGATCACTTCAGCTCAAGTGTTAATTCAATATAACGAGACTTTGCCATTGTTACTAACTTGTGATGCTTCCCCCTTTGGAGTCGGAGCTGTTCTGAGCCACCTTCTACCTAACGGCAGAGAGGCTCCGATTGCCTTCTATTCAAAAACCTTGTCCCACAGCCAAAGGAATTACAGTCAACTGGACAAGGAGGCACTAGCCATAATTTCGGGTATTAAACGTTTCCATGAATACCTGTATGGCCGATCATTTTCTATCATCACCGATCACAAACCCCTACTAGGTATCCTGGCGGGTGACAAACCCACTCCCCACATTCTATCACCCAGAATGACAAGATGGTCAGAATTCCTGGCCGCTTACAATTACACCCTGTCTTACCGCCCGGGTCCGACCATCACGCACGCCGATGCTTTAAGTCGTTGCCCGTTACCAGACTCTGATCCGGAACCAAACCCCAGCACTTCAACCTTTTTGATTGAGACCCTGCCCGACCTCCCGATGACAGCAGCAGACATCGCGCACGAAACCTCTAATGACCACCTACTGCATACCGTGAGTAGGTGGATCATAAAGGGTTGGCCTGACTCTGAGTTACAAGAACAGCACAGACCGTTTAAACAGAGACAAATGGAACTGTCCGTACTAAAAGGCTGTGTACTATGGGGGGATCGAGTGGTCATTCCACAAAAACTGCGAAATCCCATATTGAAACTATTGCATGAGGGACACCCCGGGGTGGTAAAAATGAAAAGTCTAGCTAGAAGTTATGTATGGTGGCCTGGGTTAGACAAGGATGTTACCGACTGGGTCGCGGGTTGCCAGCCCTGCCAGACTTCCCGGCCCTCACCCCCAAAGGCACCAGCTACTGAGTGGGATCTACCTAGGGGCCCTTGGTCTAGAGTCCACATAGATTTTGCAGGTCCGACTAAGGGACATACCTTCTTGATTCTGGTAGACGCTTATTCCAACTGGTTAGAAGTGAGCCTCATGAAATCAACCTCTTCTGAAGCTGTCATCCGACAGCTCAGTCACTGGTTTGCCACCCATGGTTTACCAGACGTCCTGGTATCTGACAACGGCCCTCAATTCACGGCTACAGAATTTGAGGGCTACCTAGCAAGTTTGGGCATACGCCATGCTTTAACCGCGCCGGCACATCCGGCAGCGAATGGACGGGCCGAGCGCATGGTCCGGTTTACCAAGGAGTCCCTTCTTAAGTTAGACCAGGGCCCTATACAAACACGCATCGACAAGTTATTGTTCCTCCAACACACTACACCTAGTAGCACTACGAACAAAACTCCTGCTGAATTACTTATGGGGAGGAAACTACGTTCCCCTCTCGATAGACTACACCCCACCTACTCTACAGAGAAACCCCTAGATTCTTCAACCAAAGTCCGAACATTCCGAATTGGGGATTTAGTTTACGCTAAAAACCTGGTAGGGCACCCCTTATGGGTGCCAGCCACCATCACACATCTAACCGGACCCCGTTCTTACCGGCTTACCACCGCTGATTGCAAAAGCTGGAAGCGACACATAGACCAACTTCGAACTCGCACCCACCCCAGACCTGGCGATTTTCCTGGGGGGGAAGGGGAACAACCATCAAGCAGTCTGGATAAGGGAAGCCCATTAACAAACAATGACACCCTAACTCACACACACACACCCTCAACTCTAGCTCCGGTCGGGTCGCGCTGCTACGCACCTGATCCTGAAGAACGTCCCGCTGAAACATCTGACAGGGTCGTCGATAATCCAGGCCGAGCAGGGAGCGGCATGGCCACGTCAACTAGCCCAGTTAGGCCCGTTGGTAGTGACGCAGCCGGCTCGACCTGCTCGAAGTTTCCAGGGCCGGAGGCGAGAGGAGCAACAGGTCCTTCCGCACCAGCCGATGGTAACGACGCAACTGAGCCGCGCAGGTCCAGTCGGACTCACAGGAGCCCCGCCTATCTACGTGATTACGTAACATAGGCGCGGCTCCTGATTGGTCAGACTGGACCAAGGAGGGAGGGGTGTTCTGGATTGGTTAATATTTGAAATACTTACTGTTCATTGGTCTACATTCCGGCGGGAGATCCTCGCGCCGTCATTGGTTGGCTTAGGCGCGGGAGCCCTTTAAAAGAAGGGCTGCCGCGCCGCCGAGCCAGTCGGTGTCCTGAGAATAAAACAAAAAGACTGAATCACTATACGTGAGTGCCTCTTCATTGCCGCTCCAAAACAAAAGCCACTGCAATGAAAACCCTGGATGATTGTTTCCCTAAGGACCAAAAACCTCACACCAGAAATCTCAGCCCTTTTGCCTTTAAGAAACCCCTAGGCAAAAAAACACTACAACAAAAAACAACACTTAAATACAGCCATTATTAATGTGGAATTATCTGGAAGTCCCCTTTTCCTCTTTCCTGGCCACCATGATAGAAAAGACAAAAGACCCAGGCAAGAACAAAAGCAGGGCAATCATGAATACTTGAAACCCATCAAGTAGGCTCGGCTCCAGAAATCTCAACATGTTAAAACCAGCTTTAATAATGGCCAAGTGTTATACCCCAAAACAAGTTACTAATTTTCTCAGAAAGTAAAGTTGCTTGTCTCATAAAAGCAGCTGGACTTCTCATAAATTGTCCCCTACATGCTGCAAGCATCAACATCAAAAAATGCTAGGGCATGTTGTTATCGTAACTACACAACTGAAAAGTCACAGTAACATGACTGGATTGGAAGCAGACCCACAGAACTACACAACTGAAAACACTCCCTACACAAATGAAAACTACATACGCACATTCACAAAGCAGATACAGCTGGAAAAATCTAAAAATATAGCTTTAATTTATAGGCACATAACATTTCACACAATTTAAAAGAACTTCCGCACACACACAATGACAATCTCACAAAGCAGCTGCTTTCTAAAAATAGAAAAGCAGCTAAAATTTCCTAAATTTTATATGACTATTTTCTTTTAAAAAAAATTAATATACTTACTGTTTTTTTTTAAATCAGGGGATTTCAAACTTTACAGCTTTAAGACTTGTGGACTTCAACTCCCAGAATTCCTCCTCCAGTCATGTTAGCTCTGAATTCTGGGAGTTGAAGTCCACAAGTCTTAAACTTGCAAAGTTTGAAGACCCTTGTTTTAACTCATGAGGAAAAAACCCCCCACTTACTTACCCAATTGAAGAAAGCAGGCAGGCAGAATCAGTTGCTCCCTGATGAGCTGGATGCAGAGACAGGCAGCACAAGCAAGGGAGGAGGCAAATTTACAAGCAGTCATTTGGGAATCAGGAGAAGGCGTCTGAAGGAAGTAGGTGCTTGCTGGAGGCTGGGGGGAGAGGGAGGTGAGTTAGTTTAACTAGGCTGACTAGGCTGGGGCCTATGGGCCCCAGATGGCCAGCAAGGACTTCTGAGGGCTTTTAGAAGCCCTTGGGGGAGGGCAGCCGCAATGGGTAGTGATCGCTACGTGAGATTCCGGGCTGTAGGCCACAGTCGGCAGAAGCTGCCAGAAGCCCAGGGTGAGGCTGGGTACTGGGAAGGATCGCTGGGGCTTCAGAAGCACAGCAATCGCGTGCAAGCAATTGCCGCAGCTTGGCCAGCTACGCAAGGACCCAGGGTGTTGGCCACAGCTGTCAGAGGCTACCGGAAGCCCTGGGCAAGGCTAGGCAGTGGGAAGGAGCGGCCTCTGGTTTCAGAAGCCTGGGGCCAAGGCTGGGTGGCAGGAAGGAGCACCGTGGGATTTGAGAAGAGCCAGGTAGCGGGGCCAGGGCTGGGCAGCAGGGGCTAATGAGTCAGGGCTTACCTGGTCCTGTAGGCAGGAGGAGGCCAGAAGGTCCATTGGGGAAGAGTAGCCTCAATTCAGAGTAGACTCAAATCAGCTTAAGCAGGCAAGCTGCAGATCAGACTAACATGTGCAAGTGATAGGGCCATGAGGCAAAGCATTTTTATAAGGTGGGCTTCGGATGGGCGGAATGAGCAGCATGGAGGCATGGCAAGTGAGCAGCGAGAGGGTGAGTGGTTCAAGCAAGTGAGCATGGACCATTTAGGGGCATGGCCAGCCAGAAGTCGCTACCAGTTCGGCGACCCATGCCAAATTTTTGCTACCAGTTCGCCCGAACTGGTGCGAACTGGCTGAATATCACTTCTGGTGCATATGTTACCCAAAAAGTCCTAAATCCCTGGCGAGTTTGCCTACAACAAATTTCAAGTGATCAAAGTTTTCAGAAATGGGCAGAAGAATAGCCAAGTCATAGTCCAGAGGTTCAGATGACATGGGTAGATACATAGCCAATATGGGGTCAGATATTGAAACAGAGTTTTTGGATACCAAAGGAACACAGTCTCAGATTGAGAGTCCAGGCTTTCAGTTTTCCAACAAGAAAAACTGAGCTAATAGAAATATAGGACATAGCATTACATTATTAGAATGGGAAAAGGTCTGGATCAGGAATAATAAAATCACAAAATCAGCAACATATAAAGAATAAAGATGCCTATAAAATGTTTTATAGATGGCATCTCTCTCCTTCGAGTATAGCGAAGATATCTCCTAACATGAATCTGAATTGCTGGAAATGTAAAAAGAAACACGGAACATTCTTTCACATGTGGTGGTCCTGCATTGAAGCCCAAAGATACTGGCGTAGAATTAAAAAATGGTTAGAGGAAATAACGACGGAGCAAATTGAATTAAAACCAGAATTCTTCCTATTAGGGATATTTAATAGACAATTTTCTAAAAAAGCCAAATATATAATGTTACATATTCTTACTGAAGCTAGATTAATCTTTGCACAGTGTTGGAAACAAGCCAATGTTCCAACAGAGGAAATGATTATTCAGAAAATAGCAGCCGGTGCAGAGATGGATAAATTGACC
The DNA here is from genome assembly GCA_023653725.1 of Bungarus multicinctus. NCBI lineage: Eukaryota > Metazoa > Chordata > Lepidosauria > Squamata > Elapidae > Bungarus > Bungarus multicinctus. The sequence continues at coordinate 102,578,362 of CM042840.1, forward strand.
CTAGCACTTAAGGATAAAGAACCATCAGAATATTATAAAAGCTGGGAATGTTGGTATGACTGGATATAGAACAAAAATAGAAAATATATTAGTAAATATTGTTAAATTGTAAAAGAGGTAGTAATTACACATTCGCACTAAAATTTATTTGTAAATATAACACTAATAATAATAACAAATAAGGAACCACAGACTGTCAATAATGGAATTGTTTGTTTTTATTCGTTTTCTTTTTCTTTCTTTCTTTTTCTATATTGTCTATGTGTTTGTCATTTTAACTGTATAATCAATAAAGTTTGTTTTTAAAAAAAAGAAAGAAAAAACGAGCTAGTGATGGCTTTTAAGAAAACCCTATGCCAGTGAAGCCAATCAAAATTGGGAATGCCCTTTCCAGTCAAGAAGACAAGCAGAACACCATTGTTCTGCTCATAGATTGGATCGATGCTCCATCTTTTGTTCCTCACCTTCTGACTGATGATACTGTTGTGTATTGACTTGAGTTTCCACTCAGGTCCGTGCTTTGAGCGGGAAAGCACGGACCTCTCCCATTGGTCGATGCCGTTTGACAGCCGGCTATAAAAGGCGGCTGTCAAACGGCATCAGCTGTTGCCCCTCCATCTGGCTGTCGTGTTAGCGCGGCAGTAGCGGTAACCCTTTATTCTTTAAAATAAAGTATGAGCTGAATTGTTGCCTTGGTCTCTGCCTGAGTGATTCCACCGCTCTACAACAGATACTCTTGATGATTGCTGATCAAATTAGCCTCTGGTGTTAAGTGCCCACAATTACTTCAGATATGTCCATCTGAGACTCTCAGAACAGTTTCCTTGGCATCTGAGTCACAGCTGGTCATGCCACTGGCCCATGTTATACATACAATATCGACACCTGAAAATTGTAATATGGATACATAAAGCTGTCAACTCATAAATTGTGATTTATCTAAAATATTATTGATGGAACAAGTGATTCAACATCTTACTGGCCTCATGATTTAAAGCACAGTTGTATAATAATTTAAATGGAAAGAAAAGAAGAAACTCAGTGGAAAGCAACATCAGCATTGGTGGACCATGTAATATCAAGTCTGAATTTTGTTATTTCTGCCCTGATCATCTATCATCTTCCTGGGTAATTTGAGACTTTGGATGTTGATGCTGAGATCTAATGCCAAAGTCTTGTCTCATTTGGGTACAATTGGCCTCCATCCTGTTGCTTTATCAAAAGCCCATTGAAGACATGGTTTTGTCATTAGGCCTGGGGACCACAAATGAAGATGGAGATAATCAAGTAGTTGATTTAATATTGTTATTGCTGCTGTAGGGTGGGGGTGGGGTTATAATGTTATGGATTTTTAATGTTATAAACTGCCTTTGTGTGAGTTGGGCAACCATATAAATTTGTTTAAAATCCTAGAAGTACTATTAATTATCAGCATCAGTTTGAATTGAAATATGCAGTATCAACAACCAATTCAGAAGTATGTATTCTAATCTTTTAATTAAAATAAAGGCCAGAAATTCTAAAGTATAAGTACAGAACTACAACATTCCTCGGCATAGCAATACTTTGATAATAATCCTCAGAGGACTGGCAGGCAAGAAATTCCTGTGTTGCAGCATTAGGGTTGGTTTTTTTTAAAAAAATTCTCCCCCTCCCCCCTCTTTCATCTCTTTATTACTATTCTAGTCACTCCACTCCAGAAGGGAAGGCGGAGCTCCTGTTCCATTTTCTCTGGCTCTGTCCTTTTCTATCAATAAACTCATCACAGCAGTAATCTTACATACAGATAGTAAGAAAATCCAGCTGCTTTGAACAAGATTCAGTTTCATCCTGGAGTTTCAAGAGGATTTTCTCATTTTCTCATGCAGCTTTGTTGATTATGGTGAGATGGCTGAAGATTTACATCCTTGACTAGCCATCAAGTTCTTAGGCTACCATTTGAGTTCAAAGCATTATAATATATTTCCTATAAATGGACAGGTTCTAGCAGTTCACTTTCTATCATCTTGCTTAATATAAATGTATTCTACTGAAACACATCTATTTTCTCTCAAAGCTTGGATTATATTTGTCTTGCTAACTCTCAGACCTGACAATTATTATGGTGTGGAAAACGGCTCTTCTCTAATTCTCAACTAATGTCATATTGTAGGAGAGATTTGACTTTTAAAAAAAGCTAAGCAAACAGCTCAATTAATTTTGAGCTAGCAAGCTGAATCTGAATACATAAATCAAATTGCTGCTGCAGCAAGAATATTCCTTATTACTAAAGAGTTATGAAATTTAATTGCCAACACTCCCTTCTCTTCTCCTCATGTCACTTTGTCAAACATCACATTTGAGTTCCTGTTTGGCTAGAAAAAGAGCATTTCTGAGTAAGATTTTCCTCTTTTAAATTGGACATGCCAACATAATCAATCATGTTTGATATTTTTACATGCTAGGTAAAAATAATTCTTCAAATTTGGAGCTTGGTAATTAGTTATCCTCTTCCTTTTAGAACTTATCTTCTTGAACCACCCCAAATTTAAGAGCTAATATAATGTAATAGGCAGTCCAGGTTGTGGAAAAAAGATAGATGCTCAGATATTAAGGAAAATGTGTTTAGAATAGCAATATTTTTGTTGTGTAAGGTATAATTTTCCAAACAGTAAGAAATCTTTGGTGCAGAAATTTACCTAAAGTTTTAGTGTCTTTGTCATGAAGTATTGAAGTTGTAAACAATTTCCTTCAATAAAGGTTATTTACTCATATATAGCACAGTTTCAATACTCCAATAGATTTTTGATGTTTTAAAAATTTGGGACAAGAAGGAGTATCATTCAGTCATATACACCTAAATATTTGCTATATTCCATCTTAACTTGGGTTCTCACAAATGCGGCTTTTATTCTATTATGTTTTAACATCATTCACAAAATCTATAGAGATATAGATAATAATTATGTTTTAGTAACTTGTACATAACCCTTTCTCGCCCTTTCCTTTTTTGCTTTCTACATAAAAAATCTACTAAGCCAGAAAGCACAACATAGTTATATAAAACATTTTGATGGATAGTGCTAGGAATCATCTATCTTGAAGCATCTTCTTCCTATTTGAATCAATAATGCAAGAGAAATTTGCATTACTACAATCCACAGTTTTGTCACATTTAACTGTTACGTTCATTATCATGTATTCTAGTCATATTTGTTTGCAATACTTCTTACATTTCTTCTGTATTTTATATTTCTATTTTCTATACTAAAGCAATAAAACTGTTATATAAAAAAGAGGAAAAACCCACTTTCTTGTCAATCAAAAGTTAAGGTACTATATGCAGGTTTTTGGCAAGTCCAAGATTTGAATTAGTTATGTCTCAAACAAAGTACACTTACAGAAAACATATTCACATCAACTTTAGAACCTAAAACATTAACAGGATTCATTCATCACACAAACTGCTAATTATTTATTTTATTACTTTTTTTACATTAAGATTACATTCCATTTTAAGATTTACAGAGCATCAAAATACAGCAAAGAACAGAATGCAAGTGCAGTTTTAATCCTCTGAATAATATTAAAGAAAAGCTGATTGGTCTATACACTAAAGATAATTAGTTTGCCTATGTGCTAATGTATTGTCTCCTCTTGACTTTGCTAGCCTAATCAAAAAAAAATTATCCTGGCAACAAAAAATTGCTAGCAATTCTGCACAATAGAACATCTTAAAATAAATGGAGACATCATTCTATCTTTTCTTTCTCTTCCTTGGAATCTCTGCTCTCTTATGATCTCAGTTCCAATATTCCAATATTGAGTAATCCAGTGAAGTTTTTCTTCCATTGATGCTTAATCCAGCAACCTGCTAAAGAGAAGAGAGAAACATTGTCCTTACCTTCTGTCAAATTCTTCCTGGTTATCTGATAAAGCAGACCAGAAACCATTTTTATTTTCATACAACAATAGAAAATAGTATGGAACATGTGGATTATTAAAAAAAACATTCTGGATTACTAGTTACAAACCTTCATTAGTTAATCCAAACATCAGACTAAAACACAGTTAATCTTCCATAATCACAGCTGATTGTTAGAGATGACATTACTGCTAAGGCTTTTGCTAGTTTAAAAACTATGGCTGAACAGTGCTTCTGAAAATGCAACATTGGTACCTCAAGGGAAAAGGCAGAGGAATTATTTGATGAACAAGCTACCACACCATAAAGTGGGATCCCTTAGACATGGATTATAACAGAAGTCCCCAACCTTTTTTGGAACAGGGACTGATTTTGTGAATGTCAATTTTTCCACAGATTTGTGGGTGGGGGGAGAAATAGCACGGCAGCCTAGGTAGATCCTTACACACACAGTTTATAGCAGAGTTTGTGCTCCTATGAGAATCTAGTGCTTGATGATCTGAGGTGGAGCTGAGGCAGTGATGCTAATGCTGGGGAGCAGTGACAAATGATGAAGTTTTGCTTGCTCATGTGCCACTCTTCTCCAGCTGTGCAGCCTGGTTTCTAGCACGCCACAGACCAATACTGGTCTGTGGCCCAGGGGTTGGATCCCTTGATTATAGTTCTCATCATCCCAACCAATTTTCAATGCTGGAAATGACAATGTTAAGGTCCTTTAGATAGGCAGTAACTGGGGAAGATGGGACAAGTAATTTAATTTCTCTTGAAACATTGAACAGGAGAGACACAAGGGAAGAAGGAACAAATCAATACAGAATTCTCATTAAAGGTACAAAGATCAGCCTCAAATATTCTACTTATACATTATATGAAGAATTAACTTTTTTTTGACAAGGCCCTTACACTGGGAAAGGTAGAAGGAAAGAGGAAGGATGACCAGCAGCAAGGTGGATGGTCTCAAATACAGTGGGGATAGGTGATTGGAAGACTTGACAGACTATATTAGGTATAGACTGACATGGAGAAAATCAGTTTATTTATTAAGAGTTGACATTGAGTTGATGGTGATCAATCAATCAACATATAGCCAACTGTATATTCCCTACAGTTTTCAAATAATGGTTTGTGATTCTACATCACTATTTTTACATAAACAGTTAACAAGTTCATTAGGGTGTTAAATGTTAGCATAGGACCAGGGAAACCCAGATTAAAGACCTCCTTCTATTGTGGAAGCTCACTGAGTAAATTTGGGCCATTATTTCAGGTATATCTCAGTTTAACTTATTTTACAACTCTATTGTTATAGCAAAAAAGATATGTATATAACCAGTCTATGCGACATACTAATCTATCAAAAATAAAATTAAGACTGTCCTTGTCCAAATAGTAATACAATCCTCCTTTTGGAATGATCTTCCCCAAAAGATCTCTTTGGGACTTTTAGGTTCTTTAAGTACCAAGCAAAATCCTTTACTGTTCAACATAATTTTTGTTCTACTGATAATTGTCATCTGGCTTTTAAGAGCTTGCTGCATTTTCCACTTTATGATTGGCTTGATTCCTTGTATTCACATGTTAACTCTTCTGTGTAATGCAAATTGCCACAGGATTTTTCCTGAAGGATGCTATACAGGGGTGGGATTCTATAGGTTCGCACCTATTTGCTAGAACCAGTTGTTAATATTCTAAGCAGTTCGGAGGACCGGTTGTTAGAAGAAATTACTGGCCAATCCTGTAAGGAAGGCAGGAAGGAAACATTTTGGTGTTGTTTACAAAAACTGACTCTCCGTTAACCTTTATTACATTCTTGGCAGGACTAGACTTCCTGTCTCTGGAACTTCTCTGGAGTTTTTCCCCCTCCTTTGCTGGTACTTTGCTTGTGTGGAGTGACCATTCAAAGTTACAATGGCACTGAAAAATGTGACTTATGACCGTTTTTCACACCTACGACTGTTGCAGCATCCCCACAGTCATGAGAGGCCAGGCGAGGAGATGAGTGCCTTGATGTGAATGATGTTGAGTTGGCCACGCCCAGCCAATAACATGACCACCAAGCCACGCCCACCAACTAAGCCACGTCCACAGAGCCGATTGTTAAAAAAATTGAATCCCACCCCTGATGCTATAGATCTTTCTGTACAAATACATTAATCAGTTACTCAAAACTACAGATCCATGGGATATAGTTCAGAAACACACAAATAAAATGTCCTTATTTCAATCTGTGAATGAATATTAATTTCAAAACAAGCTTCGATGTTAACATTTTGCAGTATAGTAAATATACTCTCAAAAGGCCTAGAGAAAATAAGTTACTCTTTTGTGTCTGCAGGTCTCCTGTATTCTTGCATTGTTAGTCAAAACAGACCTTCTCATAGATCTACAAAGGTCACTTTTTTATTTCTGATACATTACCATAAGAGTTGACTGTTATGGATATATATGGATGCCTGGCACAGAGATGCCCTTTGTATCCAGGAGCATGCAGCTGTGATCAGCTGCTATTTTTGGCTAAAAGCAAAAATTACATCCCCTCACATGCAACTGTAAGAAGATGATGGAAAAAGAAAAATTAAAAAAGCAATAATAATAGGAAAAAGGAGAAAACTCTACGCTTGACTAATTTACGAGATTAAGATGTTGGACAAATGCTAAAAACAGCTCTACTGTATGTATTATATTTAAAAATATAAAGTATCATATATCAGATAGGAAACTGAATCAGCAACCTGAATAAATTATGAACAAATTTTAAGAGCAATAAAATGAGTAGTAATTATAATGTATGTATACATCCAAGCCTCTTTAAGTAGCCTTTTATGCTTGGAACTTTGTACCAATTAAGACACATCAGGTTTCACTAATCATATGGAACTCAGGAACTCCATTAGGGTTTTTTTCTTAAATATTTTTTTTTCTGATTTAACCATGCTTTATATATAAAATTCCCCCCTATGATTATTGAAAATGGATCAGATTCTTAGTATTTTTAGATGGGAAACAAAGGAACATGTAAATAGACTTGTCATGGTTAAAAAGAAAGAAAAATGAAAAAGAAACCAACTAAACTATGGATGTCAAACTTGCCATGTCATATTGCCGTCACCTGATGTTTCATGATGTTTTTCCCATTCGCGAAGCTGGGTTGGGCGTGGGCGGCCTGCACAAGATGCATCTGACCCGTGGGCTACCAGTTTGACACCCCTGAACTATACCTTGCTCCATAAGTAATTGTGCCCACTCACTTTGTAATTCAGCCTCCTCAGTTTCATGCAGCTTATTCTTTTATTTTGCTATGGTTCTTCCATCCAATTTATAAAACAGAGCACAATTGGCTGAATTTGTATCTCAAACCACAGTTTAGAAAGCATGGTTATACTTATACAATAAGTTAAATGAAAATTAAATTAACCATTTCATTGTTTAGTGCAAAATCAAAGTCACAGTTATATTTCATCATGCAGTATCTAACTTGGGGAATTTATTTCTAGAAGATGTGATGAATAGTCACTTATGTACATTTAAAAATATAATTAGATAAATTAATGAAGAATAAATTTAACAATTATTTTAGCAATGATAATTAAGAATTTAATCTTCCTGCTCCAAGATACTTGTCAGATGACAGAATAAATAATGGAAAGAATTTCCTGTGCACAAAGGTGCTTTTCGAAAGGCAACTGGTTTATTCCTTGAAAATGTTTTGCTTCTCATCTAATACCTTCAGTTCCAAAGAATCAACAGTTTCTTTAGTTGAATGAGAAGGGAAACATTTTCAAAGAAAAAGCAAGAAAGTCCAATTGTCTTTTGAAAAACAACTTTGGGACAACCATGAGCTGATGATTGAAAATCTCCACAGATACTGTCCTGTACATCTTATCGAAATTAAATTGAAAAGAATGGCAAGAGTTGGGCAAGCACTTTTGCAAAATCTCACACTCCTTTTAACAATGATACTGTAATTTACCTCAAGGTTCAGCAGTAGATGCCTTTAGCATGTACATATTCCTCTATCACCCATATAAGTGACTTTGAGAAAATTATTATCATGTCTTATAATGAAAAACATTTCAGCTCAAATTAATCAGTTAGTAATTAAAAGGTCAACTGGTGCATGTATGAAATAGCCACAAAATGACACAATCTTAGAAACACATTTTTCTTGTCATCAAAGGCTTGCATTAGCCACAAACAAATATATACAGAATTGGATAAACTAATGGTTAAGATGCTGGGATTGTTGACCAGAAGGTTAGCAGTTCAAGACCCAAGCATCACATGATGAGGTCAACCCTCATTCCTGCACCAGCTCCTGCCAACCTGGCAGTTCGACAGCATGAAAATACAAGTAGATAAATAGGTACCACTTTGGTGGGAATGTAACAGCATTGCACATCCCTTGTTGTATAGTCATGCCAGCCACATGACCATTAATCATGTGGCTGGCATGATTAAAGCATTTTTGGACAATGCTAGCTCCCTCAGCCAGGAATGGGGATGAGCACAGCCTATAGAATTGGATATGGCTGAATAGGGGAAATCTTTACCTTTTTATCTTTACCTATTCTCATATGTGGTAAAATGTGAGTCATTGGCTTGTCAATATACCAAAATGCTCATACTGATTTTTAAACATTACAGTATCATTCACAGAGCCAACTGTTTATGAGAACTAGAGAATTGACTACTGAGCTAATCAATTAATCAATCAATATAATTTATTATTTTATTATTATTACTGAGTGATCAACCTATGAATTAGATTTTGTGATGGATAAATAATTGAGGAATGGCTTAAGGTTCAATGGATAAGACTTACAGTATGTCATGAGACACTTATATAGTGACACATTTCCAGCTTACTTGTTACAAACCAGATGCTAATGGAACCTTGGTGTAGATATACAGTAGATTGTTAGATTAGTTGACAATGTGATTTTTAAAGACCTTGACCCAGTTTTCTGTTAATTGATCTACATAATTTGTTTTAATCTTTAATTATTGTTTGCCTCCCAGAATTTCTTGGATAGATAGGGTGTGTAAAATGTGTGTGTGATGTATATAAAATAGATTAAAATAGATAAATAAATATCATCAAAATGTGTATTAATTAAGAATTTGTCAACTGCAAATTTCACTCAGATAAAACTCTTGTTATGCCAAGTACAATTTTGACACATCCTTTCTTTATTATTGAGAATAGAAATGGGCGTAAAAACCAGTTTCATTGAAAGACAAAGCCCCATGTCCACTAGAGGACACCTCTTTCAACTACATTTCTCTCTCTTTAAATTTCCTAGATTTGTAGAGATTTACTAATTTAACATACGTCTTGGGGGTGTGATTCCCATGAGATGCCTTGCAGTACTATACTGGCTGCATATCTTTTATTTTCCAGAAATGGAGGAAAACTAGGTCGGTAGAGAAAGAGAGAAGGAGGGGTAATCTGAAAGGAAAATAGTACTAGAAGTGTAAATGAAAAAATGAGTATGATAGATCTGATATCTGCCAATGCCAAAAATCTAAAACAAACCAGTTTAGGGCATATATGTTCCAAGCTTATTTCTATTTAATGCTAAGCATGTGTAAAAGTTGAATTTTATGGTTGTAGTTCTAAAGATCTTTATTGAACAGAATATAACAGCCTGAGCAATTTTGCAAAATCTTGATATGTCCATTAGCCATGAAAAGGGGACGAGGCAGGATAAATATATAAGCATATGTTAGTTTGACAATGCGAAAATTTATATAGGCTGTGAGCAATGACTATGAAAGGATAGCATAAAAGATTTGTAATCAACTGACACACTGTATGTATATAAATGGAAGATGGTTTTATGTTTTTATATTTTGTTTGTATATGTTTGTCTTAAAAAATAAAAAAACTTTTTAAAAAGAAGATAAGGGGATAAGGCATCTTAGGTGGCTCTTGGGTTTTCTACTGCTAACTTCTGACTTAGAAACTAGGGATAAGTATTAAATAAGGAGCTAGGACATTCAGTCACTACCTAATTTAGAAGCATCTCTTTAATAATGTACTGAATGCATTGCATATTCATAGTGTTGTGTATGGACTGAGTCTTCACTCAGGTCCGTGCTTCCAGCGGGAAGCACGGATCTCTCCCATTGGCTGGAGCCGTTTGACCGCCGGCTATAAAAGGCGGCTGTCAAACGGCATCAGCTGTTGCCGCTCCAGCTGGCTGCCGTGTTAGCGCGGCAGTAGCGGTAACCCTCTTTGCCTGTAAATAAAGAGTTAAGCTGAAAGCCTTGACCAGGTCTCTGCCTGAGTTAGGTTACAAGATTGATGCCAAGGGTATTCACCCGACTGAGTCAAAGGTCAAGGCCATTCACGATGCGCCTACTCCTACTAACAAAACTGAGCTTCAAGCTTTCCTGGGCCTCTTGAATTTCTACGCTTCGTTCCTGCCCCATAAAGCTTCTATTGCCGAGCCCCTTCATAGACTCTTAGACAAGAACTCACCATGGCACTGGGGACCAAGGGAAACTATTGCTTTCAAACAAGTCAAGTCATTGTTAACTTCAAAGGCCGTCTTAATCCAATTCAATAAAGACTTACCACTCATTCTAGCAGCCGATGCTTCTCCATTCGGAATTGGGGCTGTCCTGAGCCACAGACTGCCCAATGGTGCAGAAGCACCTATAGCTTTCTTTTCAAGGACACTATCTTCCACTGAATGCAACTATAGCCAGATTGACAAGGAGGCCTTGGCTGCAGTGGCTTCAGTGAAGAAGTTCCATGAATTCCTCTACGGGCATCATTTCGAACTCATTACTGACCACAAGCCACTATTAGGTATTTTATCCGGCACTAAACAGACTCCTCAGATTTTGTCCCCAAGGATGACCAGATGGACGGTTTTCCTGGCTGCGTATTCCTACACTCTAATCCATCGATCCGGGAAAAGCCTTTGCCATGCTGATGCACTCAGCCGCTGTCCCCTGCCAATGCCAGTCGTGGACCCAGCACCTGCAACCACAGTCTTTCTTATCAACGAACTCAAGCTTCCAGTCACTGCTGCTGACATCGCTGCCCATTCGGCCAAGGACCAGGTAATATCCCAAGTCCTGGACTGGGTAGGGAGGGGGTGGCCTACGGCCCCTTATCCTTCAGACTTCCTACCCTACAAATTACGCCAGCAGGAACTTTCCTCCTTGCAAGGCTGTTTACTATGGGGAACCAGAGTAGTCATTCCCCACAAATTGCAAACCCCAATACTAAAGGTGCTGCATGAGGGTCACCCAGGGATTGTGAGAATGAAGGCCCTAGCTCGCAGCTACATATGGTGGCCAGGCATGGATGCCCAAATCTCTAAATGGGTAAATTCCTGCCAGGCGTGCCAGGCCACCAGGGCATTACCACCAGCAACCACCCCTAGGACCTGGGAGGAAGCAGGCAGCCCCTGGTCCAGAATACACATAGACTTAGCAGGCCCCTTCCATGGGCGCACTTTCCTGGTGGTAGTAGATTCATATTCAAAATGGGTGGAATTAACTCTAATGCACTCCACCACTACGGAAGCAGTCAGCAAAGCACTGACTAGGATGTTTGCCACTCATGGCCTTCCTGATTCTGTCGTATCCGACAATGGCCCCCAATTCACCTCCTGTGAGTTTGAGATGTTTCTAGCAAGTTTGGGCATCAGGCATATATTAGTAGCCCCCTTTCATCCTGCCAGCAATGGGCTGGCTGAGAGGGCAGTTAGATCTGCCAAAGAAGTGCTACAAAGATTGGGTCCTATTAACTGGCATGCCAGGCTGGCCCAATACCTATTGAGCCAACATACTACACCCTGTGCCTCAACTAATAGGTCACCAGCCGAAATATTAATGGGACGCCGGCTGAGGACCACTTTGGACAGGCTGCACCCAAATTATGCCCCTTTGCTTCCCCTTGGGTCAAACAGCCAAGATAGAGGGTTCCTGATAAATGACAAGGTGTTTGTCAGAAATTTTGCTGGGCAACCACTATGGTTACCGGGGCTTGTGATAGCAGTAACTGGTCCCAAGTCTTATAGAGTCCAGTTACCTGATGGACGGACCTGGCGGCGTCATGTGGACCACCTGAGGAAGCGTTGGAGCACCGCACCCAGAGGTCATCCAGACGAGCCCCCTGCAGAAGCAACCACACCATTCGACGAAACCAACTTCCAACCCACCGGGAACGAGGACCTACCAGATGGGGAAGCTGACCAAGGTGCAGACCCAGCTCCAGACAGCCCAGCAGCCTCACCGTCGCTCGAAGACACGCAGAAGGCACCAGACAGCAACTCGACGCCATTTTTGACGGAGCCTAGAAGATCCGGACGAATTCGCAGGCGTCCGGCGTATCTGAAGGACTACGCATGCTCCTCACTGGGAGAGAGGAGAGTTGTGTATGGACTGAGTCTTCACTCAGGTCTGTGCTTCCAGCGGGAAGCACGGACCTCTCCCATTGGCTGGAGCCGTTTGACAGCCGGCTATAAAAGGCGGCTGTCAAAGGGCATCAGCTGTTGCCGCTCCAGCTGGCTGCCGTGTTAGCGCGGCAGTAGCGGTAACCCTCTTTCCCTGTTATTAAAGAGTTAAGCTGAAGCCTTGTCCTGGTCTCTGCCTGAGTTATTCCGTCGCTCTACAACACATAGATAAACAAAAATCCCAAATAGTAGCTGTTTTCAAAACTAAACAACTCAGTATCCCATTTTCAGTATGATTGGAAAACAAAAAACAATCAGAATTCTATAGTTATATTCTTATTATAAAGTATAGTAAGCTGTGGTTTGCTTAACTGCAGTTTATTGAATAATATACAATAGCCTTGGTTTTCATGGTGATGAGGCTTGCACATCCTACCAAACCTTAAGAGAGAAAAGTACATTGGTTTTATATGTTGTGTGAATCCAGCCTATTTTTACATAGTATTTTCACAATACTATCCTTTATTATAAGAGGAGCAATAGTGGGCATACTTAGAAGAACTAAATGTTCTTTTCCTTTTGGAGTTGGTATTTTGGGTCATTGTTCTCTTATTTTACTGAAAATACTAGCAATAGGGAACATTTATTTTGGGTACCACAAAAAAAAGTTGTGGGAAGCCTTCTTCCTATCTTCTGCCTCCTACTCTATCCAGCATTTGCCTGATTACAGCGTGATATATACATGGAAGAAGAGGTAAGAAGAACAGGAAGAAAATGTCAGAGTGGCTGTTTCCATCTCTCATCTTCTCATGACTGGTTGCCACAGCAACAGCATACCTACAGTATAAGTGTGAATCTTTCTCCATCCCACAATGTGGCTTCTATCTCATGCTTGATTCCAATATTTTGGTACTTCGAGCCAAATCTATTTTCTTGATTCTGCAAAGCCAAGACTATTTTTTCAGTCAACTTATGTTGACTAGTTTGAGGTATAATAGTTTAGTTGACACTTGCATGTAGGGCATGATGACAATACTTTCTTGGAAAGAAAGGACAAATCTGATAAAGGGGAAAATCTGAAAGAGATTCTTGAGAATAAAAAAATTGTTTATGTTTATAACTTTGCTGTATAGAAAAGAAAATTCAAAAGTAAAACCAAACAATGCTTTACAAAATTGCATATTCTAATAAAAATATATAGACTCAAACATATATGTTTTATATGTTTTAAAAACACAATTCAGTTTCTATATTTTTCACATAAATGTGAAATACTTCATTAAGTGGCATGATTTATACATCAAAAGTTAAATGACCAAAATAAAGGACAAAAGTGAGTTTTTAAAAAATAAGTACATGTAAAGAATAGCTTTCTGAAATAAAGGGCTGTCCTTTATAACAAAGGATGCATCTTGCTCATATTGGAGTCTAGTAATTCTGTATCTTCTCTGAGGCACAAGCCTTTCTGATACTTTTTGTACCCTTCACTATTAATGACAAGAAAGTTTAGAGTTTATAAACCAATGCTTATGATTTTTAAAAATCTTTTGTGTGAGCCCAGGGCAAAATCATGACTACCACAAAATGAAAAACCCAGTCAGTTTGTTATATCAAATGGGATACATTCCTTCCAATTCCTCATAGATTGGGCTCCATTTTTCCCTTAATTTCACACATTTTGGATAGATTTTGCCCTCACAGTTTCTGCATTTCCATACATTTCTCTCCCATGGGATTAAGGAGGGATTTTATTCTGATATGAATTAACCTCATTGTCCTTTCTTCAATAGCCTTTATGATTGGGTGAGGGATTGTTTTTTTTCCTAATTATAACCATACTGTTCATCTCTAGTCCAATCTAATGGGACTTTTCCAAACAGACAAATTAAAAGGAAACTTTGGAGAAAAGAGAAGAATCTTAAAAGGACTACTTGTCTCCTGTCTAGGGTTCTTTCTAACAAACTCCTCTGATTGCTCTATAGAAAAGATGCTTTTAATACTTATATTCATAAAAATATTTGATTAATTCACTGTACTGGCCCTGGGTTTTAAAAAATGGCTTGTTAAGAGGTATGAATTGCAGGAAAATCTAGTGAGAGCTGAGGAGAAGCAATGGAGGGCAAGTGAAGTATGGCAATGGTTGACTTGACTTATGCTTATTGGTTTCCCCTTGACAGCTAAAGCACCTGAACAGGAACATACTTCTCTTCAGTGGCAGTCAAGCATATCAACATGGAATAAACAGAATTCATTGTGGGAGAAGAAGCATGAGTTAACCTTCTGCATAATAGCACAAGTGAAAGAAGAATAAATGAGTAAGGTCAGCTAAATCTGAGCCAGTAGAAGTAGCCGTAAATACCATACTTTTGCATCCAGAAAACCAGCTTATTAAAATTCACTTTTATTTTAAAGATAAAGGTATATTTCCAATATATATTTCTTGCAACCATGGCAACTGTGGCTATTTGGCAACCTTACACTAAATGTTACTAGTATGAGTAGGTTTTTCTTCTCAGGACACAAATGACCACAGTTGCCATGGTTGCAAGAAAACTGTATTAGCCATGTCCAAAACGTTTCATGGAAATATATATTCATCTTTAAAGTAGGAGTGAATTTCAATAAACTAGTTTTCCGTAACTAAGGAAGTTGGCCTCCAAGTACTCGTACTGATCATTGCAGAACCAATTCCAAGTTTCACTTCAAAAGTACATATACACACAGCCTCAGGGATAACTGAGTCACCATTTTTAAAAACTCTTGAGTTCAAAACAAGCAACAAAATTCAGTTTGTACCTCAGCTCATTCCCATGCATAAGAATAAACAAACAGCACAGCTGCATAAAAGACAATTGTGATCACATCCTTTAGATGCTGACACTTCTTTTTAAGCCATATTGTGGTCTGATTATTTTTGGCTTAATGCATTATATTAATTTTCTCCTAACCATTATATGGTTTGTTGCACAATCATACAGATGTTTAGACTGGATTTGGCATTTTCATCCACCTATCAAGTCTTTTCCAAGGACCAGGAATAGGCAGATGTGGATGTTTGATGGTGTTAGAGATATGGAACAGGATGTAAGCTGTTCCAATTAAAGCTATATTTTGCAATTGACTGATGGTGAATTTGTCGGAGCCGATGGTGTTCAAATGGTACTTCAGTTCATTATTGATACTACCTTTGTTATTTATTCACATCCCACTTTTATTTTTATTTTTTTTACAAACAATTCCTTGTGTGTCCAATCATACTTGGCCAAATATTCTATTCAAGGTAGTGAATGTATCCAACACACCTTCCTCCTTCTATTTTCCACACAACAACTTCATGAAGTGATTGGGATGAGAGAAAGTGACTTGCCCAAGGTCACCCTGCTGGCTAAAGTGGAACTAAAAATCACAGACTCCTGTTTTCTAGCCTGGTGTCTTTAATACTAGACCAAATTGGGTCACAGTGACTATAACCAATCAGTATATCAGTATTACAGTATTTATTCACTAAGCCATAACTAGGCAAAATATTGCTTATCACTGGAATCTGGAAACAGTCCAGATTTAAGAGTTAATTTTGATTACCATGAGTTCCATATGCATTTATAAAACATTTTGCAGGGGCTCACACATCCTCTTTGATTTAGCTCAGTTAAATCATAACCAAGGCTACAGATCAGAGTAGCTAGATTGTCCATTGCAATAAGTCATAAAGTGGGTTGTTTGTTTTTGGACTAATGCAATAGATGAACTCAAGATACTGATTTGTAAACCATGATTTATGGCTTAGCAGGATGTGGGAAATCTGCATTCCTGGTGGTTTTAAATTAACTGTAGTTAAACATGATTGATGCAACAAACAAAATCTGCTCTCCATAACTTCAAAACACAGTGTTATACTAAAGAAGGATGGTTTACTGCTTTAATCCAGATAAAGATCCAGATAGTCGTACTGGGTTTTGACTCAGACCCCCCCCCCCAGTAAATCTTCAATGGCCATTTCGTTAGCAAACTGGGAGGCATGCTTGATAATAACTATGCACTTGCAAATTGAAACCAATGGGACACAACCAGTGGATCAAATTCCAGCCCTCTCAAAAGCCTCTCCTTAGGTCTGCTTTGAAGACCAGAGACACTTCAGGTATTAATGTGCAGGAGACTGCAGAAAAGAAGACAAAGAAAGAAAATCCATTTACAAATGTAGAAACCAGTCGTGTAAATGGCCTGTTGAAGAGGGTTTGGGTGTGAGTGAAAAATAGGATAATTGAAGGAGACTATTGGCCTCTGTTCTTTTTACCTGCTATTATAATGATAATGTATACAACATTGAACTTGTAATTTATTCCCATACCACCCCTGTGAAATAGGTCAGGCGGCAGAGAGGAAGAAAGAGGTTGCACATGTATCCCTGGCAGATACTAATTTTCCCACAGGTTTAAGCTTAAACTTGAATTCAGATGTTGGGTTTCCCCATCAAAATACAATGTTCTCTCCCTAGTGGTCTATCCAAAAGCACAACAATGGAAATAACAATATTAAACAACAATTTTGATGGAGATCTCTGAACCTTGCTGAAAAAAAACTTACATTCTATCTATTGTAATCCCAATATATATATATATATTTTAACGATGTTCATGGATTCCCATCAAAAATGTTATTTCATATTCTTTTTGTCCATCTCTCTTTCCAACTGTCCTGCTTTTTTTTTTTGGTTACCCATTCCAAGTGATCAAGATGGCCATTAACATAGATGTATCATATTACAGTCTACATATACTTTATCTTCTCAGAAAACTGGGAAACCAAATAATTGCTTAAAGGAATATGCAGATGCATAGGAAGTTTCAACCGCACTGGTATCTAACTGATGGAAGAAGAAGAACAACACACACGAATCCTCCTTCTACCTCTAGTATCTCTAGAAACTGAGCTTTCTTCAATGGCTAAAAATAATTTGTCAAGGTTCTGTCCTTCTTAGTCTGATGATTGCTAAGCACTTTACAAACCATTAATGAGGCTGCTTGACTCCCTTGTGAGAAGGGTAATTATTCTCCATCTTGAAGCTGGAGGCAACGGAAAGAGGGAAGAAAGTGATTTTTAAAAGGGGAGAGGATATGAATATGAATCCAGGATTTCTCTATTGAGATAATATTTCTAATTCATTCCATTGTATTTTTAAAAATAGTTATTTCTCATAGGAACATAAGGCTGTTGTCAGAATCCAATATATTATCTGACACATGTGAACTGTATTGACAAAAGAACCCACCCCCCCTCATTTCTATCAACTATATTTCAGTTTATTTTTCTCCTCCTTTATCAGGCTTTCATTAAATAAGAGACCTCATATAACCGTTCCTTTTTTCCCATTTCCCAGAGTTCATACTTATAAAACTCAGCAGTGATTTCCTGCTTCATGGAAGATGGAAGCAAATGAAAGTCATAATGTCAGTTCCGAACAGACTCAATAAAGTTTTGAAAAACAAAGAACCACCCTAAATGCAAACCCCATCAAAAGTTGGTGATTTACCTCTTTGTAATGGTCCCAGCCATTGTAAATCTGAGCTGTCTTACTCTCTTTAAATTCTTTAAATGAGTTTCTGAATCATCAACCTGCTCTTCTGGTTTGGAAGATTTATTTTTTTTACAATATTAATAATAATTTAGCTTCTTGCAATTTTTTAAAATAAAAATATTTTTCTTTTGCCTTATTCCCAATAGACAAGAAAGATAAATTATTCCTTCCCTATCTTTGCAGTAGTCTTGAAATATTTGAAAATTCTGTCACTACATTTCCCTTCAGAATAATTTTTTTCTCCATAGGACAAATTTACCCAAGTTCCCCAAACAGAAGCAGCATACAGCAGATCACAGACTGTCACCATGAACTAGACTAGTGGATCTTAAAGATTAATACTCAATTGATACTAGAAAGTTTCCTTTTAGGATTGATGGATAAACAGTTATAAAAGAGTATTTCCAGGGGAGGGATTCCAATTTTTTAACAACCGGTTCTGTGGGCATGGCTTAGTTGGTGGGTGTGGCTTGGTGGTCATGTGACTGGCTGGGCGTGGCCAACTCAACATCATTCACATCGAGGCACGCATCTCCTCGCCTGGTTTCTCATGACTGTGGGGATGCTGCAACAGTCATAAATATGAAAAACGGTCATAAGTAAATTTTTTCAGTGCCATTGTAACTTTGAATGGTCACTCCACACAAGCAAAGTACCAGCAAAGGAGGAAAAAAAACTCCAGAGATGTTCCTGAGATGGGAAGTCTAGTCCTGCCAAGAATGTAAGAAGGGTTAATGGAGAGGCAGTTTCTGTAAGCAACACCAGAATGTTTCCTTCCTGCCTTCCTTACAGGATTAAACCAGTAATTTCTTCTAACAACCAGTTCTCCTAACTGCTTAGAATGGTTCTAGCGAATAGGTGCGAACCTATAGAATCCCACCCCTGAGTCTTTCGATATATGATTACTGGGGCAAGATTATTATAAATAGAAAAATGGAAAGATTACGTACCATGAAGAAATTATTTATAAAATTGACAAAGTTTGCTGAAATGTATAAACTGACTTATTTGGGAAAACCAGAATCTATATTTATTGGTGGGTGAAAAGCCTTTAAAAACATTTTCCCCTAACATTCCTACCCCGAGAGAGCGAGGGAGGGAGGCTAAAATATACTTGTACTTATAAGTGCAATGAGGAGTATTGGGAGCTACTTCTTTACAGATTTTTCTCAAATTATGACTATAATGGAGCCTACCCATCACAATTGTAATTCACAATGGTCATAAATCAGGCCACCTGTGTGATCAAGCCCAATTTGATTAACTTTTTGCATCAGTCATTAAAAAAAATAATTGCAAGCATTAAGTGAATCTGCAGTCATTAAGTGAATGCTACAATTGTTAAGAGAACCAGTGGTTTTGCCAAAAATGAACTGAAAAAATACAGATGTATGATCATGGGATGTGGCAAATGTCAGTAAATTCAGTTTGTTTGCTGAGCATCCAAAGTCCAGTCATGTGAGGGTATCAGAATTTTGAAAATGGATTGTAAGTACCCCAGGGAGGTTCATCATAATTTAAATCAGTTACTAATGATTAGTCAATATGTTGAAGGCTACCTTCATATCTTTATACTTTTCTTTATATCTTGCTCTCCCCCACCCCTTATTTCTATTCTTTTTTTTAATTGCATGTCCAGTTTCTTCTATTCTTTCTTTCTTTTTCCCTGTTTCTAATTTGGTCGGTAATATTTTTATTATTGGTCTTAAACCTTAAAAGATTGGACAACCATTTGTCTGAAATGGTAAAGGATTTTCTCTTGGGCAGTGGGTTGCATTAGAAGACTCTAAGGTCTCTTCTAATAACTTCATACTTTTGGTTTTTTTATTTTGTTAATACAAACATGTCAGGCCAACTTTCTACCATGTCAGTGGAATGTTCGTATTTTTGTGAAATATTCCAACTCTTTCTCTGGAGCCAACCAAAAGAAAGAAAGAGCTTTTGGTAATAGCGCTAAGAAAAACATCATGAAAATATTAAGGAACCAAGGAGGAAAATTAGGAATCATAGTGGGTTAAATTAAAATGGGGTCTGAGCAACTGAATCTAAATTGTAACTTCTTTTATATATTTCATAGGAACTTATCCCTCTGAGTGCTGAACACATTTAGAATTTAAAGTAGCACTAAGTATTTTAATTAAAATCTGAAACCACTTATAAATACTTGTGCTTGGTATCAGTAATAGACTTAAGCCAAAAATGTGATGAGATAGAAGTATTTTTAGTTGATTGCCTAAATGTCTAGTAAGATGGTATGCCATTTATTACAGAGCAGAGATACATTTCTCCTTAAGTTATATAGGAGATAATGTTTTTCTGAAGCATGGATTTATTATTATTTATTTAAAACATTTTTATACAACTCTCCATTAAAAAACTCAGTTAAACAAAGTGCAATCATTTCAAACTGTGAGTTAAACAATTGGTAGAAATAATATGGTACATTAATATATATGTACTATATATTAATGTACCATATATATATGTGTGTGTGTATGTGTGTGTGTGTGTTCCAGCATAACTCTGGAACACCTAGAACAATTTCAACCAAACTTGATGACTTACCCTTTGGAAACAAATACTGTGGGGGGGGGGGAGGGTAAGAGACCCCTAACTCCCCTTGGGGGTGCACCTTAAAATGGCTTCTATTGTACAGCACAGTGGACTTGCTAGGGTAACAGCTTCACAGTATTCCACAAGGGGGCTCTTTCTCAGCCCTCCAAGGAAATGTCAGGTGATTGGCCAAGTGCAATAAAAAAAATGAAACACCAGTGTAGGCAAGAAACTCCTAAGGAGAGGAATAGAAGACTTGCAACGCTGCGCAAGAGACAGTACAACACGTGAGTCTCGACTACAGGATTTTCCTGTTTAATATAGGATTGGGATAAATAAATACTCAGGCAACTCCGGGTTATCGGCTAGTATTATATAAAACATACCAAATAAAAGAGACAATAAAATATTAAAACAAAATGGAATAATAACAGAAACAAAGACTTTAAAAACATCATAGGAATATTAATATATTAATAAAGGATTTTGAAGAATAAAAGAATAAAAATGGCATTGTAATATAAGTCATAGGACTTATAATCCTATGACTTATAATTTTTACCACTTTTAATCATGTACATGCATGCATACCCAAAAGGAAAGGGGGTTGATTGTGATGTTGAATCCCTTATCTTGCCTGTATTGACTTCACATGAAGTCTTGACTGTCTACATTCATTGTAGTAACTAAAATAGTTACCAGGAAATTGATTGCCACTGTCTATCTTGGCCCAACAGGGCCATAGCTGGTCTACCAGCATGTCCTGGTAGAAGTTATTTCATGTCAAGGAAATAATTTGTGCCTCAGACTGACATAAAAATGGATCCAGGAGCACTCACAAGTTACATATTCAAACCTTCAGGACAGTGCAACTCCATTCACCTGCAAAGATAAATTATCTAACACCCACTTCTTTCTTTGTATTCATCCGGTGCATTAACACAGCCAGGCACTAGTTCAACAGTTACACAGAATCCCTGGATCAGATGAAAAGAAGAGATAAAGCAAGATTATGATACTTTACTCTAAATCTCCAAATGATAACAGTTTCATGTAGATGTTGAACTTCATGCAGGATAAAATAAAGCTTTGCAATATGACATCATAAATATCTAGGAACTGAGCAGAAATCCTAAGTACATTCTTAGGGACATGCCCATCCAGGTGTTAGAAAATTATTTAAGACAAGGGAAAAGTGAGGAGTTTCCTTCATTTTATTGCTTTATTGTGGCATCTATCTTTTTCCAAAGTTATAGCTGACCTGTCTTGGTACTAGACAGAATTTTTTCACCATGATTATTTAGAGTAGATGATTCATCATGGATTTTTTGGAAGGGGAAACTATGGTTTATTATAATACAGATTATGTATCTATATCTATCTATGTTATTGTCTCATGAATGTTATATTTAATTTTGGAAATGTTATTTGGTCAAGGAATAGGGCAAAAGTAATCCACCTAAATTTATGCCCTTACGTTTGGGGTCTTTTGTATGTCATGAGGGTCAAATTTTAATTCCCTCCCCCAGCTATATTTACGTTAGCTGCTTCATTTAAGCACTGCTCAAATTTGTAATCTATTACTTTATAAGCATTTTGAAATATGTGTGTTCATGCATCCTTCTAGGTTTCTAATTTTGAATGATAAATTCACAGATCTGTAAAATGTAAAATATAGAAATCACCACAAAGCTTCCTCCTTCATACAAATGTTTATAGATATAAAAAAGTGCTTCCACAGAAACATCCTCACGATTATCTCTCTCTTACTTCTGTAAAACCTTATGGAAATTTTAGATATTGCTTAATATGTTATTGTCTTTCCTTACAAGGAGAGAATTTCTAATGGAAGGTACACAAAGCCTATTTATTTATTATATTATTGTTTAGAATAAAGAACAGAGCTGTTCCTCCTGTATTTAATTTATTCTTCTCTCTTTTCAGTATCTGGATCAAATTTGGCTGAGTCTAGAGGTAACTTCTTCCCCACCCTCAGACATTTTAATTTATTTTCTTTTGCCTACAGGTCAAGAGGAAGAATAGAGGGCAAAAGTTGTAAAAGAGTGGGGGGGGGAGGTGGGAGGAAAAGAGGGAGAGAGGGAGAGGGGGAGGGAGAGAGAGAGAGAGAGAGAGGAGAGAGAGAGAGAGAGAGAGAGAGAATCTTTTCAATGCCAACTTCATCTGAGTGAATTTTCCAATACACTTGACCCAGTGGAAATTAGCTATGGACCAGCTCAATGATGGACTGTTGGTTTCTCAGCATATTCTAGCAGGAAGGGGATAAGCAACAAAGCAGTGAACTATTTTCTTGTGACAGCACACTGTAGCAAATACACAAAGCAGCTCTTTCAGTCTGATAGCTCTGATTCCCAACATCTGCCAAGAAATGCATTATTTAACAGTTATTAAGGCTTCTACTGAAGCACAGAGACTAAGCGGTTGGGTCAATTGATCATATCCCTAAGGCCTGTGGTTGCATATCTGAGACCAACGGAATGAGTAGCTTGTTTTATAGGCAGGATTAGAGTGGGCCTATAGTGGTTAATTAGTTGTCTACATGTTTATGTAAAGAGGCATGTAAAATTTACATTATTTTAATAGTTGTTCTCAGAAAAGCCTATTCATACAATTGCTGCCAATGTATTAGACCTGAGAGAAAGACTATAGCCAACAACCTGGGATCAGGGATATCTCAGGAGTTCCTAATCTCCATGAGAATTATAGCTTGTTCTTAGATCCAGCCCAACTAAACGGATGTGTGTTAGATCTAGTTTTCATTTGGAGACCAAGTATAATCTAAAGGACTTAGTTATTTGTCCTTTATCAAAACTGGGTTACTTCTGATTCAATCTGTGGCTAGTATCAAAGCTGATCTTTGTGAAGGTAAGAAATTAATTAAGAGGGTTTGTGACAGGTGTCTTATGGATCCACAAAGATTACAATAGTGCTTGCAGAGTTTTCCAGTGATAGCATCAGCAATTATTCCACAGAAGTATAGAGCCTTAAATCCTTGGCAGAAAGATAGGTTTCTTCTTACCATAGGTCCCAAGAGACTTCTTGAGTTACTGCAGGACTCTGGGGCACTTGTGACAAAAAACAAGGAGCTACTATAACTAGATATAAGTCCATATTGATATTTTTGCTATAATGATAAGTGTGGAGAAAAGAGTAATATTTTTCTCTCTTATTGTATTAATAACAATAGACTTATATACTACTCTATAATAGTGGTTTAAAAAGGTTTACAGAGGCAGCATATTACTCCCAATAATTTGGGTCCTCGTTTTACCAATCTAGGAAGGATGGAAGGCTGAGTCAACCTTGAGCTAGTCAGAACTTCTTGGTTGTGGGCAGAATTAGTCTGCAATACTGCTTTATAACCACTGTGTCACCATGGCTCTTATAAATCGTTAACAGAATGTCACCCAGAAGCCCTGTTTAAGATGATCTACTCACCTTGTGGTCACAGGGCAGGTCAGCAGATTTTCCTTTGGAGTACTACGACATGTACTCCAAAAGAAAAAAGCACTTAGCTGGTATAGTTTCTAGCATTCCCACAGAGCTGGAAGCTATATAACGTAGTTGCCATTTTGTGACTACAATTGGGAACAACTTGGTTGGTAAGCAAAGTGGTCACTAAATGAAACTGTGACTGTGCTTACGATCTTACTTGGGCTTTCCTTTCCTTTATAGACCTGAGAATTGGAGATGGCTCCTGAGATGGCTCCATTGTGATTTATATTTTTTACTTTCTCTGTGTAGTTTGCACATTTTAGTTTTTTTCATAATATTTTCATTTCTAATAATGACTTTTTCTATTTTTATAATAATTATTTTATTTGATGGCTATATGCTGTCCAGAGTTGCTTTTTGTGAGATGGGTGGCCATATAAATGTGTTAAATAAATTCATGTTGGGCATACTATTTGTTTTCAATAGATTTCTGAGATTCAAGATGCTGGTATTTATCAACAAAGTTCTAAATGGTGTACACCCCAGTTAACTCTGGGTCTGTCTCTTTCAAGTTGGCTTTATATTGTTTGTTGTTTTCATATAGGAAGAAATGCTTTGGTTACCACCAGTTGAGAAGATTAATGGGCTAAGATGTAGAACTGGTACATTAAGTCTTGATCTGTAATGAAATTTGGTCCAGAATCCCAGGAGGGGTGGGGTCTTTCACAAGAAATAAAGATGCAACTCAACTTGTGTATGCAGGAAGAGAGTGGAAGCAGACTCTCCCTGATCTTTCATAGGGTATGTACAATAGTTATGTTCAGTGCTTTAGTCTGGCAAGATTCCTATATATATGAACAATAGATGAGTATAAAGAATACTTGAAGTAACTCTTCATGTTGTTCCCAATTCTTTGGGCCTGACAAGACTTCCAGAACAAGTTTCCCCCCAGAATTTTTTCATCAAATGCATTCTGACAAACCTGCTGACAATGATATTTGTGCTTTATGTGACACTTGATCAGCAGCATACTACTTAAATGATAGGAATATTTTTTTATTACAGCTATTACCTAGCTTTTAATGTTTTTTTAATGATTTGGTTGCATGAACTATTTAGAATTCCTGTAGTTCTGCTAGTATACAAATAATGGGCATATAAATAAAGTAAAAATCTCTTGTCTTATATTAAATGTATGGTCTTAATTACAATTTTTGTCAGGTAAGTTTCATCATCTAATGTATTTTTGGCATGGTTGCCATAAGGAAAAAAGGCTATGAATAAATTGATAGAATTATAAAGCAAGCAAGATTCCCTCCCCTCCTTTATAGTTATCAAATTTCCTATAGTTTTTAAAATTGGGCATTTATATATACTGGTTGATGTTGAAAATGATGGCAGCATATTAATAGCTTCCTCCTTTCCTTTATAATCAGATTATTTAGATCAGCAGCCTCTTCACCCAACTGTTTTAGATAGTAATAGGGCTGTACGTATAGCTCTGAATTTGGGGAATACTGAACTGCATATACATTGTAAGTCTCACAATTATGTTTTAAAGACAGCTATTTTAAATCTTCTTGAAAAGATTGGAAATAGTACGATTTTTACCTACTTTGCAGTTCTTGGATCTTAGGGAGATCAATACCAGATATATTGGTTTTTTTGCAAGAATTTGCAAGGCTTTTTCAGTTCAGAAATGGAGATCGTCTTTGGTTATTCAAAGCCTGCATACTATAATTGGAGGCTTCTTGCAAAGTATCCCTTGATTGGTGGTTGGGATTGGTGCCAACACTATTTTGGCTGGTCTGCTTTGTTAATCTACTGTGTATAGTTTGAACTGGATGCTTGACTGTAGGGTTGGATCAAGTTCTATTGATCTGTTGAGGGCTTTTTTTATTTGAGTTCCAGGCCTCCCAGAATTCTCTTTCTCTTCTTTGTTTTTTCTGCAACTCTTCTATGGAATTCTGTGGAAAGCAATTCCCTAGAAGAAATGGAGCTCAGCTGTGTGGAGGGAGATTCCTTCAAAGAGGTTGTTTAGGATCTGAGTTTCATTTCTGCAGCCCTCTGGAAGGGTTTCCCTCCCCTCTGTGCATGGAGGGGAGGATGTTTCAGGAATTGGAACTCAGATCTTTGGGATTTCACCTTCATTTCTGCAGCCTGTTGGAGGATTCCCATTCCCTCAGCAGGCAGGATTTTTGTGGGAGGAGGGAAATGTGTGTGGAACTAAGATTTCCTCCATGCAAGCAAGGCAGCCCCTATGTTCTCAAAGAGCTGCCTGCTGGGAGGAAATCTCAGCTCTACAGCAGGCAGCAGGAACTTGCAATCTTCCTTGCCAGCTTCCCCATTGACTTTCTGAGGCAGCCGGTAGAGAATACTGCAAATAATAATCACATGATTGCAGGTGGTTGACAATATGTCATAAGGGTGAACAGGTTGCCAAGCATCCAGATCACAATCATGTGAATGTTAGATGGTGGCTTAACATTTTGGGATAGCCAGAAGTCATAAAACACCCATTCTATGACTGTTGTAATTCCAGACTGTTGTTAAATGAATGGTTGTAAATTGAGCATTATCAATATTTTCTTTCTTGTATTCCTTTCTTTTCCTTTCTTTTCTTCTTTTCTATATTTTCTTTTTCTTATTTTTCCTTTAATGTGTTAATAAAATAGGACAAGAAGAACAGAATAGAATAAAACAGAACAGAATTCTGTATTGGCCAAATGTGATTGGACATACAGGGAATTTGCCTCTGTTACATATACTTTATTATATTGAAAAATTCTAATAAAAATAAAAAAACAATTTATGGAGATATTGAGACAGTTTAGTCCCACCTATGTATGCTGTTAATGTCATTTAATTATTGTTCTAATTTCTATCTATATAAATATCAATACCACTGTCCCTAATGATGTACCATAAGTTAATAGAGGGCCCAAGCCACATTTGATTTTGATTAAGAGATTTGCACTACATATTTGTTTTGATATTCTTTTATACCACTCAGTTCAGCAAGTGGCTACAACTTTATCAGATGGGAAGATTGAAAACTTTTGGCAATGATATGATCTGTATTATTTACAAATATACTTGAAAGAATAACCAAGTATTGTACAAGCAATAACATTATTTCTCTTCAGAGTCCCCAGTCAGCTGCAAATTCTTCAGAACTATGTTTCCTTCCCTGTGTATGTTCCAATTCCCAATTTATCTCTGGCATCTAATCTCAAGTAGGTATTTCTTGCTGAGCAAGTAAGAGCCACCAGATATCAAAAGCAATTCAAGAACCATCCTTAGCAAATTATTTTGACTGCCCTTACCACAATACAACAATATTCCTGTTATACTGTATTTAAAAAAAAAAAAGCAGAACTGTGAAAAATATTAGCTTTTTAGGGGCACTGGACTCTTTAGTCAGCAGAAAAATTGTGATATGTGATCAGTTCTTTGTATTCTTTTATTTCATTTTCTTGTCTTATTTATAAATAAATAAAATGCATGTAATACAAAGGCAAAGTGGTAAAGTCCACTGAGGTTCTGCCTCTATTATCTTCAGTTACTTAGGTTTGATTTCTGAAAAAACCATCACAGTTTACATTCCATAATTCATATATATGTCCGTGTAATTCTTCCTCTTGACAGGTGAGTTATTTTTGTTTTCTGAATCACAGTCATAACCTCACAGTTGCTGAAAATTTTATACTTCAAAGCTCATTCAGTTTTGCCTATTATTTGAAGTTTAAATTTAAAGCTATGCTCGAACCAAGCGGAATTACCAAATATTAGCCCGGATTTTATTCATTTTATTTTCAGTTTGGTTGTTCATTATTTTTATTCCTTGCTGATTGATGTCTACACCATTGTCAGACATAATGGTTAAGATATTGGTGTGGCTTTCCGGTTTGAGCTTCTTCAGCAACAGACAGAAATCCGTGATCGTGCACGGTTTCAATCTGTGCTTGCCGCTGGAGCGCCCCGAGCCGGCTGATTTCGGGGCTAAGCCACCCCGTAGAGGTGGTGAAGAGGGGGGAGACTGCCAGCAGGGTAGAGAAGAGCCGCATCTCTCCTCCCCAGCTGGTCTTACTCCCTTTACCGAAGGTGGTTGTAGTGTGGTCAGAAATGGCCACCTCAAAGAAGAACTCAATCAGAAAAGAATGTGCAGGAGGAAGATAAGAAGAGAAAGTTATGGATGACCGGGCTGAACTGAAAAAGCAACAACGTAAGGTACCCTGGAATTTGAATTATAAAAAATAACACTGTTCCCAAAGAAGATATAGAAGCAGCCAAGGAGAGAGGGAAAGGATTTGGCTTTTTTTTCTTCCCTTCCTTATACTGACAGCTAAGAGATTTAAGTAACAAATTGACAAAAATCCACCTTGACATCAATAGACATTTAAGCTGAAAATAAAATGTCAAAGTGATAATAAAGACTTTCGGACACTCAAAAATCTTTAAAAGAAGGAAAGGAGAGAAAAGGAAAGAATAAGAATAAACAATAAAAGGGCGGGATCAGGAAAAATGGAGGAGACTGCCTGGAACTAAAAGGAACTTACAGTGAAACTTTAACAAGATTTCTAAAAATATATTCTAACTGAAACTTTGTAACAAAATAACAAACTCCAGGAAGAGAAAGTGGAAAAAAGAAGTTTTGGATTACTTGGATTACTTGGTGATTTTTGGATTTTTGGCTTTTGGATTTAAATGACTAAAATCAATCGGGTGGTTGTTTAAAAATATTTCAAATGGCATCACTTTTGGAAGAACTGAAAATGGAACTTAAAAAATACCAAGAAGATGCACAAGAAGGAAGAGGTTCTTTTGGCTTCATATTTCAATTTTTAGAAATGGAGATCTGGAATTATGAGAAACACAGGAAACACTTGTAGAACAAGAGGGTCGGGACAAAGAAGAAGCCATCTTTAATGATCAAGTAATTTTATGCGGGAAAAGAAAGGAAAGGGGGGAAAGAGAATGGAAAATTTAAGATTTGAAAAGACAAACAAAAAAAAGAATAGTTTGAAAAATAATTACAATATTAGGAAGCAACAGAAGAGAGGATTACAGAAGAGAGAATTATAAGTAGAGAGACAAAGGGGCAAAAAGGGGAGGGAGAAGAAGAGGGGAAAGAAGGAAAGGAAAAGAAGTTATAAAAGACAGAAACAAGATATAGAGAAACAGGGAAAATGTATAAGGATTGAAAGTATAAGCCTATTCAGGGACAATGGGTGAAAATTTAATTGAAAAAGGGATTTCTGCAAAGGTAGATAAAATAGTATTGTTATGTTAGAAATAGAAATTATTTTAGAACAATGTGAAATATGAAACAATGTATGATTAAAATGATGGATAAAATACTTATTGCAATGGAATGTTTGTTAATAAATAAATGAAATAAAGAGAATGAGAGAATGAAATTAGGAAAGGATGGGAACATGTTATTTATTATTAATGATTTATAAAAATATAAGTGAAGAGAAATATAAAAAAAGAATTAATTATAGAAAGTTTATAAGTGTTCCCAAGGAAGTACGATACTCAATTGAAAAGAAATGTTAAAGAAATTAAGATTGTAATTAATATTAATGATAGAATTGAATTGGAATGGAATGAGTGTTTTTTTTACTATATATATATATATATATATATATATATATATATATATATATATATATATATATATATATATATATATATATATATATATATATATATATATATATTCTAAAGAACATAGCATGTATTTTAAGAATGTACCAAGCAGAATTCGATTGGAAGTTATGTACTATATTGAACGTTATAATTCTAAAGCCATAAATTGAAGCTTAAATAAGAGTTGAATGGATAAAATTAAAAGATATAAAGGTTTCATACTCCAATTAGTAACTACAGGAGAAAATTTGTTTAATGAGAAAAGATAATATGAAATTGAAACAGGACAGACAAAAGTATAAATACAGTATAATGATTAGAAAAACATTGAAACTTAGAAAAAGATATATAATTGAATTTAAATATGAAATAATTAAAAATAAAGTTGAGAAAACCATGGGAGGGAAAAAATTATGGAGAAAAATGTTAAAATAGTAATGAGAAGATGAATATGAAATTGAGTTTATTTATTTATTTATTAGATTTCTATACCGCTCCCTCTCCCAAAAAAGGGACTCGGGGAGGTGTACAGCCAGATAAAAATAGAAACAAGATATAAAAATTGTACAGTTAAAAACAATTTAAAATGATTAAATTAATGGCCAAATTATAAAATTATCAAAATGTATAAAAACAGATAAAAGTTTAAAATACCAAATTTAAAACCCCACAATTATTACTGGGGAGGAGCTCCCAAGATCACCCACATGGCCGCATTCTGGACCAACTGTAGCCTCTGGATACTCTTCAAGGGGAGCCCCATGTAGAGAGCATTGCAATAATCCAAGTGGGAGATAATAAGGGTGGAAGTGACCGTGCGAAGTGTGCCCAGATCCAGAAAGGGCCGCAACTGGTAGATCAGACAAATCTGACAGAAGGCCTCCCTGGCGACGGCCATAATGTGATCTTCTAAAGACAGCCGTACGTCCAGGAGGACACCCAGATTGCGAGCCCTTTCCAGGGGGACAAATTTCTCTTCCCACGGCCAGCGATGGAATAAGCTGGTTATATCTGGGTGCAGGAAACCACAGCCACTCGGTTTTGGTCGGGTTGAGACGAAGCCTGTTAAGACCTATCCAACTCCGCACGGCCTCCAGGCACCAGGTCATCACTTTGATGGCTTCGTTGGGGTGGCCCGGGGTAGAGATGTACAGCTGAGTATCATCAGCGTATTGATGGAACTCTACCCTGAACCCACGGATGATCTCACCCAGCGGCTTCACATAAATGTTGAACAGCAGGGGCGAGAGCACAGATCCCTGGGGCACCCCGCAAAATAGGGGCCCCGGGGTCGACCTCTGCCCCCCTGTCAACACAAATTGTGAGCGGTCGGAGAGGAAGAAGGAGAACCACCGTAACATAGTGCCTCCCACTCCTAACCCCCCCAACCGCTGCAATAAGATACTGTGGTCGACAGTATCAAAAGCCGCTGAGAGATCTAACAGGACCAAGACAGGGAACAACCCCTGTCTCAGGCCTTCCAGAGATCATCCATCAATGCGACCAATGCTGTCTCCGTGCTGTGCCCGGGCCTGAAACCCGATTGGAGGGGGTCTAGACACACAGTTTGTGTCTGTATGAAGAAGTGATAACTCAGGATCATGCTATTCTCAAAAAAAGATGTTTTATTTGTACGTCTTTGTGAAAACCCAAATAAAATTTATATTAAAAAAAATATATTGGTGGATTCTTCTTTTTAAGTTGTGCACATCCTTACAATTCAATAGGGACCTCTGTACTTCTAACAATAGTGGTAAGCAACTCTATTTAATTCAGTATGTTGACTCTTCATTTTTATTTTTGTCCATGACAGCACTGTGTTTGATATTAAGTGGGCCAACTTAATATCTGCAGACAATAGCTTGGTTTCCCACCATATAGGAATTGTACCTATGTAACATTGCAATCCTTTTTGCACTATGATGCACCTTATAACATATACCCCACTCCTCCTTGAAATGCTTAAGAATTTTCTCAGTTCAACTACACACAGTCTGTTGTAGTTTTTACTGCATATTAATATTCTGGACTCGTATTCTGAGTTTGTATAGAACAGCTACAGTGGTGGGATTCAATTTTTTTTTACAGCCGGTTCTGTGGGTGTGGCTTGATGGGTGTGGCAGGGGAAAGATACTGTAAAATCTCCAGTCAGAGGTGGTATTTGCTGGTTCTCGGAATTATTCAAAATTTCTGCTACTGGTTCTCCAAAACTAGTCAGAACCTGCTGAATACCACCTCTGAACAGCTACTTTGGATAGTAGGATAATTTGATCTACCTGAGTGCGCTGTTAGACACATATTTTTCCCCCACGTGTCTATAAATCAGAAGAAAAATACTGCTTATAAAATGTACCATAAATATAAGGGGGGAGTTGAATGTTGTGAGGCAAACTAAGAGTGACTCATAGTTTTATAAGAGCCCATGTCCCAAGTATACCACTTTCTTCCCACACAAGCTGCCTACACACATCTGTCCGTTAGTAATATTATCATCTCTATAATTGTGTCCTGACGAAGTAGTATAATGTGGACATGGCTATGTCTTTATGCACAAATGTGATTTGTTTAGAAAAGTAAGCTGGTATTAAATATATAAAACACACACTCTATCACTTCAATTCAAAACTCTATATCTCTAAAAACAATTCACTTAAATCATCAAAAGATGCATAACTTAAAGACTTTTTCTCTGTTCAGAGCAACTTCATAAAATATCGTACACTTTTCCTTGAAGCAAAATCTATATAAGTGTTTGTCTGTGAAATATTCTTTTAATGACCCTTTATGGGTAGTTCTTGGCCATTCAAAGTTACAATAGCATTAAAAAAGGTGATTTATGACCATTTTTCACAGTTACAATTTTTGCAGCATCCCATGGTCATGTGATCAAAACTCAGATGCTCAGCAACTGGTTCATATTTATGGTTATTGCTGTGTCCTGAGGTCATGTGATCAACTGTTACAACTTTATGACAAGCAAAATCAGTTAAGTGAAGCCAGATTCATTTAACAATGTTACTAACTTAACAACTTCAGTAAGTCACTTAACAATTGTGGCAAGAAAAGTTGTAAAATCGGACAAAACTCAGTGAATAAATGTCTCACTTAATAAAAATTTGGGCTCAATTATAGTTGTAAATTGAGGATTACCTGTAATCTGTTGCATTTGGGGCAGAATCAGGGCGACTGAACAGAGCTTGAGCATTAGTAAAACCTATAAATGAATGGAAAGAAATCACACCAAATAGCTATGCCTCATTAAGCAGACCAATTATACATATTTGCAGATTTGTGTATGCAATTGTTTACTGAACAGAATTTTTGTTTCATATGGAGAATGCAAAAATAATATGCAATACACTATTGGAAACATCAGTTTCCTTCTGGGGGAGAGTCACTAAACACTGTCTGCATATTTTCCAGACTATTATCTCTGCCTAAAGGCTGAATTACAGCATGCTATACTTCATTTACAAGATGCATATAACTGAGTATAGAGCCCAGTCTTGCCTAAGATAGATAAAAATATTTTAATATCTTATTAATACAGAAAAAACTAGGCTTCTTTAAGACCTAAGAAGTTTCAACTCACATATTTCCTAGTTGCAATAAACAGGACAATGTTTCTTTAAGACCTAAGAAGTTTCAACTCACATATTTCCTAGTTGCAATAAACAGGACAATGTTTCTTCAAATCTAATAAATGACATGGATGCCACATTTAGACTCTTTTAATACACACACTATACTATAGTTATAGTGCAAACATGCTCCACCTTTTTTCTTCTGCTATGTCTTGATGATGTTCCCTTCATCTTGTTCTCAATTCATGAGTAAAACTTACATATTTCCTAATTGTACCAGTGTTAGTTCCTACCTCACTTAAGCCAATGGTATTCGGTAGCAGTTGCAAGGGTTTGGTAAAATCTTTAGACTTTGCTGTCTATTAAATCTGAAGCAAAGTCTGGTGACCAATATTGGATGGAATAAGAATTGCATCAGTGGTGGGATTCAACATTTTTTACTACCGGTTCTGTGAATATGGCTTGGTGGGCATGGTGTGGCTTAGTGGGCGTGGCAGGGGAAGGATACTGCAATATCCCCATTCCCTCTCCATTCCTGGGGGAAGGTTACTACAAAATCCCATTCCCTCCCTACCCCACTAACCTGCTTTCCAGCTCCGTTCTCTGTGCAGGGCAACAAAAGAAGACCTAACCGATCAGCTGGGACTTGGGAGGCAGAGAATAGATGGGGGCAGGGCAAGTCAGAGGTGATATTCCAAACTACTCAAAATTTCCACTGCCTGTTCTCCGAACTACTCAAAATTTCTGCTACTGGTTCTCCAGAACTGGTCAGAACCTGCTGAATACCACCTCTGAGTTGCATGGTTTCGGTGCGATGCAGGAAAGCCCCCAGTCCTTTGATTCCTGGCAAGCCTTATCTGCCATTATGGTCTTCTTAAAAATCTTAAACTTTACAATGTTGGTGGTTTGTTAAAACACTACAATATAAAAGTGTTGACTGCTTAGCTAATAATATAGTTCTTGGCTGCATTTCTGAGCATAAGAGATTATATGTTGGTCCATATATGCAAATAGGGCAGCTGATGTTTTCTATGTGTATAAACATAGTGACATCCATTTTTCCATGTACAAAGATGGACTTGTCTTTGAATAACTTTCAGGCCAGATTATTAAGCTATTTATTTCTGCTTTTCAAATAGATGTTGCAATGCTTTAAGCTGTAGTACCTGGAAGCTATGGGAGTCCGAATGGGGAACAACTTCAACTAAACCCTAGTAAGTTGGAGTAGTGGTTAGGGTTAGGATCCCTCTCTATCCAGGAATTTATTATTTTTGGTTCTGGATGGGTTTCCGTTACCCTAGACAGACCTGGTATATAACTTGGCAGTCATCTTGGACCCACAGCTCCTGCTCAAAGAGCAAGTGGCATCTATGGCTAGGAGGATCTTTGCCCAGTTATACTCTTCCTGGATAGGAGGTCTTCCACTCAGCTACTTGTGCCCTAATCATCTCCTGACTGAATTATTGCAATGTACTGTACATGGGTCAACGTATACAAAAACTTTATCTGATGCAGAATATGCCAGAATATGCCATCTCTGTTCTGTGTATGACACATGATGCAAATTTGCTTTTGGATCTAATTCAAGGTGTATAAAACCCTTCTACTGAATTGCTTCACCCCATCACATCAGCCCATCAGTCCATCTCACTTATTCAGGCAGGGAAGATATGCTACAGACCTCATCAATCAAAGAATTTTTAGGAAGAAGGCCTTCTCTGCTGCTTCCCTTGCCTTGTGGAACATCTTGCCCTTAAAGGTGATGCAAGCACCCAATTTTTTGGCATTCCACAAAATGGCTGTGTAGCCTTGTGTGAGAGACACAAAAGCCCACACAACTATGGGGCTGGATTTTTTTTTAATAATATTTTTTATAATTAATTTTTTTTAAATCTTAAATTATTATAATTTTAATGTTCAATTTTATTAATGATATATCATTAATAAAATATCATTAATATTATTAATACAGCACCCAGAGATGGGCAGTTAAGAAACAAACAAACAAACAAATAAATAAATAGGTGTTAGAAGATTTGAATGAGCAGCAAAGATACAATGGCACTTTGATAAAATTTATAGCAAGGTATTGTTTAGAAAAAGAGGCATAGCTTTGCCAGAAATCATTGACTTACATTCAGAATTTATGCTGAGGACAGGGTTAAACTACGCCCTATCCTTATGTTCCTCAAAGTAATTATTATTATGGTTGCTTGTAGAGTTAGCCAGATGTTTAGAATAGATTCAACATTTTTCCCCTTATCAAGTCCTTCCCAAGGGTATGAGATAGGCAGATGTTGTTATTTGATGATGTTAAAGATCTCATCACAGGATGAACACTTGTTCCAGGTAAAACTGTCTTTTAGAATTGATTGATGGTGGTTTTGTCAATGCCAATGGTGCTCCAGTTGGCTTGGTATTGCATCCAAGGCACCTATTACGATTGGTACTATCTATCTATCTATGTTTTCTTTTAGCACAGTCCTTCTATTTCTATTTACAGACTTTATATATTGTTCTTTCTCTTCTCTTCTGCTCTCTGCAGGTGCTGCTATGCCCACTATCCAGATTTTTTATCTTTCTTAACAACAATTTTTATAACGGGTGTTTTGTGGACAGTCTGAATTTTCAAGTTCCAGAGAACTTCATTTTCCATTTCTATTTCTATTCTTTTTTCTTGCCTATAGGCAAGTAGCATTTCTTGCAGGTCTTCCAGTGTACCATTGTTGCTATTTTGTCATTCCATTGTTCATAGTCAGTCTGTGTCATTGTGCAGCAGCTAACCAGTGATCCACTGTTTTTCATCTTCTTTGTAGAGGCAGCACTTGCTATCTGTTGCTGTCTTCTCAATTCTGGCTTTGCATGCATTTATTCTTAGGATTTTATCTCATGCAGCCAGAATTAGCCCTTATGTCTCTTTCTTCCACTTTCCTGCTCTTAGCCATTGCCAGATATTATTATCTGTTT
Source organism: Bungarus multicinctus (assembly GCA_023653725.1). Lineage (NCBI taxonomy): Eukaryota > Metazoa > Chordata > Lepidosauria > Squamata > Elapidae > Bungarus > Bungarus multicinctus. The sequence continues at coordinate 102,614,467 of CM042840.1, forward strand.
TCTCTGTTATTTTAAACGTATTAGCCTTGTAATGTTTGTCTTTCCATACCTTTTTTCTGGACTTCATTTAGTCTTTCTTCCAGGCCATTTTGATCAGTAGCCTTTCTGATATACTAGTTTCCGTACATCTTCTTCACTATCCTTCAAATATTCTTTCAATGCCCTTTTTCTTCTTCAACTATCTGATGTACTTGCAACATTCCACACTCACTTATTGTGTTTGTAAATAGATTCTGTCAACGTTGCTGCATGGATGAAGTGCATGATTCATTGTTATTATTTTTCTGGTTTTCCTATCCAGGGTCTTCAGTTTTGCTTGAGTCCAGTCTACTATTCCAATTATGACTGGAATTGCCCAAATGTTAATTGCCTTGAAGATATTTCAATCACTGACTTTAGATTTTAAGATCTTTTTCATTCTCTTATGTATTCATTTCTAACTTTTTTTCTTGACTTCTGTGTGTGATGTTGTCTGTTTTAAGGATGCCTACATATTCATTCAGACTCTTGATGTTTTTTTCCCCCATAGGGCATCTTCATTCCTTCAGTTTTCATTATTTTTCATCATTTTATGGTGAGTGTGGCATATTTGTCCAGACCAAATTATATTGAAATACCTTTGCTGTAAATATGGACAGTGTTGAGCATTGATTATTTTTCAGAGAGTGTTTTTCCATACAGCTTCAAATTGTCCATGTGAAAGAGGTGCGATAAACTGGAAGATATTTTTGATATCTTCCAGCCATGGCCGGAGTTGATGTAGGAGATGACCAGACTGAGCCTGGGGAGGGATCTAATGCTTCATAAGTCTTCAGGCTCTGTGTGCCCATAAGAGATCTAAGTGCAGTCCATCTTGGATGCCTCTCCTATCTTCCACTCTTTCTTTTGACTGTTAGTTGGTAAGATTCTTGTAGAGATCTTAAACTTGCACTAAATCTTTATATTCATTGGAATTGCCTAAATCTGCTGATTTCCGCAGTGCTTGACAATTATTAAATACTGTTGATAGAGGAATCAGTGCAATGACAAACAGTAGTGGCGATAGTGGAAGGTTCCTCTTTTGATATTAACCTCTTCCAATCTATCACCACTGACAGCATACATGTCTTCCTTTGTCCCTTTGCACAAATTTCAGATGTTTCTACTGACTCATGTTATTACTAGGCACTTGATTATCCAATCATGTGGCAGGTGGTTGAATGCCTTGTTTTAATCAATTTATGGTATATTCAAGTTGGTTTCTCTTCTCTTGAAATTTTTAAATAACATTAAGGGTTGGATTTTTTTGATATAAATGTAATTTAGAAAATTACCCTTGTTTCCTTCATTCATTCCACCTGCTATCATTCGTTTTGATTGGTTCAGACATCCAGGACACATATAACCAAGGGTTATATTTTCAATTATACTGTAGTTTACTGTATTTCCTTTTCAGTCTGTTCTACAAATGTGTTTGTAGGGAACAGTCAGAGGTAGCAAGAACAATAAGCATCCTCATTCTTAGGCGCACCTGTTTTCTAGGCTTGTGAAGACATCTTCTCCAGGGAAGACCTTTCCACACCAATCAGCCTTCTCTCTACCCCCACCTTACTGAATTTTAATTTAGTCTTACTGTTTGCATTTCCCAGAGGTGGATACTTGATCACCTAGGAAGCCCCACGAAGAGCAAATGCCGCATGCACCTGAATTCAATGTGCTTCTAAAATTAGAGGCACCAAATGCTAGGAAAAAGAAAATTAAGCGGCCACCAGTTTCTAGGCCTGTTATCAGATCACTGCAGCTTTATGCTAAAGCTGAATGTCAGCTGTCTACTTTGCTTTGGTTCTTCTTTTTGTAAGTAATCTCTCTTGTGTACTAGTTCAGAATAACAAAGTGGCAAATAGTAGAAAACGTTCAAGTTGTATGAAGAGGATTGCTATTGCTAATGCTCTGTTTCCATATTTTACTTTGAAAGAATAATACTGAGTTGAGTAGTTATTGTCCTGTGTTTGTTATGGTTTCTTGAAAGAGGAGATATTATTTGATATATTGTTATAGAAGTTTGAACAAGTGTGAGCAGTTCTCTGTTTATATCTTGCTTATGTGGTCATAGTATGTCTCTCATTTCTAATTCTCCTGCTCTGTAATATATACAGAAAATGATGCCTATAATATGTTTTATAGGAATTTTTTTTAGAGATGCAGCAAAACATTTTTGTGAAACTCTTTGAAAAAGCATTAGCATTACACATAAGCAATAAACTTTTCTCCCTTGATGCGCTCTCCTGAAAAAAATTACTCGGGCAATAATAGCAAATATGAAAGCCAATTTATATTTGGACTTTTTAAGTAAAATAGGGTTGTATAGGGTTATTCTGTTCTTCCAAAATAGGCTTAGTAGCTTCTCAGTAATTTTGGTACTATGGGTCAAGTATCAGGAGAGCCTCTGCATGTCATTCACTGTATATTGAAATTGTGCAAAGCTATTAAGAGCACATTTGATTTTAGTGTAAAGAGACATAAGTAAGACTGAATAAAGGCATTGTGCTATAGAGGCAATAAGCAGAGTTCTGCAATATTTTTAAATTTTAAAATAAATTTAAATTCTGTGTTCAGAAATAATTGAATTACATTTATCAGGTCATTTTGCATATTTCTTGTTTATTCTGGTTGCACAAAACAAGGTCCCATCCCTAACTGAATTTTGTCTTATGACCCTTATAGTAAGAATGATTAAGAATAGTAGCCTTATCTCTTGAAACTGCTATGAGAAAGTCAAGGGTTTTTTTGTGCTGGCATTCTTGTAAGAACAATCTCTAAATGGAATAAGCCTGAATTGCATATATATTAAAAGGAAAGGTCAGGTTTGCTCTATCCCTGTCAACCTTTCAAAAAAATCCTTTTCTACAACCTCAGGGATCCCATAGGGTGTGTGTGAGATGGTTGTATTCTTCTTTAGATGGCTGCTATTTTCTCACAATCTTTTCACTTATTTTTATTCTTTTAAGTGTTTTAATAGTTGTGATATTGCTTTACTTGTTATTGTATATTACTTAGAATCCAGTGACATGGGCCCCATATAAAAACAAAATGCAATGAAATTCTTAGTCTAATCAGGAATGCATATTATAATATTTTCTGATCTATTTATCATTTACTCTAATCACTAGCATGTGAACAAAATATTTCTTTCTGGAGTGCAAACTTTACCGCATTCCAGTGGAATAACTTGCCTTCAAAAGTTGTGAATGCTCCATCACTGGATGTCTTTAAGCTGAGATTGGACAGCCATTTGTCTGAGATGGTATAGATCATGAGTCTGCAAATTTAAACACTCAAAGAGCCATTTGGACACATTTCCTACAGAAAAGAAAATACCTGGAGCCATAAAACTTGGGTGGCATGGCCAACTCAATGTCATTCCCACATAGTCACGCCTTCCATGCCTTTTGTGGCTTTTGGTATTTTCAGTAGGAAATGAGTCTCCCTCTCTCTCTCTCCCCCCTCCCTCCCTCTCATTTCTATTTTTTCCTCTTTTTCCTCTCTCTCTTTCTTTTCTTTCTCTCCTCCCCCTCTCTCATTTGTTTCCCTCTCTTTTCCCTCTCTCTCATTCTCTCCCTCCATCATTTTCTTATTTTTGTCTCTTTCTTTTCCCCCTTTTCTCTCTCTCATTTCTCTCTCTCTTTTTCTCTCCCTCTCATTTCCGTTTTTGTTTTGCCTCTCCTCTTTCTTTTCCCCCTTCTCTCTCTCATTTGTTTCCCTCTCTCATTTGTTTCCCTCTCTTTTCCTTCTCTCTCTTTCTCTCCCTCCAGCTCTCTTTCATTTCTCTCTCCCACTTCTCTCCCTCTTTCACACATTTGTTTTTCTCTCTTTTTCCTCCATTCTCTCCCTCTATCATTTTCTCATTTCTGTCTCTTTCTCTCCCCCCCATTTCTCTCATTTTCCTCTCTGTTTCACGTGCGCATGCACACACATGCGCACGAGCGAGGATACCCTCTCCTCAAGCGAGTGGCCAGGTTTAGCCAAAGCGCAGCAAAGGTGCATGGAGCAGGCAGGTTGACTGGCTGATGGGCGAGTGTCTTTGGCGAGGGCGCTCTGGCTTTTTCCGAGCCTAATTCCCGGGATGAGTGTGCAAGGTTGAGTGGGGCCAACCTCCTTTTCTCACTGCCCTGACTTTTTTACTCTGAGGAGGCTGGCCCTGACAAGCCTTGCATGCCCACCCTGGGGATCAGGCTGCACTTTAGCTGAGCTTGGATACTCATTGAGGAGGGTATCTCCACTCATGTGTGCCCTCCCAGCCCTGCAACAGCCAGCCAGGGGGTCTTGTGAGTAGTAGCAGTATGAGGGTCATCTTCGGGGAACCCGCCATTGTGACTCATGCTCACTCCTCAACTGTAGGCCTGTCCCCCTTTCTGTCATACCTTTCTCCCAGATCCCATTCCCACTCCGCCAACTCTCGTGTCAGTGAAGTTGGCATTGCCATGGCCAGATTGTCCAGTGTCTCAGGGTGGAGAGAAGATTGTACGGCTGGGTTGGCAGGGAGCCGCAGGAGGGAGTCAAAGAGCAGCATGCAGCTCCGGAGCCTCAGGTTGCTGATGCCCAGTATAGGCTCTTCTGCTTGAGCAGAGTCTTGGACTAGAAAACCTCCAAGGTCCCTTCAATTTTGTACTATTTCGTTCTGTTTACTGTACTGTACTGTACTGTACTCTACTCATTTATGCTATAACCCAGTACACCTCAAGTATGGCATTTTAGAAAATTAGCACATCCAAATAAAATGTGAATTAAAAAAATATTTACAACAATATTTGCAACTCTAATTAATGTGCCATTTTCTAGTCCTGAAGACTTTTCAATAAAATTCAATCTCTGTAATTATTTGATTTTTTTTTAAAAAAAATATTTTTGCTTGCCTTGCTTTTACATTTTGCATTTTTTACTTCAGCTACCCCAAGACCTAGAAACTTGGTTCTGTTAACTGCAATAAAATGTGCACCTTTCAGTTCTAGCTACTTTGCAAGAGGAATAGATTCAAATCAGAAAACTAGATCTAGATATTCTTTATTAGGTGTGAGAAGTGCTGAACTGTCAAATAATGAATAGCTAGGGACTTTATTATTGACAACTGTCACTTTTGTTTGGGAAAAATATTAAAACAAAGGAATTGAATTTGGATTTTTCATAATCTCCTTTTCCTAAAAACCTCAGCTCTTCTAATTTTTTGTTTCTGATAAAATTAACTCTTGCAGTAACATCAGTATCGGTTTGGGAAGAAAGGGTTTAAGTGCTTTTCTGAGCGTGCAATGATTTTCTGTTAATGTTTTTTGCATAGATTTCTTTCCCAATTTTTTTTACATTTGTTTTTTTTTTTTAGCATCACTACAAATTTGGACTGTACTTTGAGAGATATGTCAAGGTTTTTCCTGTCAACATGGAACATAATTTGGGCAGATTGCAATGGTTTAGTAATAGCTATGTCTTGAAGAATATGTCAACAAAACAAGTATTGTAAATGATTTGATAAATAGATTCACAGCCATGCTATGTAGTAGAATTCTAATCTGATGGTCTTAGGTTCCAAGTTCTAGCTCAATTTATGAAATTAAGTAAGAAAATATTTATACTTATTACAATTTTAGGGTTATTCTTTCTGCAAGACAGAAATAGAAGCACAAGATAAATGAGAGAGGGAGTAAAAAAATTGCAGATAGTCTTTGTGTGTGACCACATGGTTCTGTTGCCTCTACTGGACTTGTCAGAATACAGCAATAATTATGCACCAACCTGGTATTATCATTACTATTGTTATGGTATCCTCCTGGCATTTATGCTAGACACCCATCTTTGATTAAAAGGTAGGGGCCTTTAAGAGGGGGAGAAGAGAAAAAAAAGAGAGGGTGTCTTCCCCTAGCACATTAATCTATCATGAGCTAATGTGTTTTGCCCATTCCTTTCCTTTGTACTATCTCCAAGGCTCTCGCGCACGGGTACACGCAGACACACACACACACACACACACTCACACAGACAAACATTCGCACTCTCTTCTTGCACTTCTGCCACCGATCTCTGCTGGTTGACTGGGCCTGAATCAGTCGGCAAGAGAAAGACAGACCAACGGGCAGACAGACCAACGAAGATAGACGAACAAAGCCGACACCACAATGGGAAATACACCATCTCAAGGCATGTCAATGTTCATCCATTCTTAAGTAGCAGGTATTTTTTTTATTGGTGTTTTTTTTTTAATCCTTCCTTTCTCTTTCCCAACCTGCCGATTCTGTAGGATGCTCTTGCTGCTATGGTGATGCTGTTAGCATATAGTGTTAGCCTTTGCTTCAAATATCAACATATGAATTGGGCATTATTCTTTTTGATAAGAAAAAGGGGGTGTGGTGGTTAGGAGAAGCTCGTTTTTCCTCCCCTCTCCCCCAGCTTGTGATGGAAAAATAAGGTAGAATTCTACCACATCTCTGATTTAAGTGTGAACTGGGAAGGAAAAGATGTTAAGGTACATCAGAGTTGTTGAGCGTCCACTGCTTTCTTTGGGTCTGTATATTCCCCCACCCTGTTGTTGTCAAGGCTGCTGAGCGCCAAGGAGATTAAGTAGCTACAGAACCTATTGTCCTAGCAATATAGATTTGAAAAGAACTGGGGATGAAGGGGGTGGGGAGGAAAAAAGGAAGATGTGTGGACAAGTCTAATTAAATGTTTGAGTCCAATTGTTAAGATTTTAACCCACCTGGCTTAATCTGCACTTAGGATTTACCGGGATGCTCTCAGTTTGTAAATGGTTGCCGTGCTATTTTCCCTCTTTCCTTCCACACCCACTTAATTTCTCAGGAAGAGTAAGGCTGCTGCTGGCCTGGTTTGTTAAATGATGGAAACAAAGAAGCTTAGGAAAGAGAAAGTAAGTGAGCAAGAGAAGAAAGAAAAAAAGGAAGAAAGAGCAGAGGTTATGGCTCAAAGATGGTGTGTGTGTGTGTGTGTGTGTGTGTGTGTGTGTGTGTGTGTGTGTTTCAATAGCATGAATGATTGCAGGGAGGAAAAATCTTCAGATTTCAGGTGTCACTTAGTAGGGGGGTGGGAGGGTAATGGTTGCAGTAGTCAGAGCATTCCTTCAAAACCCCCAAATTGGTACAACACACAGATGTGGGTGAGGAGGAGAATGCCTTGATTTTTGTATTCACCTTTAATGAATATCAATTACCTGTGGAATGATAAATGGTTAAGATGAAGATAGTTTATACACAACAATGCAACTTGTGTGCATATATGAACATATCTGAAATGTTTGATTAGCTATAATTATTTCTCTATCAAAGAAAGGACTTCTCTCTGTCCCTCTCCTTTCCTCCCTTCCTCTGTGTGTGTGTGTGTGTGTGCGCGCGCGCACGCACGCGTGTGTATTTGGGTGTATGCTTGTTTCAAAGAGTGGCAGCTTCAGAAACACGTTTAGTACCCGATAAGAGAAATAATGGGAGGGACAGTTATTTAATATTCAGGTGAGAGATATTCCACATGGGCAAACTACTTAACTAGTTAATTGTGTTGGATGGCAAAAATTCAGGAGTACTTTCCTCTGGTCCATACATATCTGGCAGAAGAAATGGATATTACCTTGCACTTTTTAGAGGAAATAACTCCCCTGCTGAATGAAATTCCCTTGCACATGAGGAGCACAGCGTGAGGGTGTTCAGATCTTTATTGTGCCCAAAATAGATTCAGCTGTAAAAAAAGAATGAACTGCATTAAAAATAAATATGCAGGCAGCTTTTTAATAACCTCATTTGTAGTGTTGTGCTATTCAGCATATATCAAGTTTTGGTGTGAGTGGGATTTAAATACAAAAGCTTGAATTCATATTCTTTTGAGGGTTCCAAAAATAGAAGAAATTTGAATGGGAAGCAAAAATCTTGTAAAGAATTTCAGTGGCAAGATTTTATTATGGTTATCCTTGAAAGAAGCAACAGAAAAAACCACGATGTTTCTATATTCTCCTTGTATGTGTGTGGTTTGGCCTGTAACCAGGGTTGTCCACTCTGAAAAAAGTTTTGTATTTTGCCATTCCCAGTTGTGACTGTCCTTTTCAAATGTTCAATCTATTGGCACCAGGGAAATTTGAAAATAAAGGGGGAGGGTTGTTAAACCCTAAATGGATCAATTATGCTACCCAAAACCCAAGCTTGGGATAGAAATGCAAATAATTATTACTCAAAATTAGTTTAGCTTGTATAAAATGATAAAGGTGCATAGAAAATTTCCTTTATTTAAGTGTAGAAGCCTGAGGAGTACTGAACGACACAGAATTTTATTTATCTCAGTTTATCTTCTGTAAAAAAGAAAGAAAAGATTCATAAAGTATAGGTCACAAACAGAGAAAGCAGCAGTGAAGCAGCAGTAAAGCAGATAATAATAAAAATACTCATTTTTAAAGCAATTGTTCATAATTGCTGTTCTAAAAAAGATAACATTTTACTTTATACACACATACATACATAAATATGCATACCTGTACATATAAGTACATATGTACATAAAATTTAGAATTCTTCACCATTGTAAAATCATTTTTCAAATATCAGATCAAAGCACTGAGAACAAGCACTCAGTATATATTAATCAAGGTATTCTATCATCAGAATTTGAATGAATGTAAAATTGTAGACTAGGATACATTTCTGCACGTTAGTTTTTCTAAACCTGATGCTGTTTAGGTGTATTAAACTATGAATTCTAAAATCGCCAGCTGCAAGTTTATTATAGTCTAGCACAATTGAAGAGCAGAAAATCAGACAAGGTTTCATGAAAATATGGTGGAAAAAAGTTAGAAGTAAGGTTCTGATATTGGAAATGGTTACGAAGTATCAGTTCTTGGATTAGGAGTGGTAATATGTTCCAACTCAAAAAACATATATTGAATGCAGTTAGGTGGAGCATATAGTCCAGACAGCTTTAGTAGGCTCCCAACAGTATAGCAAGGTATAGGGTGGTAGAGTTTAACTAGATACTGAAGGTAAATCAACAAAAATAGTGGCAGTATGGCTTAAAAAAAATGATAGAAGTCATAAAAAACTAGAAATCATGTATGCCAAGGGTGGAAAGACTCATTATGTGCCATCAAATTGGTGTCAACAGTTAGCAATCACATATATAATCTTCGTAATAATCTTTCCCTACTTGGTTCTTCAGGTCTTCCAATAGTGTACCCCTGGTGCTCTCTGAGCTTGCTTGTTTTCTTGGCGATGTTTCATTACCCAAACTGGGTAACATAATCTGTGTTAGCACTTATGATGTTACCTAGTTTGGGTAATGAAATATCTGCAGGAAAACAAGTAAGCTCAAAAAGCACCAAGGACCCCTACAGTTCAACCCTGAGCTAGAAATATTCTCTTTTATTAATAGTGTATCCATTTTTAAAAAATAAATCAATTTTGTTACTAGTCATCTTCTCTTTCCTTCCACTCCCCCCCAGCATTAGAGCCTTTTCCTTTTTCATTAGTTCTTTATATTATCTGTTAAAATAGGATAATTGATTGGTTTATTTGATAATTCATTTGTTTGTTTTCCTGGCTGTCCAAGGTATTCTCAGGAGTTTTCTCCAACTTCAAAGTTCAAAATTCAATACTCTTCCTATCCTGCTTCTTCAAAGTCCAAAGGAAAGGGAGGAGATGAATAGAGAATAGAGTCAGGATGCAGAATGAAGAAGAATGCAAGAAAGAAGGAGCAATCTTCCTAACACAATTCCATAGAATTGTATGGTTCATTAAACAATATTGCTTTAAACTTTACTGCTCCAAAATGCTTTAGTCTTAAACTAACACAACCCTAAATGGGGAAGGAGGTTGTGGCCTAAGTAAACAGGTTGCATGATTACAATCACACAGACTGTATTTGAGATGAGATTCAAACCAGGATGTGAAATATTTCATAATACTAGACATGCTATTTTCATTTGGGGGGCTTTGGATCTTTAGGATACCCAATGAAAGTGAAGTAGATCTGAACTAGATTAAGCTGAACTGTAAAGATTGTTAATACTACAAAAATTGCTGTAGCCTGAAAACATGTGCTATGTAATACATAAAATCCAGAAGAATAGGAAGATAAAGTAGCAGTGGACTGGTTTGCTTATCTGAACAGGCATTATTTTTATCTTGCTCATTGGGACACTGGCAGGGGATTAACTTGGATTTGGTCAATAAGGATAGTTACCTAGCAACCTTTAGAAATAGGTGAGAGGTAGTTGGAAAGATGAATAACAAAAGAACTATTTGTGTTGAGAAAGATCTAAGCACCAACCTAGCCTGTAAAGTAATTCTAACCAGGATATTCTCAAGACTAGAGTGGGAAACAATAAAGGGAAAGAGTTGAATTTTTGGATTCTGCATCCCACTTCTTTTTTATTTTCCTTGATGGAGGGAACCATATTGACATCCAAACTGTTCCTTTCAATTCTTTCCTTCTTACTGATCAGCTTAATGTGCTCCACAAAGGACTTTTCAGAAATGACTTCAAGTTCTTAGCATTTCACTGGTCAATCATTGAGTCTCCTTGATACTCATTAAAACTACAATAATTATACACCATGAGATTATTTCCCTTAAAAAGTTATGTCAGTGTATTGTTTATTTTCTTAATTATGTTACACAGAATATATTGATTGAAAGTTCTAAATACATAGTAAAGTTATCCCCTTTAAGGCTAATTCTTAGTTACAAAATCTTATACAGGTTCTTTCTCAACTTGTTTTATTAATTTGAGATAAAGAAGTCAGCACTCTTAGCTTAAAGAAAGATACTGAATTAATAGAATTTTGGTTTTGGAATTTTGTTTTAATCCAGACAGACATAATCATTTTATCAAAAGAACAGCCAACTTTTTAGGGTTCTGCACATTCATCTGATTCATTTCCTTTTAATTTCTACCCTGTGGGAATTAGGATTGCCATTTTTACAATATCTTGTATCGGCACCCTACCAATCTTGCTTTTCCCCATCCATCTTTTTCTCTGTGGTTCACAGGGTTATATCTTCAGTTGAATCATGCAGTGTCATGCTGACACTACCAGCTGCACTTGGATAATGAAGTTGGATTACCCAGTGACTGTTCCTAAGGGGGAAAATCCGATGATACTCATCATATTCTACTTTTATGGCACTTTTCTTTGTTGTTGTGCCTAAAATATTCAGGAGATCATAATTTATCTTGGTTTAGTTCAAGCCATTTTCTGAAACTCCTTTTGAATGGTCACATAAAACATGAGGCCAGACTAACTCAGACATCTGCAATCCCCTTGGAAAACTCAACTTGTCTTGCATGTCTGTGTCTGTATGAAGCCAAATGTAGAAAAGCCAATCTTTGTGCTTATTTCTCACAATGGCTTCTTTATAGTAGCAGCATCTTTTTTTATTTTTTATTTTATTTTAAAAAAGGACCTTTGGGAACTTAGTGATACAGTAGCCATAGCTGAGAAGAAAACCAGTTCCAGTCAGCTGCAGCAAAGCGGAGGCTTCTGTGGAGTTAACCGTGGTACCAGGCATCAAACCAAATAGCTGTTAAAAAAAAGAAGCCAGTTGTAAGAGGAAAGGTTGTTCCAAGACCAAAAAAAGGGCAAAATTAACTAAATAAAATTGAATCTTTTTCTCCTCCTCTTTCTTCTTGCTGCATATTGATTTGTAGTGCACAGGTGTTGTTAGAGATAGCCCTTCTCTCCCAAACAGTTTCTCTCCCAGTGTAGGCATCCAAGGAATAGAGAAATACATACATTTTATTCATAATGAAGGGCGGCCTATGACCATCTATGGCATCATCATAGAAGGGTTGCCTTTCTGTTGTGTCAAGGCAAAGACGTTACAACTAGAATGGCTACTTTAAGATGCAGTGGCTATTTACCAGAGAGGGATTTTTAATTGATGACTTCTTAGTTCAAATTAGAGGCACCTCCGAGAGAAACTCATGTTGTTATTTTTCTAGCACTAAGGGCAGATCCTTTCCCTTGCTTATTAAAATGGTGGTTGATTTATTTTACTGCAATTATTTTCATAGTTATTTATATATTTACTGTTCTTAGCTTAAATTAACATAAGGTGTTTAATGCTGTAGTCTTTGATTTACGATCACAATTGAGTCCAGAATTTATGTTGGTAAGTGAGAAATTTGTTAAATGAGTTTTACCTCATTTTATGACTTTTCTTGCCACATTTGTTAAGTGAATCACTGCAGTTGTTAAATTAGTAACATGGTTCATAAGTGAATCTGGCTTCCCCATTGAATTTGCTTGTCAGAAAGTCACAAAAGGGGATCCCATGACCCCGGGACACTGTAACCATCATAAATGTGAGTCAGCTGTCTGAATGTAAATCATGTGACCATGGCGCAGATTGTAAGTGTGAAAAATTGAAATTTTTCAGTGCTATTGAAAATTTGAATGGCCACTAAATGAATTGTAAGTTGAGGACTGCCTGTATTATTTGAATAATAGGTTATAAGTATAACTTCTAATTTATTATTTAGATATTAGATTGGCCTTCACTTTGACACTCTTGTGCAAGGATCTGAAGATCTGGTTTTGCCAATGGGCCTGGGGAACCCAGAGTGGGATGGAGCCTATCAAATGGTTTATCTAATTGATTAATTGTTGTCACTAGGATCATGGGGGGGAGGTATTGTTTCTATTGTTTATATATTGAAAATTTATTCTTGTAAGCTGCCCAGAATCACTGAGAGTTAAGGGACGGCCATATAAATGTTCATCAAGCAAGCCAGCAAGCTTGCTCAGAATAATTCTTTTTCCAAAAATAGCCAAGATATCAAGTCATTTATTACCCTCCAAATTATATTTTCATGTCAGAAGCTTAGTTCAAAGGATCAACCAGTGACATCACTGTTTCCAAGTGATGTCCAGTTGTGGGTTCAGCCTCCAAATTAACTCTCCAACTAAATTTTCACTCCTTACATGAACTTAGAAGAAAACCTTATAGACAATGTTTATTTGTTTACTTCTAATATTTGCTAGAAGCAATTAAGAAATCATATTTATTAGCACCATCCATCAACCGAAAGTATATAAATTATAGCTAATTTGATTTAGTGATTAAAGTACTGGGCCATGAGTTCTAATTCTGCCTTAGCCACAAAAATCAGTTGGATGATCTTGGGCCAATCATTCTCATTCCAACTCACCTCACAGGATTCCTGTTGTGGGGAAAATAGGAGAAAAATATGCTGAATATGTTTGCTATCTTGAATTATTTGTAAAAATAACAATGGCAAGATTCAAACAAACAGAGGTAGGGTACAATAAATAGATAAAACAACCAATGAAAACACTATAAAACAATACTCGACATGAAAGCCAATAGAAACATACTTTTAATTCCTATTTATTGTTCCACATAAAAGGAATGTGGCCTTTATTAGCCTTTGTGCCATCCGATATTCTGGAGTGCATCAGTGTCACAGAAATACATTATTTCACAATTCATGTGTAAATAACAGAAACAGAGTACAATAAAAATGACCTTTTCAAAAGATTTGTTTAATAAAAATATTGAATCACTAGCTAGTTTCACCAGCTTCTTGTATTGTATGGATTTATATAAAGCCTTTGCTTTCCGAAAGTCGCATTGCAATGACACAGACCATCCTAGAGAGCTACTTCAGCTTCTGGTAAACAAATGTTTCGGATGAGTCACTTGAGAAAAATCTCTTAAGAGAACCATTTTGTGAGTGTGCCTGAAATAAGGCTCTCAAATCTTCAGATACCTCCTGCCTGCAAATGACTGCATACCACTTGTTAAGCCATAAACTATTGCTTATGAACCATAGGGTGAATAGGTTTGCGCAATACTTAAATGTAAAACCAAGCAAGCCATGTTAAATGCTCAGTTCAACTAATATAATCTTTTCTAATTGCAATAGACTTACCATATTCTTATGAACAAAGCTGCTTATTTCTATCATGGAATATATTATTAATTAATAGGGTCTAATATTCTGAAAATCTCTCTCTTTATTCCTTTAACAATAGCTTATAAAATTTAATTATTTTAAATTCCTGTTTAAATTTCTTTCCAGATTAAATGGTGCGGCAAGGAGCTTGAGGTTTAGATCAGACTTCCCCAGTCTAAGACCATCCATGTGTCTAGGATCGTGACTTCCATCATCAATAGCCTTTTAACCTCCACCCTGGCTAGAACTCATTTGGTTAGGGAAGTCTTGCTTAAAGGAACGTACATTGTCTTTGTGGTTTAAGTTGTGAGTACTGTTGAAAATGTGCAAATAGTACCTATTCGAATTTTTAAAATTCAAATTTTCACAATGGTCATTAAACAAATGGCTGCAGTTGTTAAGTGAATGTCATCATCATTAAGTGAATCCATTCATGACCAATTGTCAAGCTGACCATGTAGTCATGTGACCACAGGGTTGGGGAAGAATGGCACAACTATTTGTGACAACCAGAGGGCTTTTTTTTCTCGTTGTTGAAGTACATGGTTCATACTACAAATGTCTGATTTAAGTCATAAAACTTTAATAAAACAGCAGATTAAAATATACATCCTAATTTATGTATTGAAATGATATAGCAGTTGATAGAAATAATTTCCATGTTTAATTGTTACATTTTCTATGGTAAAAATAAATAAATAAAAATATGATTTGAAAATTCCAACCCACTGGTTGCTGTACTGCTTATTGAAGCTTCCAAGTTCAATAGCTGCATTTCAGATTCAGATGAAATCAATATTAGAGTTAGAGACATGAGACCATAAAGAATTCAATTGCTAGTCACAGAAGATACTATTAGGCTAATCAAGTAAATGGATTCCTAAGTTTGTATGTTTAGTTGTGCCTACTCTATTTTTTAAATTAAATATGAAAAAAAAATATCTCAAATACTGATTTTCATTCTATTTGTACCCACATATCAGCTGCCAGCATCAATAAAGTGGATTTTTTGGGTTTATCCTATATATAATTTTTCCTCTCCTTTCAGAAGATTGCTTCACAGGTGACAAAGCACATAGTTGCATCATACATTTACTTTTCCAATGCTGCAATATCAATCTTTTAACTTTAGTAAAGGCATGATAATTCCTTTTACATTTTTGGGTTGTTGATTTGTACTCAGAAAACTTTTTCTTTGAAGTAAATAATTTAAAAAAACCCCACACAATTATTTTAATATTTTTTTAAAAAAATCCTAATTTGTTAATATTTTCATAAAAGCATTATTTTAAAAAGGATGCAAATTGTTAAAAGAAAAATGAACAAGTTGAGGCATTTCTTAATCACCTTGCATTCCATAAATTTTATTGCATTTTGTATGCATACATTTGGAAAACAAGATGAATGAAAAGGTTACAGTTTTAATAATATAGGCTCTGTGAACGAATATACTGTATATATGTCTGGAAGCACATTATTTCAGCTCTTGCAGACTTCATAGTGAATAGAGAAAAGTACAGGATTTTCAAAAATATAGGATCCTAACCTAGTACCGAAAATATTACTTTTTTTACACTGTCACCTAATTCTTTCCTCAATACAATGATATTTTAATGTATTTTAAAGACTTTTTAATTAATAATGAAAAAGCAAAATAGCAACACACAAAGATAATAATAATGGGGATGCATACACTGTCAAAAAGAAGAGGGAAAAACATAAAAAAACTTTGACAAAAAATGAAAAAAACACAACAAAGAAAAAAACACAGTATGATGACAACATGTCAAATCAGTAAACAATTATAATTCTATATATATTTAATGCAAATATTATTCTAGTACACATATGTATCTTTTTTTAATCTACAATACTCTATTTTTTATAAATGAGTCCTATATTTCATTGTGTGTTTGTACAAATCTATGTCTATAGGCAAACCTAATGTAAGTTGTTCAATTATCTGTGCACTAGATCAGGGCTGTCAAACTCATGGTCTGAGGGCCGGATGCGTCACACACTGGCTACACCCATGCCCAGTTTAGCAAAGTGGGAAAAAGTCACAATATGTCATGTGACGATGCTGTGACGACATGAGTTTGACACCCCTGCATTAGATATGTAGCTCAAAAAAATATCTCCTGAAAATGTTAGCTATTGTGAAACAATAATATTTATATAATCCACTACTTTCTCACAAAACTTGGCAAGTATAGGACATTGTAAAGATGTATTCTTATTACATCTCCAACCAAGTGCTGTTATTGCTAGTCCTTTTCTCTGCAAACAAATTGAGTCTAATAAATTCTAATATTATTTCTTCTTGTATAAGTCATAATTTGAAATGCATTGTCACTTTTGCTTTAGAAGACACTTTCACAATGTCTAGACAATATAGGAACTATTTCTATATTGCTATAAATATTGTATATTTCTATATTTCTTTGCATCTGCATATCAAATTGATTTAACAAGGGCAGAGGTGTGTTTTTAGTTTTAAAGATTTAACCTTTAAATCATGCTGGTCCAAATAATGTTGTTAATGCATTTTGTAATTATAAATATTGCTATTAGGTTAGAGTTGATAGATGATCTTTGTCTCTTAACACGGAATATGTTAAAAATCTTCATCATCTATCAGTTAGTCCCAAGTCAATACCCCTACTTTCTATTTTTCCATATCACCATCTTTTTCACAATTTTTTAAGGTTGGGGTTCCCCAACCATACAATCAATTTAACATGGGAAAAAGGTCAACTATTTTTTTATTAGGCATTTTTATCAGACATTTCTTTTCATAGTTTTCTAACTGACATAACCAATTCCAGAGATATCACAGTTTTTGTATATTTAAATCCTAATACCATTTATCCAACAAAAGGTGTTTAATAATAATAATAATAATAATAATAATACATATTTATTTATATACCGCTCCTCTCCCGAAGGACTCGGAGCGGTGCACAGCCGTATAGTTAAAACAATAAATATGTGAAAAAATAAAACTAAATTAAACTAAGACCCTGGCTGTAAACAATTTAAAACCCTTCCCTAAAACCCTAAAATTTAATAAAAAATAAAACACCCAAAACTAAAATCAGCCCAAGCCGGCCTGGTCAAAGAGCCAGGTTTTCAAGGCACGCCTGAAGGTCCCCAGGTCTGTGGCTGTCGGTAATTCCGGGGACAACCCATTCCAGAAGGCAGATGCCTCCACAGAGAAGGCCCTATTCCTCGGGGTCACCAGCCGGCACATAGATGCCAATGGGACCCACAGGAGACCCTCCCTGTGGGAGCGCACCGGACGGTGAGAGGAAAATGGCAGAATGCGGTCTTATTTATTTATTTATTATTTATTTATTTATTAATTACATTTATATACCGCCCTTCTCCCAAGGGACTCAGGGCGGTGAACAGCTCATCTAAAAACCCCACAAAAATATAAAAGTTAAAAAGTAATTAAATATTTAAATCAGCTGCTGACTAAAATTAGGAAACCCTCCCCCCACCCTTAAAAACCCAAATTTAAATTTAAAAATGGAGATCAAATTTAAAATCATTATCTCAGCCCAGGCCGGCCTGCTCAAAGAGCCAGGTCTTTAACGCGCGCCTGAAGGCCCTCAGGTCCGTGCCGGTACGGAGTTCCGGTGGCAGAGTATTCCAGAGGGCGGGGGCACCCACAGAGAAGGCCCTACCCCTTGGCGCCGCCAGACGACACATAGCGGCCGACGGCACCCGGAGCAGACCCTCCCTGTGGGAACGCACCGGCCTGTTGGAGAGCGTTGGCAGAATGCGGTCCTGAAGGTAACCTGGTCCCATGCCATGGGTCGCCCTAAAGGTCAAAACTAGAACCTTAAAGCGAACCCGGAGAGCCATCGGCAACCAATGCAGCTCGCGCAGGAGAGGCGTCACATGGGCGCTACGCGACGCCCCCATAATCACCCTCGCGGCTGCATTTTGCACCAACTGGAGTCTCCGGATGCTCCCCGCAGGGAGCCCCATGTAGAGGGCGTTACAATAGTCCAGGCGAGAGGTGACAAGGGCCTGAGTGACCGTGCGCAAGGCGTCCCGATCCAGGAAGGGCCGCAACCGGTAGATCCGACGGATCTGATGAAATGCCCCCCTGGAGACGGCCGCGATGTGATGTTCAAGCGACAGCCGTACATCCAGGAGGACTCCCAGGTTGCGAGCCCTCTCTGTGGGGGGCAGAACTTCCCCCCCAATAGCCAGCGAAGGTATCAACTGGCTATATCGGGGCGCCGGAAACCACAGCCACTCGGTCTTGGATGGGTTGAGCCGAAGCCTGTTCCCGCCCATCCAGTCCCGCACGGCCTCCAGGCACCTAGACATAGCCCCCACAGCATCGTTGGGGTGGTCCGGAGTGGAGATGTACAGCTGGGTGTCATCTGCATACAGATGACACCTCACTCCAAGACCACGGATGATCTCGCCCAGCGGCTTCATGTAAATGTTGAACAGGAGGGGAGAAAGGACCGACCCCTGAGGCACCCCACAAACCAGGGGCCTAGAGGTGGACCTCTCCCCCCCCGCCAACACGAATTGCGAACGGTCAGAGAGGAAGGAGGAGAACCATCGAAGGACGGTTCCACCAATCCCCAACCCCTCCAACCGTCGCAATAAGATACTATGGTCGATAGTATCAAAAGCCGCCGAGAGATCTAATAGGACCAGGACAGAGGAGAACCCTCTGTCACGAGCCCTCCAGAGATCATCAACCAACGCGACCAATGCCGTCTCAGTGCTATGTCCAGGCCTGAAGCCCGATTGGAACGGATCGAGGTCTTGTAAATATCCTGGTCCGATGCCATGGAGCGCTTTAAAAGTTAACACCAAAATTTTAAAGCGCACCCGAGAGGCCACTGGCAACCAATGCAGCTCGCGCAGGAGGTGCGTCACATGCGAGAACCTTGACGCCCCCATAACCACTCGCGCAGCCGCATTCTGTACCAGTTGAAGCCTCCGGATGCTCCCATTCAGGAGCCCCATGTAGAGGGCGTTACAATAGTCCAGTCGGGAGGTGACCAGGACATGAGTGACTGTGCATAAGGCATCCCGATCCAGAAAGGGTCGCATCTGGCGAATCAGGCGAACCTGATGAAACGTCCCCCTGGAGACGGCCGTAATATGGTCTTCCAAAGACAGCCGTACATCCAGGAGGACACCCAGATTGCGAGCCCTCTCTGCAGGGGGCAAAATCTCACCCAAATAGCCAGCGATGGAACTATCTGGCTATATCGGGACGCCAGAAACCACAGCCACTCAGTCTTGGAAGGGTTGAGTCAGAGCCTGTTCCCGCCCATCCAGTTCCGCACGGCCTCCAGACAACGGGACATGACCTCCATGGCATCGTTGGGGTGGCTTGAGGTGGAGATGTACAGCTGAGTATCATCAGCATACAGATGACATCTCACCCCAAAGCCACGGATGATCTCCCGCAGCGGCTTCACATAAATGTTGAACAGGAGAGGAGAGAGGACCGACCCTTGAGGCATCCCGCAATCGAGGGGCCTAGAGGTGGATCTCTCCCCCCCTGCCAACACAAATTGCAGACGGTTGGAGAGGAAGGAGGCGAACCACCGCAACATGGTGCCCCCAACCCCCAACCCCCCCAACCGCCACAATAGGATACTATGGTCGATAGTATCAAAAGCCGCTGATAGGTCTAATAGGACCAGGACAGAGGAATAACCCCTGTCACGGGCCCTCCAGAGATCATCAACCAACGTGAGCAATGCCATTTCGGTACTATGTCCAGGCCTGAAGCCTGATTGGAAGGGATCCAGGTATGTGTCTTCATCCAGGTACTGGGGCTGCTGACCTGCCACCACACTCTCAACAACCTTCGCCTTTGGAGACTAAGACGATAGTTGTTCAAGAGAGTTGGGTCCAGGGAGGGCTTCTTGAGGAGGGGTTGCACCACCGCCGTTTTCAAGGCAGTGGGCAGCGAGCCCTCCATCAAAGAAGCATTAACAATTCCCTGGAGCCAACTCCGCATCACCTCTCTGGTGGTAGAGACCAACCAGGAGGGGCAAGGGTCCAATAAACATGTGGTGGCATTCAGCCACCCCAGCAATCTGTCTCTACCCTCAGCGGTCACAGGGTCGAACCTATCCCAGATAACCGTCTCAAGACTCGCCGCGGTCACCTCCCCCGGGACCTCCCAACTAGAGTCCAACCCGGCCTGAATCTGAGCGATTTTATCGTGCAGAAATCGTGAAAACTCCTCCACCCTTCCCTGCAAGAGATCATCCCTCGCTCCCGGCCCAATCAGGGAGCGGGTCACTCTAAACAGGGCGGCGGGTTGATTTTCTGCTGATGCAATAAGGGCAGAGAAGTGAGAACGCTTCGCCGCCTCTATCGCCACTAGGTAGGTCCTAATATAGAACCTAACCTGTGTTCAGTCAGACTCGGCATGACTGGTCCTCCAGACGCCCTCCAGACGTCTTTTTCTGCATTTCATCTCCCTCAGCTCCTCTGTAAACCACTGAGCTGAGCGAGATCTCTGCCTGGTCAGAGGTCGCAAAGGCACAACTCAGTCCAGAGCCTCGGCAGCCAGCCTATCCCAGGTGGCTACCAAGTCTGTGGCCAAGTTTTGAGCCAGAGTTTCAGGTAATGGCCCAAGCTCCATCTGGAACCATTCAGGATCCATCCGGCATCTGGGGTGGAACCATCTCCTCAGCTCCACCTCCCTGCGGTGCGGATTGGTAGTACAGAAGTCTAGTCTAAGGAGAGAATGATCAGACCATGACAAAGGTTTGACAACTGTATCCCCTAACCGATCATTCAACCACTGTCCAGAGACGAAAATCAGATCCAGCATGTGTCCTCCCGTGTGAGTGGGTCCAGAAACTAATTGGGTCAGGTCCAAGGCCGTCATGGAGGCCAAGAACTCTCAGGCCACCCCAAAGGATTCACCGAGCGAAGGCAGGTTGAAGTCACCCATAACTAGCAGTCTGGGTGTCTCCACCGCCAGCTCGGCTATTACCCCGAGGAGCCTAGGCAGGGCCGATGATACGTAGCAGGGAGCCAGGTACGTTATCAAAAGACCCATCTGCCCACCCTGACCCCACTTCACAAAGAGGGACTCACAGCCAGCCATCTGAGGTAAAGTGGCCTCCCTAGGACATAGATCCTCCCTAATAATTACCGCCACTCCACCACCCCTACCCTGAGCCCTCGGCCGATGAAATGCCTGGAAACCTGGTGGGCACATTGCTATCAGGGGGAAACCCCCCTCTGGGCCCAACTAGGTTTCGGTGACCCCTGCCAGGTCCACGCCCTCATCCTGTATCAGGTCAAAAATCAGGGGGGCCTTATTCATAACGGACCTGGCATTGCATAACATCAGCTGGGTGCTCAGGGTCTGAGACTCTGCACAACCAGGCCTGCAAGATGGGTCGAGAGGGTCGGAGCGCGTTACCGCTTGGAGATAGCAGGCACGCAATCCCCTAACCTGATATGACCCTCTACCCCCGCCATATCTGCCCCTCCCACTTACGCCAATAAGGTCCACCGTCGATAGTTCTGACCCTGGTTGCCCCCCCAACCCCCAGTCTCTCGGGTCCCCCCAGGCGTACTCACCGGCTTGGCTGACCCCAAACCCCTCACCCACTAACCCCACTAAAAATCTATCCCTCACCCTCCTCCCAACATCCCTCCCCATACCCGTGGCATCCCTCCCTAACCCCATTAAAAATCTAAAAATAAAGGGAAACAGTTGAGTCCCTCTCCCCCTCCCCAAACGTTTCATGGAATGGCCATGCCACCTCTCTGGATCCCAAGACCCGTCCTTGAGGTGGACTTTCGATAGTCCCTTCGGCCATGTCAGGGAGAGGGGCACCCTCTCAAGGGCGTAGAGCTCGGTCCGTGTGTACTGCAGCGGGCCAACTGGTCCCAACTCAGATATTCGATGTCGGGTCCAGCCAGCTCCAGATAAGACCCGTTGACCTCCCCCAGTCCCCCACCACCACTGCCACTGGCGGGGGAACCATGGAAAACAACGAGTCAATCCGCAGCCGTCGTCATCGCTGCCGCCCGATCCTGCCGTGGCCGCCCAGCATAGATGCGGTCGCCCTCTTCGCTGGCTCTGTAGTCCCGACAGCCCCTCCGACCGGTTCCAGATAACACTCACCGGTCTTCCCCAGTCCTCCCCCACCTCTGCCACCAGTGGGGGGACCCAGGGGGAGTGAAGGGACCATCAACGCCGCCGCCCCTGCCATGTATATATGTATATTTACATATATGCCATGTATATATGTATATTTACATATATGCCATGTATATATGTATATTTACATATATGCCATGTATATATGTATATTTACTATATATTCCAAAATTACTGAAATCAATTGGCTTTCATCAATAAGCATGATGATATACAGTAGCTCCATATTTGGAAAACCAAAACCTCCCTCATTAACTGGTAATCACATTTTCTGTAAAAATAAAAATGCTACCGAAATTTTCTAAATAAGTAATTAATTTTCTGGAAATATGTGTATAAACTGGAATTCCTCTCAGAATATAAATTAATCTGCAATATTCAATTTGAGAGTTCACTTCTTCCCAAGAGGGTAGGATTTAATGACTTCCATCTATCAATATCTGAAAAAAAAAACAGTCTATACTTTTACTACATGTTATTGAATTTAATTCTTTATATATGCATGCCTAAATATTTAATGGATTCAGTGGAAATATGGAACTGACCTTCCTTAAATGGACGGGTAACACAATTTGCACCTATTGACATCAATTCTGATTTGGATCACTTAATAGAGTAACTGCCAGTTTGCTAAAGGCATCTATATTTTGCATCAATAGTGGAATAGAATACTTCTATTTTTATTCAAATCCATTAGATCTACAGTACATTTAATGTTGGTTCCTGTTCACCTAGTTTTTATAGCATTTTATATTAAAATGCTTGATCATTTTAATAATAAATAATATTACTTGCTGTGATCTATTTATTAACATGCTGTTAAAGTTTTGAATCAACATTAATTATTGTGAATAGATGATAACAAGCATTCTATGTAAGCATTGCCTATGCTTATGTAAGCTTTCACTATAACTTTAATATAAGTGTAGTTAAAAGCTAAGTTAAAATTCCCTTATTAAGTATCTCTTTAAACATTGCAAAATTTGGGCACCAAAAGAGGGTATTTTTATGTTTTGTGTATATCTAAATGTGGTAAATTAATTTTATTTAAAAAAGTCTCATTCGATAATTCTCTGATTTATACAATTCTGAATAATTTTCTTTAAAAAATTACAGTTTATATCCATTGAAGTTTTTTTTATATTTTATTTCTTTTACCTCTAATAATTGAAATCATTGCCTTATTTTTATTTTATTTTAAGCAGTTAGCCAAGGTCTTAGAAATGCCTTCCCAGTATCTCTTTCTAAACATGTTAGTTTAAATT
Source organism: Bungarus multicinctus (assembly GCA_023653725.1). NCBI lineage: Eukaryota > Metazoa > Chordata > Lepidosauria > Squamata > Elapidae > Bungarus > Bungarus multicinctus. The sequence goes on from CM042840.1 coordinate 102,637,849, forward strand.
TTATTTACTATGGTATAATATTAGTTAATTCAAATTTCTTTTTCTGTATTTCTCTGTACAAAAGTAATTGGACATCTAACTGTCTCTGCTAATAAATGTTTCAATTCATCCTTCAGATAATTTTTCCTTTAATTTTTAGTATTTTTGTATGATACATAATCAATATTTCAAATATATGCTTTATATGTTTCCCATTAAAAAAAATTGAGCACTTGATATTTCTGAATTTAAATCGAAGTATTGTGAACTTTTCATCCACATTTGTTTTACAAATTCATTATTATTCAATAAGGAAACATTAAAATACCAATTTCTTGATATCTAAATACATTTCTGAAATATACATTTCAAAGTATTTCAAGATACATAACAAACATTCATATTACATCATCATATTACATCCCAAAATTTGGTGATATAAGAATCATGATCTTAAGAAATAATAAAGCATAAAAAATTCTGGTGCACATTTGACTGAAATGTATATTCTCTTTTAGTTGCATACATTTAAATGCCAGGGATCTATTAAATTTTATTCTTCCATATAAATCTTCATTGTTTTCCTTATTAGCATTTGGGATTTTTTTTCTTTTCTTTTCTTTTTGAACCATTATAATTCTATCAAGCTCAGGATCCAACATTTCTTTTTATTATCAGTTTATCATAAATATACTCAATTAAATGCTGAAAATACTAATAAAATATGATAATTTAATTTTTGATCATAAATATTAACCTTCACTATTACAGTCTCTGCTATTTTTACAGTAGCACATAAATTTAAATATAATCATTTGCATCAGTAATATCTTGCTGTATATCAGTTGGAAATCCTCTTCAAACCAAAATGGCCATTCATTTATCCTGCTCTGTAAGTAAGTCTCCTGTAGATAAAATTCTTCTTCCTCTTCCTCCTCCCCCTCCCCCACCACTATCTTTAATTGATGTTGTTAAGTAATATCTTCCCTTAATAAATATGCTAAAATTACATTTTATTTTTAAAATTCTTGTAACCTGTTTACATTAAGACTAACCTCATAAATTTTATTTTTCCCACTTTTCCAATCCCGATTAATTTTATGACATGTACCATTTAACAAATATGTAAAACTTTTATATATTTAAATACTTTACCTATTTACTAATATTGCTGATAGATTAAGAAACTCCATTAATACTCTGTTTATCATTCAAATATCATTTTATTATATAGAGAGAGAATCTATATTTAAAATGAAAAAATGTGATTATGTACACAAAAATAAAAGAACAGGTGATATTATTAGAGATTAAAAAGAATATCCCCTCCCCCCCCCTCTCTCTCTCTCACACACACATACTGTACAGTAAATTTAAAAAAACACAGAAGTTGATGACTTTCTAAAGGGAATGACATAGTAATTTAATTTCTCTTCTTATATTGAAATTTTCAAAATAGTTTCAAACATTGCTAGATAGTTCTTTAATACAATGTTGATTATAATTTTATATTTTCTTTTTTAAAGAAAATATGATTATTTTTCCTTGTAGCCCATGTTATTTCAATTCCTGGTTTGGATTAGAAGACATCCAACTCTGCTATTGATATTCATATCCTTCTCAAAATACTAAATTTATCTCACATTTTTCATTTTTTCTTGTTCTGTTTAAGAGCTTAGACCAGTGTTTCTTGGCCTAGGCAACTTTAAGATGTGTGGACTTCAACTGTCAAAATTCCCCATCCAGCATGACTTGGATGTTGGTATATAAGTGCATTAAAAGGATAAATGAATAAACTATTACATAGTGAAGATTACTTGCTGCTGAATGATGAGGTGCAGAATTTAAAAGTTCCCAATTATTGATTCACTCTGAGAGTAGACCTGCAGTTTCAGTACTGTAGATTGAGGGAGTTTATCAAGCTGTAATGAGCAATTAACAAGTAATTCCTTGAAGTGGACAAGGCAGATCCTTTTTACACACCCCCAATTCAGCTCTTTTGAAATTTGGAACAATTCAACTTTTAGCATGCCAAACATTTCCCCCATCCCATCCTTTTCCTTTTTTACCAATTTGAGGCAGTCATGAATAACAAATAATCTTTTGTTTTGTGCTTCCTCTTATTGTGTACTCTATTGAATGAAATAATATACTATGAACAGCCATTTTAGAAGCCTGGAAATATATTCCTTTTAAGAAAGGACTCTCTGTATTTATTTGTGAATTAGACTATCTCCTTGTAGAAACTGGGGAATAGATTAATTTGCTTACAACTTTTAGGAAAGAGAGAACACTAGTTTTCTTTATTGAATTTCAGAGCTGTTTTGTAGATATGTCTCAACTTAATTGGATGTAGATGGGGACAAACCCATAGCACAACTGATCCAGAAGCAGTTTCTATTACATACTTAATGAGTAGTGGCAACATTATGATGGTGGGATTCAACCAAAAGTAGGCAGTGATTGGAAGAGGGCCAAATAAGGAGGAACGAGGCCAAGTAGTTAAGGCCAGAGTTGACATCATACAAAGAATATATTGCATTTTCCCAGTTATTGTCAAATGTTTTCAAAGCATTACTAAGATTGATTTTAAAAAGAAGAGAAGGCTGCATTGTAAATAGAACTGACATTTTGGCTGAATACACAAATAGTGGTATTAGTTGTAGGGAAATGTTTTATTGCATTTATTTATATCTTGGTTATATTAGCTGGACATGAATGGTCCCAGGAAGTATCTGAAGAGAACCAGACTGCGTTTTGTTATACATTATGCATATCAAACACTCTAAACACATGGTTCAAATCTTTGTATGCTTGTAAGTTAGTTAAATTCTGTCAATTGCCTGGATTAGGCCCTGCAAGATTTCACAAATGTTTTGCCATTTATTTATTTATTTTATTTATTTATTTATTCTAGGTTTTATATACCGCCCTTCTCCCGAAGGACTCAGGGCGGTGAACAGCCAACTAAAATACATGTATACAAATATAAATAGTTAAAAAAGAATTAAACCCTAGGCTGTCCCTATAAAAATCTAAAAACCCCAATTAAAATAAATTAAAACTTTGTACACCCATCCCAACCAATCCAAAAACCCCATTTAAAATCCCATTTGAGTCAGCTCAGGCCGGCCTGCTCGAAGAGCCAGGTCTTCAGGTCACGTCTGAAGGCCCTCAGGTCACTAGTCGTTCGTAATCCAGGGGGCATCCCATTCCAAAGGGCGGGTGCCCCCACAGAGAAGGCCCTATTCCTCGGGGTCACCAGACGACACATAGAAGGCGTCGGGACCCGGAGGAGACCCTCTCTGTGGGAGCGCACCGGTCGGTGGGAGACTACTGGCAGAATGCGGTCTTGTAAGTATCCTGGTCCGATGCCATGGAGCGCTTTAAAGACCAAAACCAGTACTTTAAAGCGAACCCGGAAGGCCACTGGCAACCAATGCAGCTCGCGCAGGAGGGGCGTCACGTGGGAGTATCTCGACGCCCCCATAACCACCCGCGCGGCTGCATTCTGTACCAGTTGAAGCCTCCGAGTGCTCCCCGCAGGGAGCCCCATGTAGAGGGCATTACAGTAGTCCAGACGGGAGGTGACCAGGGCATGAGTGACTGTGCGTAAGGCGTCCCGATCAAGAAAGGGCCGCATCTGGCGTATCAGGCGAACCTGATAAAAAGCCCCCCTGGAGACGGCTGTAATATGATCTTCCAAAGACAGCCGTACATCCAGGAGGACACCAAGATTGCGTGCCCCTTCTGTGGGGGTCAAGATCTCATCCCCAATAGCCAGCGATGGAGTCAGCTGACTATATCGGGCCGCCGGAAACCACAGCCACTCGGTCTTGGAAGGGTTGAGTCGAAGCCTGTTCTCGCCCATCCAGTTCCGCACAGCCTCCAGGCAACGGGCCATAACCTCCACAGCATCGTTGGGGTGGTTTGGGGTGGAGATGTATAGCTGAGTGTCATCAGCATACAGATGGCATCTCACCCCAAAACCACGGATGATCTCTCCCAGCGGCTTCACATAGATGTTGAACAGAAGAGGGGAGAGGACCGACCCCTGAGGCACCCCACACATGAGGGGCCTAGGGGTGGACCTCTCCCCCCCCGTCAACACCAATTGCGAGCGGTCCGAGAGGAAGGACGAGAACCACCGCAAAACGGTGCCCCCAATTCCCAACCCCTCCAACCGCCGCAATAGGATACTATGGTCGATAGTATCAAAAGCCGCCGACAGATCTAGGAGGACCAGGACAGAGGAATAACCTCTGTCACGGGCCCTCCAGAGATCATCTACCAACGCGACCAATGCTGTTTCAGTACTGTGCCCGGGCCTGAAGCCCGATTGGAACGGATCTAAATAGGATGCTTCCTCCAGATACTGAGGGAGCTGACGCGCCACCACACTCTCAACAACCTTCGCCACAAAGGGAAGGTTGGAGACAGGACGATAGTTATTCAAAAGAGCCGGGTCCAGGGAAGGCTTCTTGAGGAGGGGCCGCACCACCGCCATTTTCAGGGCGGTCGGAAGCGCCCCCTCCGTCAACGAAGCGTTGACAATCCCCTGGAGCCAGCCTCGTGTCACCTCTCTGGAGGTAGAAACCAACCAGGAAGGGCACGGGTCCAATAAACATGTGGTGGCATTCAGCCTCCCCAGAAGTCTGTCCACACCCTCGGCGGTCACAGGATCGAACTCTTCCCAGATAACCGTCTCAAGACCTGCCCCGGACACCTCCCCCGGGACCACCCAACTGGAGTCCAGCCCATCCCGAATCTGGGCGATTTTATCATGCAGAAATCGGGAAAACTCTTCTGCTTTACCCTGCAAGAGGTCCTCCCGCGCTCTCGGCTCAAGCAGGGAGCGGGTCACTCTAAACAGGGCAGCAGGCCGATTTTCTGCAGACGCAATAAGGGCGGAGAAGTGTGAACGCCTCGCCGCCCTTATCGCCACTAGGTAGGTCCTAATATAGGACCTCACCTGTGTCCGATCAGACTCAGCACGACTGGCCCTCCAGATACCCTCCAGACGTCTTTTCCGGCATTTCATCCCCCTCAGCTCCCCCGTAAACCACGGAGCCAGGTGGGATCTATGCCGAGTCAGAGGTCGCAAAGGCACAACTCGGTCCAGAGCCTCCGGGGCCAACCTATCCCAGGTGGCCACCAAGTCTGTGGCCAAGTTATGAGCCAGAGTTTCAGGAAATGGCCCAAGCTCCATCTGGAACCGTTCCGGATCCATCAGGCGCCTGGGGCGGAACCATCTCCTCGGCTCCGCCTCCCTGCGATGGGGGGTGGCGGCACCGAAGTCCAGTCTAAGAAGAGAATGATCGGACCATGACAAGGGTTTTATGACTAGATCTCCAACACGATCATTCAACCACTGACCAGAGGCGAAAATCAGGTCCAGTGTGTGTCCCCCCGTGTGAGTGGGGTCAGAAACTAATTGGGTCAGATCCATGGCCGTCATGGAAGCCAGGAACTCCCGGGCCACCCCAGAGGTTTCCCCGAGCGAAGGCAGGTTGAAATCACCCATGACTAAAAGCCTGGGGGTTTCAACCGCCAGCCCGGCTATCACCTCGAGGAGCCCGGGCAGGGCCGATGACACGTGGCAGGGAGCCAGGTACGTTATCAACAGGCCCATCTGAACCCCCCGACCCCACTTCACAAAGAGAGACTCACAACCAGCCGTCTGAGGAACAGTGGCCTCCCTAGGACAAAGGACTTCTCTAATAATCGCCGCCACCCCACCACCCCTTCCCTGAGATCTCGGTCGATGGAATGCTTGGAAACCTGGTGGGCAAATCTCTACCAGAGGGACACCGCCCTCTGGGCCCAACCAGGTTTCGGTAACCCCTGCCAGGTCCGCACCCTCCTCCTGAATGAGATCGCAAATCAGGGGGGCCTTGTTAACGACGGACCTGGCATTACATAACATCAGCCGGGTACTCAGGGCCTGAGACTCTGCACAACCAGGCCTGCCAGACGGGTCGGGAGGGTCGGAGCGCGCCACCGCTTGGAGACAGCGGGCACGCGATCCCCTAACTTGATATGGCCCTCTACCCCCGTCATATCTGCCCCTCCCACTTATGGTGCCAATGAAACCCACCCCCTGTGTTTGCCCCCACGACTCATGACCCTCTGGGTTCCCCCAGACGTGCACTCCAGCCTGGCTGACTCCAAATCCCCCCGGGCTATCCCCCAAACCCGGACCGGGTACCCTCCCTAACCCCAATAAATTTCCATCCCCCAACCCTCTCTTCGTCGCCCTCCCTAACCTCGATAAAACCCCGAATAAAAATCTAAAAAGTTTAAAACCCCCTCTAAAAATCCTTTTTTGATGGCCATGCCACCTCTCCGGATCCCAGGAACCGTCCTTGAGGTAGGCCATCGATAGACCGGAGGGCCACTCCAGGGAGTGGGGGACCCTCCCGAGGGCCCGCAATTCCGCCGAGGAGTATGTTCTTCTAGCCCTCGCCGGATCAGGGACCACCACCGAGATCACCGGCGTCCTTCGAGCCAGCCAATCCTGTTGTTGCCCCTGCCAATTACATCCCTCAATGGATGGGGGCCAAGGGGGGGGGCAAGTCCACGTCCGTCGTCACTACCGCCGCGGCCTCCGTAAAATCGCCGCTGCCACCGTCCCAAAAGATCACCCGGGCGGCCTCCCGGCGGCTCCTTCGATGCCCCGAACGGGGCGGGACCCCTCGACACCCCCTCAATACATGGGGGTCGAGGGGGGGGGCTGGCTCCATGCCCGGCCTCCCGGCCACCGCGGCTTCCACGCCTGGCTTCTCGGCCGCCACAGTCGCCACGGCTTCCGCGGCCTCCACCGAATCTCCGCCGCTGCCGCCCCAAAAAGTCACCCGGGCGGCCTTCCGGCGGCTCTTCCGACACCCCAGCCAAGGCGAGACCCCTCGCTACCCCCTCAGCACCTGGGGGTCGAGGGGGGGGGGCGGGCTCCATGCCCAGCCTCTCGGCCACCATGGCCCCCACGCCTGGCGTCTCGGCCGCCGCGGCCTCCATTGAATCGCTGCCGCCGCCGCCGCCGCCGCCCCGAAAAATCACCCGGGCGGCCTCCCGGCGGCTCTTCCGGCGGCTCTTCTGTACCTGGGGGGCGAGGGGGGAGGCGGGCTCCATGCCCAGCCTCTCGACCACCGCGGCCCCCACACCTAACCTCTCGGCCGCCGCGGCCTCCATTGGATCGCTGCCGCCGCCGCCCCCGCCGCCGCCGCCGCCCCGAAGAATCACCCGGGCGGCTTCCCGGCGGCTCTTCCGGCGGCTCTTCTGCAGCTGGGGGACGAGGGGGGAGGCGGGCTCCATGCCCAGCCTCTCGACCGTCGCGGCCCCCACGCCTGGCCTTTCGGCCGCCGCGGCTGAAACGCTGCCGCCGCCGCCGCCCCAAAGAGTCACCCGGGCGGCCTCCCGGCGGCTCTAGCGGCTCTTCTAACGCCCCAAACGGGGCGAAACCCCTCGGAGCCCCCTCAGCATATGGGGGTCGAGGGGGGAGGCCGGCTTAACCGGCAAAAGCAGGCGCTCGGCGGAGCTCCCCTCGGACGGAGCTGCCGGTCGCCATCTTGAGTTTCTCAAATGGATTTTTCAGATGGATCATTGCCATTGCCATTGCGCTTTGTGCCTAAGATGGAACTAGAACTCACAGTCTCCTAGTCGCTAACCTTATGCCTTAATCACTATACCAAACTAGCACTCTTTATTAAATTTAGTTTTATCTTTTTAATTCAAAATTCAGAACAGTGGATATGAAACTTCTCCTTCCTTTCTTTAATCCATAAAGGGTGTTTGTTTGAGAGGATGGAATTGGCTCAAGATTACCAAGTGATCATGGTTAAATGAGATATTTAATCAAAATTTTACTGGCCTTAACATGACAGCTATCTCAGTTTTTCCCAACCTGCCACTCTCAGAGATGTTGAGATTGTACAGCCAGGACAATATGATAGTTACAACATCTCTGGAAAGTCCAGATTATAGAAGCTGCCTTTTTTTATTCTTGGGGAATGCGCTTGTGTATCCTTCTGTACCTGAGCCTTTCTTATAGGAATCTATAAAAAAGATAAAAAAAGATTTTGGTTTATCCTTAAATATTCAAGATTAAGGGGAAAAAATCCTGTCTCTTCCCCATGATATTGTAAGTTACTTCCTCTATTGTAAGTAAATTCCCCATGCTATTGATAATGTAATGAAATAATAATTTTTAAAAGTATGGTCAAGTGGCAGTTTTAGAATAATCAACAGTACATTGACTATATATGACAATTCAAACAACTATTATGCCAACCTTGTCTGGAAAATATTTATATTATCATTTTTTTTCCTTTGTTTGGGAATGGCAGGATTTTATTTATTTTTATTTGTTTTATAGAACTGTCGATCCCACACAAATAACCCTCGTAGTTTATGTAAGAGATGAGTTGGTAGAACCCAGAGAGGGAGAGCTCAGCCTAGAATCCTAATGTGTCCACGCTTCAAGTCCAGGCCCCTCTTGAATTCCGTTAGCTTTTATCTAGAACCAAAATAGCGCTGACTGTTAATTGAACAGTATAGACTTGAGCAATGAATCTTCTGAAGTAGAATTTATGTGTGATTCTGATTCTTCATGTCTGACAAGGATTAAAAACACAACCCTCCCATAACCCCAGACACTCAAAGACAAATAACTCTACTCACTGAGAGGAAAAAGAACATTGACAACAACAGAACTCTTCCAATTCATCATCCCAATTGTAATCTAACAGCTGGGAAAAGGCTCCATTCTGAAACCTTGTAAGGCATAAAACAAATGTCATTCAGAGATCCCCAGTTCCTGGCTGATCCTGACATCATTTGTACTGTCTCTGCAGCTGCAATTGCAACTTTGGCTGTCCTTGGTGTCAGAAATTTGAAATATTTCAGATTGTTTGAAATATTAAATTTCTGTTCATCTGGATCTAGAAGTACTTAATTTAATAAATAAATAAATAATACTTAAATCTTGAAATACCATACTGACTGTAGAAATTATATAGCAACATCTATATGCCCAGGTTTTAGGAACCCATAGCCATACGATTCAATCCCCTTAATGGTAGGGCTCTTCCAGAAATTTTCTATGCTTATTATAAGTTGAAACATTGCTTAAACTGGACCCATTAGATCAGGCCTGGGCATTTTATAACCAATTAGTCACATTTGGCCCTTTGACTATCCCTGTCTGGCCTGCAGCAGAAACTATAAGAGGCAACAATGGGCAGTGGCCACGGCAGGAGGGAGATGACAGCAGTCTTCACAATGGTCCCACTTTCTAATATAGGCTCCTTGGGAAAATTAATTGCCCACTTCTGCTTTAGATATTAATCTTTCTAAAAATTGTTTGAGCACTCATGATAGTTACAGCAATTGCCATTTATTTAGAATTTTATTAAACAATAGTTTTATCCTGTGCTATAATATCATTGGGGCACTACAAAGATTAAAATAAAGTAATAAAATCGTATCAATATAAACCATGAAGACACTGATAAAGTACTAGACATTACTTATATTTAAAAGACAAAATGAGAACACTTTGATGTAGATTTTTATACAAGCAAAGATCATGAAGGGAATTCCATAATTTGAGTATGATGACTGCCAATTAAGATGGCCTCTGAAAGCAACTGTGCTCTCAAAAGCTTCTAAAAATATTACCAACTGTATATAATAATAAATAGACTAACAGTTCTGCAATGAACGGAATCAAAATCAGTTTATTTTTTTAAAGGTTAAAAGCAGCTTCTTAAATTGGGTCAAAAAACAATAAGTAACTAATGCTGTTTCTTCAATATTTAAGAAATATTGAAGCAGCAATTAGCAAACTTACTAATTTTTCCTAATCATAATGTTAAATTACACTATAGGGTACACCTATATAGAGCACATGTGTAGTAACTAATGTATGAATAATTATGGTCACATGAGGATAGCTCAGGAAAATAGAATACAATACATAGAGAAATGTAGGTAAAATAGAATAATTTGTTGAAGGCTGATAGCTTAATTGGATTGGGATAGAATATGCAGGATTTAAAATATGTTGTGTCAAAAGTCAAAAGAGCATGACTTTGTGGCAATCCAATCAGCTGAAACATTAGACATAAAGCAGTCAAAGCTGGGGAATGCAGAGGTTAGGCAAGAGTTTTAACTAAGCTTTTAACTAAGACATTGCTAAGTGGAGTAACAATGCATGACAGCACATCAATTCAATACCAGAGTCCTTTTTAAAGTAAATTCCATTAAAAGTTTAATAAAGAACATTAAAACTAACACAAACTAAAAAAAGGGAGGGAGGGAGGGAGAGAGAGAGAGAAAGAGAAAGAAAGAAAGAAAGAAAGAAAGAAAGAAAGAAAGAAAGAAAGGAAGGAAGGAAGGAAGGAAGGAAGGAAGGAAGGAAGGAAGGAAGGAAGGAAGGAAGGAAGCAGTAGAAAGAAATAATAAAAAAGAAAAGAAAGAAAAAGCTTCCATTTTCCTCTGTAGCTAACATAGTACAATTTCAAAATTCTTCCTTTAGGATTAGAAAAAGGCTTAGTTTTTCTATTATACTTCGTTATAGGCTTGTTTTTCCCCTAATCATCAAAACCACAAATCATAAGTCCATTTTCTTTTTCATTTCAAGCAAAAAGTCCCTAAGAGGTCTCCAGTCAGCCCTAAATGTAGATATTATTTTATGTAAATAGATTTCTTATAATTAATCGGACTGTTGAACAGAATCAGAGGACAAACCCCATGAGTGAGAATTAGTATTGTGGTGTCTTTGCTTTGGTTTAGTGGATGCTCAGAAGTACTAAATGTGTATTCAGTACTTCTGAGCATCCAAAGGCTTCTTTTCTACAGTTAATTTGTCTCTCAATGGACTGGGCAGATGTAATGTGGAATGTGATGTTACTGTATCCCGTCTTGATGCTTCATAGACCATTCCCGACCTTTATTTAAGGTGACAGCTACATTGTGAACATTGTAATGGTGTGAAAGGTGGTTTGGTATGAGAGACATATGGCTGATAGTCAGTTCAGTTGAGGGGAAAACTTTTGAATTCATTTTCTAGCTTAAAGGCAGTTGTGGGGCCAGCATGCACACATCCAGTCAACAAACAGATTCTGCAAAATCATACCAGCTGCCTCCATATGTTGGTATTGTTTTGGTTTATTATCTGTGTTCACATTACACTGCATATGCAGTAATGGGTGCTGTGTGTGTCAGGTTCATTTGCATTTGCAGCTACTGTAGCAAGCAGTGCTGATACTGCTTTTGTTTAGGCATATTTAATTAAAAATATTTATAATTAGATATGAAGATATATTTCTTGTTAGATAAGTAAAAGTCTGGTTAATAAAAATTTTGGGACAAATCCAGACAGAATTAGTTGAATTTCAGTAGGACTGAAATTAATAAAACAAGTTAGTTATCCTACTGAAAACAGATATGTGGAGTGTTGGATGTGATTAGTATACAAATATTGGGCTGGGACTGGTTGAAAGCTGTTATAATCCTGGAGGTTTAGAAGAATGCCTGGATTGTTCATTTTAAGCAAAACAATTCTATCAGTATTGCAAATAACAACAACAACAACAATAATAATGCAATGCCTTATTTCCCAATATAATAATTCTTTGTAGCATTTGTAGCTTTGTAGCATCTGTATTCAGCTTCCAATGTTTATGGATTGACCTTAGAGAGTATTTTATATAAGCTTATAATAACTATTGCTACCTGCTTTTTCCTTCGTATTCTCTATTTCTAGCTGGCTAGAGGAAAAATCAGATGCAGTCAAATGTCTTGGAGTATTTAGTGTTCAAACTCTTCAAGTCGCATTATATTTATTTCCCTTTTCCTGCTCATGCATTTTCCTCATGAATACCATGCTAATTAAAAAAAGGAGTCTCATTTTTGATGTTCTTGGTGATGTGCATCTATCCAAATACCTACTCATTAAGAGAAGATGGAGGCACACATTGATATGTGCTCTCTGCTCAACTGCCACTCTTTCCTCATGTTTTTCCTCTTTCCTTTTATTTGTGCTATCATTTATTCTTTGCAGCTTGGATATGTGCATATGGCAGTTTCTTTTCCCTCTCTCTCTTGGTCTCCAAAGCTTTTATGTTTGGAAAGGAATGGTACTGTCACTTTTTTGTTATCAATAGATTTCTTTCCTCAAATATATGAATAAGGTGCATTCACATATGAACAAAAACATATTGTGTATATATGAAGCATTATTTGAATAATGTTCTGAGCATATTTTGTCAAGAGAGCTTGAGGGATGCTGGAGAGGAATTATTTTGGAGTAAATGCTTAGAAGAGAACATATTTTCATTTAGCTGGCACATGCTGATTTATAAAAATAGATGTACATTTAGAAATAATCACTAGTTTTAATAGACATACAGTCCTCGCTCTGTCTGGTTGAAATTGAACAGAATTAGGTGTGATACTGAAAAAAATGCCTCTCTGCCTTGTATCAGTGGGGATGGAAAGATTCCCCTTGCTGCAGTTGTGGGTCTGATATGCAAACTATTAACTGCATGAAGCAATGCCAGGGGCAATTGCCTGCATGGTTGAATTGGATATCCAGTTATGCAACCACTGCTATAAACCTGTAGTTTTGAATATAATTACATGGATTATTTATATATGTTTACTTCTCTTCTGTCATATTCTCATCATACATTAAATAATAACAATATAAATACAGTATAATCATAATGAGGAAAACTGGCCAGGAATATTGCAGAACTGTTTGATGACCTGCCCAGTTCTAAGTATTCATTTATGATCTCTAGGATCTTCTACTCTCAGGATACTTTATTTCTGAAGATAAAACTTTGGGGCTGATGTATGTGCTCAGCAGTTCTTTGAAATTCCCACAATCCTCTGGATTTGTTGCTGCAGTGTATTTTTCCCTTTTCATGTTTTACTTGTATAGCATATTTATAGCTGAAGATAAAGTTAGAGGTAAGGCTATAGGCTGCATTATTTACTGCATATGATGCCTCCTTCATACTATCAAGGTAAAGCTGGATGATGAATCCAAGGTCACTCAGTCTGTATTCCTTCCTTCTGTGCATTTAAAGCAATCTAGCTTTTTAAAACATCTCTCTGCTTGCTGCCTGCTGAACCCAGAGCTAGAAATAGCTTCAGTCTTGTGGGAAAGGCCTTGTTGCATGAAATGATGTGATAATTGGGACTTAAGCAACCACCTGCCAGTTTCTGGTTGCCATTACTGCTGGCAAGGGCAGAACTGAGGATGAATAAAACAATCCTTTTCCCGTTATTTCAAGCAAATGCTGTCACGACACATGTGATGGTTTGGCTGATTAGCTTTATGTTAATGAGCTAGACTTTCTGTCTCTTTCAGTTGAGGGCTAGGGGGAAGTGATTGTTTTTATAGATCACTGTACATGGAGAAATCCTGAGCAGTATGTCTTCTATTATTGGAATAAAATGATTTCTAGAGACGAGAAGGGGGTGTGAAGCTAGAATGTGCAAAGTTGAAGTATCAGAGTGCTGGTAGCTGCGTGCATTCCATACAGGAAAGAGAGAAAACTAGATTTGCTTTGGGAAAACTAGATTCAAAATAAAGAATGCACTCTTTTCAACTACTCAGAATGCAAAGCAAACTCCAACATATTTGATTATAATATTTTCTTTTCTTACATGAAGTTCACCAAAACTGAACAAAATTGACTTTTTTCTAAAGCAAAGGGTAATGGTTTGATTTAAACAGATAGTTTAAAGCACAATATTTACAGATTTAGCAGAGCTAAATGGTAAAGCTTTCTCAGTCACTACTCCTGTTTTATGGAACAGCATTATTCTGAATAACCAGATGCTGTTTTCTTACTAATTTAGGAATGCCATTAAAACATGGTTATTTCATCATGCCCTTAGGGCTACAAAATTGTGTTCCTCTTCTCTTTCGTGGTGATACATCTTTTGATTTTTGGTTGTATCAGTGAATATCCCTGGTGTGAACAGTGGATTGTATAATGTTATTGATTTGTTTTCTTTTTTTCTGCATTGCTTTTAATCCAGTTTTTGGAATCATTGCAATTGCAATCACCTGTAAACCCAGAGGCAAGCAGGCAGGCAAGCAGAAAGACAGCATACCAAAATGAAAGGATATACAATCTCTCTGTCAGGCTAACTTGTATTGCATAAAGATCGTTTTATCAGAGGTATACATGAAAATATTGCAAGTTGCACAGTCCATACAGGAGAATCATATTATCTGATTCTGCTGAACTATGTTACAAATAGATGATAATAATGATTCTAGGTTAGTCTAAATTTATCACTGCTGAACATATAGTACACATAACTTACATATAGTTCTTCTTTTCTCCAGGTATGTATTCTAAAACCCCATATGTGTTTTACCAGCATTTGGAAGTAACAATGTCCAGACTTTTGTTAATTTCTGATTGCTGATATTGAATTCAGTGCATTACTTGAACATATACAGTAGTTAAAGTAGCATTCACATTTGTGATATTTTTAAATTTTATATTTATTAAGAAATTTTCATAGAGTTAAAAAAGGAAAGGTTCAAGAAACAAAAACAGAGAAAAAAACTAAAGTTAAAAAAAATACAGGTAGTCCTTGATTACAACAGTTCATTCAGTGACAAAATTACAACGGCACTGCAAAAAGTGACTTATGACCATTTTTCACACTGACGAGTGTTGTAGCATTTCTCATGTTCATGTAATCAAAACTCAGGTGCTTGGCAACTAGTTCATATTTAGGATGGTTGCAGTGTCCTAGGATCGTGTGGTCAGCTTTTGTAACCTTCTGACAAGCAAACTCATTGGGGAAGCCAGATTTACTCATGAACCATATTACTAATTTAACAACTAGCAGTGAGTCACTTCACAACAGTGGAAAGAAAACTTTGTAAAAATGGGGCAAAACTCACTTAACAAATGTTTCACTTAGCAATATAAATTTTGGGAGTCAGTTGTGGGGGAATACCACTAATGATTTCCAATATGTTTTTCAGTGTAGTTATAATCTTATAATCCTTTCTCTCTCTTAGTTATTATACAACCCCTTCAATCTTTCATTTAATGTCTAGAATAGTCTTTGACTGCAATAAATTGAATTGATCAATTGGCTGACTGTTGTCATTATATTCTCAATTTGTAGAGGTTTATTTTAGTTGTATTCCATATTGGGAGGTCTATGATCTCCTTGTTTCTTTCATGTACAGGTAGTCTTTTATAACCTCAATGAGGATCAGAATTTCCATTACTAAGCAAGGTGTTTAAGTGACTCACACCCAAGTTTAAGACCTATTTTGCCACGGTTGTTTATTTATTTAAATTTATATACCGCCCCCTCTCCCAAAAGGACTCGGGGCGGTGAATAACCAGAATAAAAAGCACATATAAACACATATACAATATTTAAAAATTAAAAGAATTAAATATATTGGCTCTTACAAATATTAAAAATAAGGGGATTAAGAAAGATTAAAACCAGATTAAAAAATTTAAAAACCCCTAGGCCAGACCGGCTTGCTGAAATAAATAAGTTTTCAGTGCACGGCGGAAGGTCATGAGATCAGGGATGGTCCTGTTTGTTAAGTGAATCACTGCTGTTATATGAATCACATGGTCGACTGGCTTCCCCCATTGACTTTGCTTGTCAGAAGCTGACTGGGAAAGTCACAAATGGAGATTACATAATTTTGGGAAGTTGTATACTTGGATTCCACGCACCCGAATTTTGATCTCAAGACTGTGGGGATATTATGAGGGTTGTAAGAATTGGTCCAAAATCCCCTTTTTTAGTTGTAACTTTGAATGGTCACTAAACAAATGATTGTAAATAGATTTCTACCTGTATGTTTCTACCTGCTTGCTCCATATTACAGCATGAGGACATGTTAATTTGGGTAAGTGCTTTAAGTAAGTCTTCTGAAGAAGTCCAGGTCATGCTGTATCTCATTCTGTGTGACCTCTCTCCAGGAAGATCATCCCTAAACTGCCATCTAGTGCCATCTAGTGGTTCAAAATCTCCAAGACCAGAGAATAAGTGATAACAATATAATTTTTGGTTATTTTCCCACTCTAGTTCATTTGTCACACACCATTTGATTATATAATTATCAATATATTATATGCTATTTAAATCATGACACGACTCCCATGATATTTATAAATGATATTCAGGCATTATGAATTCATGCCAGACAAATGTACTCATTTTCTCCAAACTCAGCCTGATAGCATGACAATAGAACTCCACATCTGTTACCTTTTAAAGAATAATATGAAGCAATGTAAGCTTGCCACCTGCCCAGGGGAGAAGGAGCATGGTGAATCCTGCAACTTTGTGTGGGCTCTCAGTGATAGCTTTCGGCATCATTGTGCAGACCACATATGTGTGCAGAAGTATACTGATATGGGTCAGCCTAGCAGACTCTCTGCAACGCTTCCAGTTATGCTATCTTGCTTTGTGGGAAACAAAGAGCAGTAGCTTGTGGTCTGGCTGCTTCCCACCCATGCTTTAATTGGTCTCAGCCCCTTTCTCATCTTGGCATAGACAGATCCAGGAGAAAGAGAGCAAGGACTATAAATGCTTTTTGTGGTTATAGTATATCATTTGAAGGAATGATTTTGAACATATATTGTCTGTAATAAAACTATTTTCTGTTGCTCAAAAGTACTCAATTAATGGGGAAACAAGATTACTTTATTCTCATCCAGCAGTCATCTGGATTTCTGTAGTTGGTATTGGTAGATCTGGATTTCTGAGCAGTAAAAGATATTTTTAGCATATAGTTCAATCTCTTTCCTTTGTACTGGTTCTATTCCTTTTGAATAAATAATATTCTTCAGTTACTACAGTCTAGTGACAGGAGCTATCCATTCCAGTTCTCTGTTACAATTCTGGAATATTAAATCATATTTTTCCTTCTTCCCTAAAAGCTCAAGCTCACTGTGTTTATTGCCCTGGCACTAAGCATTTTTGTATAAACAGTGAAGTCCATTAACTCTATAAATCAATGTATCTTTCTTTCGTTTTAATCCAGTGATTTAAGAGAACCCGTTTCAGCAACATTCTCACTTTCTACATAGCACACTTTTTTTTTAATCCAAGTTCTTTACTTCAAAGTTTTCATTTCCACTTTTCTTCAGGATTTTTCTTATAGGCTCTTAGTGAAATCTGTGGTGCTTTAGAGATACCCATCTTTACTAATGCTTTTCAGGACTGGGCCCCGTTTTGTACCAACAGTCCCTTAGCTGAAAATTCAGAGACCCCACCATTTTCTTTCCCATTCTGCGGTGTATCTTTTTCTTTTCTTAAATGCTCAGATGCCTTGTTTCATCTCTGGGCTATTTTTTAAGTTCCACAGGTGCAGTAAATCTTCTGCATCCCTGACTTCTGATTCTACCCTCAACCATTGTGTTTGCTCTTCTCTTTGTTAGTCTTCCTTATGGGGGTTTACTTCCACTGACTCTTTTCTTTGAACTAAAAATCCTCATCCTTTTTAATCAATTGAAGGACGGCTGTTTGCTATTCTAATCCTTTATATATTTTTTTTAAAGGATTGCTATGAGCTGGCATTTGCTATGAATGTAAACTATGCTATTTTCAGGCAGGAAGACAGATATGCCACAAACATTGCAGATTACAGATGTAGACTCTTGTAGAAGGGCTATTATTTCTTCTTTCTGAAGCTTTACATTAATCAATGACAGCTCTTGATTTAGGAGTATTTTCTATTAAATTCCCATTCTGTTTTTCCCAGGTAAACAAACCCTTTGCCTCATTAATTTGCCTGACTAGAACAGTGAATGTATCGATAATCATATGGTGTAATATTTTGTTACAGATTCTATCTTTTTTTTAATCTGCATGTCTCCTCGCTTTTTGTATATTGGATTTTCCCAAATTCAAAGATATTGCCTCCACAGAGAAATGCACGAGGTCATTTTTTCATAGATATAAAATCATATAAATATATAAGTATTTAAAATGTCCTACCTGTCAATGAATACTTGAGCTTCAACCATAACAACACAAGAGCAAACAATAGATACAAACTCAAGGTTAACCACACCAAACTTGATTGCAGGAAATATGACTTCAGCAACAGAGTGGTCAATGTCTGGAATACTCTATCTGACTCTGTGGTTTCTTCCCCAAACCCCAAAAACTTTAACCTTAGACTTTCTACTATTGACCTCACCCCTTTCCTCAAAGGTCTGTAGGGGGCGTGGATAAGCACACCAACGTGCCTACCGTCCCTGTCCTATTGTTTCTTTTATTTTTGTTATGTGTATCCATGTATTCATAACTATGTTTTTACTTATACCTATTATCTTGTATGCAATTGAGAAACCAAATTAAAAAAAAATATTTTAAAGGACTTGTATAGATAGTCATGGATGAAACTGATTGCAGTTCTAATCTAAGGATGGGATGTCGCATCGTACCGTCAAATCCTTAAGAACCCTTAATTTTATTTTTTAAATAAAACAAAATTGCAGAAAAGAAACAGGAAGCCTTAGGAGAATGAACTCTGGTACACAATGAAGAAATCAAATTTTAGTGCCAGGATGAGTTTCTTAGCCATGTCCTTGGCTCTTACTTTCTCCCTCCTCTTGGCGCCTTTTTTTTCTCCTCTTGGCGCCTTTGGATATCTGTATGCAACTCCATCCTCCACCTGCATTCATATGTTTGAAGTCTTTCATTGCAGCTGATCTACTTGTTGTTATGTTTCTGGTAATAGCCTTTCCTTTTTTTTAATAAAAAGTTTTTTTTTTATAACAACAACAAAAACAAACAAGCAAAACCTTTCTGTTCAAGAGTGTGTCAGTTGGATACATATATTTTTGTGCACATAATAACATTATCATACATATTTTACTTATATATATTTATAATCATTCTAATCAGTACTTTATATAACATGTATCACTTATTATATTATCCTTAACATTATAATTATTAACTTTCAATGATATATTTCACAATTATTTTCTTACTCTATCTAACTCATTCGTTTATCAGTAATGATATATTATACTGTACTTACATATTTCAATTTCTTACTCTTCTATCCAGCCATTCATAAAATAAATTCCAAATTTTATAATAATCTTTTTCTTCTTGTTCTCTAATTGCCATTGTCAATCTACTCATTTCTGCACATTCCATTATTTTCTTAATTATTTCCACATCCATCGGAATTTTCTCATTTTTCCAATTTTGTGCAAATACAATTCTAGCTGCTGTTAGTACATTGATAATCAAATACGTTAACTCTATGTTATAACCCTCAGGCAAAATTCCCAATAAAAATCTCTCTGGTTTTAAGTCCATAAGCTGTTTTATCATTTTCTCCAGCCACATGTGTATTCTAGTCCAATACTTTCTAGCTTCTATGCATGTCCACCACATATGGTAGTATGATCCTGGTGACTTCTGACATTTCTAGCACTTCGCCGACTTATCTTTAAACATCTTAGCAATTCTCATTGGGGGTAAATGCCACCTATAAAACATCTTATACAAATTCTCTTTATAGGCTATTGACATAGTTAATTTATAGTTTCTAGACCATAATATCTGCCATTTATCCAAATCTATTCCATATCCAAAAATTTTTCCCCACACAATCATTGATTCTTTTACTTGTTCTTCCTCTAATTTCACTCCTAAGAAATAACCATATAATTTCTTGATTAACTTCTCTTCAGTGCCTGTTAGGATTTTATCCAATTCAATCAATTCCTTATAAAACTCAGCCATCTTAATGTCTTTTTCATGCCTTGTATGTATTTGCAAATACGAATACCAATTTATATTTATCCTTGTAACTCTAATTCTTGCTTTGATTTGAGTTCACCCTTTTCATTTAAAATTTCTTCATATCTAATAATGTGTTCCTTTTAAAAAAGCTGTGGATATGTAAAAGCTTCTAATATTGATAACCAGACTGACATTTTCATATAATGATAGTCTCTTATTTTTTCCCATTCCTAATGTAATGTCTCCTAAAATATCCACGTACCTTACTTTCTTTGTACCATAAAAATGCATGCCTGGTGGTAGCTTTTCCCTATCCTGTTTTTCTTTGTTTAAAAAATACCAGGAGAATGGGAGAGAGAAGGGTCATGCAACTCATTTGCGTGAGATTGCAAAGAATACCGGCAGCGCTGAGCTGTACCACTGAATCTTGACACAGTTATAAAACAGAAAGAGCTCTTAGAAGCATAACAAGCTGCCTTGGCATTGCCTCAGGATGCGAAGGGGAAATCTGTCTCATTTCGGAAAAATTAATGATTCCAACATAATTTGAACAGCATTATATGGCTCATTAAAAAGACATTGTGCAGACCAAGCAAAATAGTGTTTGCTGGCTCAAAGGCATCCCTGATAGCCTTTTCCAAGGTTTGTATTAGAAAGTAGGGGAAGGGACTGTAAATATCACCAAGTGTCTTGACAAATTGGTCTCTTCCTTTTCTTTGAGCGTTCTGAGGGACAGCAGGTTCATATATTCAGCAGAATAAAAAAAAAAACCTGAGAAAATAGTTTCCTAGCTTATTAGATGAAGATGAGGAAACAAAGGGTTCAAACCACGTAGGTCTTGACTCACAGCCTTAATGGTGGGGATCTGAGCAAAGCTATACAACTTGATAATGCTAATCATATAAACTAGGGATAACTCAGGGGTTGGAATTTGTTGGCTTCTAAATGTGGTTGAAGTGTGGGAAGTGTGAATAGTAATGGAAACAATTGATACAGACCAGGGGTGCCAAACTCTATTTCATTGAGGGCCACATCAAGGTTATCTTTGATTTCAGGGGGACGGGGTTGGGTGTGGCCAGAGCAGGCATGGCCTGCTCAATGTCAGTCATGTCAGGGGCACCTGTGGCAGCCCAAGTACTCTGTCAGTGAAAACAGGCTCCCGAGCTCTGTTTGTGTCTGCAACAGCCTCCTGCAACCCTCTGCAGACAAAAATCGAGCTCTGTGATGCTTCCGAGTTCCATTTTCGCTGGCAGAGGGTTGCAGGAGGCTGTTGCAGACAGAAATGAAGCTTGGGAGCCCATTTTCATTAGTGGAGGCACCACAGGCTGGTTCCTCATTGTTTCCAGGGTGGCCCCATGGGCCAGATCTAAGCACCCTGTAGGCTGGATTCGGCTTGCGGGTCTTGAGTTTGACCTATAAACAGATGGGGATGATGAAATGGAAACTCTCCCAGTTATATAGTTCCAGTCTGGATTTTCTTCCCTTAATGATAGATACTATTTAGTAAAGAAACAAGAATGTTAAGCTCAATCAAGTGCTTAATGTCACCTGTCCTTTGACCTCCCTTATGACATGCATAGCTCACCCTGAAAATTTTTTTCTGATGTATTTATCTTGATTTTTGGTTGTGGGGAGAGAAAGGCAAGGCAATTTGTGATGGGATTGATCCCTATTTAGCCACCGGGAATATACAAGGTGTATTTTGTTTGTCAAAGATCTGTCATTGACTTACAACCTCAGTTGAGCCCAATATTTCCATTTCTAAAGTGAGGCAATCGTTAAATGAACTTATCCCATTTTATGACCATTTTTGCCACAATTGTTAAGCAAATCATTGCAGTTGTTAAATGAATCATACAGCCATAAAGTGAATCTATTTCTCCCCATTGACTTTGGTTGCCAGAAGCCAACTTGGAAACTTACAAATGGTGATCACGTAATCCATGAAGTTGCAACGATTATAAATACATACCAGTGGCCAAGAGCCTGAATTTTTATCATATGACAATCAAATCAGTGAAAACTACTTTTTTCAGTGCTGTTGTAACTTTGAACAGTTACTAAAGAAATGGTTGTAAGTTGAGGGTTACATGTCCTCCCTCCTTTCTAAAACATCTAAAACAGATAAACAATCCTTTTCCTTATAGGCATATTTCTATCCTATTTAATTTGCAGACTTGCTGATGTTACAGAATCAAGCCTAGCATGAGAAAAGTGTTGTCCAAGTTGCTCAATGATCAGAGAACCATTCCCGGCCTCCACTCCCAAAAATGTTCTAAGAAAATACTTACCTGAAATATTGAATGCAGATTCTAATTTGGCAAAGGTCCTAAAAACCATCGTCTGCTGAACAAATAGGCTGCATACTGAGTCTCAGGGTAATTCTTCTTCCACCTGTTTTCTTTTATCTGAAAAGATAGACATCATTACTAAATCAGTTATTTATCATCAAGAGCATTTAAAGCTTATCTCCCTTTCACAATTTGAAGTACTTAAGGCCATTGATATATGATATTAAAGACAATTATTGATAATCAGCCTTAAAAACACAACAATCAGCAAATCTAACAGGAGTTAGCACTTTGAACTTTCCAAGAATTACTTCTGATTTGAGATGCATAGAATCCTGCTGTATATAGAGATGTGGCAGAGAGTGTCATGCAACAATTTTCCTGTCTGTTGCTATGGTTACTAGTCATTTCACTGAGTGATCTAGCCCATTATAGACCACTAGTGCCCTGACGTAAGCCATTTGACATATTATTGCCAACTGAATTTCTGAGATGGGACCCACCCATCTCAGAAAGAATCTATACCTCTTTCTGCAACAGCTCTACCTGATCAGCCCCTGATCCAGCATGGGTTCCTTATTAGGCGTTCTGGTGGCATACAATCACACCAACCTGTTGAAGAAACTTGCTGTTGTCCATAGAGACATTTATTCCTAACCATGATGATGCTAAAAGGAGGAAATGTATGATAACATGACAAAATAAGCTCCATTTTTCATATGTATATTATGAATACAAACCATTTAGAGTTTTAAACAGAGGACAATACATTGGAGTACCAATTTGTTTAAATTTCTCAATATTTTCTTCACAAACTGGACTTTCCATATCAATTCAACTCCATATAGGAGTCTTTCTGAACATTACAGTGGTTCTGTCATCTCTACTTGGCATGGACTAGGCTCTTGAAGGTGATGCAGTTCAGTACGTATCTATGGCATTACATTGCAGTATGTTGCAATAAGTTGTGTTAATTCAAAAAAAAATTTTTTTTAAAAAAGCACATGCAGCAATGATTAGGTTTTCTTTTTAAAATAGATAGTACTAAATAACTATTGCAAATTTGCTTCTTAGGGGGATTGCATCTAAAATGCAGCATGCTCTATCCCTTTTGATGCCTTCTTCCTTCAGAACAAAATAAATATTGTTGAGCCTCAATAAAACTTTAGTTTTCTCACATGCATCCAATTTCATTGCTAATTCCAAACATTGATTCAGGATTACCTTGACTCAAGGATTGTAATGAAAATAAAAAAAAATACTTGTGACAGAAAGTTTATGTTCCTGGACTCATATTCTATTATGGCGATAATTGCCTGCCAATGCAAAATACTACTTAGACCTAAAACTGTACTCACTCTGCTTTAGGGCATATTATGGATAGACTTTGATATTATAATAGATAAACACACCTATTCATAACTAGGAATTTATTCTGTAACAGGGACTTGATCCAGGTTTCAGAATTCATATAATTTTGTTTTGAACTCACAATCTAGGCAACTCTCCAGTTGGTTTATATGCTACATCCATATTCTGATTGGTTTTGACTTGTGATTTATTAACTATATTGTAGTATAACTTATATTTAAACCATTTCTAGCAAACTCCTTCAAAAACTTCATTAACCAAAGATAATGATAAATTAAGCCCAAACGTAGGTAAAATTTGAAATCAGAAATCCTATATTTAAACCTTCAGCTAATCCAGGAACACAAGACTAGCTTTGTAAGCATGCTGCATTCTTGTACGGGCACAAGTATGAACAAGAAATTCACTTATAAAATGAATGAAACCAAATCTAGTTGCAAAAAGGAATTTATTCAGGAAAGGAAAATAAACAAAAAGGAGGCGGCAACAACCACACATAGATTTTCATATAAAATTAATACAGTCAGCCTAGGTCAATTGGGTACATATTACTTTTTTAAAAAGCCCTTGAGTTTTACCATGTTCAGGATTCATTGCAGATGGTACGATTGGAAACAGATAATCAAGATCTCCTGCTGGACTATTTGTGGACAAGTCTGACATAGTGACACGTTCTTCCTTCTTTTTCCCAGAGTAATAGCCTTAGTTTTATAAAATCTGTAAAACAAGTGAAAACTGGTTTCTCTGGGAAGATCAACTGTTGTCTTGCCTAGTTAAGAAAAACAATCCATCTCTGACATCCTGGGTTTAGGAAGCAGATCCTATGTGTGGTATAATTAGGTTATTGGAATAGAATTGGGGAGACATGGGTTCTAAACAAACACTTAAATTTGCTAGCGTGAGATGTGGTGTTGGTTATATCCTGGCTGGCTTCAGAAAAGAGACAGAAACAATTCAGGGAAGTTGTGGAGATCTGTGTGGCAGTGTGACTGCCCCAGAAACTATTTGCTGGGAAACTAGTGGGCCTCCTTATGTGGTTGGTTGGCCACTGACTGTTGGCCAACAGACTGCTGGAATAGATATACCAGGGTTCCAATCTAGAAAGATACTGTTTATGTATTCTCAGTCACAGAAGGTTGAACCTGGCTCAGTCATTTTTTCAGCTCTGTTATGGGAAAAAAATAGATATAAATTGCACAGCAAATAAAAATATTAAAATCAGAAGTTAATGAGTGGGTAAACCCACCTTCCTGACAACCCTTGGGCTCAATCTTGTTTTCTCTAGCGGTGCCATGTTTTAAATGGGATGGGTTATATTGGAAAGAATTTTAGGGAAAACAATAATTCAATTTATTCAGACCTCTCAGCCTGGGGCCAACTTGCCAGATGCTCTAGAGAGCATTATTGTGCCATAGCTCAACTAAGGATCTACAAGTTAAACAGTTTGCTGTGTGTTTGTGTAGTATGTAAATCAGCCTGAAACGTACTTCTTTAAGTCTACCCCTTCATAGGATATGTATATACTGGCAGACCTTGAATGAATCATTATTTCATAACCTTTTTAACTCACAAGGTTGTTGTTCCAAAGATGGCATCAGAAAACTTTTCTCCTCTAGAATATGTTGCACCAAAGCCCCCAGGGCAAGGGCAATATATAAATAAACAAGGTGGCTAAGGAAACGTCATACTCAGAATAAGCAGACTTAAAATTTGTAACAGGCAGATTGCAAAATATGTTCAGGTACTTGTACTCAGAATTCTGTTTAAGATTCCTCCTTCATATTCATTTTTTTCAGATGGGATAAAATGGTTATTAGCTTCTGTTGTTCTTAAAAATTCCATCTTTTAATGTCTTTTCTTTTCCTTTTTGTGTTAGTGGACTCACTGGAATGAAGGGTGGGGAAGGAAAGAAGAAATGAAATCAACAAAAATCATTTGGGGATTTCTCAGTCTGTTCCTACTGGCTGCACTGCATGTAAAAACCTGATAAAGGACGCTCAAGGACAATGCTACTGAGAATCTTCTCTCCCCACCACTTTCCTGATGAAGGAGGGAAAAAAATCAACATTCTTGTTGTTAATTCGCTAAGAATTGCCATGCCATTTTCCAACCAATTTTCACAATGAAGCCTTAATTGTAGAAAGGCATCCTTTCTGCTGCCTACAAATACTGTAGAATGTACAAGCATTAATACATTTTGTGCCTTTCAGAATTTCATAGATTTCAGAAATATCTTTTGACACTTATTTAAAAGATTACCTTTTCTTAAATATTATTTTATAGATTCCAGAACTAAAAGAACCTGCTTCCTGCAAGAATCAAAAGTCACTGATAAACACAGAGGGCAAAAACTATTTATTATTGGATTTATATGGCCACCACTAGCATATGTTTTTGGAGTGTTTCATAGATCCAGAAAAAGTAAATTAATGATATTTAAAACTAAAATACAATAAAAATACAAAAATAAGGTAATGCATAAAAACCAACTTTCTAAACAAAGTGCATAAACTAAAATGCTAAGGAACATATGAATGAGGTAGACAAAAGTCTGTTTTAAAACAGGTGTACAAGTTGACTGATGTTACTCTGTTGATATGCTGAGATTCCATTTTTTTATAACTCGCATCGTATGTTTTTCTTTTAAAGAAAGTGGTTTTGTATGTGCGTGTGCATTTTGGAATCAGTATTGAATCCTGGCAATTGCCTGGATACAGTTTTTGTGGCAGTGTTTTCAGAAGTAGTTTGGCATTGCCAAACTTCTTCCTAGAACTGAGAGAAAATGTCTGGCTTAAGGTCACTCAGCAGAGTTCATGCTGTGAATGCAGGACTGGATGCCACCATCGCCTAGTTTCTGGCCCAGGTGTTTAACCTTACATCAAACTGACTTTTGCAATGATAAACAAGTGTGATTTAAAAGAAAGAAAGATGATAGTAATACATTACTTGAAATATATTTTTTCATCCCCTGTTCACAATGTTAATAGTGATAGACCTGAAAACATTACCTCTTCTACCAAAGCCTTTGGAATGACTATGTTGTCAAGTAAGCAAGTAGAATGGCTGTATTGGTCACTAAATATTCAAAAACATTCTTTTCATCTGTAGTCTTTGCCAATGTCCCAGTGCTGGCCATTACATCCAAAAGAAGTAATTCTTCCTTGTGACTGTGGCTCCACTCTTGTACAGGAGACCTGTTCTTGGATGTGTGCTGCATCTGTGGTACTGAACCTGCAAATGCCTATGTTCCCTAGGGCTTGGTGGAGCTTCGGCTTCTCCTTCTGACCCAGGAGAAGGACGACCTGCCTCCTGGTGGTCTGAGCCTGGAGCTGCGCCGTGTGGAGCCTGTGGCACATCTGTCCCTGAGCCGTGCAAAGCCTGTGGCATGTCCAGTTCTTCTTCGTCTTCTGACGAGGAGTCTTCCAGAAGAGATATCATACTGGCCCCTATTCCCAGATGTATGAGGGGCTTGTTGCAGATACTCAGTGGTGAGCGAAAGGCACTCTGCATGTTTAGAAACACATCTCTGTTCTTTCATGTATTTGGGGCTCAGCCCATGAATTGACTTCAGTTTTGTGGTTTAACCCTGGCCCAGATTAAACCGTAAATGTCCCTTTAATTGTTTGACAGTTTGTTCCAGTCTGCACAATCAAATACGACAAGGCTCAACATTTCCTGGGTCTGCAATGTAAAATTTGCTGCAGCTGTTTAGCAGGAAGCCAAAGACATATGCGTAGGATATGTGACTCAGCATATGTGTGCAGCATGTGGCTCAGCATAGGTGAAATATTGCTCAAATAATGCTGGTATTCAGAGGTAGAAATCTCAGCTACATGGAATGTATGATTTCTAATCCCATTGCAAATTACTAAGCAGATATTGTAACATGGACAATTCAATTATTTCCCCAATTGTTTAGGTGTATCTTCAACAATTGTTTACATTCTTTCTTATTGGCCAATCTGGTGTTTGAAAAGCCAGGGATCTTAGGCAATGGGCGTGCCCTGTTATTAATCATGGGTTATAAGCAGCAATGTGTGTAGCTAATACTATAACTTGTGACTTCATATGCTGTGTGAACTCATCCCAAAGATTCAAGTCTTCCTTTTTGTTTTTGATTCAGTGCTTTCTATTTCCAGCTGAACATGGCAACTTGGGCAGTGATCATTCTGTATTTTTTTTTCCATAGGGTAAAATGAGTAAAATATATCCTGGGTTCAAAAGGAGGTTAGTTCTGGTGTAGTCTTTATTTGCTACCTTTCAATATTTTTACATGGTTTATACCAAAATATAGGGGTTGCATTCTTCAAATGTTGGAGAAAAGTCGCATTTCTTTTCTTGTTCCAGTAGCATAATGGCCAGTAACAGATTTGATCCAGAAGCTCAGATTGCATCAGAGTTCCACCCATCCAAGCTGTTTAGACTCTTTAAAACAAAACTTATACTTCCCTCAGTTAGCTGGGAAAAGTGAAATTAGCTCACTGGTTCACAGAAAAGACATTGAGAAAAGAAAATATCCACCCTAATGACATGAAAGATAAATGGAATTCTAAAATGAACATAATCCAGTTGCTAGAAATTTTGTAGCTTTAATCCTTAATGTTTCAATAAATCTTGTTAAAGAAGACTCTGTAGGAATCCTGCCTTCAGCTGAGTCAGCTACCAAGAGCCTTATGTCAGCTCTTAAACAGAAACTGAGTCTGAGGGTTAATCCACCTTGTTTTGCACATTCCACTTTCATTAGATTGTTCTCTTGCAAGAGGTAAATGATGAACTATTATTAAGGTTCATGGCTAAAGAATTTATTAGCTGTATTCCCAAAATACTTCAGGCTTTGTATAGTTAAAAACAATGCATAATCTTCAGATTCCCTGTTTGCTGGGGACTAGCAGTGGATGTGTAAATAAACACTATGTAAATAATTCAGCATAAATTATTGTTAAAACAAATGAACAAAGTACTCTGTGAAAAATTAACATGGCTAATTTTTCTTTCTGTATGGGGGTTCTTTTCAACCGAATCATTTTTTTTCTTCTTTTTCTTGCATTATGAGAAGGGGGGAATCACCTCAGGGAAATATTCTAAATTCAACATAAGCTACTGAAACCAAACAAGGCTGAAGGCTGTGGGAATAGCAGAATACACCTGCAGAGAAGGGGGAAAAAGTAATAAAATAACTCAGAAGGATTTCTAGAAACAGCTGCTTTTTTATGAAGAAAACCTTCATTAGGAAATTACATTAAAAACAAACAAACCATGATCCGGCTGTATTCTAACTAAATTAATCAAAGGAATGGCATCTCTTCTGTTATCAATGGAGGGAGGAATTGTTAAAACAAGAAACAGAACATGGAACTAGTAGTACGTCTGAGGAAATCAGTCTAAGCAGGGGTGGGATTCTACCAGTTTGCACCTACTCACTAGAACCAGTTGTTAACATTTTAAGCAGTTCAGAGAACAGGTTGTTAGAAGAAATTACTGGCCTAATCCTATAAGGAAGGCAGGAAGGAAACATTCTGGTGTTGCTTACAGAAACTGCTTCTCCGTTAACCCTTATTACATTCTTGACAGGACTAGACTTCTTGTCTCAGGAACTTCTCTGGAGCTTTTCCCCCCTCCTTTGCTGGTACTTTGCTTGTGTGGAGTGACCATTCAAAGTTACAATGGCACTGAAAAAAGTGATTTATGACCATTTTTCACACTTACAACTGTTGCAGCATCCCCACAGTCATGAGAGGACAGGCGAGGAGATGCATGCCTCGATGTGAGTGATATTGAGTTGGCCACACCCAGCCAATAACATGACCACAAAGCCATGTCCACCCAGTCACATGACCACCAAGCCACTCCCACCACCTAAACCACGCCCACAGAACCGGTTGTTAAAAAATTTGAATCCCACCCCTGAGTCTAACCAATTAGAGACATAGTACTAGGTGTGTCAAAGTGGTATTGCATAGCTGCCCAATAGATACTTTCATTGTATCTGTTGCCCCAGAGGGCATGGGATAAACAATACAACCAGGCAAGGAATTCTAAAGTGGAGTTTACCACAATAATGAAAGTAGTGATTTCACTTGGGAAGCAGCATAGATGTGCAGCCTGCTTTCCATATAGAGCTTTTTATTGTGATGCATATTGATATATCTGCTGCTGTTCCAGTGTGTGATGCATCTGTACATGAGAAACAAGTTTGACATTGCCATCAATGAAACAATATACTTAGTAACAGGTTTCTCAAACCTACACCAATTGAAAATATATTCTCTTGCTGGCATTGCCCACCTAATCAAGAAAGATGTAATAGCAGATGCCAAGAGAATTAAGCAAGGGAATGATCCTTGATATCCTCTGAATGGACATATGCCCCAAGTATGCCAACTCAGATCTAAAAAAAGCTTTATGGCAAGAACAAACATTCTTGAGGGTGTGCAGGAACAAAATCTAATTAACAGATGGACGAAAGAGACAATTGAGTAAGGAATGACATTAAAGGATCTAACTGAAGGATCCAATGCCCTTTACACTACTTGGAGAACCCTGAATAGCTTGAGAGTTGGAGTGCCTAAGTGTAAAACCAATAAGTAGAAGTTATTAGCAGATAACAACATATTGTGTGAGTATGGAGAGAAGCAAAGCCTGGACCATTTGCTGATTTGTTGACTGTTATCAGAAATATGTACCGATAAGACTTATTTTTGGCAAAGGACAATGCTAAGAAGGTGGCTTCATTCTGGCAGTTTAAAGTTTGATCTAGATATGGAAGACGGATGGGGAGAGGGAGAGAGGAAGTAGAAATGGAAGGAGAAGGAGGAGGAGGAGGGGAAGGAAGAGGAGAAGAAGAAAAAGGAAGAGGAGGAGGAAGAGAATAGAATAGAATAAAATTCTTTATTGGCCAAGTGTGATTGGATACACAAGGAATTTGTCTTGGTGCATATGCTCCCAGTGTACATTTGTGTATATAAAAGATACATTCGTCAAGAGTCAAAAATCATAAGGTACAACACTTAATAATAGTCATAGGATACAATAAGCAACCAAATCATACTAGAAAACAGTCAATATAGATTGTAAAGATACAAGCGACAAAGTTACAGTCATACAGTCACAAGTGGGAGGGTAAGGGTGACGAGTGATGAGAAGGTTAATAGTAATAGTAGTGCACACTTTGTAAATAGTTGGATAGTGTTGAGTCAATTATTTGTTTAGCAGAGTGATGGCATTTGGAAAAAAACTGTTCTTGTGTCTAGTTGTTCTGGTGTGCAGTGCTCTATAGCATCGTTTGAGGGAAGGAGTTGAAACAGTTTATGTCTGGGATGTGAGGGGTCTGTAAATATTTTCACAGCCCTCTTTTTGACTTGTGCAGTATACAGGTCCTCAATTGAAGGCAGGTGGGTAGTAATTGTTTTTTCTGCAGTCCTAATTATCCTCTGAAGTCTGTGTCTGTCCTGTTGGGTTGCAGAATCAAACCAGACAGTTATAGAGGTGCAGATGATAGACTCAATAATTTCTCTGTAGAACTGTATCAGCAGCTCCTTGGGCAGTTTGAACTTTCTGAGTTGGCGCAGAAAGAACATTCTTTGTTGTGCTGTTTTGATGACACTTGTGATGTTAGGTGTCCATTTTAGGTCATGTGATATAATAGAAAGAAAAGGAGGAGGAGGAGGAGGAGGAGGAGGAGGAAGAGAGGAGGAGAAGGAGAAGAAGAAGAAGAAGAAGAAGAAGAAGAAGAAGAAGAAGAAGAAGAAGAAGAAGAAGAAGAAGAAGAAGAAGAAGAAGAAGAAGAAGAAGAAGAAGAAGAAGAAGAAGAAGAGCAGTTATATCACACAACAAGGCTGCAGCTTGATAAAAGATAGTTTGCCTCGGCATTACTGTTAATTAATAAAAATTTGTTCAGTTTTAATTTTCTCTTTTGACTCCATCTTTTGAAATTTGTCAGAAAAGAATATATATTCTCAATTATGTGTTAATATATGCATTTATTATCCTAATTTTTCTTAAATTGTGCTCTGCTCTGAAGCTGTTTTTTAATAGAGAAATAATTTTTGCATGTATTTCTCTAGTTATATTTTCTATGTGCATTTTTCTTTACATATACTTTTGTTACATTTTTTTGAGCTGTGAACTAAGTCAAAAATAGTGGAAAAAATGTGGAATCCAGAAGCACAATTCCAAATTATTCCGAATTTTTATCATGTTCAAAAAAATAGATTTACTGATGGTCTAAATTTCTCATTTATTCTTGGTTATCCAATTTTGCAACTTGTACATGATAGTGTTCTTAGATGCTATTAGTAGAAAAAAAACATAGATCTGAAATTACTGTAGTGCATCAAAGGATCTTAGAAAAATAATGTTACATTACTGTTGAAGTTCAAAGGCTCTAGAAGGGGAACAGGGGAGACAAATTGGCATGAGCATACATTACAAATATAATTTAAAAACATTATTGGTTTGCAGTGAGTTTTACTAATGCATGAGTAAATTTTATAATAGTATTGAATAAATGGAAGATATGGAGAAATGATGGGAAGCAAAATTTTTCTTCTATATTTTTCTAGGCTTTTATATGTATAAGTAGCATAGGACAGAACTACCACACTGAGTTATACAAAAAGCATATCCTTTGTTCCTTATGATGGGAAATGTAAAGATATAGTGAAATCCTGGTTTAATGAATATATAGAGCAATTAACTAATCAAAACTAAAGGTCTTTAATAAGGCAAATCAAATAATCCTAATAGATTTGTAAGATGAAAAAATATATATAAATAAAGAATCAAATAGGATGGAGGATTGCAGACAGATTTTGAAAGTAGAAATCCAATTCACCAGAAGACTAGTGTGGAAATTCATGAAGGCAATGGTTAAAATCTTGCTGTTGGTCAAGAGTACTAAATTGAGGTTTTGTTGAATCTGATGAATTTTGGTCTTCAGATTAACAGAAACCTACTCTTGCCTGGTTCTTTTGTTCTCCATTGTTTTATTTTGTAAATGGAAGTACAG
Source organism: Bungarus multicinctus (assembly GCA_023653725.1). Lineage (NCBI taxonomy): Eukaryota > Metazoa > Chordata > Lepidosauria > Squamata > Elapidae > Bungarus > Bungarus multicinctus. The sequence goes on from CM042840.1 coordinate 102,670,282, forward strand.
TGGTACCTCTACTTACGAAAGGCTCTGGTTACGAAAGTTTCAGGTTACGAAGCGCGTCATCGAGAAAATATCGTCTCTAGTTACGAAATATGTTTCAAGATACGAAAGGCCAAAAATTTCAAAATTCGTGCTAATTTGCGCAGTTTGATCTTGGTTTGAAAATGGCGCGTCTGAGCTGCTCTGCCATTGGTTATCTCCCAGCATCTTCCTGGCATCCCATTGGCTAGGAGGGATCTTTGTGTATGGGATGAGAGTAACGCACCGCGCTGCGTTCTCAGTCTCACGCTAGCGAAATCCAAAGAGATAGAAAGAGATAGCTGGAGACACAGCAATGTAACATGTTTTTATTACAGGTATTAACGAAATATTATAATTTATAAAAAATTATTGTCTGAATTTGGGGGGCTTGGAACGGATTAGGGCATTTATAGGGTAAAATGCGTCTCTACTTACGGAATTTTCATGTTACGAAACGGCTTCCGGAACGAATTAATTTCGTAAGTAGAGGTACCACTGTAACTAAGAAAGTTAGAGTTGGTGAGGTGGGTGGATGAGGAGAAACAAGCATAACCCTTGTCATGAACCCTTTGTCAGTGTTGCAGACTTACAGGAGCTAAAATATAAATGCAAAGTCTGGCAGCTGAGTGATGGCTAGAAGACTAGGAATGGCAAACTATGGCCAAAGCGTCATGTGGCAATATGCCTTGAAAGATGAAGGAGGGTGTAGGTGCCAGTTCCATTGGTCCTTCTTTCCTCAACTTCTGCCAACTCTAGTGGAACAAGGCTCTTTACAAAAGCTTTTAAGTTGTGTCATCTATTACCCCACTCATCCCTTGTCTCTCTTTTATCTAGCCAGGTCCTAGAAGCATGAACAGGACCGCACTATGAGGAAGGGATAAGAGAATTGCCTGGCTTCCTATTGAAGCAAAGGATGAAATACAACAGTCTTGGGTGCTGTATATTTCTAGGACAAGGCACCCAATTTTCAAAGCAAAATATTATTTTTCACTTTGGAGAGCTCATTGAAAAAAGGGCTGAAGAAAGTAAGAGGGAATTACAGCTGCAGCTGTTTCTTAAAATGTGGTATGAGAACTCCTAGGAATCCTCCAAACCCTTTCAAAGGTGTAGAAAATAAAATATGTATACCAGATATTGAAGATATTTGCAAAAAAATAAAAAAGTTAATTTTTCCATGAAAAATATTTTATTCATGTTAACTATCTAGTATGGGTTAAGATTGTAAATTTTGATAAATATAATATCTTCTGGGGTCCTCCACAATTTTTAAAAGTGGGAAGGGGTTTTGAGAGTGGAAAATTTAAGAAACATTGAGTTAGACCAATTGTTCACTCACAAGCTCAAATGTAACACATTACAATATCAAAAGACTGGTTCCAAACTTCCATATCTGGAATACAGAAAAAATATATTTGATCTTAATGCTATCATTCCATAAAATGATGTGAAACTCTTTTTTTGATAAGTTCTCTTTAGCATCTTTCATCCTGCATCTATCCATATTGAATTATTTCATCTTATCCATTTATTAATTTCTACTTTTGTGTGTGTGCGCTTAAAATTAAAAGAATATAGTCCATAATAGACATAGGCTTTTGTTTGATACAGAGGATCCAGAACTATACAACTTGATTCAACAATGCTACAAAGCACCATATTTAGGAAGGCTGTCTATTGTATTGTATTATTTTGATCATTTCTTCCAGCAATATAATATATTAAGGGTAAAGGTAAAGATAAAGTTTTCCCCATACATGCATGCTAGTCATTTCTGGCTCTAGAGGCGGTGTTCATCTCCTTTTCTAAGCTGAAGAGCCAGCACTGTCTGAAGACACACAGAGCGCTGTGACCTTCCCACCAAAGTGGTCCCTATTTTTCTACTTACATTTTTAATGTACTTTCAAACTGCTAGCTTGACAGAAGCCGGGACAAGAAACAGGAGCTCACTCCATTATGTGGTGCTAGGGATTCAAACTGCTGACCTTCTGATCGACAAGCTCAGCTTTTAGTCACTTAGCCATCCCATCCCTCTATATTTAGTTAGGGTAGAATCTGTAAATATGTGTGCGTATATGTGCATGTGTGTGTGTATATACTGTATGAATGTTGCACTCTCTTCTACTACCTATGAATTTTGAGAGTTGAAATGCCAAATATCTTGTCCAATCAGATTTCCTTATGGAAGATTGAATAAGATAATCTAAACTCAAATATAATAAGAAGTGTCACTTCTGATGATTTACAGCAGGGGTGTCAAACTCGCATTGTCACGGCATCATCCTGTGACATATTGGGGCTTTGTTCCCCTTTGCCAAAGTGGGCATGGGCATGGCCAATGTGTGACTCATCCTGCCCACGGGCCACAAATTTGACAGCCCTGGTTTACAAAATCTTCCATAGGCTAGATCTCAACTACTTCCCATTAGAGGAAAAGACACATATAATCAGTAGCTTGGAATTATAAAATGCATGCCACTTTGTAGTACTTCAGTAAAGTGTATTTATCTATAAAAATGCCATAAATAGACCAGGACAGTATTATCTATCAAAATCCCATCACTCTTGTAAGAATGTGCAGTTGAGGATGTATTTCTTTGGGGAAGAAAGTAATTGTCTGGATGTTTCTGCATACAAGCTAGTTTTCTCAACATTATTCAGAACAGTTGATAGACATTGGCTCTGAGGATGCCATTTGCATCATGTAGATTGTGCTTGCTTTGAGGGAAAGTGGGTATGGTAATTGCTAAAGATGGCAATTGGAGAAAATTGAAGAAATCTGCAGCTACTTTCAGAATAATATAGAGTCTTTCTGTGAATGTATTCTGGCAATGTAATTGTTCAGAACTGTGGAAGTAGGTGCGTATTTATTCAAATGAGAACTAAACACATTTTACCCTATCCGTAATGGCAATCATAGTTTTATTGTGATAGTTTATTTTTATTTGTAATTTACTGAAAATAATTATTTTTATTTAGCAAAAAATTAGTGTTCTTATAAGTTGAAATTGTGCAACTTTAAAGGTATGTCAAGGAGGAATGTTCTTTTAATTATGCGTATTTGGATATATATATATGTACATATTGTATGTGTGTATAATGTATGTGTATATACATACATGCATGTATGTATATGATACGTTCAATTATTTGGAACAACTTATTCTGCTCCTACTAGCAAAGAGGTACAAAAAAATATGCAAGAACCTAAAGATTGCTGACTGCATGGGGATTCCTGTAATCAACTCACTGATTTCTGGAGACCTATTCAGTAATTACTACACAAACACACCTTTATAATTCACAGACTTATATAATTTTTTTATTTGTAGATGACATCTGGAATTCTTGGGAATCCAAATTCTGCACTAAACCTTCTATTTTGCAAGTTTTGTTTTCTATTTTAGAAGCGCAGCATATGTATAAACCTAATAATGCCAACAAAATATGAAATGTATTCTAGAATTATAAGGCCTACTCATTTGCTTACCCCTTTCTAGGTAGTCTGAAATTTTCAGAATATTTTATTATGGCTGCTAGGTTTTATTATGGCTGCTAATTCCCAACTAGAAAGTTGATGGCTATGCATTTCAAATCATCAGAAGCTCTTCTGTTTACCTTATACATATTTTCATCTACTGTTATACAGTTCACATCTTGATGAAATACATTGGAAGGCTGATAGGTGAAAGAAGGAGTGAAGAAAAGCTAAAAGCTATTACAATCTTTTTCCAGCACTTAAAAGAATAGACACAAGTTTTAGGATAGGATCAGATAAGCGTTCATTGGCGTGATTTACATGACAAAAATAAATGGGAAGCTAGCATGCTATAAAACATATGCCTTAAAGTTAAACGGTATGTCTTGTTACTTTTCTGAGTCAAGCATAAACCCCGAAGCAGTCTTAGAAACTGTAATGGTAGACAACTATACCCTAGCGTTTTGAAATAGGATTAATCTGATTTTGCCCCTAATGATGAAATCAGATTTAAGTAGTAGAGTCCAATCTTGGTACTATAGGGTGGAGTAACCTTATTAATTTGCTTTCTGGACAATGGACATTTTGAAGAAATCGGCAGCTTGTGAGAGTGCCTATTGCATGCTCCCAATACACCAGATGTGTTCATTGCCCCAGAATAGATTTACAAAAGTTCTAGCTTGTAGGTTATGCATAAGATAGGCAAGATATCTGTTCCTGTACTCTGCAGTGGCTGGTAAGTTTCATGAATGAAGTAAGTCTGAATTTAATTCCCCCCCACTTTGTCTGTTGAAGTAGCTGGCAAGGCATCTGCATGTACAAAAAGAAATGTCCATGGTTACCTGTTGCGATGCAAAACTTCTCTCCTTCCCTTCTGTTTCTCCTTCCCCATTTTTCATCGTGTTTGGTTTTTAAACAAAAATATTTTCTGATATTTGTTTAAAAAAAGAGATCCACATCAATGTTTTATCTGATGCATTTATCTCTTACAATCTCCATTCATCCCAACCTGTTGCCTACTCCCAATGCCCTGCTGAACTTGTTTGTTCCTGAATGTCCTCCTTTCCTGTCCTTAACCAGGCGTCGGGCGAATTGCAGGAGGGAAGAAACCTGGACTCTGTTCCCTTTGTTTAAAGTCACCAGGTTAGTAAATGGAGTGGTTGTATTAATGGGTGGGATGATCTTGTCAGCCACTCTTCCTTCCATCTTTCACCAAAACATTTATCCTAGACATCATTCTCTTCATTGCAACCACCTCATGCAGCACTTGGATTCCCTATTCTACACTGATGGTTTTCTAAAACTTGTTTAGATTCTTGGAATTGTTTCTGTAGGAAAATAACCTGTGTGGTTTGTTGATTTTGATGGGAGATTTTGAATATGCCAAGGAGAAGATTTATCATTTTATGGAAGTCATGGTGTGAAATAGATTGTCTTAAGCAGTCTTTGGAGGCATTAATGTCCAGGGTTATTCAATGTTACTGATATATAACTGTGTGTCTCAGAACCAACAAAAATGTACTAACCCAAGTGTGGGTTTTAAGGAGTGTAGCCACATCTAGTTATTGATCCACCACAGTATTTATTTGTGAAACAGGTCTGTTGCATTTACACTTTGCCTGGGATAATAATGTGTGAATGAACTATAGTTAAAGCTATGCTGGGAAGTCTGATGTGGCTGAAAGCCTTTTAGAGTCGAAAGGACACAGACGGGTAAAGTATGTTCAATTATCCCCAAACTAATTCTATATATCTTAGCTATTGTGAAAATTCCAAGAAGAGTGAAAATTCCAGAAAAAGTAGAAAGAGTAATATTTAGTAGAGAAAATAGTAGCAGCTGGGAATGGTTTAAGTCTGAGAAGTCAGCATAGAAAGAAGAAGAAAGTAAGCCAGCTCGCTTGCATAGTGCTCCAATCGATTCCCAATATCCTGCAGGTACTTTTAATTTCAAACAAAGAATTGTACATATGAGATGAGATCATTGCAATCTAGCAGGTTTGACTGATACTAAAATGGCAAATCAGTGAATTTTGTTAAGGCACCAGCTTAGAAGCTAATTCTAGTCCCCCCTTAGCCATGAAAGCCAGCTGGATGATCTTGGGCCAGTCACTCTGTCTCAGCCCAAGTCATTTCAGAGCACTGGAAATAAAAGAAGGAAAGAGTATTAGGTTTACCACCTACTGTATATAGAAAGATGTATTTCTTCTGATTGAGTGATTTTCTTTTATACTTATATAAGTTGAAGAAAAGGTGGGGTGTGAGCACTATATGGCCATTACTGGTACTAATGCAAAAATACTATTTGGCCTGTTGCTTTTTGACTGTAAATATGGTACAATCTAAAAAGCTGTTTTAAAAGGGATGGAAACCATGTGTTTTGGTGCCATATACTATTTGTTATTGAAAATGTTTAAAGATTTGGCATGAAAGTTTCTGAGTTTGACTACAGCATCTTCCTTACCCATATTATCAAATCTTTAATCCATCTGGCTTTATACGGGGAAACTCATTCATTAGCAAAATAACTGTGGCTGAGCTATTGGATAGACTTACAAAACAACAATAAAAATATAATAGGAAAGCTAAAGGCATTGCTATCCTGCGGTTGTTTTTGTCACTATGATAGATTCTATTTCTGTGGCAAGGGCTAGTGTAGAACATTCTGTATAAAAAATACTTTGATGTGAAACAGCTGACAAGAAAGAGCTTTAACTTATTTAAATTAGATGAAAATTGAGTCTAAAAGAAAAATCCTATAGGCAAGGAGTAAAAACATGCACTATCATTATTTATCATTCATGCCAGTCTCACAAATACTGCTACCACCCAAAGGCCATTTAGTCATAGAATTCCCCCCTCCCCCAACTGGATTGATACTATATATACATATGTGTGTGTGTGTGTGTGTGTGTTTTCTGAGGTTTTCGCTGGTATTTGTATGTGGATCTTTGGTTCTTTGGGCTTTCTCCCGCGTAGAATTGGAAGTATCTAGGCGATGTTTCGATGAAGTCTCATTCATCATTTTCAGGCTTGTGTCTTTGGCCTTGTGCTTCTCTCGTTCTGCCCGATGATGAATGAGACTTCATCGAAACGTCGCCTAGATATTTCCAATTCTACGGAGGAAAAAACCCGAAGAACCAAAGATATATATATATATATATATATATATATATATATATATATATATATATATATATACATATACATATATATATACATATATATACATATATATATATATATACACACATATACATATATATATATATATGTGTAAGGTTTTTATATATATATATTCGTAGATTTTATATATATATATTCGTAGATTTTCACGGGTACAGGGAAAAGACATGGGAAAAGACCAGAACTTACATGGGAAAAGACCCAAACACACCAAGACCTGTATATATAGATATAGATATATATGAATGATATATGTACTATTTTGAAGGAGAATCAACTATGCTGGACCCTCTCCTATATAGTTGGTCATTTCTTATGTCTAAATGGCTAGGCCAGAACTAGTGGATTATAATCATTCCTTTAGGAGTGAAAGGTCACTGGATGATGTTGGGCCAGTCAATCTGTCTCAACTCAAATGGCCTTCCTGGGTGGTTGTTTTGGGGAAAATAGGCGGCAGAAGCCGCTAAGTATAGGAGTATGAACACAAAAACAAAGGTGGGTTACAAATACAATATAAAATACCCCAAATATCTTTCCCTGTTTATTATCATCTCACAAAGTTGTTATGGGGAAAACGTCACTTTGAGTTATTAATAAAACTAATAGAGACAAGAAAAAAAATGCCATTGCAATATATTGCATTTGTCTTCAGAATCAAATAGCATTCAAAATATGGTGTTTTTTGCATCAGGAAACAGTCCCGCACTGTTCTGCTAATCTGTGTTAGAGTTTCAATGTAAACGTTGAAGTATTAAGTGTTTTTGCCCAAAATGTTGAATACTATGTATACTATATTTTTTTCCCTAATGGCCTTTTTCATTGCTGATACTGCCTTTATGTCCATATGGTTTGAAATATCTAAACTCTAGATAATTCATAATAATAATAAAATTCAAACTAAGAAAAATGTTGTTTTTAATAATATATAGATTTATTATTAATAGCCTAATTTTGTAGTGCTTCTTGAGGTTATTTTGAAAAACAGCTAAGAAATTATATAAAATGCATGCAAGTATATGTTCCACTGTATTCAGTGGTGATTTATATTTAGGTGTTTGTAGAAATGTTGCCTCAATTAGCCTTAAGTCCTAAGTACCCTTACAAGTAAGTAAATCCTATTGAATTGAGGTCTTAATTTTTATTTATTTTTTTGCATTCAGGTTAGATTTTAATAGAATTAACACAGACGGTACATTTTACAGACCATGAGGGCTAGAATCTGCTGCTAACAATTAAATTGCTCATATGTAGTAATTATGCTTTTAAGAAATGTTCATCAATGTCATGGCATTGCAGCTAGAAAATGAAGCATTCATTTTCCCGTTGCAGCTTCTGCAGTCCTCCTTCTTCAAAGTCACAGGCTAATAATTTGTTTTTTAAAAATATATATATATTACTTTTCTTGCTATAGGCTATGTAGCTCCCTTTGTGTAATTTGGATTCATTACATATCAAGCTTAAACATGTCTAAACTTAATCTATATATATAAAAGCGAAATACCACTCAGGCAGCATCACGAAATCTCCAGAACCATAAAGTCTACAAACTTGAAATTTGGCACATATGTTCCTCTTGGCTTCTAGGTGTTTGCTAAGAAAGGATTTTTCGAAATGACTATCAGATCATTAGTATTTCTTAATAGAGTAATTAACACACTCTGATGCTAAGGACTTTTACTCCCCCTCTCAATCGAAAAGAACACTGTTCCAACTACCAGTTGCCCCACATTCTGTTACCTCACATTCACATTATCTTAGTAACTCCACAGCCATTTGCATGATTCAGCTGATCTGAGGACACAGACAAATCTCCATGTTGCCTCAACGACTCTCTAAAAAGATGCAAATTACACTTCCAAATAGGAAGCAACTTTGTTATCAAAGGTTGTAGTATTTTTATTATCCACCATCCAGTCAGAACCGAAGAAGCTCCTTTGGATGAGAAGCAAAACATCTTCAAAGGAAAACCAGAAAGTCCGGTTGTCTCCTGAAAAAAAGCACCTTTGGAACAACAGTTGGAGGATTATATTTTACAACACTTTTGAGAGAGAGAGAGAGAGAGAGAAAGAGATGAGAGAGAGAAGACAGGAAAAGCTTATGTGTTTCAATCACCAACTACCACTGAGCCAACGGATTGTGAACCAAATTACTCCTGCATAGTCCGATCACATAGTTTCATTGTGAAGCATGGGTATCTAGCTCGTTAAACAGATTTGAGATGGTTAAATTTCTTTGAATGCTGACAATTTCAGAGCTGCCTATATTTTATATTAGGTCAGGTCTGCTTCACAGATTCACAGACCACATTCAAAGGCTCACATGAGCCTTTGAAACTGAACATGTCAACTACCTTCACTGAGAAATTTTTACATACCTATTACTCCTCCCACCTCCAATTTTCCCCACAACAATCTGTGAAGCAAATTGGATTGATAGTCAGTAACTGGCCCAAAGCTGCCCAGCTGTTTTTCATGCCAAAGGACTAGTTTGCTGTTCCTAAATATCTAAGTCACTTAGTAGTGTAATTATCAAATGCATTCCTGCATGTGTGAAAATATTGTATAAAACTTCAAAGCCTTTAAAAAGGGTGAATAGAGGAAAATCTGTAAATATCTCTTCAAAGTAGTATGACATGCTATACATTTTACCCCAAAATGTGTGCTTTTTCATAAGTTGCTTGAACATGGGCAGTTCCCTCATGGGAGAACATATTTCAGTTTTTATCCAGCTGCCAAATCTATTGTGTCATACTTTGGATCACTGCCATGGGCATCTGTTGGATGAGGCCTGTGATAACACTGATGGAGAAAAATGCAGCTCTCTTCCAGTACCTTTTCCATTTAATTGAGCATTTTGATTATCTCTAGTTTGATGGTATTCAGATGTGTTGGGAATGCTGTTCCCGACATTCCAAGCTGGAATTCTGCTGATTGGAAATTTCTGGAAATTTTACATCTAGAAAGCACAAGATTGGGAAAGAGCAAGCCATTAATCTGAAGTTACACTGTATCTTTAATTGAGCATCTGTTTAGGCCCAAAATTCTTAATAAATCACCCAAATATGATCTGTAGCAAGTTCAGTGGAGACAAAGGAAAATATTCCTTCACTTAATGTCTAATTAACCCATGGAATTAATCGCTATAAGAGGTAACGATGGCCAAGGGCATAGATAACTGTGATGCTTCTACTCTAATATGAAAATTCTTCACTCCCTTACTATCCTCTGCTTTATTATTATTTTTAGATGCTGCTTACAGTGTATCTTTTCTTTCTTTTGGTTGAGTTGAGTAACTGACTGAAAATAAATGAGTCCGCCAAAAGCTGATTGCCTGAGTAAGAATGCAATGAAATTCCAAGCAGGAAACCTGTACTGGCACATATGGGGGGCCAAAGAAAGCACAGATGTAGAGGTTCCTACTGTTTGTTATTCTTTAATTTCTTTTTCAGTATTCTTTTGCTAAACAACAGCACTATCTATGAGTGCTGTTTGGTAGAAAATGAAAACACTTCAACATATTGGAACCTTTGTGTAAAATCCACAGCAGTTTTTAGGTAAGAAAAGACATACTTGCTGGATCAGATTGAGTAGCAATAGTGGTCAGACAGATGCCTTTGGTAATCCTACAAATAAAACAACTGCATTCTCCCCCTCCTGTCCTCCCCGGTTAATGCTCTTGAAAAGCTTCCTGTTTTTAGTACCAAAGATAATCCATACTCTGCATGGTTAGTGCTATTGAATGCTTAATCCTTCAGCAAAGTTTCTAAACTCCTCGCGCCCATCTTCCTGGTTAATGTTTAAATTGTTAGTTACCCGTTCCAAATGCAATGGCTTATCCTAGTTATCATTTCTGATGGAAGCAAATTCCACAATTGGATTCTGTGTTACTTTTGTCTTGAATTATAGGAATTGGAGAAAAATTTCCCTCTAGTCATTTTATTATTTACTTGTTTGTTATGCATTTTTCACATGTCTGAACCACCCATCTCCCTCTAAGAGGATTCATCTAGCTCAACTTGTCTTTAATAGTGCCCTTCCGAGATTTTTTAATTTCTAAGGTAGTGCAAAGAGGTATTGATGGTAGTACCCTGCCCTCCATATTTGTCTATGCTAATATTACAGCTTTGAGATATTATGTTCCATTAAAGTAGAATTTTATTTATGAGTATCCCTAAAAAGCACAGCTTTTGTATACAAATTTTCTGTGTGTGTGTGTGTGTGTGTGTGTATAATTTTTAATGCACAAAGATACTACTTCTAAAACTTACATTTTCCTAATTAAATTTGAATTAATTTTTTCCACGATACAAATTTTAAAGTTCGTTTAAATTTAGATAATAGCTTTTAAAAATAAGATACCCTTCCCTTTTTGGTGATTTTTAAAGCTATGCATTTCCCTTTTTAATGCAAACCTTCTAAATGTATAATCTTTTTCAGGTTCTTCATAAATAAATGCTGTAAATGATTCCTGTTGGCACAGATTCATGTCACTTTTGTTCAGTGGTGGGATTAAAATTTTTTTACTACTGGTTCTGTGGGCCTGGCTTGGTGGGCGTAGCAGGGGAAGGATACTGTAAAATGTCCAGTCAGAGGTGATATTTGCCGGTTCTCCAAACTACTCAAAATTTCCGCTACCGGTTCTCCAGAACTGGTCAGAACCTGCTGAATACCACCTCTGCTTTTGTTGCTCTTTTTCAGTGTTGAATATTGGATTACTACATGGATGTTTTATTTATTTTGGTGAGAGCTCAAGTCAAGTTATAGGTATGTCTCATATCACTGGGTACATTAGGTGGAGCGGTAGCAATAGGCCTAAAGTTATCCAGTGAGTTTGATAGTTGGATCAACTACTACACCACTATTGCCTGCAAATACTGGGCAGTAGATATAAGTGAGAGATGGGATCTATTTGGGCCAGCTATGTCTGTTCACTTTTAGAGAGAGCCTTTTCTATGCTAGTATTTACTGGTCAAGGTCAGAAGCCAAAGAGGAGTGATTTGACAAGTGGGAAGCTTTCTTAATAAAATAAGCAGGTAAGCAGATCTGAGGCCAAGGAGATGAAAAGAACCTTCTCTTCTCAGCTGCTTGGTGACTGTTTCTGTTGCTTCCATTTAGCACCTCCTTAGGGACACCAGCCATTAGCACTCTCAACTGCAGTGAAATTGCTCTCCCACAGCAGGCAGCATAGGGACAGCAGGCAGCATAGGGAGGAATAAGTCACCGCCTCAAAGTTTTTTTTAATAACTCTGCTTTGAGTCAATTTCCATTTTGCCTTTTACTTAAAACTACACTTTTTCTAACAACATATGAAACTTTTAGGGGTATGGGGATGAGTTGGAATCTTGCAATAGAATAGAATAGAATAACAGAGTTGGAAGGGACCTTGGAGGTCTTCTAGTCCAACCCCCTGCCTAAGCAGGAAACCCTACACCACTTCAGACAAATGGTTATCCAACATCTTTTTAAAAACTTCCAGTGTTGGAGCATTCACAACTTCTGGAGACAAGTTGTCCCACTGATTAATTGTTCTAACTGTCAGGAAATATCTCCTTAGTTCTGAGTTGCTTCTCTCCTTTATTAGTTTCTTGTCCTACCCTCAGATGTTTTGGAGAATAGGTTGGCTCTGTCTTCTGTGTGGCAGCCCCTGAGATATCACGTCTCCCCTAATCCTTTTTTTCATTAGACTAGACATACCCAGTTCCTGCAATATCATCCCATCCTCAAACACAGGAAAGCAAATTTGCACATCCAATCTTCTCTTGGTCCAAATAAGTCCCCCAAGTCCTATATGCTTTTGGCCCCGTGATAACAAACAATGGAATTCTTCTATGACATTAATTAATTTGCATATACAACTATCCATGCTAAAAATACTCCATACAAATCTAAGGTGTTCAACTCAGGATTTAGTATAAAGTTAATTTAGGTTCACTTCAAAGTCAATAAAGTCACTTAATGGCATACTTAGACAGACAGATGGATAGAATAACCAAAACAGTCACTTCTGCCCTCGTTATCTCCCGCTTGGATTATTGCAATGCTCTCTACATGGGGCTCCCCTTGAAGAGTCTCCCCTTGAAGAGTCTCCCCTTGAAGAGTCTCCGGAGGCTGCAGTTAGTTCAGAATGCAGCCGCGTGGGTGATCGTGGGCGCCCCTCGGGGCGCGCACGTAACACCACTTCTCCGCAGGCTGCACTGGCTTCCTGTGGCCTTCCGGATTCGATTCAAGGTGGTACTGACGGTATTTAAAGTGCTCCATGGCTCGGGACCTGGGTACTTACGGGACCGCCTGCTGCCATCAACAACCTCCCGCCGCCCAGTACGCTCCCACAGGGTCGCCCTACTTGGGGTTCCGCCACCTGATCGCTGTCGGCTAGCGGCCCCGAGGGTGCGTGCTTTCTCTGTGGGAGCGCCCTCCCTGTGGAATGATCTCCCCCCGGAGATACGAGCCATGACAGATATCCTCTCCTTCCGGCGCGCAGTTAAGACCCTATTTTTTAAACAGGCTGGCCTGGCCCAGTAAGGGTTAAAGGGGTTTTAAGTTAATAGGGTTTTTAAAATTTTAACTATTTTTAAACTTTCGGGATGCAGCTATATTTATATTTAATTCGGTTTTAAACTCTATTTAATCTTGTATTTTTGTATTTTAATGTATTTACTAGGCTGTACACCGCCCCGAGTCCCTTTTCGGAGAGGGAGCGGTATAGAAATATGATCAAATAAATAAATAAATAAATAAATAAAACCCAGAATATAAATGCAATCAGATCCTTATTCAGAGGAACTGCTGGAAATAACTTTGAAAGCTCTCCAAAGTAGAGTGTATCTTTCAGTTTCAATAATAAATATTTTTTCAGATTATTATCCGCTTTATAATTTAAGTTTAAAATTTTCAAAATTTGAACTTCAAAGTTTAAAAATTCCAAACATTATAATCTCTTAGAATTAGGTTATTCTAGCTCTTTTAGGATCTACTTTTCTAGTGTTAACAATATTTATTTTGCAATGCATTGATCAGAACTATATTCAAGTATGGTCACAGCATAAAATTGAATTAAGTACATTGTGGTAATAGGAGTTTTATTTTCAGTTCCTTTAATTTTGATGAACAATATGGAATTTATCTTTATATAATAGCCACATGTTGAATAATATTTTCATTGTTTTTACCATCTCTGAATATTTTTTCTAGTCAATTGCTATTCACTTAGATTCCATGAAGTTATAATTGGGGGGAGGGGTTCTGCCCCAATATGCAACACTTTACATTTGATTCCACTATGCTCTGATACCTATTTCCCCAATCTACAGAAATGTCCATGAAAGCTTTTTTAATGACTCTAAATAATATTCATTGTCCATAAACTCAGCCATCTCAACACTCATCCTAATTTTCATTATTTTCAAGTATAGAGAAACCATCTGAGCTGCATTTTTTGATTTGATTGCTGCCTGTTGAGTGGGTTCTGGCTATCGTTCTCCAGAAATTCATTTTTGATGAAAGGAACATTATTAAGTCCAATATTATGATTACATTTGTTAACAACATTGTTTAGACCAGTAGCATTTTCTTCTGAGACACTGAAATATTAGAACAATTTGTTCAATTCTTTTTCAAAAGAAAGTTTATTTTAAAAATATTTATAAAAATATTTTTATAAATATTTGCTTTCAATAAATCAATTTGATGCAGAATGCAGATATTAATAAATTAAAGCAATACTAAATTAAAAGTTCTTATATTGTAAGACTATTGGAGTGTCTTAACTTCTAAAACAAGAATGTCAACTTATGCAGGAAAACATCATAGAGCTTATTTTCATTACATTTGTATAGAAAAGGTCTGTCAAAAACAGTATTTGTTGGAGATGAAACAAGGATGTTTCTTTAAAATGCATTTCCACAATGTCTTGTATTTTCCCCAAATTTGGGGAGAAATTTGTAAATTATATAAATGTGATTGTGCAACCAAAATAAAAATTTTCAGAGGATAATATTTTTTAAAACTATATACCTAATATTTGGTATTTGACATCCGGATAACAGAGATGGATTCTTCATGCCTTTACTAGGGCTAAAAGAGTAACATTGCATGCAACAAGATAAAAGTATGGCTCAATTTATTCAATTGTATTTGCCACTTATGAGTATATGATAAAATATGGTGCTATTGATATAGAATGCAATAGTTTTAAGTATATAAAACTATAATTGTTTAGTATTATGAAGACATATAATACTACTTTCCTCTTTGTTGCATTTCTTTCCCTTTTGTTAAAAAAATATAATGTATTCTTTTCTATTTGACAATGCATATATCTCCATCATCTTTGTTTTGTTCTTTTTCTTTCAATAAACAAAAAAGCTAATAATGAAAAGCAATATTAGGGTTTTCTTTATCAAGTGGTTGTTTTTTTAGCCTGTATCACTAAATGTAATTGGGAAAAAAATGAATAATCAGAGTAAAACAGTCTTCATTACCAAATGTCAGATAAGCAATTGACAAATCAAATCAAATCAATCAATCAATCAATCTTATGAAGCTTCTCCTTTGGAAATATTGAAATGCTAACTAGGGCATACAAAACCTTTGCTAGACCAATACTCGAATACAGCTCATCTGTCTGGAATCCGCACTATATATCGGATATTAATACAATTAAGCGAATCCAGAAGTATTTCACAAGAAGAGTACTGCACTCCTCTGCTTGCAACAGAATACCCTATATCATCAGACTTGAGATTTTGGGCTTGGATAATCTTGAACTATGCCACCTACGGTTGGACTTAAATGTAGTACACAAAATTATCTGCTACAATGTCCTACCAGTCAATGACTACTTCAGCTTCAACCGCAACAATACAAGAGCACACAACAGATTCCAACTCAATGTTAACAGCTCCAGACTTGATTGCAGAAAGTACGACTTCAGCAACAGAGTGGTCAATGCCTAGAATGCACTACCTGACTCTGTAGTTACGTCCTCAAACCTCCACTCCTTTAACCTCAAACTATCCACTATTGACCTCACCCAATTCTTAAGAGGTCTGTAAGAGGCGTGCATAAGTGCCTCCCGTCCCTATTGTCCCCATTTAATTGTACCTATTTTCTGTATTCTTACTCATGTTTATACTTATACCTATTATTTTGTAAACAATTGACAAATCAAATCAAATATAGTTCTGGAACATCCAGTGTAGTTTCAGTCCAAAAGCCAAAAGTTAAAAAACAAAACAAAAACTATGGTGATGAAGTACTTGTATTTTCAGAGTTGCAATAGCAACAAGTTTTCCTAAAATCTCTTTGGGCCCTGCTTGTATTCCTTCCCTAGTTAAGATAATCCATATATTGTCCCTGCTGGTTTTATTCTACTTAAGGATTCCTTCAGGTCACATCTGATTAGCTCATTTTATATTAGATTGCTTTATTTTGTTTATTTATTAGATCTACACCTTTTCTCCATAGCCATAAGGAATCGTACATGTTAGTCCACTCTCAAATTTTCCTCACAGCAATTCTATAAGATACATTGGGATAAAACAGTGAGTTCTTGTCTGACCCAAAATTACCGAGTATGTTTCTCTGCTGAAGGTAGATTTGAAGCTGGGCCTGCACAATCAAAATCCCTAACCATCTTGGCTTTAGGAAGAGAGCTGAGATCAAAGGCCTGTCTAGACTAGCATACTGATTCCATGCTGGCCAATCTGATGCCACTAAGGAGCCATAATTAGAATTTATATTGATCAATGAAAGGAAGATTACTCTCTTCAGCTTATAATCCTATCTATTTATATTCAGATGTGTACAGAAAGTCCTCAGTTTGAGACCACTTCTATTCCTAAGCAAAGTGGTTGTTAAGTGATTTGCACCCAATTTTTATGAACCTTTTTTGCCATGCTTGTTAAGTGAATCACTACAGTTCAATGAATGACAGAGTTATTCAGTGAATTTGCTTCCCCTAATGTCTTTGCTTATCAGATAGCAGGTGGGAAGGCTGCAAATAGAGATCACATGACCTGGGAGGTGGGAACATTACAACCATTCTAAATTCATGTTGCTTGCCAAGCACCTGAATTTTGATCATGTTACCATGCTGCAATGGTTATAAGTGCAAAGACAAGTTGTAAGTCATTTTTTTCAGTGTTGTAACTCTGACTGTTGGCTAAACGAATGGTTACAAATGGAGCTGTACCTGTATTTCCTCAGAAGACAATTCAGAGATATCATGACTAATAGTTATTGGTTGTTTCCGTCCAGGAATTTTTAAGTTTTAAAGTCATTTCTTAACAACTGCTTCTCCAAGTCCTTGATGGTGAGAGGCACTTCCCCAGCATCCATGGAAAAAATTGGTAACAGATAAATTCTCTCCCATACATAACCAACTTTAGATGTACAACTTCATTTATTTCAAATGAGATCAGATAGTTCTATTGTATTTGTAGGCTATTCTGCTTATTTGACTGAGTGAGGCATTAAATTTTGTCTCAAAGTTCTGCCTTGATGATATATTGACTATTTGTAGCAGAAAATGTTCAAAATGATCTCTGTTGACAATTACACACCCTTTCCAATACGAAAGGTATTTATTGAAGTCATAAATTGTTAGCTGTAGTAACAGAAACATGTTGCAAACTGCAAACTTTGTGATTGCAATAAAAGATTGATTGCAAGCTTTCAGCTTAGAAAACAAGCATCCAATAACTTTCAAATAGCCAAAACATTCAAGATGCCAGTTCAAGAATGTTCTGAGAGTAATCAATTTTCATCCAAAATTTTTCCAGGTAATCCAGAGTAATATGCACTAGATAAGGTCTCTGGCTTGTGAGAGGTGGGATATTGCCCTAGCTAGACTAAGTCCCTGAGTCATACTTCTTTCTTTCAAGTAGATTTCTTTTCCTCTTCTTGATTTCTTTTGATCTTCTTGATTTGTGATATGTTGCTGGACTGCAGACTTTTCCTAGCTCATACTCTAGATAATCTGATTCAATCTGCATTTGTGCCTTCTCATGTGCAGATTTTCCATCTATTTCACCTGTGGGTGAAAATCAAATTTTTCAGCTTCTAAATCTAAAGATTCAGACTAACCCCTAGCACCGTGATGGCGAATCTATAGCACACATGACAGAGGTGGCCCACAGAGTTCTTCTGGTTTCTGGCACCAGCTGATCTTTCTGGACAGTGGAGCACCAGAAAACAGCCTGAAAATCAGCCAAAAAACAGGCCGTTTTGGGGGCTGTTTTCGGGCCATTTTTTAGGCCAAAAACAGCCTGGAAAACAGCCAAAAAGTAGGTATGGCATGGGCACACTGGCCAATTGATCTTCAGTTTTCCAGTGCTCCAGCATGCACACATGCATGGGTATGCACACATGTTCCAATTTGGACACTCAGTGCCGAAAAGGTTCACCATCACTGCCCTAGCATAAGGTTGAGATTTCTAGATACAAAATACAGTAGAAGCTCTGGTCATGAATGCTTCTGACCATGACCAAATCTGGTTCCAACCAAAAAATTCTTGAATCTGGTCACAAACACACACTTGAGTGGAGATCAAACATGGCTGTGACCAATTTCCCCTTCCATGCCATTTTTTTTTTTTTTTGTAAGAGCATAGTCAGTCAGTCTTGCTTCCGGTCATGACCAAATCAGGTTGTGACCGAAGTTATGGGATGAATTATGGTCGTGACTAGAGGTTATACTGTAATTGTATTGCTATCAAAACTATGAAAAGATTGCAACTGATAATCCAATTAATTTTTTATGCTTTGGGAGAAGCTGACTCAAATCAGAGGGGAAGTGGAGAGATTTGGGATTCTTTCTTTTCCATGAATCTGGTTTAACCAAACCCAGTAACTGTTTTTTCTTCTTTTGCCATGTCCTTGTGAAATTGCCTTTAACTTATCTCATCCCATAGCTGAAGCAACTTAAAGTAATTATGAGCTCTTCAAGTTAAATTAGTTTCTGTTCAGTTTCTCTCTTCTAATTGAGGCCACAGATACAATCCGGCATGCTTCACCAAATGATGCAATCATTTTAGACTGCTGCCCCTCTGCTCTGATTATTGGAAACTATCCTATTTTTGCTTAGACTGCAGGAGAAATGTTCATGGCTTCCCCGGAGGTCTCTGTTTTCCATAGTACATACTTTCAATAGAATTTGGCAGGTCTTATGTAGGCTTCTTATTAACAAAGGCTTGCCATTCTATTGAGCTTTTGAATGAGCTATAGTTCTGAGACAGAGAACCAGGCTTTCCTAATGGTGTATAGGCATCACAGCCTTTCTGAGGACTTACACAAGAGCACCAGGATTATTATCTTAATTGATCAATGCTGTAGGATCATTGTTATTGAGGTCCCATGGTTGGTTGTGTAACATAGTATGGTTACTTATGTTGTGCTTTATGGGGCAGTTGTCAGCATTTTGCCACTCTAATTTGAGTAGCACTAGTTATCTTGGTGATAATTGCTGTGTTTACTTATTGGCCAATAGCAATAGCACTTAGACTTAGATACAGCTTCATTCAGCCTTCTCTAAGCACTTCCAGAGTTAGCATATTGCCCCAACAACTTGGGTCCTTATTTTTACCAACCTTGGAAAGATGGAAGGCTGAGTCAACCTTGAGCCATTCAGGATCGAACTCCTGGTGTGAGCAGTGAGTTAGCCTGCAGTAATGTATTCTAACCACTGCACCAATCACAATTTGCTATTCTTCAATCACAATTCCATGGTCTCCATGTGCACTGATTGCTTCTAGATTCAGAACTAGATTCCTTGTTTTCTACCGGGATATTTCCCTTGCAGAAGTGATCAAGGATGGATCTGCTATTTTTTTAATCACTACCCTGCTCTCCACTTCTCCCTGTACTTCTTTTTCATGCCATTGACCTATCACCAAGTTGTCTTTGAACATGGAATTAGCACTTTTTCCAAAAGGTATAAAAATTTTAATTAGAAACATATATGTAGGAATTGTGAAAAGAACTAAGTGAACTGTCCTGCTTCATCCCCCATTAGCATTCTTTACACACACACACACACACACACACACACACACACACACACAAAGACTATAAGTGTTACAGAGAAAGTGGAAAATAAATGCTCTCTGAGGCTCTAACAGTATTCATATGAGTTCTGCCATGGCAAGATGATCATGATTTTTCATTATTATGTTTCTGACAACTAAATATTAGTTTGGATTTTTTGTTTCTTGGGGTTTCCCCCCTTCCAAATTAGAAACTGCAGGTGCATCTGTGTTGGGTTGTAAAAATAAGAGACTCAAAGGCACTGCTGACCTGCTATTCTGTCCTTTTCTGCAGGCTGACATAACAATGTTATATCACGCTGGCAGAATTACTGCCTGTACTCTCATTAGTTATAATGTGGTTCATTCTTCCTGATTTTTATCAATGGTAGAAATTTCCAGATTTTATATATGTTTTCTTTTGTGAGGATCTTCAGTATGTATATGAAATGTATTGTGTACAGGTATATATTGCAATTATTTGATGATTTGATAGATTTG
The DNA here is from genome assembly GCA_023653725.1 of Bungarus multicinctus. Taxonomy (NCBI): domain Eukaryota; kingdom Metazoa; phylum Chordata; class Lepidosauria; order Squamata; family Elapidae; genus Bungarus; species Bungarus multicinctus. Next base: position 102,690,480 of record CM042840.1, read on the forward strand.
ATTTGATATACTCTCCAATGGACATTGCTAATCTTTAATGCAATAGAATATTTTCTAATTGTAAATGGTAGCTTTCTGACCCTTTCCCTAGGCCTCTTTTTTGTGTGTATATAATTTCATATAATCTTCTCATTCATTACCTATATTTTAACCTTTTTTCTTTGGGCAAATAAGTGGGGTGGGTAATAGCAGTCACTAGATATCAACAACTTTTCATATATTCATTTAAGAACATATTATCTTCCTTTCGATATTTCTTAATGATATATGTTTTAAGTTACTGAATTATAGGAAAGCCTAGAGAATTGCCATTGTGCTTTGTAAGTCTGAGAGTTTTCTGCCCAAAGTTCAGAATTTGAAGTTTAAAAAAAATGATACATTAAGCAATTCTGTTTGCCAATCAACAATGCTTATTGAGACCTTAATGTTATTTACATTTATATCCCGACTTTCCTCTGAGATTTAAAGACCATATAGGGTGGAATTTCTGCATTGTATTCTTACAACAGCCTTGCCAAATAGAATGGATTGAGATATAGTAACTGATCCATAATTGGCCAGCATTCTCCACAGCTAATCTGGGGTTTGAATTGGATGTCCGTGATAACTGATTGTCATGGTATGGCTAAGTATGCAAGATGAAAGGTTAGACATCTCGAACTTCTTCCAGAAACACTCTGGATCTACATAATATAGCTCTAATTTCTGCCCCATTGAAATGGCTAGGTAATTAACCCAACTGATTCCTATCTTTCCAGGAACCACTTTATCAGATATCCTTCCTCTAACACCAATATAAAAAATAACATTCCCACAATTTGTGAATAACAAATAAAAAAGGTAAAAAGGGCTAAACATGAAATAAATATGTAACCTCTTTTCCCTCAAGAACTGAAATGTGTAACTAAATGAATAGAGCATTTTTCTCTCCTTTTCCTGAAAGACATAGTCTAATCTCAAAAAAGAATAATAATTTCAAGCTTTATTTTGGGAAAAAAAATCTTATTTTCAATTGTTTTTAGCTATCCAAAAAGCATGTGTATATGTTTGTGTGTATATGTAAATGTATGCACACACACACATGCACACACACATACATATGTATATGTGCATATGTATGTGTGTGTATATAAATGTATATACACACACACACTCACATATATGTAGCATGAACAGTATAGGGTGGGAGAGAAAACTGCCTCTTCCTATACTTCTGCAGTTTCAGAAAGTTTCAGATAAAATAAGCAGGCAAGACGCATCTGCCCAGAATAAAATGATGTGGGATAAGAAAACAAAGCAAGACATCCCTCATCTTTCCGTTCATCTCCCGAAATGTCTCATTTTGAACACTGACAGGTGCAAGGATAATAAGCTTCCAATCTGTCAACACCACTGATATACCTATAATTACTGTCTGATGTGTTAGAATTAGAATGAGGGCAAAGTGACTGCTGCAGAGGGGGTTGTCCTTGGCTGGCTTGCAAAGGGTAATGAAGAGCACTGGAGACTTCAATGGAAGTGAGGACCTCTATGGATTTCACATCTTTGACCTCCATTAAGAGAAAGGGCAGAATTAATCTCTCGACACTTAGCCAAGTGGGCTGTCATCCTGCCTCTGGAGGTGACAGGCACATTTTGAAGGTTATCTTGATATTCCAGCTTGTTAGAACATTGTGAGTATTATCCAAAGCTTGAAACATGACCAAGTATGACCTCTTAAAAGAGGCTCAGAATTCATCATCATCATCATCATCGTCTACTAAAAAGAGGTGCAGATAGAATATCCTGGAAATCTTTTATCATACAAAAATTAAATATATGACATTTTAGCAAAATGTGGGCTATATCAGGGTTCCTTCCTGAATAATTCTAGGCACCATTTGAAAATATGAAACTAGATAAGCTTTTTTTAGCAATAAAGAGGAAATACATCTATCATAATATTAACTCACCATTTTCTGGTAACCTAATTGGAAAGATGTTTAGGACAAACTAGGAGAATATGAAACTCATTGCTCCAAAAATGGGAAGAAGACTATCAGGTTGGATAGTTTACAGGAGATGAAACAATAGAAGTTTATTAATGGTGACTAGTTAGAGAAACTACATAGAAGCTGCATCTTATTGAATACCAGCTATTGGGAGAAACAATGAGAGGGAGCTGTTGCCTCATTTTCTGGTTCTGAACTTTCCTAAGGTATCTGATTGGCAAGCGTGATGAAAAATGGGCCTTTCATTTGGTTAAGGATGAATATTCCAGCAAGCAAGTTAATTATACTTGAGAATTTGACTTTTCTTACCTGTTTTTGGGAGGGGGATCTTTTCTTCTCTAAACAAATGTTTAGTTGCTTTTTGCAACTATGGTAGAGTAGCAAATAGTCAGACTTTAACTGAGCTCAAATGCTTCTATAGCTTGAAGAACATTAAGTCATTGTCATTTTAACTCCTATTGATTTGTAAAATATTAATTCTCCTGCAAGAGCTTTTTGGAGGAAAAAATTAGACCAAAATGTAATAATACATACAGAAATATGAGATTGGCTAGTTTATGGAAAACTGTCAAGATTTGCCTTTCCTCTTTATTTCTTTTGGGAGGAAAAAAAAATCAGGGGTTGTTTTACATTAGGTGTTTGACAAGCTTACCACATGGGTATTATAACTACAATCTTTGCTGCTTTACCTGCTGAGTCATTAGAAAGAGGGGAGAGTAATTCTATTTAATATAACAGTGTATAATTAAACTGACCTATAGTTTTTATCTGAAATTGAACAATTTAATAACAGCAACAGAATAAGTAATTTTTCCAAGGCAGAATGGAAGAAGTTTATATTCTTACAAGTCAGAGAATTGTATATGAATGTGTTTCTAGAATGAATGTTTGGGATGTTTGGGTTAATTCCATTCAATGTTAGGACAGGGAAGATAATATGGAGAGTTTTATTGTTTTTCTCTTCACATTGTCATATTTTAACCTTTTCCAGTTTCATCTTGGTATGTGGGCTGCCATATAAATAAGTAAATTTTAAATCTGAACTAATCAAAGGGATGAAATTGGAAATAACCTGGCATTTGTCTCTGGTCTCTGCTAATATGTTCACTCTAATTATTCTTGGTCCTTTTCCATTCCCACATCTTTCAAATTTGAAATAGACGACATTCATAACAATTTCCTGGAGTCACTCCCTGAATGTAGATTTGCTATTTTGCATTCCAATTGCCACAAAATATTTTTAAGACTCGAGGAGGTAGTAAATGAGAATTTGTGCCTTCTCCAAATTTGGTGCAAACTATTTATCAAAAACTGCATTCTAAGATAGTACTTTTTAAATAAAATAACATTTAGTTACAAAAATAACATGTGTGCTGGCATTAGCTGATGGCACTGGTCCCCACAGTATGTCTTGGCTATGAAAGTCAGTTGGTTAAGTAAGAAAAGTGGGCAAGCGAAGGTATTTTTTTGTTCCATAATGCAACTGAGTATAAGGCAGAACAAACAACAGAACATAAAAGCAAGATTAAAGGTTGTTCCTTAGAAATCTGATGCCTGAAATTTGGTAATGAAATTTCTTAGGCAGCAACAGAAGCAATAAATTTCTCATTTAACCATAATCAAATAAATCAATTTTGTATTTTTGTTGTTCTTTCTGCCAACGATCTTTAAATCTCACCAATAAATTTCCAATATTTGCTTTCTCATATTCTCTCAGAATTCTTGTATCTTTATCAGAGTCTTTTTACAGTTCCAGTGAAGTAATTCCACTAAATTCTTTATATTCCATTTTAATAAAATAATTCACACCACTCTTATTATTTGGACTTTTTAAAGTTTTTAAGTTATGATCCAGTTCTAATTATAAATTCAATATTTCCATCTCATTTTAAAAAATGTAGTTTTTAAATGCACTTTAAAAGAGCATTTTGATTCCATTATAAATCTAAATAGCTCAAGAATTACTTGGCCCCAAAGTGTCAAGTAATTCCTTTAAAATAGCCATCTAGTGCCCTCTAGTATCCAAACTTCAAGGTCTTATTATCTGTTCATAATGTCAGCAAAGAAATTCTTCCCACAAGAGAGGATCCTTTTAATTAACTTCAAAGTCTTTCTTTAATTTAAATTCATCTAAACCCTTAATCCATTTAAAAAATCAACACTATACTAAAATCAACACTATACTTACCCTTTTGCTACATATTGCAACAAAGAAAACTCTTACAAAACTGTAGGCATACACATTTCTTTCTAAATGTATTGAAGAGAAACTCATACAGCCAACAGCTAAACTTATAATTTTGAAACTTTTCAATCTTTAATCAATATTTAAAATAAATAAATTCCAAAGTGATTCAAAAGTTTGTATTTATTTAAAGCAATTACATAGCTACTCATTTTATACCAAAGTCTGAACTTCCAATCAAGAATTAAAACAATAATAAAATAAGATAAAATATATTAAATCTATTATATTTCATTTATTTAAAATATTTAGATAGTTCATCTTATACCAGTCTCTGAAAAGAAATATGAGTTTTTACTGAACTTTTAATTATCAAAAAAGGAGATATTAATAGCTCAGAGCATGCTGGAATCCCATGATTCCCAGCTAATTGCAAATGACTACAAAAACATCTATTTAGAATAGAATTCTTTATTGGCCAAGTGTGACTGGACATACATAAGGAATTTATCTCAGGTACATAATCTGTATATTCCAAATCCATTCTGCCATGTACTCACCAAAAACAGCTTTCCAGAATTTCAAGATCTTTCTTTTACCTGGACAGAGTCCAAGTAAATGGACTCTGGATCCAAAATCCTGCTGCTTTTTGGCAGTAAAGTTTTCTGCAGTCCATGGAAGGTCAATTTACTTTTCCTTACTGGAAGCCAATCTTTTATACATTTAATGAACAGAAAGAAATCAAGGACATTATAAAGTGTCATGATCAGTGGATAATCAGATTTTAACTATAGTGAAAATTTGGAAACTAATTTGAGGCTTCTTAGATTAAAACTTCCAAGAATTTACAAATGAAGCCAAAAGAAATTTAGTCAGTGCTAAGTGATATATTATCAATTTATCACTGAACCTGAGAAATGTCTCTGGTCTGCTCACTAAGACTATATGTACTAGATTTCTTGAGAAAAATGTCTGATTAGATATGTCACATTGTTCTCTACTTTTTGATCCTATTAGTTGATGAGAATACCTAATATTCTAATATTAGTTATTAACTAGTCACTAATATTCCAGAGGCAAAATAGACAACTTGATTATATCATATATCACTCTTCCATAATGATATGAATAGGGTTTTTTTGGTTGCAAGCCTAGAAGTGTCAAATTGTTTTGTTTTCATTTCTATAGAAGGAAAACACTAGGGAATCCTCCAAAACCTTGTTTCCATCCTTACATCTAAATTACTAATAGCACTTAGACTTATTTACCTCTTCACAGTGCTTTACAGCTCTCTCTAAGCGGTTTACAGAGTCAACATATAGTATTACCTCCAATAATCTGGGTCCTGATTTTACCCACCTTGGAAGGATGGAAGGCTGAATTAGCCTTGAGCTGGTGAAAATCAAACTGCTGGCAGTTGGCAGAATTAGCCTGAAATAATGCATTCTAACCAGTGTTGGGATTCAATTTTTTTTTTACTACCGGTTCTGTGGGCATGGCTTGGTGGGCCTGGCAGAGGAGGGATACTGTAAAATCTCCAGTCAGAGGTGGTATTTGCAGGTTTTCTGAAATTTCCTCTACTAGTTCTCTAGAACTGGTCAGAACCTGCTGAATATCACCTCTGATTCTAATCACGGCTCTGAGTAGGAGAGGAGAAACTCTGTGTACTGACCTGATTTCCTGATGAAGAAACAGTTATTTCTTTTCTAAGTTTTTCTTTTCCAATTACTTGGTACTTCTAAGTATCTTTAGAACTCTGTGTCTTATTTCAAGGCCAGCTGTCTATGCCTTTCTTTTGACAGCTTCTGTCTTTTATTTTAAAGTTTGATTGTAGCCCCTCTTGTCTTCAACTCAGCAAATCTTCTGTCTCCAGCCTTCTCAACCACACACCAACCTTCTGTCTCCAACCTTGTAAAATAGTATTGAATCCAGGATCCTAATCCCAGGGTTGGCAATTCACATCACAGTAGAATTAACAAAAAGAGACTGGGGAAGAAATTTGGAATCACTTAGCAGCTTCTGTTCAGGACAGAAAGAGCAAGACTTCAATTAAGCTATTTGTAAATCATTAATTTAACATCTCTCTCAGATGCTTTAAACATCTTCCTCCCAGGGCTTATAAAGGAGGGTGTAGTGAGAACAGTATTGTTTGGGGAAGGGGGAGGATGAAGAAGTAATGGTAAGAGTGCTTAGCTAACAGAGTTCAGATTTAAAACATAAATAAATCAGGACCAGCTTTATAAATTAGTGTGGGAGGAAGAGACTTTAAATAATGTCAAAGAAAAAGGCAGGAGAAGGTTTAGGTTTTGTTCTTATGCTAACATCTTTCTGCTCGCTGTGATACAAAGAAATGTTTTTTGTGTAAGTTATAGTGCCTTAAACAGAGGCAATCTTGCCATATAGCAGGACAAAGTGACTTGGTTAAGGTGGCCTCTGAAAAGTTGTAGACATGTTAATTTCAAATGATAGTTACACAAACTAGATTTCTATATTTGGATTTTACTTGAAACATAAATATGTTTCTGCCATCTCCTGGGCAAATACTTTTTGGGAAGGTCTTTATTATAATTGAACCTGCAACATTACGCATATCTTTGTGGAAATGCATTCTACAAGTATTCTGAGGACATAAGAATATTATTCCAAGAACATCCAAGGGAGTGACTCCTAATGAAATTAATGTGCTGAGCATTTGGCTAATAAAGGAAATAAAGCCAAGGAAAAAATTAAAAATTTTTTAATGTGAGGACCCTTCCCCAGCAATTGCATCATCATGGACATTAACTTTCTCTTAAGATATTCCTCCATATTGACTGATAGTAGAAATTTCAAGCCATCTTGGCAGAGGCAAGGTGGAAAGAAAATAAGCTAGGATCATTAGTAGTCCAGTGTGCTTAAAGTTATTACACTGTATTAGAGATCAATTTTGGAGAACAAAAGAATAGAGTGTGAGCTGTCAACATGAAAGATCAATACAACTCAGAAAGTACAGAATGAAGCAAGCACTGCGCAGTCAATTTGACATGGACAATATAAATTTTTGTGGAGTTAATAATCTGATTCAAGTCCAATCATGTGGAAGCTATGTCACCTGCCAGCTATGATCCTGGTTGGGTATCACTGATAAACAGTGGAACACAGAGCAGTTCCCCTCCCGATTTAAGGCTCTCTCAGATTTAAGGTATCTTATCATCATGAGCAAAAGCAAAAGCCAGGTGTAATTGTAGTTTAAAAATCAAGACAGATTCTGGATGCAAAATATTTTTTTCCATTTATGACCTCATCACTGTAGTATTCTTCCCTTGAAATATGTGAAAAATGAAATAAAATTCCTTCCCGCATATAGATTTCCAGCATTTCCTGAATACTTCCAGGGATATTACTTTGGAGATGGGATATAAATATATATATTAAAATTATATTTGCTAGTGACCTATAAACTTCCTTTTGGTAATAACATCATGATCTTTGTCTTGTGTAAACTTTTTAAACCTTTTATCCAATGGGCATCTTTTCTAAAAAGAAATTTTTTGATGTTCATGATCCATTGGACACAGGGGGTAGGGGTAGTGAGCAAACTATCAGTCAGCAGTTTCCTTCCCATAAATTATTCCTTTTAGTATTTTTCATAAGGGACTATAAAGATCTTCTAGGACTTGGGCTGGGGTAGTTGGTGTGCTCTATGATGAATAGAGCACACCAACTTTGCAGTCTACTTAGATTTGCTGTCTTGTTCTTCCTTTCTTTCTCTTCTTCCCTCCCTCCCTCCCCCCTCTCCCCATCTCTTTCTCTCCCTCTTTCCTTTGTTCTAAATGGTGCTGGTTGTTCCCTATGGTTTCTATTATATTGTTTTTGTACTGTCTGCTGTATTGTGAGCCAGCCAGAGCCATTTGGAGTCAGCAACATCAAAATAAATAAATAAGTCTAAATTAAATAGAGATGTCTCTTCTAAATTTATTTCCAAATCAGATGTTGATTTATATACATAGTTTAATCATATCCTTAGCAAATTAGTGCTAAAAATCCTGTGCAAATCCCAACATCTGCTTCCCATAATTAATCTTTTCTGTTATCATCAGGCATGGAGGTGCCTGTATAAGAAAAGGTATAGAATCTGTGTGGCCTGTGCAAGGATAATTTGTAGGCCAGCTTACAGTATTGGCTGTATGTCTGCATGTAATGAGTGGTTGTGTTTAAGCTAAAGATAGAATGTAACATGCTGTAATTTAATAGAAACTCAGAATACATTATTGGGCTTGAAATTAAGCTTCCTGAGGATGTCTGTATTCTGTATTTACATACTTAAAATACAATTTTTGTAGCCTTATAATTGATAAAGTATGGGGATGGTTGTCTTGTGAAATAGAGAAAGAGCTACTTTGCTTCCTCATTTTTCCTTTCTTTTTAAAGCATCATTCTCACTTTTTTCAGAATATAGAAGGTAACTGGAAGCTTGCTCTTTTTGGAAAACTCAATGTTACTTTGTTCAGCCAAGGAAGCTGTGCCTTCTCTGATATCCTGGATCCAGCCAGCAAAGAATTTTTCTAGTGAATTTTTTCCCTAAATTTATCTTCCAAAGCATCCTTGGTAGAAGAATAAAGGAATGGCTTGCTTTCACCAGTTGTGCATTAAAAGAAATGGGATTATATGGGAGAGACTTTGTGAGGAAACAAAGGCTGAATCTCATCTATTTAGGCCTCTCAGCATGCAATCAATGTACTTTATGCTTCAAAAGCTACTATTGTGCCATATAATAAACTATTGTTTTTATTGTAGACTGGAAGAAATATGATTCCTTGGAGCAATAAAGAATAAATGTATGAAGAAAAAAACACAAAATTACTCTTGTTGGGTAAAATCAGTGTAGCACCTATGCTAAAACTTATTTATTTCTGAAGCATTGCAATGCATTGTTTTTTTTGATGTAATTACTATTTGCAATGAATTATATATTCATTAATCAATCAGGTGTCTAATGTAGCAATAATTCTTTAATAACAGGAAAGAGAGAGAGAGAAACTAAAAAGAAAAAATCACATTAGTTACATATTTATCTATTTTCGGTACTTATTTATATATATCACAACATATTATCTTGCAGAATCTCCTTTTTTTTTCATTGGTTGTCTCTTGCTCTTTTAACAATATAATTTATTTTCATCCTTGTTTGCTTCCTGTTTCTTTTTATTTTCTGGTCCTTTCTTTTAATTCCTCTTTTCCCCATTCTTATTTCTCTCCATTTCTCATTCCAATTATTAACTTTTTCTCCCTCCCTCTTTCGATTTTTCTTTTGAACTTCCCTTTTCAGCTTTTCCCCTCTCCTTTTTTCCATTTTCTGAACCATTTTCCCTTTTATTATCACATCCGACCACACATTTTTAATTTTAATTCCTTTTCCCCCTTGCTTAAATAATTGTTGATCCTTTTGTTCTTCAAAGCTGGCTTCTTCTTTGTTAAACTCCTACCCTTCTGGTTTACTTTGTTCTTCTACAAGCTGGATCACCATTTCTAATTTCTATAATAGGTAATTACTTTTTTCTAATTTAATTTTCATCATTTCCCTTATATCTTGCAAATCCGATCTTAATTCAACAAATAATTTCTCCATTATATCTTCCCCATTTTTCCTTTTCTTTCCTCTTCCTTAATAGATGTATTCAGTCCCAAAGTCCAGTATATTATTTCAGCCAGTGTCTTTTAAGTTTATTTTCAACAACCAATGTCCTTAAATCTTTGTTCCAGATCTTCAAGTAGGCCCTTTCCCAACTGTTTCCCACAATCACCAGGTAGTTCTATGTCAATATTTTCAAATATCTTCCCCTTTGTAGTATTCTAATGTCACTTTCCAGGGTTTTTATTTTTTATAAATGGAGTTTCTTTTACTTTCTTCTAAGTTCCAAAGTCCAATTTCTTAGAAAGACCAAGCACCATTTTTTAAAAGGTCACTGAATTTCTTCCTGTACCATCAGGTGCCGCTCTTGAACCTTTTCCACAATCCATTCCATCCTTAATTTTAACTTTCTTTGTTAAATATAGTACTTTTATTAAATTCACTAATTTCAATCATTAGTTATTATTTCTTTTCATTTCAACACACTCAATTTCAGCATTTAGTTATGTCCTTTAAATGCCAATAATCCAATAGTTGTCCAGTTTAATTTCTAAACCTTTGTTGTGTTCAAATGTTTTCCTTTAAATTTTCTCCTCCAAATTAATCCAATACAATAATTCAAACCAATTTTATAAAATCCAATTTCCTTCTCACTTTCTCTGGTTGCAGATTCCAAACACTTTCCTCCAATATAGTCCTTTATTTTTTAATACCAGGGTACCTCAAAATCCATGCATTTTGCCTAGTTCATACTCCACTTGCTATTTCTCTGCTCTAGAACAGACTGTTCTTCATCTTCGTGGTGGCCATTTTAGGACCACCGCTACCACTTGCCTTTGGAAGGGGTTTTTCCTGTCAGGGAGGGGAGTTGTGGCTCACCTCAACCCTCCATGTGATTCCCCCCTCTCTTCACCACTCCTCCAGGGTTGTTCCGGTCCTGACTGGGACCCTCCAGCAAATTAGCTTGAAGCTAAACCACCCATGATTGTGGATTCCAACAACGAGCAAACCGGAAGTCAATCAATGCAAAAGGTTATTAAGTGTGAGAGAAATAAGAAGAATTTGAAGAATCATGCTATATTTCCATGTGTCTTTTTTTCATTTTTCCCCCCAGTTTGATACCTGCAGGCAAACTTGCAGAGGATTCACAATTAAGTGAATTTTTAGGTCTGCTTTGAAAAATAGCCTTTTATCATTTTCCATGTAGACCCTCACATACATATACATGGAGATCTCATGTTGATTCCTTTCTCCAGATTTAAGTTAAGATTGCAAATTTCGCAAAACAGGACATACTGTTTTAAACTTGATCCTTTTGGTTAAAGCTATTGGTTAAAGCTATTACTGTAGTTGACTGGAATATTAAAACCAATGGTGCACAGAATCAAACTCACCCCAAAATCTGTCAGGAAAAATAAACAGGAGAAACAGATAATTGAGAGAGAAACAGTGCGAAAAGAATGGCCTGGGGAGTTATGTTGTATTCTGCAAGAATGAATCAGACATTATAAAATGAAGATAAAATGCTATCATAGATGGGTTCCTAATATACTGTTCCATTTACAGCGTTCATCTGGATTTCCATTTGGTCTTTAATTGCCAAACCATTTTTCTCTGTTCACAAGGTTCAGCCCTTAGCATTTTTCCTGTGACAGAACAAGAATTTGCAAGCTGCTAATATTGGTTATAGATCTTTGTACTGATCTTTCTTCTTATAGTTCTGTTATTTATGAACTGCCATGACTGAATTAAGGAAACAGCATATAGAATCCTTTTTCCATATTATTTCTATCAGAGAACATCTTAGATAGCCACTGATTGCTATTAAGGATGATAAAGTGAGATAAAAACAGAATAACACAATAGAAAGGATCTTGGAGGTCCCTGCTCAAGCAAGAAACCCTATACCATCTCAGACAAATGGTTGTCCAAAGTCTTTGTAAAAATCTTTTGTGCTGGAGCACCCATAACTTCTGGAGGGAAATCATTTCATTGCTTAATTGTTCTAATAATTAGAACAATTAGAATGAAAGATCATTCTGCCCTCCCCTCCAAAGAGCCACATAAATGTTCTGACTCTAGTAACATATGTCTTGGGCTATGCCTTTGGGCAGCTACTTAAAAGACTTGAAATTTTAGTTCTTTATGTAATATGAAAAAAAGGAGTGAATATAACGGTGATTGGAAGAAAGAGATGACTGGATTATATGGTATGCATCTGATTAATGTTCCAGATATAAATCTATATGTGCCTTTAACCTGTTAATATGTTGCACGCAGCCAAATATATTACCTGACTAAACCCAATGTATACTATAGGGAATGAGAACACTTTATTTTCCTGAATTGAGAAACATTATCATAATCTTGACACCATTGTTCAATCATAGCAGTATATTACACCTAATCAAAAAGTTCTAGGTGAGGAACATGTACAAATGCCTTTGAAGGAGGGGATACTTAAGGCATTTGAGATTTAAGTCACTATGTAGCTATGATGATAACAAGTTGGATCAAATCCCCAAAGAACTATTATAGTGGTAAATGAAAAGTAAAGTAAATGCGTAAGCCAAGTTTTCTGCATATTATTTGGACATAAGTGAAACTTCAGTTCAACCTTTATTTACTTAAAATTAATGATTCATTATATTAATATTGGTGAACCAGCTTTATATTATTGTTAGAATGTTGGTTAGGCCCAGGGAACCACGTTCAAATCCTCATTATGATTGTCTAATGATTAAGCTCTTGGACAAGGAGTGGGAAGATCTAGGGCTTAACTTATTTCTAATTATGGAAACTTAATGGTGACCTTCATTAGTCTCAGCCTCACAGTCATGAAGGAAAATGACAAATACAATACTAAACCTGTGGAATGATTAGGAGCCTGTCATTATGTCTCAGTTTCTTTACATGGATCCCAGTATTAGAAGAGGCAGAACCATCTGTAGTTCCTGTAGGAGATGACCAGGCTGGACCTGAGGGAGGGGTCAAACACATCATCAGACATGAGTCCCTTCGTGCCCACAAGAGATCTAAGTCCAGCCTATCTTGAATACCTTCTACTCTTATCTACCACCAATTCCCTTTGGCCATTAGTAATTCAGATTCTTGTAGAGAGCTCATGTTTACAATAAATCTTTATATTTGTTTGAACTGCCTGGATCTTCTGATCTCCCTTGGTGGTTGACATTCCTTGGGCTCATAGGAAGAAACAAGGATAGAAATATAATAAATAAATATTAAAATTATATTTAAACCCAGAGAGAAGTGGCATAAGATTTCTAAAAATGAGGGATGCAGTCAGTAATAACTACAAATTAAAATACATAGTGCAGATATTCTTACTAATAATAATGTATTATTATTTAAAGATAATGAAAGAAACACAGGATGATATTAATCATAGCATGGGAACAAGTGAAAAGCGTTCTAGATTTAGATCCAATTTCTTGAATTTCTTTTTATGTAAGGATTAATTTTCTTCTGCAGTAAAGGATAAATATAGTGAATAATGTCTGTGAACCTTCTGTCACAAAACTAGATCCTACAAAAAGGAGTCAATGTGGTTAAGGGAAGCCAGACTCAGATGATTCTGCAAAGTCAATATATAATAGGAAGTAAGAATGTTGTTTTAGGATAAACAATATTTAGCACTATATTATAAGGCAGAGATTGGCAACTGTTTTGCCCATCTGAGGGATGCAAAATTCTAATTCATACTTGTTTATTGTTTTCATATACATGCTTTCACATTTTATGTAAAGACTTAGCATGGTGTTTTAGTGGGATCATGAATATCTATGGGATGGGAGCAAATGAAGTTACATGCATTATGGTACTGTCATGCAAATAACACAAGTTAAGTAATTCACACAATAACATCATGATGTACATTTGCATTTACGGGTCCAGTTAGTTGAGGTTTATTCAGTAAACCATATTTGAACAAATTGTGGCACAGTGCAATACAAAACCTGGCCATATAATCTGCACAACTGAGACATCTTTCTTTAAAAGGAAGAAAGCAGCAAGGCTTCCTATTGCTCAGAAAATGATGTTGTAACAGAGAGAAACAAACAAAGCTTTTTGCTCACCAGCTGTCAGGCTTCATGCAGGCCCAGTTTGATTCATGACTCTTCAGATACTCGTTCCCACATTTACTAACAGCAAAACATCCAAAGACTCAGCACCGTTAAATAAATCATATCTGTGCAGAAGACCATCTACTGTATTATCAGTTATTCAATCACACAGTGGATGTATATGTGTGTATAAGCAAGTAGCAGTAAAGCAACTTTAAGCATTTCCCCCAATAATAGCAATAGCACTTAGACTTTAAGTGCTTTATACAGCCCTCTTTAAATGCTTTACAAAGTCAGTATATTGCCCCCAACAATCTGGGTCCTCATTTTATCAACCTTGGAAAGGTTGAGGGCTGAATCAAACTTGAGCCAGTGACAAGCCCCTGGCAGTCAGCAGAATTAGCCTGAAATGATATTCCAATCCTCATCAGAGAAGTTGTCGAGCGTGAACAGAAGCGTCCAAACTTATTTGGTCTAGAGAACAACAATGATGACATCACAATTGTCCGCAACATCATCAGTGACTATCAAGCTTCAACCATCTCCCCTGATGAAATACTTGACATTTCCCGCATTGTTACCACTGTACCTTTTCTCATTTTGGATTTAATGTTCAAATACATTAAAAGGTATAGAGCTAGAAGATGGAGCTTTGAGATTCCCCAAGAGTCTTCAAGAAAATTTAGGAACAATGGAATGCATGGGTGACTTTCCAAAAGCCACTGAGCAGGGGAAACCACAATAGAAGTATTATCTATAGAAAAGGCTCATCATATATAGACATTGAACTTGATGACTGAAGTATGGATTGCAACTTGAAATAAAGTTTATATCCCAGTGAAACAGGCCTATAACAAAGAGCAGAGTCCTCTCTTAAATTAATGTAGAAGGTGTGGACATTGTGTGGATTCAAGAATGTTGCAGTAGCTGGGATTAGATTCCACCCAACAACCGCAACCCAATCCACAAAAAAACACAAATCCAACAAATAATGATATTCCAATCCTCATCAGAGAAGTTGTCGAGCATGAACAGAAGCATCCAAACGCCATCTTATTTGGTCTAGAGAACAACAATGACAATGATGACATCACAATTGTCCGCAACATCATCAGTGACTATCAAGCATCAACCATCTCCCCTGATGAAATACTTGACATTTCCTGCATCGGCCCAGAGTTCAAAAACAGTGACGGCTCGATGGCCCCATGCTTCTGCAGGGTCGTTTGCAAAAATAAATCAAGCAAACGTAAATTCATTTATACTATAAATTCATTTGCCAAAAGCAACACCAACCATAAGAACCACCGTTCTTGCCCTGACCTAACCTTACAGCAACATGTACGATCCCGTGAGCTATGCTCTGAGCTCAAAAGACTCCAGGAACAAGGAAATACTAACCTATAGATTGACTATCACATAGAATGTATCAAAAGCAAGACCTTCAACTTACAACCCCAAAACCATCACCCCAACTTCTGACATTAGGCATGCATACCCCTTATTTCCTCCAGACCCACTACTACATATCTAAAATGCAAACTACTCAACGCAAGAAGCCTCACAAACAAAATGCATGAATTTATCATCTTATTAGGCATGACCACATTTGACCTTATGTTTGTCTATGAGACATAGTTAAATGCATCTTTTCCAGACTCCATTATCACAGTCAGCGAATATCACGTTTATTGGTCAGATTGTGAAATTCGTAGAGGTGGTGGAGTTGCTATCCCTAAATCTAAAAAAGATTCAAATTACACAAGAACTTGCTCTCCCAGAGACCATCATCTGTGAACTGTCCTCAAATGCCACAATCTGCTTCTTACAGATTATGACATAGTTCATGCAAACAAACTAACTTTGCTGTTAACGTGGGCTGCCTCTTGTTCTTACCCTCTTATTTTCCTTGGTGACTTCAATTTATCTCTTATAAATTGGACACTAAATTAATGTACATCCGAACCATACATGCAACCCTGTACAATGCTTCTACTACACTGGGATTGGATCAATTAGTAACTAACAACACTAGACTCAATAACTGCCTCGACCTTATCTTCTGCAACAGAAGATAACAACTATGTAGCAAACTTTAAAAACCAATACAACACCCTATGCCGACAGATAAAGGCAGAATGCACAAATTACCACTGCAAGCAAGAGGAAAACCTCCTATGTACAAAATCCATCCACGCCTTCTACAATTTTGATACCAAACTTAAAGAATCAAGAACCATCCCATCCCTAAAAGGACCAAATGGGAAAGACTGCAATGATGAAGCTATTAAGGCCAATCTCTTCAACACATTCTTCAGTTCAGTTTTTGTAAACAGCAATGGTTCATGCCCCACATTTCCTAGTCATACCACAACTAACTGTAATGACCTGCTACATATTGACTTTACAGAAGACAACATAGAAAAGGCACTACAAAACCTAAAACCATCCCTATCTATTGGCCCCAACGGATTATGTGCATACTTCTTTAAAAAGTTCTCCTCTGCCATAGTGGAACTCCTAAGCATTATATATGAGATAACTTTCAAAACCAGCTCCTTACCAAACCTATGGTTCTTGGCTACGGTCATCCCTATCTTCAAAAAAGGTGACCCCACCCTGATTGACAGCTGCAGACCAACCTCACTGTGTTGTGTCACCTGCAAAGTCATGGAATCAATCATTAACCAATTCATCACTCTCCACTTAGAGTCAAACAACCTAATCTCCAAAAAACAATTTGGTTTCAGGAAAAAATTGTCCTGCAATCTACAACTCCTACACTGCAAAAACATATGGACTACTCTACTTGACCAGGGTAAAGCTATAGATACAATTTACATAGACTTCTGCAAAGCCTTTGATTCAGTGGTACATGACAAACTATTGTTAAAACTAAATTCTTATGGCATTTCCAGATCCCTCCATAACTGGATTACTCATTCCTGTCAAACAGGCAACAAATAGTAAAAATAGGGAGCGCTATATCTAACCCTGCTCCAGTTAACAGCAGTGTCCCCCAAGGCAGCATTCTAGGACCCACACTCTTTATACTCTATATAAATAACCTTTGCGATCACCTTATAAGTAACTGCGTCCTCTTTGCGGATGATGTAAAACTATTCAACACCACTGACAATGCTACTATCCTTCAAGGCGACCTTGATTATGTGTCTGAATGGTCAAACATCTGTCAACTCCAAATCTCGACCTACACATTGGTAAAAAAAATCAGCACACCAAATACAAATTAGGTGGATATGATCTCAATGATCCTCACTCTGTCAAGGACCTTGGAGTTCTCATATCAAATGACCTAAGTGCCAGAGCTCACTGTAACAACATTGCCAAAAAGGCATTAAGAGTTGTAAATCTAATCTTGTGAAGCTGCTCCTCCAGAAATATTGAATTGCTAACTAGAGCATACAAAACTTTTGCTAGAACAATACTTGAATACAACTCATCAGTCTGGAATCCACACTGCATATCAGATATTAATACAATTGAGCGAGTCCAGAAGTATTTCATGAAAAGAGTACTACAGTCCTAGGCTCGCAACAGAATACCCTATATCACCAGGCTTGAGATTTTAGGCTTGGACAATCTTGAACTACGCCGCCTATGGTTAGACTTAAGCATACCACACAAAATTATCTGCTATAATGTCCTACCAGTCAATGACTACTTCAGTTTCAACCACAACAATACAAGAGCACACAACAGATACAAACTCAATGTAAACCACTTCAAACTCAATTGCAGAAAGTACGACTTCAGCAACAGAGTGGTCAATCCCTAGAATGCACTACCTGACTTGGTTGTTACATCCTCTAACCCCCACTCCTTTAACCTCAAACTTACCACTATTGACCTCACCCCATTCCTATAGAGGTCTGTAAGGGGTCATACAGAGGTCTGTAAAGGTCATGCATAAGTGTACCATCATGCCTACCATCCCTGTCCTATTGTCCCCATTTATTCGTACCTATTTCCTGTATTCTTACTCATGTTTATACTTATATCTATTACCTTGTAAGTGATTGACAAATAAATAAATAAATAGAATTGAAAATGTGTCCTTGTGAAAATTTATGAGTGCGTTATGGGGACAAAATATTTTCCTGTCCCAACTGCCATTGATAGGAATGAGGAGATGTCAGAAAAGAGCATGCAGACAGCATGCAGGGTGATGGAATGAGAAGAATGTCATGTAAATGCAAGTCTCGTTCTGCCAAAACTTTAGCCACTTCTATTATCATGCTTTCCCCTTTTCAGCCTTCACAGAGAAATATCCGTCTCTCGAATTCTGCAATGCACACTTTTAAAAACCACCAAAAATATCACAGTGAGAAGGGATTTTTAAGAAAAAAACACTATAGCGAGCCATGGAAACAGATGGTGCTGTGGGTTGCTGTTATACTGTACCCTTATAAAGTTGATTAAAAGTCTTTTCTTCAACAAAAGACTTAACTACATCTATTTTTGTGACATATTTGATTGTGAGGACACTTAATATGTGTGAGACACACGCATGGAGACATTGAAATTTCATCAGTGGCATATGGAAATGGGTTTATAAATGAATATACATCTTTGATGGAAGAGCAAATTTTCATTCTCCTTCCACAGAAAAGTTGAGATTCACTGATTGTCCACAAACAAATTGAAATTATTATTTTTTCAATGTTATTAATGTATTATTGAGTTGGAGGATAGTATTCACACATATCAACAGCTGGGCAGGGACAATTATCTTGAAGGGCCTTCAAATCAGATGGCTTGAGTCACTAAAATACATAATTCCTAATATACAAATAATTTTATGTTATAATTACTCCATCTATTAGTGTTGCCACCTGATTATATCATAATGAAAATTAAGAGAAGGACTAAGGATAACATGATAACAGTCTTCCAATATTTGAAAGGCTGTCACAGAGAAGGGCACAACCTATTTTCCAAAGTAACCCAAAGCAAGATGAAAAGTAATGACTGTAAACTTATCAAAGAGAGATATAATTTAGAATTAAGGAGAAATTTCCTGACAATGATAACAATTAATCAGTGGAATGGTTTGATTCAGAAGTTGTAATGCTCCAAAACTGAAGGATTTTAAGAAGAGAATGGACAGCTATTTGTCTGGAATGGTTAGGCAGGAGGTTGGATTTGAAGACTTCCAAGGTAGCTTGCAACTCTGTATTCAATTATTCTGCTTTTCCACTATGAGAAAAGTCATACTGGAGCCTACACAAAACAGTGCAGAATCTACTGTGTCAAGCCTTCATTTTTATATTTTAACTTGCTTTTTAGAATATTGATATTCTAAAAGAATATTTAGAATATTTTAGAATATTGTCAAAATTAGACTGAAAAAGACTATATAATACTTTAAATCACTATTTCCTTATACTGATTATGTGAAAGAAGAAATAGTAGAATTTCTTTGTAATGGTTTATCCTATAAGGTAAAAGCTGATCTGGAAAATAATAAAGTTGTTGGCCTTTGAACACTTTGTGCTGCAAATATCTCTTTGTACTCATAATTCTTCTATTCCCCTTTTAAAAAACTTAAAATACCTAAAAAATAATAATAAGTGGCCTAGAGGTAAAAGAGGCTCATTATGTTCGTGCATTAAGGTGATATTCTGAGATGTTTCCTCAAACATCCTTTCTTGTTGCAATCAGAGCAGAATAAACTTTTTGAGATGATTGGTTTTTCTTTCCTTTCCAAAAAGGCTCCATAAAGTTCTTTGATCTCAGCTTCACACATACACATAGACCAGAATTAAAATTAAAATATTGGAGGGCGGGGCCAGCTGTCAGAGAGAGTGGAAGTATGAACAGAGATCTCAGCTTCACTAATCCACCTTTCCTTGTGTTCACCGGATTTGTCCAAGTCAAGATCCTGGAAGGATAACTGGAAGAGTGGGCATCCTGTGAAATGCTTCTGAATGGTAGCTTGTGGCAGGACACAGTCAGAAACCTGACACGAACTGATTGTGTGAACCAGGAAGAATATAGCTGGCAATGGCTGACTGAACAACCTGACAGAAGGACAAAACTAGCGATGAGTCAGCACAATGACCGTGGAGCAGCTTTTGATTAAACTATTCCCTTGGCTTCTTCTACAGATGAAGAAGTGAAGGGGAACACCTTTTTGCAAATCGTGGAGTGAAGAGAAGCCCAAATGGATTGGACGAGAAGTGGCAAGAAGAGCAGTGGTGGTGGTAGAAAGATCAGCAAAAGGAAATGCTGGACAGTAAGCCTAGACAAAGTCTGGACTGTGATAAGAACAGTTTGTCGATTTAAGAACTGTGGTGGAGAGAGGAGAGTTGGTTTGATAGCTCACAAGAGGAAATTTGAATTTGTTGTTGCTACTCAATAACTTTCTGAGAAGAGGACAATGTATTGAAATAAAATGGAGTTGCTATAAGTGACAGGGCACTTTTGGACAGTGTTAACGAGAGAGTGAGACATCTACTGGTTACAGAAAAAGAAGATCAGTGATAGTGGTGTTGGAAAGTATTTATTTTTGTCTTGATGAAGTTGATTTGTAAAAGTTAAAAGTGATTGTGGAATAATTGGGGGAAGATAAATTTAATCTAGTAGTAAAATAACTAAACCTGATGTGTAATTAGGAATTACAAATTATCACCAGACTAACCCCACTAAGCATAAAATATTATATTTCCATTTCTATAAGAATCATTATTTGTTATTCTATTGGTATTGTAATTAAGTTTATACTTTGCAATTAATTAATTGTTATTCATTGCTACATACTAAGATTAATAATTAATTGTGATTAAGATTTAGGACAAGTACTATATAACCCTAAATTAATTTTTGAAATTGTTGTGAACTTAGGACTTAAGATTTATGTTGTATAACTTAGTTCACTGGATATAGGAAAGAAAAGACAACAATAATACAAGGAAAAATAGTGGAAGGAAATAGAGTAGTGAAAAGGTGGTGGGAATATTAGTTGAAAGGTGACTTTTTGAGAAGATTGTGGAACATGACGAGCAACATGAATTTGCCAAAGACTGGACTTGGGAAAAAATTATATTACAGGTTTCAATGATGGTGTCCAGCCCTTCGACCCAAAAATCCATTGAAGACATGGTACAAAGAGAGAGAACAATTTCTATTAAAGATCTACAACTGATGTTACAAAACATGCAAAAAGTAATGATAAATAATCACGAAGAACTGAAAAAGGACTTCGGTGTGATTAGGAATGACACAAGAGAACTTAAAGAAAGGATGTTGATAATGGATGCCAAATTTGAGGCCTTTCAACAACAAGTAAATAAAAATGAACAGAAGTTGGAGCAGATGGAAGAAAGAATGGATCAGGAAGAAAGGAGATTAGAAGAAATCAATGAGAGATTAACACAAGCTAATAAGGAATTAGAAACTTCAGTCATCTTCCTAGAAGCAGAAAAAGCGGCCCGATACTTGCATTTTCAAAATATCAAAGAGGAAAAAGGAGAAGACCTCCCCGATACTTTGGTGGAATTGATAGCAAAAGGATTGGGTATGGAGAAGGAAGAAATGATATCAGAAATGGATGGAATTTATTGAGTACAAACCAATTATGGAAGAAGGTGTAATTTACCTAAGGAAGTGCACATTAAATTTGTTAAAAAATTGATCTGTGATGAAATTCTTCATAGAACTCAGGATGAATTGCTGGAGTACTGTGGAAAACAAATATCAGTCTTAAAACAGGTACCCAAAAGGATGAGAGACCTCAGAAAGCAGTATCAGTTCCTGACCTTGAGATTGAATAAACACAATGTGAACTTTAGATGGTTGATGCCGGAGGGGATTATGGTTATGTGGCAGGACAAGAGGCATGGACTGGATACAATAGACAAGGCAGAAGACTTTTATAAACAACATTTTGGTAATGAAGGGTGAGACTCAGAAGAAGAAAGAGATATAAGAGAAGTGAGAACATTGACCATGAAAAAGGAAATACTCAGAATTAGAGAGAAAGAGAAAGAAAGAGAAGAAAGACAGGATAATTATGAAAGAAGATATGAAGAACCAAAAAAAATTAAAGTGACTAGAAGTACAAGACCAAAGTACAATTGAAAAATTGGGAGTAGAATGTACAACCTGGTCAGCTAACATTAATGGGTTAAACTCACTGGTAAAAAGACAAAAATATATAATAAATTGAAGAAACAAAATTTGGATATAGTAGCCCTACAAGAAGTTCATATTAAAGAAAGCCAAAAATATTTGCTAGGTCAACTGTTTGTTTCACTAGATAAAAAAAAAGAGGGTAGTAATATATGTCAAAGATAGATTCCCAGCCAAATAAATTTTAAAAGATAATGAAGGAAGAATTCTAGTTATGGAGATGGAAATGAACTATAAGAAAATAGTTATAGCTGTGATTCATGCCCTGAATGCAAGTCAGGTATATTTTTTTAAAATCTACATAATATAATCTGTGACATAGAATATGAAGAAATATGTGTGATTGGAGATTTTAATGCCATAGTAGACAAAGAATTAGACTATAAAAGTAATGAAATAAAAAAGGAAATATAGAGGAATGTTACCCAGAACATTTTTTGATATGGTTAAGGATCTAGACCTATAAGATGTATGGAAAGAAAGGAATCAGGAGGCACGACAATTTACTCACTATTCAATAGACATGAATCATATTCAAGAATTGACATAGTGTGGATGTCAAGAGGAATCAATACAGACATTAAAGAAGTTGACATCGAATCGAGTCTCTGGGATGACCACAACCCCATTAAATATAGCTGGAAAGGATATAAGAAAAAAGCTAGATGGACAATTCAATGTATAATTCTAAAAGAGAAGGAATTTTGATCAAGAATGGAAAAGGAACTGGACTTCTTCCTTAGTGAAAATAGAAAAGAAGAGACATCATTACAGAACCTCAGGGATATGGCTAAAGCATATATGAGAGGGGTGGCGATAGCATGTATGGCAAAGACAAATAAGGAAAAAAATTCCAACAGAAAAAATTAGAGGAAGAGTATAAATGATTAGAAACAATGTTACAGAAAGACCCACAAATTAAAAATCTCAAACATCAAATGAACCAAATTAAACATAAACTACAATTGTTAGAAAAAGAAGAATTGATACAACAGCTAAAACAAACAAAGCAGAGTTTTTTTCGAAAACACAAATAAACCAGGGAGGTGGTTAGCACACACAAGCAAAAAGAAAAGAGCCAGATTAGCAAATTACAGGATTGAGCGTGGAAAAATATGTTACTAGGAAAAGGAAAAAAAACAGGAATTCTATGAAATCCTATATAAAGAGAGCAATGATTACCTAGAAGGAGAGACAACGGAACTGCTAAAAAGGGTGGAATTGCCAAAAATCCCAGAGGAGATAAAAACAATGCTCAATGAAGAGATTACGATATATGAGGTACTTGAGGCATTAAATAAAAAAAAGATCAACAAGGCACCAGGCCCAGACAACTTTCCAGCGGAAATATACAGAGAACACCAAAATACACTAGCACCTCTATTACTAGAGGTGTTCAACGTTTTAGAAGAGGCAAAAATACCACAATCCTGGCAGGAAGCAACCATAACTTTAACACTGAAAGAAGATGCGAACCAAACTCAAATCAAAAACTATAGAACTATATCACTCCTAAATGCTGATTATTAGATCTTCATGACAATAGTAGCAGATAGACTCAAAATTTTTTAAAATAAATTTATCCATAAAGATCAAAATGGCTTCCTACTTAACTGGCAAATAAAACAGAATATGAGAACTATATTGGATGTTTTAGAGTATTATGAGATACATAGCGGTCAACAAATGGCACTACTCTTCCTCGGCACACAAAAGGCTTTCGATAACATAAAATGGACATTCCTTTTACAACAAATTAAACATATGGATGTTGGCAAGAAATTATTTAATATTATTAGTATGATATATTTGGAACAGAAGATAAATTAATCATAAACGGAGAGGTAACAAAGGGTTTTAAGATTCAAAAAGGAACCAGATAGGGCTGCCCATTATTCCATTACTTTTATACTCAACTTGGAAGTACTGACCACAATTGTTAGGAAGGAAACACAGATAAAAGGTCTAGAGATTAAAAAAGAGACATTTAAATTAAAAGCATTTGCGGATGACTGGCATTTATTTTGGAGGAACCAGAACAATCAGGACCAAAACTCATTGATGTATGTTAGAAGAATATGGTAAAGTGGCAGGGTTAAAACTGATAAGGATAAAATGAAAATGCTAACTAAAAACATGACAGAGAAGCAAAAAGAGAATCTGGCCAAAAAAAATAAATATACAGATAGCCAAAAAAGTTAAATACTTAGGAATTATTATTTTATCCAGATGCACCACACTTAAAGAAGACAATTATGACAAATTATACCAACAAATTTGGTAAAGATGGAGTAATCTAAGATTATCACTAACAGGAAGGATTTCGGTAGTTAAAATGAATGTGCATCCGAAATTGTTATTCTTTTTTCAAAAGATAGCTATAAAGTTAAACCAAAACTCCTTTAAAGAAATTAAACAAAATAACCTCTAATTTTGTGTGGCAGGGCAAAAAACCGAGGATCCAACTTAAATTATTACATAAAGCCACAGAAAGGAGAGATTTCAGCCTTCCAGATTGGGAAATTTACCACCAAGCAGCTTCACTTACATGTATTAGAGATTGGATATCACTAAAAAATAAAGAACCTTGCAGTTAGAAGGCCACGACTTGCAACAAGGATGGCATGCATTTTTATGGCCTGACATGCCAGGCTTACACAGACATTTTCAACAACAGAATTAGGCAAGCACTATTTAAGATCTGGAATAAAACTAAAAAGCAGATATATTTAGAAATGCCAAACTGGATATCAGTATTGGAGGTGATAACACATCTAAACTTATTAAACAAGGAAAAGCTATTAGTTACAAAGATTCCTTAAATGAAGATGGAGATTTAAAACTAGACAGGACTTTAAGCCACAAGGAGTGGATTTAGAGTGGTGGGAATATCTACAGATACAAGTGAGGCAGAGGTGGTATTCAGAAGGTTCTCACCAGTTCTGGAGAACTGGTAGTGGAAATTTTGAGTAGTTCGGAGAACTGGCAAATACCACCTCTGACTGGCCCTGCCCCCATCTAATTTTCTGCCTCCGGAGTCTCAGCTGATTAGCTGGGTCTTCTTTTGTTGCCCTGCAAAGAAGGACGGAGCTGGAAAGCAGGTTAGTGGGGTTTTGCAGTAACCTTGACCTGCCATGCCCACCAAGCCACGCCCACAGAACCGGTAGTAAAAAAAATTGAATCCCACCACTGAAGTGAGTAATAAAAAGGATAAAACAGAATGGGGGATTAACATGCAAGAAACAATCCTAGACAAAATTCTATTGGGAGCAGAGGACAAATTAATAGGGAAAACTTACAATTTTTTACTAGCCTATAAATTAGAGGAAGAACAGGTAAAGGAGACGATGGTGATATTGGCTAGAGATTTTGGGTATAGTATCAAATTAGATCAATGGCAAACAGTATGGGAAAGGAATAAAAAGATTACCCTGGCCACTTAAGATTACCCTGTACTTAAAATGTTTTATCGATGGCATCTTTCACCAGCGAGATTGGCTAAGATGTACAAAAGCCAGTCCCCAAATTGTTGGAAATGCTCAATGGAATGGGGAATGTATTTCCATGCCTGATGGAGCTTCAGAAAAGCACAAGAGTTTTGGCTTAGGATGGGGGAGTCGTTGGAGGAAATGTTGGGTTTTAAATTAGATTGTGTACCAGAATGTTTTTTTAATTAGGAATCATATAAATATATATATATATATAAGGATGAGCTATATTTGATTATTCATGTTATTACTGCAGCAAGAATAGCATTTGCCCAGAACTGGAAGGAGAAAGACATACCGAGTGAAGACGAAAATTCTGATATGTACTGAAATGGACAAACTATGAAAATAGATGAAAAACAAAGATGAGTCGGAATATTACACAATTTGGAATAGATTTTACCATTGGTGGGGGCAGAAAGGAAGGTTTAGGTTGGGAAAAGATTTGTTGAGAGGATAAATGAGTGTATGAGATGAAAATAGGACCAATGATTCTGGAAAAATGCAATATATGTACGAACAAATGTATATATGTATATATTTGAATAATTGTATATAGGAAGATATATATTTATGTGATATTTACCAAATGTTATGTCAAACTGGTTCCACTGCATTCAATGTTATTAATTGTTTTGTTCAATAAAATTTATAAAATTAAATAAAACATTAAAATAAAGCAAAATAGAACAAAACGTAATAGTACATTACAGTTAGTGATGAGATTGTTAATGTCTGCCTAATTTTACAGACAATGCAGCAAATTTTAGCTATTTCAAAGAAATGGTATGATACTGATCTGATAGTAACAACTGTACATAAAAGAAAATAGAATTCCCTGGATATATCAGGTAAGGAATTATAAAATTAGTCTTTATAGAAGGTACAGTTTGACAGAACATGAGCTGAGGTTTCAAAAGCTACTTGTCCATAGGGACACAATCTCAGCTGATATGGGACTTTTCCGCCCTCAGACCTGCTCTGGGGAATGATTACAACGCATTAGGGTTAGTGTTCTCTGAAATTTAGAAACAGTAACTTAATATAAGAATCTTCCTTGTTTGTGAAGGGGGGAGGAAGTGACTTCAAGAAAACATTTTGGATAGAGCAGACAGGCCCTGTTTGACTTCCTGGTCTTTAATACATTGTTTACAGTAAATGCACTATCAGTCATGCATCATAGGAACTCCTGCTTAAGGCCAAGACATTGGGAAATAGTCCTAACCCATGTTGATTTACAATTATCCTCCATAAGGTGAGAGCGCAGACCTGTGAGAAGATCTGCCAGGTTGGCAAGAGAAAAATTTTGATTCATGCTTGTCAAACTCAATTGTTGTGGTTCTCTGTGCCAGAACAACCCAGAAAACAAAGGCAAGTACCACCTTTGTTTGGGCACAACAATTTATTTAGTATCCTCCCTCCCTCCTTCATATAATGTATTACCTTCACTGATTTGCAGAAACCAAACCAGCATCAGTAAAATATGTTCATCTTCCGTTTCATTCCTGACCTTACCGAAGATTAGATCAAGAGTTTGATTCAATGTTATAATTGGGCTTCTTGTTTATAGCTATATCATTTTAAAAAGTAGTTTATAATTTTCATTTTTTTTGCTGAGGGATTCTTTGTTGGTACAGCAGTGAGAAAATCTGACATTGGCCCTTCAAACCCTTTTCATAAATTAGGTTTATGAGCGGGTCTTCTTTTCCTGTTAATTATCAACTTCTTCCACATTCATAGTTCTGTAATCAAAAGGGAAATCTATTATTAGTCTTTATAATTAGCAGAGAGACATACCAAAAAAAAGACCACAAAACACAAAGCTTTGGACAACATGATTCCAGCAAGCAAGTCAAGTCACCATCAGAGAAGCTGATTAAGAGATTTGGTTGGGGAAGCTGTTGCTGACTGCAGAATTTTCAGGGCTAGTTTACACAGTCTCTTCCTCATTATCAAAACTGCCCCTGTGTTTGAACAGTGAGTTTGTTCCTTTTTATAACTTGCAATTTAATTATTTCAGATCTTTTTTGTTATAGTTTAACATCCACCTGATGAGACTGCCAAAGTGCTGCCAAATATTTCCCTCCCAATCTTTGTAAAACTCATCTTTCCTTATGAGCTCTTTGTGAATATAACTTAATCCAAGTCTTCTTCATCTAAGTAGCCAATACACAATGCATTTTGTATCATTATATTTTATTTCAGATAACAAATACCAAAAGTACAGGAACAACCATGTAGGGATCAGCAAAAGTGATGATGCTGTACAGGTATCCTTATATTTCTGTGATGGTGAACTTATGGCACGTGGGCACGCAAGCTGTCATCCCAGCTCAGCTCCACTGCACATGCTCACGTGTGGGGTGCACATGCAGAGGTCACGCATGCATGCTTAGGGATGGGGCACATGCACAGTTGTCACACTGTATGTGTGAGGATCAGTGATGGGATTCAAAAATTTTTACTGCTGCTTCTGTGGGTTTGGTTTGGTGGGCATGGCTCTTTTTTTTCCTTTTTTGCAGCCACCCCCACCCATTTTTGGGCCTTCTGGGCCTCAGAGGAGCCTCTAGGGGGGCATTTTTGCTCCCATAAGTCTCCTCTAGAGCTCAGAAAGAAAAAAACAGAGCATGGGAGGGGCATGCAGCACCCCTCCACACTCCGTTTTGGGAACTTCCTGGCTTCAGAAGAGCCTCTGGGGAGGTGTTTTTGCTCCCATAAGGCTCCTCTGAAGCTCAGGAAGAAAAAAAACAGAGTATGGGAGGGGTACACAGCACCCCTCCACGCTCCGTTTTGGGAACTTCCTGGCCTCAGAAGAGCCTCTGGGAGTGGCGTTTTTGCTCCCATAAGGCTTCTCTAATGCTCAGGAGGGCAAAAAATGGAGGAGGGGCTGAGCCATTTTTTGCCTTCCTGGGCCTCAGCAAGGGGAATCCCGACACCAGCTGATCATATGTACAGTTGGTTTGCAGGGGGGGGGGGAGAAAGAAATACCTTAGGCAAATATCAGGCAGGCGAGGCGACTAGGTTGGGAGCATGGCCAGCCAGAACATACTACCTGTTCAGGGACCCACACCAAATCCTTGCTACCAGTTCACCTGATCCGGTGTGAACCGACTGAATACCACCACTGGTGGGGATGCATGCACAGGACACACTCCCATGTTGCATTTTGGGGATGTGTCGGCATGTTTGGACACTTGCTGCCCAAAAGGTTAGCCATAACTGTTATACTTGATACATTTGGAACCACTTATTTTACTATGTATACAGTATTAAACAATTGGCTGCATTATATGTCAGCATCTTCTCAGTTTTCCCCAATGACTTTCAAGGAACTGATGAATAATAATAATTTTAAAAAGCTTTTTCTGATGTGAGAACAAAAAACAACATTGCCAAATCTTTTTTTATACTTCCTTGTTTTTATTCCATATATAAAAACACTGAAAATGGACACAAACGATTTTAGTTAAAAAATTTTTTTTAACAGTTTCTAACATTCTAACGTGTCTCCTTTGAACAGCAAGGTCTCTGAAGAGCAGGAATCCATACCTGCAAATTGCAAATTCTACTTTAAAAAAAGTTGGGGAACAGAATAAGTAGTTGAATTCTGGAACTCCTTAGAAAGAAGCCTGATTTTTAGTAAGAGTTTTGAGCATGTATATTTTGAAATCTGAAAGGAATTTCAGTACTGACCAGAATGGGAATGTTTTTTACACAAAATGTGCATTTATTGCTTAATTATTAATTTTTATATGTTACATGCTGCATATTACCTATCTTAAAGGCTATACATGGCTAATGAGATACAATAAAGGTATCCATTAAAGCGGGTATAATAGCACGCAAGTTAAAACAATGGTAATAAAATAGTCTGGAAAAATAAATACTTCTGGTTCTCTCCTAATATGTACTAAGAGAGAGTCTTTTTTCAACTCCATGGGAACTTTATTTTATAATAATGGGACTCACCAAGAAGAAAGCGCAACTGGTTGATGATGTCAAAAGTATTTGTAGCAGAACCAATAAATGGTGCTCATTAATAATTTGAGAATGAATTGGATTGAAATGGAGAAGGCAGTCCTGTAAGTAGCTCGAATCTAACTCATGCTAAGCTTATAGTCCTTGTGAATTTCTGAATTGACGAAAAGGCACTGGCAACTAATGAAACTCTTCACAATAGGGTAAAATTAGATCCAAGGAGTGTCACTCATTACATTCCAAACTATTTCAATTTCTGTCTGAATTGTCTTTAAGGATGCCAGCATAGATTTAATTGTAATAAACCAGCCCTGAGATCCCCAGTGCCATTATTTATTTGCTATGTTTATTAAATTTATATGCCATTCCTCCT
Organism: Bungarus multicinctus; assembly: GCA_023653725.1. Lineage (NCBI taxonomy): Eukaryota > Metazoa > Chordata > Lepidosauria > Squamata > Elapidae > Bungarus > Bungarus multicinctus. Next base: position 102,720,345 of record CM042840.1, read on the forward strand.
ATTGAAACTAAGGGCAGTTATTCACTGCAGATTTCAGCTGCTTTTTTCTCATATATAATTTGACTGAAACTAAGCTATTTAAATATATTATTGTAAATCTAAACCTGTTGTTCCATTTTTATTAAAGTGAGTTTACTAATACCTCCACATCCCGGTAACTTATTTTTCTTCTTCAGGAAAGTAAACACCAATTGCTTTCCATTCCTTGGGCATGTCACTTGAGAACTATTGGGAAAAAAGAATTAAAAATTAAAGAACAACAATTTTATGGTTCTTTATTTCATGTGGTGGTGTAGGAGTAAGGAAGATGGCCTTGACAGATGTATGCAGTCTGTGTTTCCAAGACAAAGGGGGCTAAAGCATTTTTAAAGTCCAAAACAATATAACATTCAGAAATGATTCAGGCAATTTTCTTCTTAATTAATGGGACTACAAGAAGGACAAGTTACAGCACAATCAGACTTACAAATAGAAAAGAATATGTGTGTTACTCAGGGTTGAATTGTGGAGTCTTTGGTACTCTCTGAACTTGATTGTTCTCTTGTCAACATTTTATTATCAACAGGGAGGTTATATATATCAGAGATGTAAAACTTCAGATCTCATTTCTGCTGCAATCTAGACTGGTAAAATGTTTCCTTCCCAGCTTGTGATGTTCATGGACAGGGAAGCAACAAGACCAAAGGAAACTATCACTTTCCTTATGTTCAACACATGTGAAATGAGGACATAGTGTGGGATTCAAAAATTTTTACCACCGGTTCTGTGAGTGTGGCTTGGCGGTCATGTGACTGGGGTGGACGTGGCTTGGTCATGTGACTGGGGTGGGCATACTTGGTGGCCATGTGACTGGGTGGATGTAACCCACTGAATGTCATTCACATCAAGAGGTGACTCACCTGGCCCCTCCCCTCCCAGCCATTCCTTGTCAATGAAAAATAATAGCACATAGTTTTTCTCTCTCCCCCCTTTCTTCCGATTTCTTTTTCTTTTTTTCTTTCACTTTTCTCTATTTCTTTCTTGCTCTCTCTCTCTCTCTCTCTCTCTCTCTCTCTCTCTCTCTCTCTCTCACACACACACACACACACACACACAAACACACACAGACACACACCTGGTTGGGAGGGTGGAGGAGGCACTGCTGCAGTGGGCATTGCTATGGGAGGCAGCCAGGATCCCAGAGCATCTGCACCCATGCCTTTCTTCTTTTCCCCTGGGGAGAAGGAGCATGTGGGTGGTGGCAATCCAGGGGGATAAAAGGAAGAAATCAGCTGGCTAGTCTTCTCCTTCTCTGCCTATTTGTTCTGTATGGCCTAGGAGGAGGAGGCCAGCCGGCCAATTCGGGGAGGATTTCTGTGCTGAAAAGGCGACTGGAGACTGAAAAAGAGTTGCTTCCAGCAGCCGCCCCTTTAGCTGGCTGTTCTCCTCCTCCTCAGCCATATAAAACAAACAGGCAGAGAAGAGAAGACCAGTCGGCCGATTCGGGGAGGATTTCTGTGCTGCAAAAGAGGTGACTACTGATCTCCGGCTCCGCTCCGCTTCTCCAATGGTCCAGCACCATCCTGTTCTATGTGCCATCTGCTTGGACTTGTCGGGTCCAGCAAATAGAACAGGGCGTGCTTTTCTTGGTGTGGCTGCTGGACTCCAGCTGCACCAAGAAAAACAATGCAGCAGCTGTAGGCATCTCACAACAAAGGGGGCAAGGACCCCAGAATATCCACTCATCCACCTGCTGGCTGGGCCGGGCTGGGCTGGGCCGGAAGAGGTGCGTCCACCAGGAGAAGGAAGAAAACATGCTCCAGGTGGGCAGGCAGATGGGCAGATGTCCCGGGGCTGCTGCACATGTGTAGTGCATGTGTAGCAGCTGCACACGCAGTGCACATGTGCAGAAGCCCTGGGACCAGGGGTGGGATTCTACAGGTTCTGTCCAGTTCTACAGAACTGGTAGCTCTGAAGAGCAGGAGACACAGAACCGGTTCTGTGTCTGCTGCTGTTTTGGCCCACACGCCCGTCCGGACTCTTACCTGTCCTTTATTTCCTGCTTTTTCAACCGCAGCTGCTTTGTGTGGCACAGCTGAGGTTGAAAAAGCAGGAAAAAAGGGCTTTTCCAACTGCTGCGCACCTGTACGCAGTGCTGCTCAGCTATCCGGGCAGCTCAGCAAGTCATAAATTGTACTAGCGTGACTTGCGCGACTCGTGCAACTTGCGAAACAGGCATGATGCAGAGCAACAGAACCGGTAGTTATACCAGTCAGATCCCATCCCTGCCTGGGACATCCACCTGAACTGCTCCATGGTCGCCATGTGGTAGGGAAAACTAGGAGAGCGACCAGGGCAAGTGAGCAGCCGGGAAATTGGGTCGGGGGTGTGGCCAGCCAGGGATTACCACTGGTTCGCTGACCCATGCCAAATAACTGCTACTGGTTCGCCTGAACTGCTTGAATACCACCTCTGGAGGACACCGCCATTTGTCAGCAATAGATGCAGTTTGGGAATGGGCACTACACATTTTTGTTAAACAATTTTGTTGGCTCAAGGAAGAATGGATTCTAATGTCATTATGCACTAATTATTTTGAGCAATTTTGGTTTGCTGTGAATGATGGTTTACTCTTTTTCAAGATTACAGTAATCTTCTACCATATTCCCTTTTTTACTACATAGGTACTTTTTAACTTATTCATAAAATAAGTTTTATGGTTATTGGGTATAAACAATGAGCTGGCTAAGTTAGTTGATGATACCTAACCAAAAGTGGTGAAAACCAAATGTTAATTAATAGAACTGCAGAACTTCAGAAGGATCTTTTTCAACTATGTAGGTGGTCAATCAATTAGCAAACGCAATTCAAAAGAGTTAAATAATGTACATTGGGTAATGTACACACCTTCAACTTCTTATACCTAATTATGGGACTTGAGCTATTTGGTGTATAGCCAGTAGCTCAATGAAAATTATTGACATTTATTGCCTTAACATAAATCTATGTCATATCTAAAAAATAGTTCACTGTTCTGTTTGCCACAAAATATATATATTTCAAATTATATAATACAACTAGAAAAAGTACAGATGAGGATAATCACAGTGAAGGGCACTAAAGAATATCTTCTTTATGCTAGATTTTTATAGATTATTTGGGTCAGAAATAAAGGCAACTTAGATGATCATAAGATGTATATCATCATTCACAACATGGAGACAGTGAAAAGAGAGAAGCAAACAGTAATATTAGACATCAGTCAATGAAGGGGATTGAAAAAAAAACGTTTTAGAACCAACACATAAAACTTTACACTTCAACTGATAATTTCCACAAAATGGAGTACTTTTCAATAACTTGAAAGTTTTTTTTAAAAAAAGATGGATATATTATAGAATATCCATCTATTAAGGGTTTTTAGCCTAGAAGATTCATATTATCCCATTTGCATGCCTCCAGATAACAATTGAGGGAGAACAATAGCAGAAAAGGAGTGTATTTTCTTCTATTAATAAAGAAAATGTTGGACTAAAATGGGCCCAGAGGAGTATTCTTAGTTTTTTTTTTTTTAATGTTCTTAACTCCTTTAGCTATCTTTGAAAAATGCCTAATTCCTAATTCTTGATAATGCAATGATTCTTTTTGGTGAACTAGAGAATAGATCCTTCAACAATGATTATTGTTAGCTTAATTCATACAGAGGGTCTTACATATAACACAGTTACAAATCATTTAGGATTTCAAAATGAAAAACAAATTGACAATGTACTCATTATAGAATAGATGAAATATGATCTGTGAGTTTTGCTTATCCAAACTTTCCAGATCTTCTGCATTCTGTATTATTTGAAGTTTCTAAACAGTATTCACAGGAAGCTTTGCATAGACTGCTGATAGGCTAAATCTGAATATAGGATCACAGCTGCCAAATCATAAATAGATTGTGAATCTTAAGTATATTTTCTAAATGCGGATCTGGTATTTCACAGGGCAGCAACATCCTGACTCCAACTTCCATTAGATCAATGAATTTCTTAGACTACAGTATATCGTGCTTAGATGGATTAAACTTTAGCTTGTTAGAAATCTCCTATCTCAATATTATCTCTACAAACTTGCTCACAATTTCAGCTGTCTCTTAAAAATTATACAGTGAAAAAAGAGAAAGAATATAATTATGTAGCACCTGAATACCACTACATCTCCATCCAGATCCCAAGGTGACTTCTACTTGCAATTTCATATAAATAAATCTGGAGTTTCTAATTCTAATGGCCAAAATTCTCCCACTATTAATATCTGATCTCACTCAAGAAAGGGATGAAGCTTCCATGCCCTTCAAACACCAGACAAAGAAAACTAAAGCAATAGAATATCCTTTAAAAAAAAAAAGGATTAGGAGAGGAAATGTATACTATTAATCTGCTTGCTAAAATGAGAATCAATTATTTTATTTTAGTCAGTTTTAAGTTTTAAAATGGTCACTGTCATTTCAGCAAGTTGATAAATAGCAGTATATACATATATTTCACTGTGCCATTATAAAGGTTCGGTATTTAATTTATGTGGCATTTTGCATCCACTGCATTTGAATTTTTTAAATGTTCTTTTTATTTAAATGTTGATTTAAAATAACAGTAGATAAGCGTGACATCCCTAATAAAAGCTGTGGAAAAAACGAAGGTGTAGTGAATTACAACTACTTCACCTATATAGACTAATTTTAGTAATCTTTGAAAAGTGGACTGCCTGAATAAGTACTCGCATTATGCTTGACAAGTTTTTCAGAAGTGGCTTGCCATTGATTCCTTCCTAGGGCTAAGAGGATGTGATTGGCCCAAAGTTATCCAGCTGGCTTTGTGCCTAAGACAGGACTAGAACTCATGATTTCCCAGTTTCTAGCCTCGTGTCTTCACTAACTGGCTCTTTGCAACATTATCAAAACTGTGAACTGTCACTGAATGAATGGTTATAAGTCAAGAACTACCTGTAGTAGATTTTAAAGCTGCCATACAATTCCAGGTCATTAACAAAATCTTTTGAAGATTCATTCTGGTTCTGTAGTACTTTCACTTATATATTCTATATATATATTCTGTGCTGAGCAAAATGCCTAATAGGCAATTCTCCCGCCCCCTGCCCTGCTCTATCCCTGTTTCTGTGACTCTTTCTTTCTCTCTCCCTTATTCTATATTGAGCTAGATCTGGTTCATACAACAGAGTTTTACTGTGTCTAATCTAATCTAAACTACAGGAGAATTCAGTGGTTCAATTTCTCAGTCTTTTCATATTAATCTTAAAGTAAACATGGTGTTTCCTGAGTTAACGTTAATCAGTCTTTTGTTACAGGAAAATTAACTATATAATTGATGTTTTGTTTTATGCCTTTTAACTATAGTAATAAATAATTTCTCATTCTCAATCCCCCTAGAACCATTATTTTCACAGCACGTGTAATATATAGCCCATAGCAGCTCCCATGAAACGGGGCAGGGGGGAAATGCAATAACACAGGTTAAAAAAAAAATCCTTTCAAAAAGAAGTATGTAAACCTAATGCAGTTTTTTAAAAAAGAAATTTATGGTTTATTTGCTAATTATATTATCTAAACATAGCATTCATCAAAGGATGCTCAAAATGGCTAATAGCAATATAGGTAGTTTTCAACCTGCAATAGTTCATTTAATGACTGTTTAAAGTTACAACCACATTGAAAAAAGTGACTGGTTTTCACACTTACAGTCATAGGCAATTGCAGATGTCCATGGTCACAGATGCTTGGCAACTGACTCATATTAATGCCAGTTGCAGTGTCTTGGGGTCATGTGGTCAACTTTTGTAAACTTCTGACAAACAAAGTGAATGGGAAACCAGATTCACCTAACAACTGTGTTACTAATTTAATTACAACGATTCACTTAACAAGTTGTACAACTCTCTTGCTTAGCAACATAAATTTGGGGCTCAATTGTCCCGATAAATTGAGGACTATCTGTAAAAAGTAAAATAAGCAGCACAAAATCAAGCACATAAAAGTTTTTTTAAAAATGTAGTCTTAAAATGTCAAAAAGAAATGAAAGACTGCTATTTTCATTATCATAGTAAACTCATATTGAAAAACGAAACTGCAGGTGTGAAAGTTCCTTTAAGAAGAAAATCGACCAGCTTCAAATGATCTGGCAACCTTTTTTTTAAAGGAATTATGACATCAGATAAGTTTGTCTTAAGACTTTGAAGGACACTGACATCTTTCTGATCACATCAGATAATTCCATCCTTTTCAGAATTATTTGTTATAGATTGCTTAATTTTATTCATTTGACACTGCTTGTTACTCCTTTCGCTATTAAGACAGAGCTTTAAAAGTGGTGTTTATATTCAGGGAAGAAAACTACATTTTAAGTTCTAACATCACATAGTTCTTCTTACCTATAATTTCACTTTTACATAATTACCTTATTCTACTTTGAAAATACAGGAAAGAGTAGTATATCTATCCTGTGTGGAAACCTGACTGAAAAGAAATAAAAGGAAAACAAACACAATAATAAAATTCCTGGAGGGTGATGATAATAACATGAAATAAAAAAGTTGGTGGATCGTGAAACTTTCGCTCTTTAGAACATTTTAAGTCTTTTAAATATGTTTCTGCTGCTAGTAAATTGTTCAGATACATTTTTCTGCTATGAGGCTGTTGTGGAGCGAGGGAATAACTCAGGCAGAGACCTGGTCAAGGCTTTCAGCTTAACTCTTTATTTACAGGCAAAGAGGGTTACCGCTACTGCCGCGCTAACACGGCAGCCAGCTGGAGCGGCAACAGCTGATGCCGTTTGACAGCCGCCTTTTATAGCCGGCTGTCAAACGGCTCCAGCCAATGGGAGAGGTCCGTGCTTCCCGCTGGAAGCACGGACCTGAGTGAAGACTCAGTCCATACACAACAGAGGCCATTTGAATTATTGATTTAGATAATGCTCATTCTGACTAAAATTGGATTATATGCTATTTTTATTTTAACACTAGTAAAATATCAGACTCTAACTAAACTACTGGGTTGATTACATTGTATTACTATTTTATATTTATATTTATAATTGTTTTTATAGCTATATGTTTTATTAGGTTGTAAGTTACTCAGAATTGCTTTGAACTGCAAGATGGGTGGCATATGAATTTAGAAAATAAACATTAGTATACATTGTAGCATATAATGGTTTCATGCAGTCTAACACAGGTAATACTCATTTAGTGACTAGAGTTGGGACGGACAACCTAGTCATTAAGCAAAATGGTTGCTAAATGAAACTGTGTTTATGATCTTATTTCAGTTTTCATTTTCTGTACAGACGTAAGGTTTTAAATGAAAAGATTTGTTACCAGGATTGCTTACTTTTTCATCATTGCTGCTATAACTGCAAAGTCATTGTACAGTGATTATTTAAGGCAGTTACTAAATGGGAACTAGTTGTACTCAGACTATTGGACTTGATTTCTTTGTCATTTGCTTTTAGGGCAAATAAATGATTTGAAGTTTTAAATTAAAACTTTCCATTAGCAGTGAATTCCAAATGTTATCAGCTCCTTCCCCTTTGTGAAACTAGATTAGCCATGCTGAGAACATGTTCCTTTGAACATTGATGCAGCCATTAACCCTGGAGTCATGGGTATAGACTCCAACAGGGCCCATTTGTTTAGGATTCATTACTGGCATCAGCCTTGATAGGATATTTTCCTCTAGTCTACAGTAACGTTTGGCATTCATTAAACATCTGTTGTTTGGTTAGCCCATTTCTACTACTTTGAGAAGAGCTGAAATAGTATGTCAGCGTGTCCAGTTTATAAAGTGCTTTGGCAAGTGGGGTACTCACACTTCTCTGATCAATTTCTGAAGGATTCAGAAAACCTTTTTCCTCCTTTATTATATGTCTAAAAAATTGTATAATGCATGAATACTTGGAAGAATACGTCTGATGCATTTTTGTACATGAGGACACATTGCAACATCACCTGAAACAGAATAACTTTTGTAGCAGGAAAAGAGATCATCACTAGTGGCCATTGTTCTTATCCTTTACTATTATTATTATTATTATTATTATTATCTTCAATCACCCTACATTTGAGGGTAAAAAAGAAAAGAATAATTTATGTTGGATCCTTGCTCCTCCCTAAATTTAGTTATTTGCTAATGTTATAGAATAGAATAGAATAGAATAGAATAAGAATAAGAATAATAGAGTTGGAAGGGACCTTGGAGGTCTCCTAGTCCAACTCCCTGCTTAGGCAGGAAACCCTACACCACTTCAGACAAATGGCCATCTAATTGCTTCTTAAAAACTTCCAGGGTTGGAGCATTTATAATTTCTGGAGGCAAGTTGTTCCACTGATTAATTGTTCTAACTGTCAGGAAATTTCTTCTTAGTTTTAGGTTGCTTCTCTCCTTGATTGCTTCTTGTCCTGACCTCAGGTGGTTTGGAGAATAGCTTGACTCCCTCTTCTTTGTGGCAACCCCTGAGATATTGGAACACCAATATCATGTCACCCCCTAATCCTTCTTTTCATCAAACTAGTTTTGGTGATTACTTATGCTATTGATGTTGCTAATATTCTTTGATAATGTTATCTAGTTGGGTAATTAAATGTCTGCAAACAAATAACCCCACTCAGGGAACATCAAACATTCCATAGTTCAACGCTGAACTACTGATATTCTCTTCTATTGGAATAATCTAATTACATATGCCTATCCCATCAAGATGGTCCATGGCTCTTCAGCGGCCACACTCCACAAGCAGAAACTGTTGCAAATGGAATCTGATGAACTATATCAAATGTAGCTAATATAACTACTCTCCAATCCTACCATGAATAATTTTCCTCTTCTATCAATTACTGAACTGGTCTCAATTTTTAAATGTGGATTACAGTTCTTTTTTAACCAGGTGTGCAAATAATAGTTTTATTCTACATTTTTATCAGAGTTTGTACAATTCAGCCAGCATACAAGTAAATAATTCAGCACAATTCATTTATTTACAATAGTATGAAACATGATGCATGTATACAATACCCATGAAGTTCTTGCAACGTGATAGCAAGGACAAGAACAAAAAGCAGAAGCAATCAGAACCACCAGAACTCGGTTATCACAGACGCTATATAAATATAAAAGCAATATATTATAGAGGCTATATTGCAAGGACAAAGCAAACTCTTAGATCTAAATCAGTCAAGCTAAGCCATACCCAGGCTCCGAGCTGTATGGGTTACCAAACTGTCCCCATTGGCTGAGCTGTTACCATGTCTATTTCAATTCATGAACAATTATACACCAACAATTTTTATGATGCTAACATTATTAGTTGAAGAAGGCCTGAAATGATGAAGATGTATGGATCCTACATACAATGGGAATGGATGAACCAGTTAGCTTAGTCCTGATTACAACAGATATTTACACAAATTCTTTAGCAATGATGTAGCATACAGCCTCCCGATATCTATATTTATTTTGGAATAAATTGTGAAAAATAGTTCTTATTAAAATTAATATTAATGGGGTGGGGGGCGCCTTTTCCTGTTTCTCCACATAGGATTATATTGCCCACTTATCCTCTATACATCCAAGGTTTCCTTTATTTGTAAGAGCTAGAAGAGGTAAACGAAAGGAGGACTCTGCAATAAATACCAAAACCTTATAGACAACTATTTCTACTACAGAGGTAACCATTTGATGAGACAAATATGACACAGTTGCTAAAAATTGAAGGTTTTGAGCATCATTAAGAATAGGGGAGGGAGAAACATATTGTTCAGACACCTACAGCAATTTTTCTTCTCAATGTGGCTCAATGAATTGCTTTTCACAGCAAATAATAATGTTAGCATCATAAAAATGTAGAGCAACATTATTATTTGCACACCTGGTTAAAGAAGTGAACTTTAACAGCAAAATGACCAGTTTTCAATTGTATGATTTTTTAAATAATTTGAGGGGTTGCACAGAGAAATTAAAGGTGGTAATTGCAATGATTTGTATCTGAGAAAAACTTCAATAAAACTAAGACCGACAACTCATTTTTTTAAACAATGGGATGATATTGGGAAGGGATATGACATATTAAGTAACCTTCTGTCAATGTTAGAATTTAGTGAAAATGCCAGCACAGTATAATCTGTGAAGAAAAATAAATTCCATATTGAGGACCACTGGGAATAGTATAAAAATAGAACTGCTAATATCACCTTGTGCATTTGTTGTACACAATCTTATTTGGTATATTGTGTATGTGGTTTTGATCACTGAATCTCAAAAAGAATGTTGTAGATATGAAAAAGATGCGGAAAAATAATGCCTTTATATGATGCAAAGTTAGGGTGTTTTTATTTTAAAAAACAGGTGCATCTATGAATAAGAGAGAAGCATGAGAGAGTTTCAATGATGTAGACAAAGTAGATAATCAAATCAAATATTTATTGCTGGCATAAGGTCAATATAAATAGTAGATATAGATATAACAGGTAAACATGAAAATATAAAGCAAGGTAAAAGACCTAAGGAGAGGCATGGAATTGGGCAGCCCAGAAAGAAATACCTGAACAATTGTCAGACAGGAGAAGCAAAATCAAACTCTGCCATGGGATTTGTTCAGGATAGGTTAGATCAATATCTCAGCCTTGGCAATTTTATTATGGGTGGGCTTTAACTTTCAGTATTCCCCAGCCAGCATGGGGAAATTTGGAAGTTGAAGTCCATCCATCTTCAAATTGGCAAGGTTGAGAAATACTAGGTTAGATGAAAATCATTTCCAATTCACTGTAGAGATACCAGTGAAGGAGTATCAAGAGCTCTAATGAGCCATCTTTGCGAAGGCCTATACAATATATACTGAAATGAGGGAATATTCATGCAATGTACCATTAGGATAGCAGAAGGCAATGCATCCAGCCTAGCTAAACTAAAATTCTGGTGAAATTTTAGGATTGTGAAAGGTAAGAGATGAGTGGGTTGTACATACACATTATAAAAAGCTTGTATGTGTTGTGTAAAAAGAAACAGTATTGCAATTGTAATGATTTGTCTTTGGATGGCAGACACAGTTGGCTTTTCAGCATCCCTTAGCAGTGATTGCAAGTGGAAAGTTCTACTGTATTAATGCTATGCTGAGGGTTTCTCAAATGTGTGTGTGTGTGTGTGTGTGTGTGTGTGTGTGTACCTTTGGTTCTTCGGGTTTTCTTCCATGTAGAATTGGAAGTATCTAGGCGATGTTTCAATGAAGTCTCATTCATCATCTTCAGGCTTGTGTCTTCGGCCTTGTGCTTCTCGGAGTAAATACCCGCAAAAATCTCACAAAACACACACACACACACACGCACACACACGCACACACACATATAGATAGATAGATAACCCCTGGAGGGGACAAAGTGCTTTAAAAGTTTTTAATGTCATTCAGTTTAGTCTACGAAAGGAACCCCTTCAGGAGAACAAGTAATGATGAGTAGTACGCCCTATGCTTTGTGTTGAAAATGTTCTAGATTCAATCTCCAGTATTTTCGGATAGCGTTGAGGGATTTTTTCACCTGAAAAACCATGAACAGAGAAATTAGGAAAAGATGAAAAATGATTTAAGAAAGATAGAAGAATCTAATGCCTGAAAAGATAAAGTCTTCTTCCAGAATAATGAAGCTCAAAACTTAAGGTTCCTGGTAACTTGTTTGATCCGGCAGGAGGATTTTGGCAGTGAAGGAAAACACTCCCTTTTTACAATCCTGTAATCCCTTAATTCAGGCACTGTTAGGCTGAATACTGTCCAATCTCATTCCTTCTTAATGCCTTGCCCCATATCCTTGTACATTGATGTCATCATAACCGATAAATGATGCTCCCCCATCTAATGCAACAATGTTATTAAAATGCTGATAGATTTAATATCTAAACTGGCAGATTGTAGAGCTCTGTAATATCTATCAAGTTTGTTCTACTCACAAAGCAGAAGAGGATGGAGTTAACTGCAAGGCAGTGGAAGTAGTATGTTTTCATAATGAAGTGGGCTCTTGTTTAATTAACATAAACAGCTAAAAGCAAAGGTGATTTGTTTCTTTTGATTTGATTTAAAAAGAGATTGTGTGTTGCTAAAAAATGTCAAGTGATTAGTTAACTGTTTTTCATTTCCTTATAGTATGTGGGAAGATGTGCCCTACCCTAAATAGATAAATAAGTACATGAAAAGAGATGATATGTACTTCTGCATATTTGTCATACTGCCTTTCACTTTGAATGTGGTGAGATGTTTTTTTCTTTAACTGTCCTGGTTGCCAATGTCCAATTATAGAGTTTGAATTGGTCTGAGAAAACCCATATGAAGAGTATTCCTTTGCATAGTGGAAGAAAGCAGGGTTCTAACTTCTATAGCTATCAACCATGATGGCAAACTGAAGCAGTCAAGGGGAGCTAATAAATTCCATGGAAATATCAGTGCACATGATCCCAGGAGCATCCTGGTTCCTTTTCTAAAGAGCCAGTGATGAGAGTTTTGAGTCTGGCATCTGAAAATATATATTATGTTACAAAATGTGAAGCATATCTCAGATCAATGCTGAGTCCAAGGGAGTCTTTATCTAAATTCGTTTTAATTGAGGAAGGTAAATAATGGTAATTCAACTTTTTGTTTGGAAAGATTTGTTTTCTCAGTAGCTTCCTTCCTTCGATTTCCTTGAGGGCTGCATCAGGGTTGTGTTTTGACCTCATGTGGCAATGGGGGCGTGGTCATCTTGATACCATCATGGGAGTGCCTGTGGCGGCCTGAACAAAAACAATCTTCCAAGTTCCATTTTCAGCTGCGGTGGCTTCCTACAATCCTCTGCCAGTGAAAACGCGGCCCTTCCGAGCTTCGTTTTTGGCTGTGATGGCCTTGTCAAACATCTGCCAGAAAATTGGAGATGTTTGGAGCTTGCAAGGGCCACAGACTGGTCAATTGCTGTTTCCAGGTTGGCCCTGTGGACCAGATCTAAGCAGCCCCTGGGCCGGATCCATCCTTGAGTTTGATAATAGAGGCTCACATGTTAGCATGCACCTAATAGGAATTATTCTAGCAGGTGACATGGAATTGAATGTGACCTCCAGATGTTGCTGAACTACAGCTCCCAGCATCCCCAGCTAGCACAACTCTTGCAATAGAATGTTAGGATATGTATTTGCCTCAGTATGCCCATAAAACACCTCTGCTTTGCATACTGCATTGGTTGCCACTTTGCTTCCAGGGTGTGACTCTACTATAGCATAGGCGCTGGTTATTTGGGGGATTGCCTATCTTTCATAGCATATGCCTAACTGATTTGATGTAGTGTTGTCACACTCTGCATTTTTTTCAGTTAAAACCATGACATTTATTGCAGTATTGAAAATATGACTGCTCGGTAGCAGAACCTCCTTGCTGGGTTGAGGTTCCTGCCAAGATTTGAATAGCTTCCACTCTACATGTTTTTTGAAGGGCCCTGACTCTTCACTCAGCCTTTGGTAAGGCAGAGTGGAGCCCCTTTTAAATTGTGTGGGTTGGTCTTTGTTCCCTTCCTGGTTTGTCATTTTTGATACATTTACTTTATTCTCATTTTTAGTTTTTGTTGCTTTAATGCTTTAAAGGTTGCTATCAAGAACCATCAGAAGCCAGGCACCATATCAGTTGATTAATTTATTGTTCTATTTTATCAACATCTATAAAACTACAGGTCCCTAATCCCTGATATAGAGAATAAAATGCTGCAATACCAATGCAATGGGTCATTCTATGCTCTCAGTGTCTCTTCCATTAAATGGAATTAGCAATGACCTACTTATAATTTTGTGAGAGACTGACAATAAAGACCTACCCTTATGCTAGAATTTGTGTTTGCTGTGTGGAAAGAATGAGTTAGAGAAATATGTTCAAATCTATTATTGTTCAGCCAATAACTGATAGACAGGATTTTAAATGAAAATTTTAAAGTGCAGACAGAAATAATTGAAAACATAAAGTCAGCTTATCCTGTGCTTGACTTTTATCCAGCCCATCATGCTCGACTCCCAGGTATACAAAAGTTTACATTTACAGTTTACATTACACAGAATGAAATAATGTAATTCTGAATAGCATTATTTCCCAGTTCAGTGCAGAATCATAATTCTGACTCCTTCCCTACTTCTATTAAATTGTTATGCAAAGTGAGATTTAGAAAATGTAACCATATGTGTTAGATGACTATTATATTAGGTAGTTTTTAAATGAGTGATTATTCAAAATTCCAACCGTCTAGTTGCAGCCTTGGAGTGGGGCAATGCATAATTGTGAATCCAGCCATCTTCATTCTGGTTAATAGAAATGTAAGCAGGAAACCGTAGGCAATTTGGTGCTCTCCAGATGTTTTTTACCCCAATTCCTCATAAGTCTGAGCTATCACAATCAATGGTCAGAGATTATAACAATCATAATTCAAACATCTGGAGGCAGAATGAGTTCAAACATCTGGTGGCAATGTCAAATTAGCTGTAAAAAATATGGAGATGTCTTATGGATAAACACAAGAAAGGAAGAATTACAGTCAGCTGGCTTGATGGTAATGGCATAATTACACAAGATGAGGGTGATAGAGATTTAATATGAAACATGACAAAGAATTTGCTCTTGGTTAGACTTACGTTCCTTCTTTCCTTCAGGAACTCAAGATTTTGTACAAGGACTGCTCTTTCTTTTTGCTTCATAATAACTCTGTGAACCAGGTTGAGCTGGAAGAAAGTCCCAAATCATCCTGTGACCTCCCACAATTAAAGGTGGCCTGGAACCTGTGTCTCCCCCAGTCTAGTCCAGTTCCTTAATTATCACACAATGCTGACTATCTCAGGTTATAAGAACTTTGAATATATAGAATGCAGCACAAAAGCTAAGTAATTATTGTTAAAGATATAAAGAATGAAAGAAAGAAATTGTTATGCTCCAGAGCAGCAGCTTGCTAAGAAAAGACTTACTTTGGAAAGGTATCAAAAGTAAGAGATTCACATTGGATTCCCACTTCAATTTTATAGTTCACTCTTTGACAAATTTAGTATTTTATTCTACCATTAGAGTGTGTTTTAGTATGGTACTTTTTGTTGGTAGGGGCAGATAGCAGTATATAAGCTTGCAGAGTAATCTGTAGATTAGAGATTTAGTTGGTAGTATGAGCATGTTTGGAATAAAATCAGGTTTTAGAATTTAGAATTTATTTGATTTGCCAATCGCTTACAAGATAATAGGTATAAGTATATACATAGTTATGAATACATGAAATGGGTACATATAAGAAAAAATAAAAGAAACAATAGGACAGGGACGGTAGGCACATTGATGTGCTTATGCACACTCCCTACAGACCTCTTAGGAAAGGGGTGAGGTCAATAGTAGACAGTCTAAGGTTAAAGTTTTTGGGGTTTGGGGAAGAAACCACAGAGTCAGGTAGAGTATTCCAGACATTGACCACTCTGTTGCTGAAGTCGCATTTCCTGCAATCAAGTTTGGTGTGGTTAACTTTGAGTTTGTATCTATTGTTTGCTCTTGTGTTGTTATGGTTGAAGCTGAAGTATTCATTGACAGGTAAGTCATTGCAATGTATGATTTTATATACCATACTTGATTGCACTTGTGGCATACTGGCCAAAATGTGCCTCAAATGACTAGTACTGTCCTTAGTCTGGAATGCTGGTAACTTTTTCTTTTCTTACTAAAGGTGTTATGTGAAAGTTTGATTGATGAAAGCCATGATAGAGGCTGGAAGTCAACATCTGTGGGTCCATCTGGCAATGAGAGTGGCATATGGAGGATTGTGACTTAGAATATAAGAAGAGTAAATAGTAAAGAGAATGAATAATAAAGGGCATGAATACTGAAGGGATAGAAGGGAACTCATCAAATTTGCCAATAACACAAGCTGGCAAGGCAACACCCCAGAAGCTTTTTGCTGTTATTGCTTGTACTCCCTAATATATATATATATATATATATATATATATATATATATATATATATATATATATATATATATATATATGGATCTTTGGTTCTTCGGGTTTTCTCCCGCGTAGAGTTGGAAATATTTAGGCGACGTTTCGATGAAGTCTCATTCATCATCTTCAGGCTTCTGTCTTCAGCTCAGAGAAGCACAAGGCCGAAGACAGAAGCCTGAAGATGATGAATAAGACTTCATCGAAACGTCGCCTAAATATTTCCAATTCTACGCGGGAGAAAACCTGAAGAACCAAAGATCCACATACAAATACCCGCGAAAATCTCCGAAAACAAATATATATATATATATATATATTTGTTATCCCTTTTCCCTTTCTTTCCTAACTCCTTTTTTTTTTGCTTTTCTTTGTATTTTTTAATGTAATGAAGGTTTTCTTGGAGGGGGGGAGAGAAAAATGATAAACCTAAACTTGAAAAAAATGCTGGAAAAATATTTCAAAGATTTAATGGGAATGATATCGATGTGTCTGAAACTAGGATGGATACAAATGCTAGAATATTAACATTCAAGGCAAAAAGTCATGAATTGTGCAACAATGTTGAAAAAAATGAGGGAAGTCAGATATACATGGGTGTAATTGAAGAAATGTTAAAATATGGATGTATATTTTATATTTCCCAGATATAAAGGGAAAGAGAATGGAAAAAAATGCAGAAACTATATGAAGATCAGTTTGTTCATCATGCCTGGGAAGATTTGGCAAAATTCTGATTGAAAGGGTAAACCTTGGGAAATGCACTCACAAAGAAATTTAGACAGACAAGATTTTTGCTCTTCAGGAAGTCATTGAGAAATGTATGGGTGTAAAAAAGGGTGTTTATGTCTGATGATTTTGAAAGCATCTAATGAATAGGTGTGAATTATGGAATGTTTTGTATGAATATAAAGTTGCAGAGAGATTAGTGAATGTGATAAGAAGGATAAATGATGAAAGCATGAAAAATAAAGGAAATGTTTAGTGAAAGATGATTCAGCATTGAGTAGGGAGTAAGATCAGTGTATGTGATATTTCCATGTATATGGTTATGTATATATGGAACGCTTCTGGTTACAGACAATGTCTATTGGAGACATGCATGTCTGTATACTTATACATAGATGATGCCATATTGTTGGTGGAGAATCCAACAGATTTGCATTGAATAAATAGTCCGCACAATGCAGAGATCTGATCATCAATATATTAGATCAAGATAGTTGATTTTGACAGGGGGAAAATTGAGTGAAATTTTATATTTTATGGTTAAAAAAACTTGGACTAAGTAGAATAAAAATAGGGTAAAATTTACTTAAATATTATGGTAGGTTTACTGTATATGGAAAAACCCTGATAAAAGATTTATCAGAAATAGTCAGAAAGTTGTTGAATTTTAAGATGTGCAAATGTTGGTAGGATGTTAGTGGTTGGCCTATTACAAGAAGTGAATATTTTTGAACAAAGTGAAAAGTTCTATCTACGTGTGCCCAATCATTTCTGCCCACCTTGTTTTATGAAAGTGAGGGTCTGGTTTGTGAGGAGAAACCCTAAAGTTAGTTCATGAAGTAGGAATGGTTTACTTAGAAGTATGTGCATTTACACAGAAATAGATAGATACTAGGATTAGTTAATCAATTTATTATAGACCTCAGACCAGATATAATAAAATATCTAATAGTAGGACAACATACATACATAGATACATATGGAAGTATGTAGTAGTACAACATACATACATAGATACATATGGATTCTACCAGTTCGCACCTATTTGTTAGAACCGGTTGTTAACATTCTAAGCCATTCGGAGAACTGGTTGTTAGAAGAAATTGCTGGTCTAATCCTGTAAGGAAGGCAGGAAGGAAACATTCTGGTGTTGCTTACAGAAACTGCCTCTCCGTTAACCCTTTTTACATTCTTGGCAGGACTAGACTTCCTGTCTCAGGAACATCTCTGGAGTTTTTCCCCCTCCTTTGCTGGTACTTTGCTTGTGTGGACTGACCATTCAAAGTTACAATGGCACTGAAAAACATGACTTATGACCATTTTTCACACTTACAACTGTTGCAGCATCCCCATAGTCATGAAAGGCCAGGTGAGAAGATTCGTGCCTTGATGTGAGTGATGTTGAATTGGCCATGCCCAGCCAATAACATGACCACCAAGCCATGTCCATCCAGTCATATGACCACTAAGCCATGCCCACTACCTAAGCCATGCCCACAGAACTGGTTGTTAAAAATTTGAATCCCACCCCGGATACATACATACAGTACATCAGGAAAAAATACAATAGGGTCTAAAAACAATTAAGAACATATATAATAAAACAAAACAACAAAAGGATTAATGAATGTTGAAAAAGTATGTCCATACAAGGGTCACTATGTGAATGATTAGTACAAAGGACGTATCTTGAGGTTTGGTTGCACAAAGGGATGATTCAAATTGCAAAACAATCATATGAAGGAAGAACACATGGTTCAAGAGGAAAGGAAGGAACTTGTGATTGAATTGAATTGATTAAATCCTCAAAAAGAGAAGTAGAAATGTATAAGAGAAGGCAGTAGGGTGTAGCAATGGGTATGAAAGCAAGAATAATTTGCAAGGATAAAAATATGTGGAGAGATATCATAAATTGTATTGATGTATATTTCCTTTTCTTAGATATCTCAAACCTTTAATTTATTTTATACCTTATTCCCTTTAGATTTCTAGTTAGGTAAAGTTTCCTTTGCTTCTTTGGTTTTTTAGTTTTGTGAGATATGGATTAAAAACTTTCAAGGCAAAAGTTACTAATATTATGTGAAAAAGTATCTCAGCAAGCAAAAGGAAACGGGCTACATGTTGCATTCTCACAGTTAAATTGAAGTCACTTCCCAATGGTTCACAAAAAAAAAAAGAATATAAGCTGTTCACAATTGGAATAGTCTATTTTTGCTACAATGGAAATTCCATTAAGGATAGAACTATATTGAAGTACTTCTGGTCAGGCCAGAATGGAGCATTTCCTGATCAGAATAGTTTAATTTTGAAACATAATAATACATATTATTAGAGATGCTTCTGGGGAGTCCAAAAACAAAATTAAATTTCTTAGGCAGGAAAACCAGATTAAAAAAGCCATCTTTGCAGTTGCAAAAGAAGAGCACATATTCCAATTCTTTCCAGATCAAGTCAAAGAAAAAACAAAAGTGGTGCAGGTAGAATTAGAACTCATGACTTAGGAGGGACCTCAAATGATTCCCCCAAACAGTTGAAAATGATGGAACAGGAACAAACAGGCTCAGATTCAATATCTGTCATTCTTGGTTTTAAAAAAACGATACAGTCTTGAGATCACGTAGAATCATTTATTTTGTGAGTTTTACTTCTAAATAACTATTAATTTTTGCAACAGAACTGTGTACCTAAATAAAGCATACAGCTAAAGAAAAGGATACGGCACAATGGCATCCAAAGTTTAAAACCACAGGAAACCAGATTGTGTGTCTACTGTATAAAAGCAAAACATGCACAACACTGAATGACTGATCAATATTGTCACATGAATACCATCACTCTAGATCTTTTTCGCCAGATTTTCTAACTTAAAAAAAGAAAGGATGGACATCCCATATAAAACATGAGCATCAGGTCAATAGAAGTGTTAACCAATGACACTGTCTTCCAAACTGGGGAAGAAACCAAACTTGCCCCACTGAGCAACCTCCTCCTTACAGAAACATATATATTGGTGGAGAAGAGATGTTGTCTTGTTTTTGGACAATAATTTCAGCTTTCCTCAACAGTTTAGCTAATTTTGGTATTGCTCTACAATTAATTCAGCCTGTGACAAAAGTGTGCAATTGTGATAGAAAATAAAGCCTTTTAAATATTATTTTTAATGCTTAAAAAAAACTTTGCCAGTTTTTAGGCCTGGATTTCAACCCCAGCGTTTAAAATCTTTCTGAGGCTAAGAAGAAACAATCTACAGGTGTTTAAAGTATGTATCGTGTTTCTTATTTTTGAACTTGCATTATCTAAAGAATGTTTATCTAAAGAGTGTTTTTCAACCTCAGTAACCTTAAATGTAGGACTTCAACACCCAGAATTCTTCAGCCAGAATTCTGGGAGTTGAGAGCCATATGTCTTAAAAGTTGCTGAAGTTGAGAAACACTGTTTTAGGGTTAAGCCGGCAAGAAAGAAAATATATGTAGTCAGAAGGGATAGTTATCATGGAAAATATGGAAATAAATTGGTAAAATTTGGGGTGAAGTGGGGGAGGGTGTTGCATTTAAAAAGTCTTGCATTGCTGTGCAATAAAATGATTCTGCAATGGAAAAAAGAGACATCCTTCAAAACCAAAAGCTGTGTCTGCATATATTAGAAAAGTATTCCCACCCCTTCTTGGCAATGTTGCATGCATCTCCCTGCTAAGAAATAAGTATCTCACGTCACATTAGAAGTTGAGTTCAAAAAAAATGAAGAAAGTAATAAAGAAAAGTCAATCCACATTCATCAGCCTCTCACACTGGATGAGCTGGCATTGTGTAAAGATTCCACAGCTGTAGCTCATTGCAAAGAAAGAAAGAAAGAAAGAAAGAAAGAAAGAAAGAAAGAAAGAAAGAAAGAAAGAAAGAAAGAAAGAAAGAAAGAAAGAAAGAAAGAAAGAAAGAAAGAAAGAAAGAAAGAAAGGCGGGTGGGCAGACGGACAAATGGACAGATAGACTGGTGATGGAGGGAGAGAGACAAAGAGACCATTTATTGTAGCATCCTGGTGAAAACTAATTCCTTTAAATATGTGCCTTGACTTGTTTTAATGTATGATCTGTTTCTGTTAAAACTCACCAAAAGCCAGTGGAGTGTGGGGAATAAAATATCAGCTTTTGATCAGGCAGGCATTCTTGCTGAAAAATTAAATTTCACTTAGATGATTTTGGGGTGCGTACTAATTTACAATTCAAAGAACGGTATTCAAATTCAGTATTCAAGCATGATAATAGCAATAGTACTTAGACTTATA
The DNA here is from genome assembly GCA_023653725.1 of Bungarus multicinctus. Taxonomy (NCBI): domain Eukaryota; kingdom Metazoa; phylum Chordata; class Lepidosauria; order Squamata; family Elapidae; genus Bungarus; species Bungarus multicinctus. Next base: position 102,741,344 of record CM042840.1, read on the forward strand.
TACTGTTCCACAGTGCTTTATAATACTCTCTGGGCAGGGGTGGGATTCAATTTTTTAAACAACCGGTTCTGTGAGTGTGGCTTAGTTGGTGAGTGTGGCTTGCTAGTCATGTGACTGGGTGGGCATGGCCAACTCAACATCACTCACATCAAGGGGCGCTTCTCCTCATCTGGCCTCTCATGACAGTAGAGATGCTGCAACGGTCGTAAATATGAAAAATGGTCGTAAGTCACTTTTTTCAGTGCCATTGTAACTTTGAATGGTCACCAGTTTTAGACCAAAACTCAAAAAGGATATGTAAACTCACGTTTGAATGTCAATCTTTCTAGCCAGCCAAGAAGCCTTGCTGAATGTCACTCATCTTGGTTCCTTGTCATTAAAAGCTTCTTTCTGGCAGCTCTGCTTCATTATTCAATTATTTCTTCAAAGTGCTAACTCCAACAGGGGAGTATTTCCTCCCAACAGCAGTGTAAAAAGCTTAGAACAACCCTTCCCTTTTAAGAAAGTACCAGCAAAGAAAAAAAAGGCCTTCTTCAGAGACAGTAAATCTAGGCACACTGCCAAGAATGTAAGAAAGGTGGAAAAAAACAAAAGGAGATTTTTTTCCAACAACCGGTTCTCTGAACTGCTTAGAAAGTTAACAATCGGTTCTAGCAAATAGGCAAGAACCTGTAGAATCCCACCCCTGTCTCTGGGTGGTTTATAAATGTCAGCATATTGCTCCCAACAATCTGGGTCTTCATTTTATAGATCTCAAAAGGATGGAAGGCTTTAGTCAAACTTTAGCTGGTCAGGATTGAACTCCTGGCTGTGGGCAGAGTCACTCTACAACACTGCCTTCTAACCACTTCACCACCATAGCTCAGATAGAATGGGTGGGGAGGAATCAAAAGTCTGAAAGGGTTCTGGGTAGAACAGCAACAAGAGAGGGTCCCACTAGAGAATCCTCAGCATAACTGATAAGAAACAGAGTCAATAAGATCCAAAATTAGCACCTATAGAAGGGAGGAGGGGGGAGGAGGAGGAGGAGGAGGAGGAGGAGGAAAGCTACAAATCCTGAAATAGTTGCTAATTGCTCAAGACAATAGCTGGGATTCTACATAATCTCGATATATTCTAAGGTTGTCAGTTCCAAAATCAATCCATTTGGAAGATGCAAGAGAATGTTCTTTTCTGGAAAACAGCAATGAGTTACTGGTGTTTATTGGTACAAGTATATTATTTCTTACTGGTTTCAGAGAAGAAAAGAAGGGGAGCAGTTGCAGAGGATACAATTGAAAGGTACATCTGGAAATAAGTACCCCATAAAAACTTGGAACTAGCTTCTATCAAGTGAACATTTATTCCAGCAATGTTTAGATATAATATATAAGCCATGATGTCTTGCTCTAATTTCAAGTTTAGTTACAAGTTTTAAAGGGGAAGATAATTTACTTGGAGCCGAATACCTCCTGATTGTTACATGATGATTTTGGCACTTTGAACTTGAATAGCTAAATGATGTGGAAAAGAATCAAGGATTTTAAAAAATTAAAATGGTATAATTCTATTCTACAGCTGGTATTAAAATATATTCAGGACAGCTGCAATCTGTTTTCAGTGTAGGTTTCAAAGCCTTATTTGTATCTACTTCAAGGGATGCTCAAACATAGAGAATTGAAAGATTAATGTCTCCAAACTTTGTGCTTTTCCTCAATATTTACATTCTTCATTGTGATTCATGCCTTAAATAACTCTACTCTTTGCTCCCCAGCCCCTAAATTATCTTCTGGCTTAGATTTTGAGTTTTGAGTTTTTTTATGGTTATATATGTTCGTGTTTTTTACCTACAGTACAAATCTGTCTTCTTATTAAAGCTCTTGTTTTTAACGCATCACCTTTCCCTGTGCAAATCCTTTAAAAAATAATCTGGGTAATAGGAAGGAAGAGGTATTGAAGCTTCCCAGGAGATTTTATAGTTGAACAGTAATGTGAGTCCCAAGGAGATCCTGAAAGAGGGATATCTAAGGATAACTTGATATGGATAAGATCTCGCAAGGAAAGAGCAGGTAACTGGATGGACTAATAGTTACAAAGGACCCAGAGATGCAATTGATTTTTGGGGCTTAGCAACTGAGTGCAGCACCTTACTTCTGTCGATCTTGGAAACAGAGTATTACTGTAAGGAGTATAGATCTGGGCCAGCAGTTAAACTGAGTGAAGCAGCTGGTCCCAGCAGATAATCTGGGTGTCTTAAAATAACACGAATATGCTCATTGTTTAATATAATAATATATTATATTATTTTCTATTATAGAGGAAGAAAGATATTTAGTCTTGAACTGCCAAAGCGATTGGTAGATCATTGTATTGAACATTAAGCCCTATAATTTGAGAAAAGGAGACAAAAGTAAGGGCACTGGAGGGCAATAGCTGAGCAGAAAGCAACTGGGGCTACAATAGAGAGAGGCAGTTAAGGTCAAGAGATCAAATTCTGATAAAAGAGATGTTAGTTTTTCTATTATTGTGCAATATTTCTAAATTATGTCCTTTGGGGTGATCCCACTAGCACTTAACTATGACAGAAATATGTTCAGGAACAACTTTTTTTTGTCTATGTATGATACTTTGACTTTCTCCCTTTCCATGGGGGACAAAGGCTGTTTGTCATTCTTAACTGTAACTGTTGTTTAAGTAATGTTTTGACCATTAACCCAACTGCCTCCTATTGCCTCCAGGTGTGTAAAATTTGATACCTACTATGTCAGAGACAAAATCAGGTGACAGTTAGTTGTAGGATCAGAAAGGGGCTTATTCAGTGGCATTTGCCAAAGAAGCAAAGGGAGGGAGAATCCCAAAAAACAGCAATACAGGTAGTCTCAAACTTACAATACTTCATTTAGTGACTGTTCAAAGTTACAGCAACATTGAAAAAAATGACATGATCATTTTTCACACAACTGTCGCAGCATCTCCATGATCAAAATTTAGATGTTTGGCAACTGATTCATATTTGTGATGGTTGCAGTGTCCTAGGGTTGTGTGATGGCCTTTTGTGAATTTTTGACAAACAGACAAGGGGAAGGGGGGAATCGGGCAAAATTTACTTCGTTGCTTAGCCATAGAAATTTTGGGCTCAATTGTGGCTGCAAGTCAAGGACTACCTGTACAGTATCATGATGCAAATCCCACAACTTTGCTTGTGTGTTACGACATTACATACATACAGTACATACAGCTTTCAGTACAATGATGTCTACTCGCCAGTCCAGGCTGATGTGGGAATGCCCCTCTCCTCCTAAACTACAGGTCAGATTCATTCTGCTATTATCTCCTTGAAAAATTGAGCATCGTGGCATCCTTCAGATTTTTAGAAGAGTAATAAGGTTGTATTTTTTCAACAACTGTCCATGTGTAATTGAGAGCACTGTATGGCAAAAACCTAATGGAATCAGATTGGTCTCTGGTAATATAATGAGTTGCGACACAGGGGAATATTCTGAGCAACAAAATAGTCCTTCTTGAGTTCAATTAGCATTCAGTTTATCATCCGAAAGGAAATTCTATTGATATTCCTAAGAGTCAACTTTGCTCTAGCTCTTGGGTGTCAAACTCACAGCATCACGTTGCCATCATGTGATGTTTCATGACATTTTTTCCCTTCACGGAGCTGGAGTGGGTGTGGTCTGAATGGGAGGCATCCAGTCTATGGACCGCCAGTTTGACACCCCTGCTCAAGTAGTTTTTCCCTTCTTTCCCTTTCACAAGGAATCATCAATCATCAATGGTCCTAATTCAAGAGAAAAGAGGGTTGGCAAGGGTATTGATTTTATTCTAGATAGATTCTTCCCACCAATGTTAAAGTTATTAATGTTGATTTCAGTGCTGATAGTGACATACATCATGTCTAGCTTGAAATGAATTTTGTTCAGCATCTTTATGTGAAATAAGTTGCAAAAACAGGATGAAACCACAAGTCTTTGACTTAGACTTGCAGGAAGAGATGTTTCACCCTCACATGGTGTCTTTCTGGTTTATTTAACATCTTTTTTATGTATAGGAATGTTGCAAAATTGTTTGCAATTGGCACTGAAGTTTAGCAGAGGATTGTTTAGCTATTGCATTGAGTATTATTGAATTGTAAAATTATTGTTATGGTAATGCATATTCTAACCTCTTTGCAAATAAACAATCAGTAACAATCTCTCCAAAATTATGAAGAATACTACAAAACAGTAATGAATGGCTTACTGATTTTTAGGATAAGAATTATAACAGGAATGTGAGCTTTCTGAATCTTGGCTAAAATGAGGCACAAGGAGTCTGGATGCAACTGTCCATGACTTGCTGTTTTTAGGAAGTAAATGAATGGAGCAAAATAATAACCACAGAATCAGATCATCTTGTTTATAGCAAAAACATTGAACATTTTTTTTAAAAATCGCATTGTACGTTTTGTAGAATACATTGAACTATTCTGGTAAAGAGGTTTAGAACAGCATTCTTAAAACTTTGCCAAAACACATTTCATTTGGAGGCATGTCTGTAATTCTTTCTTTGTTCCTTCACCTCTTTTGAGAAGAATCAATTAATGGATTCCCAATCATTAGGATGTGAGACTCAGGAATTTTCTTTCCCTATGTCCAGTACTTAAAAAATAATGACAGTGGAAGATGGATGATTTCCCTGTATCTTGAGTATTGGTTAAGTTGATTGAGTCAAAACTCAGTCAGAAGCTCTGAATTCTGAAGAAGCTTTTTCTGTGGAGTGTTATGGTGGAATACCTTGGAATGAACTCGGTACATGTTTTATAGAGGTTGGTTGAGCAATATAACCATTTCAGCTAAGTGACCCTGAGCACTGTTTACTAAAATTATACATATTTTCTGAGACAGAATAAAGTTAAAGTGTTCCAGCCATAGCAGAGAATAATAGAATGGGTTCACACTAGGCTAGTTTCTTTAATGATGTTAAAAATGATAATGATATTAAACAAACCACAACTGGCTGGGTTAATACAACATATTAAAGGTTCATTCCCATTTTTTGCTGCCACAACATATAAATACTAAGCCTTCTAGGGAAGTGTCCTCATAGTGCTATCTCTATTTCATACCAAATCATCTGCTGACACAGCCTAGAGCCACCTTTTGTTTGTTCTGGTTTGAAAATGGTACTTTCCTTCTTTTCCCAACATAGAATTTTCTATGTAGACTATATAGCCTGGGAGAATAATGGTCAGAAATAGCCATTTCCCTTGCTCCAATTGGCTTGGCAAGGATTCTGTCCTTGCCTAATTACTGGGCACTGTGCCTTTCTAGTCATTCTGATATTGGCAGCCACAGACATTGATATCTCATTTGTGCAACCTGTTTTTTTTTCCCTTCTATTTGCTTGGACCTGATACTAAGTCCACAAAAGGCCAAATGTGTAGGAAACCAAAGATGAGATAAGAACATCATTTTATCAGGGAGAAGAACAGTGTGCATTTCACCTGGCAAACAGATTTTTTTTTAAAAAAAATAAAACACTATTCATCCCTTTAAAAAGGACAGCTTCCATGGTAGCCCTATGCAAATGTTTAATTTCTTAGTAGCAGCTTTGAAAAAATATTGCTATTTTTGCCATGGAAATTGCTATCTCTCAAATGTCCTTGTCTTCTGAGAAACTGAGATATTAGTACACTATTCCTATGTCTTTAATCTTGTTAAATGTGAGTTTTCACAACTACAATTGCAGAGCAAGTGTCAGTTCTTTTTTAAAAAAAACCTGGTCCACAGGGAAAGTTCCAGGCAATGCAACTTCTGTGCTCCTCAGGGTATAAAAGGGCTTAGCCTGCCATTGAATGTTCCAAAAGCAGAGTCTCTTGTTATGACCAGTGGGGAAGAAGTCAAGACATATAGAACTGGCCATTCATAGGCCAACCCTATCATGATAAAAAATCAGGGAAGCAGTTTGTGATTGCTTTTCTTAATAGATGATCCTGGGTGGTAGAGGGATTACCAATTGATGTCCAGAGACAACAGGTAGTTCTTGTTTAACAACTGTCCTGTTTAATGACTGAAGTTACAACAATGCTGAAAAAGTAATTTTATGACTGGTTCTCAAACTTATAATCAACACAGCAACTCTGTAGTCATGTGATTGAGAGTTATGTTCTTCATAATTACAGGCATTTACAACCATCACAATGTCCCACAGTCACAAAATCACAAATTGCATCTTCACAGTTGGCTTTTGACAAGGAAAGTTAATGAAGAAGCTGGCAGAAAAAAAACCCACAAGTTGCAATCACACGATGTCTCACTTATTATCACACTGCTTAGTGATGGAGTTGCTGGTCCCAATTGTGATAATTAAGCAAGGACTATCTGCATTTAATTTTGTGAAGGTAGAAACACTCCCTCAATATATTGTTGAGATACAGCAAAGGTTGTAGAAACTGTTATAATGTTATCATATGTTATATAACGGCCATCTCAATGAGCCTGTCCCCATATCAAATCATATTATGGCTTTAGCATTTTTTATAATTTGTGTATGCTAGGAATAGTGTGAACATATCTTTTATTCATTCATACATTTTTATATCTTATTCATTCACAATCTCTTTATGAGTGAAAGGATGGATGCTTTTAAAGAAAAACAAAGGGACAAACAGAAAAATATTGTACATTGTTGATATTTCTACAAACTTATTCTTAGTTTCCATTCACCATTTCTGCATATATCAAAGATGAATTTATTCATTCTGCAAGAGTAAGGATGGCACTTTTTAAAAAGAAAGAAAGAAGGAAGGGAGGGAGGAAAGAAAGAAAAGGGTTATAATCATAAATAATTATGTATGCCTGCACATACACAAATATGCATCTATTTATTTATCAATTTACTCAGTTGAGCTAAGGGAAACAGGGATTGTAGCCCCAGAGTCTAATTCCACATAGGCTTAGAGACATTTTCTTGTTGAAGATGAAAGTAACGAATAAAAAAAAATTCTGCTCAAATATAAAAACAAAAACAAAACAAAAATGTAAGGTTAGATCAACTAGCAATGCCAACTCAAAGCAAATAGGCAGATAAGAAGTTAAAGCTATTACAGATTTATATCTTCCTAGACTCAAAAATTCACAGGGATAGTGACTAAAGCTACGAAATAAAGAGTTGCCTTCTACTGGATGAAATGACTATGACAGATCTAGAAGAAATATTAAAGGGCAAAGACATCACAATGATAACTAAAGTACGTACTGTCAAAACCATGGTTTTTTCCAGCTTTAATATGACGGTGAAAGCTGGAGCATTAGAAAGGCTGAACAAAGAAATCTGAATGCTTTTGAACTGAATTTGAATACTAGAGAAATCTGTTAAAATTGGTAGAAGAAAAGGAGAAGAAAGAAGAATACAAGTCATTCAATACTAGATGAAGCAAAATAATACTACTCACTGGACACACTAATAATGAAGATAAAGCTTAAACATGCTAATGCAGATATAAGTGTCATGGAGGGGAAAGTCCCAATGCTTAGAAAAATGGAGGGCAATCAAAAACTAGTCTGACAGATGGCACTGTGGCTAGATACTATCAGTGAACACACAAGCACCAGTTGATAAGAGCTCAAAGAAGCAATGACTGATAGACAATCCTGGGAAAATGTTATCCATTAGATCATAAAAAAGAAGTGATAGAATGAATAGGGATGAACTCTGGTTTCTTCCCCAGACCTGTATATTAGCTGCTAGCTAGCTTTTGTACTGCGGTCCCTTATAAGAAACAGTGACTTGCAGCAAAGCCTTCAGGACTGGTTGCTTGTGTGTTACGGTCTTTGTGTGGCTGAGTTTGTTTTCATCCTGTATCCTCTTCTTTTTCTTTCTAGTGGGCAGAGGAAGACACAAAACTGACAATTTCATTTAAAACTTAAAAGCTAATAAACTAGTTTTAATCTGTAATTTGTGGTGTTTCGTGTTATTTGGAGCATATTCAGGGTAAAAAGCCTGAAGATCTCTGAAAAACATAACATATTTAGGACTGAAGTACAACTTGGAAAACTTGGTAAGGAGTCTAAATACAGAATTTGCAGGGAAATACACACAAAGTATCAATCACAGGAATTCTTCTGAAGGGTGAAGATATGTAAACTAAATACAGTGACCCAGTCAATAGAAATGATAGATACCAAAGTAGTCAGGTTACCAATGCAGCATTAATTAATATGTACAGTGGATAAGAATAATTGTCTTCTGTTCAAACCCAGGTGACTACTTGATGAACTATAACTCAGAGATAATTACCTTAGAGCTTTTTTTGGCAATTCCCTTATTCACAAATGGAAAACTTAAGATCTGTAATGGAATGTCCTGGTAGATTGAAATGGTCTCCTATCTAATTCTAGATGTTGCCATATCTGATGTCAGGTTTGTATTTGTTGTAGGGGTTGCTTTGTTTATCTGACATAGAATGCATGAGAGCATTTAAGGACAATGGCAACATATATCTGATTAGAAGATAAGCAGTTGATTTAATATTTATGTCCTGTAATAATGTGGTGTTTCTGCTTCTAGTTTGGTTATGAGTTTAGATTTGGGAAGACTTGAGAAGTACTGGGAGAAATTCTGCATTGCAGTATTAAGCTGCTCCTATCTAGTATTGTTCCTGGCTATAGTTAAACCAGAATTCAATTTTGGGAAGTGGTGTTGGCTAGTTTCTTAGTCCAGATTATGGCCACCAAGGCAACCACTGGACAATTCTGCTGCTTCTGCACCCCTCCCTTTCACTGGGTCATCGCCATCCTGCCACTTGGCACGCATATGAATGTTGTTGTTTTTTTTGCTCTCAAATTTCTATTCCACTTATAAAATGAAAAAAATGATAAAAACCTACAGGGCTACTACATACTGTACATTCACCATTTCATATTACTCAATATTTTTCATAACCATTGCATTATCTGAATCCCAGGAACAGTCCTTGAGAGATCTATTGTTTCTATAATGAAAAACAGAACTATATAATACAAAGGGACAATAATCTTATAGTAGTACTATAGGGTTAATCACTAGTCTGGGAAGGAAAGGGAAAGGTGGAAAGGAAGAAGAGAGGGAGGGAGGGAGGATGGAAGGAAGGTCTGGCACAGATCTCCATACAACCAAATAGGTCTATGGTCTGCATAAAAGGACCAAAGAACCCCAGAAAGAACCCCAAACCCTATTATGCAGACCTCTAGATATACCAGAACAAAATTGGCTCTTGATAGTTTGGTTCGTAAATCAAGAAATAATTAAGCACCCATTGGAAGAGATTTCTCAAATGCATCTTGTTAACTTTCTGAATTAATTGTTATTATTCTCCCTAATGGAGAATATAGTTTGTGACACTGGAACTGCATTTCTGTTAACACTGATGGCTTGACCAGCATTGGAAAATAAGAAATTGGGTCCATTCATCCTCAGAATATATAAATCCTCCTTCTGTCCATTGTGTTTATTGTCCTATCTGAAAAACAACAAAAAATAGGGTGTTCTTTTGTGGTGATGTCCATATGAAATGCTTCTTAAAAAAGAAATATGGCACTTACATTGTATGCTTTTTGATGCCAAGTTAAAGACTTTACTGTTTTGCTGACGTTTTAATTTGAGAAAACCTTTAGTCTACAATGTGCTTTACTAGTGCTTTATTGTATCATTAATCTGCTTATGTTGAGGATTTGTTTATTGATTTATTACAGCCTTTATATACCTTCAAACTCCAAATGGCTCCAAGCAGTTTGCAATCATAAAAGCATATACCTAAACATAAGAATGAACACATTAAAAAACGTTCTTCCCATTTTCTAAAAAAAAATCAAGTTGAAAAAATCAGAATAGAAACTAAAAACAGACCTTCAGCAACTACACAGTTAAAACAGTGAACTAGCAATTAATTTTACAAAGTCCAACCAAACAATATATTTGATCTATTTGCTGTTTATTTACCTGAACCCAGTAGATGAAGCTAATTCAATGTTAATTAAATTGGTCAAACACATTACAATATAATAATTCTGTTAGCTGGAAAACAGTCTGAATTTGGCAATCTTTGACAAAGTAGTTTGGCCTATCGGAATAGTTGCAAAAATTCACTACATTTTTTTTCAAAATAATTTCATGAATTGTTGGGTGCGTACAAAGTAAAATGAAGTGGGTTATATTGTTACAGTCTTCCTTGCAAATCAATATAGTTTTTTTAAAGAGTCCAAGTTAAATTTTTCTCCATCAAATTTTCTAATAAACTGTACTGAAATCACAGATAGAACATTGAAGAGAATTCTGGGAAAAGTGTAAATGAGATGGAAAATATGGATTTTGTATAAAAAGTTCCTGCTCTTTGGTTGCCATTATTGTTTAGACAAGTTTCTTCTTCAGTATGGCACCTTCCAGTGGGGTGCTTTACAACTCTCATATTTTCTTGGTCAAGCACATTGCATAGCCATACTACCAGTTACATTATAAGAATTATAGACCTCAGTGCTCTCTGAGATTGGTTATTTTCTTGCAGATATTTCATTACATCAGCCCACTGATGATGTTACCTAGTTTGATAATGAAATGTCTGCAAGCAAGTACCCACGTGAAACCCACCCACGAGAAAACGAAAGACTCTTCATTTCAACCTGAGCTACCAATATTCTCCATTATCAGAACTGTAAATCAGAACTGTAGTCCAGAATATGTAGAAGAAACCAGATTGGGAAAAATAGCTCTAGAACACGGGTGTCAAATTTGCGGCGTCACATTGCTATCACATGATGCATCCTGATGTTTTTCCCTTCATGGAGCTGGGGTAGGTGTGGCCTGCACATGACACATCTGGCCCATGGGCCATCAGTTTGACTGATCATCCTACTCTAGAACATGATTCTGTAATTTGACCAAGGATTACTGCTGTTGAAAGGTGAAAAATAACAGCAGCAACTTTAGTGTAGAAACAGAATTCTGCCCATTATCTCTGTATCATAGGGAAATCCTTACTAATAGTCTCAGAGCTGTCTTTCAGGCTCTTTGACTGACTTTCCTTGCACTGAACAGCCTCTAATCAGCTTTCAGAAAAGTTAACATTTCGCCCAGAAAGTTTCAAAAAAAATTTGTTTAATTAATCGGATAGGACAGAACAGAACAGAATAGTTATTTATTGGCCAAGTGTGATTGGACACTAAGTCCCAATGATATTGAAATTACTACTATAGTATGCAGTTTTTCCTGATGTTTTTCATTAAAACCTACTTGCCTATAAATGCAATGCCTCTCCGATTTGAATGACTGAGATTTTAATTTGTGCACTGATGTCCTAGTGGTAAACCAATCGAAACTACAAAAAAAGAAAGAAGAAAGAAAAGAAAAATTGAAAATTGATAGTTGAGTTGCCCATTAAATTTGGCACTAACTTTTTGGGATATTAGATCCAGTTGATTTGGTTAGATTACTATATTCCAACCTGGAATACCTCAATGTGTAAAATAACATGTGAGATGTTATTTCTCACATCACATCCAACTGTCAGCCAAGCTAGAGAATTTGGAGAATTCAAGTGAACTTTGCTACATCAGGAGGGTAAATACAACAGACTAACTTACACTTTTTATGTAGCTATAATCTAGCATATTCCTGAACATGTTTATCCCAATATTCTTCAGTAGCTACACTGTAAGGTAAATGTAAAGGTTCCCCTCGCACATAGGTACTAGTTGTTTCTGGGGGCACTGTTCATCTCTGTTACAAAGCCAAACTGCCAATGCTGTCCAAAGACGTCTCTGTGGTCATGTGGCTGGCATGACTAAACGCCAAAGACATATAGAACACTGTTACAATACCTTCCCACCAAAGTGGTCCCTATTTTTCTACCTGTATTTTTACATGCTTTCGAACTGCTAGGTTGGCAGAAGCTGGGACAAATTTTTTTATTTTTTTTATTTAATCGTATTTCTATACCGCTCCTTCTCCCAAAAGGGACTCGGGGCGGTGTACAGCCTAATAAATACATAAAAATACAAAGTTAAATAGAATTTAAAACCAGGTTAAATACAAATGTGGCTGCATCCCGTCCGACTATAATTCATTTAAAACCGGGATAAATAAAGTTTAAAAATAAGATTAAAATTTAAAACCCCTATTAACTTAAAACCCCATAGACCCTTACTGGGCCAGGCCGGCCTGTTTAAAAAATAGGGTCTTAACTGCATGCCGGAAGGTCAGGATATCTGTCATGGCTTGTATCTCCGGGGGGAGATCATTCCAGAGAAAGCACGCACCCTCGGGGCCGCCAGCCGCCAGCGATCAGGTGGCGGTACCCCAAGTAGGGCGACCCTGTGGGAGCGTACTGGGCGGCAGGAGGTTGTTGGTGGCAGCAGGCGGTCCCGTAAGTACCCAGGTCCCGAGCCATGGAGCACTTTAAATACCATCAGTACCACCTTGAATCAAATCCAGAAGGCCACAGGAAGCCAGTGCAGCCTGCGGAGAAGTGGTGTTATGTGCGCGCCCCAAGGGGTGCCCACGATCACCCGCACGTCTGCATTCTGAACTAACTGCAACCTCCGGAGACTCTTCAAGGGGAGCCCCATGTAGAGAGCATTGCAATAATCCAAGCGGGAGATAACGAGGGCGGAAGTGACTGTGCAAAGTGCGCCCAGATCCAGAAAGGGCCGCAACTGGTAGATCAGACGAATCTGATAAAAAGCCCCCCTGGCGACGGCTGCAATATGTTCTTCCAAAGACAGCCGCACATTCAGGAGGACACCCAAGTTGCGCGCCCTTTCCACAGGGGTCAATACCTCTCCCCCCACGGCCAGTGAACGAATAAGCTGGCTGTATCTGGGCGCAGGAAACCACAGCCACTCGGTTTTGGCCGGGTTGAGACGAAGCCTGTTACGACCCATCCAACCCCGCACGGCCTCCCGGCACCGGGTCATCACTTTGACGGCTTCGTTGGGGTGGCCCGGGGTGGAGATGTACAGCTGAGTATCATCAGCGTACTGATGGAACTCCACCCCAAAGCCACGGATGATCTCGCCCAGCGGCTTTACATAAATGTTGAACAACAAATAATGGCAGCTCACTCCATTACGCAGTGCTAGAGATTCGAACTGCCGAACTGCCGAGCTTTCTGATCGAAAAGCTCAGTGTCTTAGCCACTGAACCACCGTATCCCCCTAGCTATACTGTATATTAAACCAAAAAAGAAACAAACTGAATTGTGCTTAAATGTATTGTATAAAATCCAATCATTTAAGGAGGTTAGAAATTTTTATTTCTTCAAAAAGCCAGCATTAAACTATGCTTTAGTGACATACGTGAGTCCACATATTTGAAACCCAGCCTTGGATGGGAATTCTTTCTGCCACTTCCTTGGCTTATCTGTTAGTCTATCCCACAACCTTTTGTCAGATATTCTAGGTCCTGCCTACTGAGCCCCACTGACCTGGGTAGACATTTATCTTCAGATGAAAGGCTTGTGTGTGTCTTGTAAATTATATACATTCTCAATAATTAATGGTGATGACCAAAACTCCCATCACCCATATATCCCATTGCCATGGATTATTTTTGACTTTTCTTCACAAGAAATATATTTAAAGCTCTTAATTGCTCCAAGAAAAAAAATATCCTGGGTTTGAGGTCTCTGAGACCTTGTACAAATCTGTGGACTAAATCCTGGTTTAAAGTTATAGCCATGTGCATGGCTGACTTTAGAGACTGTGCATAGGGAGCCAGAGATGGAAGGTCAGGGAATGGAGGCCATTAATTTACCAGTAGTGAGGAATGCAAAGGGTTATCTCTGTATGGGGAAACTCTAGTGAGCCAGCGAATGGCTTGCATCTTCCTCAGGCGCTGCGTATGCAGAGTGCAGAGATTCACGTCTTGGCAGCTGCAGCAGGACTTGGGAGCAGGAGCCTGGCTCTCTTTCCCTTCTCCCCGTTAATGGCTGGATCCCGAAGATTCTCATCACTCTGACGGATTTTTCATTTGTTTTCTTTCATTCCCTCCCGCAACTCCCCCACCCACCCAATGCAATTTCATGTCCTGCAGCAGGTCTCTCTCTCTCTCTCTGCCTCTTGCTTTTTTTTCCTGGTCCATTTCTAGATGATCACTCTGCCTATTTTTCATGCTCTGCTGAGTGCTGTTCCCTCCTTTTCATGGCCCAGCTGCCTGTCTCGCTCTGCCTTGCCTCATGAAGATTTATGGAACTGCAGTAATAAACTGTATTTGAGCGATCCTCTTTTCCGATAATCTTCGGGTGAGCGCCCAACAAGGTGGGTGTGATTTGAGCAAGCCTGCCATCATGTCCAGCTTGGGACCCCTCCCCATTGTGGTGTCAGCAGCTAGTGAGGTACTGGCAGCAGTACGGACCTAGCAAGGTTTCCTGCACTCATTTTGAAAGGAGAGAGAAGCTTTACCAATCTGAACTGCCTTTGCTGCATGATCACATTTTCTAAGGCAGCTATATTTCTGTGTGTGAGAAAGGGGATACCACATCTCTAACCCAGTGACATCCTCAGGTGTGTCTTCCACCTAAGGAACAAAACCTCCATTGCAGGTAGAAGGAAAATGAATGGATAAATCAGAATACATGGACCTGAATGCAACACTTGCTTCAGTGAAGTCCTTTGATGCATCTTTGTTTCTGGAAGAATTTTGTCTTGGCATTGGTTTGGCTCTGCTCCTGGTTGTGACCTAAAGAGTCCCTGCACCTCCAAGAAAAGATCTTGAAAACTCTTGGAGTGACACTGTTCCAGCTTGCTTGGAGCTCCTCCTGAATTATCCAGAGGGTAAGAGAAAGGAAATCTTTTCATTAGTCAGCTTGTTTGGGAATGGGGAGAGGCCTTTCTGCTTCTATATTCATTTTTGTTCTTCTCTCCCCATCACCACATCCATCTGATTAACTCATTCATTCTTCATTGTTACTTTTATCCCTAGTTGCACTAAACAAATCTGTTTTGCTCTGGACCTCTTGACCTTTCTGTGAGGGATAATTAATTACTAGGCAGTTGCTTTCTCCACCCTTATCCTGGTTCAAAATGGCTGCTTGGGCAAAACCTGGTGGGACAGACAGGAGCAGAACTTCTTTATTATGGTCACTAACCATCATAATGTACAGTTTATAACAGAGCTTATAGGATTCAAATAGAAATCTATTAAAGAATTGTGATTAAACTAGAAATAAAGAAAATATAGTAATAAAATACCACAAACAGAGTGCTAAATGGTCAACAACATCAGACAAGAAGTTGAAAAAAAAAACCCATACAATATTTAATGATAAAAATAGTGTAATCTTAAATAATAAAAAATAAGGAAGTCATGGCATGGCTTCATTGAACTCTAAAGAGCTTTCCTGTTTTAAAGTCCTAGGTCAGCTAGTCACATGGCTGAAGGACATTCCTACCAACCAAAATCTTAGCAGACAACACTGATCTTTTATTTCATCCTTATAGCAGTGCTACTATCACCCATCATAAGAGGAGGATCTCTGTCTTCCTTTATAGGTATACCCCACAATGACCCTTAGCTGAGCAGGAGTTGCTGGAGGGCAAATGTTTTAGAATAATTTACATTTTATCTGGGATATGTAAGGTGTAGGTCCATCATGCATATGAAACAATGGATGTGGTGCTCCTGATTATTTAATCTTTTAAAAATGCAAAGCTTGGGGTTTTTTTTCTGAGATAAATGCTTGGTGTTAAAGAGGTTAAGCCCACCATAATGGTAGAGAAACTGGGTTGAAGGTTGGAGCAATTTCCTTTCACCTCTTTTTCTTTTCTATGGTTCTGTGGAGGGTGGGAGGGAGGGGGAGAGAGAGAGATTCCATTTTTTGTACTCAAATTGCTTTTGGCATTGCAAACAGAATCTCAGCCATTAGCTACTGAGAGAGAAATTGTGAGCATGGGGGTGTGGGGGTATTGAGGATGTTCTATAGACTGGGCAGAGCTTCAGGCAATTTGCTATTGTTCAGAGAGTAGGATGGAAACCGGACAGCTTTTGGCAGGTGGAAAGGATGGGGGAGGAGTGGTTGGCAGTGGTAGAATCTAAGTGAAAAGGTAGAGTGCAGGAACTAAATTCAAGCAAATTATAGAGTTTTACTGTGGCTTTGAAATTTGGCTAAAGCAAATGCACCCAAATTTTAGATTTTGTCCATACATTGAGCATATTTCTACCATCATCAATTTATTGAATTAGCATGTAATACAAGCTTTTTCTTTGATCCAGGAATAATTTCATGCTCGAAATAGAAAACTCAAGTATCAGTGTTGTCTTTCTCCCCAATAATTAACAAGGAAATAATCCCCTGAAAACCCTGGCAGATTGTGCTCCATCAATCAGTTCTCTCTACTACTTTTAATTGTGTCAGAGACATCTATACTTATCTAATGAGGAACTGCTCTTTTCTGATGATGTGTAAATGTTTCAGATAGTCCCCAAAGAACAGATTTATGTATTCAAACACACACCCGTCCTTTTTAAATTCATGTTTTCATGTATTTTCAGTAACTATATAATTTAACCAGATACCATATCTGTACATTTATCTTAAAGAACAAATAACTGGGCATTAGTGTCATAGTTTAGAAGTTAAGTTAGATAATGAAGAAATTAGGAATCAAACCAAATTGGAAGTATCCCATCTAAGGTGGGACTAAAACTTATGAACCTGGTTTCAAGTTAGAAACCAGGTTCATAAGTTTTAGTCCCACCTTAGATGCAAACCAGCTGGATGACCTTGGGCTAGTCACTTTCTCTCTCAGCCATAGGAAGGAGGCTTTGCTAAGAAAACTTTGCCTAAGAAAAAGCTTTGCTAAAAAAACTTCATAGACTTGTCCAGACAGTTAATAAAAACAGTACTTCCCACATCATTTTTAGTAGCAGCCAATAAAGGAGAAATGTGTAGTTCAAACTAGATAACATCATCATTACTCAAACTAGGTAATATCATCAGTGCTAGTTCTAGGACTGGTACTGATAATGTTTTTTAGTTTAGGTAATGAAACATCTGCAATGAAACAACCAAGCTCCTAGACCACCAAGGACACTCAGTAGCAGCCCAACATGCAGTCACACCTGCTCTGAGGATTGAAACTGACCCAAAATTTGACCCTCAGCATTTAGTTCACCAACATTTAAAAGCAAAATGCAGAATTTGCCACGGAATTAAACCTGTAACATTTGAGTAGTTAAACTGAAGGACTGATTCCCAAACACTAATCATCAAGGTCTCTTGGACTTTAATATTTCTATGCAGCCATGATTGCAGTCATGCAGGATTACTAAACTGCTGTATACTATCTCCAACCTTGGAGTTTCTCCACTCATCTCCACCCATCTTCTGATGAAATCCTTGCTGCTGAGTTTCATAGAGAAAGCTTCTTTGCATGGCTACTTCTCACTGGATCAGGGCTCAGCTGAAGGTGTCTTTCACAAAAATGTCAAGGAGAACAGTACTTGATGATGAGTCAGGGTTTTTTTAGAACTGAGGCAGAAAATAAAAGAGGCTTTATATATATTTTATTTTCCACTGATATATTCTTATTTTTCTTGTTTAATCTTTTTTCTCTTATTAACTTTTCTGCACCTTCAGTTTTTTATTTTTTATTTTGCATTAGTGGATTGTTGTAAATTGTAATCTTTAATATGATTACTATTAAAAAAGAAAATAAAAGAGGTTTGTTGGAATGAAGTTTTTTTTTTCTTTTAGGAAAAAAAAGGCTACAAGAAGCAGCATCCTGTTGTGTGGTTTGCACAAATGGCCTTTTAAAACTAATTCTCTTTAGCAGTCAGAAGCTCTGGCATGTTCCACTACTGAAGCGTGTAATTGGAGAAAAGGGAACTGCATATGGATTGGAGTAAAAGGGAAAGAGAAAAAGCACTGAACATAGGAGCAATGCAACATGTGTGCCTAAAGAGATTCCTAAAGGCAAAATGTTGTAACTACATCGTTTTTTTTCCTCATTCCATTCTTAATTTCTAATAGAGTAAAACCTACAGTCCTTTAAGCCACTTGAGTAAGTTGTAGTGAACTTGGTGGACTTTCAAAGTACAGATATTTAACCTTGCGCTTTTAATCAGTTGCATTGTGAGATGAATCAGTACGGTGTCTTGAAATGCTGCACTAAAACCATTGCTGACCTTGGTATAGAAGAAATGTCTGGCTCTAGTGATACCCTCCAGTGTGCTATAGCTCCAGCCGTCTTGTGCTTCCTGACATTCATATATGCCAGTTTAATGCTCAGCAATCAGAAATGGTTGGGTGGATAGAATAATGACACTAAATTATATATCGTGGAAGTGGGCATGTAAAATAGAGCTGCACTTTTTATCATTCCTACACATGCAATAAATATTTCCTAAATCTTTCAAAGCCATTCTGAACAGTGTATTTGTAACATTCAATGCTTCAAAATGTAAAACTGTTTGCAGGCTATTAATTTCATTTCTCTCTTGCAAAAGAAAAGCAACTTATCAGTATAAATCACAAGCAAGAATCTGAATTCTATTATCTGTATGAATTACTCAAACAGAATAAATGTGCCTATGCCCTTATTTAATGCTTTTCATTCTGTGGTACTTTTAATTTTATTTTGCTTTCTTAGCTATATGGAAAAGGCATATTGTTAGACAACAAAATTCTGCCCCAACTAATGGAAAAATGCTTACTTAATTTCTTGCAAGATTTCAGGAGGCATTTCTTACAAATTTTCTACCATATTGTGATAGCTGTAAAGGTTGGAATTAAACAATGCAAAAGACTCAGTTCTCACATGTTTAATTCATATCTATGGGTGACACATTTTTATATTTTAAATTTAAAGAAATCATTAAAAAGTCAATTTCAATTGGTTTACAGTATATAGTGAAAGGAGTAACATTTTTCTCTCCTATGATTTTGTCAGTGAAACCCATTAGATCAACTGTACTGAAGAGAATAGTAATGGATGATATTTCAGTATCAGTAGGAGAGGCAAATAATTATTATTGGGACTGTTCCTGTCTGCTACAATCCTATTGAAAAAAGTGAGAACCAACTGATGGGATTTTGTTTCAGCATGATTGAGAAAGTCTTATAGAATTCTAGGTTTGGAAGCAACTAGACCAGTTTCCTGCCCAGGACATAAATTCTTATGCTGTCCCAGATAAAAATAGTTGTTTACCTTTTGCTTGAAAACTTCGAATGATGTTGCTATTGATTAATAGCTTTCACAAGGAGGAAAGTCATCTTTAGTCTTCCTGGAGCTCCTCTTGTGGAACTTCCATCTCTTGAATTTTGATAGCCCATCCTGTATTTGAAGACTGCTTCATGTGTCCCCTTAGTCTTCTTTTCTTTAGGCTAACTAGCTCATTTAAACTTCCTTCATAAGTTTTAGCCTCCAAGCCCTTCTGTTCTTTCATCACTTTGTACTCCTTCCAATTTCTCAGTGTACTTGTATTGTGGCAACTAGAACTAGATGTGGTATTCCAGGTGTCTGGCCAATAAGACGTAAAACAGAAACATTACTTCCTATGTTTTTGACACTATACCACTGTTGATTCAGCAAGATTGCATTAGCTCTTTTGCAGCTACAGTGTAGTGGTGGTTGATGTTTAATTTGTGGTCTACCAAGACACCTTTCCTAAGTAGTATTGCAAAGTCAGGTATCACCTATTCTATATTTGTATAACTGTTTTCTCCATCTAAGTGTAGCGCTCTATATTTTCTCACCATCAAATTCTGCAATTTGGGAAAGCACCAGTGTTCAAGTCTATCTTTTTGGTTTTCAGAACAGACAATAAGCTTAATGGAACAGATATTTTGTCTTCTGTCTTGTGCCGATGCAGTAAAACTGGTTTTATAATAATTAGAGTGATGTACAATTAAGGATGCAAAGGTGTGTTCCTTGGCATAGGTAAAATAATCAATTTCACTTTTTAAAAAAGCATCTCTTTGAAAGTAGAGCTAAACCAAAGTCTTTGTCCTTGTGAATATCAGGACCGCTGGATTACCATTGGTTTTACTGCACATTTTTAGAAAGGAACCACAAGTATCCCATAGCATTGCACATTGTAATACTTATATATTCCTCTTTAAGCTGGCTACAAATGTATTGGTAATGGGTGGCTGGAAGAGGGCGGGGGAAGAGAGCAGCCTGCCATTTTCTTTAGAGCCACTAATTATTGTTCTTAACTAGTTATACGCAAAGAATTCTAAACAGCAGTCATGGAAAGCATCTTCAAGGAAGGGTTAATTTACATTTTGGGGGAGCAAGGAAAAGGGTGGTAAACCATATGCAAATCCTGCAGTGTCAAAAACTATTTTTGGCAACGGAGCAGAAAAAAATAGTGCAGATGTTTTTCATTATGCAAATGAGGCCTGATTGTGGACAAAATTGCTTTAAAGCATCAGCAGAAGTGGCAATCATTTATCAGAGATACCAAAGCCTTTGCTAGTTCTGGCAACTCTAAAGCCTCCAGTCTCTCTGCCCCTTCATCAACTGTCTTTTCTCTCAAAATGTGCCTTTCTGCTCTACTGCCCAAATATATCTGTATCATCAGCATCTTTTGTCCATTATTGTGTACCTGCATCAAACACGCCCCCTCACCCCCACCCACTTTCTATACTGCTAGCTGTGCATCTCCCTCACCATCCATATTTCATTTGTAACCTCATTGGGGTGAAGAACCATGTCTTTTTTGTGACATTTAACCAGAGGTGGTATTCAGCAGGTTTTGACCAGTTCTGGAGAACCGGTAATGGAAATTTTGAGTAGTTCAGAGAACCAGCAAATACCATCTCTGACTGCTCCCCTCCCCCATCTATTCTCTGCCTCCCAAGTCCCAGCTGATTGGCTGGGTCTTCTTTTGTTGCCCTGCACAGGAGAACGGAGCTGGAAAGTAGGTTAGTGGGGTGGGGAAGGAATGGAGATTTTGCAGTATCCTTCCCCTGCTATGCCCACCAAGCCACGCCTACCAAGTCACACCCACCAAGCCACATCCACAGAACCGGTGGTAAAAAAAAATTGAATCTCACCACTGCATTTAGCTCTAGTACTGTAGGTAGGCAGTAGGTACCTATAAAAAAGTATGTCCTTTAAACTGCAGCACCTTCACGTGACTGAGAAATAGAATTCAGGACTGGGCTGTACAGACAAGGCTTTGATTTCATTCTCAGCTATAGCTCAAAGCAGAGAGCAGCCTTATACCATAGTATTCCTGAATTACTTGGGAGGATTCTTTGGGGCTAATGTGTGCTGTTATTCTTCATAAGGCATAGCTCCAGAGAAAAAATGTTACAAATTGCATACAAAGCATATCTTTGTAGGTAGGGGTTGGTATATTATAAATTCTGGATTTTGTCATTTTTAATGAAAAAAGGGGGCATGGGCTCTAATTATGAAGCACAAAAATGTACATAAATGAAAAAATAGATTGATCTGACCTTTCCATTTGAGAAGGCACTCATCTGCTTGCTCATGCATTAGCGGGTTATTGCTAAATGGTCATTCACATAAAGGATAAAAGTAAAGATCTTTATTAAGGAACATTATTGCTTTTCCTCACATTATCCTGTCTGTCATAATGATGGGCATTTTTCTATATTAATATTCAATATTAATGCTTATTCATCTAACCATTATTCCTTCCTTTCTAATTCCATCTTTTTTCTTTAATTTCAAATTTCGTCCATCTCTTCCCCAAAACTTATCCAGAGACAATATTGTAGAATCAGGCTAAGCATCCATTAAATTCAGCATTTTATCACTGAAAATAATCAGTTAGGTGTCCTTCAAAGACATTATAAGCAGTGTAATTGTTAGAATCATATATTGTTTGACTGCAGGGAATTTGATTACTCTTGGTTTCCACTTTAAATGCAAAACATATTACATTAGTTCAGTAATAAACTCATTTGGACAGTCTAATGTAGTGGTCAAGGCATCAGACTAGAAACTAGAAGGCAGTTGTGTGATTTTGGCTAGTTATTCTCTCTCAGTCCCAGGGACTTCTCCACCAAGAATCAACATTGATTTTGGGAACATCTTAAACAAGCCAACAAACAAATAAAAGCAGTCATACACCTTAACTTAAGGAACAAGATATCTGTGCAAATATTTAACAAGGGAACATATTTTCAAGATCAGAGCAGAGCAAAACGTTCTTGCATATAAACATCCTGATTTTCTCTTAGTCTCAGTAGCTTAATTTTAAAAAAAGAAGAATCTTCTTATTAATTGGCTAAAGTCAAAAATGCTAATCTATTGCAAATCATTCTAGAGGTTTACTATCAGGTCCGGATCTACTTTCTCCTTGCTGCTAGTTTATACTAACAGTAACATAAGACTGCCTAATTCAGCCCCCAAATGCCATCTGTTAAACCTGAATGCACAGCAAAGCATGTGCTAATCCTTCTTCAAATCTTGTATGGCTTGATCTCTTAGCAAAGCATTCTTATCTTAGTTTAAAAATCTTATCAAGGAAGAGTCCATCATTTTCCAAAGCAATGTGTTCTATTCATAAACAACTGTCTGGAAATTCTTATATCCAATCTATAGCTATCATTCTTAATTATTTATAAATTTAGGGAAATCTGACTGTTTCTTCACCAGAGGTGTTTCATTCCCCTCTCCCCACCCCCACATTCAGTGTGTGATATACAAGTCCCCTGAATTCCCTTTCTGTTTTTGCATGTTGTTTCTCTATGTGAGCACAATTTCTTCCCAAGACAAAGAATCTATTAAGGCATATGAAAACAAAGCAGAGCATTGCTACTGAACTTCTTGTAGTGAATAGAGGATTCTAAAGCAATTTTTACAAAATAAAAAAGAGAAAGGAATTACAACTCCAGAAGGCCAATAATAAGTTTTGGATATATGGAACATTTTTATTGTTCCATACGATTCAAGCTCATCTGTCACCAGATTTTATTTGCCATCTGATCTTTATCTAAATTCATTTCTTATGCAGAAAACAGTCCCATTTTTGTGACTTGTTGAGTCTTCAATTTTCCTCAATCACTTCTCCAATGAAGTCTTTCATGAATTATCTTGATAGAGAAGTTGATATCACACATTATTCAATGACACACTTGGATTTGTTGTTTGTCAATCCATAAAAGGTCAAGTGAGTTTTGCATATGAGAACCACTTGTATTTGCATGAAGAGTTGTTCATTAATTTGGCATATTTCCTTTAGACAGTTAGCTTTGATTATGAAGTACATTTACTCCATCATTTTATTTTTGGTATCTGTTGTATCACTATATTATTATATATTAGCTCTAGCCCAAACAGTCCTATTTTTATCAGGCATACTGTTGCCTCCAACTATATAAGGTTTATTTAGGAAAAATGTTTTCAAATTTCATCAGACTAAATAGTTGAATCTATTAAAAAGAAAGGAGCAGATAGAGCACATGAATTGCATGTAGAAAGTTATTGATGTACAATCCTTGATGGATACCGCTAGATGTGAAACATGGCAAGTGCAATAGTCCTCAGCTTACAATTCTTTATTTAAAGACATGTTCAAATTACAATGGCCTTGGAAAAAGGGGTTTACAACCCATCCTCAAAATTATCACTCTTGCATCATTTCTGTAGTCATGTGATTCAATCTGGACAACAGGCAACTAGCTTACATTTATGATGGTTGCAGAGTCTTATATTCAGATAATCACAATTTGCAACTTTCCAGCTGGCTGCTGACAACCAAAATCAATTCAAGATGATGGATTTGTTTAATGATTGTATGATTCACTAAGCATCCATCGTTATTCACTTAATAAATGCTGTAAAAACAATCATAAAATTGAGTCCAGTTATGTGATGACTTGTTTTACAGCTGGATCAACTTACAATGGAAATTCCAGTCTCAATTGTGGTTGTAAGTCAAAAATTATTCCTAGTTTGCCTAGATAAAATGTGAATTTAAGCAGCTGCTGTGCATGACAATCATATGTTATATATATTGGATACCATGGAAAAAAGGCACAAAAATCTTTTACTGTAGAATAATTTATATTCATTTCCTATATGTGTTCTCTGATAGGCTTTGGGGACTATGTATCTCTCAATTGTATCTTTTGTATGTGTGCTTTTATACACAATTCCTATCATTCTTCAGTTTCCAATAAATATGTCCTTGCTTTTATCTTTAATTCAGGAAAGTGCTTTCCAATGCAGGCAGGTTGTATTCAAGCAGCAGTCTAATTTTAGGAAACCTGCAGTGTCTCCTGCTGATAAAGGGGTGTGGTTATAGCCTTGCTTTTCCTACTGCTAGGAATAGCCTGCTGATCAGCTGAGTAATCTCAGAGAAATGAGGAGTGGGATAGAAAATTAATTCTTTCCCCTTAAAACTAATGTTGTAAGTTTGCTCATGTTGTAAATTAAGGATAAGAGGAAAAAGGGTTTCTAATTGAGTATATAGCAATACATATATGATTTTATGCCAGGGTAGGAAGGGTTAAACTCTTCCCCCCCCCCCCCCCCCCCCCCCCCCCCCCCCCCCCCCCCCCCCCCCCCCGTGTGGTTTAGTGGACTGGCTTACAGTAATCGAACAGATTATTCTAATCCAATGTTAAAAAACATACTGAACATACATTTGCAATTCCACCTTCTCCTT
This sequence comes from Bungarus multicinctus, assembly GCA_023653725.1. NCBI lineage: Eukaryota > Metazoa > Chordata > Lepidosauria > Squamata > Elapidae > Bungarus > Bungarus multicinctus. Next base: position 102,765,935 of record CM042840.1, read on the forward strand.
TTTCCCCTGTGTCCATATGTACACTGTCAGTTGCTTCCTGGCAATCATTAGAATAGTGAGCCTCTAAACCAGAAGTAGGTAATTAATTTTCCCAGGTGGCCACATGAGAAACTGGGATTGCTGTGGAGGGTTAAACCAATAGAGCTGTGAAGGTGTGTAGGCACACGTGCACAAATTGAAAAAGAAGACACAGATGCCTTCAAAATAAAAGTGATGCAGTGTTCTAAAACAAGGGTTTCAAACCAGACAAGTTTAAGACTTGTGGACTTCAACTTCCAGAATTCCTGAGCTAACATGACTGGAGGAGGAATTCTGGGAGTTGAAGTCCACAAGCTGCCAAGTTTGAAGACCTCTGCTCTAAAGCCCTCTCCCTTTTCCTACAGCCAATGGAATTTGCCAACCTTGAAAAATAGACCTTTCTTGTAACCTATTTCATCTCTGGAACTTGACACTTGCATCTTCTCTGACTTAGGTGCTATTGGCAATATGTATGTTAGTCGACCACTGTCCAGGAGATACTTTGCTTTTGAAGCTGTTTTCTTACCCATTCAACAGTCCAATGTAGGATACCAACTTTGCTGCTGTTTTTAATTTGTTGTGAGCATCTGGATGCCAGTAGTCATCTGGGCCAACTAGCATTTCCAAAATTAATTCTTGACAAAACTGCTTATCTTGGGAGCATAATTTTTAACACATGGCAACAGCACAATCACTTCAGCCACAGGGAATGAACCAAGTCAAGAGCAATTCTTCCTCTCTATCCAGATTGTGATCTTATCTTTTTATCTACCTTTTTATGAATGCTTTCATTCATTTTACCTCTATTTCTGACATTTGAATGGAAAAGGCATCTATAATGCAGAAAAAGTAAATGCAAAATGGAAAAAAGAAATGGCTGTCATTTTTATGTTTACAGAAAAGGTAAGAGTAAAGGAAATTGAACAATTGAAAATTATTATTCTCAAATAAATGGGGTGCAATGGCTCAACAGTTAAAAAACTAAGCTCGTCAGTTGGAAAACTGACAGCCCAGATTCAAGACTTAAGCACCATGTGCTGAGATGAGTCCCCATTATTTGATCTGGTTCCTGCCCACCTAGCAATTTGAAAGTATGCAAATGTGAGTATATAAATAAGTCCCACTTTGGTGGGAAGATAACAGAATTCCATATGCTTCGGTGTACAGTCATCCTGCCACATGATAGCGGAAATGTCTTTGGATAATTTGGACTCCCTCAACTAAGAATGGAGATGAATAGACAAAGAAGTTGGACATCATTGAACAGGAGAAACATTTATTCTCAAATAATAATTTATTTTTGTCTCTGATAAATAGATCTGGCAAATTCATTATTGTTTGTAAAATAGTGCTCAGGATTCTACAGCTCCGTAGTGTTTTTTTAGAAATACATTAAAATGCAACCTATAATAGAGTTCAATTTAATGAAAACAACATGTTTGACAAAAATATATAGTGTGGAAATAGCTAAAAGCAAACTAACTTGAAGGACAGCTGTCAGGCACAAGTAACCGGGAAGATAAACTAAGTTCAAAGCACTAAGAGTTTATTACATGTTTCCTATGCACAAAAATCTGGTCTACTAATGGTAAAGCCAAATTGCTGCTAAATGAAATTAATTGGGGGATGGGAGTGGACATAGGATTCTTGTGTTTATTTACTGATTCTAGACTGATCACGTTTATCTCCACCTCAGACTTAGCCTGTTTATCTTCTATAACAACAGGCATAGAGGTGCATGTCTAATCTGATGAATCTATATAATTTAGGAGCTGAGTTTGACTGAAAGTATAAAAATAGAATAATACTTCTCATTTGCTCTTTACTTTATTACCATTAAATTTTAGCTGCATGATGTATTCCATGTGGTTTAGACAAATAAATCATCCCTACTGGAATAAAAACCCACCCAGAAAAAAGTTTGAGTTCCTCCCTTCTACCTATCCATTCCGGCATGTTGTTATTTGCCCGTCCCATTTTCCTGCTTTAGTAATATTAAAGATAGATGCCTGGTTTGCAGGAAGACAAAGAATAAGTATACCTTTAGACCAAGAAATATCGAATAATTTGTAGAAATGTGATATAAGCATGTTGCTTTGTTTATCTTTTCAGTTCTTAAACCCCATAATTTAACAGGAATTTTTTTTCAATGCTGAAATGATCCATTTAATAATTACCACAAGGATTCTCAACTGAGTCCACAGACATCCTGCATATCAATAAATCTCCTCTAATGTCCAATTTGTTTTGCTCCTGTGGTAAATAGTAGAGCTGCCATAATTTATCATGTTGAAGGGTAGTTATCCTACTCTTTTAAAAACTATCATATAACTTGAGTGTTAGTGCACAAGAGCCATTTCAGAATGCGGCAGAGATTTTGAGGCATCCATCTTTGGGACGTAATAGTGATGTAGGAACAAGAACAATATTATTTGTTTGTTTGTTTCTCTGTTTGTTTGCATCCTGCTTTTATTATTTTTTCAAATAACTCAAGGCAGCAAACATGTCTAATACACCATCCTCCTCCTATTTTCCCCACAACAATATAGGAGAGAGAGTGACTGGACCAAGGTCACCCAGCTGTTTTTAATGGCTAAGGTGGAACTAGAACTCATGGTCTCCAATTTTCTAGCCTGGTACCTTAATCACTAGTTGGCTCTCAATAAACATGATGGAGATTTAAAGCCATTCACAAAATATGGCACCAATGAAAATAGAAGAATTGCGGTTAGGTTAGGGTAGGGTGGATTAGTATCAAAGGCAGAAAGCTTTCTTGCAATAAGCTTTCTTTAAGATTCATAGTTTAAAATCCAGAGGGGACTTGATATTATTATATTATTATCTTTCACAGCGATATCCCACAGGTGCTTGGACTTTCTGGTTGCCTCTTGAAAATGAACCTTTGGGACAATCATGATCTGGATGACTGAGAATCTACATAGATATCTCCCACTCAGAAGCCTACAGAAACATTGAGATGACAGTTTCCTTGGGAAACTACTTGACTTTCTTCATATAATTGTAATGCCATTTTTAATTGTCACCCCACTAGCAGTCTTCTTGTGTTTTCCTACTATTTTTTCCTTTTTTTCCCCTTTACCCTACAAAAAACATTAAGGAGGAAAATATATAATTCTATGGTTTTTAAGTGATACAGTTATAAAGACCTATCAGTTAAAATATGTGTAGCTTGTTTTGGTACAGCAATTTTGTGCAAAGGACTTTTAAAAATAGGTGTTTGAGACATGCAGAGGAGCACTGTTGGGTATGTAATTACCTTTTAGTTCATACTACCTTTCAATAACTTGTCAAGTCCACAAAATAAGTAAAACAACAAAAAATGCAATTAAAAAATCACCAATAAAATTGCTAAACAAAATAGAACCAATTAAACAAAAATCAAAACTATTAAAATTCAGCTTATGGAAAAATCTACATATTTGACAAAGAAAAATGTTTATTATTCTATTGTGAAATAGATGTTCAATGTGAACAGGGCAGCTCTCAATACATCCATTTAAAATTCAGTAACAAGTGCAGACTAAAACAACAACAAAAACATGTTGCCACATCTTAAACATTTAGTAACATTAGCTTTTGTTGATTAAGCCCTTTATGGCAGTTAGACAAACATGCCATAATAAATCTGTTGAGAATTTTAGGGTCCAAAAGACCCTCTGTTGTTTCTGGTGAAACAAACTGACATAGCTACCATTCCGAAAGCATAACAGTGTATGGTAGGAAAGTGTGTCTATGGAACATATTCAGGGAGGCCACGGATGAGCTTTGATGGAAAAATATTTTCATAACAAATTCTCCAACTACGATGCTCCTTTTTTTCAGCCTAACCTTAGATTGCCCTTAAGAAGGCTCTGGAGGAAAAAACTTCAAGTAGGATTAACGGAAATCCAATATCCGAAAATCCAGAATCTCTCTCCTCTTGATCTGAACTTGACTGCCTAAGAACAAGTTTATTTGCCTTGGATCTTTCCCTCACTTCTGTGGAGTACATTAGGGTGCTTTGTAGATTTACTTCACATAGAAGTAAGAAGTGGAAGATGTGAGAACAATCCTACTATATCTGCACTTATTGTTATGAATGTTGTAGACTATCTTTCTCTACTTTAATGCTTTCCAGTTATTTTGGATTCCACAAAGAAAAGCTAAGTATTTAGAAAACCCTTAGACCTGAAATCCAATGTATCTGGAGGACACCAAGTTAAGGAAGACTATACTTGATCATGTGGAAAGCATTCCTGGCTCGCCCTACTTTCACGTCACATTTGATCTGTATGATATAGAAGTTAAAATGTCCCAAAGGACCATGGAATCCCATTAGACTATGGAATTGACTGTAGGGCAATTCCTATCTCTCAGTCCTGCCTGCTTGCTTGTTTGCTTGCTTGCTTGCCTGCTTGCCTGCTTGCCTGCTTGCTTGCCTGCCTGCCTGCTTGCCTGCCTGCCTGCCTGCCTGCTTGCTTGCCTGCCTGCCTGCTTGCTTGCCTGCCTGCCTGCTTGCTTGCCTGCCTGCCTGCCTGCCTGCTTGCTTGCTTGCCTGCCTGCTTGCCCAATTGCTTGCCTGCCTGCCTGCCTGCTTGCTTGCCTGCCTGCCTGCTTGCCTGCCTGCTTGCTTGCTTGCTTGCCTGCCTGCATGCCCGATTGCTTGCCTGCCTGCCTGCTTGCTTGCCTGCCTGCCTGCCTGCCTGCCTGCTTGCTTGCCTGCCTGCCTGCCTGCCTGCCTGCTTGCTTGCTTGTTTGCTTGCCTGCCTGCCTGCCTGCTTGCTTGCCTGCTTGCCTGATTGCTTGCCTGCCTGCCTGCCTGCTTGCTTGCTTGTTTGCTTGCCTGCCTGCCTGCCTGCCTGCTTGCTTGCCTGCCTCTCTGCCTGCCTGTTTGCTTGTTTGCTTGCTTGCCTGCCTGCCTGCTTGCCTGCTGCCTACCTGCCTGCCTGCCTGCCTGCTTGCTTGCTTGCTGGAATAAAATAAGGGAAAATCTCCAGGCCTATTGAGTTGAGCTCCTGAAGAAAATGGGATATAAATGAGATTAAACAAAATAGATAGGTCAGTAAATGCATGTTTCTGCTGCTTCTTTGTGTTTGTCATTTGTAACTAGTTGTATCTCTCAATTCTGAGGCTTACTTTATGCCTCTCAGCATTTTTCCTTTTTATGTTTTAATGAACATTTCTAAATTAGGAGTTCCTAAATGTCTGAATTAAAACTGGAAGGACATTTCACCGTTACACCTGAAAAAGTTTATGTTTGGAGTGTAAAACTTGGGCACAAAATAGACCTGATGTTATATGGATGAATGCATTAAATGATATCAGATTTTTTTTTCCTCTCCAACAATAGCAACTCCTGAGACGTGAAAGCATAGTGTTCAAGGATAATGGGCAATCTTCTCCTTCCCCCATGTCACATCTCTATTAAAAAATCACACTCCCCCACTATGATTTAACTGTAGGAGGGCAATTTCCATTTATGTCGGTGGGTACCTTCTTTCATGCTAAATATTTAGTTATTTGCAAGGCAGAATGAAAAACTCTCCCACTTCTCTTAATTTTTTTGGATTTGCTTTTAATTTTTAATTTGTGTTTTCTCATCCGCTTAATGAAAAGACATGGTGGAAGTTTATTAATCAGGAAAGAAGTGAAACATGATATTATGCAACGATGCAGCAAAGAATTTCCTCTTTGTCAGTTATTTTTATCCACAACAACATTTCTTTACTTTCTTCATTATTATTATTTTCACATACTAAGAGATTATTTTGTGAAAGACAAAATAAAAGTAGGTTGTAAATCAGTGCTGGCAAGGACTGGAGAATATTTAAATTCTTTTTAAGCTGTCAATTTCTAGATGACTTTGGGCAAGGCAGATTATTATAACATAAAATCATTAACTCATAACTAGAACCATGAAGTAAAATTGACAAGAATTTAACCAATTTTGCACCCGATTCTCTTTATGAGAAGATCATTTTCAGTGAATTGGTTAAGCTTATCAGCAGGATGATAGTTGGACAGACATGTAGGCAATAAAAGTATGTGGCAGTATATTGTATATGAAATACTTTTGTATCTGAAGTAAAGTGATAAATAGGGATATGGAGGAAGAGAGATGATAGCTTTGAGCCAGAGCTGGATTTAGATTTAGTGAGACCCTAAGCTAAGGGATCCTGTAGATCAAGGGTCGCCAACCTTTTGGACCTCAGGGACCACCAAACTCATAATTTTAAATCCCAGGGAGCACTAACCAGTTCTGTGGGCATGATCTAATTTGTGGGTGTGGCTTGGTGACCACCATGTGACTGGCTAGGCATGGCTTGTATGTAAATATTTATATAAATATTGATTTTTTTTATTAAAAAAGAGCAACTTTTACCCAAAATCAGGCAAAGCAGCCAGGCAGATTGAGTTGCTCACAGAATCACAGATTAATTCACAATCTATCTACCTGCCATTGGCTAGCTCACACAAAATTTGCTAGCAAGCAAACTCACAAAATTAATTCACAACACACCATGTGTGTAAATATTGAATTTTTTATTTAAAAAGAGCAACTTTTACCCAAAGGTAAAAGGCAAAGCAGGCAGGCAGATTAAGTTTCTCACAGAATCATTCAGTGATCTATCTATCTGCCATTGGCTAGCTCAGTCTCTCAAATTTGCTTGCCGTGAGTCTGCACTGAATAATAGAACCTTCAGTCCTAAGGGAGATTCGGCTGTGTTTAAAAGCAGAGCCGAAGATCTAAAGACTAGCCAGAAAGCAAGAAATCCAATCATTTTCTGCTTCCTAGCTATTCTAAATCTCCTGACACAGCAGAATAGATGATGGTCAAAAAATAGTAATTTAGCAGGCAAGTTTGTCGGGTAAGGAGTGAGTGGGTGGGGAGGGTTCCCGTGAGCCATGTGAGCAGCGCAGCCTTGTGTTTCTGCACAGCCTGGATTAATTGTTTTGGGGAGGGTGCTCTGGGGGTGAGATTTCTCAAGGCCCACCAAAATTTTCTCAAAATTTTTCTCAAGGCCCACCAGTGGGCCACGGCTCATTGGTTGGCGACTGCTGCTGTAGAGGCCCTATTTGGCAAGTACAACAGAGAATAAGGCTATGTGACAACTAAATTTGGCAGGAATGGCAAATAAGATGCATAAAAAAATCCATCACAAAAAGAGGAAGTGTTTTCTTTGAACAGAAGGTATTGATGCCTGTAGAATATTGAGATTCATGGAAGAAAAACTTAGTTTACTTTCAGAAATGCAATTATAATAACAGTATAACAAATGAAAACAATCTAAAATTTTGAGAGCCTCTTCAGATTGTAAGTCCCTAAACTTGTAATAGACTCAGATTGACCCTTCTCCAGATGGAGCTTTACAGCAGGGATGTCAAACTGAAGGCCTACAGGCTAGATCTGACCTGCGGAGTGCTTAGATCTGGCCTGTGGGGCTGCCCTGGAAACAGCAAAGGACCAGTCCATGGTGCCTCTGCCAGTGAAAATGGAGCTCGTAGCCAAAAAGGGAAACCGGGAGTCTGTTTTCACTGGCAGAGCATTTGGGCCACCAAAGGTGCCCTGGACACGAGTGACATCAAACTGGCCACATACTCTAATATTGATAGAAGCAAATGTTTGTAGCTCAGAGTTGAACTGTGCGATCCTTGGTGCTCTCTGGCCAAAATATCTCCTCGCCAGCAATCAACATCCAAATGAATAGAGATTAATACTGAGATTAGCACTAAGCCAACAATCAAGAAGCAAGCAAGACCCCAAATCAAGAAACCACCAATTCAGACAAACAAGCTAACAGTAAATAACAGAGCCTAATCAAGGAACCACCAAGACCACTTCCATGGGTGGTTCTTACAAAACATTTAACCCTGATTTACAAAACATTTGCTAGACCAATACTCGAATACAGCTCATCAGTCTGAAACCCACATTGCGTATCTGATATTAACATAGTTGAGAAAGTCCAGAAATATTTCACAAGAAGAGTTCTCCACTCCTTTACTTGTTGTAGAATACCTTTTGCCACCAGACTTGAAATTCTAGACCTAGAAAACCTAGAACTATGCCACCTTCGGTCTGATCAAAGTATAGTATATAAAATCATACATTGCAATGTCCTACCTGTCAATAAATACTTCAGCTTCAACCATAACAATACAAGAGCATTGCTTCAATACAATAGATACAAACTCAAGGTTAAATTGCACCAAACTTGATTGCAGGAAATACGACTTCAGCAACAGAGTGGTCAATGTCTGGAATATTCTACCTGACTCTGTGGTTTCTTCCCCAAACCCCAAAAACTTTAACCTTAGACTTTCTACTATTGACCTCACCCCTTTCCTAAGAGGTCTGTAGGGGGTGTACATGAGCGCACCAACGTGCCTACCGTCTCTGTCCTATTGTATCTTTTATTTTTCTTATATGTATCCATGTATTCATAACTATGTTTTTATTTATACCTATTATCTTGTAAGCAATTGACAAACCAAATAAAATAAAATAAACTGACAAGGAAACCATAATATAAAGAAATAGAGCTGTGACAGGAGACAAAGATAGCTATGTTGAAAATATAGCTTTCTAAGAGACTCAAAACAGAAATTTTTGGAACAGCAGAAAGATGGGAATAGTTGCAAGCCTAGTAACATTAGCCTGCCACTTCAAGCAAACATACAAACAATGTGCCATACTAGGATCTGCTATACGCAATGTAAAGATAGTTTTAGAATAATGGTTAAATCCTAGGCAAAATTGCTTAGCTGTGTTTAACGCTGTTATGAAGTAGAATGATATGCCTCACAGTGTCCTCTGCAATTTTTTACACATAACATTTCAAAGAAAAGAACACTTAGCATGAAGATTATTTTACTATAAAGTAAAATCTTTCTTATTCTTCAGCGCAGTCTAGCAGATCTCCAATATTTTTACTGCCTTGTTAAATTGGGGAAGGTGCTTGACCCTTCTGCCCCCACATTTCCACAAGGTGGAGGTAAAAGTATTGGGGATTTTTTTGCCAATTTGTGAACGTTAGTCTTACTAGTTCTTTATTGCAGCTCTAGCTGAAGTTCTGTATTAGAGCAAGTGGATATTTTGAAAGTGTATATTATTGCAAATGGCTATTTTGACACCGAGCTAGTGCTATTCTTAGAAGATGAAATCAACAAACTAGAAATAGGATCGTGTGGATTTTGTGACATTCAAAGATTTGCAAAGAATATAAAACCACTGACAAAAAATATATTGAATAGATTTGAAGATGTAATAATTGTTATAATAATCTGCTTAGTCAAATGCTATGGTTATAATTTATAGTTAGTTGCATTACATGTACATAGACACATTTATTGCACAAACTTTATATTAAATCATGGTTTTATTAACTGTGATTAATTGAATACACCATAATTGGCATGGCTCATTTACCACTTTTTTTTTTTTTTGCAAATTATAATAGCAAAATGCACAGGACACAAATAACCATAAAACTATTTCTACATCTGATCTCACAACAGGTGTGGTTGTTAAAGATACTAGAATGGTACTTGGTACAAACACAGATAGGATGAAGGAAGGGAAAGAAAGAGGCAACTATTAAATATTTTCAAATTTGAGTGATCAAATAAGGTTTTAGCCTTTTCATTCAAATTCTTAGAGGTTTAAGCAGAAACCCTAAAATCTTGGCAGTTTGAGGAATCTTGTATGATTCCAACCACTGCATTTTTAAAAAATTTGAAGACTGTAAGCATCACCTGAAGTCAAGGGCCACAGTGTTTGTAGGCACAATACTGCCAACCTCTGGCTTATATGAACGTTTTCCAAACCTTTCATGGATGATATGGAGATCCACATTAAAGAAAACATTGGGAACTGTTCACTTAGTGCTGTCTGGGAACCAGATCATATACTGCTGAAACTGCTGTGTTTGAAAGCTACTAACTCATAAATTTTTATTCAGGTTATTAAAGCAATTAAAAATTTAACAGTTACCATTCTTGAAGTTGCAATCCCATTTTGCATAGGCTGAGCCAATGGAGGTCACAGAGGATTCTGTTCAGTATGTATTTTTAAATAAATCAATATAACCATTATTTTCTAGATTAACACACAGATCAGAAACCAATGATTCTGCCTATTGCTTTTCTGTGTATTTTTATATAACTGGGTAAGAAAATGTCAGAAATCAACTCAATAAAATTATGACTGAATTGGTGATAAAAATTGCCTTGGCTAGTTTGAAACTATTTCTTAAGAATCATTATCTATAATGATGATGAACAAAAATATTTAAATGCTATATCAGTTAAAAATATAATGAATAACAGGACTTGGTAAGATTAGCACAAGCAGACTGGTTCATGGACCAATATCATTTCCCAACATCTTTGAAAGTCAGCAGCATTATTATTATTTTTACTAATAATTTTTTTATTTTATTTATTTATTGATTATTGATAACTTTATTTGTGATGCAATGTTGACCAACTTTTCAGATTTTAAAAATGATTTTAAGGGAGTGAATAAGAACTATTGACACCACAAAATTTTATTCTCCACCTTTAAAACCAACATTTTTTCATGCACATAGCTTTATTCTAAGAAGCTATTTTCTCTCATACTTATCCTTATTCTCCCACCCAATTTTTTTTAAAAAAATGCATCTGAAATTTTAGTACTTCTCTTTGCATATTGAGATTGGTAAGCAGAAATTTAATATTATATCTGAATCTGCCAATTATTTAATAATATATGGCCTAGCAACATGTGTGAACAGATTATTGTTTCTTAGACTAACTGGAGATGCTTGAACACAACTTCTGCTCTGCATGATTCCCAAAGACATAAATATATCATACATGTATGACTAATTTCTATATTCCTGGGGACCACTGTCTTTCTATATTACTGTTCTCACAGCAGAAATATACTTTACAAGGAGGTCATATTGTTATCAGGAAATCCTGATTTGGAAATAATGCTAAAGTGTGGTCTTAGGATCCCCCCAGTGTTTCCCCAAGATGCTCTGAGGAGGTCTGCAAAATAAAACTATTTGCCAGTCTATGTTCAAAAAGTACATTGGTAAAATCCCATCAAGCAGTAATCAAAAATGGTAGTGGAAGCAAATGCACCACTTTTAATTTTTAATATGGAAAGTATTGATCAATATAACCCACATAAACAAAAGTTCTAATTTTTTAAAATAGGAAGAGATTTCAAGAAAAAAAAAGTACACTGTTAAATATAATAGCAAATCTAGAAGAAAAATGGTGTTCTTGGCAGCCTGAATAGTTGTTTTTTTCTTAGCCAATTAAAGTATGATTATATTTTTTCATTGTATTTTGAATAACATTTGGTTATTCAAACCAAATGCTAGGGCATCGTATTTTTTTAGGAGAAACAATCCAGCCTGTGGACTGACCCCTGCTTTGAAACATTCCTCAGGTTTCTATTAAGTTGAATGGCATAATTAGTAGCCATTTTTCCAAGGTTGCAAAAATAGGTGTTAATTATTCACAATCTAACACATTTATTTATTTCTTTAGACTTAACATCTCTGTGAAACTGTGATGGGCATAGAAATGGAATCTTTCTGCCTTATTTGATAAAAAGAATGGTTTTGTGCACTGCACTGCACTATGGCAGATGTGGGAAACTATGACCCCTTTATGACTTGTGGACTTCAACTCTCAGAATTCCTAAGCCAGCATGGCTCACTCAAGAATTATGGAAGTTGAAGTCCACAAGTCATAAAATGGCCATAGTTCCCCATCTTTACACTAAGGGATAGCTATACAAATGTGGGTTACTGATCTTCCCTTCAGTTACTCATTGTCAACAGATTTCCATGTCATCTGCTTCTCTCCGTTTCGTTCTGTCGCCATCTTGTTCATAAGGGAAGTTCCAAATATATGGGACAGTGGATCAGATAACATGGGTTCAGATAACATGATAAATCTTAAACTAGAGTGATTTCATAGTTTGTTTACATAGCCATGTTATATCTAAGCATACACGGTAAATGATGCGATCTTTGAACAAACAGTAATGCACTTATGTCTTCTTCTATAAGCATATTATTTTTAGATGCACATGGTGAAATGATGAGAGAAGAAAAGGCCTCACAACTAGCTAGATAAAACTTACAAATCCTGATGATCAATGTCTCAAAAAAAAAAACATTGGCCTCAATATCTCAAAAAGATGGTTATCATGACATTCTAAGAAAACAGAAGATTTCCACAAAACTCTGAACCTCAAGCTATCAAATTCTATTTTAACTTAGTCTATTATCATGTTGTATGAACCTAGTCTGCATGACACAAATTTCTTTCCTTCCTTCCTTCCTTCCTTCCTTCCTTCCTTCCTTCCTTCCTTCCTTCCTTCCTTCCTTCTTCCCTCCCTCCCTCCCTCCCTTCCTCCCTTCCTATTCTGATATATTTCTTTATCTGTGCTGAGAAAGGCAGAAATTACCTACTCCATTTTCATTGTCAGTTCTAAGGTTGATAGCTATACCTATTGTCATATGTCTGGTCTTATTTATATTTAATCCCAGGCCCATTTACATTTTCAGTTATCAGAGTAGTGTCATAAGCACAGCAGAAGATATCCTCATCTTTTTCAAATAAACTTGTGTGTCTGTGTGTGTGTGTGTGTGTGTGTGTGTGTGTGTGTGTGTGTGTAAAGTTAGTTGTTACCAAACTAGAGCCAGTCTGTTTTGCCACATTCTGTCCAATTAGTGGTTTCCTATCCTGTTAAACAGGTTTTGCTCAAGGCCAGTGAGATATTTTGAAATTCTCATTTTCCTATGGACATTACACAGCTTGATCCAGTTGACAAAATCAAAGGCCTTTCTACGATCAGTAAAACATATACTATATTTACTTCTTTGTTGGTATCCTTTGGCTTTCTCAATTACTGTATCTAACATGCACCAACAATAATATCACTTGTTCCTCAGCCTTTTCTAAAACCAAGCTGATTATCTGGTATTTCCCTTTCCATGTAATCCCAAACTCTAATCCCAAACATTATTTTGCTAGCAAGAAAATTAAGGACATTATGTGATAAACTGCATACTCTGTTAAACTATTTTTCTTTGTTATTGGTATTTTGATTGATTTGTCATAGTATCTCAGCCACGGGATTGTTTTCTAGATTTGCTGCTATGGTTTGGTTACAACCTTTACTCATTTTTCTTCTATAGTTTGCCCTATTTCTGATTAGACAATGACTAGAATGCCTATTTTCAAGAAACTAGTGATAAATGATGATCTTGATCATCAAATATCACTAGAGTTTCTTGAAAATAGGCAACATCTAAGGTATTGTAATGGTGTGTGGAAATGACCTTGAGAGACAGGAAAAGGCCACATTCCAAGATAATAATTCAGTAATAGGCATCTTAGCCTGAAGCAGGAACACGGGCATGGCAAATGTCTCAGAATGATCCTCCTTAGTTTCTTGGGCTGTAAGGTGAGAAATGTGCTTTCAACTTTCAAGATTCTCTTACTGTAAACGTAAAGAAAAATTACTGTAATTCATCTGGATGTTCTTCATAGCTGGACTACCTTCTAGTGTACGGAAGTTGAGCAAACTTTCCCTCCTTGTTCAATATTCTTTGAATCAGTTATAAACTCAATGAAGAAATAATTGGCTTGGCAGAAACTCTTAAGTAGTTCTCTGCTTTATTTCTGTTTCTGAGGCCATACTATGTTTTTCTCCTTACTATTTCCAACTTGTCATTCCAGTGTTTACCCTCAAGCAATACATCTTGTTTGCATATTCTGTCAATTTCAGATTTAATTTAACTATAAAACTTGTCAACCTCTTCTTCAACTTCATTGATTGGACCATCAACTTAGATAACCATCATATTAAAAGGTTATCCATGAAGTTTAACTGTTATTACTAGTGATTGATTGCATTGTGCCCGAGTCCTGTCTTTGATATCCTTCCTGACTATGTAAGCAATGGGCTTTTTTTTGCCCTTAATAAACAGTATGAACTGACTTAAAATGTCTGATTTCAGTTTGCTGGTGCTTAAGATGTAAGTGTGTAATCAATTCACTTTATATTTCACTGTCTTAACTATTCTTATGTTCATTTTTCTTATATTTTATGTTCACAATCTATTTCTATTGCTTCACATTTTTTAACTTCATAGAAGCAATATCAACTAGACCTCCCAAAGGCTTTAATCTAGATGCATCATAAATACTATTAATATTCTGAAAGACCTCAGCTTTTCCTCACTATCATATTTATTGAATGCCATTCACATTGAGGGCCCATTAGTCAGCACAATGTCATCAATCACTTTCTCTCGCAAGCTCTCTCTTTTTAATCTGTGTGATTTTCTTTGTAAAATACAATCATGGTTTGCTTTTGCCTTTCCCCACGTTATAGCATTGTCGCTAAAACAATAATCTATCTACAAATCTCCAATATATTTTTATAATGCTACTATTGTTACAGATGCTGTTTATTTCAGTGGGGGAGTTGAAGTGACGGGTGAGATAATTCTTCATATCTGGGTAGCTTATGAGACTTATGGTTCCCCACCCGCCCAATTGGTATGAGTAAATATATTTGGGATAGAAATATGAGTGTTTGGGGGCTTAGCTCTGCTCTCATAAGAATTGAATAACTATTCCCTTTGAGGAAGCAGGTATTCCTGTTTTAAGAAATTATGTATTTCTTTACTTCAGTGTAGTACTCCTTACAACCTCCTCTCCTATAAGTAATCTGCATTTTGTTTTATTTCAGTTTTTTTCTTTCTGTATTTGCTGTTTCAGAATATTTGTCTGTCTTTGCCCTCTTGCCCTCTGCATAGAAGGGGTACTTGGGCCGTCATCCTCTACTAAGGTCTTTTGACCATTTATGTTTTAATTTTAGCTCCTTTGGAGCAGTTTTGATGTCTTTGTGACCCCCAGTACTTGTCTTGTTGTTATTGTCTCGTCTTTTTTCAAGGATGACGGCCTTTTCTGCCCAATTCCCACAAACATTTTCTCCCTTTCACCCTAGAAATTTGCTGAAAATCATTTTGGAGTCAAAAGTGACAGGAATAAACTCCTTGTTCCTCAATTTCTAACCTATTTGGGCCCAAACCTAAACTCTGAATAAAACCTAAAATCTACCCATGACTTTAAAAGTCAGAAATGTATGTGACTTTGTGCAGAAGCTGCCTACATCCTGGAATGAGAATGCAAAATCAAATGTTTCATTCCATGGGTGAGATAGTTGGTTACTTACCAAAATGAAATCCACGCCAGCAGCTGGTTGACACTCTTTCTGACTTGCCCTATCTAGGATTGGGAGGGATGATTTAATATAATAGAAACCCGATTTAAGCCCATGATTGATTTTTCTTCTCCTTACCCTTACTAAATTTCTCCCATCAAGCATCCCTGATTCCTTTTCTTTACTATTGAGAAAAGTGGAAATATGCCTTGACTCCCTCTCTGCTTTTCTTTCCTCCTCCAAAATTTGCGTAGATCCTGAGAGGACTAGCGCCCACATGATCTCAGCAGATGATGCAGAATATCCACGGGAATATCGCACCCTGGGCAACGGCACACGACGCTTCTCCAACGTAGGGTTGGTGCACACCTCAGAACGTCGTCATACTGTTATTGCTGCCCAGAGTCTAGAAGCCCTCACAGGGCTCCAAAAGTCTGAGATGGAACGCAAGAGGGATGCATTCATGGACCACTTAAAGAACAAATACCCACAGCATGCCTTAGCAATTCGAGGACAACAGGACAGGATCCGGGATCAGGTAAGAGCAGCTTTTCTCTATCACAACATTACTTTTCTCTTGACAATGATAGGACTTAATCCAGTCCCAACAGATTTGCAAATAATGTTTTCCTAGACTAGTCGATCTCAATCTCAACAATTTTAAAATGTGTGGACCTTAATTCCCAGAACTCCCTAAGCAGCATGCCAAGATTGAAAAACATTGTCCTAGACCAAACCAAACTGGAAATGTTACCTGATATATTCTTGTATACACAGCATTCCTGTTTCCTTAAAGCCCAAGTTTATCGAGATGTGTTTCTGACAATGATGTGAAATGATTTTTTTTAACCCAACGATTAAGGTTCCAGTTGCTTCATTTCCACAAGTTATCTATATACAGGTAGTCCTCAATTTACAACAGTTCATTTAGTGACCTTTTGAAGTTAAAATGGCAAAAAATGAAAAAAAATGACTTAAGACCATTTTTCACACTTATGACGGTTGAAGCATCCTCATGGTCATCTGATTTACATTTGGATGTTTGACAACTGACTCACTTTTATGGTTGCAATGCCATGTGATTTTGCATCCTTCGGACAAGCAAAGTCAATGGGGAAACCACATTCACTTAACAATTGTGGTATTAATTTAACAACTGCAGTGGTTCACTTAACAAATATGGCAAGAAAAGTCATAAAATAGGATAACATTCATTTAACAAATTTCTCACTTGATAACATAAATTTTCAGCTCAATTGTGATTGTAAGTTGAGGACAAACTGTATTTAACTGATTTAAGTATATTTCAGATTAGAGTATTCTTGAGAATATATATTATAATTTAATGAAGACATTGTCAACACATAATAATTTTGAAGTACTCTCATGAAGTACTGATTTCCCAGATTTTTTTCTGGGAAGAAATTACTGAAACTAATTATTTCAGAAACTTTCAAACTGGAAGTATTAGCTATATTTTAGAATTTTTACCAGTTTTCATTTCCTCGTTTTAGTCTTTATTTGGAACATTTTATGTTCCATAATTATTATCTGTTTGGTTTTTAATCACACTATTGTTATACCTTTGCTAATAGTTGCAAATGATTTTTTTTCTCACCATTGGCCAAGAACAAACTGGGGGCTAAGACACATTTCTCCAATGCTGTCCAGGCTTAAAGAAAAATTGGACTTTATAGTCAGAATGGCAGAGGTAATTCTTTAGCTCAATAGATTATCATAAATTTGAAACTAAATTCTAAATACTGAAATGTAAAATTTCAAGATGATTCTGTTCCAGATTCACACACCCTTTTGGGCAAGATTTTCAACTGATTTACAAGATTTATGTTTGGGAATAATTTGTTTTTCAAATTTCTAGGCCAAGATAGCTCTACAACTTGCATTGCTCTTCTAACAATCTCAAAGTTACTTCCCTAGTTGCTTATGTTCTATGGCTTATAGTTTGATTGTATTCTAGAGAAAAAAAATTCTGGATGAAGATTAACAGGCTATGGAAATCTAGGAAACCCATCTAAGTTTGCCTTCCTATCCATCCAAGTCCAGTGCCAACTGTCCAGGCTCAGCAGAGAGCCATAAGGAAATAGGCTCAAATACAATGAGCTTTGGTAGTACAGATCCATGACCTGTTGAGAAACAGGATACTCAAATAGCGGGTGCATGCATGAAACCCTCTTCCCCCACTGCTGCTGCCTCTGCCACAACTAGTCTGTGGAGTCAGAAAGGTTGGAAACCACTGTGGTATAGTCAAGGAAAGATCAATAGGACCATGGAGAAATCAATGCAGTTTGTCAATTGAATTTACCTTCTCTATTGTTCCATCGAGTTAACTGTGGCCCATTTATTATTTTAAAAGGTATTTGGACCTGACTACCTTGTGGTTCCATTTCTGTTTGTATACTTTAAAAAAATGGTCATTTCTGAAGCTCAAATTCTTATTTGGGTGAGATCCAGATGAAGCCATAAAAGAGTCATCCTTTAAACCAGCTTTTTGCAATCTGGACATTATTCAAATAAAATGATTTCAATTTCTAAAAATCTTGGGAATTGCAACAGTGGGTTAAGGAAAGTTGACCTAGTCTATAAATCAGATGGTGACTCTAACTTAATGGGTTACTCAAAAGTGCGGTGATCTGTGTTTTACTTTATCTGTTCTATTAAATGACTTATTGAACTCTTGATCGGTAGAACATGATTCTGATTGCTTTTGACAATCAGAAAACAATCTAGAACAATGTTTAATATATGCCCTACCCAAAATTAGTCGCTTAAAAAAAACAAAATACATAAAACGATGATTAAATGAACCGGTTATCTTTTTGAAACAGTCATAAAAGATCTAAAACAGAATCAGTGTGGTATTGTAATTTAAAGTAAGATGGGAGAGAATTATTTTTACTTCAGACTTAAAAATTCTTAGGTTCACTTTGGGCTAGCTGCTCTCTCGTAGGTCAATCTACCTCACAGAGTTGCCTTTATGGGGACAAAATAAAGGGAGATCCGCAGGTAAGAGCTCTTGAAGATAGAAATCTAACAAATAACTGGCATTTGGATTCAAGTATAAACATTCTATTTAAGAGATTAGGTACAAAATTTATCTGTAACAAAGTTGTACACATTCTTTCTATAATGACCTTCATAGCTTTAATCAATGTGTATTCTGAGACCATTGCAGAAATTCAATGTAGAAGGAGTTTTGTTTTGCTTTTTTGAAGATGGAGAAAACCATTAAAATGATGGAAGAAAAAGTGGGGAAAGTTACAGCACCATTCAGCCAAAGGATTATGAGTGCATGTAGATGCACGATGGCTGAATAACCTTAATGAGCCTGAAGATAGCCTGAAGGTTTGAATTCTAGCATTGTGTGTCAGGATGAGTTCTCATCCCTTGCCTCAGCTGCTTTCTACCTAATAGTTTGAAAGCATGTTCTATGCAAGTAGATAAATAAATAGTACTTTGGTGGGAAGGGGAATTTGTGCTCTGTGCAGACAGTTAGATTCCTGCTGGCTCTGAACCTTCCCAGCTGCAGGGCCCATTTACAAGGCGGCTTCAGGAAGGGAGGGGACCTAGGATGCTGCTGCAGAAAAAGCTGCTCATCTTTTTTTCTGGTGCAAAGCTAGCTCGCCCTCCTCTGGCACACCTTGGGAAGCACACAAGCATGTTCTACAGCAGAGCTGGCAAATTGGCAGCCTAACTACTTCTCTGCAATAGCACTGTGGTGTCCTAGCTAATAATGATAAATAACAATGAGTGCATTTGGCAAATGAATAAACATATATGGATAATAGAATACTAATATTTTTAAAATGGATGGTTTGCTACTCTTTAGTGTTCTATTTACATTATTATTTGTTAGGCTAAATTGGAGCACATGGCATTTGTATTTATTTTTTAAAAAATTGGTAAAAAAGATATTTTTTTAAGATATAAGGCATTCAAAGTGACCTCCTGGAAACCAATTGAATAAAAGGTAGGAATATCTCAGAATATAAGAAAGATGTTCTGGATTTGATCTCAGGGATATCTAATTCTATTTCCACAGTGGTGATATAGTTGGAAAGCTTTCAAAAATAATAGTGTAATAGCACTTTTCTGCTCATGTTGCCTAGCAACCGGTTTGAGTGACAAAGTGCCTATAATATTGGAAATAATATATAGCCATCAGAGCAAGTTGTTATGGGTGTGCACATATTAGGACTGAGCATCATTTGATGTTAAGATTAATGTGAGAACATATTTTCAAATCCAAAAACAATCCCAGAAAATATGGTAGAATTTTAAAACATCTAAAGTATCTTTTGTTAAAGGACAATTCTGCTAATCCTTGTGAGTTACAAGACCCAAACTGCTGTTTGATTTTCAGATAGCAAGTGGATGAATATCATACATTTGGGTAGTTTATTAAGATCTCAAGAGTTCCTCTCAATATTACACAAGTTGGGACTCTCAAGATCTTTCATTATTAAAAGTATGAATCTCCTAATATATGCATTGTAATGGACTTTTAGAATAACCTTGTAAGAGAGGAGGAAGAGCTGCACCCTAGGTAAACAGTCAGACAAGAGATATCAGAAGAAGAAGAAACAAGGGTTGAAAAAGTGTTTCAGAAGAGATCCTCAGTTGTTCTCTAGCTTGGAAAGACAAGGGAGGGGAGCAATGCTTTCAGATTTGCAACATTCTTTCACTGTAACCATACAATAAAGGTGATATTAATACATGTTGTTGGTTTCTTCTCTGGGCTATTGCAAAAGGTTGACATGGACAGACATTCACACATCTCTATGTTGTACTTCAGGATGAAAGAAGAGATATACTGTGATTTTTAAACTGCCTCCTTTGCCCCATTTCTGCCTTCCTTATATTTAAGGAAAAAGAAAAAAAAAAGACAGTGGATCACGAAGGGAAAAGATTAAATTAGATCAGAATCACATTGCTCATTTGTTTGGTTGGTTCCACAAGTTCCTCCCTTCTCTAGTTATTTTCAAGAATATTCCCTGCCAACCATACAATGCTTTAATTATTCATGATTGGAAAAACATGCAAACACCATGTGGGAGATTTTATGAAAATTCTTCTGAGTGGAAAATATCGAGTAGGGGACAATTTATTAGGAAGTGAGGTTGGAGGAAATGATTAAATTCCGTCTTTCAGAACCCCACCTTCATTTACTTCTACCCTGTCTATGGCTGTGCTTTTAAGCTTTCAAAATATGTGAATGATCTCTCCCATATCACTGAGTTTCTTGGCTTTGACGAACATTAGTTTATTCTTATTTGGGTTAATACGTATTTTTCTGTTTGTCTAGTTATCTTGCAATTTGCAATATTCCTCTGACATTTCTTCCTGCTTCACTTTGAATAAAGTATTTAGTTTAAGATGCCTCCCTTGAAGAACTATTCCACAATTCTGTTTCACTCCAGTCCTAATCCTGCTGGGACTCATCAATTTTGAGGAATTGCTTGCAGTAAGGAATGGAGTAACAAACTGAAACTGTGAACTTGGTTGAGAGAGTTCACTTGGGATTATTATAATGAAATCCTTTTAGTTGCTGCTTTGGGCTTATAATTGTTGGGAGTGACACAAGTGGGACTGATTCACCTTGAAAGGCTTATTTTGAATTTTCAAGTAATCTGAATCTGAGTGGAAGTCTGTCAAAATATGATATATCTTTAAAAGCAGTAGATTCAATTTAAGAAAAGTAAACTAAACTATAATTTGTTTAACAATATTGAATAAACTACAATTGATTGGATTCACAAGTTATACTACAATCCATGGCTTTAGAATCTATAATGTCTGGGTTAATACTGTATATTTACACTAAGCTAAAATCAAAGATATCTCACTTGGACTTTCCATTTAAAATCCAGCCCATAACTCTAGATAATGTTTCTGAATTTAATCTTACATGATGTATTTGTTAGGATTGTCATCTAGCTTCAAACCTTCTCTTGAGTCTTTTCATGAAATTTCAAATTGTCTAAAATGACTTCAATTCCATGGAATTTTGTCTAGATGGATGATCCTGGGAAATAAACTTTTCATTTGTTCATGTTTTTCAGGCAGCAAAGGTAGGTCTGAAAATACATACAAAGTTTTATCTATTTTCTTTCTTTCTTTCTATCTATCTATCTATCTATCTATCTATCTATCTATCTATCTATCTATCTATCTATCTATCTATCTATTCTATCACTCTATCTACACACACACACAGAGAGAGGGAGAGACTTAAGCTTTTAGAGGAAACGTACAATATAAATCTTATGGCTTGAAAGAATATATAGTCATATGATTTTCCATAGATTCTAGGTAGATTTTAGTGCTTTGTATAACTCTTCTGATCCGTGCAATAACTAACAAAAGGAATCTATATATCTCCATGATGAAGAGTAGAATCAGAATTCGTGTTGTATTGTTGTAAAATAATCTTAGGTTGAGGAAATGGAGAATAGTTTATTCAATAGATCCCTCTCACAGCTACTATGGTGAGCCAGGAACCACCCATTCTATACCTGTGCATTTGATTTTTCTTGCTGATGTGTAGGACCTTACTTGTCTCATTACTAAATTGCATGCTTGGGGGTTAGGACCCAGTGTTCAAATGACATACATGATTATAAACCTCAGGATGTTTGCAAGGAAGTGTTTTTATTTCCCCATATTTGCCATATCTTTAATCCGACTGCTGGATAATTAAGTGAATTCACAGAATGTATGGGTTAAAGACATGATATCTCACTAGTATCTCAGAAAACATGGTAAACCTAACATAAATGAACTTTATGGGATTTAAAATTATTGTCCTGTGTATAATCATTAGCTGAAATTTAAAGCTAAACTTGCCCATGTGACACTGTGAAATAAGATGAAAAGTTTTTCAGAGAGACCAATAATGCCTCTGCTTCTCTTTTCTGATTTTTTTTTAGATCTAGTTGGCTTTTTTTCTGAATTGATGTAATGCATATAATCCTGCTATTATATAAATTGCACATTTCCTTAAAGCAAAATATTCATTTTTGAGGACAAAATGTTCTTTCTTTTTGTACGTTGTCATGATAACAAAAATGTTCAGTAAAAAGTTATACTTTGAAAAAAAATAATGAATAAATATGCAAAGCTATGGTGATAGACTATCATCATTATCTGTCTTCATTATTGGTTTGCATCCTAAAGCAAACACTGGATGGATTCACGCAACATACGGAGCAAAATGCAAACCCAGCAAAATAACTGTATGCATGCTAAAATGTGTAGTTCCTAGACTTGTGGATTATATCTACCATCCTACAGGATGGCAACTGGCTTCATTGGCTTTGAAGTCTGGAACTATTCCTATACACCTGGATTCCCCAGATCAGAGGCAGCTATGTTTGACTTTCATGCTCCAATGACAACTTTTCTTCTGAAGAAAAATTCATAGTGGTGAGAAAGACCAGGCTAAAACAGCAGATGGAGCTACAGATCAAGAAAAACTGCTTTCTGATTCAAAAATGAAAACAGTAAAAGAAAAGTCCAAACTGAGTGGCTTTGGCAAGGTAATGGGACACTCTGGACCACTTTAGTAAAAGTTGAAAGCTTGGTGAGGAATATTTAGTATTATCTGTGCTTTCTGCACAGAACTGAAAAGGTTTAATACCTCTAAATATTCTCCTTTATCAGTTTAGTACTTTTATCCAATCTTAATAAGTAAATACAACAAAGCTGGCTTTATAAATCATAGTATGCTTATACAGTTGCATTTTTAGTCTTCTAGAATGCCTCTCTTTAAGCAAGGTTTTAGACTTGCTGTTTTTTTTTTAAAGAAAAACTCTTAACTAGGTGGTGTTCCTTTAACTGTATAGTATTGCTTTAACAAAGATAGCAAAATGCTACTTATTTACAGGAGGGTACAATGGAACAGCTGTTAAAGACTCTCAGTTTGTCAGCTGGAGCTAATAGTGCCTTGCAAGAATTAGAATTAGAATAGAACAGAGCTCTAGGAGAAGGGGAGCTTGTGTTCCTGTCCCAGCTCTTGCCCATCTACTGTAGCAGTTTGAAAACATGCAAACAGCGCTCCATGCACCTTTGGCATATAATCATGCTGGCCGCATGACCACCGAAAATGTCTTCTGACAACTCTGACTCCCTCAGCCAAGAAATGTAGATGAGCACTGCACCCAGTGGTGGGATTCAATTTTTTTTTACTTTTGGTTCTGGGGGTGTGGTTTG
Source organism: Bungarus multicinctus (assembly GCA_023653725.1). NCBI lineage: Eukaryota > Metazoa > Chordata > Lepidosauria > Squamata > Elapidae > Bungarus > Bungarus multicinctus. Next base: position 102,789,426 of record CM042840.1, read on the forward strand.
GTGGGCGTGGCAGGGGAAATTTACTGTAAAATCTCCATTTCCTCCCCACCCCACTAACCTGCTTTCCAGCTCCAACCAAAGAAAGGCAACCAAACAAGATCCAGCCAATCAGCTGGGACTCAGGAGGCAGAGAATAGATGGGGGCAGGGGCCAGTCAGAGGTGGTATTTGCGGTTCTCTGAACTATTCAAAATTTTCGCTACCGGTTCTCCAGAACTGGTCAGGACCTGCTGAATACCATCTCTGACTGCACCCTAGACGCTAGAGTCAGACCGAATGGACAGTTAAACCTTTACATTTTTATTTATTTAGCACATTATTATTGATAATTTTACTGCTAGGTGGTGATTGTGGTACTGATAGAAAAATCTTAGACAAAGGAAATCTAGTTTGCACTGAGCATTATGCAACACACTGCTATTTTGCTGCCCACTCTGCTTTTTCTGAATCACATCTGAGAACCATACACAATTTTCTATGTATGCCTAAGCCTTTTTAAAGAAGCACTAAGGGATAGAAACTTGTTTTTATAGGAATGTTATTATTATGTGAATGCAGTGTTTCTCAAACCTAGCAACTTTGATAAGGATAGTAATAGCACTTAGACTTATCTACCACTTCACAGTGTTTTACAGCCCTCTCTAAGCAGTTTAGAGAGTCAGCATATTGCCCCCAACAATCTGGATTCTCGTTTTACCAACCTCAGAAGAATGGAAAGCTGAGCAACCTTGATCCACTCAGAATCAAACTTCTGGAGTGAGTAATGAGTTAGCCCTCAGTACTGCATTCTAACCCCAGCAACGTGGCTGAATACATACTATTAGTAGCAGAGAAGCTACTATTTTTCTCTTGGTTTTGTGGCAAGTGTGTGGTCAGCTTCACTCTCTATGGGTGTGAATTAGGGGTGTTTTACCTTGGGAGTCCAGGGTAGACATGGTCAACATCACTTGGGGGACTCCTGTGATGGCCCGAGCACTCTGTCAGTGAAAATGGGCTCCCGAGTGCCATTTTTAGCTGCAATGGCCTCCTGCATCCCTCTGCCAGCAAAAATGGAGCTTGGGAGCGACACACATGGCCCTCCTGAGCTCTGTGTTCGCTGGCAGAGGCACCATGGACCAGTTCTTTACTATTTCCAGGGCAGATCCATGGGCCAGATCTAAGCACCATGCATGCAGGATCCGTCCCCTGGGCCTTAAGTTTGACACCCCTGGTGTAGATAATATTTCATGGAGATGACAACTGGAAGTATACAATAGGTTATTCGTCATAATACTAAGATTAGCTAGCAATAACAAGAACAGTCGATAATGGAAACAATGATGTTGAATAACAGAGATCTTTGTTAGCATATATATTATGCTAACAAAGTGGCTTTATTTCTAGAGATTTGCCAAGGTGATATGCTAAGCTCAGGACCAAACTGTGAAACATCTTAGTTGTGTTTCTCTACTAAGCAAGTAGTAAAGAATAAGAGGCTGTGAGAAAAAAAATTCTCTGTTTGTCATACTTCTCATCTGAGCAGTATAAATGATTAGCCCCAGCAAATAGGCAGCTGAAGAGGTTTTGGGTGCTCTCAAAATGGGGAAGGGGGGAAAACAAGGACAACAAAGCTGAAAGCATGTTTTCTAAAAGCCTGAAGATGACAATGCTCATTGCAATGTTATTAGTTATTAGTGTCAGTTCTGGTTTTGGAAAAATGTAGAAATATGGCCTTTCCTTATTGTGACCCTAAACCAGATTTTTTTCATAGGTATGGAATATAAAGGAGAAAGATTGGTACAAATGAGAGGGCGCAGGGAGGGGGGAAAGAGCACACGAGAGAGATACACCTGCTATAATTAATGCAAATGAATGGTCCCAATTTAGCACATCACATTTGCATGCATGTAAACAGTATGTATGAGATGCATATTACTGCAAACTAAATTCAAGGTGTTGTAGTTAACCACAGGAATTGTTTTCAGTTGTGTTAAATTTGTGGCTGTCTCTTTAAAAATGTTTTGATAATGTGTTCTTTGAGCTTCTGGAATAGTTTGCTTTTTCTATAATTGAGTTTTATGAATTCAGTTTTGACAATCAGATCTCAGTGGAATATACAGTCCTTTGAATGAACAAATCTCTGTGGCAATCAGACGTGTCCTTGTTCAAGTAAAGTTAGGATATCACTATTTTCATACCTATAAAATCCAGATTTTACCTGGATGAACAATGTTTTTTTGCAAAGTATTCTATGTAATCTCTAAACTGTATTCAGAAAATTCACTTTATCAGGAATATTACAGGCTACTTGTTGTTGACAGAAACTATATACAGTAAGTCTGGGATTCCCTTGTTGAAGTGCTTGGTGAGCTTCCAATTTGTTTTTGGTATAATTCAAAGTACAGCCAAGCACAAATAGCCTTCATCAGTTCTCCGTCAGGTGTGTTGACATAACAATTGGATGGACAATTTATTGGATCATCTCCAGACAGAGAAGAAATTCATCAACAATTCCTAATGGAAAGGACTTTTTAAAATCAGTTTAGTAGTTTTGCTATTGAAAAAGCCCCATGAGAAGAACTCATTTATGATATCATCCTTTATGTTTAAATAGAGGTATGAGAAGTTTAAAGGCTGTAGATCACGGGTGCCAAACTCGCAGCCCGTGAGCTGGATGCATCATGCACTAACCACACCCATGCTCGGTTTAGCGAATGGGGAAACGTCGTGACACATCATGTGACGGTGTCGTGATAACACGATGTCGTCACATAACATGTCACAACTTTAATCATCACATGACGTGTCACAACTGGCTGTAGATTGTCAGTGAGATGCTTATACAATTGAAGCAATTTCAAACATATATGTTGCACTTGGCCATCTCATAACTAAATAAGTAAAGGAAATAGCACTTCATCCTTTGGAATTTTGCTTACGTTCTCTCCTCCTTTGGAAGAACATTTGAAAGCACAAACTGAATGATTGTGGGTAGGGAAGAGAATTTCTTTACTTTGTTCCATTGGTTGCTTCTAAAATTCTGAATGATCAAGGATCTGGTTATTTGAAGAATCACCTTCTCCTTTACAAGTCAGCCGGCCTGTTTAACAAAATATTCTTTAGACATCCTCTTCCCTGTCCCAATAACTTTGAAATATGTCACTGATTGTTAAAGGAGAAGGTTTTTTTTGATGGCTCTAAACTTTCTTTCAAATGAGGCCCATTTTCCATTATAGTCTTCAGAAGTTAATGAAGACTTTCCTTTTTTAAGGAAGCCATTCAATATTACATTTTACTTGATGTTTTAATTAGTCCACTAATATTAACATATTTTAGTAGCTGTTGCATTGTTCTATTTTGCTGTGCTGCGAATTGCATTTGCAAACTGTTTAATTATTGTCAGATTACATAGTATTTTTCGCAGATAAGACATCAATATACATAAAAATACATCAGATTTTGAATAGTTCTTTATCCTATCCCATGACTTGAAGTTAGTTTAAGATCCTAACTTAATCCAAACTTAGTAACAACAATTTTCCAATTTAAGAAGTAATATTTGAATATTTCCAAGAAAGAAGTTAGAAAAGTTAGTTGTAGTCCCAAAATTCATTTAATCACATATTGATTCAATAAGATGTAAACATCTCAGATTTATACATGCAATATTTAGTTGTTAATGGTTAGATTCTAGTATATGGAACCTAAACCTAAAGAGTTAAATCAACATTTGATTAATATTTTAATAAAATATTATTAAATAGCAAATAGCATGCATCTACATTTGTATTCAGCTACAGAGGAGCCTATATTTGTTTATCAGATTTTGTAATTCACAAAGGATTTTCAAGCTTTTTTTCATATGACTAGTTTTCTGGGTACAGAATGCTTAACATCAGGAATAAACTGAGAGAGGATTTGGGAGGGAAAAAGCCACATATCCTTTCTATTTCTATCTGCAAGCTTTTCTGGATGTAATTTCTAAGCACTTACTAATAGATTTCAGACCCAATTCCCCAAGCTTACATCAGAGAAATCCTGTAAGAAGACTAAGGAGGTTTTTTTCCCCCTAAGGGCATAAAGGTGGCTTAGATCTATTAACTTGGCTTGATGGGAAGACAGAGACTGTCTTGCAGAGAAACCCCCCCCCCCCTGTCTTTTTTTTTTTTTTTGCAGGTCCCTTTTTTCTTCATTCATAAAGCTGACACACTATCATCTTCACCTACAAAGTTCACCTACAAAATTCCTCATGCAACTACTTTATATTCACAGCCACTCTTTTTCTACCGTGTGACTGTAAGGAAAGCTGCCCTTCTTACATCTCTTATTAATTTGGATTTTCTTTTCTTTTGAACCTTCTTTATTTACACTCTTTGCAGTAGATGCCATTACCAATTCTCATCGCCATTGAATTAAATTAGGAATGTTTATTTATTATGAGTGTCTGCATAGCCTTGCTGTAAATGTGATAAATTGTACCAAACTCTATCCATCTCTTGAACGGCTACAAGGGTAGAATATAGTATGCATTTGAAATAGACTATTTTTTAAGCATTACAATTTTATTTTTAAAAAATATGAAGTATTTTTGAATAACTTTTCCTAGCTGTCTGTTTCTGATCAAACATATTTGAGACCTCATATTTTATCTCTGCAAGACATCAATTCTGCTTGTGAAATTCTCCATAACTGTTAGCTATATTTGATTTGGATTTGAGACTGACCTACCTATCATGTATTAGAACCACCAGAGCTTTTGCTCTAGTCATAATAACTGGCCAGCCCTGAATCTTATACCATCTTTTCCAGTTCAGTCTTGCACTTATTCTGGTTCTGCAGACTTATTTCATTTTTAATTACTTCAACAACTATCTATAGCATTGGTTACATTAGGCCATGTTAATGATAGTTCTCTCCTAAGGTGTACAGTCTTTTAAAAACAAGATGAACACAATGAAACAAAATTCTCTCTACAGTGGAATATGACTGACAGAAAATAATGCTTCTGCTTAACTCCTATTCATTTCAGTGGACCTATACAACAAATCAGATCATCTTTATCTCTTTATTTGTGCAGTTAGAAAACAGAAGCAACATTCTGCATTAACTCCTTTTTTTTTTTTACTAAGTTACAATAAACATTCCTGGGATCAAAAAGAAAGGAATGTGGGTGCTTGTGACTAAAATAATAGTGAGCAAATAAAAAATATTATACAAAGGCAATAAACTGGTTTGGTCTGGTTCAGGTTCATATACTGGAAGAAAGTCAAGAACTATATGAAGTTACTTGTTTCAGAACAAGTAACTTTAAATCTGCTGAAAGTAATTAAAAACAACACATGTGAAGACTGTTGCTAGAAGACTTAGACTCTATTTAAACTCCATTTTATCCTGGCTTTATGTTAAGAATAGTTTCTCCTTCTCCTTTATATTAGTATAAGTATTATATATATTATATTACTTACCAAGATATGGTTATTGAGGACATTTTTTTAAAAAATGCAGAATTGTGAAAACAATATAAGACTTCAAATTAAACTTATTGATGCAAGAATATACTACATTTAGGCAATTTTATTTCCAAAGTAGCGCTAAAGTTTTGTGGCCAGAAAAATCCAGCTTTTGCTATTTAGTTTCAGAAACAATGCAGATGGTTTCCCATTGCTGATATCCTAAAACAGCTGTCTATTTTGTGCAAATTGACTATTTCATTATTGAGAAAGGGATGGGATTTCATTAATTCATGTATCTTTTTTTTATTGCTGCTTGTCTTGCAACTTTTTTTGACCACTTGAGCAAAAATTCACTTGGGCAGGTCTGAATTCTATTCTCAGTGGACTGGGCAATATAAAATGCTCATTACCAAGCCCGATCTGGAGGCTAGTTTCCAGATAATAAAACATATTTTATATCCATTTTGGGAATGAGACAACCCAAATAAATAATAAACATTTGAGCTTCCCCTTTAATAGGAAGCACCAGAGCTGAGATCTGGTCTGTGACATATTTTAATCACTGGATGGGTAGGAATGGCATTTACCCATATTATTCAGAATATTTTTCACTAGCTACTAAATAACTATAACCAACTCCCACACAAATCTATAACTAGCAGAAAGCTATAAGTTTCCAAGGAAGAGGTGTTATTACATTCTAGATATACTAGAAATCTGATATTTATTTTTCTCACCCACATATATTAACTGGCCTCCACTAGTGCCTATCCATTTCTAAATGCATTTCATAAAGAAATTGAAATGCTGATAATGTTTTTTTAAAATATTTACTTTCCCAATTAGAACACAAGATTCCCTAAAACATAACATGATACATATGAATAACTAGAGATAAGCAGGTAGGTCCTTTGTCCCAAATTTATTTTTAAAAGCTATACATTTGTCAAACTGATTTTGCTAAGTTTCATAGTTTTGTGCATGTTTAAAAATATGCACATTTCTCCAAGTTAATTTGTCCCAATGTACAGTATGTATTTAGAGCTTATTTTGAATACCAATACACATTTTCCAAAGAAATATCCAGATATTATCCAAATATCCAAATATCATAAACACATATAAAATTTATAATGAATTTGATATATGTCTATTTGTAAGGATAACTATAATCTCTAGATTTTTTTTCCATTTCATTTCAGCACAAAAAATGTATTCCTAGCTCTGTTATAATTTAGTTGAAAATACAATTAAATTCATACATACCATTGGTGGGATTCAATTTTTTTTTACTACCGGTTCTGTGGGTGTGGCAAGGGAAGGATACTGTAAAATCTCCAGTCAGAGGTAATATTTGCCGGTTTTCCAAACTACTCAAAATTTCCGCTACCGGTTCGTCAGAACTGGTCAGAACCTGCTGAATACCACCTCTGATATATACATTAAAACAAATTGCTTGTCCATTCTTTTGCTCCAGATGTCTGTAAAAGTGAGAGTGATCAGAGTATCTGTGGACTAGTGAAACTGCTTAAGTAATAGCTAAAAGCCATTAAATCTTGGTGACTGCATGGACAGATGTCCTTTATCTTAACCTGTTCCCAACAAGAATCCTCAGGTGTTACAGGGACATTGCAGTAGTGTTTCTAATCTTGTCGTCAATTTTGTCCCTTGTTTTTCACATGTTTTATTTGACAAGTACAGTTTTTTCTAATATATTATTTACTTGTGTCACATGTCCAAATTAAAAAAGTTTTTGCTTGTTAATTATTGCTTTAATATTAGTTACTCCTTAGTTGCTTGGCACAAACTGAGTGATTCTTCTTTTTAAATAAACCATAGTATTCTTGATAGCTATCTCTGAATCTATAATTGAAGATGCCTCTTTTTTTTCCCCTTTCACTCTTTCTCAATATTAAGTTTACATAGCCAAATATTAACACTGGGGGGGGACAGACATCCTAGCTTTAACTATTTTGATCTTTGTTGCCATAGAAATACCTTATTCTTTATTATTTATTTCTAGGTTTTTCATTGTGTTTGTTGCTGGGATTAATCCCTTTATATCTCCACACTGCCATTTTATTTGCTTTAAGCTAACTGTGCCTAAGAAATCAAGATTATTTACCACCTTCACTTTTTCATTGTCAACCATTATTACTTTGTCATAAAGTGTTATCTTCTTGCACTTCTATTTTTCTAGATATCATAATGACTTTTGATGGCTCTTCAGAAAAGGATTAAACATATTTATGATCACAACAATAGAGGATATGCTTTAAAACAGCATTTCCACCCCCCCATTCCTGAGATGGCTTTTGCTTTTGTATTTTGCTTTTTGACATCCCTAAACCATGTAGCACCTGAAAAATTGTGCTTCTTTAATTATGTAAACTTATAATTTTACATCGCATTCATATTGTGCTCTGCCTCTTTTTCTTCTGATATTATTTTTGACATGCAATAATTATATTACTGAAATACAATTGTGATAGATAACTTATTTGAATTTATGTATAGATAGTCCTTGACTTACAACCGTTCACTTAGCAACTGTTAGAAGTCATAATGGTATTGGAAAAAGTGACTTATGACCAGCCAGTTAGAACTTTCACAGTATACCCATGGTCACCTGCTTGGCAACCCACATGTATTTTCTGAAGGTTGCAGTATTCTGGGATCATTTGATCATCCTTTGCAATGTTCCCAGCCGATTCTAACAAGCAAAGTCAATGGGGAAGCAAGAATTGTTTAACTATGACAAAAAGGTTGGAACATTGGTCGTGATTCACTTAACAGCTGCCTTGCATAACAATGGAAATATTGGTTCCAATTTTGGTAGTAAGTAGGTGTAGTTGATAGATTCAAATTAAATGAAACATCTGTTGATTGTCTAACCAAACCTCTTTCCTTTATCTAACAGAAATCTGAAGGATGGATGAAATATTAGATAAGTAAATACATCTTAAAAATGAAGAGGGTTCAAAGTTCTATCAGTCAATCTGATATCTAAGGAAATTTTAGACAGAATAGAATAGAATAGAATAGAGTACCTTATTGTCCAAGTGTGATTGAACACACAAGGAATTTGTCTTGGTGTAAATATTCTCAGTATACATAAAAGAAAAAAATAAAAGGAATATAAATCGTAAGTATGCAAGCCACAAAGTTACAGTCATATAGTCACAAGTGGGAGGGAATAAGGAGTGAAGACAAGATTAACAGTAGTGTAAAACAAACATGTAAATTAAAAAGTAGTATAATAATAGCTTAATTTCCTAATGTGTTTGAATTTAAAAGAAAATGACTATTTTCCTCAACAGTGCAACAATATCTGAAATTACCGATATTCCACAAGAGCAGAGAACTAACTGCTGAAAGGATCTTGTTCCAAGTCCCCACAGATTGAATGAAATAAGCAGACTTTTATAAAGGGCATTAAAGTCTTCCAGGGTCAGATTTTCAACTGTAGTCAAAAGGAAGGCACTTACGTATCTCCATTGTACTTTCAAATCTGTTAAAAGCAAAATGAAAACAATAACAGCAACAATTGTTGTCTCTATTGCTGATCTTCGAGCCCCAAGAATTAGTAGCAAAGAATCACTGTTTGGCCCTTAGTGGCTGCAAATTCTGAAGAAACAAACATTCCTTACAGGAATGTTTACAGTTCATGCAAAAATAAAATAAGTTGCTTGCACTCTCCCCTATTTTACATTATGTTGGTTTGTCTGTATTTATGCAGAAAAATCTGAGCAGCTCCTAAAGGAGGGAGATGCAGAATTGTGAAACTACTTTTCCCCTTGGAAGATTTGCTAAAGCTGCCAAACTTGAGAAGTCCAGAGATAAGTGGAGCAAGAGTTCTTGCAGATAGGGAAATGGATCTTCCACAAACTCAGTACTGCAGTGTTTCAAAGAAAAGGCTAGTTTTATGTAGTTGCAAATACTCCAAGGCTGAGCCAGAAATAAGTTTGCTTAGCTCTTCAACATTGGCACAGAGGATGTGGATTGTTGCTGAACTGGCTCAGAGTCCTCATATAGAAGTGCTTTCTTTTTTCTCTGGGGTTTTAAGGCAATAAGTAATAGCTGATGGATATTTATAATACTAGCCTTCAGATGAAAGACTGAGATGGCTATAATTGTAAGGAAGTATTGGTTGCAATAAAGGGATGGAAGAGATAATTATTAAGAAAGAAAGCGGTTATAATAAAGTATGACCTTTAAATATCTCAATGTCTTTGTCACTGATTAATCCAGTGTAAAGTGTCAGATGAAATCTTTAATTGGGTGAACCAAGGAAGGGAACAAATATTCAATCCTAATTAACATTTGTCCTGAAATTTGCTCTAGAACAAGCAAGCGATAGCAATAGCACCTAAGTGTCACACACACACACACACACACACACACACACACACACATGCTTCACAGTGCTTTATAGCCCTCTCTAAGTGGTTTATAGAGTCAGCATATTGCCCCCAACAATCTGGGTCATCTTACTGACCTCAGAAAGAGGAAAAGAAAGCTGAGTCAACCTTGAACTGATGAGGATGGAACTGCTGGTAATCACCAGAATTATCCTACAATACTGCATTTTAACCACTGTGCCACCATGACTCAGTAATGATCCATTAAAACCAAATGTGGTCAGTGTCATTGTGGTAACCTATAGTGCTAACCCATTTAAAGTTGTATAAATCTCAATTTTTTGTTCTTGCTTAAACAACCAGATAAACTGACTATAAACCATGGATTGGTGAGTTCTAATTCATAGAATGTAACTTGTGTGCAATTCAGAAATCATACAACATGGAGATGGGCTACAATGGGCAAAATGGATGGACCACAATGTTACCATGGAAAATGAATAAAAAAGGCAATTGAAATATTTGAAATATTGAGTTACTTGGATTTTGTTATTTTATAAAAGTCCCAAAGGGAGATATTATTTTATATTGGAGGTGAGAATTTGGACTTTTGTTTCATAGCCTCTTGTTGAAAAATAGGTAGTGATGGTGGTGGTGATATCAAAAAAGAGCCCTTGCTATAAATAAAAAATAATCTGAATATGTCACCTCTTTGTTCAGTGCTGCTGCTATTATATGCAATGTAATCAGAAAACTGAGTGCGAAGTTAATTTTAATTGCTTATATAACTGATGGAAGCACAGCAATGAATGTAAGCAAGAAGCATATGTATAATAGCAAATACATCCATCAACAACAACAAGAAAGGAAAAGAAAAACTCAGCTAATTTAAGATCCAGATGGGAAAGAGATCATTTGCAACGTGAATGTTTAACTGGTAGAAACCTACTGTCTTTCACTATTTGGAAAGAGGAGAAAGAGTAACTATTTGGAAAGAGGCATTAGTAGTTGTGTCCCTGACAAAATCTTCCGTTCTGTCTCAAATTGTGTCTGCCAAATGTTATCCATGCACAAGTAAAGCTTGGAAAGCTGAACAAGAATTAAACATGGTAAGGGAGATTATTCATATATATCTGACCTTTTTAACATTCATAGTACAGTGGCTGAATAGGAACTAGATGCCAAATATTGTCAAAGAAATCTGATTAGTTTAGAAATTGGACTTTCTTCCTTAGCTGTTCAGGTCAAATATTCCAGAGGCAACTGATATTATCAGTGCACGTAAAATGGAATATTTCATTGAGCAGATTTACTAAGATGTAGTAGAATATACTCTTCTGAATGTCATTGAATTCATCAAGCAGGAAGATCAAGAGTTCTTTATAAGATAAGCTAATGGTTTCCAATTTTCCTCCTACCACAACTAGCATATAGAGAAGTAGGATTTTTCAAGTGCCAAATGTGGTTATATATTTCTTAGCTAACTACCTAATCTAACTCAGAAATGGGGTTATTATGGACTCCTTGATGATGCTTAGATTTCTTATCAGGTTCATCCAGCACTGCTGATGCAATATAACACTGCAACACTGAAAAAGCTATTCATATTCTCACCCATTGTACTTGAGAAGCTTCTGGAATACCTCAGGTTTTCTTTGCTTTTTCTTAATAATGGTTCAAAGCCAATGCTACAGATCCCAGGCAATTTTACAATTTCTAATCTAGATTAAAATATGGAATCTTAATGTGGAACTTGGGCTATTCTCTTCTGAGCAACATTTGGACATTTGGACTTTTAAATTTTTTAATCTGGTTTTAATCTTTCTTAATTCCCTTATTTTAATCTTTGTAAGAGCCAATGTATTTAATTCTTTTAATTTTTAAATATTGTATATGTGTTTTATATGTGCATTTTATTCTGGCTGTTCACAGCCCCGAGTCCCTTTGGGAGAGGGGGCGGTATATAAATTCAAATAAATAAATAAATTCTTCTCATCACCTTCCTTCCACCCCCTCCATCCTCTTTAACCAACTCATTTATAGCAGTACCCGCAGCCCCTTTCTAAATTGGTTCAATCTAACTTTATAGGGTTGGGATAATCACTACCCCATGCCTGTTTTTAGTATCCAATTCCTCTGTTTCCTTTCTTTTTTAAAAGTATCTTTCCTGTATACCTCATTCCATGCACTCAAACCAAGTCTAGATTCACCACAAATTTCTGGAATATACGCACCTGTCTGGTACTTGTGAAGTATCATCAAGATCCTGCAAGTGGCTTCCCTTTTGATAAACTCTATATAGATTAAGATAGAAGACAGAAGAAGCACTAAGATATTTCCATATGTTGGGATAATCTGAAATTTGTACTGCCTCTCTAAGTGTTCATAATATTGCAGGGCTTCTGTGAGTGTTGGAAAATTGAATAGGCTAACTACCATCGTAGCTTTTAAGAATAATCATTGAGAGGTCATTTGTGCATTTTTTTCTCTGGAGCTGCAGGGTCCCTCTTAATTTATACAGGCTCTTGTCTTATCTCACCCTCCAAATTTTCCTCTTCCGCTACTATAGAGCCCTGCCACCATCTCCTTTCTGTTTTAGGAACATTTAGAGAGGTACTTCTGCTTCTGCTTCATAATCACTAGCTTGCTCGTTTGATCCTTTCATATGGAAAAAAATATAAGAAGAAAGCAAAAAGACAACAACTGGAGCACAGTAGTTTTCCATTTGCCCATTGATAAAAAAGCTTATGGTTCAATCTCCCCCTCCCTTCCCTCCCCCTTTGATCCTCCTAGGAAAACAACAATAAGTTACCAAAAGGAGTGAGGATTAATAGCTACCTGAGAGTATTCTGAGATACATAATTGGAAGAATCAAAATACAAATGAGACTTCATTTGGATTAGATGTACATGTCTTTTTGAATTAAATCCCACTGAACTCAGTAGGAACCTGCAGATAGATATGTATTTGACCACAACCATGATGTCCCTGAATGATTAAGTCAATAAGTCATTGCCTGGGCCCATTGTCTACAGAACCTGCTAATCAAGGTGCTGATTTGGGATATAATAGTTCCTTCCCTTCTTTCCCTTCTTCCCTATTATATGATGAGGATGAGGATTTGTTGAACAAGTGTGCTAAGGAATACACACCCTACCTGAAGATTACACTATGAATGGAAAGAAATCAGTGTTGATTTTCAGAGGAGTCAAATTTATGTAACCTTGCAATACAGAAAAAGCCACTCATATTCCCAGTTTTTTTTTAATCTGCAAAGGATTCCTCTATCAATATGTCCTTGGTGCAATCCATACTATTCCATAATCAGTTTGAAACAGAAATTGAAAAAGGAGTAAAAATGCAGTAATTTTATAATGGTTGGCCTCTTCTGCCCCACTGCTTTCTTTGTTGTTTTTGAGCAATTAAATTGCTTTGAAAATGTCCGTGTCAGCTGAGACCTAGGCGATATGTGCCAGGCAGGGATATGTTGCAAAACCCCATATACATGAAATTATAAACATAAGAAAATAGGAGATTGCAAGAGTCAGTTTGACCTTGGCCTTTGAAAGAAAGATCTGACACCATGGCAAGCCCAATTGCTTTCTATGCTGGGTGGATGGTATGGAAGAGGGAGAAGGAATTAAAATTGGTTGTTTTCTTATTTTGCATCCAACCTTTCCCCCACCTCATTCTTCCTATTCTTTTGAGTACAAGCCACATGAAAGCACATAAAAGTTAGGAGAATTTGCAGCTGCTGGGGGTGGGGGTGAGTGGAGATTCTTGAAAAGACCAAATGTAGAAGATTAATGAGCATTTTAACAAGTGTATCTGTACAGCTGTCAAAGCAGACATAAGAACAAACAATTTAAAGTGTTCTCCAATCAAACTTTTAGAGATCATGTCAAAGTTCCCCTTAAAGAAAGGGAGGGAGAGAAAATTTGGGGTTTCCAAATGCAACTTTAGATTGCAGAAATTTTTGCCTTCCAAGAAGAACTAATAGAAATAATATTTTTATATACCAATTATTCCAAACAGCTGCATCATTATTTTATTTCCTTTATAAAAGGTTTTAACATATGCAGGCATTTTAGAATCTATCATCACCTCATCCATCAAGGACGATTCATATAGAGAAAAAGATTTTGTGTGAAGCTTCTCTTGAGATTAGACATCTCAGAAATGCAAAGGAAATGCTGGGCAGCATTGAAAACTCTTATTTCTTGACCTGATTCTCACATTATGCTAAACCATCATGTGCTTTGCATGCTTTGCAAACTGTATGAAGTCAGCTTCCAATGTTTGTAAAGTATAGTTCAAGACATACTTTAATGTAGGAGTCCAGAATATTATAACTCTGGCTATTTGGATGAGGGTGGGGTAAATAATATGTGTGCTATGATGTTATTGCAGAAATAAAAATTATGGCTCTTATCAGTCAGATATTATTTTAGATATTCAATAAAACAATATAACCAAATTGAGGCTTGGAGCCATGAGGGAACCTCGTCCTTGAACATATTCCTTGCTGGTTTGGAGTGCTACTTTAAATCTTACAGCACTAATCTTATACCAAAAATAAGAAAAACAAAACAAAACAAAAAATAACAATGGAATGTAGTATTTACATAGAGCTCACTAGGGATGTGTGGAGAGAAATTGGAACTGCAGGATAACTACCTAGACCATAATGAATGCTTCTTAAAGAGTATCAAGTCAGAATAAAAAATGATATGGTAGATCTGAATGCCAGTGGCTTTATGGATAAGATTTTTTGTTGCTTAAACAACCAGGCATCTTAGACCAAATAGGATTATTAAAGTGAATTCACATCAGGATAGAACTCCTTCACTAGTATAATTTAACAGAGCTAGGATGATCCTGAGTTCTGGTCCTGACTTAGGCACAAGCCTAAGGATAACAGTGGGTCTGTTACTTTTCCAGAGCCCTAAGAAGGAGGCAATGGTAAACCACTTCTGAAAAACCTTGTCAAAAAAAACTGCTTATCCAGGTACTCTCGAAGTAGTGGATGCAGTTGAATGGAAGGGGAAAAAGCAGGGTCTACAGTGTGCTGCCAGTGCTGTGATCTATTTGAGGGTAAAGGTGAATCCAAAACAGATTTATTAAACAAATTTATATGGGCAACAAATTCACACACCATGACTTTTTGGTAGCTTACAACATTAAACATTCACAGTGTTAGAACCTATAAACCCACCCGCCTTCCTGTTTTCTGCTAAAATGGTCACTGTAACAGAAGCCAGAGGTTTCTGGCCACTTGCTAAATAGGAGAAATAATTTACTTATTTATTTATCCATTCATACATTTTATCAGTTCCCCAGAAATAAAAGTTTTCTAGGCAAGCTACAGAATAGTACAAATTAAAATCACTGTTGCAGTAAACATCAGTTGATAATGACACAAAATCCCCATAAAATGTACAACCATATCAAGGCAATCTAGTTCAAGGTTTAACAGGCTTTCATTAACTATCATATAATACAGAGAACTATAAAATAATATTTGCAGAGCAGAAAACTGGTATGCAAAAATCATAATGAAATGAAGAGAGTGTAATATTTAATTTCCAAAGGTCAGATGTGTGCAGTAAAAATGGATTTTTTAAAAGTCTACTGAATGACTAGAACAGCAAGGCAAAGAGAAAGATTGTGCAAAACATTATTGAAAAGAGCCTTTCATTGACAGTGAGTGTCTCTATCTCAGATTGAGAGAGGGGACATTGAAGAAGTAGCAATGTTTGCATAATCCTTTGTTCTATTCAATTTTTTAATTCTTCCCTTCTCCCCAATCTCCCACTTGGGAGGCTTAGCACTTCTAACTTCATTTGACAGACTAGTGAACAAACTGAAAAACAATAACTTGCTGTAGACCACCCAATAAATCATTACTTATGCAGGAATATGAACATGTCACTCTCCAACAGATGGTCAACTAGAAAACTCTGTGTATATTACAAAGTTCAATACCTTGCTTAAAAGTAGCCTGATACTAAGGAAAATTTTGCTTAAAATTTTGGAAGGTAGCTGGCTAGCAGTCTAATTCAGTATAGGGCAGCTTCATAAATTTTTGTTATGAAAATCAAATGTAGACATAGACTGTTCTAAATGCAAAAAGACCATTTTCAACAGATTCAGCTTTCCTCAGCCCTACATGGCATTTTACAATGGATGAAATTCCTGTTGCTATTAATAAAAGGTGCAAATCTTTTTATTGTTTTGAATCTGACATATTGAAGCAGGCATTGGGAGTCTAGAGTCCTCCAGAGCCTTAACTACTCTATGGCAATACTGGTGGGGACTGTAAAAATTAGAGTTCAGCAAAATCTGGTAACCCATGAATGCATTAATATCATCACTATTTGAGGATTCTGTATGAAAAGTGGGGAACAAATATCAGTGCATACATGTATATGAAATAGATCTTGGCATTTTATGATGTTCAAGAGGCTCCACAAACAAACCCCAACCACTGCTTTGATAGCTGTTTCTTTCTTAAGGCAGCAAAGCGGCTTGCTCCCCTGGCACAAAACAGATTTCTGCTACATATGTGTGAATTGGAGCAACATTCCCAGTTTGCTTAGTAATATTGCTATGGTATAAAGTAGTTGGGTTTTATTAATTTTATATTCTGTTTTTCTTCAAGAGCTGCACAAGAACATCCTTTTAATTTAGTCCCACAACAGAGACAAATAATAGAGGTGGATAGAACTAAGGGAGAAAAGCGGCCAAAAACCACCTAGAGAGTTTCCATGACTGATGATGGGCTTGAGCATTGTTCCTTGTATGAGATCAACATCTTCACCATTATCCACATTAGTTCAGGCAATATAAAATGTAATACTAAATGCTCTGCATGGACCAACAGAATAATTCCAGAGTAACTCCCAAGCTGGGATGTTTCCCAAGTTGCCTATGGCATGGTATATGTAAGTAAGGACTTTCTGCTTCCAAAGTAGCAGATAAACGGCAGTCCTTCCTCATGCAGGACAGACATTTTGATGAAAGGATGCTTGGGATTTTGCTTCCAGTTAGTAATAAATTCTACAACTGGCTTGTGACAAAGCATTGCAGTCATATATGCCAGATGCCAATTGTAAAGGTTGAGAATGTTTGGCTGAAAATCAATGGATTTCCCCACCCACATCCACCACCATTAAAATGACTCTGCAAACCTTGGGTTCTAAATTGTGTTGTGGCATTATAGCAAATTCTCCAGACATCCTGCTTGTGGTTTGCAATCACTATACTATAGAATCCAAATTATGGTTCCAGCTTTCAAAAATACAAGAAAAAAAATTGTGACTAAAGACTGCAAGACTGCACATCTGCTTCCATTTTCCTCTTCTAAGCTTCACACATTCACTTTTATTTCAAACATATCACAATGGTTTGTAAAAAATCAACATTGTGGTCAACCATTGCCAGCACAAATCACGGCTGATGTACATGTGGTATTGGGCCAGGTATAATGTGGTTTTGTTTTGCCTTAGCATTCTATGTAAAACTACCAGCTGCCCAATCTGAGGCGATCACTAGGTGGCAATTGTCTGTTTCTCTTTGCTGCCATCCAGTAATCTTTGGGATTTTCATTGACAGATCTGATTGCCTTAGTAATTTTTCTTGGAAATGCTATGGAAATTTTTACCCAGTGGAGTTTTAGGAACCTAGATGGGACCAAACAGGCTGATCTCCAACCAAGACAGAGTTGCTGTTTGTTCAGAAACTGTCTAACCATCTGTTTGGTTTGGTCATAATTCTGAACAGGACAGCATTTTGTCCCACTCTAGGATTCATAATTCTATTACTGTATATTCCTGAATGGAAGCTATAACCAGGGGAACCTTGACCAAGTTTTGATTGGATTGTGGCACTAGTTGTGGCTGTACTTGAAGTGGGAAGCCTTAGCAACAATGATTCATGTTGTTATCTCCAGTAGATTAGGTTTTGCAAAATGCTTAAATGGAACTATCTTTGTAGACTATATGGAAACTGTAATTGGTACAAAATGCAGCAGCTAGCATGGTAGCAGGTCAGAACCACAAAGGAACATAACATTAGGGTTGTAGGTATTGCTTTGGCTTCCAACAGATTTCTAAGTATAATTCAATATGCTGTTTTCAACTTTAAAAGTCCTTATATGATTTAGTTCTCAGCCATATTCATGACCACCTCCTCCATATTGTATATCCTGTTAAACAGGGAAGTGAAAGCCAAAGCAATTTTTGGATACCAGATTTTGGGGGGAGGGGTTTGGAGAAAATTTTCCATCCAGATATCATGCTAAAAGATCATCAAAGCAAAACTTTTCATTTTATAAAGGCCATTTTATAAAGGCCAATATAATTATTAAGCTTTGTATTTTAGACCTGGCACCTGTGGTTTTTGTGTTGTTACTGCAGTTTTGTTTAATTGCTCTGCATTTGTAATTTTATTATGTTTTGGTCACTAATAAATTATTGTGGACAACCAGTTTGGTATAGTGATTAAGGCATCAGGCTAAAAATTGGAATACTGTGAGTTCTAGTCCTCCCTTAGGCACAAAGCCAGTTGGGTGACCTTAAGTTAATCACTTTTTCTTAGGAAAGGAAAGGAGGGTGGCAATGGCAAACCAAGAAACCAAGGAAACTATAGATATTTCTCCAAGATGTCTCAGAATTGGCCATGATTGAATGGAAGGGGAAAATTACTGTGAGTCAGATTTATTTGTAACATAGCAAAATAATACCCAAAATATGTTAAACATAAATGTGGCTTAATGTGGGTTTACAGAATAATAAATTGTGCTTTGATATGGACTCAACCATAGTTTATCCAACAAACCGTGATTAAGTGTCTGATGTGTAAATTCAACTTTAGGGTGTAGCACAAATACAAAAGTTGCCTTAGTATCATCTTCTGACCTTGGTATGTTCTTCCCCTATCCTGAAATCCTTGTCTTTTAGCTTCTAATTGCACTACACACTAAATCCCAAAATCTGGGTAACATAGATGCATCGTAACATTTTCTACTTTAGTAGCTTTCATGCAATCATATTATAAACCATAGGTTCTGTTGATTAAATACAAATTTATTTGTGAGATGTCAAAATAAGATGGGCTGCAAAAATCTGGATGATCAAATGAACATTTGGGAGCTAGGGGAATCCTTGCTTGTCACCTTTTGGGGCTAGGGGAATCCTTGTGATCACGTTATGGATTTATAGTTCCAGATATTGCTATTGTGCAATATTGTTCAGCTTGTTGCATGTTGCTTGGGAATTCTGGGAACTATATTTCCCAACTAGAGGCTGAGAGGAGATGCCCAGTTTGAGAAAAATTAAGGAGCAGTGAATCCATAGAAAAGCATGTGCAGCAGGCTCTAATAGCCCTCAGAAAAATCCAGTACCAGAAAAACTAAGAAAAAATCTTTCCATGCAAGGACTCAGAGTTCTCATAGGGCTCTTCTGACTGAGAATGATAGAATTCTACTCATCTGGATAACCCTGAGTTAGGGATGGATAAGCAGTCTGGCTCCCTATCAAAGCAGCTCGAAGTCCGAGGGTGAGAAATAAAAGATTTCAGCCTAGTGGCAGCCAAGGCCAGAGGCTACTGCCATCTCTACGGCCCGCCTGCCCAGCGTAATCCCCGCCTTCAAAAGACAGGTGGAGTCCTGGTTGCCACGGTGACTGTGCCCTAATAAGGAAAGCGAGAGGAAGCTCGCTTGCATTGCTAAGGTCAGGGGGGGGGGAGGAGTGAAGGAGTATGATGGCAAGTGTGTAATGGAGTTGGTGGGGGGAGCTGCACCTGCATTACTTCCTCTCCAATGGGTGATTTCTCTCCCCTCCCCAAAGAAAGCTTGCATCTTCCCCTCTCTACATCACCTCTGTATACCCAAGAACAACCGTATCCAGCAGCAGCTAAGGGAGTGCAGAAAGAAAACAGCCGAGCTGCTGACGGATGAATTTATAGACACTGCAGCCTCCCATTGTGTGAAGTGGGTTGGCTTGAGGATGGCAGAGGCAGAAGGTTCTTTAAGGTGGCCTGGCTTGTTCTAACCTGTGGCAGGTAAGGAGGCTGCCGGATGAAGATGGGGAGGTGATGCAGGGAAATATCAGTGGAGCCAGGAGGGAGAGGAGGGGGAGGGGGAGGGGAGCCGGACCCACAGCTGAGCTCTTGCTTGTCTTTACCGTTTGCATTGTAGAGGGAAGAAAAATACAGACAGATTCTTCCCCCCCTGTATGTCCTTTTATGGTGATGGTGGGAAGTCAATCTTTTTGAAAGGAAAATTGTTCTTTCTGTGCCTTCTGTAATTCATTGCACCAAACAGTGCAACTGGCTAGTAGTATCCCCTTCATCCCAGCCCAGATTGAACAAGCTCTGCCTAAAATCAAAGGACACCACAATGTGTCCTGGGGCGGAAAATGTTTTCTGAGGCAAGGAAGGCAACAAGGGACGTCTGGCTTCCCCTGTAAGGGCATCCATAGACCAATACAGAAGATGATCCCGTATTGCTCCTTTGATGTAACCAGTGCATAGTGAAATAAGTATGGCACTATGGAGATATAGCAGAATCCCACTCTCTGAGAAGGGAGGGAAAAAAAGAGGAGAAATGTTTATATGTACCTTTGGATTGTTGCTAAGCCACAGCATCCATAAAACTCCAGAGGTCAGAGTGAATTGTCACGGTGGTAAGGAATTAAGTGGAGAGAAGGAAGGTTTCTTTTAGGGTAAACAACAGGGACCTTTGGAATGAGAAACTGAAGCAGCAGTGTTTGCGGGGCTGGGTGGGTATTTTTGCATCCCACCTATTTGCAAAGGAATCCTGGTATAAAAAGGCATGATGTCCTTTAAATTTTACAACAACCATGTGAGGTAGGTCAGGATTGATTGACAATCATAATGGTCCAAAGACCTTCAATATGATTCATAGCTCAGAGAACTAAGAAATTCCTTTCTGATTCCTTTTAATCAGTGTCTGCTTTTTACTGCTAAAATGGTGCTTTGTTTTTTGTTTTTAAACAGTATTTTTTAAAAAGTAATTCCTTTTTCTTATTCTTTTCATAACTGAGACAAGACTTATTTCTTCCATTTTATTATTTTCCATTTTTGTTAGAAAAGTAAATGCAGTCATAAATGCATTCTGAAAAGGAATATATGCTTTATCGTTTAATCCAGAAATTTCTACTTCCCTGTTTTTTAGTACTGCATCATTTGTGAGATAAATGATCTGCTAATGTTAAAATATAGTCTTAATTTTATTTCATACATTGTAAATTTAGTTCTAGCACTGAGACTGGAACAGCAATCTGATAACCTTTTTTAAAAGTTAAGACTTTATCTACTTTAAGACTGCTTCTTGAGAAAGAAATTGGTCATTCATGCCCACCTGTTCATTCCTGCTACACTCCTCAGTATAAAATTTTCAGGAGGATGTATATGTTCTATATTTTTGCCTGGACGTTCCAGAATCCAGAAAATCCATTTTTGTTTTTCTCCCATACCCTTTCTTTGGCAATGATGTAAGCTTTGCCTTACCCACTGTTCATTAAGATTGCAATTTTCAGTTTTGCATATATGTATTACATTGTTTTGCAATTTACTTATCCAATGTTAATTGGGTGTGCTCCCAAGAACTACTACTATTAATTTATGCAATAACTGGGCATTGCCTGGACCAGTGGTGTAATCAGGAACTAAAATCAGTAGTGTTTTACAGGAGACTTATTCTCACAGAGATAGTAAATCTGTTACTGGGTTACACCATCACATTTGTACAGGGAAATGGTTTAGAAATAATACAGAGATCAGAATGGATGATAACTAGTGATTTGATGCATGGCAGAATTAATGTGTGATATTTTTCAAATGCCCCATTGCATTAAAAAAACCAACACCTTGACAATCTTCCTTACTACAGAATAGAACATAGCACAGCCAGGAGTAAACTTTAAGTATATATTCTAACTGATACATTGGGTTTCTTCTTGCTTGGAGTTTTAGCTGACACTGGAAAGGATCGTTCAAAAATATAAGTTCCAGCCTGCAACACCGTTATTTTCACAATCAATTTACTGTCATGTTCTGTTTTCTATGCAGATAAATTGATTGATTGCATTGGATTTATTTCCCCTTCCCAAACCAAATCACTGTGCTTAGAAAACTAATAAATTTACGGTGATAAATAAAGTAAAGCCATTCTTTTTAACACACTATTTTTCTATCAGGAAGAGTACTTTTTTTTTTTTTACAGAAAGTCATTCAGTCATGACTAGTTGTTCCTGCAGACTTAAAATACTTTGAAAGGCATATTTAATTAAGCATTCCTAAGTGAGAAATTTGTCTTAAAGTTTAAAACATATAAAAATAGCTATTCTGGATGAGATTTAAGACTTTTCAATCAAGCATTTATATCTGAGAATAGCCAATCTAATACCTTTGGGAAACCCATATCAGGAGATAACTGCAATAATATCTCAACAATCATTTTTTTCCAGCAAATAATGGGCTGGTTTTTTGCCTTTAATATTGCAGATAAGAGATGACATAGGCAATCCTCAATTTACCATCACAGTTGGGAATGGAACTTCCATTGCTAAGTGATGCAATTGTTAAGAGGGTTGTGATTTTTCAGTCTTTTTTGCTGCTTCTTGTTGTTAAACACATCAATCAACATGTTCATTAGGTGAAAAACATGGCTGTTAAATCATCTGGCACCATTGTCTTTGCTTGTTGTAAGCCACTAAAACTTTAGTGGAAAAGAAGAAGGGAGGGAGGGAGGAGGAGAAGGAGGAAGAGAGGGAGGGAGGGAGGGAGGGAAGGAGGGAAGGGCACGAGTCATCCTCTCAAAAGACCTGGCTGAGAAACCCTTTGAAACACCAGTAGGGTAGGAGCTGTTCAAATATCAGGTTGGGGTAACGACTATATTGCAGAGTTTAGATACTGTTCTCCTTCTGAAGTCCTCTAATAGTCTAACTTCCTTTAGAGCATATTTCCACTCACCTTCATTTTGAGAGCAATGCCCTCATATTAGGATACTGAGTACTATTTCCACATTCCTTCTTAGTAGGCATTTTTGTTAGAGAAACAGTGAAGCATATGGGAAAGAAATGAGAAAATATTCACTTTTAAAGGATTAGTGGAGAGAAATGGTCAGGTGGTGGGGGGAATGGAGGGAAGCAAGGGATATGTGGCAGGAAAGCATTAATTGAAAACTGAATGAAGGATGAGTTCACTTGAAAAGAAGAGAGAAACAGCTTGGAAGATTCTTACTATCTCTTGTATGCAGTCACACATGAAAAAAAAGTATATGGATGACTTAGCTTTCAACAAAACCTTTAGCACTTCTGCCCCACCAGAAAACAATTCTGCTTGACTGAAAAAAGGGCATCTGCATTGTTGGCTGCAGGTTGGCATCCATCACATCCTCTTGTGGCACCCTGTAAACACCAGCTGGTTATGCATTGGCATGGTACCAGTTTCACAACATCCAATTACCATCAATGTTTCCTCCCGCCAGACCTTTCTCTCTCTTTTCTTTCCTGAACTGCATGGTCGCAGTTTCGGAAGTGAAATTATTTATTAAGAATGCTGCTCTTTGTCCTTTTAATTTACATTTTTTGGGGGAAGAGGGGTTGCATTGAACCATTTTCTTTGATAAAATAGAACAGATAGCAATAATCTTCTTTACATTGTGCTTTTCCCATTAAAATTCTGTGCATACATTTGTTCAACAGTCTTAATTAAATCTGCATAATAGTGTTAAGCCAAAACCAGCAAGGTCATGATTTTTTTCAGTATCATCTGAAAGCACCAACATTTGAGAGATGTTTCTGTGACTGGCTTGCAGCATAACATCATGCCAGGAATCTGTGCTTTTGTTGGGGCTGGGATAGTTCTTGTAGCTGCTTCCATTCCAATCAACTCTATTTGCCACTAGATGTTGACATACACAACAGCCAGATAAGCTATAAAGCATCAAGATTTTTCTATTAACAAAAAAAATTGCCTTGGTTTGAAAAGCAGTAAAGGATAAGCACTATAGAGTAAAAAAAAAAAAGAGAGAGAACTTAGCATGTTTGTTCAGAAATGTGGTAGCAGGGTTTATGGACAATATTTGACACTAGGCAAAGGATGCTACCAATGTGCTTGTAGTTTTATTAATGAATTGCATGTGTACAAAATGATCACCTTGGAGAATACTATGCTATTTTATTCAGGACATCTCAAAAGAAACAATGTAAATCGGGGAGGGGCCTTAAAACAGGAGAACAAATAGCAGGTAAGTAACTTCCTTATGAGGAAAATTTATAAAGTTTGAAATCTGTCATTTAGAAGAAAGGCATGTATTGTGACACAAATTCCCTCCCAATTCCTTAATAATAATTTGATCTTATATAAAAAGATCAAATATAAAAATTTGATCTCCAAATTTCTACAGCCTTGTGTGCCACATTGTGATGCATGTACAAAAAGGTAGCACATGTGTCATGAGATTACAATAAAGACATTTTTCTTGATTTTGGTAAGAAATAGATGTCTTGTAAGATGGGATAAAATATTGGGTGTAGTCCTAAAGTATGAAGAAAGAAAAGAGGATTTGATATAATATTACTTACGGGACCGCCTGCTGCCATCATCAACCTCCCGCCGCCCAGTACGCTCCCACAGGGTTGCCCTCCTCGGGGTACCGCCGCCCGGCCGTTGTCGGTTGACGGCCCCGAGGGTTCGGGCTTTCTCTGTGGGAGCCCCCTCCCTTTGGAATGATCTCCCCCCGGAGATACGGGCTATGACGGATATTCTGACCTTCCGGCGCGCAGTGAAAACCCTATTTTTTCAACAGGCTGGCCTGGCCCAGTAACTGTATCTTAGTTTTTTAACTTAATTTTAATCGGGGTTTTATTAGTTTTTAATTTGTAACTCTATTTTTGGGTTAGACAGCCGGATCAATTTGGTTTAATTTATTTTAAATTGTATTTATTGAGTATTTATTATGTGTTTTTAGTAGGCTGTACACCGCCCCGAGTCCCTTTTTGGGAGAGGGAGCGGTATAAAAGTTTAATAATAAAAAATAATAAAAATATTTGATTCAGAGTTCCTACGTTTATGTCCCACATTTTAGCTTTTGCCCACCAACATATTTACATAAAGATAGGGAGAATCCAATCAAACAAGAAATAATATTCTAAATAACATTTGAGGTTAATTGACATTCTTGTTTATAGAAGTTAAGATTTTCTCTCATTGACTAGACAACCTCTAATTCTTTATTCTATTAATTTCTTAATATCTGGATATAAAATTAATTTATTGATAACAAATACATCTATAAATCTATAATAAATATCTATAAAAGATAATAATAGTTTTTTTGCTTCAAAAAATTTGTTCTAATATTTCAGGCATTTCCAAAAATGAAAATACTACCAGTTCAAACAGTGTTGTTGACAAATGTTACAATTGTAAATATTGGGTTATATCTGATAGATGATATTCATCATTTAACACAGAATATGCTAAAAATTCATTTTGATCATCTATTATTTGGTCCAAAGTCAATATCCATACTTCCATTCAGTTTTTACATATTACCACCATTTCCCTGATTTTTAAAATTGGATTTCTTCATAATCAATTTGGCATGGAGAAAAGTGTCAATATGTTCATATACAGAATAGAATTTTGTTAGAGATGTGTTAAGGATAATGTTTCTATAAAACACATGTTTCTATTGTACTTTCCACAAGTATAGAGATTTCTATGACCTATAATTATCAAGTTTTTATATTATGCTTGCATTGAAGATGTGTAGAATTGTAACTTTTGTTATAATGACATTTTTGATATTTTTCACTTTTTTGTTATAGTATTTTTTTTCTCTTTGACAATGTATGCTTTCACCATAATTAAAGTTTTTGGGTTTTCTTTTTTGTTATTAATTAACAAAATTAATGCCCACCATCCTGGATATATTTGAAGGAGGACTAGATAAATTTCATAGAGAAGAAGATCAGGATACATGTATATCATATAGTATGAAAGGGATTTGTCCAGGCAATCTCTGAGAACTGGACACAATTGAAAGAAAGAAAAAATTGTCTGGGGCAGTATGACACTTGTTACTACTTACTTGGAACATGAGGGTGCAAGGCCACTTGTTCTAATTCTGAGTTTCCCTCTTAGGAAGGTGGACTATATAGGCCCTTCATTTAATATAGAAGGGCTAACCTAAACCAAAATATGGTTGTGTTGTGTTGTGTTGGATGGCATGTCTGGATCCATTAAGAAGCTGAAGGCTAGCACTAGCATTAGCATTTAGACTTATATACCACTCTGTAATGTTTTACAGCACTCTTTGAATAGTTCAAATGTCAGCATATTGCCCCCAACAATTTGGATCCTTATTTTATCAACTTCGGAAGAATGGAAGGTTGAGTCAACCTTGATCTGGTCAGGATCAAACTTCTGGCTGTGGGCAGAGTTAGCCTGCAAAGCTGCATTCTAACCATCGCACCAGCAGGGCTCAATGTCATCTGTCATTTGGCAGAAGAGATGATACAATCCCTATTATCCCTTTGCCTGTTGTTCTATTCTATTCTATTTGTAAAATCATTTAGATAGCCAGGTGCAACTCAGCTTTTGTGACATGGGGGATGATGGTGATAATGTTCAACACTAACATTACATTATTTTAAGGAGAATTGAAATAATGTAGAGATAGTCCTTGATTTGAAACCGTTTGTTTAGTGACTGTCCCAAGTTACAACGGTGCTGAAGAAAGTGACTTCTGACTGTTGCAGCATCCCCGTAGCCATGTGATCAAAATTCAGATGCTCGGCAAGTCGCCTGTATTTATGATGGTTGCAGGGTCCCAGAGTCATGTAATCCCCTTTTGTGACCTTCCGACAAGCAAACCAGATTTATTTAACTGTATTACTAACTTAACAATTACAGTAATTACCTTAACAACTATGGCAAGAAAGATCATAAAATTGGGCAAAACTCATTTAACACCTGTCTCATTTAACAACATAAATTTTGGACTTGAAATGCTTAAGTAATATTATTATTATTAATAATAATAATACTGTTATAATAATACTACTGAAAAGGAAGGATGTTTTAATGAAGAATTAATAGGTTTTAATTATTCCAGCCTCTGCCTTTAGAGGAAAGTTGGGAATATTATTTGAATTCACTTTTTTCTTTTTGTCCCTTTTTTCCATCCACCCTCTTCTGTTTGCCCTTTGTTGTCATGGCTGAGCTTCAAATTTGATCAGCTTTGCTACTTCCTGGATGTGTTCCCATGGCTCTGTCACTGAATAGAAACTAGGGAGACTGCTTGGGTGGTAGGTAGTGCCGCTGCATGACAATTCTGTCTTATCAAGGCCTAGCAGCTGCTTTCACTTTAGAGTGCTATTGAATTGGAATATGATTTGCTGAGATACACATTCCTCTTCTCCCAAATTTAAGAACTAATCGTGGATACTTGAGAAGCTTGTAGTACACAGTTGTGCAAATCAGGCATTCAGAAAACTAGCCATCACCATCTGCAAGACCAAGGGAAGCGGAGAAAAGAACTTTCTTTTTGCAGTAAGAGAATAATTTAAGATAGTATTAGGACTGAATTTTGAGACACTCTGTTCCAGATTTTGCATACTCTAATTCTATAGTTGAAAAGTAGCATATGCAAAATCTGGAGCAGAGTGTCTCAAAATTCAGTGCTACTACTATCCCAAATATGGAAATATACATGCTCGGCATTAGAAGACAAGATAGAGAAACCTGCACATAGATTAGAGAACAAACGAAAGTACCGTATTGATTGGAAACGTGTGGAAGAGTCCTTTATCCTGAAGTGGATAGACAATGGCTAAAATGATAATAGGTGATGATATGCATACATGCATACATACATATAGACCATACCATACATACATAGGCAATAGCTATTAAGACCATAATTTTCTCATAATATAAGCTACTTCTATCCCCAAATATAGGAGCTAGAATAAGTTGACTTGGTTGTCAGTCTCAAATTAAAGTTCTTTGGCATTCCAATATTTTCAGTGGCAATCTAGAATCTCCAGTGGTTTTGGAGATTCCAATATTTGGCTAGATGGATATTGCTTTGTCTGACAAGGCACAACAACTTTTCTTTTATAAATTTCTACCAAATTCATTTCCAAATATGAATCTTTAAATAGCTACTGCTGAAAAGATCAGACTTTCTTTTCCTGTAGTTCATGTAATCTGGAGGTTTAATAAAATACACCAAAGATCAGAAAGTCGAAGGAAATATATTTATTGAACATCATGTTGCCAAATACAGTTGGGTGGCAGCTGTAATCGACTGCTCCTCCAGCTCTCTTTTTATAGGTTTTTTTTTTAGTTTAAAGATTTAACCAATTATTACCAATTGAATGGAATGTGTTAGCTTATTAGAAATGAATGTTTCTTTATCTGGAATTAGAACAGATGCCTCCTTATTTATAGTCCCCTTATCTTGATTTAAAACAGATGTCTTTCTAAATGGCCATTTTATTTTTCCTATACATAGATTTTCTATGCATAAAACACATGTCTTTCTTTACATGGATTTTGCTATGTGATATGTTTTTTATTTATAATAGTAGGAGTCAATCTTTTCTTTTTATAAAATGGCTACTCTTTTTCATAATTTCTTAATTGAAACTTATTGTAAACATATGAAGAAAATATTTGAATACCAGAAAAATACATACCATAAGAAAAAGGAAATAAAAAACTTGCCACTATGTCAACCATTCCACAACAGAAAATGCATTGTTAGTGGGTAGAAAGAAACATTGATATAACATACACACAAACATACATATCGATTACATCCTTCTTTCTCTCAGGATAAGCATTATTATGCAAAGCAGTATGCAACCCAGTAAGATAAAAAAAACCAGAAGAAAGGAACCAGAACTAAATCTAGTCTTAATACTATAACTCTCTCTGTTTATAAACTGTATTTCATTCCCCCAAGTTGATGCACATCCTCCTATGTAGCCGTTTGTTCCTTAACTCTTTACCTTTATATTTTTCATCAGCTCCATCCAATCACAATTTTAATCCAGTTATTCTTCCTTCATATATTTGTTTTATAACAAATCATCTCAGTGAACCTCTTCTGTACCAGTCACTCATTTTTCTGTTCATTCAGAGCCCATTCATTTTTCATTACCTTTTTGTTGGAGAAGAACACTTCTTAAGTAAACAATTTTCACTATTTTCAAAGATTTTTTTATTTTTTTTTTGTTTTTCTGATATTCTGAACTTTAAATAACAAAATAGGATGAGATGTTTATTTATTTATTTTATTATTAGACTTATATGCCACCCACTTTGCCAAAGTGACTCTAGGCAGCTTACAGTCATGCATTAAAACATTAAAATAACTTACTGGCATGCATTTAACATTAAAATGTTAAAACAATAAATAAGAACCACACATTTAAAAATTCGGGTAAAATGTTATTTAACCATGATGAAAAGGGGGGGGGGGGAGAGAAAAGTACACCTAAAGAACAGGAAGTCCATTAAACACAACCAAGATGCCATTTTTCCATTGGGGCTCTAAGCCAGCTGGCAAAGCCAAGTCTTCAAGCCATATCACTGGCTGCCCATGATAGGGGCTGCCTAGACTCTGTCAACTGAAATTTATTTACTGGTAGCATCTACAGAAAATCTTTGCCGAAAAGGTGGGGCAGGCTCACATAACCTGGATCCATGCCACAAAGGGCTTTATAGGTGATAATCAAAACCTTTTGATTAAATTCAGAAGCAAACCAGATTCAGAAGCAAACTGGATTCAGAAGCAAACCGGAAATCAATGCAGCTCATGGAACAACAGTGTCAAGAGCTGGGCTATATAGCACATGTTGCAATAATCCAACTGAGAGATGACCAGGGTTTTAGTGACTGATCACAGGAACTCCTGATCCAGGAAAAGGTGGAACACATAGTTGCACAAAGACTCTCCTAGTCATGATTGCTACCTGCTCATCGAGCAGGAGTCATGAATTCAGGAGAGCCCCCAAGTGTGTACGGAGTCTGTCTGGAGTAATGCAACCCTATTTATAATCATGTTAAAGTCTTGGAACTCGGAGCTTCACATACCCAAAGCCACTCAGTCTTACCAGGGTCCAGCCCATCCAGATTCATATATATATATCCCCTTCCCTTCCTTTCACACATAATCATTCCTCACAAAACCCTACACACTACTTTTATTAGAATTGCTTCATAGTTAATAAACATTCTACACAGGCAAACTTCTGCAGTCATGTCTTTACTTCAGTTTTTCAATGTTTATGCATGGCTGTAATTATTTGCAAGAGTTACCATGTCAACACAACTATGTGTTCAATATAATTTCAAAATGTACACTATTTATTGCAATATACTACATTATACATCATTTAGATTGTCAGCCAAGAACACAGCATTGTCTGCATGCAAAAATACATATTATTCACAACATCTACTTCATATCAGACCTATTTCAAAAAAGCTGGATTAAAAAAGGCACAAAAGGTGTTTCTGATACAGACTTATTGTAAAAAAAAAAAAACAGCCAGTAAAAAACTTGAAAGAATTTCAAGCCCCATTTATAGTAAAATCAATATTTAAATTATTCTGCCTCTTTCTATTGCTTGCACAATGTTAAGTCCTTCCCTTCCTTCCATCTTTTTTTTCTTTACTTTTCCTATATTCCTTTTCCCTTTTATAGCTGTCTTGTGTTTTTATAATGGACTTTGGTTTCAGGCTGTTTTGGTTTTTTTTTTTTAATGTTGTGAGAATACATTTCTGTACCTCAAATATTACTATTGTATTTCTTATCCATAAGTACCTTAAACAAAAAAGGAATAATCATATATACACGTCATATTGGAGCCATGGTTGAAATGCACTATTTCAGGTTAACTCTGCCCGCTGCCAGATGTTTGATTCTGACCAGCTCAAGGTTGACTCAGTCTTCCATCTTTCTGAGGTTGGTAGAATGAGGACCCAGATTCTTGGAGGCAATTTTCTGACATTATAAACTGCTCAGAGAGTCTGTAAAGCACTATGGAGTGATATATAAGTCTAAATTGTATCGCTATTGATACTCCCTGCTGAATCATTCACTAAGCGTTCCATTTATCACATTTATAACTTAACTTTTAATTATTTTTATATTAATATAAATATTAGTGCTCTTTAACATATCGCTACCTTTTCCGGAATTCTAAAATGCTCTTTTCAGAATTTTCTCACTTCAGTTCAACCAAATCATTTCATTTCTTTATTTTTTTAAATGCTATTAACTCTGATGGAGGCTTCTTGTTGAACTTTTGGAACTCATTTTCAAAACAATTTTAGTATCAACCAAATGAGGTTTTTTTTTTTTCATATCTTTTGAACTTGTTCTTCTTGACTTATTCTATACAACAAAAACAAATAGACAACAATCATTCCTTTGTATGAATTTCTTTCGTTCCCTTATTCCAAAAAAAATCCCTTTTCATACTTCCCATTTATATAACATTTCTCTGGCACAATGTAATCATTTGTTTTAATCTCTGCCAAGCAGTTTTCATATGCTCTTTCCTTATGTCCATATTCTGTTCATTCTATTGGGAAATTTATCTTATTATATTTTTTTCTATACTAATTATACTATTATACTTTCTTTTACTCTTTTTCTTCCATCATCATTTTTTCCCAAGACAAATTCTTGACTCTATCAAAAGGGCCATAACTCACATTCAGAATCTGTTATCAGCTTTGATTCTTTTACTAATTCTCTCATCAATATGTATGGACTTAACAATATGTTTAAACCATATATTAGAAACAAGCTCTTTCCTAAACAGAGTAGTGTAAAAAACACCAACAGATGGCAGTACAAATACACTTGAAACTCTGACATGTTCTTTAGCACCTGCCCTTTCACTTCTGTTGATGGGATATTTCTGGGAGAAAATTGTTGGCATTTTGAAATGGAAGCCCACAGTGAATATTTGTGACTTTCAGCAATGTGCTATCATTGAATTTTGGAACACCAAGAGTCTTTCCAATTGAAATTCAGCATCAAAGGAAAGCTATTAATGGTGATGATTGTGTGAAACAAGAAAAAAAAAACCAGATTTTTGTGATCAAGAATGAAGTGGACAACTTGTGACAACAAATGACAAGTTTCACATAGAACAAGTAAAGTTGATGAACTGATTAAAGACAGTCAGCAGATCACTCAAAAGAAAATTATTCATAAGTTTGCCATTTCATTGAAATATGTGGGTCACATTTCTGTTCTGCAGTATGGAAAGATCTGTACAAGATGGGTTCCTTTGCATGCTGATAGCAGAGATGAAAACTTCAAGAATTAAAATTTGCTAATATTGTTGTCACACTATAAGAATGCAGGTGAGGAATTTCTTCACGTAATTGTGACAGTAGATGAAATATTGTCTTATCTTTATGACTCAGAAATGAAGCATTCATCCATGAAATATAATCACAATTTCTTCTTTTTTTTTCAAAAGGAAAACTTACAGTTACATTTTGGGGTAGAGATGGTGCTATTCACACTTCACCACAGGATTTCTTTGAATCTAGAACTTACCAGCACCTCATAGAGCTACATTACAATGCTCAAAGCTATGAAGGATTAAAAAGAAATGTTGCTGCAATATAACAAGAGACAATTATGAAGTTGGATCTACTTTTACCTCATCTTCCATATAGGTCAGATTTGATACCATGCAACTTTCATGTTATTCCACAACTGAAGATCTTTACTGGCAATTGTTTGGTCATATTAAGAAGTAGGAAGGATTCTCAAGACCTAGTTTTCCATTCAGTCCATATATGCAAGCTAGGATCTCTGATATCACAAACAAACATACTGTAACCTATATATGCAGTGCACTGATGTACACTCAGGATACTGCAGCCTGGAAAAACCAAAAAAATCATATCAATAAAGATCATGTATCTTAGTTACAGAATAATGATTGCATGAGGGAAAGAAATGGTTGGGGAAGAAAGAATAAAATGAATTACCTGGGCAAAGTGCATAACATTTTTCTGTAAACCTTCCATTTGTTTGCTTATGAAAAAATATTTTGTATATATTAAAAACACATATGTCTTTGTGAACTTTCAATCACTGTACTGAAAACAAGTTTTGGAATCTTAATCCTGTTTCACTGCTCAGAAATCAACCTTCATCTGACCTGCAGTTTCATAGTCATGCTGGTATGTTTTATTCCTTGATATAATCTATTCGTTAGTCTTTGCTATTCTTCATACTGTCCTTTCTGCATCATTTCTCCTGTTTTTATTGGCATTAATAAGTCTATCATTTATTCTTATCTTCCTCTGATCCTCCAATACAAATAGAATGTAATTAATTGTGGTTCTTCTTCCTGCTTTTCTCTAAAACA
The DNA here is from genome assembly GCA_023653725.1 of Bungarus multicinctus. Lineage (NCBI taxonomy): Eukaryota > Metazoa > Chordata > Lepidosauria > Squamata > Elapidae > Bungarus > Bungarus multicinctus. The sequence continues at coordinate 102,822,668 of CM042840.1, forward strand.
GGAGGAAAATCTGCTGATGTCAACACCATCTCAGTCTGCTGCAATACAATTGATTTCCTGTGTCAATAGCTGCACTGAAGGGTATGCAGTATGGTAGATAGCTTTGAGAAATAAGCATAATGCAAGGATTGAAAATGTTGCCAAGAATCAAATAGTAAGCATGTTAAGCCTAGCCTAAGAAATAATAATTGAACCACAATTAATTATTCTGCTTCCCCACTATTTTTTTATTAAAAAACTAGCTTTAAATAATACTTTGTTTTAAACCAGAAATAAACATGCCCTCTGTTAATTTGAATAATTGAATTCTTCCTGGATTTGTAAGACAGCTAGGATCCTCAGTAGAACAATATGGTACACACAGAACACAATCTTCTCCACTCAATAGGTTGCAAAGAAATCATTATCTTCTCAAATGACTCATCTGTATGCAAAGAATTATCCTCCACTGAAAGTTCCATATGGCGGAAAGCAAAGACTAAAAGAATGAGGGGAGAAGGAAGAAGCTTATAGGGCAAAATAAGTTGTCATTTAAGTTTTTTAAAGTTCAGTATTCTGTTTATATTTACCACCTGGTACTAAAGATCTCCTTTTTCAATTAGGCTCAGAGTAGGACTACCTCACTTCCTGAGTTTCAGAATTAGGAATGGTAAAGGAAATTTTTGATCAGGATCTTCTAGATGTTTTGTTTTCAAAAGCTAATAGCTGAGAGGAAAAAGAAATTGAATAGGGACAGCAGAGTTGCACACTGTTTTTTTTATTAAAATTCCATCAGTACCAGTGAAGCAGATATTTGTCCTGCAGGGCAAAACATGGTTGTAATGTGTAAGTAGCAGTGGGAAGTTCAGCTCATCTTTTACAGAATCATGAAGGATTGCATGAAAGCTGTCCCAAGTCATTAACTCTCTTTACTACACATGGAAAGCTAATGTGCTAAGAGAAATTCTAGCTAAGCATACCCCCTGACACGCTGCTCTCTAAATGCAGGAACATGAATCATTGTTTAACAAAGTTGTACTGAATTAATTAATTCTGAATTTTAGGAGGGCTTTAATGACATCATGTACAGAATCTATCTTTCTGGTCAGAATTCTTCTTTTTAATGAATAGCATGTATTCCAATACATGTTTATTACTCAGAAATACATTTTACTGATCTAAACAAATTTGTGGTAAAGTAAATTAATGAAGGAATTCAATCTATATCTGTTATGTTCTGATGCTAAGAAAGCATATATCCTTTAATTGAACTTGGTGTCATTCAACACCAAGAAGGATTTGAGTTTGATTGAATTAGTGTAGATAAGTCATCAAAACTTGTGGCATTTGCCTCCCTTCATTTCAATGGGTCTGTGTTCCAGATCTGTTTTTATTTTATTTATTTATTTGTCAATTGCTTACAAAATAATAGGTATAAGTAAAACATAGTTATGAATACATGGATACATATAAGAAAAATAAAATATAAAAGAAACAATAGGACAGGGACGGTAGGCATGTTGGTGCGCTTATGTACACCCCCTACAGACCTCTTAGGAAAGGGGTGAGGTCAAGAGTAGACAGCCTAAGGTTAAAGTTTTTGGGGTTTGGGGAAGAAACCACAGAGTCAGGTAGAGTATTCCAGACATTGACCACTCTATTGCTGAAGTCGTATTTCCTGTAATCAAGTTTGGTGCGATTAACCTTGAGTTTGTATCTATTGTTTGCTCTTGTGTTGTTATGGTTGAAGCTGAAGTATTCATTGACAGATAGGACATTGCAATGTATGATTTTATATACTATACTTAGATCAGACCGAAGGCAGCATAGTTCTAGGTTTTCAAGGTCTAGAATTTCAAGTCTGGTGGCATATGGTATTCTGCAATGAGTAGAGGAGTGAAGAACTCTTTTTGTAAAATATTTCTGGACTTTCTCCACTATGTTAATATGAGATACGTAATGTGGGTTCCAGACTGATGAGCTGTATTCGAGTATTAGTCTAGCAAATGTTTTGTATGCTCTGGTTATTAGTGTAATATTACCAGAGAAAAAGCTACATAAAATTAGGTTAACAACCCTTAGCGCCTTTTGGCTATGTAGTTACAGTGGGCTCTAGCACTTAGGTCATTTGAGATGAGTACTCCAAGATCGTTTACAGAATTTGGGTCATCAATAAGGTCTTGACTATTCAGGCTATATTTTATTTTCTGATTTTTTTTTTTTTGCCAATATGTAGGACAGAGCATTTATTGAGATCTGAAGTTGTCATTTGTTTGACCATCCTGATATGTAGTCAAGGTCTTTTTAAAGGGTAGCGGTATTTTCTGTGGTGTTGAGTAGCTTTACATCATCAGCGAAGAGTATGCAGTTGCTCTTGATATGATCACAGAGGTCATTTATTAGAGTATGAAGAGAGTTGGTCCTAGAACACTGCCTTGGGGGACACCACTGTTGACAGGTATAGAATTTGATAGGACTCTCCCAATTTTGACCATTTGTTGTCTGTTTGACAGGAATGCTTCTATCCAGTTACGCAGGTGTCCAGAGATACCATAAGATATTAGTTTTAGGAATAGTTTGTTATGTACCACTGAATCAAAGGCTTTACAGAAGTCTATGTAGATTGCGTCTATTGCTTTGCCCTGATCGAGTTGTTTTTGCAATGTAAGAGTTGCATTGTAAGATACATTGTTTTTGCAATGTAAGAGTTGCAGATTACATGATAGTTTTTTCCTAAAATCAAATTGTTTATTAGAGAGTAGGTTGTTTGTTTCTAAGTGGAGGATGATGGAGTGGTTAATAATTGATTCCATGACTTTACAGGTGACGCAGCATAAAGAGATTGGTCTGTAATTTTCAACTAGACTGGGGTCTCCCTTTTTGAAGATGGGGATGACTGTGGCTTGTGACCATAGTTTTGGCAAGGAGCTGGTCCTGAAAGATTCTTCAAAGATTATGCTTAGAGGTTCGGCTATGGCAATGGATAGTTTTTTTAAGAAGTAGGCACATATTCCATCCGGTCCAATAGATAGAGATGGTTTTAGATTGCGTAGTGCTTTTTCAACATTGTCTTCTGTAAAATTGATATGTATTAGATCATTGTAGTTGTCTGTGGTTCGACTAGGAAATACTGGGCATGATCCATTGCTGTTTACAAATACTGAGCCAAAGAATGTGTTAAAGAGATTGGCTTTAATAGTGTCATCATTGCAGTCTTTACCATTAGGTCCATTCAGGGGTGGGATGGACCTTGAGTCTTTAAGTTTATTATTTATAAAATTGTAAAAAGCACGGGTGGAATTGGTGCGTAGAAGGTTTTCTTCTTGTTTAATGTGATAATTGGTGCATTCAGTTTTTATCTGGTGGCATAAATTTTTGTATCTGCTTTTGAAGTTGGCAACATGACCAGATTTGTTTTTCCACCAAAGTGATTTCTTTTTGGATTGAAGCTTCCTTATTGTTTTGGGTAATTTGTTTTTTCTGGTTTTGGGAGTTGTTAATGGTATACATAGTTTGATGACTCTTTTGACTTCAAGTAAAAATATGTTGTAATGGTCTTCTACAGTATTGCATCCAGAGAATAGAAATTGCCAATCAAGGGATGAGAGATTATTGTTTATAAGATCATAGTTGCCTTTTTTGAAGTTATAATTGGGGATTCCATCGTTGTGATGATTTTTGTGTGGACGTATGTTGAGACAAAAGTCAATCATGTTGTGGTCACTGTTGGAAAAGGGTTCCTTAATTTGTATTCCGTAAATTGAGTTCAAATTATTGCAGAAGATGAGATCGAGGCAGTTGTTAAATCTAGTGTTGTTGGTTACTAATTGTTCTAGTCCCAGATTTGTTACTGCATTGTAGAAGATTGTATGTGTGGGTTCAGTTGTACATTCGTTAAAGGTCCAGTTAATATGAGGTAGATTGAAGTCACCAAGAAAGATGAAAGCGTGTGGGCAGGATGCTGCCCATGTTAGTAGTGAATTTAGCTTGTTTGCATGTTCGATGTCATAATCTGTAACATAGTAAGAATCGAAATGTGATATTTAAGGACAGTTCACAGACGATGGTCTCAGGAATAGCAAGCTCCTGGGTAACTTGGATGCTTTTTAGATATAGGGACTTTTTATAGAAAATAGCAACACCACCTCCTCTATGGATTTCACGATCTGATTGGTAAACATGATAGTCTCTTACTGTGGTAATGGAGTCAGGGAGAGATGCGTTGAGTCATGTTTCACAGACAAATATGATGTCGAATTTAGCCGTATTTAGTAAGAAAAGAAATTCAGGTATTTTATTTACAAGGTTCAAAGAAATATTTAATTAGGAACCAACACCACAAACCAGAAAACATTTAGTTTCACGAAATGTACTGATTTGGCCTGCTGCCAGTTCATTGTTTAAATTCTTTTTTTTTTTTTCCAAGTTTAGAAAATGAGAAAACTACAAATGGATTTTTCCTACAATTCATGACATTCTGAGTTACAATCAATTATCCCACATGGCAATGCAGTATTTCAGTGTGTTCATCATTTGTGGCTCTTTAGTCAGTCTCTTGTTTCTACTTCTATCAATGTTTAGATTTGGGGATATAGACCTATAATTTTATTTATGAAATTTCTTAAGTGCATATCCATTGGAGAAGAAAGAAATAAGATATTTTATTTAATTCACATACCAAATTAAGAATACTTCTGAAGATACTATACTACTGCATTATTAACCAAAGGTAGTTAAATTTCATTTTTCTCAGTGTAAAAAAAAAAAGATGGCCTCTTTTTTTTCAAAGAATGTATATTGTTAAGCCCAGTTTCAGTATCTTTCATTTCTCAGTTTGGCTTTCCTTCTGTTATGACATATTCATTTGCTGTTTTGATTGTCATATAAAATGAAATTGCATACTTTTTCCAGGTATCTAGTGTTATATATAGTAAGTGTGCTAATCAGTAGTATTATTCTACCTAAAGAAAATAAGGTCACGAGCAGAAAATATGTCATGAGCGAAACCTAGCCAAAATTAAGCAACATTTATAGCTTTATTTTGAGACTGAATACATGATGAATTATTCTTTAATGATCAGTCGGAAGGGCAAATATTTAATGATAGCTGGACTGTGCTCCGTATTGTCTTTCTCTCTCTTTACATTGTTATGTAACCTATCGTATATTCTTATAGTTTGCAATTAAATAATAATAATTGGAATTATTTAAAATAAAATAAAGCAATATCTGGCAGGAAACCAGTTTATTAAATTATTTAACAGAGGTATTTTTCCTCTATATTTTATTCTGTTTAGTCATAACTTAAAATATTTTTATCGTATGTATATGTATATATCATATGCATATATCATACATATACCAGTGTTTCTAGTTTAACCATAGTTTCTAGATGGGGGCAGAAATTCTTTTAGGATGATGTAGGATCTTGAACTCTTTGCTCTTTTATTTGAAATTTCACATCTATATCACTGTATCTACCTGACTGAAGCTTTCCTATGTGATACCACTGACCATTTCAATTCATTTTAGGGAATTCATGACTTTTGTTTTAAAAAAAACCATTGGGAGGGGACTTTAAACAAACCAATTAAACATGATTACTTATCACACTGTTTAAAGTCAACTGTTTTCTCAAAACAGAATCTTAATGGTATTTTTTTGTTGTTCTGTTTTTTGTTCTTTTTTTGTTAGCAACCCAACTACTGGAGCTTTAAGGTCAGTACTTCCAATTTTTCCCCTCCATGCTTTTATTTTAAACGAATGCATGCGCTTACCCACCTTTTCTCTGTATTTTATGTGTGTGTAGGCAGGTATGTCCATGAGGGACTGGGCAATTGAATACCCAGCTTCCTTAGCCTTTTTTCTTACACCACATTTCTTATTTTTAATAGGCAGCTCCTAATTCCCCAAACATGTTTGGCTAGTTCTGTTATTGGAAAGAGCTAGCTGGCTGCTTTAGGCAGTTAATTTTAGGTGAAAGACAGCAAACTATGTATGTATATATGCATGTTTACATGCATACATGTACAAACACACAAAGATGCATGCATATATGGATACATACAAAGACACACATTTATATGCAAACATACATACCTGCTCTGCCAGGAAATGGTATGAGTAAAATATTCTGCTCCAAATCAATAAACTTGATCCACCTTGGCTGTTAATGTACACCTTGACATTTGTTGCATTACTTATATTTGCTGCCAATTTTGTAAGCATTAAGTGTCTTGGAACCTGTTCATCATCTGCAAGATGTACAACTTCCCCAACTGTTTACAAATGATTATAGCCCTGGAAGATGGCCATGTGGAGTAATGGGATAGCAGGATAGACAGAAGAACACAAGAAGTTGTTTTATACCAATTCAGTTTATTCAAGCAGGCATGGGAAAGGTGCAGCTTTTCAGATGTCATTAAACTCCAACTCCTTCTGTCCTATCCAGCATGACCAATGATGAGGGATAACAGAAGTTTCAGTCCAGTAATATTAGTACAGCTACACATGGCTAATCATGGCTAACAAATTTATATTTGTTTATTTTATCCAGCAAGGACTCTGTAAATATTGCACGCAAAGGACTGTGACTTCATTTGGCCCCAATTCTTCTAAAAAGCACACAATCTTATCAATGATGTTATGGCTCATTGCTAGAAGAGTCAGTAGAGTAATGAAACCATGGAGGAAGAGAATAAATGGGAATGGATTTATTACATTTATGGGAAAGAAACAGACCAGTGCATGATCCAAATAACTGTGCTAAATGGTTGCACTTACTTAAAATACATAGTGGAACTATAATACCTAATGTATTAGGTAAATGCCTATGGATCATCTTCTGGTTTCAAAATAATGAACAATGGGTTTGATAGTTTTTGTCTAAATATTAAATGTTAAGTCTGCAAGAGTGTTGCAGCTGATCCACTCAATACTTTACACAAGTGAGAGTTCAACTGAGAACACCAACATATTACAAGATTTGGTAGTATGAGATTTGTATCATTTTAAAGAAGAAAATGTAAAATTAATTGTCATTAAATTTTAGATTCTTGCAGATATATATATATATATATATATATATTGCCTGAGATGGACTTCAAGGACACCATATTGCTCACCCATAACATTTGATGATGGTCTACAAAAGATTTGATAACCACATATAGGTTTCCGAAGGATGGAAATGCTAATTATTCTAGATGCAAAACATTATCATCCCCAAAATTCTTTATTGAAGAGAAAGTAAATTTCATTTCAAAACAGTTCTACATGATTGTTTCCTTTTATGCGCCAGTAATAATATAGGATTCTTGCCCCAGCTGCTTTAAACATGGGTAACAATTGGGCTTGCATAATCGCATATTCAAAACCATGTTTATTTTTTTAAATCAAATTTGGAAACCACTCCTTTCCCTTACAGTGGAACATCTTGCAAGCAAACTACAGTATCAGAATGCATGCAACATTTTAAAACAAAACCAAATAAATCTACTTTTTTACTTTTGCTAAATGCAGAATATTACTGTAAGCCTATGAGACAGAAGAGAAAAATGTGGACTTCTAGAAGAATAAGAATTATTCCTCAAGTAAACCACAATGCCCACACTCCCAGCTTTTGGTTTTTTGAAAAAAGATCAAGTTTGTAACACTTCTAGAATCTGAGGTATAAATATCTTTTGTCACAAACTATTTTAAGACCTTTTCTTGATTTTCAGTGGATGAATGAACATTCTTAGCAATGACTCACATACTGCACACATGATTTGGAAAAGGAAATTCCTCTCTTCCTAGTTAGAAGAATTTGTTACTTCACTTTTTTTAAAAAAAAAGCAGAAATCTAGGCTTTTACTAATAGTATTATTGGGTATACCACATAATCCAAGAACTAAAGGCAGGAGTAGAGCTAGGAATTTGTCATATTTTAAACTTATGCCTTGCCTCTATTTAAAATAGAGGATTTTTTTAACATTAGAAAAATATCTTGCTTAGATACATATATATTATTTGCCATAGCAAGTTGTAAAAAAATAAGCAAAAACTGAGAAACTGTGGCTCAGGTCACACAAAATGCTAGATTAGATGTTGTAGTGTATTGTAAAAATCAAGATACTGTCATAGTGTGTATGAATTATGTCATCATATTAAGCCTTAACAGTATTCATATGTTTGGACATAACATGATATGGCAACATAGATGCAGTGGTTTGTTAATTCAGATTTGACATATTGAGTTTTATCTGAACCAAACCTACAATTTATATCAATTCTGCATGATGTGGTTATTCCCATTTTGGGGTAAATAGAGTAGTGGGTCTATATGTTGGAATTTTCTTTTTGCAGAAATACCAAGGTTATGGGCAGATTTAATGTAGATTGTAATGGAGAAGGAATGTGATGGCTCAATGGCTAAGATTTAGAAAAAAAAAATGCTCAACCTGACTAAGACCGAGTGGCTGTGCTTTCCGGTGCCCCGATACAGTCAGCTTACTCCTTCGCTGGCCATGGGGTGGGGGGGGGAATTCTGGCCCCCAGGGAAAGGGCATGCAATTTGGGTGTCCTCCTAGATGTACGGCTATCGTTAGAAGATCATATAGCAGCCATCGCCAGGAGGGTTTTTTATCAGGTCCGTAGGATCTACCAGTTGCGACCCTTTCTGGATCGGGACGCACTTCGCACGGTCACATCCACCCTCGTCATCTCCCGGCTGGATTATGCCAATGCTCTCTACATGGGGATCTCCTTGAAGAGCACCTGGAGGCTTCAGCTGGTGCAAAATGCGGCCGCGCGGATGGTTTTGGGGGCTCCTCGGAGTTCCCATGTTACACCACTTTTGCACGAGCTGCATTGGCTCCCGGTGGCCTTCCGGGTGCGATTCAAGGTGTTGGTGACCACCTTTAAAGCACTCCATGGCTTGGGACCTGGGTATTTACGGGACCGCCTGCTGCCACCGTCAGTCTCTCGTCGACCAGTGCGCTCTCATAGAGCGGGCCTCCTTGGGGTGCCGCCGGCTGGACGGCTGGTGACCCCAAGAGTTCGGGCCTTCTCTTTGGGGGCCCCCTCCCTCTGGAACGAATTGCCCCTGGAGATGAGGACCGTCCCCGACCTATTGACCTTCCAGCTCGCACTAAAAACCCACCTATTCCATTTAGCCGGTCTGGCCTAGAGTTATGTGAAATGGTTTTAAATTCAGTTTTTAAATAGTTTTTAACTTTTTTAATTCCCCACTTTTAACTCTTAAAGCCAATCTATTTAATCCTTTTAATTTATTTTAAATTATTGTATTTGTATTTATATGTTTTTATCTGGCTGTGCACCACCCCGAGTCCTTAGGGAGAGGAGGCGGTATACAAATTTGAATAAATAAATAAATAAATAAATAAATAAATAAATAAATAAATAAATGGCTAAGATGCTGAGCTTGTGAATCAGAAAGGTTCAAATCCCTAGCACCACATAATGGAGTGAGCTCCCGTTACTTATCCCAGCTTTTGCCAACCTACCAGTTCAAAAGCATGTAAAAATGCAAGTTAAAAAATTGGGACCACATTGGTGGGAAGGTAACAGCGTTCCATGTGCCTTTGGCATTTAGTCATGCTGGCCATATGACTACGAGGCGTCTTCAGGCAGCACTGTCCCTTTGGCTTTGTAACAGAGATGAGCACTGCCCCCTAGAGCCAGAAACAACTATCACGTATGTGCGAGGGGAACCTTTATGTTTACCTTTAGATTGTAATGATCATGCAACTGGTTGAGGAATGGAGAGCGGTCTAGTCTTTGTATACACCCAAATTTCTAAATTAAGTAAAATTATTTATCTTACTTTCTGCATGAGATCTGTCTCACTCTCATTAGTTGAAGATTATGGAAATTAGTCTTTTTTTTCCCACTTCCCTTTTTTCCCCATAATGTGGCAGCTCCCTGTGGAAGATACCCAAGTCTTTTGCATATTACCTGCAGCCTAAGAATGCACAGAGACCATAAACAATTTGAAGAAAATCGCATATTTATTAAATCTGTCTTTCTTTCTCCCCACAAATAGCACTCAAGACAATTATCAATAATAAAAATAAAGATAACAAAATTATAATCCAAGCAAAACACAGCAACTAGAGCAAATAAAAGTAAATGAATAAAAAAGTAAAATAATAAAAGTAAAGTAACAAGAAATGGATAAAAGAGAAGAGAGAACAGGAGAAGGTATTGCAGTGGGGACAGCTGTGGCAGGAGACAAGGGGCAAGCTACTCTCAGGCAAGGCAGCATTAGTGTTTAAGACCACTGCCTGTCTGGCCTCCTCTATTCAATTCCATTATCAAGTTTTCAGATTTTTAGTCTCTCTGAACTCTGATTCTGCTGTTGAATGCCAGATCAGTATGTAATAATTTTTTTTGTCATCTCCAACTTGATCATGGATAAAAATGCTGACCTGGCCTGTATCACTGAAATTTGGTTATACACTGAGGGGCAAACTCTGAAATATACATCAGGTTTCAGGCATGGCACTGACTATGACTCCTGACTGTTGTCTTTTGTGAGTCTCCAGTAGTCACTAAAGGCCCTAACATGGACATCACCAGGTATAACACCCTATTTGTGAGGTTGGCCGATGGAAATTGTTTCCTCCTTGTAGGACAACAGCATCCCTCTTCATGCTATTGGATTCTTGTCTATACCGGCAATGGAATTTTCCAGGCTTGTTTTGGGAGGCTGAGGTATGTGATAGTTTATGGTTATCATGGCAGTCATGGATCTGGCCGAACTTATTCATGGCCGTACTCACAAAGGGGTCTGCTGTTAATCTCCAGGCAATAGTATAGAGATCTGGATTTGGGGGTCATTAACATTAGTCCCTTCTCATGAACAGACCACTCTCTCTTGGCCTTGGAGTTCTCCACAGTTGCAACACATCATTGGGTGGTGGAGCCTATTTGATTGGCCTGTCCTAAGCACTGATGGACCAGTGTAGTTTCAGAAGGAGCTTGGGATTTTTCCTGAAACTCTGTTACATGGTTCAGCAGAGGCTTTTGTTCCAGATGATGTGGATCATGGGTGGAATCACTACTATGTGGACACTTTTTTGTATTTAGAACTTTTAGTGAGCCCCATTGTTTACCAAGAGACTCAGAAAAATGAAGCAACATAAGAGACACTTAGAACACAATTGAGGAAAAGAGCAAAGTTGATCAAGCAAAGGTAAGAGACTATATTAGGACTTTCCTTGTGATGATAAGGGCAGTTAAATTACTTCTCAATGCATCTGCAAGTATCCAATTGGCAGCTCTGTATTGGGTGAACAAGTTTGTCCGGGTAAGGAGGAGTCTAAGCAGCCCTTGCAGGGTCACTATGAGAAATACTCTTGCTCGAGTTGATCCAGAGTTGGACTCTGGCTGGGCATATCCTTTAGAGGTGATGGAGACAAGCCTGAGTCTTGTTATCTGAGGGGAGTTCAAATGAGTTGTTCTTGAGGACAGTTCCTTGAGGCAGTGAATTTGGCTTCCTGTGTTTTGGACTCATGTTTCTCCTGGTTGATTAAGGCCTTCCCAGGAGAGCATAGTTGGTTAGGTTCAAGCAGTGATTAATGTTTGCTTGCAGGAGGAAATGGTTTTGTCTATAAGTTAGTGGTAGGATTCAATTTCTTTTACTACCAGTTCTGTGGGCGTGGCTTGGTGGGCGTAGCTAGGTAGATGAAGTTGTAAGGTCTGACTGAACTGACTGATTAGTCTCCCAGCTGTTGGGGCTGAGGGTCCATTGCCACCTCCCAGCTGATTATCATGCTCCCAATCATGCAGCCTAGTAGGCCTCTCTTCAGCCCCCTGGGAGCAAGAATGGGGCATGCTCCCCCATACCTCGTTTTGGGCCTCCCTGCACTTACCTGGGAGCCAAAACAGGACATTGGGGACTCCTGGAAGGAGCAGGGACAGCCAGAATTTTTCCTATTGGTTCACCCAAACTGGCTGAATCCCACAACTGCTATAGGTGTAAAATAATTTTTAAAGTCCAAACTTGAAAAGAATATTATGTTATTCTTGGTTTGGGGTCTGATATAAGTTTTGCCAGACTGAAGACTATCCGCATCTACAATAAGATCTGTGAACTGTTAGGGAGGGATGTCTTTATCCTGTTCTTCTCCCATCTAACACCTGGGCTGAGTTGCCTCTTATTCTTAGGGAATGCTCCCCTTACACCTGGGTATCCACCTCCTCACTACAGTCCATCACAGTTACTACCTTAAAGCCCAATATGGCACAGGGCTGCCTCTCCCTAAGAATATACACACATCCTACCTTTTCCCTTAATCGTGGGCACTTTATGGAATCTAGGAAAGATGCCTTTTCTCTGTGGTGACTCCTGCCCTGTGGAATACTTTCCACTTGAGGTTTGGCAGACCACTATCCTTCTAGCCCTCCAAAAAGCACTAAAGACCTGATTTTTTCCCCTCCCAAGCATTGGGATGTAGGGTGAGGTGGATAAAAGGATAAAATAAGAATGATGGAAGGTTAACTTTGATGTTACATTTTTAATGTTTATGGTTTTAATTGATTTATATATTGTTCTGCTTTTACAGTTGATTTAATTGTTGATTGGAAGCTGTGTAGAATTCAGCATAAGATACAAATGTTTTAAATAAATAAAGTTGTGTTAAGATGAAAAACATGGTTTGCAACTTTGGTCCAACTTGGTCCAAGCCAACTTTGCTCCAGTTTGCAGAAAGCAAAAGAATGATGTCGGCATTCCCTGCAGTGGTGTTAGATAGTTTTAGGCCTGAAGCAAATCAAATTACTCTGTTCTATTCTAATCTAAATCTTTAATTTTTTAAAATACAAGAGGTAGGCATTCAGGCTACTTAATATAGCTTTTCCCATCACTTGCTACCTTATAAAGCTTTTAACTAGGTATAGTAAAGACTGGGTCCTGTCCCTTTTACTTGAAAAGCATGAGTTTGCTACTTGGCTCAAAGCTAAGATTCTCAGTTTATGCTGAATTCTGATATAAATGCTGAATCACATAATTAACACTCTTCTCAGTATTGGCAGCTTGCTTTTCAGACTGATTTGTAATGACTACTAAAGGAAAAGGTATATGCTTCCAACTAGAAATAAATATCAGCTGGGAGAAAATAAATACCAGTCTCTTTTTGTATGGTATCAAAGTTACAACACCGTATGAAAGGCTACATTCTCACTGAGAATTCAGATGGGCAAAACTGTAACTATAAAACAACCTGTCAAATTGCAGGTGAGATCTCACTTTTTATAATTTTATACAATAATTCATTCAAAAGACTGCCTGCATGTGAATAACAGTCTATTCTAAGAAAAAGCTTACAGCCTGGTCTTTTCCCTGATATGTTCAGAGGAGATTTCATTTCAGTTTTAAAAATATACATTTTTAATATGGAAAATATTTTGTTATGTTAATTGCATATGCAAACTGAAGCAATGTAGATATAGCCAAGACTCATTTCCAGGATGACTCTGCATTTTTTTCTAGGTGATGAAAAAAAAATATGGTTTTTGGTGAGATAGTTCTGATAGATCTGACCAGGAAGATATGTCTTAGAGATAGATCTGACTAGGAAGCAGACCCCTCAATATGATTAAAACTACACTTTATTGAGATTCATAACAGTAACAGAAACTTGCAAACCTTATATTTTCCCTTCTTTCCCTTGTAGAGGCCAGGCAATCAGAGAGGAGCTAGTCTGATCCTCTTCCTAATGCTTTCTTTGTTTTCTGAGCTCAACACATGGCAGCAAGCTGATCTACTTTGTAAAACAAACACTTTGGGGCAGGTTTGGTTACTCTCAGATTTAGAGTACTGTCAGAAGCCAATGTTGGTCATTGACTTACACATATAAGGATAGACATATACAAGTCAAAGCTTTGTTTTCACTTTGCTTTTTGTAGAAGAAATTGTATACTTTATATTTACATTCAAACAATACAAGACATTGGAATTCAAGAAATTATGTCTTGTGTATGATGAATTCTATGAAATTCAAAGCTTCTGATACTGCTCTAATAAATACTTTGGACATAGACCATTCTTGTTGCTATGGGTTCCACATAATGTGACAAGTAGCCTTAAATGAACCTCTTCGGTCTCCATCACCATGACACATATCTTTTTAAATACATAGACTCCACCACATCCCATAACAATAAGTTCCATAACTAATAGTATGCTGTATGAAAGATTGCAATTTTTTCTCTTGTCTGAAATCTACTTCCAGTGAGTTTCATTGGAGAACTTTGAGTCAGAGGGCCTTTGGAGTGGGTGAAGGAGAAGGTGTTCTTCTACCGTAACATAAATATTTATAGCTCTGTCTGTGCTTTTTAAATTGATTTCAGAAGGGAGATATAAGTAATATTTTGAGTAGACAAATATTCGTGACAAAATATTGCTAAGTTTTATTGCTACGGATGGTTTAGGATGGTTTATCTGCCCTTATTGCACATTTAAGAAATGATCAAGAATAGAGTGGAGATCCTAATCCAAATTAGTATATTCTAGATTAACATACATCAAGCTGACGTCACTCAAGTGCATTTTAATAAATACATTTATCATGCCTGGTCACTCTGATTATTGCCATGGTGGTGAAAAAGGAGTTATGGTCCAATATATGTAGAAAATAGCAGGTTATAGACAATGTTTCCCTATATCCGTTCTTAAAGCTATACATCTGAAGCTCGCCATTTTCAAAGATGACAAAAAGTCATGGACAAATGCTTCCTGGTATAGACAGCAAAAGTAAAAATGATAGTTACCAATGTGTATGTTAAGATTGGTTCTTCACCAAATACCTTCACAAAGTGCAAAGAGAAGAAATGGAGCTTTATATAGCATGGTTACACTGTGCGCAATGTAGTGAACTGAGCTTGTAAACAGTGACTGAAATTGAACAACACATGAAGCTTTATTAATTTTAATTTGGCTATTTTTTGCATGTTATAAAAAAAACCAATTTACTATTTTATGGTTCTATATATTGTGTGAACCCAAAAAATGGTTTAATTTAGTATC
The DNA here is from genome assembly GCA_023653725.1 of Bungarus multicinctus. Taxonomy (NCBI): domain Eukaryota; kingdom Metazoa; phylum Chordata; class Lepidosauria; order Squamata; family Elapidae; genus Bungarus; species Bungarus multicinctus. The sequence continues at coordinate 102,837,678 of CM042840.1, forward strand.
CAAGTAAAATGCGCCTTCTGAATCTAATTTATTATATGAACGTTGCATGTTCTCTTTTCTGTTCCTACAGTCTCCAAAATCACATTTTAAAATTATTTTTCTCCTATGGGAAGGACTCCATGGTCCAAACTAATCTTCACAAGCAGAAAGTCCTTCTAAAAAACCTTAGTCTGCAATTGTAGTGATTTGGTATAGCATGAGCTGGGTCTGTCCATCAGTGTTTCAATGCTGAATTCCCTTTTCCTTTCTTGTTCTCATTTTATCCCATTTATCACCCAAAGAAAATTTGTCTTTCTTTCAGCTTGCTCTCTCTCTCACCCTCAACCTTCATCCATACTTATCAGAGGAACTTCTGGACCCTCTTTCCTACTGCAAGTTGTATCATCTATCATCCAAATGCATTTTGGTATTAAATGGTCCTTTAGTAACCTAGCAACTGCAGCTCCAGCAACTAGAGGAAGGAAGCTGGTTTCCATTTTGCTTGCTAAAACTTTTTTTTTTAAAGATTTCTTCCCAATTTGTACACATCATTTTCCAAGCATTTTTTTTAGCCTGTGTAGCTTTTAAATAATCTTTAACTTGCAATGATTAATTTTAATTAAATGAGACTCGTGTCACTTCTAAATCACACACTGTAGACCTCTTTTCATAATCTCTAAAATTCACTTGCAGTCTGTGGTTATCTTACTGATGACTGATAATAATTCTCTACACTTCTTTATTTTTATTTTTCTGAAACTGAGTTCTTATGATACAATTGTAGGACAATGTCATAGTGGAAAACTGAATATTAAAGTGACGAGATAAACACATTCTGCCCATATTTAGAAGAACATTGCTTTATCATCTGTGGGTTTTGTTCATTTCATCAAGTCCCATATCACACAGCTTCCCAATGGATACGTTATCCTATGTTCAATACTAGAAAGGTGATTTCCCCCACTTAATTCAGAGCAGCATCTGGGTCAAGAACGACTGCTGTCAAAGAGGAACTTTGTTTTAACTTACAGATACTGGTTATTTATTTGAAAACTTGGGAATTTTGGGGACTGGCACTGCATGCATCAGAGATATCTGTTCCAATGAATCAGACAAATATCAAGGAGGATTAATGCCTATAATCTTTTGTCCAAATTCAACCAGAACCCTGAAAGCCAGACCAGCTGGCTCTCTAAATAACATCTGAGCTACTGTTGCAGTTATTGCTAAGGAATTTGCCCTGGTAATAATTAAATTTTGCAAGTCACACTTTGCATATTTGGCAACCGATATGATATGAGTCAGTTTTCATCCCTAGAAAACTGTAATACTATAGTTCAGGGGGAAGGTGGTATAGAATGTGAAAAAAAAACATTCTAAAGTAACAAGAATGGGAACAACTTACAAAATTCTACAAGCATCCCCATTGACTTTTCTTATGGGAAGTCAGCAAATCTTACTCACATAACCCCAGCTCGCTGCAATGTCATAACTGTGAAGCAGACTCTGAATGCTCAGATCATGATCACTTTACCGTGGGAGCATTCTGACAGTCACAATTCCAAGGACCAGTTATACATCCCAATCATTCAATGCTGATATAACTTTGAATGGTTGTTGAATGAGTAGTCATAACTTGAGGACTACCTGTGAAGACATTGCTGGTGTATGATTGGTTCCTTTCTTTCTGTTAAACCTTGAAGATGAAATTGTGTAATAACATATAGTCTTTAGATTCTTTTATGCAATTATAGCCTAGAAATACCTATGGCTTGTTTATTTCCCAAGTTCAAGAAATTGTCAAAGCCTTAAAAATTATTCTATTTCCACTGCTAAATGCTGAGGCTTTGTTTTAGTGGTTTTAGTTAAAAGCCGGTAATAAATAACTTCTGTGGGGGTGCCTTATTTATGAAGTACATTAACCCAACACTTCAGCTGGGGAAAAAAATAACCTCACTTTTTAAAAAAAGAAAAGACAGCTAATAATGCCTATCCCAGCTCTTGTGGTAGGTACAATATTTTTATTTATTTATTTGATTTGTCAATCGCTTACAAGATAATAGGTGTAAGTAAAAACATAGTTATGAATATATGGATATATATAAGAAAAATAAAAAGAAACAATAGGACAGGGATGGAAGGCACATTGGTGCGCTTATGAATGCCCTCTACAGACCTCTTAGGAAAGAAGTGAGGTCAATAGTAGACAGTCTAAGGTTAAAGTTTTTGGGGTTTGGGGAAGAAACCACTGAGTCAGGAAGAGTATTTCAGACATTGACCACTCTGTTGCTGAAGTCGTATTTCCTGCAATCAAGTTTGGTGCAGTTAACTTTGAGTTTGTATCTATTGTGTGCTCTTGTATTGTTACGGTTGAAGCTGAAGTATTTATTGACAGGTAGGATACTGCAATGTATGATTTTATATACTATACTTAGATCAGACTGAAGGCGGCGTAGTTTTAGATTTTCTAGGTCTAGAATTTCAAGTCTGGTGGCATAAGGTATTCTGCAACGAGTAGAGGAGTGGAGAACTCTTCTTGTGAAATATTTCTGGACTTTCTCAACTGTGTTAATATCAGATACGTAATGCGGGTTCCAGACTGATGAGCTGTATTCAAGTATTGGTCTAGCAAATGTTTTGTATGCTCTAGTTAATAGTGTAATATTATCAGAGAAAAAGCTACGTAAGATTAGATTAACAACTCTTAATGCCTTTTTGGCTATGTAGTTACAGTGGGCTCTAGCACTTAGATCATTAGAGATGAGTACTCCAAGATCCTTGACAGAGTTTGGATCATTAACAAGGTCTTGACTATGCAGCCTGTATTTTATTTTCTGGTTTTTTTTGCCAATATGTAAAACAGAGCATTTATTTGTTGAGATTTGAAGTTGTCATTTGTTTGACCATTCTGATACATAGTCGAGAACTTTTTGAAGGGTAGCAGTATTGTCTGTGGTGTTGAATAACTTTACATCATCAGTGAAGAGAACGCAGTTGCTCTTGATATGATCACAGAGGTCATTTATGTAGAGTATGAATAGAGTTGGTCCTAGAACACTGCCTTGGGGGACACCACTGTTGACAGGTACAGAATTTGATAGGATGCTCCCAATTTGTTGTCTGTTTGACAGGAATGCTTCTATCCAGTTATGCAGGTGTTTAGAGATTTCATAGGATTTTGGTTTTAGGAGTAGTTTGTCGTGTACCACTGAATTAAAGGCTTTTGGTTAATAATTGATTCCATGACTATAGGCGATGCAGCATGAAGAGATTTGTCTGTAATTTTCAACTAGGCTGGGGTCTCCCTTTTTGAAGATGGGGATGTCCGTAGCTTGTGACCATAGTTTTGGCAAGGTGCTGAATGATTTTCCAAAGGTTATGCTTAGAGGTTTGGCTATCGCAGTGGATAGCTTTTTTAAGAAGTAGGCACATATTTCGTCTGGTCCTATAGATAGAGATGGTTTTAGATTGCGTAGTGCTTTTTCAACATTGTCTTCTGTAAAATCGATCATTGTAGTTGTCTGTGGTTCGACTAGGAAATACTGGGCATGATACATTGCTGCTTACAAATACTAAGCCAAAGAATGTGTTAAAGAGGTTGGCTTTTGTACATTTAATATGTAATATTAAATTTAATACTTAATTAAATTAAATTAAATATTTAAATTTAATAAACATAATATGTACAATATTATGAATAAATATTTCTTTCTGTCACTCATTTCATTGGGTGACTCTGTTGTCTGGTATTTTTTAAAAAAGAATGTGAGATGGGATGAAGTGCACAGAATCTTCTTGCTTTGCTCTCTTTAAAAGTAAAGAGGTCCTTAGTCAGCTCTTTAATGTAGTGTGTGAAATGAAATGGAAAAAAAACCTGAAATGGGGCAATGTTACCTCTATGAAAGTGAGTGTTTAATCTGGCCAAGAGTTTCTGCATAAGGAATCTTACTTATCATTGCTCATTAGGACAGAATAGCAGAATTAATAGAATAACAGAATTGGAAGAGATCTTGAAGTTCTTGTAGTCCAACATCCTGAACAGGCAGGAAACTCATTTCAGACAAATGGTTGTCCAATCTACAATTGACTACAAAAGACTATATTCCTGCTTTCTCTTACCCCAAAATATGTTCCATTGAATTTAATTGAGTTTGCTTCTGAAGCAACATTCTAAAAATATTTATTATTATTGCATTGTTTAAATTGTTGAATGGTAATCACTGTATTTTTTACCCCCTTTAATACATTTCCATATTTTCTTGGTAACCCATTATTATATTCAACAAACATTCATTTTTGCACACTTGAATATCACCCTGCCTCCAGCACTGGTAGTGTGCAGTCTACCTGCTAATCTGATTTTAACATTAATCCTGTTAATGTGAAGATTAGGATTAATTCTGGATTAATTGGGATAATCCTGACAAAATGGTTAGCATTTTAAACTTCCAGCAGATTAAGCCTAAGTGACATTTGGGTTTAATAGAATACTGAAATTCTTTGATCATGAAGGATATAAGTGAGTGAAAATAAAGTTAGAAATAAGGTTAGGATTTTGAGGTCAAGAGTGGGAAGGGAAAATGTTTGACTAGAGGCAATGGATGCTGTTTTGGTGTTTAAGAGGATTCTTGTTGGATAAGCAATATATAAATCCAGAGGTTATCTTTATCCAAGGACTCAGAAGAAATTCCTGAATGTTTGTTAGTGTCCATACATTCCTTTAAGTATGTGAGTATCCTTGCAATGTAGATGCCTGCCTCTTTCTGCAAGAGAAAGTTTAGCCTATTTATTCAACTATCTGAAGGTCTCCTCACAGAATGCTGCAGTATGGATTGAGCCAATTTGATTATGACGAAGATGTCCTATGCACGTTGAGTCCAAGAGAATATGCAAAAAAGGAAAACCAAAACATCTTCCCACACATCAGCATGATACTTAGTCCATTGGGAACAATTTTTATACAGATTGAAGTGAGAGAGAGCTGCAAATGACTATTTTCAGTGGATTATCAGTCAGATTTGTTTTCATTTCTACATTGTTATGTTCACTTTGCCGCCCAAGGCAGATGCTTCATTTTTCCTCCAGATAGGCCCATTCATGTGATCATTATAGAGACTGTTAGGCTGCAGAGAAAATAAGAGTCTGTAAATAAATCATTTGATGTTCCAAAATTTGAAACAAACTACCACTGTTTCCTTGCATTTCTTAGTAGATTTTCCTTTCTTGGCTCTGTAGCAATCCTCACTTGTAGCAATTCCTCAAAATGCATTTTGAGGTCTTGAATGCCCAACATTCACAGTTCACTTCCTAGATCGGGTTGCCTGCTGGGACACAGAAAGATAGGCAGATAGTTTACACTGAATCAAACCCAAAGCTTAATTAATATAATTGATTCCAACTGATGATACTTGACCGTGGTTTTATGAGACATTGGGTATGGACCTGAAATTTGATACAGCATTAAAATTGAGCTGTACTTCTGAATCACCTGCTCTAAGGATAACTGGGATTGAAAGGAATAAATGTGAGCGTATGGCTTTCAACATGTCTAGCATACACAGATTCTAATCTGTGCCGTGTTGGTTTTTTTAATGAGATGGTAAAAGATTGAAAATGACAACTTTTGTTTTTAGAATATTTCTCCAAAATTAATACATGAAGTCTGAGTTGTATAAACCCTCCTCCCAAAAAAAAAACTAGGGCAGGAGAAAAGCATATCTCAGTTTATAAATTTGGGATCAGGCACCATAAGGATGGCTGATTTGCCATTATAGTACATGGCAGATGGGCATTTCAGAGACCAACTTTTCTGTGTCAGCACTGCTGGCTGCTAGCCAAAAAAGATGGCAAGCTGGATGCCTGCCACAGTTGAGTGATATACAAACTCAGGCAGAACTTTTAGAAGGGTCCTTTTTACCCATATCTAACAGCAACAACTCTAACATAGTTAAAGGCTGGCACAGATTGAGACCAAGGATCCAATGAACACCAAGGATCCAATGAACAATGAATTCAAGAGAAAAGACAAAATACATGGTGAATCCAGAGTTCAAAGCACAGCAAACATGTTTGAGCTGAGTCTTGGAAATTGATTCCCACCATTTGCTGTCAAGGAGTCAGGTCAATAAATAAAACACCACTCACATTGCTGAACTATTCTTCTGCTGGCTTTTTTTTTTGACCAACCTCTCTGACCTACAATATTGGGTCTTTAAAGCACAGGATTTTTGGACTTCAGAGTCTAACAGATTATCAGTGTGGGCAGACAGGGAATCCTGGTGGTGTGCTGGATCTGCCTTAGCCAGTCATTGGCTCATTGGCTTTACCGCTGCTGGAGTCACCTCCTCCAAGACTATTATCTCTAGATCATCTCCTCCTCCTCTAATAGGGCACTAACAGCAAGAAAGAGTCTAAATGATTCTTTTCCATAATTTCATCTTTCTAATCCAGAAGGTAGCTATATGAAGGATGGTGCATCTTGTGATGGCAGAATTTCTAAGGGATCATAGCAAATATGTAGACACACTTTCATGTCTCTCTCTGTGTATATATGACAATGGCATTAGGGTATGCATAAGCCTTCTTGTGACTGTCCTTCATGTGTATAAAGCTGACTTCTGGCATTTGCAATAGTAGGAGAAAGCCCAGTGAAGATCAAAATCAAAAACAATATTACAGTATTGCTGCAGCATTTGTGGATGCTGACTTTCTTGCTCTCCTATGATCATTTTCTAAACAGTCAGTTATTAGGGAAGGTATCACAAGTCTTTAATAGCCTCCCACCCCACAGAAAACAAAGGTATTTCTCTTCTGCAGACTTTTATGCTTGACAGTTATGTACATCTCATACATAGTGGAAATTCAATAATATTGGCTCCATGTATTAGATTATTAATAGCCTCCAAAGTAATCCATTCTCACTGCAAGTAATGATTCCCTTTTCATGTTCATAGCTGCTACTCTCTTTCTATTTTAAAAGTACGAGGTTGTAAATTGTCCAAGAATTAATCTGCGGAAATGATTTTACTTTTCTGATTTTCATACTGTGCAAATACTACTTTCTACTTAGAGATCTTTCTCATTGTGAAATCTGAAATATATTTCTGGGGCCATCTTCTGAGTGAAAAATAGTGCTGGAAAATGCCAAAAAATGTAATAGTTGCTAGTATTAATATTTTCTTTTAGTGAGGAAAATTCATTCAGAGAGGGAGATTCCATCATCTTTACTGGAAGAAGTACATGTTTGAGACAAAAAGAGGTAACAAGATTTGGAGGATTACAAACATTTATTTGCCAATGTAATCATAGAGCAGAGCTTTTAAAAAGATAGAAATCAATACCAGATAACAAGTGTGAGATGGGGTATGGTAAAGTTAGACGAACTGGAGTCTATATATTTGGATATTCAGTTTCCTATCCATTCACCCACTTTCAAATGTATTGATTGATCTACCACTAATGCTGGGGAAGATTTTATATTTTTAAAATATTGCACTGTGTTGTGCTGTTGTTATTTTTTTGACGGATGGGTATCTTTATTAGGTGCTTAGGGCACTATGTTTGAATAAGTATATTGTTTATTAGGTGCTGAGGGCACTATGTTTGAATAAGTATATTGTTTGAAATTACTTGCTAAATATCTGGGAGCATTGTGTAGGTTTACAATATTTTCCTTTGCTTAGTTTTTAATTACACGTAAGGGAAGCTGCCTTATAGTCAGTAATAACCCAGATAGTTTGCCATATATATCTAGGGTCCATAGAATCTTGACAAAAAAAATTTATACTTTTTGACTATAGGCCCACTTTGCTGTTTTTATAGGAAGATTAATCTGATCAATGCCCCAAGTTCAAAGTTTTATTTCTTCATCAACTGACGACTTCACCACCTCTACTATTGGGTATACTGGAAGTCTGTCACTTCTATCTATGTAACCTATGGATTTGGAAGATTGAATAATAAGTATCTGGTGGAACAGCATAAACTGCTTTCTTAGCTTATTTTACAACAGGTTGTTTTCTATCAATACTGAATACATGTGATGCCATTCTCTTAGCAAAAGTTGACAGAACTGATTATTTAAGAGAGGATAAAATCTCTTATACTAGCTGCTGAACATTTATCAATGTCAATTTGTGCATGAGGTTGGCTTTATGAAGAACCAGATCATTAGAAGCCCCACCAGGCTTTGGGAAAAAGCAAGATATATCTGTCAGATGCTGCATTAAAAGCTTTTACCCACATGGGGTGAGATAGGTAGAGGTTTCTGGGCTAAAATACCACATTTATTATCGTATTGGGATTTTTATGTTGGACTGGAGTTGAGTTATATTTGTTTTCTATATATGAAATTCTTTATATCATATTCAATTTTGCAAGCTTCTACTGGTAACTGATCCTGCTTCTGGAATACTTTAAAGCTGTGTGAATAAAGTTAATACTTATAGTAAATTTTAATATACTATTTTCTATAATGTTTTATAGAGGCTGAGTCAGATAGTGTGATAGGAGTATTGAAAAATATTTCTGTGAAAAAAATTAGCAGTCCTATTTGATAAATCATTAATTTACATTAGCAAATTTAATTTTAGTTACATGTAAATTAAAAGCATGTTATTTCAAAGAGATTTTTGTCCCCCTTTTGCTTCTGCAATTTGTCTTATTTAGTTGGCAAATGCTTCAAAAAAATACCTCTTTAGATGCAGACACATTTGTATCTGATTTTTAGCTCTGTGCATGGAAATCAGACAGTAATTTCAACTCAGTAAAACTGAAAGCATCTATCTATTTAACAAGCGCTTTGTTTCATCAACTGTGATGGTTCTTTGATTTCAAGCAACAATTTGCACAAAGGATTGGCAATGGAAAATTGAGAAAAACTTTAAGTAAATATTAATCTGAAGAATCCAGTCTCCTAGGCCTTGATAGGCAATCATCAGTTATTGAAGCTTCCCCCATCCTTGTGTTCCTATTCCAAAAACAAATTCATAGCTGCAAAATCAAAGGAGTTTTGTTAATGAAAAGATAACATTAAGATTCACTCCAGTATCTGCTCCCCTCTGCTATCTCTGATATCTTCACATGGTAGGCTTCAAGGTACAATGCTTTGGCTACATAAAAGCTTTGCGTCTGTACCTTTAAAAAATAAAATAAGATAGTGAAGTTTGGAATAGTTTTACGTGCACATCTGATAAAAAGATTGTCTGGAAAGAGCTTCTATGTTGTACGAAAAGTTTGTATTCCGCTTCTCCCTTCAATTCCTCTTCTCATGGTCTCCAGTTACAAAATATTAAATAGAGTGGGTTGGCAAGTATAATATCAACTGACCTGGTGATACAAAGATATGAGGTCGGAGAAGAGAGAGACAGGCACACAGAGAAGCAGGATCAGAAAAGCTGTCTTATCTAACCAGGCAGATATAATGAAGTTGTTTCTCAGCAGGGACAATGAAGGAATTGTTGGATGCAAAATGAGAATTGCTTAACTGTATCAACATACTTTGCTTTCCTTGTCTGTGTCCTGAGAAGCAGTAGTTTTTTTTATCTCCCTTCTTTTCATTTCCGGTTGCAATAATATATCCCATTTCAAGGGTGCTAAAGATGCTAAGTCTCCTAGAAGAATAAGAATTCAAGTCTTGAAAACCTCAAAATCTTGCCCTCAGAAGCTGTGCTTCCTAATGTCAGGTATGATAAAAGTAAGATGGTTTTAGATATTTAAGACACATTCTCTGCAAGCCTTCCCCAGCCTGTAGCCTATTCAGATATTAGTCTACCAAACCCATTGTTTTGGTTTGAAATTATTGAAACTGAAGTCCAGCGTATCTGAAAGGCACTAAATTGGTGTGTTGTTCTACATAGGTAGCTGGATTATGGACTATGCTACTTCACAATGCAGCTATTTTGTCAGGCATTATTGCTTTGATCATTCCTGCATTTCAGAGGTTCCCTATATTAGCATTCTCTCTGCGGTACTTGGGAATGGAAATGACTTATTCATGGTGCAATTTTAAATATTTGAATATTTTTATATTTTACATTCAATATCTTTTTTCTGTTTTAAGTTTTGTTTCATACCACATTGAGCACATTTGTAAAAAAAAAAAAAAAGTTTAAAAAGCAGAATGCTCATTATACCAACCCGGTCTTACTTTATTTCTATAAAGCAATTTCCGCTGTAACTTTGTCCTCTCAGGTTACCTTTTCATTTTGTGTTGGCGTAGCAGTGTGGCTTTCTCTCACACTACAAAGGTAATGTGAGGAGCTCTCTTAGACTGTAATGCTCCATTAATTAAGGGGTTATTTTTTCCCACATTGCTTAGTTTTCCCTAGATTACTTGTACATAGATCGGAAGTAAATGTGCTCTTAGTGCACGGTTCCCATACAACTAATGGAGCATGAATTGGAACCTATAACATTCTGTACAGCATGTGAAACAGACTTCAGGGGTTAAGATTGGGAGGGGGGAGAGAGCAGTGCCTCACTTTTGTGTTGCCCAATGTTATAAGTAAAAAATCTTTCAATTCTAGTAAATTAAAGTAATATGAAATCCATTTAGTGTATAAAAGGAAGAAAAGTAATTCTTGCATTAATGTTTTCAGCTATATATTCATATTGAATGGGTACATTATTCAGACTTGATAAGAGTATCCACAGACTTATTCTTAGAGCATTTTCTCTTATGTCCCTGGGTCTCAGTGCTCTCTAATTTGTAGCCTCCAGTTAGCTCTTCAGTGCATCCTATGTGTATCAGACGATGAATGTGAGATTATCTGAGATGCACTCCAAGGACTATTAAAAAAAAACCTCACAAATTTGCAGGCATGAGTGGAGAAGATTGCTGAGCACCAATAAGACTAAGCTGAGGCAAAGATGGTACTATAGCAGCTATAAAGGCTACCAGAGAACAAGTGCATACGTATAGCTAACTAAAGAAATGTCTGACTAGATAGCAGTATTGGTGAAACAGAATGAGAAAATAAAACTAGATAACTAGATGCATCTCTGCCATACAGTAGAATGTTGGTACACAGATATGCTTGGAGGATATCTTTGGAGTCAGTGGAAATAAGTAGTTGAGGGTTCTTGTACCTGTTATTATATGTCCAAACTTGCTATTCTCTCTCTTCCTCTTAATTTCAGGTATTATCTCTGATCATTAGCTTTGACTCCCATTTTCATGTTAAAATATGTATCTGTGCTGCGTTCTAAATATTTTGTGGCCTCAGTATTTAAATGTGGCATTGCATTTCTAAGCCCAATAGTATATAAATTTTTGCTATTGGACATCCAGAGCCTCAAGAGCCTCAAGTCTGTAGCAAACATTAAAACTGTGACATTTTAGATTGTTTCAGGTTGGCAACATTGAATTAATCTTGGTGATAAAGAAGCTGGATTTGTGAAATGAGGGAATTGCTCCCTTTTCCTCTTAGATGTGTGTGGTCTTTGTTCATTTACTTGGTGTAGGAGGGGAAAATTCTTTAGCTTTGTGGACACCGATTTATTTGCTGTTTGGAAAAGAATGGCAGGCTGCAAAACTAACACCTGTCTATTCACACATTTTCAATTTAGGATAGAACAAAAGAGCCAGTAGAGCCGATGAAACATACAGTATAGGAACAGAGCAAGATCAAGGTTTAAATGTTTTTAACTGCTTCTGCCAAGTTTAGACATGAACAAAATGCCACTGGAAGAATTCCATTTGAAGTTTTGCATGGAATTATTCAAAAATGGCCACTTTTGAGTAGAAACTGCGTACTAGGAGGTCTCTGCATTCACTCTTCTAGTTTTCAAACTGTGTTTGAATGGAATGAGAAGATGCATATCACTTTAATGCAAGTGAATGTTTTCTTGGTTGCATCCTGACTCACATTTCCTGGAAATGTTTTAATGTTGTGATTAGAATCACTCTGAAGCTTTTGGCTGGTTTTTAGGGTTATGGTTAGGATTAACTCTAACTAATCCTAACCCTAACTTGTGCCATTAATTATTAGCATTTTGGACAAAATTCAGCCGTCCAGCTCTATTTTATATTTTATTGGTTTCTGCTAAAATGACTAAGAATTTTTTTAAATTTCCCACTAGAATCAGTGTATTTGAAAAATACTAACATCGGACAGCTTGTGATGTATATCTTTATTCCTACATTTTAAAAAAAAACTCCACTATCATCATCACCACACACCCACAACCCTCAGGTCTTTTTTGAAGAGCTGAGCAACATTCTGAATGTCACAGTTAGAAAAACAAAGCAATTGATTAGCATAACATAGCATTCATTTGCATAATAAATCATTTACTGTAATTTTTCTTGAAAAACAACTTAAGGATTCTTAGTTGAAGATGTCAACCAAAATTTATCCCTCCCTAGCTGATTCAGAAGGCTGGATTGACTGTAAAATTACTTTTACATTATTGTGTTAATTGTGAACAGTTGCTACACAAGGCAGTCACTAAACAAGGACTACCTGTAACTAAGAACAGTTGTACCTACTTGATCTGGCAGATACTAGTATTAAGTTTAAAACTGACTGACTTTTTCATTGACCAAGCTTTTTAAACAAATCATTTATGGTAATTGATTGCTATTTTTTAAACCTAACATTTCATTTATTCTAATCCTTTTAGTTTTATCTTGTTAATTGGGAATATTTAGCTTTAAAACTTTCTTTGGTTAAAATTAATTATTTTATATTGTCCCTTATTTTAATTGTTTTACTCTCAACCTTAGACCTACTATTATATTGGCTTTGTGCTAGTTTGCATCAACACTGATTTGATTTTGCATTCTATGATTATCTAATCACAACTTTCTCTGATTTATAAGGACTACTTGCCATCTAGGGCACTTCCATGTTTAAAGTTTTATATTTCCATGAACAGCTTTCACTGATTTTTCTATTGTTTTTAGAAACTTTCTTCTTATTTAGAAGAGGTTTATTGCTATTTCCTGTACAATATTATTTACACAATGGCTTTTCTGGGAGATGACGCTTAAGAGATGAAAGCAAACTATTTTATCAGCCCTTTACAGCTATGTATCCTAGAAGTTTGTGAAGCTAATTGGCCTGTAAAGAACCAAGCTGTCCTGAAAACTCCAATACCAAAATGCCATGTAAAGAGTGTTTTAAATCTAGTTCCAGTTTGTTGTAAAATGCTTTGCTTTGATCCACCAAACTCTGTCCTTAATAAGGCTTGCCAAGCCAAGTTAATAGATCAAAGTAGAACTCTTTAAAAACCAACAGCAGCCATTTTCTAAATTAATCATGCAAAATTCCCTGATCAAAAGTTCAGCAAATATTGTAAAAAGCACTTTAGCATAAGAAGCACATTCATGCCTTTTCCTTTAAGATGGGGGAAAATGCTTTCCTCATAATAATCTGAATGAAACAAACAGTTATAGCTACTGGATGGTATCTTCATTCCCTCCAATTCCCCAACAGACTTCATGCTGAGAATTAAAGAATAAGAATTTCAGAAGCAAAACATAAAGCTTTCAAAATTAGACAAATAAAAGAAAGTCTCCTAGGTGAACTTGGCTATCAGTGATTTCATGAATTTATCCATATAGCTTTTTAACAACCACAGAAAAGTGGTTTGCCATAGCTGCCATTCTGGAATCTTTTTTCAACTTGTCCTTCTAGTTAGAGTTTGAAGATTCTTTGGTATTACCAAATTAGTCCTATTTAATTCCAAGCCTACATAAAAATCACAGCTGAATAGATGAAGAGTTTAAAGATTTTCTGAGCCACATTTGCTTACCTCTAGTAGTAGGATTTTCCTTATATGTGTGTCATCTATTTATTTACCTGTATTAAGAATGCATATTATAACGATTTGTCAAGTAATAAATTTGGTGCTGTCTATAGAAGCCTTTCCAAAGTTTTGTCTTCCAAATATACTGGAACTATTCCTGCCAAACTTTACATAGGATGGGAAAGCTGGTTGGGTATTCTGAGAATTATGAACCCAGGATACTTGAAAAAATTTCAACCCTTTAAAAAAAAAAACAATTTTCTCAAAAATGTTATGGTCAGTGGGTGCCATCTAGTGGTATTCTGAACTCCATACTTGCTAGTGCCACATAGCCAAGCGTCAATCTAGAGATAGAGGTTTATTTATGAAACAGATCCCTGTCCATTGTGGTTCCTTTACCTTTTTCTAACTAGTTCCTAAGCTCTGCTTTTTTCATAGTGCTACTACAAAATTAATCTGGTCTGGGTCCCATTCCATAACATCAAAGATACTTCCATAGTTCCACTAATTTACATCATTTTCTTCCATTCAGACACACATGTTTAGAAAGAAAACTGTGACAATGAAAGAATCCAAGCGATTTGGTAATGGTTCTGGTAAATTTGTTTGCTCCTCCTTTCATACTTTATAACTGCAGCTGTTCTACTGTTAAATTGATTAAGTTTATAGTTTAGTTAGGCTCTGAGATTTCCAAAAATGTGATCTGCTAGAAAACATTATCTTGTTCTTGGCTAATTCATTTGTGAAATCTGCGTCATAAATAAAACCTTTTAGCAAGTCCACAAATTAGTTCAGTGAAATGGAATATATTTCTTTCAAGGGACACTGGCATGCAACTTCTATGGAAAGTATGTACAGTATATAATAAACATTTCTAAGTATGAACAGTGGTCCAAATCAAGGGTAGGGGGATAAGAATACATTCTACCTCTTTTTTAAAAATAGTTAAAATGTGTGAGATGGTAGTCGTAATCTAAGTCAACTTGTTCTGCCATAGAAAAATTAAGCTTCTAAATAGCTCAGTTACAGCTGACATACATACCTGAATTGGTTGATCGAGGTTCATGCAGGCATAATTTCCTGAGCCAATTCACATCCTGACCAAAACAGAATTTTCAGTGTTGTTATTCATCTTATAACTAGGCTTACCTTGGTGCCCTTGTTGTTTCTTATCCTGCCTCTATTGCATTTTCCTCATTCATTGCTGAATTGTGGTGATGGCTAAAGGGCATGTTAAACAGAATATTTAGTTGTTCATTTCTCTAGAAGTGCTTCCTAAATATTACTGTCAGCAAAAGAATATTCACTACTCATGATAGTGCTGTGTGAATAGAATGAGGTCTGATGACTGAGTCTCGGTGTCTTTTGAAAGTAAACATTGGGAAGTAAAAAGGAATATACAGGGAACTCCATTACATGCATTAAAAATGCATGAAGTGGATTGTGGTCTTGTCCAAAGGTACTTTTTCAAGAGGCAACAGGACTTTCTTTGCTTTTCCTTGAAGGTATTTTGCTTCTCATCCAAGAATCTTCTTCAGTTCTGACTGAATAGTGGAGAATGGAAGGATTTATATTCCTTGCAGCCATCTAGTCATTAGCACTCTTTCTAAGAATCGTTGAGACTATTTCATCTGTGCCCTCAGGATCATCTGAATACTGCAAATGGGTGTGGAACCTTTTTGGAACTGTGTTGTAAATAAAGAAAGTCCAGTTGCCTCTTGAAAAAGCATCTTTGGGACAACTATGACTTGGATGAGAATTCTAGTACTCTTGCACAGTTCTACATTAATCTATTTTAGCCAAAGTTTGCAAGGCTTGCATGAGTCTGACTCAAGCAGAATAATCAGTATTTACCCAACCCAGCCTTACTACACTGTGACCATCTACTTCATAAGGTTTTGAAGCCATTCAATACAATAGCAAATATTGTAGTGGCAAATGCAAGAGCTCGCTTGACCCACCTGAGAAAGAGATCCTGTGACTACTAGTATCACTGTCAGACTACTTATTACATAGCCTGAGCCACTATTTTCATTGGTTTGTTTCACAGGATACAATCAAGCTGGGTTTTCTGCATGCACACTACCCTCCTTCAAGGTTGGTGGAAATGCCTGGGCTGTACCATATACCAGTTACTGAATGAAATCTATTCCTACTGCACTTTTGTGCTGTCATTTCTGCCAAATATGCCTTAAGGCAGGGGTCTTCAAACTTGACAGCTTTAAGACTTGTGGACTTCAATTCCCAGAATTCCTCTTCCAGTCTTGTTAGCTCAGGGATTCTGGGAAATGAAGTCCACAGGTCTTAAACTTGCCAAGTTTGAAGACTTTTGCCTTAAGGAAAGTAAGCACAATTTCTCAGAGATCCTTTTGCCTCCCTTTGGTCTCCAATAGAGTCCAAGCAATATCCCTCTATAATCTGCATCCATGGAAAGATTTCACCCTATTCCCTATAAAGTCATCTGATATTTCCAATAGTGATATGGGTTGTAAAGCACATCAGCTTTTACATATCTTGCAGCTACTATTAGATGGCTTAAAGGGAGAAAAGTACTAATGCTGGTACAGTTCAGGACAATTTAAACATTTATTTATTTATTTTCTTTGTCAATTGCTTACAAGATAATAGGTATAAGTAAAAACATAGTTATGAATACATGGATACATATAAGAAAAATTAAAAAAGAAAAGAAACAATAGAACAGGGATGGTAGGCACGTTGGTGCGCTTATGCACGCCCCCTACAGACCTCTTAGGAAAGGGTGAGGTCAATAATAGACAGTCTAAAGTTAAAGTTTTTGGGGTTTGGGGAAGAAACCACAGAGTCAGGTAGAGTATTCCAGACATTGACCACTCCATTGCTGAAGTCGTATTTCCTGCAATCAAGTTTGGTGCGATTAACCTTGTGTTTGTATCTATTGTTTGCTCTTATGTTGTTATGGTTGAAGCTGAAATATTCATTGACAGGTAGGACATTGCAATGTATGATTTTATATACTATACTTAGATCGGACCAAAGGCAGTGTAATTCTAGGTTTTTTAGGTCTAGAATTTCGGGTCTGGTGGCAAAAGGTATTCTGCAACAAGTAGAGGAGTGGAGAATTCTTCTTGTGAAATATTTCTGGACTTTCTCAACTGTGTTAATATCAGATACATAATGTAGGTTCCAGACTGATGAGCTGTATTCGAGTATTGGTCTAGCAAATGTTTTGTAAATGTTTTGATATGGGTTGCAAAGCACATCAGCTTTTACTTACCTTGCAACTACTATTAGATGGCTTAAAGGGAGAAAAGTACTAATGCTGGTACAGTTCAGGACAATCACTCATGGGCTGGAGTCGAGAAGAAGGTCAAGTCACAGAGATATGGAAGAAAGCAAGATATTGTCATGGTATGTTTTTACTGAACAAGTGCAAATAGAGTAAAGATCCAGATGAGACCATACAGTGCATGATTGTTCCAACTTAGGACTTTACTGAAACACTATAAGGCTGTATACAAGCACTTCCCACACTACTCAGGTATCATCATGTAAATGGGATCTAGTCAGAAATTATGTCTTCTATAACTGGTAATGAAGAAATATAAGCCTTAGCTTATTATTATTAGCTTATGGCATAAATTATACTTTACTTTCCTCTGAAGTTCCATCTGATAAAACTGAACAATGTCAACATCTCTTAAAGTTCAAGCTCCACTGATTTGAAAAAAATGTCAAATTAACTACCCAGACATTCTGACATGCATGTGTGCCCAAACCTCATAGCAACCAACTTAAAAGCGTAGCAACGGCAGCTATTTGGCTGAAAAATCCATTCCATTGTCAAAATATAGCTGTAAGCTTTTTTCTTCCTAACCTTGATCCGATCATCTTTTGCTTCCTTTTTTTTTTCTCCTCAGCAAAATAAATTATTGGGATAGGCAGTAAAAAACAAACTGTTTGATGTAAATGTTTTGCCTCAAATTCAGAAACACCCAGTTATAGGTAGTTTTGAAGATCATTCAGTGATGAAAAACAAAATATGTATGGTAAATGCATACATCTAAAGATATGAATGTGTGTAGTTTTAGAAATAAGACTATGGATTTATTTATTATAATGCACGTAGTCTGTCTAAGGATTCTAGGTGAGTCACAATTTCAAACAAAAAACTACCCCAAAAAGTCACTGAAAAGGCAGTTTACAAATTGATGTACAAAACAAATGAAAATGTCAATCAGTTAAACTTAAATTTAAAACATCTAGCAGAAAAGAATACTTTTCATCCCACCCAAAATATGAACAAAGAGGAATTATCCAGCTTTGGGACATGAAGTAGTAAGCTGTGTCATAGAGATGAAAGCTGTTGCCAAGATCTGCCTGGAAACTTTCTTTCTCCAGCTGTTTTGGAATATCCTAAATATCTCTCCAGTTTAATGCATAGGATGTAAAGGTTCTGTATGAAGAAGAAGTCTTGACGGTAACATAGAGTCACACCGTGATGGGATTTATAGGGTAAAATAAATCACTTTGGCTAGTGTTGGGAAATCAGTTGTGCAATATTTTAGCCCCTCTTTCAAAGTGAAGAGGAGATAACATAGAAAAAGGACTGAAATATTACATAATTAGATTCTGAATAAAATACGGGAAAGTAAGTCAAGACAGAGCTGAAACCTCCTTTACCCCATGTAATAGAGGAGAGCCTGCTGCAAGTTTTGATATGCAGCCATTTCAAGTGATTTGTTTTCATTTAAAGGCAGCATAGAGCAAAAGATAATCAGATCAAAACTGCTTTGGGACAAATAGTCACTTGAAGTGAAAAAAAACATGTATAAAAACATGAATTATAGATAGTCCTCAACTTATGATCACAATTGGAACCAGAATTTTGGTTGTTAAGCAAGACAGTTATTAAGTGAGTTATATTCTATTTTTTTCACCTTTTTGCTACAGTTATTAAGCAAACCACTGCAATTGCTAAGTGAATCGCACAGTCTTAAAAATGAATAGGGTTTCTCCCATTAACTTTGCTTGTCAGAAGTTGGCTGAGAAAGTAATAAATAGTGATTAGGTGACCCCAAGATGCTGCAATTATCATAAATACATGCTGGACCCTAGACCCTATGACTGTGGGGATTCTCTAATGGTTATAAGTGAAAGAACTAAACCCTTTTTTCAATGCCATTGTAACTTTGAATGACTACCACATGAATGGTTTTAAGTTAAGGACTACGTGTATGCTTTGTGTTAATTCTTTTGAGTGGAAGATTGGATTTCTTAGCTTTAGACACATCAATATTTAGATTCCGATCTTGCCATATCAACAATCATTAAAAAGGGAGGGTCACTTCAAATTATGTTCATTTTCTTATACTAGAAAGTGAATACAGGTAATCCTTAGCTCACAACTACAATTGATCTCAAATTTCCATTGATGTCATTGATTTCAATATTGATATCCTTCCTTCCTTCTTCTTTCCCTTCTTTTAAAATATAGTTTCAGAATCCTAGTTCTTCCCTCCATCTTTCTCAAACTGTTTCTTCAATATGTTATTTATTCTTAACCAGTTTTTTCAACAAGAAGATAGTTAGTATTATTTGCATTTTTATCTCTGGGTGTTTAAAAATAAAGTCAGGTAATATGAGCATTGAATGTTTGAAAAATTAAATGAGCAATATGGCTTGCAAATAACTATGAAGATGAACCCATGAATAAAAGTGGGAGCAGCCTGAGAAATTAAGCATGGAGTAAAAGTCAGGATAGAGAATGTTCAGACTCCAGACCCTGGAAAATAAAAACGGTGCCCATTATAATAAAGAGCAGTGACCACCACCACCCCTCCAACCTTTGGGGCATCGGTTCCACGGAGAGAGGTTTTTCTATGCACCAGAGGGGACTTGGTTTCATGTACTGCCTGCACTCCATGGATGGGGCTTCGCTGGTTTGTGTGGCCTGGATTCTGGCATGCCATTTGTCCAGAGACCAGGGGTTGAAGACTCCTGATATAGAAGACAATGTTTCATTTTGTGCTGTAATCTGAAGGCAAATAAACTTGCAATAGATATATTCACAAATTTTTCAGGAAACATATTTCAGAAATCAGACTGGAGTTATTTCATGTATTTATTGCAATAATGCAAGCTTTCAGAAAATAGTTGTGATTTTGCTCCCCTTTTTTCTTAAGATTCTGTGTCTCTTTTTATATACTAATATAATAAAAATGTACATTATTATATTAGTATGTATTCAGATATATACTTATTATTCTTATGATTCTTTGTTCTAAAATGCTGTGCCATGCTCGCCCAGAATTTAAATAATGTCGTTTTTAAAAAGTATCTGGGGAAGATAGGCAGAAAATTATGTGATAGTTTGAGCTGCTATTTTATTGTTCAAAATTAAACAGATTTCTGCTGGTTGAGAGTCTGAATAGTAGATTACATGGGAGCTCTATATAAGTTCTTCTGACCTTCAGGCAGGCTGTAATAAATAAAACAAATACCAATGCTGTGTTGAAACAATGCACCCAGATGGTCATGGGTACAGAAAATCCAATTTCCTTAATCTCGGTTTCATTAGTCAAAGTGTTATAATGGTATGATACAGTGGTACAGAATCCATTCTGAACCAGTTCTAAAATAATGGAATACATCTAGATAGATGGTTACTCACACTACTTGTGCAAGGACATAGTGTATTATTTTTGTTTTGTTTTTGATTGAATAGGGGTGAGGATGGGTTAAGGAAAATAACAGAGCAAATGTGTAGACAATCTAGGAAAATTAAACGTGAAAGATAGGGGCATCTAGACTCCCTGCTAACATTACAGAAATAGGCTGCATGAATGCACATTGGAACCATTTCTAGAAGTATGTGTATTTTGAGCTGCTGTGGTGTGGAATCACAAAGTCTCACGTTAGGATCTTTAACTGGCGGACCAAAGGATATATGAATGAACACCTGGCAAAGGGTAAGTTAAAGCCATTTCACAACTCTCCTACATACATACACATCATCTGTTTAGCTGCTGCATTGGCTTTTATAGTCTTTCACTTTGAAGTGATTTCAAAGCTGCCTTTCAACACTTTTTTTCCACTAATGTGGCAAGGGTCCAAGAGTGCAGCTATTTTTTCTTTCTGATAAAAATTCAAACTTTCACACCCTTTCATACAAATTCTTTACACTGTAAAAATTATGCAAAAAAATGGTTATGATTGCCAGATTTACTTTCTTCAGCTATTCAGAAATGATGCAGGATCCTACTGTGTGCATTTCTTTTCCTTTCTAGGTTTAGAAAAATATGTTTTTTAAATACACTTCTATATATGTATTGATGGAAAAGGTGGCACATCTTTCTGAAAAGCAAAGAATTTAGGATCCTGAGAATTTTTACATACACAATACTGATTCTCTTTGGTTCAAGTAATAATGAATTATATGAAATGCAATATCTCTGAACAAAGTAAATCTATACTGAAAGCATTGCTCAGAAAATAGATACAGTATCTTTAAATTAAACCAATTCAATCTTCTAGTTTCAGCATTTTATTCTGTGTTTCCTCAGAAAGAAAGAAAAAATCTACATGGATTTACATAGGAATACTATAGGAAGAAACTTAGAATGTCAAGGGTTTGTCCACAGACTTAAAACTAAGGTTATTTTCTGCTATAATAATTCTTTTATGGATGTCTTCACATTATGTCAGCATTTGCCGGTATGAAAAGTCGGTTTATGCAGAGAACAACAACAAGCTTTTAAGAATATGACTTTATGTTGCTTTCTAACATGCCTATTTCTCCACATAAAAGCTATTTCTTCTATGTTTGACTTCAAAGCTCAAGTTGTTGTTGTTGTTGTTGTTATTGTTAGTATTATTATTAGTAGTAGTAGCAGTAGCAGTTTATTATAGAGCTTTAGCCTGCTATACACTAACCCACTGGGGATGATCAGCCATTGTCAACTCAAAGTAAAGCCAGTCTATTGATCTTCTGGAGTCATTCACACCTTCAACTTTCCAGTCTGTTTGGCAAAGCAAAGGGCATAGCAGAGAAACTGAAAATAGATAATGGAAAGATAACGCACTTCAAACTATTTTCTTCCTAAATCAGAGAGAGGAAAACAACCGATTTGCAACAAGTCATTGTAAAATACTGTAGAAGAAGTTTACACGAGAGCCCTAAATGTCAAGACTGCCTACTAAATGCCCCAAAAGGACTCTGTCTCTTTATAGCCCTGTTTCTATTTTAGCTTGGCTTACAACTACCAGATTGATCATGTCCTGGTAGATGGAATTTTACACCCATGTACTAGAAACAGGATAATGGGATAAAGATTGTGGCCTGAACCAAAACAGAGCGTTTCATAGATTATTTATCCTTTATTTTCTGATTGAAATTTGTTTTTTACAATTGAAATCTGGACTTAAGGAATGGGATTGGTGATTTAAGTAAAAGTGTCATATCTCTTCTAATTCAACCACTGCACACAATTCTAATTTACAATTTCATTATAGGAAGTGGATCACTTTTTGATAACAAAAGCTGATACAGAAAAAACATTAAAAAAATAATACCAATTACTGAGTTTGTGTGCATTGTTTTTGCTTGTTACAATCACTGATCCAAAAGTGGAGGAAACATTTTTTTTAATGTATTACTGATTTTTCTATGCTGGGAATATATGCTCTTTTTTCCTACTTCCTGCTGCCAAAAGCCTTGCATCACATCTATCCCAGAATCAAGATGGGCTATTTATGCCTCCTAGGAGCTGGCTCTTTCACACAAGAGATGGCAATTTCAGATCCCAATGTTTGGAGTTCTTTGTCTCTTTATTTATCGGCAATCAGCAGCAAAGCCATCAAAATTTACATAAGAACTTGCTCTGATCTTGGATATGGAAGTTCTCCTCCTATGCCACAAAAGTAAGCTGCTCTCGGATGACAGGGTATCTATTATGTATTTACATGACTTACTTATATTGGTTGATCCGACGGCGGGAAATTCGAAGAGCTGTCATTGGCTGGCGAGCTGCGAGCAGCCGACTAGAAGAAAGGCTGCCGCAGCTTCTCCAGTGCTCAGTCTGGAACGAAATAAAAAAGACAAGGAGAATCAACTGGGTACGTGAGTCTCATTTCCCGCCACACAACACTGGTGACGAGGATGGGATTCTGAGACAAATAAACCCAGTTGAGCACGTGGCAACAAAGATCGAGGCAGAATGTCCAGGAGCAACTCACCACCCGCAAAATTCAACCCAGCAACCAAAGAATGGCAATCATATGTCGACCGATTCCTTATGTTTTTGGAAAGCAGCGATCTCCACGGAATCTCAGAACGTCAGAAAAGAGCTGTCTTCCTAACCCATTGCGGACCAGCCGTGTTCAAGATGGCAAAAGCATTGGTGGCACCCACCGATGTAAAGACCATGACATGGCCGGACCTAGAGAAACTATTACAAGCTCACTATACACCAACTGTCTCGAGCCTCGTCAAAAGACACGAATTTTACTTGAGAAACCAAAGAGAAGACGAAAGTATCATCAATTTCATGGCAGCACTCTGAGATATCAGCAGAGCATGCGACTTCCTGAACCTAGACTGGGTACTGCAGGATCGCGTGGTCCTTGGGCTCAAGGATCTTACATTACAAGGTCTATTACTAATGCGACCTAAAATAACCATAACCAAAGCAATAGAAGAAGCCACCACTGTGGAAGCCACCCACAGATCAGCCGCAACGATGCAAAAAATAAATAAAACATCAGAAGAAAACAAAAAAATTCCCCCACAATTGGAAGCGAGCAAAACCACGGCCACAACATACCACGAGGACATCAAATCCCTATCCGAAAGTGACAAAGAAGAGGTAAACGAACTCCGTTTGGAAACAAGTAGATGGGAGCGGAGTAGGAGAAAGATAGAATTCCAGTGTGCCAGGTGTAGAGGAAAGTATCCATGTTCCAAGTGCCATTTTAGTGATACTATTTGTAGAAAATGTGACTGGCGGGGACACATAGCGAGAGCATGCCGATCAAGGAACAACTATAGCCCCCGACGAAGATGGAGTCCACCCCCGAGGGAGCGAGAGAGAGAGAGACAAACAGGAAGCCAATGGAGCCAAGAGAACAGAAGTAAGCAAGAGAGAGAAACAAAATACAGAAGGGAAGAAACATACCAGACAGTAACTATTGGACACTCAAACACAAGAAATGCGAGAAAGGTACATATACGGGTCACAATTGAAGAACAATTATGTGAGATGGAAATAGATTCTAGCTCGTACCTATCAATGGTATCATGGGACACCATAAAAGACCTGATTCCTGATATACAAAGGGAAGAGCTGGAGACACAAGAACTCATACTGAAAAACTATCAAGGGAACAAAATTCCTGTGGTGGGTGTCGGACACTTCAAGGTTAATTTCAAAAACCACACAGAAATCCTCCCATTGACTATTGTTGACCGGAACCAACCCAGCCTGTTGGGACTCGAATGGTTCGCACCGCTAGGGATCGGAGTAACCGGAATAAACCAGATCGATGACACAGAGTGGGAAAAGGACCTGATGAAAGAATTCCAAGACATTTTCAACAGAGAATGGGCAAGTACCTGGGGTCCCCAATTTCCTTTAACTTAGACCCAAATATAACCCCAATAAGACTAAAGGCAAGGTGAGTCCCATTAACGTTAAAACCAAAAATTGATGAACAATTAGACAAGCTTATACAACAGGGGGTGCTGGAACCGACAGACCACACAAGGTGGGAAACCTCTATCGTGACCCCTATTAAGCCAGAAGGGTCAATAAGAATCTATGGGGACTACAAGGCAACCCTTAACCACGTGCTACAACAAAGAACATATCCGGTTCCGGTAGTCTAGCACCTATTACATTCAATAGTGGGCAGAAGAATCTTTGCGAAACTGGATTTAGCACAAGCCTACCAACAATTACCTGTTGACCCACTAATGGCAGAAGCACAAATGATTGTTACACATTGGGGGGCATTCAAATGTAACAGATTACAATTCGGAGTCAGCGTGGCCCCCGGAATATTCCAAAGTTTAATGGAACACCTACAGCAAGGAATAAAGGGGGTGGTACCATATTTTGACGATGCGTTAGTATCAGCCAAAGACAAAGAACAACTAAAGGACTGCCTAAAGGAAGTCCTAAACAAATTTAAAGAGCCGGAATTAAAAGTAAAAAAAGAAAAGTGCAAACTAGCCATTGACAAAGTAGAATTCTGGGAAACCTTATAGACAAAGAAGGGATTCACCCCACAGAAGACAAAATCAGAACAATAAAGGAAGCACCCATCCCAAATAACAACACAGAGCTGCAGGCATTCTTGGGACTCTTTAACTTTTACAATGTATTCTTGCCACAGAAAGCAACAATAGTGGAATCTCTACATAGATTACTCGACAAGGAAGCCACCTGGAACTGGGCAAAATAAGAAAACACAGCTTTCCAGGAAATAAAAAACTACTAACATCCAACAAAGTACTCATACAATACAGCAAGACACTTCCTCTTTACATTAACATGCGACGCATCACCTTTCGGCTTGGGTGCCGTACTCAGCCATGTATTACCGGATAGAAGAGAAGCACTTATTGCATTCTACTCTAAAACCCTCTCCAAAATGGAAAGGAACTACAGCCAACTATTTATTTATTTATTTGTTTGTTTGTTTGTTTGTTTGTTTATTTATTTATTTATTTATTTATTTATTTATTTATTTATAACATTTATATACCGCCCTTCTCCCTAGGGACTCAGGGTGGTGTACAGCCGTATCAAACCCAGAACAATACAAAAGTTAAAAAGAAATTAAATAATGACTGTTAGATTAAGGCAACCCACTCCCAAAAATTTAAAACCCAAGTTAAAACCGAATTTAGGAGACAATTAAAACTATCTCAGCCCAGGCCAGCCTGCTCAAAAAGCCAGGTCTTCAACGCGCGCCTGAAGGCCCTCAGGTCCGTGCTGGTGCATATCTCAGGTGGCAGAGTATTCCAGAGGGCAGGGGCCCCCACAGAGAAGGCCCTACTCCTGGGGGCCACCAGACGACACATAGAGGCCGACGGCACCCGGAGAAGGCCCTCCCTGTGGGAATGCACCGGTCTGCTAGAGATCACCGGTAGAATGCGGTCCTGCAGATAACCTGGCCCAATGCCATGGATCGCCTTAAAGGTCAAAACTAGAACCTTAAAGCAAACCTGGAAAGCCACCGGCAACCAATGCAGCTCACGCAGGAGAGGCGTCACATGGGAGCTACGCGACGCCCCCATAATCACCCGCGCGGCCGCATTTTGCACCAGTTGGAGTCTCCGGGTGCTCCCCACAGGGAGCCCCATGTAGAGAGCATTACAATAATCCAGGCGAGAGGTGACAAGGGCATGAGTGACCGTGCGCAGGGCGTCCCGATCCAGGAACTAGATAAAGAAGCGATGGCCGCTATATCGGGAATTAAACGATTCCATGAATATCTTTATGGCAGAACCTTTTCGCTAATCATTGACCATAAACCACTACTGGGAATACTCACTGGAAACAAAAGCTATACCTAATATATTGTCATCATGAATGACAAGATGGTCTGAATTCCTGGCTGCTTATAACTACAAGTTAATCTACCAGCCAGAAAAGACTATAACACATGCTGATGCCTTGAGTCGCTGACCCCTACCAGACAGAGATGACGACCCTGCACCAACCACGTCGACCCTTCAAATTGAGACTCTACCGAACTTACCTATGACTGCCATAGACATTGCTAAGGAAACCGCGAGAGACAGAAATCTGGCACGAATCATAACTTGGTTAAGCAAAGAATGACCAGAGACTATTAGCGACGAGACTGTAAAACCATTTAAAAATAGACAGACTGAATTATCAATGTTAAAAGGATGTAAACTGTGGGGGGATCGAGTAGTTATACCGAACAAATTAAGGAAATAAATACTTGAACTATTACATGAAGAGCACCCAGGAATCATTAGAATGAAAGCCTTGGCTAGGAGTTAAGTATGGTGGCCAGGGATATAAAGATATAAGATATAAGAATATAAAGGAGTAGGTAGCAACTTGTAAATGTTGTCAAGAATCCAGACCCACACCCCCACAGGCACTGATTAGGGAATGGGAAACACCCAGGGGACCATGATCGAGAATACACATTGATTTTGCGGGACCAACCAAAGGATACACATTCTTAATAGTTGTAGATGCTTACTCAAATTGGCTAGAAGTAAGCATCATGCATACAACCACAACAGAAGCGTAATTAGAAAACTCAGGAAACTATTTGCAACACATGGGTTGCCAGATGTGATTGTATCTGATAATGGGCCATAATTCACGGCAACAGTATTCGTGGGATTTTTAGCAACACAAGGAATAAGACATGCACTGACAGGCCGCGAACGGGTGGGCGGAGCGCATGATCCGTTTCACAAAAGACACACTAAACAAACTGGGTCCTGGGGAAATACATGAAAAGACAGACAAACTACTAACTATACAATACATGACACCCAACACGACAACAAACAAAAGCCAAGCAGAGCTATTAATGGGCAGAAAATTTAGATCGAACCTAGACAGGCTACACGCCACATACTGCACAGAGAAACCAACAGATTCCTCCAGTAAATACCGCACATTTAAAACAGGAAACTTAGTCTATGCAAAAAACCTCTCGGGAGAACCATTGTGGATACCGGCTACAATAACCCAAATAAGGGGGCTCCGGTCGTAGAGGGTGGTTACCGAAGATGAGAGGGACTGGAGGAGACATATAGACCAACTTAGATCAAGAATAATATCGAGAAACACAGACAAACGAGGAGGAGAGGGGGGAGACCCCTCAAACATAAACCGCAAAGGAAGGAGAGACCCTCCACAAGCCACAAACAAAAATAGACCAGAAGGGGGAAGACCCTTCAAACACAAACCACAGGGTAGGGGGAGATCCTCCACAAAGATCAGAACAAACCTTAGCAACTACACAATCAACACTAACACAACCATCACTAATCACAACGCCCCGGTTGGTATTCGCAATCAAGTACCTGCAGCTGTAGAAAGTAACAACCCAAGGGAAGTGGAACAGATGCCAGAAAAACAGCGGGCAAACAACCTGGGTGGGAGCGGCCTAGCCAACTCAACTAGCCAGGAATAGCCTGGCGGGAACGGCATGGCCGACTCTATCTTCCATGAGGTTCCATGAGAAAGGACGGGAGAAACAGCAACCCTGTCCGAACCAGCCGCAGGTGAACTCATGACTAACTTGCACAGGTCCAATCGAACACATAAGAGTCCTACCTATCTGTGTGACTATGTAACGTAAGGTGGACTCTGTTTGGTTGGACTAGACCAAGTGGGGAGGGGTGTTATGTATTTACATGACTTACTTGTATTGGTTTATCCGATGGCGGGAAATTCGAAGAGCCGTCATTGGCTGGTGAGCTGCGAGCAGTCGACTATAAGAAAGGCTGCCGTGGCTTCTCCGGCACTCAGTCTGGAACGAAATAAAAAAGACAAGGAGAGTCAACTGGGTACGCGAGTCTCATTTCCCGCCACAACAGTATGTTCTTTATGGAGGGGGCAAGATAAGCCCTGAAGGGGAAGAAAAGCAAGTTGCCTCCTTGTGAACTCTCTTCCAGCTTTGATTACTGATAGTTAATGTATTCCATTCCCACTCCACCATCCCGCTTTACATCTCTCCCTCCTGCTGTTAGGAGAGGAAATGTGCTTCCAGAAAAAGCTTTTATTGTATAGTCAGAATAAAGCATATCTCAAATATAGATTTTATTAAGGGGATGTTCAGGAAACATGTCTTTTTGCAATCTTGTCATATTCTCCCAATTGAGTTCTCTCTTTACCACAAAAAATTATTGAGGGACAAAAGAGAGAATATCTATTTGGTAGCTGTGGGATTTTTCCCAAAGCTCAATTAAAATGCTACCCTCCTGTCCTTGAGCCAGAAAAAAAAATGATCTCAGCATAAACATTGCTTTTACCACTGCTGATTGCTGTGCTACATCTAACCTGTTGTCTACTATCACAAGTAGTCTCCAACTTATGATCATTTATTTAACAAATGTTTGAAATTACAATTTACAGCCAGTCCTGGCAATTAGGACCTTTGCAGTATTCCTGTGGTCACGTGATCGAAATTTGGGTGTTTGGCAACTGGCATATATTTATAATGGTTGCAGCATCCCAAGGTCATATGTTTGTCAGTAGCAACCTTCCCAGGGGCTTCCAGCAAGTTGGGGAAGCCCATGTAATTTACTTAAAGATTGCAGCAAAAATAGCTCATAAAATCAGGCAAAACTCATTTAATGACCACATCACTTAGCAATACAAGTTCCAGTCCCAATTGTGGTTGTAACCAATTGAGATAGATACAAAATATGTTAAATCTTCTCTCTTTGCTACTTTCCCCTTCCTTAATGTCACCAATCATAAGTGTCCCCTGCATCCAGTGGTTTTTGTCAAAACGATAAAACGTATGTTGTGATATCACAAGTTCTTCTGCTCATGTATTTATGTGTGATGTACAAAAGGGATGAGATTTGCATCTTAACAGTTCTTTTGGTTGTCAAGTTGCTACTATTATTATAAAATAATTCACAATATCCTCTTTGTCAAGCTCTGAAAGCTTCCTTGAACAAATTAGGAAGGCAACATAGGTAAAAGGGAAGAAACTATAGGAATAAAATGGAATGAAGGAAAGAAACCAGAACATTGAACATAAATCTAACGTAATACTGATACTGATTGCCAAGAACTGTGTGCACATGCCTGCATAAACACAATTTTCATCACTGGGAATCTTGAGGAACAAATTGGATGAATGCTTGGCTACTAGATTAATTGAGCTGGTCTGTCAAGTCTGGCAGAAGCTCATTCCAGTGGAAGCTATTGACCAATTAAAACATCTTTCCTGATTAATCACTTGCCTTTAATAGAGCAGTCATCTCATTGACTGAATTTATGTACATTTGCATACAAGCCAAAGCTCAATAAACTGTACTTTTTTTAGATATTAAAGGAAGCATGTACCAAAAAATTGTAAAAAAGGTATTGTGCAAATAGCATATTTAATATCTTGTATTTCATTCCATATGTAGCAATATAGCAGAATGAAAATAGACTTAAAATTAAACAAGCATTGTTAATGTAGAGCTCTGCTGATTAAAATTAATCAACCACTATTAATTAAATAAAGTGCTTGTATATCAATTAAATTGGTTAAAATTTATAACTATGCTTCCAAATTCTACTTCCATGTTAGATATTAGAATAAAAACTGATTCTGTAGTTTTCAGAAAAATATTTTGGGAAGGTTTCTATTTATGAACTATAAAATTTCTTGTAAATAAGGGGTGTTTTTTCAGGTTGAGGCCACATTCTGCCTTTTAGCAAGCATGCTATGGATCATGTTCCAAATAATAAATGTAACTAGGCAAAGAAATAGATAAAGAAGAGAAGCAAATTTGATTGTATTCCATTTAAAACAATTTAAATAGATTTACTGTAGGTAGTAGAATTGTTCTCTATATATCATTGTATGATTGTGGATTCATAATAACACCAAAGAGTACAAAGTGATTTTAATCTCCCTTCCTTAGAATTAGAGCTCACTTGGAAGTTCATTGTCACCATGGCAATCATTTGTTTGTCATAGGCTATAACTGGCCCCTGTGCACTTGGCTATCTTGGAGCAAATATATTGTTATCTATTTTGGGGGGACTTTTCCATCAGTTCATTATCATGGACAGATCACTTCCTTGTGACAATAGCCTTGACTATGGCTGCACCTTCTGAAGGAAGGAAGAACTTATTCAAATGGTCTACAACCAATGTCTGATGGACCCATGAAGATTCCTGTAATCGCTTGGGCAGTTCTTAGCCATCTGTTGGCTAGTGTTTCTGTTAGATGCTTTTTTGACCACTGGAGTATAAAGGCAACTGGGGCACTTGTTAGGATCCCTTATGGCTGACCTCTGCCCATCCACCAGTCCTGTGCAACTCCTTGGTTTACTCAGTCTGTGAAATGATGGAGATGAAGAGATACTTGGAATGGCACTGATGGAAAATAAGAAGAAAACATGACTAGATATAAATTAAGCCTACATTTGAGCTTTTTATAACAATGAGGACATAATTATTCCATCTCCTTTATTACATCTATGGAATGCCAGTTAATTATGCAGTTTTAGGAAGAATGGGCCAGAAGGTTCAGTCTTTGTAATATACAATAATCTGATTAAGTTTTTCATTAATAAAATATCATGCATCTGCTCAAAGTTAGATTTAAATGGAAAGAATCTATTGAGATAATAGGGATAACATTCTGTTGTGTTATCTGTGAAAACTTGAGCCTGTAGATCTCAAGAAAATGGACACAATCTTCTTATGTTATTTGTTACTTATGGACTGAACCTCTCTAAGCAGTGAAGCAGGGAACTTGAAGTTGGATTCACACTGAAGTAATATCTCTTTGTGAGAAAGGGACCTACCAGAAGTCCTTAAAGAGGCATTTCTTTGTCTATTTCTTAAGAAGCCAGGACTGGATACAACAAAAGTGGAAAAGTACGTTCTTTGTCCAACACTCCCTTTTTGTGGGTGAGTTTGAGAAATTGTAGAGCCTGCAATTGCAGAGGACTCTGAACAATGTAGACAAGGGGTGTCAAACACAAGGCCCGCAGGCTGGATTCAGCCTGCTATGTGGTTGGGTCCAGTGAATGGCACCCTGGGTGTACGTGATCTCAAGCTGGCCACGCACACTCAGTTAGCCACGCATACCCACCCACCCCCAAGGTCAACCACAGCCCCAATGCGGTCTTCAATGACATTGAGTTTGACACCCCTGATATAGACTGTCTGGACCCTTGGAGTCTAGGTTCAAATCTAGGCATGGGAAATAAACTGTGTTGGTCTTGGGGTTTCCTAGTGGGCCCCATATAAGTGATAATGATGTTGTTCCTGTTGTTCCTCAGCAGCCAAAGTTGTTTAGCTAATACCATGGGTTTTTCAAACTTGTTGTTTGGGTTCTTCTATAAATGCACTAGCTTAATGAATCGCTTCTTAGGTTAAAAAAAAAAGAAATATTTTTCTTTTGTTGCCAAATCTTAAGGTCCATTGTCATCAGGATTATGTTGCTTTTGGTACAAGCCTGCCCACATTTTGTCCCTCTCCCATGCTCTTATGCTATGTTTGCAAGAAGTCAAAAACATTTTCACTGTAAGATTTTTTTTCATTCAATTTCAGAAAAATCACATTTCTCCATTTGTCTTCCAGCCCTTTTTTTTTCTTATAAGGCTTGCTCTGCCACACCTTCTGCTTTCCAAACATGGAGGTCAAACTGAATGCTGTAAAAGCATCACTACTAGGTCTGGTTATGTTTTGATTGAGAGCAGTTTCTATTCCCAACAGGTTGTTGTTGTGTTGAAGGGCTCGCTGTCATGTTTAATTTCCAAAGAAGATGACAGATAAAAATTAGAGATACAACCTTCTG
Source organism: Bungarus multicinctus (assembly GCA_023653725.1). Lineage (NCBI taxonomy): Eukaryota > Metazoa > Chordata > Lepidosauria > Squamata > Elapidae > Bungarus > Bungarus multicinctus. The sequence goes on from CM042840.1 coordinate 102,869,929, forward strand.
CTGCCAACTCATATTTAATCTTGAGCAGCTTCTCTTTCTCTTACAAAAGGAAGTATTCCTTCTATAACAGGTGAACAACAGATGAACACTTGGGCTATATCAAAATGATGAGAGACTGTAACATGTTTAAATCTATGTTTTGGAAATGTAATAGAAAATATCTATCCTAATGTCTCCTCCCTCCTAACCCCCCCCCCTCTCTCTTTCTCTCTCTCTCTCTCTCTCTGCTTTTAGACTCGAAGCTCTCGGCATTCACAGGGTTCTCAGCCTGGCCTGGCTGATCAAGCCAAGCTCTCCTTTGCTTCAGCAGAATCTCTGGAAACCATGTCTGAAGCTGAACTGCCCATTGGGTTCAACAGAATGAATCGCTTTAGGCAAAGCCTGCCATTGTCTCGTTCCACCAGCCAAACAAAACTTCGGTCACCAGGTAAACTCCTTGTGAACTACAAAGTACATGATCTTGGGCAGGAGATGTCATATTTCTTTTAAATGAAAGCTGCTTTTGTGTTACCTTTTTGGAGTGTTTCTTGCGAAGCACTCAAAGGGGATGTGATTAAATCTGTTTCTGTATAAGCTTTTTTTTTCACCTACAGTGCATATAAGCATTGTAGATGAAGAAGTAGCATGTTCATTTTATTTATTTAAATTATTTATATGGGCACTCATCTCACAACAGAATAATTAGATTCTGATTTTTGACATATTTTTAGAGGAAAAGGGATAGGAGTAGGGTTAAAATATTGACATCCCTAATTTAAAACATTTTGGATTATAGATGTAGGAAAGACCCTAGCATAAAACTTTACTACAGATCCTACTCTGGATGTTCTGACTTTTAGCCAACAGAATCATTAGACATTCTGTAAGAGATAATGATAAATAAATATTCAATCATAATCAGTGTGTTCCAGATTTGGCTGGCTATCTTAGAGAATGACTGCCAGACAGAACAAGCCATGCTATTCCAAGGACACCAGTATTTTGAATTCAAAAAGTTTAGCTATGTTAATTTACTTGCTCGCAATTATTTTTATTAGTGACAACTTAGCTTCCAAAATTCACAAAACATTACTTTTTAAAAAATATTAAATCTAGAAATTCAGGACAATCGAAACATCCATTAAAATCTTTGAATTAATAGAATAGAAGAATCAAAATATTACTTATTCTCCAGTCTCCTGATTGTTGCTCTATCCCTGATCAACTATTAATAACTTTAGCTTTTCTATGAAAATGGTGAGATTGTGGAATTTCATACTTACACATCTCAAAATCTTGGCATTAATTGCATGTGCTACTAGTAGACCCTAAAATAGAAATTGAATATTTAGCCATATATCTGATAGCACATAGTTTGATTTGTATTTGTGATTCTATTTTTTTCCCTTCAAATGTTGCTCTTGAAATATATTAGATTACAATTGCTTAACAATCTAGAAGAGCTTTTGGCAATGTTGGGAGTCTTTTGGCAATGTTCTCTATACCTGAAACATGTAAAATTGGAGAAATTATTCTATGTTTTACCATTTATGTACCTATTAACAAGGGCCCTAGGGATGGAGGAGGTGGAGATAACTTAACCATGAGATAACCATTGAAGTTTTACCACAAACTGATGCAAGTTTTTGTTTGAGGTAAACAGACTTCCAACATCTATGTAAGAAATACTGCAGGAGTCTGCAAAAATAGGGCCTCTCTAGAATTTCAGGCTCTGTGACTGTGGCTTTTTTCAGTTTTTGTGCCCCAAGCCACATGGAAATGTATCACCATGGGTCATCTTTTTTGTCCCCCCAACAGAAAAAAGGGGGGGAGGGGAAAGAGCCAAACATTGAGAAGATACAGACTTCTTTAATTGCTGGAAATATTAAAAATAAAGTTACCATCTTTCCTTCCTGGATCATGTGCTACCATCACACCAAGGTGAGTGAATTGCTTGGGAGAAGGATTCACAGCCATGTCCTATGAATATATGTCCTATGAAAATTATAGTTATCAATGAGTCCATCTGTTTCCTTCCTGCTCTGTTATCTTTTCCTATTATTCTCCATTTCCTCAGGCATCCTTTTCCTGCAGTTTGGGGATGAGACAAGGAGGGTTCATATCACCCATGAAATCAGCAGCATGGATACTCTACATGCCCTGATTGTCCACATGTTTCCTCAGAAGTTGACAATGGGGATGCTCAAGTCCCCAAACACTGCCATTCTGATTAAAGATGAATCCCGCAATGTTTTCTATGAATTGGAGGATGTCAGGTATGTCTTGCTGCAGATATTAACCCCTGGTAGGAAATAACAGGAGAAACAGAATGTTCTCTTCTGTATAAGAATGATCTCTGTATAAGAAGATCTTCTGTCCATCAGTCCAATCCCTTGGTAAAGGAATCTCAAAAGATGGCTTTCAGCTTTTCTAGAAAATTTCCAGCAATGGAAAATAGACCCTTTGATCTATGATTCTGCTGCCAAATAGGTCTTTCCATCAAGAGGTTTCTCCTAGTGTTCCTTTTTGCCCCAGAAGAATTGTAGAAGGCTGGGTAGAGGAATAAAAACAGAAATATTATGTCTGTCAAGAAAATATCAAAATATATTTTAGGAAAATATTAATCAAATACAGCCTATGGCAACATATCTGGTTCATTGCATTTACCTCTAATGTTATTTCCCCCACCTTCTAATCATTAAGAACACCAACTCCAGCATACTTACCTGGCAGGGGAGATGCCTTGACCATAAACTAGGAGGTTTCATTTGTTTACTATAGCAATATACTATCAGGAAATCATTCTTTGTTAAATCTGTCTAAACTGTGGGCTCTTGCCATATTTTCACGGCTCGGGGTTTTATACCTATGAGACTGCCTTCTCTGCATTGAAGATGCAGATGAGATCAGAAAGGGAAGGCAAGCCTTCTTGGAAATGGCCTCCCTGATTTGGAACAGCATACTCTTGGATATTTGGCAGTCCTCCTGCATCTTTTGAGAGGCCATAAAGATTTGACAGTTCAGGAAAGAATGTGGGCTAGGGAGGTTTAACTCGATGGGTCCTGGTTTTTTACCTTTGTTGTGGTGTTTTGTTCTGAAAGTGATTTACAGTTTATGGGATTGAAGCAGCATAAAAGCCATTATTATAGATAAATAAATCCTGCATCAACTGATTCTGTTAGTAGAGTATTTCTTACAGAAAAAAACATTTCTCCTTGTCATCCAAAATCTATTGCCAATCAATTTAATTATTTAATGTCAAGTTCTAGTGTTATGATCCTAGTGCTAGGAAGCGAAGAAAAAATTGTCCCTAGCCATTCTCTTTCTATTATGCATCATTGTTAAATACTTCTATCAAATTAGTCATCCTTGTTTTTATCACCCTCTTGAGAAACTTAGCATATTTTCATGCAAAGTATTTTTATTGAAGACTAGCACCTTTTTTATCTCTTTGTAGCCCTCCTGTAATGCTTTCTCTCAGTTTCTTTTCTCTTTTTATCTTTTCTCAACAACTCATTCAGAAAGAAAAGATATTTTGATTAACAGCATCAGGGTCCATTTTATTAGAAACACACACACTTCATGGTTCCTTTTATGTGAGCTTTGGAGATTCAGCCCAAAACTTACAAGTAAGAAAGGAAGCCCACAGATGTAAAGGACCCCTACAATGTTGACCCTAGGTACAAATTTGACCCCCATGTGAACATGCTTGCTATACATCAAAGCAACAGATTATTGCAAAAAGATTTATTAATTCTAAATCCTGATGTGATCTGCTTGAAGGGTTTTTGGAATGAACAGGAAACAATGACACCAGGAAAATGCCTTTATGCATCTGTCATCCTTGCTGCTATCACTGTGCTCAAGCATACTTTAGGATCTCAAATAATAACCAAAACTAATATGCATTTATCTCATGTGATTCTTTGGGCTTTGTTCTTCCAGGGATATTCAGGACAGAAGTATTATCAAAATCTACCGGAAAGAGCCCCTTTATGCCTCATTCCCTGGATCCCATATCACCAATGGTGACCTTCGGGTAAGAACAAAGGATTGCACCGAGACTATTCTGTTTTTATTGTCAGTGCCACAAGAGATAAAATGGGTAATGTACTAAGGAACATTTCATTAATACCTGTACTTTGATACATTCAGACATACATTGACTTATACCTAGCATTGTGCTTCTGCAGATTTGCAGACATAATCTTCCTCTTTAATGTTCAATCTGTTCTAGCAGAAGACGGCAACTTCCTCCTTGTAGTTTGACAGCTATCGATGTGCACTTGGGTGCTTATTTCCTCAGAAAGTAACTGATAAATTCTAACAATTCTAATCCAAGCACTTTCCCCAGCCCTTCTTTTCTTCTTTCCTTTTCAGCAAAACTAAAACACTTGAACCAAATCTCTTCAGTAGAGAGGTTCACTAGAAGATCTGTATTTCCCTTGAGCTTTATATATTCATAATTTTTTAAAGTACCACCACTGTGGGAACAATTTATATATCTTATAAAATTTTGCTTCTGAGGGATTCTACTTTAGTTCTGTAGTTCCGTTTTTTAAAAAAGAAAAGACTATGGAGAATCCTCTATTAATGGATGGTGCCCATGAGGTTTGAAAATTTTAGGATGGAACTTGCATTTCTGTAGATCTGAGTGCAAAATCATGTCATCCCACATTATTCCACGTGTGATTAGTTTTAGAAAAGTAAGTACAAGCTATCCATGTATTGTAGGGAACAATCTAGTTTAGTAAGGAAAACAATTGATTTGGAAGAACCAGTAGGAGGAAAAATGTTGGCAAGTTGCAAATGAATATTTCACTAGCATAAGCAGGACTTTGGCGGGGAAATAATAAATATGCCAATCAATGCATTCATCAGAGTAAAATGTGTTTCCAAAAAAGGGGCTGGAATGAATCAACAGTTTTTTAAAAAAAACTACAAGAAAGAAATGTTGTGAGGGAGGGAGGGAGGGAGGGAGGGAGGGAGGGAGAGAGCGTTCTAGTGTGATCTGGTGTGTTGGCCATAAGAATAAGGTATTTTCTTCTCTATATTCATGCAGCTCAGTATTATGCCCTTATAAGTGGTTTCATATAGTTAAATAATCTCACATATTTTCACCTATTATTCCTATATCCTGCACAGTAATGGATTTGTAAGCTGTGCAGATGCAGATAGATAAACTCAACAAGATGTCCATAACAAAGTACATTTATTGGTTCATCAGGTATCCTCATAACTCACATTTGTGATGAAGTTCTTCTTTAATGACCAATCCTCTGTATATTTGTCTTGTAGGTAAAAAGATGATAAAGCCTCAACCCCATGATGATTGAAGCGGCTGCATGATATTAATCTTTCTATCCCATAGTCGTAGAGGTAGAGGGTAGAGCTGCTACCACGAGGTTGCGTTCAGGCAAGAGAAAGGAAAATTCCCCCAACCCATCGAGGGTCAAATTAGTGACCAATCAGAATTACAGATGTGGCCATGTGACATGAACTACATTTCCCAGGATACCTTTAACTACATTTCCCATGATGCAGCTCATAATTCCTAACTATCCAATTCCCATAGATTGGCTGGGACAGCACACCTATGTATTGTGATAATGCAGAAAAGGTTTATGACATTCTGAATTTCTCTGGCTTCTTATTGTTCTAGAGAGAGGTGGTCTACACTTCCAGAGAATCTTCCCCCACCCGGCGCCTAAACAGCATGTCTCCTGCTTCCCACCTTACTTCTGGCTCTCCTCCTCCAGTGCTCCAGTCATCCTCGCCTTCCCGTTCCCGTATGTCTTACAGTGGTGGACGCCCACCCTCCTATGCTGGCAGTCCTGTGCATCATGCAGAGCGCCTCTCCAACCTCCCTCCAGCTCAGGGAGTCTCACCAAGTCCAAGTGCTATCTTGGAACGCCGCGATGTCAAGCCGGATGAAGACCTGGTGGGAAAAAATATGGTTCTGGTGAAGAATGAAGGCCTGTATGCTGATCCATATAGTATGGTGCATGAGGGACGCTTGAGCATTACATCTACTCAGTCACTGGCTGGGATGGGAGATCCATTTGCTTACCCCGGAGGGCTTTATAAGCGTGGCTCGGTGCGCTCTCTTAGCACCTATTCAGCTGCTGCCCTACAATCAGAACTGGAAGATAGTTTATATAAGCCCAATGCACAGATCTACAGTGATACTTATGGTCCAGGGATGGGCTTCCGTTTGCCACCATCATCTCCCCAGAAAATAGCTGATGGCCGACTGGTGGATGTTCAGCAGAGCCAAAGTCCTCACAGCCCTTATTCAGGGCCTCCAAGCCGATCCTCACCAGTACGGCAGACTTTCCGCAAGGACTCTTGTTCTTCGGTGTTCATGGAAAGCCCTGTCAATAAACCACGGAATCTCAGTTCTTCGGGTGCTCCAGAACTATTCCCTGGACCTGGGGAACGACCTCATTCTGGATTCAGTTCACCTGTGCCTGCCAAGGATACTGAAACAAGGTAAAAAGATGGAAGCGTATCATTTCTTGCTAACGATAAATGTGCCATTATTAATAACACATTGATCAGCAGCTTGAATAATTTGCATATTGGAAAGCTGGATCCTAAAATGCAGGTTTTCTTATTCTGAACTAAATTTGACAGAGTATAAAAATGACATTCCGCTCTCAGCAAATGAGATTTCTACCCTATGATGCTGGTGCCTCAAAAGAACCCAAGTGATTATTTTGTGCTAATATGTTAAAATAAATGCACATGGGTTGTTCGTCCAGCCAAAATGACTCCTATGGTCATTTTGGCTGGAGCAGCAGGAGTGATCAGACACACTATGCATTTGAGCACATGATGCTTGACTAGTGCTTTTATAATAAATGATCAGGCACCATGAAGAATAATTGCCTACATGGGTCTAAGCACTCTCATGCGAGACTACTAAAGCCTGATTGACAAGGCAGCTTGCACAATAGACTACTCTGCTGGCTGAAGTGCAGAATCCACTTGCCCATAGCTCCTTATCAGCTCTTTTTCGAAAAAGCAAAAGAGGCAGCAAGAGAACATGAGTAAGCAAAAGAATAAGGAAGCACAAAAGAGACAGAGAAGTGAGTGAAAAAGAAAGATTACACAACCAAAAAAGGAGGAATTGAGCAAATATGCAAGAGAAATAAATCATCAGCAGTTTGTTTTCAAATAAAGTCAGAGAGACAGGTCCAGCTATCTGTCAAAATTAACCTCTTTCTCCAGTCTCACACCTTATTAAGGAGAGCAATTGGAAGTTGTTTTTCTCAGCAGCAGGAAGTCCACCAATCATTTTCCGTAATCAGTTCCATGTTAACCTGTCAGAACAGAACATCCCACTGCTGTCTCATTACCAAAGCAGAGCAGAGATCAGCTGTAAGATAATGCAAGTAATGTTGGCAATACATTTGTGTCTTCTTATAGACTGGAGGAAGACATGTTAAAAAGGTTTCCTGCTGATGACAATACAAAAATCTCTTGATCTAGGTCCTAGTTTTTTGTGCCCCTTCTCTTCAGTTTTTCTCAGATAAGAGAACTAGTTGGAATTAAAAAATGGGGAGAGTGAGCAAAATTACAAATGGAAACTATCTTGATTCTCTGTAAAAATAAAACTAAGTGACGCAAGGCAGTCACTCAAAGGAAGTCAGGCAAAGGAAGCCTTATTCCAAAGCATTTCCAGTGTTATTTCCCCCCAGATCTGATTCATTTATTTTTCCTTTTTAATTTGCCATGTGCTTACATCAGCAGTAGATTAATCCAGTGTAACAAAGCAAAACACTGTTGCAGCATTCCATCTTCTGTGCACCTTTATTTAGATTTCTATTCTTGCAAATACTGCCCTTACATTACTTGATAACTGAGTGGGTAGTCTGAATGGATACGCCTAATAATTACCTCTTACAGCATAATCCTATGTATTCTTCAGAACTAAGTTCTACTCTGTAATGAGGCTGACTGCTGAATAATAGCCAACAGAATTGCTGAACAAATGTCAGATCTGTTGCAGGCATGATATCTTGGGTTCTTCTTTTGCTTCTTTTGTTTCATTATATGTGAAAGAGGGTTATTTTGTTCATTTAAAAAGAAATAAATTAAAAATGGCAGGAAAACAGTTATTATAGCTATCTCTTGTGGGAAGCTGAAATCAAACTTCAATTAAAAGATGCTACTCATGGGAAAATTATCACCTATTTCCCAGCAGTAAGCAATAAAATAAGTGAAAATCTGCAAGCAGGAAACTTTCAATAAAAAGAGAAGGGTTTTTACTGAATGGGTCTTATTGTTCAATTAAATGTTATCGAAAGTCATTGTTTGATAATATACTGTCTGACTCCCCAATTAATGTATCAAGACAACAATGTGCCTGCTTATAATCTGTCAAGCTTCCTGCCCTATTCTTTTAAGGATTCTTTAATTTTATAATAATGGAAAGCTTTGCATCCTGCAGAGCAAAGCATCATTCCCAAGCAAAGCTTGAGATTCCACATGAGTTTCTATTTTAGAAAATAAAGTGGGGATGGCCTCAATCCAGTATGTTTTTTTTTAAAAAAATCTCATGTTTAATCTTCCTGTGCCTACATCTCAAAGAATGAGGATGGTTTCTCAGATGACTTGAGTTGTCAGGGGAAATGTAAGAATCTAGATCATTAGGATAAGAGGAAGACAGAAAAAAGAAATGGTTAGAAACATCAAGAGCGAGGGGAAGTGAAAGGTAAACAGGAGAGGTCAAAACAATCAAAGTCATAGTCCTATCAAAAGTTAATGAAGTGGAAGGTATGCGTGAGAAATTGCTCCTCAGTTCAGAACCTTGAAGAAAGATTGCCTGAAGAAGCCCTTTGGAATGGATACTTGATGGAGAGAGTGACAGAAGCCAAAAACAAGACCACTCTTAGTTTCATGCTGTCTCATTTTATTTCTTCCCTTTCCTTTCCAAAATCAAATCAGGGAGTATGATCCCAAAAGGAAAAGGTATGTTACCGCACTTTGACCCACTAAAGGTACAGGATGCCTGAGTTTCACTAGCATAACAATTGCCCATGCTAGTTGGGTGACTACTTGGAACTGAGAAAGTAGACATTCTCATCAGGCTGTTAATGCAATTGTAAGTAGAGTGAAATAAAGGCTACAAAATCACTGACAGAGACTTGTTATGCATGTGACACTTTTTTCCAATAGCACATTACCTGATATGCAGGGGTGGAATGGGAAAAACAGAATGAAGCACAGTGGATTGGAGTGTCACTAGCACCCTGTACAATACTCCGATGCAAAATCTGATTTGCTAAAGTACTAGCTCCTCTCTTCTTCAGACCAAAATTTCAAACCTTGTATACTTCTGAAAACATGCTGTCTATACTAGCCTGGAATTATAGGATTTGCATCTAAAGGACATCAAGTATTGAGAAAATACCTCATGTGGCTGTCTTCCTTCCAGATTCCCAGAAGTTATCTATAAGGTTGATTTGTGTGGATTTGTGGAATCAACACAAATATGGATTTGTGTTGATTCCACAGAGCTGTTAAACTCTTAATTACCTGTCTTTAGGAAGCCTATTTTGGTCCATTGTTTCTTAGTTTTCACCATGGTAGAGGCTATTACTCTCTACAAAGCTTCAGAACATTACATGAATTTCCCTTAGGTGCTTTTAAACTGTAATTTTCCAGCTGTTTTATCTGGAATATGATATTGTTTCTTTGCTAATATTTTCTCTTGATTTTATACTTTTAGCTTCTTTATATTATTATAAACAAGTCTACATTATCAAACCGAGGCGCGCAGGAATGCTGTTTCAAAATTGAATACAAATAAATATACTGTATTCTTATGTTGACTCATATTGCCATAGTACTAGGAAACAATGAAAAAACCATATACTTGTCCTACTGCCTTGTCTGGTTTTTTTATAGATATACAGTCTCTCTCTCCCTCTTCTTCTTTTTATTAAGGGAGCGCATGGAAGCGATGGAAAAACAGATTGCCAGCCTCACAGGATTGGTACAGAGTGCATTAATGAGAAGCTCAGATGGAGAGACCCCTAGGTAAGAGGCTTGATGGGTGAAACTACATAACTTGTTTCTTGTCCCTTTGGCATTGATAGAAATGGTGAACTTCTCACTCAGTTACCTCCTTATCCTGATAAATGCAAAGTAGAAATTTATTACCAGGCTAGAAATATTTTCAGCAATCCAACCCAAACTGGCCAGGTTGCTTTTGTAGTGGATTAAAAAGAGAATGAAAGTCACTATGATATAAAGGGTAAAGTATGGGATTTTGACCAAATTTCTGTTCAGTCATGAATTATAATAAAGTGGCAAGATGCAGTTAAACTTATTTTAAGTGAAAAAATATGGATCTTTTGCACTTAGTTACCCTAATTGCAGGTGATCTTAAGGGAATAACTTTTGGGCAAATTTGCCCAACTCAACCAATCATTCCATAGAATTTCTATTTCAATAACTATGAGACAAAACACCTAGCATAGCAGTATTTTGCAAAGATTATCTACATATCTCCAAACTCATCCTTCCCACATTATATAGTGCTCTATTCCAAAGAGAATCACAATTGAGGATATCACTTCCTTTACTGCATCAATATCTTGTGAAGTACCATTATACAATAATCAGTTACCTTAGCTTAAATTGTATTTAATTGGGATAATGGAATGGTTGTTATTGCTACAGTTTCTAGCACCCACCTCCTTTTAAAGAAATAGGACAGTGCCAATCCATGCTGCCTTCCTGGTGCCAAAAATTAAAATGAGAATGGGATGATATAGTGAGTATATTTGTATACTTACTGTATAGAGGAATTAATAAAAATCAAACTTTATTTTTTGAAAAAAAAAACAAATAATATGTAAACTTTATTTTTTAACATTATTAAAGTGCAAATAGTCAGGATAAATAAGATAAAGTTTATGAGATAAAATAAATCATTTTATAGCTTGTCTACCATATATTTTCTGTCAAGTTATGTGGTAGAAAATTCTAAATTAATATATACTTTCCAGGAAAACTAGAAAGAACATTTTAGATCTTTGAGCACACACTGTAGTAAAAAAAAAGAACAAAAGTGAGTGAAGCTCAAATAATGCTACATAGAAAAATAAAGATAAAAATTAACTTAGTTTTATGCTCGTAGACTTATTTACTTATTCCTGAGATACAGTTTCTGAAGCAAAAGCTCTCTGCTTGTTTCCCTGGAATTTTCCACTTCTTGTAATTCCACCTTTAATCAAAAACTCAGGAGTACAATATTAATTATTTTCTCTTCCTACCTCCACTACTCAACTTTCAACTTTTCTATCTCTTCAGAGAAAGCTTTGTACATTGCCCAGAGTCACATTGATTGAGTTAGGCAGCCTTATAAATCTAGTTAATAAATAAATAATAGAATTTTGTTCTCTCTGTGACCTGGAGCAAGCATGTCTCACACCTAAAGATGTAAATGCTACATCTGAGATGAATAAATGTGTTTTCTTTGTCTGCCATTACTACGGGCAACCTAGAATATTATGAATGCAAGTAAGCTTCACTTTTAATCATATACACAAATCACACAGTATTTACAGTATAATAATGTTTACTTCCATCTAAATATCTTAAACCTAAAAATGGTTTTGGAATATCTATATCTTGTTTGTCATTTCAGTGAGAAAACAGAAGGGACCAATGGAGGAACACCTCCATCAGCACGTAAGTGAGCATTTGAAATCCCATCCTCAAATCTGACTTATCCCAAGAAAAAGAAATCATCTTAGGTTCAATAATGGATCAGTAAAACCAGAAGTAAATTCCAATTGTAGTTGTTTTATCTGTAACAAGAAGAAATATACTAAAAGTACTTTTATCTTGATAGGTGGACTTTAGAGTTCGGAAGTTTTCATGAAAATCTCCCACCCTTCCATTGTATTCTTTTCGTTTTTGTTTTCCTGCTGTAAATTATAGAAACCTGTAGGCTCTTCTCATGTTCATTGGTATTTTTTCCATTTTGGGGGCTGTCTAGAATAAAATGGAAGCAAGAATTTGACTTCACTCTTGGTTCAACTTCTTAATGATGCCCCATAGTTGAACGGATTTGAACCATGATATTAAAAATGCAGTTTAAAGTGAGGGAAGTTGTTCTTACCTTAAAAATAAATTGGCTTTGTTACAAAGATAAATTGAGATAAGATAGTTTCACCTAACTATCAGGCCCTTCTGCATGATGGTGTGAAAGAAAAGTATTAGATAAATGATGGGAAGCCAATACTGAAGTTCATAGCTCTCTGCATCCTTGGAGTTGCTGAAAAAATAACCAATTTGTGGTAAAAATTGAAGTCACTACTTACTAGTGTACTGTATTCATGCAGAGAGTGTTACTCAAGATATTCTTTTTTCTTTGATAACAATTTTATAATGCTTTGAAGTGAAAGTTACAGAATTTGTGTTTTTTCCCAAGCTTGATACAGTATCTTAACGTAATCCTTCTCTTTTTTTCCAATTTCTATGGATTATTATATATTTCTGGTATTTTTTTCTGTTTCAGCCCCAAGCAAGAGCAATGTAGGAACTCCAGTTCCTGGACCACCACCTCCATCCACCACTGGTACACCAGCTGGGCAGCCCACTGCTATCACTCGCCTGCACATGCAGCTACATCTCCATGACTTGCAGCAGAATGCCAGTGAACTCCGCAACCAGCTGCACCAGCTCAAGAAGCTGCAGGTAACCTGAGTTGGAAGGAATATTATGTTTTGCTCTTTTTCCAATGGAGGAGAAAATTTTAGAATATTATGTTGGTTCCATGAGGCTGAACCTTTTCTCCATGCATTAGAAATGATGTGTTTTGAAAGCAAATGATGCTTCATATTCAGAGTTCAGAAGCCAGAGAGTGCTGAATTTTGATGCTCAGTTGTCAGAGTGTATGCTCTGCATAACACCAGAAAACAAATAAATTAGGTGAAGCAGAAGCATTGCAAATCTGTTCAAATTATTCAATATATACAGTGCTGTGAATTTAGCTTCACTTGATGCAGAATTTAGAAAGGCTCTTGGAAATAAAATTATATTATTTGATATAATCTTATTCTTCACAATTGAAGAATATTATTCTTGCAAAATTGAAAGACCTAAACCAGAACTTAATTCTTCTTTAAAGGAAAAAAAATAGTTTCTGGCTAAATTCCATAAAGAATGAATTGATTTTAAGGTCAGCAAAAACTAATTGTGTCTCACTTTTCTTTTATAAAGAAAAGCAACAGTATTCATTCAATTATAGATGTCCATGTACTGTTCATTCCTCTCTTCTTACACACAAACATTTTGACTCCATTTAATAAAGTAACCCTTTTATGTAATTTGCCATTGTTAGAGGGAGAAAGGAAGGGGCATAAAGAGGAATGCAAATTAAATGTAGGCATAGAGAGTTAAACATTATCACATATATATTGCTCACAGAAAGTCTTAGTTTAATCCTTGGCATCAACTAAGATTACAAAAGGTTCTCTGTCTAAAACAGTGGTTGCCAACTGGTGGGCCATGGCCCACTGGTGGGCCACAAGAATATTTTGGTGGACCGCAGCACGCTGAGGTGGGTAGATGGGGCAATCCTGCAGTATCCCTAGCAAATCCATGTCATGGCTGCTGCCTTCTGCCTCAGCGCATCGAGGAGGCCGAGCAGCAGTGGGAAGAGTGCGGACCTCCTGAGTCGCAGGAAGCATCTGCCCTCAGGTGAAGATGTTGCTAGGGGGAGGCTGAACCACCACTTCCTCCTCGCCAGAAGCGCTCACACACTCAGTGGGAAGGAGAGGCTTGTAGGGGGCCAGAGGGGTGATTTGCATGTGAGTGTTTCTGGCGAGGAGGAAGAGAAGCTCCTGGGGGGGGCACAGGAGATCGTGCCCTCCCCTTACAGGCCAGGAAACACCCGGGAAGGGCTCCGATGCCGCATTCTCCCATGCCCCTGCCTTTAGGAATTTCTCTTCCTCCTCGCCAGAAGCGCTCACACACTCAGCAGGAAGGAGGCAGCATGTTGGGGACCAGAGGGGCTGTTAGCGCTTTGCATATGAGCGCTTCTGGTGAGGAGGAAGAGAAGCTCCTGGGGTGGGTTGAGCCTCCCCCTTGCAACATCTTTTCCTAAGGGCATCGCTGGCAGCCGCTCAACCTCCTCGATGCACGGAGAAAAGAGGTTCCTTTCACTCCACCTCCTTGCAGGCCAGGCCTATGCTGTGATCTCCCAGGCATATGTCAATCTGCTGCCCGTATCACTCCTGTTGCCCCACCTTCCTGACAGCCATCTGGTCTTCAGCACTTGGCTCATCAGACCAGAGTAGAGGTTTCCTGCTGTTCTGAACTGTGCATACCCACGCCTGTGCCTGCCACTCTTCCTGGCAGGGGGAAGCGACCCCTCTTGGCTTGAACTCTGGATTTGTGACTGGTATATCTTAACTGGGACCAGGATGACTTTACCTCTCCCTCCACCAAATAGCAGCTGCCAGCTCCTTTCTCCACACGCCAAGTCTTACCATGGGAAAGACAGCAGCTGGGGTATCAGTGTAGCCGCTAGGTGAGTTCATAATCGCCCTACTCGGAGAAGGAGGTGCTGAAGGAGGAGGAGGAGGCAATAGTGGAGAAGCAAGCCAGGTGTTAAAGACCAGGGGTGGGGGGAGGCTTCTAGGTGAGGGGAGGCTTCCAGCCCTCCTTCCCTCCCCCAACTCCAGGCAGCCACACCTGCCAAAGTGGGGGAGAGGTTTCCTCTGATTTGAGGGAGATATGAAACGACAGGAGACCAGATTGGGGAGGGAGGGCCCTGCTTTTCTTGTTATATTTTTTTTGTTATAATTGAATAAGCATTTTTATATTTAAAATATATATATTTATATATTAAAAATTAAATTTTTAAATAGTACATTTATATTTAATATAAAAAATAAATTTTTTACATTAAATACATTATTTTTTTAAAAAAATCATATTAGTAGTCCTCAGGATTTAAAAGTATGAGTTTGGTGGTCCCTGAGGCCCAAAAGGTTGGCGACCCCTGGTCTAAAACTTTGAAGTGCTGTTGCCCATCAATATTGACAGTAGTGGGTCACATGGATCCGTTATCTGAATCCATTATTTATTATTTTTCCATTTCTATTTGGGTTTCTTTAACTTAGTGATATGATGGGATTTAATCCTAAAATCTTTCCTTGTCTTTCAAACACCATGAAAAATAAGTTTTCTGCTTTCCCACCTTGCTCCAGGAGTTTGCCTTGCTATCTTTTTGCCCTCAATTTTGTTTCTCTTTTCTGTTGACATTTATTCTCATTAGTCGTGCTCACCAAAACAAACTGCCTTGGTGCCAGGTGAGATTAATTTGGAGTCTGCGGCACCAAATAAAAGGGCAGATGGTAGCTATATATTCGGAGCCAGCAGTCTGATCTTCCCTCCCAAACTGTGGGAGGTGCCTGTGTTTTTTTTTTTTCTGAGTTGCTTAACTCCAGAGATAATTAACAGTGACAGCTTGTTGGAAACTGGAAAGCAACAAACAGTACTGAGAGGTAGAAAAGCAAATGGCTCACACTCCCACATTTCTCCCAGATGCTTTGAAACTCTGCAACAGATTTGGTGTCCAGATTTGTGTGGATGTCTTCTGTGGTGTCAATCATATGTAGTAACATCATTCCAATGGGAGGGATTCAACGGTGGGATTCAAACATTTTTACTACTGGTTCTGTGGGTGTGGCTTGGTGTGCATGGTGTGGCTTGGTGAGCCTGGCTTGGTGGGCATGACAGGGGAAGGATACCATAAAATTGCCATTCCCACCCCACTCCAGAGGAAGGATAATGCAAAATTCCCATTCCCTCCCCACCCCACTAACCTGCTTTCCAGCTCCGTTCTCCTGTGCAGGGCAACCAAAAAAGACCCAGCCAATCAGCTGGAACTCGGGAGGCAGACAATAGATTGGGGCGATCAGAAGTGGTTTTTGTCGGTTCTCCAAACTACTCAAAATTTCCGCTACCAGTTCTCCAGAACCTGCTGAATAACACTTCTGGAGAGTTTGGATTGTGACAAATTCATTCAACAAAGGGTACTCCAAAGATAATTGGCATCCAATCCCATCAGACCCCGCTAGAATAACCAATGGTAAGGGATTCCTAACACATTGGTGAGGGCATGTAACATTCTATATGTAAACTGCATAGAAATAAAATCAACTTTGGCTATCTGGTATGTTCTTTCATTACTTTGCAAATATAACTAAAAGACATCAAGTTCAATGGAAGAGAGAAACAAAAATAATTCTGGATAGTCAATTCAGAAGTATTATTAATGTTAGAAAATAGCACTAGAATATATTATATTTTTAAAAATATTTGTTTTTAAACATTTTTAATTTTGGAATTCAAATTAGTCTCATAGAAATTGAAACAATTCTAATTATGTATGCAGTGTTCCAATCCAATTTCAGCATGAATATAAAAGTGCTAAATAATAGAGGCTGTCTGGTTTTATTTATTTCAGTTGTAGTATTTTGTATGTAACAATAATAAGATTGGATTTCTCTCCAATGGCAACACAGAAATCTAAATTACAAAGTGAAAATTCTAAGCCTGTGAAGAATCATACATTCATTGACTTTGGACAGAAAATAAAAATGCATGTATACACCTTGTATACTTTTAAATATAAAATAAATATTTAGTGATTAAATTTATATATTACCATCTCATCAGTAAAGCTACTCTGTAAATATTAATTTGTGTGCAGCCAAAAAAGCTAAGGCAATCCTAAGTTGTATTAACAGAGGGATACAATTAAGATCAAGGGAACTACTAATACCACTCTATAAAGCCTTAGTAAGACCACACCTAGAGTACTGTATCCAGTTTTGGTCACCACATTATAAAAAAAGATGTTGAGACTCTGGAAAAAGTACAGAGAAGAGCAACCAGGATGATTAGGGGACTGGAGGCTAAGACATACAATGAACGTTACAGGAGCTGGGCTTGGCTAGTCTAGTAAAGAGAAGGACCAGGGGAGATATGATAGCGGTCTTCCAATATTTGAGAAGCTGCCACAGGGAGGAAGGGTCAAGCTATTTTCTAAAGCGCCTGTAGGCCAGACAAGGAATAATGGATGGAAACTGAACAAGGAGAGATTTAACCTGGAAATAAGGAGAAACTTTCTGACAGTGAGAACAATCAACCAATGGAACAGCTTGCCCTCAGAAGTTGTAGGGGCGCCATCACTTGAGACTTTCAAGAAGAGATTGGACTGCCATTTGTCAGAAATGGTGTAGGGTCTCCTGCTTGGGTGGGGTGGGGTTTGGACTAGATGACCCACAAGGCCTCTTCCAACTCTGATTATTGTTAAGAAGTTGTGTTATGAGTTTAGACGTACATTTAGTTCCAATTCCTTATTTACTACCTCCTTTACCACTAGTTTTACATTGTTTAGGAGAAACAGAGTAACCAGAGGTCTTTTTAAATGCAGGTACATATAAACCCTTCTTAATTTTGTAACTAATTCAATATCACTTTTGTGTAAATACTATTGGAAAGAAGTAAGTGTACATGTTTGTCTTGCAAATGAATTATTTTATCCATATTCGGCATTGGTTTAGGAGCGAAAATTTAATGCTGGACTGTGCCAATGTCTATATAGATTTCCTGAAGGAAATTAGATATGCATCTTTCTTTAAATTCCATAGTTTATAAATGTTAACGGTTCCATCCTACACCAATGATTGATTGCTCCTGTCTATGGAAGAAACAGGGGGAATTGTTGTATCTGCTTTCTACTTTTTCAATTTTCCTTTAATGACTTAACTATGACCGTGGAAACCTATCATTCAGCCTGACCCTAGTGAGCCTTATCCTAAATCATAGCAAACTGTAGAAATAACGGGGACTACACAAATGCACACAATCAAACTGGTGGGATTCAAAAAATTTTGCTAACGGTTCTGTGGGTGTGGCTTGGAAGGCATGGCAGGGGAAGGATACTGTAAAATCTTCAGTCAGAAGTGGTATTTGCCGGTTCTCTGAACTACTCAAAATTTCCACTACCGGTTCTCCAGAACTGGTCAGAATACTACCGCTGAATCAAACACACTCTGGTAGTTCCACAAGAAAATGCTTCACATGTTAGATTGGAGCATACAAGGATTCCTACATGCTAAATAGTGCCACTACACACACACAAATTTTAATCTGGCAAATTTGTATGCAAAAGCAGTTCCGTTTGTTAGAGCAAAGCAAGTACCATTGAAACAAAACCAAAATCAATAAGAGGAAAGTGATGCACATTGGAGAAGATACTTGATGATTCAGAAAAGTCTCAGATATGCTGCAGAAAAGTCTCTAGATACAGACTCTCCTTAATACACGTTTTTATACAATCCAATATAGTGTGGCTCTGATAGATAGATAGATAGATAGATAGATAGATAGATAGATAGATAGATAGATAGATAGATAGATAGATAGATAGATAGCTAGCTAGCTAGATAGATAGATAGATAGATAGATAGATAGATAGATAGATAGATAGATAGATAGATAGATAGATAGATAGATAGATAGATAGATAGATAGATAACAGACAGATAGAAAGAAAGAATTCTGTATTGGCCAAGTGTGATTGTACACACAAGGAATTTGTCTTGGTGCAAATGCTCTCAGTATACATAATGATGACTTAAGTAACTTAGTTACATCTGATTATTTTCCTTCCATCCATTTCAGCTTCAAAATCAAGAAACAGTGAAGACCATGTTGCGACGGACAGAGACTGAAATCAGCGTGCGGGTGACCGACACCATGCGCAAACAGGAGGATCCCTTACAACGGCAGCGCACTCTGGTTGAAGAGGAACGCCTTCGCTACCTCAACGAGGAAGAACTCATAACTCAGCAGCTTAAGTGAGGATCCTGTTAAAATGTTCATGTTTATCTAGGGGAGGGCTGTCAAACTTCCGGTCTGCGGGCCAGATGAGTCACATGCTGGCCATGCTCAGGCCCAGTATAGTGAAAGGGGGAAAAAAAGGTCCAATATATCACGTGATGCCTCTGTGATGATGTGAGTTTGACATCCCTGATTTAGGGAAAGGCTGGATAAACACAAATAATTTGTTTATCATAGTCTATATAGAGTGCCTCTGTATGCTTCTGTTGGAAATGACATTTCAAGGTTAAGTATTCTATGAGTGATATAACTTAATACCATAATGCAGTTAGATTTAAGATTTGCACTGCTGAGACAAGTAAAACATGGTTGGTTTGAAAATATATATCTTGCCCTTCAAGTATGCACCAGTTAGAATGGTAATCAGTTATTTAGTTTGGATGAAGAAACTGAAAAAAGAATTTAGGGATTAAAAATATTTCTTCATGTTTAACCTAAATAGCTATAAATATAAAGGTATAAAGGAGTGCATTACGGCAACATACATAACCACAAGCTGTGAATGAAGCATGTGCAAATGAAGTGCTGCCTACTTTTTTACAAAAGTTGCAATGCACATGAAAGGGCCAAGGCCTAGACCAGGGGTAGGGAACCTTGGCTCTTTTATCACTTATGGACTTCAACTCCCAGAATTCCTGAGTGAGCCATAAAAGGTTCCCCATCCCTGGCCTACTGGTTTTTCAGTTGTGGGGGAAATCAATTTTTGACTGGAATGGGACTGTTTAATATACAAATGTAGGACATATAAAGAATATATAAAGAATATGTCCTACATTTGTATATTAAACAGTCCCATTCCAGTCAAAAATTGATTTCCCCCACAACTGAAAAACCAGTAAGCCAGGGATGGGGAACCTTTTATGGCTCACTCAGGAATTCTGGGAATTGAAGTCCATAAGTGATAAAAGAGCCAAGGTTCCCTACCCCTGGCCTAGACTATGTAATTTTGACCATCAGCTTCATCCTCTTGAGTGTTCCATTTCAATTGGATGAGACATCTCAAAAAGTGGAAAAAACCAGATATTTTCTCTTGTTTTTCTGTCTCTTCACACACAACCCTCTCACACACATATACACACAGACACAGTTATATACTTTCCTTTCCCTTCTGCTCCTTCAACAGATTTCTGGAAAAGAATCAAATTACTTTTGTCAGATATCTGAACTACTTATTTCAAAAAGCTTTTGAAATTAGACTGAGAGCTGTCTCAAATTAGGTCAAAGGCCTTGAGTGATTCAAGCCTAGTGAAAATAATTCTGGAGGATTCATTCTGCTTCCTGGCTTAAGTTCCTCTTTATCCACATCTATTTATCATCCATATGAAATTACTGAATTTCTCTGGATTTGAGGTTTATTAGGACAATGATACCATACCTATCTTTCTTATTCCCCTTTTTTATCTTAGACAAATAGTTATTATACTGCTGAGGAAGTTGCCTAGCTTCCTGGATCTAATCATGCTGATGACTTTTGGGAATTTCTCAGTGCGGTGTCTTTTTTTAATTGATCTAATACATGTAATTTGGAGACCATGTTATAATGATTCTACATTACTTCCAAATCTGAGATTTTAACCTTTCAAGTTGTACCTTTTTTGTTTCTTTAATGAAACTGAACCTTATTCGGGGGTGGGGGTCCCCAGTTTTTAAAATTAAAATACTTTCTAGACGTAACTGAAGATTTATTCAATAGTTTGTCTGCACATAATTCATTGCATGTAAAAATAATTAATCCTTCTTTATCAAACTGAGACTGATTCAGCCAATTTAAAAGCAGGTGAAGTTCTACGTTATTCCAGTTCTATTTTGGTACTATCCTGATTGCTTTCTATATCTCCAAATAGCTCTGTCAAATGATTAAGATGTATAGCCTCTGGGGATTTTTAAAACTGGTTAATTACTTATTAGCTTGATTCCATGTTGTTTGTTGTTTATTTTAGTACATACAAAGCACTAGCTTGTTCATATATATGGCCCAAAATAAATACAGATATATTTAAGCTAATTCATTCTAATGGACTTAAATTTTTCATCATACTAACAAGCACATTTACATATACAATAGAACCTCTGGTCTGACCACGACCAAATTGGATTCCAACCAAAAAATTCACAAAAGTTTTGAATCTGGTCACAAACACATACTGAGGTGGAGATCAATCATGACCCCTGACCCAGAAATTCCTGTAACATTAGAAAATAAGAAATCGCCAAAGTTATGGAACAATTATGGCCATGATCAGAGGTTTTACTGCAGGGGTGGGATTCAATTTTTTTTAACAACCAGTTCTGTGGATGTGGCTAAGTTGGTGGGTGTGGCTTGGTGGTCATGCTATTGGTTGGGCGTGGCCAACTCAATATCACTCACATCAAGGCACGCATCTCCTCATCTGGCCTCTCATGAATGTGGGGACACTGCAATAGTCGTAAGTATGAAAAACGGTCATGTCACTTTTTTCAGTGCTATTGTAACTTTGTGTGGTCACTCCACACAAGCAAAGTACCAGCAAAGGAGGGGGAAAAAAAAACTCCAGAGACGTTCCTGAGACAGGAAGTCTAGTCCTGCCAAAAATGTAATAAGGGTTAACGGAGAAGCAGTTTCTGTAAGCAACACCAGTAATTTCTTCTAACAACCGGTTCTCCGGACTGCTTAGAATGTTAACCATTGGTTCTAGCGAATAGGTGCACACTGGTAGAATCCTAGCCCTGTTCTACTGTATATAGAAGCCACTTAGATTGGTCCTACTTTTAACTTTCCTCAGGCAAGTGGGTATTTAAGAGTCTGTATGCGAGTTACACCACTAGTTCATGGAAAGAGGAAAAGTAGAAGATGAAGGCCAGTAATCAGGAAAGAATGAGAAATTAATCTTCTTAGTGATGTATTGTCTTCTATATCATTTGGAGAGAATGGCAACAGATGTCAATTCCTTTCCCTTTCTCCCTGACCTCAGTGTATTGTTTTTGTGTATCCACAGTGACTTGGAAAAATCAGTAGAGAAGATTCAAAAGGATTTGATGCATAATCACAGATTTATTCCCATACAAGAGCTGGAAGAGAAATCCCTGGTGCTCAAACAGTTGGGTGATACCTTGACAGAACTAAAGGGTGAGATGGGGCTGGGTTTGGGATCAGATAAATATAACAAAATTGGAAGAGGTCTATTCCATGGATGAGATCATGTGTGGTAGCATTTGATACCATATTTACCAAATTCAACTGACTTATAAAACAGTCATACAAACAAATCAGGAAAGGTCTAGTCTCATATTCGTTTTAGAAATTAAACTGAAAAATTTATAGCTAGGATATATCAAGACTGTGCTCTGATTTGGAATTAAAAGCAAAATATATATTTTGGAGCGTATCTAGCACTTTTTCGCAGTATCATAAATCAAGCGCATATTTACCTAGGTTTGAATAACAATTGCAAATGATGGCCCTGAGATCCCAGGAAAAGACACGGCTGCTTTTGTCTACTTGTTTACTTTTAGATTCATTTTGGTGTGTTTCTATTAGTTGATGTAATGTTCCATATTCAACAATTGCTGGCTTGAGGTTTATTTTCCATATCAGGCATGCTTTCACAGCTCTTTACCTTTAATATTTATTAATGACACCTTCATGTTAAAATAAGTTCTTTAAAAAGTAACAAACACACCAGCCCATTTCAAGAAGTTTTTTTTAGAAACAAGGAAATTATATATTTTGTAAATGGTCTAGATTTTTCTTGAATGCAAATTTATGAGTTTTTTTTTAAATATAATAATTATTTTGATATTTGCAATATTTGTTACATAGATTATGGACAATCTGGAAGCTATGGGTTATCCAAGAATTTAGTCATGACACTTGTGTTCTGAAGATGGTTTAAACTAAAGACCTGCTAAATTCAATTATCCAACTGTGATCAAGCAAATACCCAAAGAATTCACTAGGAAATCTTATATACAATCTCTATATTTTGTGTTGGTCTCGAGCAATCAGAGATGTCCTGACATTAAAAATGAGGCAACATTTTAAGTTACTACGTGAGCATTGCATTAGATGAAAGTTCCCTGAAGTTGATGCCTCATAAGAGATTCGCTTTTGACGACTCTTCTGCTTATTCTCTTAAGTAGGACTAGATCCTTGATTCTGTTCTAAAGTCCTGCCTTCAGCCTTGCCAATATCTGTCAGTTTATTTATAGCAGTCGTCAATATTCAATTGTAAATGTTTATAATTATTCAATTGTAAATGATTTCCAATTGTAAATGATATAATTATTCAATTGTATAAAATTTCCTAGTGATTTCTTTGGGTATTTGCTTGATCACAGTTGGATAATTGAACTTAGCAGGTCTTTAGTTTAAACCATCTTCCGAACACAAGTGTCATGACTAATGTCCTGGATAACCCATAGCTTCCAGATTGTCCATAATCTACGTAACAAATATTGCAAATATCAGAATAATTATTATATTAAAAAAAAACCTTATAAATTTGCATTATCTTGTTTCAAAATATCATTTTGGATGTATAAAGACAAAAATAAGGAGAAAAAAAAGAACATGGAGTAACAATTTAATTATACTTTTATATTTGGTTGGATATCAAAAAGGAAAAAGGATAAGGATCATTCATCTTGCTCTTTAGCTTTGCATGGTCAATAACAAGAGAAATATAATAAGCTGCCTCCTGGAATATGTTATACATACTCTAAATCAGCAGTCACCAACTGGTGGGCCATGAGAAAATTTTGGTGGGCCGCAGAGAAATCTCACCCCCAGAGCATCCCCCAAAACAATTAATCCAGGCTGCGCAGAAACACAAGGCTGCTCAGCCCACATGGCCCGTGGGAACCCTCCCCGGCAACTCACTCCTTACCCGGCAAATTTGCCTGCTAAGTTGCTATTTTTCCTTTTTCTGACCATCATCTGTTCTGCTGTGCTGGGAGATTTAGATTAGCTAGGAAACAGGAAATGGTTGGATTTCTTGCTTTCTAGCTAAGCACAGGCGAACCTCCCTTAGGACTGAAGGTTTGCTTGCAAGCAAATTCACGGCAAGCAAATTTGAGAGACTGAGCTAGCCAATGGCAGATAGATCACTGAATGATTTTGTGAGCAACTCAATCTGTCTGCTTTGCCTGATTGTGGATAAAAGTTGCTTTTTTATATAAAAAAATTAATATTTACATACATGGTGTGTTGTTTGCTTGCAAGCAAATTTTATGTGACAGACTGAGCTAGCCAATGGCAGATAGATAGATTTCTGAATGAATGTGATTCTGTGGGCAACTCAATCTGCCTGCCTGCTTTGCCTGATTTTGGGTAAAAGTTGCTCTTTTTTAATAAAAAATTCAATATTTATATAAATATTTATAATATTTACATACAAGCCATGACCACCAAGCCACACCCACAAATTAGGCCATACCCACAGAAACAGTTAGTGGTCCCTGGGATCTAAAATTATGAGTTTAGTGGTCCCTGAGGTCCAAAAGGTTGGCAACTCCTGCCCTAAATTACTTCAGTAATTCCCACTCAATCCTGTTTGCTGAATATTCTTATCATATTCTGTGCATGCATTTTTGATACACCATTATTGATCCGTACCTTAAGAAACATCAAAAGGCAAAAGGTAGTTTGAATTTGTTATTTTTACAAGACTCAAGATAGACAGAGAAGTAGACAATAGCACCTAGTCAAAGGGCTAGACCTTTCCCTTATGTCCTTCCAGGGCCTACATAATAATATTGCATAAAGATACAGTCTTTCTTTCAAAACCTCAGCATGATGGTCTCCCAGATAAAAATCTCATCAACTTTATTTTACATTCTCCAATTACTATCAGAGAAGTACTGTGCTTGCAATCCTGTACGTACATCACAGGGAGTTAAGACCCATTTTCCTTTTTTAATGCATTGTACTGGTTTGATTACTGTGTGGATATGTAGTATGTGTTTACAAGCTTTTCTCTATGTATCTGCTACCTGGAGACAATGATTCTGTTCTTCAAGCAATTGGATATCAGTTTGTAGAGCTGCTTTAAAAAAAATAGAGCCAATCCAATAATCCAGAGGGTAATATATTTTATTCTTTTCTGGTAAATGTCCAAAACATCATCACAATAGGATCAAGAAAGATTACAGAAAATCCTAAGGTTTTTCAAGAAATGTAAACAGCAACTATGCTTTTGGTAAATTATCCAAATGTCAGACTCATTTCTACCATTTCCAAATATTTCCCTCTCTCCTTTCATATTTTGAGTTGTAAATGTCAAAAAGCAGCTTGACAGCATTTTGTTTTCTAACATTTCTCACTGGGCCTTTTATTGTCCATTTTGCCAAGTTTTTGACATTTACGTGGATAAATCAAAATAAAAGGAAAGTGGCGCAGATATATTTCATGATTCACCAAAGATTTCCCCTTGATAAGTTATATGCGTAAGTATAGCCTTAGTAATTCATTACCACTTTTTTTCTTTCTGTTGTACTGGATAGGTATATTTGATATGGGTGTGTGTGTGTGTGTGTGTGTGTATTTAGTATGGTGTGTGTTCCATCAGCAGAACAATTGTGATTTTGCAGTCCTTCTTCATGCCCTCATTCCTCAAAACACACTAGTGTTTATTGGGCTAAAATTGACTACTCTCAGGAGATGAAAGATGCTGGGATGGTTGTTTAGTCAGAGGGTCAGTGCTGTTTCACTTTTGCCAAGCGACAACTAGGAAAAGTCCCATTTCTCACTCATCTGAAGCCTTACCAGTCTGCCCTCCTGCTTCCCTACTTGGCTCCATGCCCCCATTGCCTTTAGATAAAAAGCTTCTTTCAGCCTGCCCTGACTCCCATGCCTCTCGTTTCCTTCTCTGTTCATTCCTGGCATTGCAGCTAATTTTCCCAGCCTGCAGAGCAAAATGCGTGTAGTTCTCCGTGTAGAAGTAGAAGCTGTGAAGTTCCTCAAAGAAGAGCCACATCGCCTGGATGGCTTATTCAAGCGGTGCAAGGCAGTGACTGACACCCTGACAGAAGTCCGCAAGTGAGTGAGCCCTTCCTGAATGAGAAAAAAGCTCTTGGGATCTAATAGGCTGGGGTATCAACATTCCTAATAGATGCTCTTAACTATCTTGCAAATGTACTAGCATACTATTTATGTGTTGTATTTCTGTCCCTTGAATCTTGATTGGGGCCAGTTATTGCAAATGGAAATATATTGGGTGTCTGTGGCCCATTCTCTGGGCTGTATAATTGGAAGACTTATTTTAAACCCTAGGCCCTCTTTTTATTGGCTGGAGTTATAGTACCATCATCATCCCTATTACAATCCACCCATGATTGCTTCTTCCTGATGGTCACAGCTTCTCTTGTTCTCAATGATTTCAGAAACCAGTCATCATTCTGTTAATGCTGCTATTCATGCATACATATACAGAGATTCAAAAATAGCCCCTCCAGGCAGACAAACTACAATACATAAGAAGTGCCACTTTAGTAGATTGCTGTACCTGC
Organism: Bungarus multicinctus; assembly: GCA_023653725.1. NCBI lineage: Eukaryota > Metazoa > Chordata > Lepidosauria > Squamata > Elapidae > Bungarus > Bungarus multicinctus. The sequence goes on from CM042840.1 coordinate 102,896,335, forward strand.
AATTTTCTTTCTGAAACTCCTAACCTGCTTTTAACTCTTCTTGCCCTTTTCCTGATAGGCAAGTAGATGAAGGTGTCTGGGATTCCTCCAATAACCTTCTCAGCCAATCTCCAAAGAAGGTAGAGCTAGAAAGTGACTTCAGCAGAAGCCTAGATTTTGAGCTTCCCACCAGCCCTCCGACGAACCTCCATGACCTAACTTCTTCCACTGATAGTCTAGGCACAATTAGCTTTGGACAAAGCCAAGGGCAGAGCCACGCATCCAAAAGTAGCAATCCATCCCGGGGCTCAGAGATGATTGCTGCCAAGCCCCAAACAGGCTCTGAAACTCCCAGCAAAAAAAGTATGGACAGATCAGTGTCTGTGGAGGTGAGTGCAATTTATATACTTTGAGTGCAAAAAAGAAGAATGTTCCTGTATTTGCATTGTTGTTGAATTTGCATAGTACTTTGAAAATTGATAGTACTTGGACTGATTCTGGGCCTGATCTGGATTTCTAAAACCAGCCCAAAATATTTGGAAGTGTAAGGAAGGAATAATAAAAATTGTAATTGAAACCATGAAAAGCACAAGTTGAGAAAAACTATTCCAGCAGCAAATGGTTTACAATCACTGGCAAAAATTCCACCTTCTTTCACCTTTTCTTTCTTCCATGTAGATTTTTACCACAGTCAGACAAATATAGCTTCCATTTATAATTCTATCTTTTTCATTCCTTTTTCCATCTAAAACTACATTATTAAGAATCAGAAAAATTATGCATTAAATTCACAAAATTGGGACGCACGATTTATAAGGTTATGCATAGGTATGTATGTATGTATGTACTATATATGTGTGTGTTTATACATAGAATTGCGTGCATGAAGCCTGATGGATTTCAATGACTCAGTTTAAAAAATCTTCATAAAGAAACTATTTTCCCCATAATTCCGAGAGGTTGAATCAAACAGCACTTTTTGCAGGCAAATCATTCTCCCTACCAGCTTCACAGGAATTGTAAAAGTATTTTTTCTAAAATTAATATCATATAAACAATAATGCAGGAATACATTAATCTGTACACTTCACAGTACTCAGTTCTATTTCAATCTGATCTCATCTTGGATTGAAATGTGCCTGGTCATTAGTGGCCCGTATAGAAAACAATGACAGGACTTCCTATATAAATATATAGTAAAATACACATTTTTTGGTACCAACTCAATGATTTTTTTTCCTCTCCTTTTGAGCAGGATGGTTTGGAATGTATAAGGACAGAGAAGAGAGAGTCTTAACTATTTCTTTTCCCAGCTCAATTGATATGTATGTTAGCAACTTTCTTGAAATTTTCCAGTGTAACAATGACTAATTCCCTACTTTATGATAGACTTCCCAGACTTCAGTTTGGTTCATAAATAAGCTACTTCTGTTCTTAATACCCAAGATAATTTTTCACTCCAGTCAAACTGATAATTTTCCTCTCACAAATTCAGGACTGCAAATACTCTCTTATATTGTTCCCTGGCAAGAAAGGAAGTATGCAAAAAATCCAATCCAGGCAAGCACTATTAAAATTTTTTACAGTATAATATAAGTTGGGCTGAGAGACAAAGCAATCATATTAGTAGATAGATTGATAACTGCTGAATAGTAAGGATGGAAAAGAGAATTTTTCTTTTCTCAGTCACTTCTTTTAAAAAAAAAACAGGGTTCTTTATTCATTGTCCTATTTTCTCAAAATCCACAAAGGCCCTCAGCACTTCTTGGAAATCCAAAATTTGTCTATAGAATAGGCCACATAATATAGATCCCAACTGAACAGCATTGTAGAGAAGCCACATTGTGGTTAATACAAACCTATTTTACAGGCTGCAGAACGAGACTGGGAGGAAAAACGTGCAGCCTTGACCCAATACAGTGCTAAAGATATTAACCGGCTTCTGGAAGAGACCCAGGCTGAGCTGATGAAAGCCATCCCTGATTTGGAATTTGCAGCCAAGCACAAGCAGTCTTCCAGCAGTGGTGGCAGTGGAAGCATTGCCTCTACCCCAGAGCACAAGCCTACCAAACCCCAGCATGCACAAAAGACCACAACTAAAATAGACCCCAATGGCCGCCGGGGATCAGGTAAGACAGACACAAAAATTGGGTACAGTTTGTAAGGAATGGACCAAGCAAGATTGAAACCCATGAGCAGAGGGTTTGACCTGTTGCTTCCTGGACTGCCATCAGTGGAAACATATTTTCTAGAGGAGAGAAATAGCTCCCTGAGCTCATGCTCCAGTCTTGCTTTATCCATAAACCTAACACTGAAAAATAATGTGTTATTTAAAATGGAAAGCGAATCACAACTGAAACAGACAGACAGACCCACAGATGATAGAAAATTACAAGAAATGCACATGCCTTTTGGCTAATTTTTGACAGAATTTTAGGGACAATATGGGGGATTTGATGTAGGGGCAACTGTAGAAAATTATAGGTCAGCATGTTTCAAGGCCTATCTTATAATACAAGTGGAAAAACCTGGAAAGTCCTTTGAAAAATAGTTTATCTTTAACCAGTACTTTATTTAACAGCAACAGAAAAACATGTTGCAGGTATTATTATGGTAAAAGTGTAACTAACCTCAGCTGATTTCTCTCATGTTCTAATATCATAATTATAACACTGGTACCCTCATGTAATTTGTCAGAAAAGGAATCCATATAGTTGATTTAGTTATTTGGGGGAAAGGATTTATTTTAATTTTTTGTGGGGAAGGATTGCATATCCTTCTCCTTAAAACCTAAGGGGAAGTTAGGGGGAGATTTGCCACCTTCAACATTTCTCTCCTTAGTTTTAAGCTGTTCCTTTTAAAATGGTCTAACTATTAGCCATGGTATGTACTCTGCATAATTCATACTAACAATATTATCATTGTAGATGAACTGACAGTGCCCAGATATCGTACAGAGAAACCCTCCAAATCTCCCCCTCCTCCCCCACCCCGGCGAAGCTTCCCATCTTCTCATGGGCTTACAACTACTCGCACAGGAGAGGTGATCATCACCAGCAAAAAAGAATCCAGTTTCATGAAGGTACAAAACCTTTTTTCCTAATGAAGAAATATAAAACCAAAGAGGATCCAGTGGTTTAGCTTTGCTATTGTCTTTCCATTTACACTTTTTATTTTTTTTGTTTTTATGGTATCAGAAAGCTGAATCAGAAGAGCTGGAAACCCAAAAGCCTCAAGTGAAACTGAGAAGAACCGTATCAGAGGTTGCCAGGCCCGCTTCAACACCCCCCATCATTGCTTCTGCCATCAAAGATGACGATGAGGAGGATAGGATCATTGCTGAACTTGAGGTAGGATGGGAAGGGCATTAGATTAAAAGTACGGTCAGAGGTTCTAGAGTTTTGCAAAGAAACAGTTTTAATATTCAACAAGTTCAGAGAAAAAAATCTCACCAGACTGGAAATTTGCAAAGGAGAGATTCATTATGCTGATAACTTTATGACTTAATCTCAGCAGATATTTATGCTTCAACTAAATATAGTCTTGTTTGCTAGAGATTGTATTCTATTATGGAATCTTTGATCAAGTACAAGACTCCCAAATTTTCATACTTTGGAACAAGCTCAAAAAATTCTCTATTGGTTATTATTTTATTATTTATTTAAATTGCTACTGTAGCAATCTTTCCTAAGTGTTTGTTGAATCTGACTATATTTGTGTATAATAGAACTGGACAATAAGAACCAGATCACTACATGTGGTTGCTAGTGTGTGATCTGGTTTGCACATTATATTAATGCAAATTCTCTGTAACCACAGTTTATTGATTTGGAATGCAGATGCAGAAGAGGAAGGAGAATTTATGCTTTTTCATATAAGTTTTATTTTAATGTTCCAAATTGTCCACTCCAGTATTTCTCTCCTGCAGTTTCACATATTTGTTCACTCTTACAACTACATTTTTCAGGTTATTATTAGATATCTCAACTAAGCTTTATTAATATATTTATTAATACAGATAGATTTATGAGTACTCACAGACATTCATGAATACATTGCTTTTGCTGGTCTAAGACTGTAATAAACTGATTGATTGATACATTTCACCATTGGCAAAGGTTGTAAAACATTATATAAATTTGTAATGATATCATTATACAATAAGATAAACTTTCCCAGTCTGGTGCCTTAAGGCAGCGATCCTTAATCTTTCCAATTTAGCAGCCCGATCTGGCACAGGTGGGAGGGTGTGAGTGGCAGGCGCACTCATGCACACACAGCTCCATTTGTGTGAGCAGTGAGCACATGCCCAGTTGCACCCTCCACTTGTACAAATGGAACTTTGCATGCAAGCAGTGGGTCTCTCTGCTCACATGAATTTGTCTGCCACTCATGCAAGTGGACCTTCAAGCGCATGCATTTGCCTGCCACTCATGCAAATGCACCTTCATACACACATGCTTGCCTATCTCTCCCACAGTCTGGTTTAGAACAGACCGCAGCTCGCATCCCTGCATTAAGGTATGTTGCTCTTCAACTGTCCCTTGGCCATTGACTGTATAGAATTGGTGAAAATAAGCCTGGATTTCTATGGAGATTCTCAGTTATTCAGGTCATGATTATCGCAAAAGTGCTTTTTCAAGAGGCAACTGGACTTTCTGGTTTTTTCTTTGAAGATGTTTTGCTGCTCATCCAAGAAGCTTCTTCAGCTCTGACTGGGTGATCAGGAATAGAAGGATTTATACTCTTTGCAGATAGCTGGATATTTGCATCCTTTTAGCCAGTCGTTTAGGTCACCTGGAGATTTATCTCTGTCATCAGGATCACCTGAGTGGTGCAAATAGGTATGGAGCCCACTTGGAACTGTTGAAAGGACTATGTTGTAGATTGGAGATAGATGATGTTGTATCCCTGCCTCTTTGTTGGGAGAGGGCTGCTCAATTTTGACATAAATGGCCTCTTTGACCCCTTTTTCAAACCAACCTTTCTGTCCAAAATGTGGACTTCGCTATCTTCAAACGAGTTGCCTGTGTCTTTTAAATGCAGATGAGTTACTGAATCTAGTCCAGATGTGTTCGTTTTCCTATGTTGTGCCATGCACTTATGAAATGGTTGTTTTGTTTCCCAATGTACAGATCTGCACATGGCTCACTGCATTGTACTCATATACCACACTGTTCATTTTTTGTCTGGGTGTTTTAGTTTTGGGGTGGACAAGCCTCTGCCTTAGAGTATTCTTGGGTTTGACATGTGCACATATGTTATGTTGGCTGAAGATCCTCCTGAGCTTTTCCGATATGCTTGCAACGTACGGAATGACAACATTGCTTCATTTATTGTTATTTTAAATTGTAAAATGTTATTATTATTGTTTATAAAACATCTTCAAAGAAAAACCAGAAAATCCAGATGCCTCTTCAAAAAGCATCTTTGGGATAAGACTGGATTTCCTACACATATAAAGGACATCAGATTAAGAAAGGCTTTATTAAGAGTCCATACTGATCAAGCAATGAATACATTGCTGATGTTTTCATTGTCTACCTAAAGCCAATTTTCTACACTAATATAGTTTATTAGAATATATAACCAAGGACAATTGCAGATATTTTCAATAATATCTCTGCTATTGAAAACTCAGTTTTGTATAAGTCCTTTGAACTAGTTCGAGAATGTCTCCCAACAAGCATTATGTTGGTTTTTGTATATTTTCATATACAAACAATTATAAAAGATTTTATCGAATTCATATTTATTTATATATTGCAGTATTACACCAAACTAGCAAAACTAACAAAATTGTACATATTCAACTATAGTTATTTTAAGATAAATTTTAAAAGAGAATGAGAATGCCTGGAACATGTACCATATACAAAAGAACTAAAAAAAAATTAGATTATTGAAAGTACTTCCTTTACTGCCTAAAATAATTTAATCCAGATGTTAATAAGCAGTACATATCAGAAATCTACCACTGCAGACTATATATATATAATATAATAGTTTTTTAAGTTAAAACTCAATAGTTTACTGAATTTGCAGAAGAGATTTTTGGTATAATATTAATAGCTCAATTTCAGAAGTACAAAGCTTACTAAGACCATATTTACCAAACCATTGACTTAATATTCAGTATGATGGGTATGTGCTTGTTTGACTTCCTTTTCTGTAATTTAACGAACCATTACTTTGTTTTTTATAAAAAAAATATATATGCAAAAATACAAATTTATGTAATAGGTTTTAATTTATGAATGAGGTATCAGAAAATAATCTACCTCCCACTTTCACCTCTATCCCTACCCTGCAAAAAACTTTTCTATACCAAGAGAGAAGAATAATGTAATTATGTGGGAATTTTTTTTGAAAAATTAAATATTTATTAGTTTATGTGTACCAAAGTGGTCCTGCAAGTTACAAATCTAGTAGTGAAATTTGGATAGAGGATAGTACATTTTACAAGAGTTTAATTATAATAGTTATAAAATCCAAGATTTATAAGTTCCAATATTTTTTTCAGGTACTCCAGTAATTATATAATTGATTGACTTGAAATGCAACATTGAAAATGGAGATAATGTACAGTAATTTAATACAGATCAGCTTCAATTAAAACTGGGTCTAAAAACAGAATGCAAAGAAGAAATTTTATGGGCAACTGAGTAATAGAAAGTATTCTGCTTAGATGATTCTGAACATTAGTTTTTAAAATGTTAGCTAATTTGCACATCAGTAAGAGGTACAGACCTGGAAACAAGACCATTCTATCATTTTGTGTTTGGGGATGAGAACACATGCAAACCTTCTGTGTCTAATTAGCTACATGTGACCATTAGCACTAGCATACTTTTGGCAATATATATCACCTATGATGCATTATTTACATAGTACTGTTGCAGAATAATGACAAAATTCAGGCTTCCATGGCATAAAATTTGCCAATAAAAAATAAGGAGAAAGACGAAAGCAATGATAAATCAGGGAAATTTACTTTCAGTTCAGTTCTGTGAATAAGTGAAAATTAAGTAAAACCAAAAATAAGAGATTGTGTCAAACCTTAGAGGATGTTTATTTTTACAAAGTGTTAGAAATACTCATTACAGATAGATCTTCATTGGGCCATGGTAAAGATGAATGAGTAAAAAAAATTTCTATGTACAAAAATAAAAATGGAATCAGACAAAGGAATACATTTATCTTTGTTTCTTGCCTAAGAGTTTTCTGCAAGCATCTGACTAAAGTTTAGATAGGTTATTTATAGCAATACTTCATCATAACAACAACAACAACAACAATAATAATAGTATCATCATCAGGGAAGGCTTACCAACTACTGGAAAGACCTAGCACTACATGGCCAGTACATTAAAAAAAAATAGCAGGGAGAGCAGATAATAAGATAATCTTATTATATTGCAGATCCATTAATATTAATGGCTTTTGAAAGAGTTGTAGAATTAATGAACATTTTTATTGGATATAAATAAGAAATATAGAATTGCCAAAATTAAAGATTTGTTAGGGGCTAAAAGGGACCTGAAATAATGTCTACTCAAACATTATTTTAAAATCAATATTTAAAAGAAGGGCTAAAACTATTGTAAGAATTTGAACCTTAACCTAAGAGGATTTCAGCTACAGTTTGAGAAACAAGTTGTTTTTCACCAATTTCCATAACATAAAAAGGATGCATGCTATTGTTTATTGTTGTATTTACTTTCTAAAGGTCATGCATAAATGTTCTTTAAATTCAGGCAGAAGTTCTCATAATTTCATTATATATCTTGTAAACTCTGATTATAGATATACTTTAAACAGCTACATTGAAATAGATGAAATAGGCAATGTAACTAAGCATTATGGCTGGATTATTGGTTCTCAGGTTTGGAGTTCTTTTCTTCTTCAGAACTCCATTTTAGGTTTAATTTAAGAAGTGTTCTTCCTTGAACCAGAATTAGCAATCCACATTATTTTGCTTTCTGTATGTAAACAACAACCACCTTCCATGTTCTGACTTCCTCAGGTATTTCAGAGAAGTTCTTCATTTATTCCTAAGTTTCGTTGCGACCAACCTGTGCCAGCCACAGACATATGGCCCAATGGGGCCACCATAACCAGCAAAGGATGGAAGGTAACAGCTGTTGTTCAAATGGATTACAACTCCTTTCTTCTTTCCTTCTGACTGGTTACCCACTCTCTAACAGGGGTCCAATTCTTGTCTACAGCCTTTATTAATTCAGCTTCTTCTTTATTTCTGTACATTAATCAACTAATGGCCTTCATGCTCTCTCGTCACTCTACTGACGCAAAGTGGTGTGAATTATATTGATACAAAATTGAAAACCCACAGGGTATTAAAATATTGGACTGTTTACAGGTGTAAAGAAACTATTTGGGGAACTGGACATGAATATTATTTGCCAAATTTGCTTCTTATTGATGAACTATATCTCACTCTTTTATACTGAATTACATTTTCTTTGCTCTTGTAAATAAGAAAGATACTCTGATCAAAGTCACACCATTTAGGGTAAGCCTGGGTACTAATTTCCACACTTGATGGTACATTTATTCTGAACTCGGAATTGCTTCAACTCAACTATTGTCATGTCATTTATGAGTTAACAACTTATTGTATCATCTTTGGAAATATTATAATTTAAAAATAATCAGCCACTTTATTGAATACAAATTTTAAAAAATAAGTGACTTCTATTCATATGCATCAGTCTTGAAACTGTTGGGTTTAAGAAATGTTATTCCTGCCTCTTGCCTAGGTTCCAAACATATCGGAGTTATTACTGATATGGAGGTAAATTGAACAATGGGCTTCATTCGTATTCAATATCTGTTTTGGGGGTTTGTGCAATATATTTTCCCCAGATCTTACCAGATTCTACCACCTGTGGCCATGATGATTATATTCCTCACCTGTTATATGTATGAGTTACCTATGCAATAGTGTCTGTTTACGTCAAGCGGAGACAGGATTGTATGGACAATCAGTGCAAGGTAGATAATTAACAGTTCAATGAATTCCGTGGGAACTAAAGATTGCAGAAAAGAATAAAGATCACTCACAGTGTCTAATCTCTCTGAAATATTACAAGGAGGAAGTCATGATATAAAACTTACATATATACATAATAAAGTATGTAATTTGTTATTATCTCAGTAACAGAAGGGGCGGTCTGCTAAGGGTCTTGCTTTATTTGTTTGCTTATCTTGGATTAATAAATCTTGAACTTGTTATCTTCCATTGATGTTAATGGAAACTCCCAACTATAGCAGTGTGAAAGATGATTAGAGTCTCAAGGGAGGCTGGAGGGAACAGAAAAAGCTAAACATTCTTCTGTCATGTAATTTCAGTCTGAGTCTCAACCCTCTCCCACACATTTTAAAAATTTGCAATAAACATGTGAAGTTTTTCAACCTTAACATTAATGATCCATCTCATTTGGTCCCAAGTTTAACACTTGGATGTGTATTAATGTTATTAAAACAAAGAAAGAAAAAGGAGCAATGCCTGACAAGATGATTGCCTCATTGTATTGCATTTTGGAATAAGTTGTCATGAGAGGGGGGCAGATTTGATTAAGGAAGGATTTTAAAATAGGGAACAGAAAGCCTTTACAGAAGAACTGAATTCCATGATGCATTGTAGGTCTTAAAGTGAGAGGCAAACCTGGAAAACTATCCCGTGATTTCTCTCTGATGATTATCGTAGAAAACTTGAAATGAATATATAGAAAACCAGGATGGGTCATTTGTCCTTCTTTCCTGGTATCAGTTTCTTATTTCTCTCATTGAGAAACATTAATATGAATAATTAAATATGATAAATGAAACTCTTATGTGCGCAGTTGAATATTATCATAATATGGAGATGCAATCCCAAAATGAAAATCCTTTATTTATGATAACTCTTTTCTTGCATCATATATTTAAATATAAGATTTGATTAATGAGCCATATAATAACATTTCCTTTAGTGCCACATTGTTTCCAATAATGCATAATGGTTGCAAATCATACTTAGTTTCTGAATTCTGCCCTTTCAGTTTTCAAAATAGAATTGTAATTAGCAAGTGACTTGCCAAATCTACTTGTTTCTGACCGGGCTGAACTTTAACATTATTTAAATTCTGATAGCCCTTGCTCAACTTGCTAATTTTCTTCCTTAACTTAGTTTAAAAAAAAAAAACCCACCATTTTGAATACTCATTCTAAAAACTGCATGGTATTTTGTCATTTTCCTACAGTTCCATAGCAAATATCAAAGATGGTGAACTTCCAGTCCATAGCCTCAATCTGGAATGTTAGTCTCCTCCATCTGGTTTTCAGGACTAAAGAATAATTTTTTCCCTTAAGCACTGAAGAACTATCACTTATATCATAGATCTTGATATCACTTTAAAGCAGTGCTTTCTTAGGTTTTTTGCTATCTCAACTCTTTCCCAAAAGGAAGTCCTGAAAGTTAGTGAAGCCAATTCTCACAACCTGGTGGGTATACAAGCAATGACTTTGAAATACTCAGGACACCTTAAAATGGCTTCTGTCCACTTATTAATATTTATTATTGTTATTAAATTTTGTTTTGGGGGAATTAGGCTTTGAAGTTTAGCTGCATCTAAAATGTATTATCTACTCCCCTCCAATCCCCACCTCTGGTCCTTTCCCTATCTAGGAACCTTCCAGATACATTGGACTACAGCTGGGAAAGGCTGGTCTATTTCATATTTTCATAATTTGATTTCCATTAAAAACATAAGGTTACTTTTCTAATCATCTTATGTTCATTATGAGATAACTACATGTTTTTTATTAATTAGTAGTCTATGAGGCTATCCTTCACACACAAACATTGTAGATAATTATTTGGGGGGACATAGCTATAACACAAAATTTGAAGATGCCAAATATACAGCCTTACAGGTCCAACTTCACTATGTCTTATAGGGAAAATATTTTTCCGATGGTACCTAGAATGTGCTTGGTATCTTAAATTCCTAGAGACCTCAGTTGACTTTTCAGCACTTCCCCCATTTTGGTAGGAGGATGGGTTTTCTCTACGTATTTGAGGGTATTATATAACATTGCAAAAGTGTGTGTAGTTTGATAATCACATGAGTGAAACTTTCCTGGGAAGTTGACTTGTGATCTGAATTTTAAAATATTATGGGCAAAAGAACAATTTATCTAAATTATAAGAGCATAAAATAGAATAAATGAAATAAATATATATATATTTATATATATAATATATTTATATATATTTATATATAAAGAGAGAGAGAGTTTTGAAGCCATAAATTTATATGAGTGCCATATAAATTTAATAATTAAATAAATAATATATTTTATAATTTAGTATAATCACACTGAAGTTTTTATGAAATATAATTCATTTCTTATATGCCTTCATCTTCTTAGGATACTTAAGATATCTTGGTTTCGAGAATGAAAAGGCTTCTTGCAGGTGACCCTAACTCTGCATCTGTCCTTTGTCTAATTTTTGTTAGAAAAAAAAATATGTCTGCATTTTACACATAAGGTCCAGGGCAGCAACTCACCTGTTGATTACATTAATCATTTCAATTTACAGTTACAGATTTGCTAGCGGATAGTAAAATATAAATTTAAATGGGGAGAAATTCCAAATGAGAAAATTATTTAATGATAACACCAAATAAAAATACAGTGTTGAAACTGAAAATCTAAATGTACACACAAGGAAGAGTATTTATTTTCTGCCTCTGGATTTTAGTTATAAATGAATAGAGATTGGGGTCAGATAAAAAATACTGTAGAACAATCCAAAGAACTAAATGGGGAAATCCCCATTTATGTAAGACTACACTTTTTTGTTGTTTATTCTTTGGAATAAGCAACACAAAAACGATTAGGACATTGATTTTAGAAAGTTACAAATGGACTAAGATGAATTTGAAATAAAATCTTGAAATTAATTATAACAATCCTTCTCTTGGGAAAATGTTGTTCTTTTGAATTTAAAAAAATTGTAGGATGAAACATTGAAGATTGGCCACTAGAAGAAATCAGAAGAAACTTAAGATTACAATTAAAGGAGAAGAATACTTAAATTTAACTTAATAGTAGAAAACGGAGCAAAATACTTTAACATAGAACATACTAAAAGGTATTAGTGAACAATGGACTCAGAAGAGTGATGTTTCTATAGATAGATTCTGTTTAAAAGCTCTTATGGAAGAGAAACAGATTTTATGAGATAAGACTGAGACTGATCTTAAAGTAGATTTTAAAATTGCAGGCTACAAGAATGCTATGGAAAAAGATGCTACCCTGAGGCACTTCCAGGTTAAAATGATTAACCACTGACATCACCATTGCCTGGGGGGCAGGATTCCAACTATCTAAAGATAAAGGAATGGTTTTGTGGGCTAACCATTAACCCCACACTATTAAAATAATTAGATTATTGAACAGATAAATTTCCTGATTTGCTCGCTGCTTAAATTTATTTTATTTAATTTGATTTGTCAATCACTTACAAGATAATAGGTATAAGTATATACATAGTTATGAATACATGAAATGGGTACATATAAAAAAAATAAAAGAAACAATAGGACAGGGACAGTAGGCACGTTGATGCACTTATGCATGCCCCTTATACTCCTGTCTCAATAATTCTTATATAATTTTTTCCCTAAGAGTTAAGAGACTCTGGGCCTCTTTTGGTAATAATTTCCATTTTCCTCTTACTTTTCTGTTTGTATGAGTATCCAAATTTCCTAAATCTAAGGCACAAGAAGGCTTGGAGTTATGCAGTCCTATTACTGAAGCACTGAGGGGCAGTTGGGACTCTGGATGGATTACAGACAAAATGAAAAACAAACAAAAGGCCTTTTTGTTGGGAAAGCTGACCAACAGTGAAAAGAAACTGAAATATTTGGTTCACTCATCATTTGATGTGTAGTAAGGCCATCACATATTCATTCTCTATCTGCAGAACAGAAAGTTGGGATGGGGTGGCTCTAAAAGAGTCTACATATTTGGGTAATTTTGTGTATTGGTTAGGGGAATGGGAAGTTACACAAAGCTTCAAAACATCTCTGGAGGATAAACTTATTCAACTGGAAGGCAATATCATATGGTTGTGAATGCTGGGGTCAACCAAGCAAAGATTCTACCGACATTTGCTAAAGGGGCTGGGGTGAGACAAACAGCTGTGTCATCCTATCAAATGTCATACTTGGTGATAAGACTTTTTCTTCATCCACAGAAGAAGGTGAAGTACTCATGGGGTTGGATAACAAACATGGCACTACAGAACTAAAAAGCAAAGAAGACAGAACTCAGAAGAGATACTTTCAGTTTTGAGAAACCTTTAATGAAGATTGAAAACAGATGCTTAGAGGTAACCAGGCTGATGTTTCGAATAGTATTTACCCTTAGAAAATCTACAATCCCTTGGGAATGAAATATGAGAAATTGTTTAGGCAGCAATACCAGGATTCTACAGAAGAGGATGATATTTTAAGAGAAGATCAATAAAAGAATCTGGATGAAAAATAAAAGGTGTGTGCTACTGTTGATATCATGTCTATAAGAATCCAAGACATTTGAAAAAGACACTTGCCAAAAACTGGACATCCTAGAAGAGACCATCAATGGCTTAGAAAGAACAATCAGTGTAATTTAGCTGCCAGGCATCTATTGCCCTAATATTTCTGGACAGCTAAAATCCAAAGATTAAAAAATAGAGAAGGAAAGGCAGGCATGAATGTGCCCAGAAGTGGCATTATGGTTGTCAGGGATGTGAAATTAGAATGCAAGGTTCAAAACAGCACAAATGCAAATGACAGCCCACCTAATTCTTCTCCAATCATCTCGAAGCCTCTTTTACTATCCAAGTCTCAGTTTCTGTTGAACAGATTCACTGGTTTGATGTTCCTCTTGATCTGCTCCTCCTCTTGATTCTTCTTGAAAGTGTCATTTACTGTCTGTCCTCTCAAGATTTCATTTGTTTTCAAGAGAAAAGGTGTGAAACCACCAGTCACTGGGACTCCTTAAAATGGGACTTCACTCACATTGAAATGTTAAAGAAAGTGTTTTTAATTTCATTATCTGTTCTTTCCTTTTATAAAATAGTTTTGGTGTTCTTTAAGTTTATTGCTGTTTCTTTAAGACTGTTGTAACTACCACATTCTGCTTCCTGTTTGTACTAACATTTTCTCACCATCATCAAATCTATCTCTGAAATGAATTAAGGACTGCCTCTTCATAGAAATGAAAGAGGTTTTCTTAAATTTCACTTTGGACAAAAATGAACTACAAATTTAAATTAGTTGGCACAGCCTGGTTGTTCAGCAGCTGTAGTTCACTCTCAATCATGGAAAAATAGAGTTTTGCAAAAATAAAATAAAATAAAAATCCTTGTATCGTTAATACAGAATTCTTAGAAATCCATGACCACCATCAGAAAAATGCTTAATAGCTTGGGATGATATGATGGGGATAGGCAGTGAAAATAATTTTGGGTGAATTTAATGGGAGAGAGTCATTGTCCCTTTAAGAAATACCACAGTTTGTCCATCTAGCTCTCTCCAATTCTTCCAGTTGATAATCATGCTGTATATTTTCATCTATATTTCATTAATAGATAAATAGAAGGAAGATGTTGTGCTTTATACAACTAGAGGATTAGATTTGTATATACTGTATTTCTCTTGCGAAATCCCAGAAAAGAGTGAGGTTTGTGGACCAACTCAGAATCTTTTCCTTCTAATTACCAGGAAGCCATGGAACATAATTGGATAAAAATGGACCTGGCTTTCTTAATTAAAGAAAAGTATGTGAATTTGCTTTAGGAGTGAAACATGAAACTTTCTGAATTCACTTTCCATTACAAATGTAGCAGAGATGACAACTCTCTAAGTATGCCATTGCAGATGTATAGAAATGAATTATTTATTTGTTTTCCAAGATTGGGAGGTTTTATGAACTTCTTATATGTCCATAAAATGAGAACATTTTGCAATTTTAACTGGCAAGAAATAAATCTATACAAGATGCTGCACCAAAAAATATTCAATCCTGGTCGATGAGAATAGGTGTCTTCATTTTTTCTATTTCTGAAATTCGGTTATGAACACCTGTTCTTATATCGTCAACCAATATAAAACTGTACATGTATTGTCTATAGCTACTGTATTAAGTTCCAATTGTTTCGAAAAGAGCTAGGAAGGTATGTTGACTGCTGATTTGGAATTCTAGAACTACTAAAGAATTTAGGCTATGTAATAAAATGAAAGCTTGACAATGTCAGACTAGACAGAAATGTGGCCCTCCTCCTACGTTCTTCCCTTCCTTCCCTTTGAAGTTGGAAAGAGCAAGCACTTTAAAACAAATTTTCTCTGTTTTGTGGAAAGAGAATTTTTTCTCTTTTGCATACGCTGAAAATCTCTCATTTTTTTATAGTACTTCAGATCCAGACATTGGCAATGTTACATTTCAATTTGACCACAATGCATAAAAGGCCTGCTTCAGCCACCCTTTAAAAAGAAATCTTCACCAATTTTTCTTCCAATTTATCTGCACACTGAGAAAATAGGTAGTAGGTTTATTGCACAGAAGATTAAGTTTTTCATGAATTTTCAGATCAAAATTCGATCTTGTGCATGCTACATTTATCAGTAAAACTTCATGAAATTGGAGGAAAGAAGGCAGCTGGAAGTAGTGAAGGTACTGGGCTTCTACCCAGTTTTGTTACTTAAATTTAATTATATCTTTTTGTTTATTTAACTTTAATTATGACAGGTACTAATTAGTTTCTTAAAAGAAGATCTTAGTCATAATCTCTCCTTTATTAGATTTTTTCCAGACTGTCAAAATAAGTAACTGAGAATAAAGTCCTTAATTTGATAAGCATCCCCAAAGGTTTTCAGGATAATGTTTGGCATCTAAAAGTTTATTTCAGATATCTGAGTGCTTCAAGATGAAGGTTTCATTGTGCTTCTCAGACATAGTCATCTTCTGTTTTTAACTCTGCTTCCTGCATTTTCCTCTGTATTATTCTCCTCCCCACATGCTACCGTGTTTCTGACAAAATAAGGCAGGACCTTATTTTTTTTTTTGAGGCATGAAAAAACGGCTAGGACGTCTTTTCGGGGGTGAATTGATTTTTTTCTTCCCCCCCCCCCCCCATCAGCGGGTCGGCGGCAGCGGTGTGGATGTCAGCTTTGGCAGGGCATTTTAAATTGCAAGACCTTCAGCGCCTGCCACTGCTGCTTCCTCTGCCGCTCTTGCTTTTCCCTCGCTTACCTCCACAGTTCCCGCCTGCGCTGGCGCGAGAACAGTAGCAGCACCGGCGGGAACATGGAAGCGTTTCTGCTGCTGCTTGGGTGTGTGAGGAAGCTTCCTGTGTGTCTTCCACATTCCCACGGCATGACAACAGCAGCAGCGCCGGCGGGAACGTGGAAGCGTTTCTGCTGCTGCTCGGGTGTGTGCTGAAGCCTCCTTTGTGACACTCAAGCAGCAGCAGAATCGCTTCCACATTCCCGCTGGCGCTGCTGCTGTTCTCGGGCCAGCAGGAACTGTGGAAGCCATGGAGGCAGCTCCCCCGCCTGAGAAGCTGCAGAAACATTTCGACACTTCCTGCTGGCGCGAGAACAGCGGCAGCGCCATGCAGGGCACTGTTAAAGGCAAGTTCCCCCACCCCCCGCCCTCCACCCCAGCATGTTTTAACCCCCCCCCAGCATGTTTTAAACTAGGCCTAAATTTGGGGGGAGGGGCTTAATTTCATTTCATGCCTAGAAAACATGCTAGATCTTCCTATTGGTGGAGGCCGTATTGTTGAGAAACACGGTAGAAATTAAATATGTGAAGACAATGATTATGATCCTCCTTTAATCATCCTGTTCGATGCCAAAATTTGAGTTAGAACTATTAGCATTTTTAAAATTGCAGTACCCAGGAACTCTAAATTAATCACAAATTGCAATCGCAACTCAGCGAAAGTTAAACACTTTCAATCATGTTAATAAAATGTGAGAGATTATTTTTTTCTGTGGTTGACTGATTTTCTTCGATATTTATGAGCCTTTAAACAGCTTGATTTTATTTGTTTGGGGTACAGATATTTACAGTTGTTTTATTATTTTCAAATACTATATATTAGATATGCATGTGCTCACATTTGCATACAGCATTTTACCAAAGGAATTTATTTTGAAGAAATTATTCAAAAATGATAACCTCCATAAAACATGCAAATCAAGAATATTTTTATAATTTGGTTGACAGCTTTTAGGCATACAAAGACCTATGCATTTGGATTTGATCCTCTTGAAATTCTGACCCATCTCTAAATCTGAATCAAATTTCATGAACTAGAAAGAAGGTTGTTTTGAAAATAAAAATAGTTGTAAGATCTAGAAAGTTATTTTGAAAATAAAAAACAATAATAAAACTTGATATTTTTAGGCTTCTGGTATTTGCATGTGTATGTGTATACACACACACACACACGTATACATACATACACACTGACATGAATATCAACATATTAAAATAAAGATTATGTACCTGAAATTCAAACTTGTGAATTGTACAATGTATCAAATCGTCCAAATATGTCTAATGTTTGATGGAAATAAAACATAGCAAGGCTCTGTGTAGGCTTCTCGTATGTCTCATCTTTCATATAGCTACTATATTAATTCAGAAGGTAAGTGTATCAAATTCTCTTAGTCTTCCTATCCTTAGATATTTATAAAGTATATGACAGAGTGAAATATACATTTATTTAAAAGGTGTTACTGGAAATAGGATTGCTAGATTTACTCATCTACTTTTATTAGTATCGATAAAATCAGATTAGGAGTTTTCTCCAGAATCCAAGTTCAGTATAAAAATTTCATATAATTTCATAGATCTGTAAACTGTTGGTGTGTTTTTTATAATCCACATGGAAAAATCATAGTTAGAAGGGGGCATTTATGTCACTGAATTAGTTCCCTGCTCATAGCATTTGTGATTGTTGGTTGTTTATCCTGTGAACAAACCTATTGATAGGGAATGCACCATCTGTCTTGGTAAATTATTCTACCTATTATCAATATTACTTTTACTAATAAGGATTCTTTTAGACTGTGGGCTCTCACACTCAATTTGTATCATCCCTAAATATAGGGATTTTCCTTCCACTTTTTTTATCTTACTGATCAATACAGATATTAAACATTAGAAGATCTAGAACAGAACTTTGCTTCACCACAATACATGTCTGTCTTCAACTTGATAAAGAACTTTTGAGTGTTCATTAGACACCGCTTTCAAGCTAGCTTTGTAGCTACTTAATTGTCAGACCCATACATATCAAATTTGTTAATCAGAATGGCAGGTGGTATTTTGAAAAATGCCTTGTTGAAATAAAGATGTATTATATTCTCAACATCTCCATCTATTAAGGCTGTATTTTCATCTATTAAGATTAATCATGCAAAACAACTAGGAAAACTCATGCTGACTTCTGATGATGATTGCCGCATCTTTTCAAAGCATGTGCAAATACTTTAAATTGTCCTAAGTGTTAATGTTAAGCCTGACTGTTCAATAGCTCCTGGATCCATAAAAGTTCTTGGAACTTCCTTTCTCCTCTCATACTACGTAAATTAGGGCTGTCAAACTCCCAGCCCATGGGCCGGATGCGTTACGCACTGGCCACACCCATGCCCAGTTTAGCGAAGAGGAAAAAAGCTCCGATACATCATGTGATGCTGCCATGGGATGGTGCTGATTTGACTGCAGATTTAAATTTAGTAATAGGCAGATGTATCCTGAAAATGTTTTCATCTTCATGTTTCAGCCGTTCTCCATTATCCATTTTATATTATATTGCTGATATTATTATTGGATATTAGCATTGAATCAAAGCAAGAGTTAGTAGCACTGCCCATGTCTCTGTGATTGTGTGTACAATCTGTTAGCATTTTTCCATCTTCATTGTTCTGTTAATATCGTGGCTGTTTTGTTCTGAATACATCTAATGAAATTGTTTTTATAGTTTTATACTTTTAGTATCTCAGGTCATTCCAAGCTTACATTTTAGGCACTAACTCTATAGCTCTGTCAGTATCCTTCCTAAATGTGGTTTTCATTGCTTTCAGATCTTCACTAAGCATTTTTTGTAGGCACACTGTTTTTTCTTCCTCGTTGGAATAGGTATTGGTAGAACATTCCTATTTTTTCTGTGTATTTGAACAGATAAATTATGAAGTGATGTAAGCCTTTATCAACACTTTTACCTAAAAGAGTAATTCTTTCTTTTGGCACTGCTTTAGACTATTTTTTTTTAAAGTTGTATCACAATATTAAAAGGTTTTTGACACTTTTAAAACTAATAATTTTAAGTTGCTTGAGGTAAGGGATAAGACATATTTATTATTACATTTTTGAGCATGTTATCTATCTACATTAACTGCTTTACTTCTACATATGCTAGATCTGCTACATTAAGTTGTATGAAGAAGCCCATTTGCTAAAAATAAAACCCTTTATCTCATTCCTATGTTATCCCTCTGTTATTTTCTGCTATTCAATTAACTTCTCTGTTTCTTTGTTCACCTCTTCTTGTTCCCCAAACCTCTCATGCATTTTCAGACTGGCAAAGGAAGTTGGGGTGAACAGAGTAAGGACTCATTTTAAAAACTTGTACAAAACTCGCATTCTGTAATTTCCTGAGCCTATGGCACCAGCATCTGTCTGCTCTTTGACAGGTTGATCAAAGAATGTGATGTGTTTGGTAGTGTAATATGATACATTTGAATACTGATGGAAAGTTGTTTTACATTTAAAAAGATTTAATTTTCTCGTGCCACAATACAATAAAATGAAACAGATAAGATTACAAGAAGTACTTGTCCTGATGAGAATCTAAAGGAAAGAAATAGATTTTTTGTGCATTTTGTGTCAAAATTATCAGACAAATAGTAATTGAACAGTTAGAATGCTCGGGGATAGTTCATGACATTGTAGCAGCTCAATTTATTGGTTGGATCCATTTGTTTTTGGCAGGAAACACAGTTGCCAATTCACACTATGACATCACAGCTGCAGAACCAAAGACAACACTATAAGCTATTATTTGTGTCAGTTTTCAACATATCTGTTTCTTAACCTATCCCCAACAATATCACTTAATCTGTTATTTTCCCAGAGTGGTGGCGGTGTCTCGATTCCAGCCATGAAGATGGTCAATCCAGCATCACGGCTAAAGCAAACCCAGCAAGGCAGCCCAGACAAAAGCAAACACATAAAGCAACGCATGGAATACATGCGCATCCAGGGACAACAGCAGGTAGTTTATTTGTAGGCCACTTTTCCATTATTCTGGGGGAGCATGAGACAAGTTAGCAACTCTTCATTTTGGCAGTTGGGAGGGGGAGTTATTCCCAGGAAAATAGTCCTGTCTCTGAGGCTTTGGATGGATATGAAGAGAGGCACATTTGCATTCGTTTTTAATATAGATTCTTAATAGTCCTTTAGATTTGGAATGTAGTTTTTAAATTGTAACCTGAGGTAAAGTACACAAGTACACATATTGGAATTTCAAAATGAAGGGATACTTATTTGTTTGTTTGTTTAACATAACAGTGGAAGTTGAGATGATTCCATTCTCTGCAGTTATATATACACCAAACACTAGAGCACATTCATTTTTCTAGATCTACTGTGATCTCAAAATAGGTCTCCCACTTCACCCAGGCTTTGGCTCCCTCAGTTGTTAAGGGTCATCCACATGAATCTTCCAGAAGAATCACCGGGTCACCGAGATTCCAGACATTAGCTTGAATTGCCTTTCGAAATGCCTGGTATATTATAATAACTCAAATGTAGAGATGTCATAAGATGTGCTATTGAAAAAGAAAACTCTGCAAGAGTTATAAAAAAAAGTCAATTCACAGTAACTCTGCAATATTTTTTTACTGGAAGGTGAAAAGCAGAAAAAAGTTAGAACAATTACAATAGAGACATTATAATGGATTGGGAAAAAACAATCAAAACCAAGTAAAAATATTGAATAAGAATAAATTTAAAATAATCCTTTCAAATAATTAAAAAGAATCATCAAATAGAAGTTAATGTCTCTTTTTTAATGTAAATATATCTATACTTTTAAGTACAATTATTTTATAATTGTAATAATTCATTTTACTGAATTATTAAGACATTTGAGAGGCAATATAAAAATGGATGAGTTGGTCCCTGAAAGTTGCAAGTTGTGGGGATCTTTTTTTTAAAGAGATCCAGGCATTAATATTTCATAAATGCTGCAGTTTCTATGCAGGTGCTATTTTCCCTCATTGACTTGGAGATAAAACTTCAATACTTAGCTTAGTTATTTATTTTCATCTGGATTGGTTCCCTTGTGCATGAATTGATATTTATTTTATTTTAATGATCCCATCCATCAAAACAGCTTTCTCAGGATAACATGATAACATCACAATTTAAAATTTGTAAAAATATATAATGATCCATTGGTTATTTCCCACGGAGAACTCAGACAGGGCTTTTCCCCATGGAGGTATGTGCCATTTATTTAATTAATGTGAAGGAACTTAAAATAAAATTCAAAATCCACTGGTCCCTTTATCAATTTAAATTTTTATAGGCCAGCCTGTTAGTAAGGAGTTTTTTTTTCTCACATTAATTTTTAAAACTTATTTTTTTTCCTGGTCTTTTCCTTTAAACATGCCCCAGGTCATAAGAGTATTCACTGGATGGTTGGTTGTTTTGCAGCTCTGAAGATCTCTTTAGCATTTAAATGTGTATTTCAAATGTGTTTAAACGGGTAGAGTAGAATTGTATCCAATGTCCATAAAGAGTCTGCTGAGGCTGTATCTTTCTTTATCAGGTCCCAGTGAGGTCCTGCCTTTCAGAATACAATCATCAATCCCTTCATCTTCTCTTTCTCTGGAAACTTTGCTGGCCTGGCTCATAACCCATAGATTCCCAGTCTATGCTATACCTAATGATTAACATGGATTGAGAAATGATGGAAGAATGTCTGAATCTGATAAGATGTTGTCTGGTTGAACAATTTGCCAAGAAATGGATATTGGCCCTCAGACTATAATGATTCAGTCCTTCTATATTCCACAACTGTTCTTCACTATCCCTCCTCCAATGAGGGGAAAAAAAAAAGAATAGCTAATCTCTTGGATTCAATTGAGGAGTCCTAACATGCAGAATATGCCATGATAAATACACCAACCATACCTCAATGCCCTACTAAGTTAAGAGTCCCCAAACTTGGCAACTTTAAAACTTGTGGACTTTAATTCCCAGAATTCTCCAACCAGCATAGAGCTGGAGTTGAAGTCCACAAGTCTTAAAGTTGCTAAGTTTGGAGACCACTAGGTGTTCTTTTAGATTTCAGACCAGGACCAAACTCAAAATTCTGTGAACAATTTTATATGTTTTATAGTACTTTGTCTTGTCTGAGTAGAAAGGTCTGAAAGACAGGACTAACAAATTGCAAGCTCTCCTCCAAGCAAGATAGACTCAAAAAGCAATATAAACATAGCATGCCAATAACTTTAATTAGTCAAAACAGCCTTCTCTAGATTTCAGCACCTGAAAGGCAAGTTACATGGAAGTATGATCAGCATTTAAACAGGGATAAAGACTTTCTCTCTGGATGGGCAGATTGGCTCACAGGATATTTTCTGGAAGTCAAATTATATCAGCAATCTCTTTGCTCTTCAAAGCTATGTCCCTCTATTTGAAACCCAGTTGGCTGTTATAAAGTCCTACCCCAGCATTCCTTTTCTTTCTCTAGTCATACAGTTTTTTGTTTATGAATATGCCTGGATGGAGAAAGAGGTAGGCAAGCAATCTAAATTTCAGAATTTTAAAGTATGATAAATTGTATTTTTATGAGAATATTTTAGTATTGGTACTGTTATTATCATGATTCTGTCTTTCCCATAGCTACAAATATTGACAGTATATTACTTGCCTTTATAACAGCTGTATAAATTGTTTACAATGAAAACAACAGATGTTATGTGAATTATCCAATCTGCAGCTGCATATAACAATTTTAATTATTCTATATTAATGCCTAACTTTCACAATTACATAGGCAAAATAGGATGTTTCATTTTTCTCACAGTAGAGGCAGTTACAATGAAAATTCTTTCTCAGCAACACAGTTAGATATAAGAAAACAAAATCTCCCATTTACAGCATTAACAATTAGATTTTTCCACCTCTAAATGCAGCATACAAGGGATTTTTATTGGGATTGCACTTGGGAAGTGAAAATCCTCTTTTATTTGACCTTGATTCCTGGCAAGAGCATGGATACATCCATATAATTTTATTGACAACAATATAGTACAGAAGTGATTTATCACTGTCTTTTTTCAAGATTTTTTTTATTTTTCCCAGTCTTTAAACTCTTGACAGTTTTATGATTCTGATGGAAGGGGGGGCTAAATTTTATAAATTTCCAAATGAAAATCCAATGCACATAATGAATATAACATTTATGCAGACAGTTCTGTTCAACACTAACTTGAGCCTTTCCTATCAGAACATTAACTAATTGACTGGAATATTTAACAGTTATAGTCATGCAATGCACAGAGACAGTTCTTGTTTTACTATTTCTGGAAAATGAAGGAATTACAAAAACAATACAAATTTTCTCCTATATTGGTATCACTATTCACTATTTATCCAAACTACTTGCCACTCTACTGTCTAAGTGCATTAATAATGGTTAGGGTCTTAATGGTGTAGTCAGTTCAGTTCAGTTGGGTTGACATGCTTCTGTGTTCTTGCTGATGCTGACAGTGTACCCAGTGGCTTGCCAACTTTCTGAGGCCACAAAGCAAGGTAACAACCACCATTTTTCCATTCCTTAAGCACAACATATCTACCTGTTTCCCCATCCCCCTTTGTTCCCAGAGATTTGACCTTCCTTTCCATAAATCCTATCCTTTCTCCCTACTTGGTCCCTAAGCACATTTGATTTGCTGGTGTTTTCCCCAGAATTCACTCCTGCTTCTGTCTTCTTTTTCTGTCATATGTGAATAGATCAAAGACCATGGACACTTGCTTTCCCATGTTCTCAATGTCTCCCTAAAGGATTCTCTGTTTTGCTCATTTGACAATACATAAACAAGTTCTCCCCTCCTATTCCAAACATGGGAGAATAAATGGCTGGTGGTGAATTTGGCTGTCTTCCTTTGATCTTTTGAACTGTTTTGCATTTTGTTTCCAGATGTATTAAAAGTAATGCTCTCAAAATGCCTAGGCAACATTTTAGATCTAAAAGTTGTAGTCCCAAAGTAACTGGAGGATAACAGACTGGGAAACATGATCTATTATGAAATATATGTTATGAGCAAAATGAGTCTATGTACACCCTCCCTTGTCAGTTTTCTGCATAGCCCCCTTCACTCTATATCTCTGCATCCCATGATTTTTATTTTTATTTATTTATACTAATTGCAATACAAACCTGGCACAGGTGCTGTTTGCCTGTCAGATTTCTAAAGGTCAGATTTCTCCAAAACAGTTTATGTGAATGATGTGCAGATGCTTTGCATCAGTAGACGCTTGTCTTTATTACCAAGCTATCTATGACACAACATTTGAAATAACAAGTGGTCTGAGATTTGTAGGTGATGAAGACAAATATTTAGAAGCCTCTTCTGGCAAAAAGTTTCTTGCCTACATCAGAATTATATCAGAATGTATGTAAGTTACATCAGAATCCTCCCTTTTTATCCCTTTTGGTGCAAATGGCATCAGAGGGAGATGAGGCTTAGAGTAATATGATTAAAAGTAATAATGTTTTCACCCTGCTATGTAATATCTTTAGAAGAGGATTATGGGATTTCATTTCTGGAATATCACCAGTATCTTCTTGATATGACTTATTTGCAGCACTTCTAGTCATATATTTAAGCTTGCATTCATTTCAGTAAGAACTTTATGCATATATGTAATTTTATTGCATGAAGGCAATTTATGGGCTGGAGAAATGAAGCAGGGATTGCAAAAATCTGAGTTTTGTTTCTCCAGCCACATCACACAAGTTTCTTTCCTTGTTCAGAGGAGAGAGGAACTGGGGGAAGCAAAGTGGGGATTCTTCATGAAGAAGAATTTTTTCTCCAGTCCAGTACATAAGTTCCCTTCTCCACATGGAGAAGAGCTGCTTGTTCTCCTTTGGCAGGAAGTTGTTTTTATCTGTCTGCTTAATACTCACAAAATCCTTTAACAATTGAAACTGGGATTGCCAAAATTGTGGATGTTAGAAAAGTGATCTGATTTAACCTCTTCACTCAATAATCAAGATTCTGGTTCCAATTGTGGTAGTAACTTGCAGACTACCTTAATTTTGTTGGCTTAATATATTTTATTCCTTTTTTACATTTTTCATAAAGTCTCTTATCTTGTAGAGGAGTAGCATGACGGATAGATGTGCTATCACAGAAGTGTCAGTGAATGGATCAGTGTAGCTTCTTATTACTGGAATTGGATTTTATCGTTAATACTTCCAGTTCTGTTCCAAGCAAGTACATTTTTGTGTGCTTTGCTACATATTTAGTGTAAAATCCACAACAAATTCCCGTGACAAGTGATTTTATTTCGTGTGTGTTTAACTACAGAAGAAATAGTCTTTTATGGGATTATAAAATGGTCAGGTTTAATGGATAGAATCCACTTAAGAAAGTATTGTAAAAGGAGCCTGTTTATTCACAGTTGGTTTATATTTTATTCTCATTCACTTTCACTGTTTTTTCTTTTCCTCCTTACCACATCTTTAGCCATCAAACTGAGAACTACTGAACAAACTTTAAATATTTAGCAATAAAAATAAACATAGTTTTCTTCCCTCTATGCCAAATCCAAAATGTAGTCTGTATATTATATCATTCTTCAAAACAAATGATATCTCTTAATCCCAACCAAAAATAGTTTATTTGGGTCTAAATTTAATAAACAGCACCTTTGCAAGTAGCAGCACTCCCTTCCTCCTTTGTGCTATTCTCATTTTTTGCTTTGCCTGCTTCCACTATAGTATAATGTTGTTCTAACTTAGTGTCCATGGCTACAAACTAAATATTTTAATTCTTTTTCTTCCTCGTTTCCCTAAATCCCTTTTTTCCAACCTGCCTGTGTGTTTGTATTTTCCTACCTGATTTCTGTCTTCTTCATATTCTCTAACATTCATTCCTTGCCTTGTTCAGTAATCTTAACAAGCTACTCACCTTGTCCTCATGTTTTTGTCAAGTACACCTTTTGCCTTAGGTTTTTCATGCTCCAGCTTCTAACAGAAATGTTCCCAGTTAGCCCTTACTCTATGTCTTCCTCTCTCAGTTTCCTTCTATTTTGTTCTACCCTTTGAGAAGAAAATATTTGTTTTTCCCTTGACCATTTCCCTTTTCTCCTCCTCACCTTCTTTTTTCCCCTGAATCTCGCTTTTCTTTCTAGGCCGCTAGATCAACCAAGGACTCTGGCATGGGGAATGAGACTTCCAGCCCAGTCTCAGAGAAACCTACTTCGGGCAGGACCTCCATCCCGGTTCTGACTTCCTTTGGGTCACGGAACTCCTCCATTTCATTCTAGAAGCTCCTTTGCCAAATTCTCCGTTGGTAGTTTTTCCTACATACTGTAATGGGGGTGGGGGTGGGGGTGGGGGTGGCCTGGGGAGGGCTTGTGTCTCTCTGTTTCCTCCTCCCAGCTCTTCCTGAGGCACCTCGGAAAGGTCTCCCCCTTCCTTGTACTTTTCAGCATGACATCAAAATGGCCAATCTTGGTCACTTCCAAAATGGTCAATGCTTATACTACACTTGATCTTAGCCAAAAGGGTCACTGTGAGCACCTTAGTGTACTCTAGAATGGCTAGTTGACTGTTTCTCCTCTTCAGTTCCTAAGTTGACCAACTTGTTTATCCTTTTACATGCTATAATGTGACTGACTATAATGTGATCCTCCTTTCCCTTCCTCACCCATTCCTATCCCAACTTCACTTTTCTACTCTGGCAATTTAGGTTCTTGTTCAAAGAATATTCAAACATTTTTCAGCATGTTTGGAAGCAACAAGGACATTATTGGGCACATGGGTGGGGGAGGGAAAGCAAATCATATCAGAAGCCTATAGGTGGGAAGGGAAGAGACCCATTTCTGAAGATGCCTCAGAACCCCTTGGACATTGCTGCTATTCATCTTTCCTTATACGAAAACAAAGGTAGTTGTAATTAATAGATTAATATGAATCTTTGTAGGTATGTGCTAAATCATTCATGAATCAATGGTGTTTTGACTTTGGGGCATGTGTGTGCTTCCACTATTGTGGATTTCTGTTGTTCTATTTGCTATATCAAAGACTGGGGTGGGATATGGGTGTGTGTGTATGTGCATGTGTGCATATATGTGCACACATGCATGTCTCTTACAATTTGATAGCTTTTGGGAGGGAAGGGGGAACGTTCCTTTAAAAACATTGGATTTGATTTGATAAAAGAATAAAGGTTTTGGGGAAAAACACTGAATATCAAGCTGGTAATAATATTAGCCCCTTCAAATCTTCTTAAGTGTACAATTTTTTTAAAAAAGTGGGGGGGGGGGGGCGAGAAGGAGGCAGGACACATCCAGAACAGGTAGCAGAAGATTTAGCTAAACAGTGTTGAGAACAGGGTCTAAAATGGAAAGTTACGCTTCCTAGAAAATTAATCCATCGAATGTAGCACTTTAAATGTCTCTTCAGTGACCATGTATGTGAGGGGACAGAGGCCTCCAAATGTGTGGGATACCAAATAGGAGGCAATAGTCAGGGAGATGAGGGTGTCAGGGTATCAGAGAAGCTGAGTCGGAAGGACAAAAAAGAATTTTATGCGAAGTTTGCAGCATATCAAAAGAGACTAAATAATATTTGCTGCAATTGAAGGGGTACAGAGTTGGGTGAGGGCAAAGGTGATTTTGTTCATGTGACTGTCAGATTTTTTTCAAAATGAGGCTGGAGAAACGATGCTGACAGAATCTAAAATTTGCAGAGATTCTGTTCCTTATTTACAAAAGCTCAAACTAGGAGACGAGAAGGGCAGTAGGAATGGGGGAGCAGGAGGATAGTGTGAGTGAAAGTAAGAACAGTTGGGAAAGTCCTTAAATTCAGTGGGGCTTTCATTGAAGAATTTCCTACAGGGATTATGGTCTCAAAAAGAGCTGAGTTTTAGAGAAATGGATTGTAATAAGATCAACCAAATTGGGTGGCTCTTGACTATTTATGGAGCGATTGGCAGAAGCTTAAATGTACTACTTTATCTCT
Source organism: Bungarus multicinctus (assembly GCA_023653725.1). NCBI lineage: Eukaryota > Metazoa > Chordata > Lepidosauria > Squamata > Elapidae > Bungarus > Bungarus multicinctus. The sequence continues at coordinate 102,924,653 of CM042840.1, forward strand.
GGAAAGGCGTTTTCATTTTGGATTTGGATAGAAAAAACTATATGTTTAGTAAGTTATCAAAAAATATCTCATTTTTTTTAAAAATTGATAAGATGCAGAAGTGTTAGTGATTTTCTATTAGATTCTGCATGATGATCTGCACAGTATGATGTTTTTTTAAAAAAATACAGCACAGAAAAGAAGATATATCAGTCATGGGAATTGTGAGTATGTATGGTAAGGGAAGAATGTTTTGGCTGAATCACAAATGCCAAACTCTGAAACCCTTGTGGATCTGGCAAGAAAGGTGGGTGAGTGTTTATAAACATGGAGAATTTATGAAAATAAAACACCATATGCATGCATGTGTCCAGAAAGGCATGCCAAGAGGAAGTGGGCTGGGGGAGGGAGAAAGTTGCTTAAAGAAAAAAAGGGCATAACCCATCGGGGTGTGTGTGTGTGTGTGTGTGTGTGTGTGTGTCATCATGCACAATGATCATGAAATCAATGGTACTTGTGCAGATGCAACACGTCCTGGCACAAATCCCATTCTTTTCAGTGGTGCTTTTGTGTGATAATTACCCCCACCCCCAGATTTATGTCCTGAAATGTTAAGCACATACAGTATATGAAGAAATATTTGACGTGGAATACGTGCATCTGTGAGGGCATGCCTCTTCATGTGTATAGCAAAATGGTGTGCTATTGTAAAAAAGAAAAATGAAGAATTTGTATGCAACATATTACAAGATGTAATCACTCCTGGTTTTGTTGACTACCTTGTTCTTTTTAATTTTATTATTGGGACTTTATGGTGGGAGGAAAGTGGGTATTTGTTTTTTTATGGTTTCTCTTCTGTCTTTTTTTTTTGTAAATCAAATCATTTTGTATAAAAATTTTAAGAGAATCTTTTTTTGAATAACAAAGTTTTAAAAACGTTTTAAAAATTAACTATGTAACAACAATCCATAATGCAATTTCTTAGGATTGCAGAACAAACAAAAAACAAAAAAGCAACCTCTTTACATTTCAGTGAAGTGTCTTAACATTTTATATATTTGTTTTAAGAAATATATTTACATATTATATATATATATATAATATACGTAATATAAATATATAAATATTGACAAAAAAGAAAATGGATTTCTTGTTGTGTCTAGTATATAGGGGAGGGGGAGGGAGAGAGAAAGAACGAGAGAACGAGAGAATGAGAGAGAGAGAGAGAGATTAATTATTTTTTCTCCCTGCTTCAATTCTGTATGTTACTCTTTGTGCTTTAGAATCTACATTAAATGATGGTGGTGTAAACAGAGCTAAAAGTACTATTCCACAGAGCGATTAATTGCTCTTGAATAGCCCCATTCTTTTTTAGAGGTGGTGGTGGTTGTGCAGGAGATGTTTCCTATTGGTTTTGGCTTTTGACATTGTGGAAATTGTTTCATTAACATTCTCAATTTGTGCCCTTGTGTGTCAGTTTTCCATTGTTCATGTTTCCTCTTTATCTGAGTGTCTCTGGCAGGAATGGAGCTCAAGCTGCCCACTCAATTCTTCCCCCTTTTCCTCTTCTTGGGCAGACAAGGATAGTCAAAAGACTAGCAAAAAAAGAACTACATTTGCATCATATACTTATAATTAGTCTTGAAGGCATATCCCTTTAATAATTGTCTTTAAGCTGTGGTTCTTATCTCTCAAAAAACTTGAGGATAGTTCGAGATGGGGTTAATTGAATTATCTGTGGGGATTCTCAGTCATCCAGGTCATAGTTGTCTCAAAGATGCTTTTTCAAAAAACAACTCAACTTGTTTTTTCCTTGAAGATGTTTCACCTCTTCTTTTCAAGAAGCTTCTTCAGTCTCCATAGAAAAACAAATAAAATCCAGGAGCCTTTTGAAAAAGCATTTTTGGAATAAGGAGAATTGTGATATGACCTCTCCACATTTTTGTAAAAACTTAAATTCAAGGATTTCCTAGAGTGGAAGTAGAGATTTCCATATTGGTTTTTATCTTTCAATTAAAAAAATAATTGAGGATTACATATAAATGTTTTAATTAATGCCACCAAAATCATATGATTCAGATCACAACTTCTTTTGTGGAGCTCCAAGAATCAGTCATTTGGTTAAAGAGCTTCTTGTTTCTCCAAGCTTCCATCAATCCTCAGATTATGTATGAAAAGTTTCAAATTAAGGAAGGTTGCCTTAGCCCATACCAGCAAAGGGCCCTGGGGACAAAAAGCTATTTGTCCAATGTCTGTTTCCTTACTTTTCCATCTTCATCAATAGCTATTATCTACATACGCTTTAAAGACAAAATTAGTAATTCTATTGTTTTCTGGTTTTAATGATTTATTAGTAATTCCACTGATTTCAAAATGTAACTATATTGATTTAAATATATTGATTTAAACTTCTTATCAAATACTTTACATTGTAATGGGATTAATTAATTCTAATCTGCTTTGAAATTGTCCTCCTTATTTCCTCTTTCCTACTTCAAGATCTGGGCATAATGAAGAATGAAATACAGTAGGAAGTTTGTTTCTTAATTTTAATTTAATTTATATGTTTTTTTAATTTTACATTATTGTCATCACCATGTTTAATAAATATCATTCAGTAGCCTACAGCACATTTTGAATCAAGAAACATATTCAGTTCTGAGGTCTATACTTACAAAGTATGTAAGATCAAGAGATCATGGACAGGCCTAAAATGTTAAATAGACATTCAGAATAAAAAAGAGATAAATTAATATTTAACAAATAAAATAACATTCAGCAGCAGTTTAACTAAGAAGTTAACAAAAATTATAGGCAAAGCACTTTCTCATATGCCCATCATCCATCAATTTGTTTTCTTAAAATTTTAGATAGGTTTCCAAATCTAGCAATATATATATAATTTAAAAGCATTTAAATTCATTTTGTCATCAATAAGCAGATCTATTCTAAAATATTTATTGAGTTTATTCACAAGGGTTTAATATATTTTCTATATAAATTTCATTAGTTAATTCCTGTTTATTGAAATATATATATATAAATTATAAATATATATATTATATATATATATATATATATATATATAAACATGTCCACATAACTGCAAAGAATTTGATCTACATTTTCAGGAGACTTTACCTTTATGTTCTTTAAGATAATGAACCCTTAATATAACAAAGATGTTTTCCAGGGGTTAACTACTCAACTTCAAATTCAGTGGCAAATGGCATTACTAGATATTTTTACTAGTAAATAAAGTAGGGGGTTCACAAGCAACTCCAAACCAAATTGTAGGCATTCTAGGAGGACAACTGTGTTGTAGTAGCTAAGTATCAGGAGTCTGGCAGTCCTTTTCCAGACTAACAAATGTTATTACTATAAAAGACATAAAAGTGTGCAAACTACAGTTCACTTAATTGGCTGTATATTTTTATATCTTTTACAAATATTTGTTCTGATTGTTACTCCTTCTGATTCAAAGCCCTAAGAAAAATATATGTGAGGAACATAGCCCTGGCCTATTTTTAAGATAAGACATATGGAACTCCTTTAAAGATCTGAGGCAATATCTTCATTTGGAAAAAGATATTTTATAGTAAGAAATCCTTGGATATCTCTCAGATGTTCTTGGATAAAGACTAAAGAAACTTACTTAACAGAACGAAATGGCTTCAGAAAAATAAAGCAACAGGATTCCTAAAATCTGGTGAGAATTTTCTGTACTTTAAAACAGTATTATAAATTCATCCCATAATATGTCTTAAATTAATTTAAATGTAGTTTAATAAGGTAAATTAAGGTCTTTTATACAATCTATGCTAAGAACTAGGGAAATGAAGTCTTATATATCCAGCAGCTTAAAAGACTACTGTGTCACACAACACAGTTTATTTAAAACTCTGACAGCGATTGCTTTCAGAATTTGGGGAAAAGTACTATTACAAATAAAAGAGGAATTGAACTCACAGTGTAAATAAATATCTGTTCTGTAGCAAATAGCAACAGAATAGAAAAAGTAAAAACACTTGGCTTTATAGAACCCATAAATATGAAAGATGATTTTGGGGTCCATATAATTTTTGCACGGAATTATTCATTCTAATCCTGCTAAAATGATTAATCTGGATTAAATGTCTTTCCCACTAATGTAGATTAGAAAATCATAGTTCCTCCCCATCCGATTTTTTTTGCAGACAATAGCATCTTACAATATTATTTTATCATGAAGCTCCAATGAAACATTTTAAAATTTGAAATCATGTAACTGATTTATTATTTATAGTGAAAAGCACTTTAATTTCAAACTGTTGAAATACATTGAATTTTGCAACTAAAAATTGGCAGTTAGTCTGAAACAGAAAAAGTAAGAATAGATAATAGTGAAATCATAACAAACAGAACATTGCTATAATGTCTTTGAAAAACAAAGAGCATATAATAATGAATTATGGAAAGGAGTTCAGACACACCCTATACCAGGGTCCCCAACCCCCAGACTGCAACCTGTTGGGAACTGGGCCGCACAAACAGCGGGCAAGCATGCAACTGCATAAAGGTCCATATGCGTAATGATATGCACACACATGAAACCATCCCTTTTCCCTCCCCTGGTGTCGCCGCTGTCAGGCCATGGAGCCAGAAAGGTTGGGGACCAGAGTCCTATACGGTAGTGGTATCTGTATCAAATTACAATGATAGCAAAGTGACAAAGCACACGTGATAACATCACAACATTGCATGCTTACATCACACTGTTTAATGCAATCACATAAAGTAATAGCATTTATATGATTTCAACACGCATTCGTCATATGCTCCCCACCATCACATATGCTCATATGCTTAATATGGATTTCTCTTCAAAAAGAAAGTTATACACATAATATCCTTCATATTACAATATGAAGATATAGGAATTAAGCAAAGTATCAAGATAAAGTCAACATCATATACAAACTATCTCCCTAAAGCAGGAAAGGCAAATATTATGCACCAGGAGCCAAATTTTTGATCCAGTAATTATTTTAAGATAATTAGGGCTATGGAGAGATAGGTTAACAATATCTTGAATCTTCTGAGCGTGTTCATGGAGGTAAGGATTTAAAGCTTTTTCTTTTAAGAATTCTGATGGTGAGATTGTTGAAAAGATATATTTGAAGTCTTAGATCACTGCATTTCTTCCATCTGCATCAGAGAAAGGAAAGTTGTGCCATGTATCGGACTGGAGTGTAGACTTTGGAAGAATTACATGCAGGCTGTAGATTGCTTATACGTATCCCTAAGTAAAATGTTACCTTATAGTCAAATAAAACAATTCTTTCTAGGAAAATAAGATAAAGAAGCTTTATCTTGGAAATGATAAACTTACAACAATTAGATTTTAGACCAAGTTATTTTTCTGTATTTAAATGATACATAAATAATATTTCTGCCAATTACTATTATTCAGGACCGTCAACACAAATAAATTAAAACAAAAATGTAATTAAAAATTCAGTTTAAAACTACAAAAGGGTCACCTTCTCTTAACCTCCAAACCTGATTACATGCCAGAAGCTTGCCTAATGTTTTAGGATTAGGACTAACTTAACCAGCCAAAGGCAGAAGTGCTTGGGAGCATCTTAGCTCTCCTTCTCTCCTTCAGAAAGAAATCCCAATTGAGCTTTTGCTGTCTAATGCTCAGCATTCTATCGTGAGTGAAAAAAACCTAATTTTCAGGATTGAAAATTTGACTTTATTTTTATATTAGCCTTTTTCATATTAGTATTATCTGGACAAACACAAACTGGATTATATCTAAGCATCTTTTTTTTTTAATTGGAAAAACCAAGATTTTTTTTGCTAGGAAATGCCCAACAGATAAATACTACCAATATGGTTTATGCTGCACTATGTTACATCATTCGTCTGGCTAAATATTTGAAAATCTGAATCATGCTATTCAGCATGAAAAAAATGAAATGGTATAATTTTATTATCTTGCACCATATTATAGACCCATTTTATTACTTCATATTTCATACATATGTATCCATTATCATGCATTAAATTTCCTCTGCAGCACCAACAGAAGATACCTATCCAAAACAGAATATTAAAGTTGCAAATTATGTTACAGAATGCCTACTTTACTCTATGAAGTATTAGTGAATACACATTCTCAGTGATGGACATGCCAAAATAATTTCAAAATATTTTTTGAAAACTAAAATAGCCCTTTATTGCTGAGAACAGGTAGAGCAATTTCTTAGTTTAGATTCGTGAAGAACTTTTAACTCTGACATAAATTGTGTGCATTGCCTTTCCCAAGCTCAAATATGGGCATTGTTGCTCAAAGGATTCTGGGTAGAAACACTGGGAAAGTCCTTGCCTAGAAGAGATTTGAATATTCTACTGTTTGGGTAGGCCAGTAGGCTGATTTAAGATAACCTAGTTGTTTATAGTCCAAAACAATAAAATCTGTGTTTCCTATTTTAAATGACCCAATAATTAATTGTGCTGTAATGGAAATTAGTATCATTTGATTCAAGCCTTGTCCAATCCAGCATTTTTGGAATTGTGGTTTTCAAACTGTATTCTGGAGAACCACATAAAGGAGCGAATTTCATCAAAATTCCCCTAGTGGAGCATAAATCACATAATTTCCAGCCATCGTGATGGAGATGTGATTGTGATTGACATGAACTGAACCAGGTGGGCAATGCTAGCAAGCTCAGTTCATGCCGACATCAATCAACTAACTTATCCATGCCGTAGTCTCTTTCAAACTGTGTATAGTATTCATTTAAAATGTTCTAGGGAATCTTTGCAACAAGTAGCAGGAGTCAATGGCAAGAAAGGATGTTCTAAAAGGCAGGTGTGAAAATGTTTTTTCAGAGTAGAAAAAAATGAACAGTCCATTCTCTATTGTTTTGCAATAATTTGTCAGCAATGAATAGAAAAAAGCCATCATTTTTAGCATCATGACTCACTGCAGCTATTTAATTCTCATCTTTGTTGATGTGGGAAGAAAAGAACAAATTCTCTACAGTATATGATTTTAAAGGTTTCAGCATTTTATACAGCATTTCAACTGCCCTTTCAATAGTTTTCTTCATTTGTCTCAGTTCATTTTTATTCGATTTCATTTAAAAGAATAAGCATTTTTCACCCCATACTAGGCAAACTGAGTTTTGAAACTTTTGCAACTGCAGCATTTTTAAAGTTCAATTGATATTCTGTGTCATCACAAGCTAGGAATCAAAGTCACTAGGAAGTCTCTGTAAGAGTAGAATGAAAGAATCATAAAAAGCTTAGGCAGCACTCAAGTAAGTTTTCTTCTCTGGGTTAAAGCAAAAGCCATAACCAAGAAATAACCCTGCACATAAGTGGATTCCAGTAATATCCAGTCTCCCACTAGTTATTAACTCCAACTGCCCCAAGCAATCCACATAGGAAGTGACTACCATAGCTGTGACCATTTCCTGCCATGAGGTGCTGCATAAAGGTCATTATGGACAAAGGATTCTTTCAGGCAAAATTGAAGCACACAATCCTTCCAATAACCTTTGTTAAGGCAGCTTTAAAAATCAGTAAGTGGGAAGGCAGTGATCTCCAGAATCATTTTGTTTTAGATCCTTTCACTTGACTAAAAATACACTTGCCCTTTAAATATGTGGCACAATGTCTGTATTTATGAATGTCTCACATCATCAAACTGCAAATGAGCAACACAGTAAATTAATTTTCACAAATAAGTCTGTTTTCCTTTTATTTAAAATAAACTTTTGTGTGCTTGTGTGTGTGTGTGAATCAGATTTAAAAATATAAGTTACAAAGCACCAAGCTATGCATGTACTTTTGATGTAATAGGTATATGTGCGTGTTGTGGGGGAAGCGATCACCACTGCATGCCATGAGCCTCGCTTTACTTGTCTGGTTGTTGTTTTAAGCACTTTAAAAAAAGGTTAAAAAAATAAAACAGAAATCTTTGAGCACTGTGTATGAAGGACTGATGACGTATCTTTCGCATGGATTTTATTGTGTACTGTTTTTTTTAAAAGGGAAACAAAAACAATAGAAGACCACTCTATTTTAAAAAAAAGACACCATACCAAAACTGGTTACTGAAACAAGCAGTCTGAAATACACTGTAAGTTTTGTAAATCTTTTATGCTATCTGTAGGTAGAGTCCTATGTATAAATTTTATGCCATGTTTTCTTCTGTGACAACTGTGATCTTTGTTTGTCAGAAATTCCAAATGAAGGAAGGTTGCTTTTTTCCTTTAATTTTTCCTTTTTTTTTCTTTTCTATTTCTGATGTTTCCTAGCAGAGTGTCTGAATTTAATAAAATACTCTTTCCTCCCCATAACACTTTTCTTAAGCTTTATTTCTTAAGGGGTTATTCCTTGAAAAAAAAAAGATATGAAGTTTTAAGGGTTATTCTTTAAAAAAATGTGATTTACAGTTTTGCTTAGAGGCAGGTTTTTCGGATTCCATACAACCAAAGAAGTTGAGCAGATGGAACAGGAACAAGAGTAGCTGTGTCCTCTGTTTGAAGAAGCCTTTGGTCTTGAGGGATCTTTCCAGGCTGGCTTAAAGGTAAAGAAGGGAGAGCTGGCCCAAAGGCGACATCTTGGCAGCAATCAGGACTGAATGCGGACCATCTCCCCTGTTTTAGGAAGGAATTCTACACTGTATTTCTATTTAATTTATAATCCTTGGGTTTGGTTTAGTTTATAAATTGGCATGTTAAATACTAAGCTGTTCTTATGTGCACCTTTTGCGGAGTGTATAAACTGTATAAACACCATATCCTTTACATTGTCACTTCTTACTGACTGATTTCCAGATTTGGAGCTTATCAGATGAGGGTTTATCTTTTATGATGTACAGCCCACTTTCTGTTTTCTAAGCTCTTAGATGGAGAGATACGAGCACATTATGTCATGCCCTCATTTTTGTAACATCCATGCTCTTCGAGAGCTCAAGAAAAGGAAGATAGACTGCAATATAAGCAGAAGATGAAGAGCAAGTAAAAAAGAGGACCAAAAGTGGAAAAAGGAGAAATGCATCATTGCACGCTAATTTACTCCTCCAAGGTTATTCCAGATTAAATCTTTTTTAAAAACTCACATCTAAATTGTGTCTATTTAGATTAATAGTAAAAATTGACTTGCTGTTACTATTAACAATTTTCTATAGTTTATTGTTGCAAAATAATCTTAAAACTTAATTGATGTTTGATAAACCCGCTGAAGCTACAAGAGAGTTCCCATATGATTATGTACAGTTTCAGTGCCTGATATAATTCACTAATGCTTCATATGCGTGCAGGAAAAATATCAACTGTGTAATATGTGGAAGCTGCATAATTTAAAATAGTAGGGATCTCATAGTGTATTTTTAATGTATTACAGTGGAGTGTGAAGAGAACTTTCTTTTTGTTAAACTTCTGTTAATGGATAATTGGTAATTGATGCAAATAAATCACATCTAATAGCATAATTTCAACACAATTAATCCATAGTGTGTTTTACTAACTAGAGCTTATGCTTTAAATAAGTAAGCAAACTTGTTTTTTTTAATAAGGCAGTTTATTTCCAATATATATATAATTGTAATTTTGGGGCTATATTTAAAGCAGAATTGTTTTGTTTGACCATATATATTATACAACATAAAGATGAAAAGAGGGACAAACCATGCAAGGAAGTTTTGTTTTTTCTATTAAAAAAAACACCACCAAAGTATCTACGGTTGTATAACTTCCATTTTAAAAAGGAAAAAAAAAAGTTTTGGGCTTCCCACACTCCCCTTAAGATCCTTATAAACTCTTCATCATATGTTACACATGTAAAAGCTATTTACAAAATAAATGTGAAAAAGGTGAATAAAACTTTACAGCACATAGTTGCATAAAAGAGTAAGGACAACGTATTACAATACAGCCAACTACTTAATTTTGTTCAGTTTTAAATTCCACACCTGCACACATCTACATGCTCCTTTCCAAAGTCTCAATGGAATTGTAGTAAGACACATACTTAGAACACATGGAAGACAGAGCAAAGCAGAGACAAATTTTCTGCTTCTTCAAATACAGCACAAACTGTACACCTGTTAGGGAAATTGTTGTTTTGGTGCCTTCTGGTTTACTTTCCTTTTATGTTTCCAATAGCACAAAGTTTAAGTCCTTTACATCCTATTAGATTGACTTTCAAAGTCACAAACAGGCCAACACTAGAAGATAGATGGGCTTTTTGCAGAGGAGACATACAATTACCTAAATCCTAGGTAAACTTTCAAGTTTTATTGAATGTTCTTCAAGCAGAAGTAATAATGGAGTCACACGAACAATTAAACTTTGAAGTTTTTAAGATTGTTTAACTCAATAAAATATTTTAATACATTTTATACATTTACTGACCACCTCTTAGGCTAACACTTCAACCACAAGATACTGAAGAGCCTGTAACAAATAGGGAAATAAGTCTTCTCATGAAAGGCACATATAGACAACTTGAGACGCCTCCCTCAGAACAAAAAAAAATAAGAAACAGGTATACTTGTAAGAAGGGCTTGAAGAGAAGTCAACATGGTAGCTGCAAGTGGATGATCATAGCTCTGTCCTTTTTTCATGTTGCACACCAGATGCATATAAAAAACAGCTGTCATTTGACAGCACCAAGGAGGCACTTCTGTAATACTTTGACTTCAATTGAAATTTTTGAAGTATAAACCACCACTTTAGCTTGCAGTCCAACTCTACTTCACATGGAACTGGGTAGTCTCAATCTGATGGATTTTGTCTGGAAGGGAGAATCCAGTTGTGAGCAAAAGAGATGCTTTTTCACACATACACTGGCAGTGAGACAATGAACCCTTAAGAATGATTGCAAAATGTTTTTTGTAAAAAAAAAAAAATTCACACACACACAGACACTGAGCCATTATTGTTAAATAACAAACCCAAAAGATAATCAGGGATATCCACCAGCAGGGATTGTTCAAAAAGTCAAAATCATGAGAGAAACATCGCACTTGCACAATGGAAACTCTGCCTCTTTTTCATCATGCATCACACAGCTTCAATTGTGCAATCACACAAATCATCTTGACTTTTTGACACCCCCTATGAAATCTCTGGCTTACAATATGCTGCAAGTTTTTAAGAGAAGGGAGCTGTGGCCATGCAACATACCAGTCACTTGCCCACAGTTTCCCCAAGAGTGAACCTCTTCTCTTGCAGGCTATTATTGTTAGCGTTAGGCTGACAATAATAGCCTGCATTCCTATATATATAGGAATGACATACTATAATATTGAAGTATGGGAAGAATTACAGAAGACTGCATGGATCAAGAAGCAAGAAGTTGGTCTAATTTCATGTGGAATTGTTTTACATCTCTTTATAATCACTGCAAATTCTATCAGGTAATTTATAAAGATGGTTATGACAGTTCAACAAGAATGCTTTGAATGTTTAAAAGTTCAGTATAGATGCTACATACAGTGTACTTTAAAATTGTTTTACCTGTTGAATTACCAAGTCACCAAGACTAGCTTAATCAAGACAGATATTTCTCCTGACCCTTTCATTCCACAATGAAAATTTAGGCAGGTTTGAGAGGCCTGTTTTGTTCTTGGTTAGGAAGTTACAGAATGAGTATTAACTTTGTCTTTGCAACTGTGCAACTGGACAATCAATAACCAATAGGTTCTTGACCTTGCTGTGTAAATAGGACCTTAGTTTGCACCAAAATATAAATGGCTTCCCCACCCCTCTTTAAAAATAAAATACTTGGAATAATTATCAAGCTGGCAAGCTCCCATTCATTGTTATCTGTTTGGCCCTACTGCTGCATTTGTGGTGACACATACTTTCTGAAAATGTAACTTTGCAAACAATCCTGCAGGGACAGTAAGATGGCATTGGGTCAAAGTGTGACATTTAGTGCCTAGTGTTGCTGTCAATTGATATTGGTGGAGAAGAACCATCAACTTTAATGCACTTTGTTCTTAAAAAGTCCGTATACAAAAAGCATTTCTTCAAAATAACATGTTTATAAAGAATTAACCTACAGCTAACCCTTCCTACAAAAAAATAGCCATTTGTCATTAAACCACAGACATTGTAGAATGAGCTAGGCTGACTGTAGTGAAATATGTACTACACCATGTCTATAACCAGCGTGGCATACCCATTTAAGTGCTGCATTTAATATTAGCAAGACCAGCATTGAAATCTATCCTTAACCAAGGATATTTTATCCTTGCCTTATCCTTGTTTTTGTTGTGTATTGATTTTGCATTATAACCTAATATATTAATTGATTTTTAAAGCCCAAGTCTTATATTTGGTGTTACAACTGGAATATCATCCGTGTGTAATATCTGGAATATGATAAACAAAACAACACAACATGTGATAAGACAGTTATTTCAATGAAAATGATATTTCACTTTCATTCAGTGATAACGATTTTGGAATGTATCTGCAAATACTGACATTCAAGAGAAATTTACCACTTTTTCTATTATTATTATTTTGCAAGGAGGAGAAAGAGTACTTTTAATGTAGGCTATGCTATACACAGCAGATTGCTCTGAGACATCCACTGAATTTCAAGAATGTCAGGATTTTTTGATTTGGTTTCCCCCAAAAATTATTTTTTTCATTTTCTTTTTCAATTAAAATATATCTTAACAGGAAAGTGGAGAAAGACATTTCACAGCAACATTTTTTTCTTAAGGGTTATTCAACTCCTTCCAAGGGGTAACAATTTTATACTGAGGCATAAGGGGTGAAGTAGTAACTATTACACACCAAAACATGTATCTTAAAAGATCATCTCTCATATTTATTCATCACAAGAGTACTTCCTGCTTTTATGACCAAATGAAATTCTACAGAGACATAAGGTGAGGGAATCTTTTATATCCACAAGATAAAAACAAATGTTAAGTCTCTCATTTTGAAGGAATTTCAAGGAATAGCAAAATGGAAAACCCTACTTGATCTGCAACATGTAATAAAATGGCTCCTTGGTTACTTCCATGTGGTATAATGAGAAAACTAAGAGAAAGACACTGTTGAAAATAAATGTAGCACCATGAAAAATCAAATATTGCTCTTTTGTGAGAGAGAGTTGTAGAAGTTACCAGTAAATCAGAAAATGGCACGGACTTGACATTTCAGCCCTTCATCATAACAAAGGCTTGAATGGAATCATGTCAACTTATGCTCTGTAAATTCTAAAATATTTTTTTTAAAAATTATTGAGGCTCCTTTTTGGCACATCTGCACAGGGTCCTAGTGTGTTTTCCTCTACCTCTTCTTGTCCTTCTCCAAACCCAAAAATCACATAGTACCTGTACTCATCCTTTCGCCGACTGAACACAGGAAGTTACATAGAAAAGCATTGTTAACTAAAACATGGTACACATATGCCACCTTAACAGGTGATTCACTCCCACTCCACACAAATATCATTCGCATAAGTTAATTTTCTCCCTAAGATATGCCCTCATGAATTCTGCATACAGTATTGTGTTATTCGTATTAATCACATCCTGTGTTTTCCCCTAGACTGTACTATCTGTTATGAGGGGATAGGAGCAGAGTGCTATTCAAATGGGGATACTATCACAGCCTGAAAGGAAAAATCAAACTGGAAGGAGTTTGCATCCTTAGCTCAGACTTATAAGAAAATCTTAGATGAGCTAAGCAAAAAATATGACTATATTTTTAAAGGCACAGTGAGTTGTACCATTTAGTACTGTATCATTTAGAATTCATATCATCAGTTGTATATATCATGTTAATCTTACAACAAAACCAAAAGCATTTTGAGATGCTGTTAATGCCAACAGATTTACTGCAGCCAAAGTTTTCAAAGCCAAAGCTGCAATATAGTGTGATGCCATAGCTCTTTGTGACTTTTGAAAATTAGAGACGACATCATTTTAGGGCAGGGGTGTCAAACTGGTGACCCATGGGCCAGATGTGTCACGTGGAGGCCATGCCCACCCGGCTCCACAAAGGCAAAAGTTGCAATATATCATGATATATCATGTGACACGATCAAGTTTGACACCCGTGCTTTAGGAGGAGGAGGAAAACAGCAGTGCCCTTTACATGTGGTAGAGATTATGCACCTTTCAGGGACCATTATAGCTCTGCAGTTTTCACATGAAATAATCTTCAAGTGCAGCTGAGACCATACCATAATCCTGAGTTTGGTTATATCTACAAGATTTTGATGCATGTGCTAGAAGTCAAGAAGATACAACCCTCCCTGTAGGAACTTGACAAAGACCAAGCTATGATAGATGGAAGATTTTGGAATTTGCTTTTCTAGAGGAAAGGTAGAAAAGGAGCAACGGATATTTTTAGGGGAACGTTCATAAACCTCCAAATATCATCAACTGCCATTTAGATAACAGTTGAGAGGAGTAAATGTGAACCCACAGCAGTGTTTAAATGAAAGCAGGCTCAATTCATGAATATCTCTGATCTTGTTTGCCCAGTTCCAAGGCCTCTTTCAGATAAATACAGACAAGAGGTACCATGGACTAATGAAAATTAGGAGATAATTAAGAGATAATTAATTGGAGGAATTCTATTTCTGATTCTCTCCTCCTCCAAAAAGTTCCTTTATTTGCAGATCCAGCATTTTGAAGCAGGGATGAAGCAGCTTATCCCATCAGTTGGATAACTCTAGTCAATCCCAAATCAAGATCTTTCAATGGGCTGAATGAATGGCCCTCCTTGTATCAGACCTACCTCAGCTTTTTTGTTTTGTTTCGTTTTTGACTGCCATCCTGGGGATAAGGAAAGAGGAGAATAAATAAATTCACAAATCACAAAACCATGGTGTGATTAAATTAATACCTGGAGGAATTAGAAAGCAAGGATAGGTGTGGGGTAGGTAGAAGGAGAGTTTCTTGCTCCACTGCAGATCGAGGTATCGAAAAAGACAAAGTAAGGCCAGTACTGGGAACTTTCAAGTGTGGCTGCACCTATGAGCACCCTCCTCCATTCTCAAGACAAGGCTGTTACCATGGGCAAGCCAAGTTTTCCTTTCATCCATTCTACAAGAGCTTCAACGGCTACCTAAAGACATTGGTGGAAACGTAAAGAGGCTGTACGTCGGGGAGCTGAACGCCCCTCAGAGCTGCCTTTACGATGCTGTGGCTCACTCTGCTGGTTAGGAACTGTCATGTTCCCTGGTGTGATTGAGGAAGACCGAGCTTTGGTTGACTCTAGGCTGCTAAGCCCAGAGTCTTTGTTGTCCCTTAGTGCACCTCTATTTGAGGAGTCTAGTGGACCAGCCTCAGTAGTCCCCAATACATGTTGTTCTTTCCACTCGTAATTGAGGTCTTTGAGACCACCAGGGACCACTACAGTATGGCGCCGCCAACTGTTCTTCTTGCGCCGTGTCTCAGGTGAGTGTGGCTTTCGCAGGCGCACTGCCAGCATGTCATCTGCAGAGCCGCGGAGGCGGAGTCGAAGTTGTTCTGTGAGGGAAAGCCGGGTATGGACCTCAGGGGCAGCCACAGGCTGCAATGATTCTTGACTGCCTGGGGAGCTGGAACTTGGGACATCAGTACTACCCTTGGAAGAAGACTCACTATTGTGTCGGGGCCGCAAAAGCTTGCGCCGTGCCAGAGTGTCACACTGCATGAGGTGATGGGAACTAAAGGAGGTTCGGTTGTGTGATATCTTTTCAGAAGCAGCAGCCCCCCCTTCCTCCACTACTGCCACACCAGCTCCTTTGGGAAGCATCCCAGACTGTTTTGGCACAAAGCTATTCTCAGTATCTGTCTCCACATGGCTAAATTCACTCCGCTCATCATCTGCCTCCTCCCCACGGCTCTCTGCTACTGACTGCACCTCAGAGCATAGGCTGCGATCAATGGTAGACAGGGTGGAGTAACCTGATACAATTGAGCGGGCATCCAGGGCCAATTCTGGACTTCCTCGGGGTGCCACTTTTCTTTCTACTTGTTCTGCTTCTAGTTTTGCCCGGCTTTGGAAGACATCCTGCACATCAGGAACTGGAGCTCTGCTGCTATTCTCGAATCTTTCAGCCTCTCTTTCTTCCTCCTGAGCCACATCCTCCTCCTCCTCCTCGTCTCTCTTGACAGCTGACTCATGTTCAGAATCATCATCTGTGCTGCTCCCAAAACGCTTGGCCTCTCTCCGCTTCTTCCTCTTGCGGTTGACGGCTGAGATGAAGGAGATGGCAAGCATCTCTTTATGATAGTGCTCTTTCCGTGAGCCACATGAAGCCTGGAACAGAAGCAAAAAAAAAAAAACCAGAGCATTTTAGAGGGCTAAAGAACAGATACCAGAAAAATATCCAGTGACGTTAACATGGCTTATTTGATGGATTGCCCTGGATAGTAATGTCTTACCCCACATAATCCTTAATATAGATGAGCAATATATATTAGTATAGCATAAACATATTTTGCTTTTTAAAAGTGAATTATTTTCCCTGTTTTGGAAAACATATTTACAGATACAACAATTAGAAATTCAAATTTTAGGATCCCTTAAATGCCTAAAACAGGATCCACTAAAACACCTTCCGATATTCCCCCTAAAGATTCTCAGAGATTCTCTTCTCTCTCCAACTTTATTCCCCTTCTTTTTAATTGAATGTATCATGCACAATATGGAACTAAATTCCGGCTTCCAGTTCTTTCTTTTTTTTGGCCAATAATAACCAAAAGTATGTTGAATATTTAGAATAGTATATTGATTGCTACATATACTAACCAGAAAAAGGTGGAAAAAAAAGAAAAGAAGCATGGGAGGAAATGTGGAATAATCTTATATTTAGTTTAGGGCAAGAAAGAAAAGGATAAGTTAAGTCTGTATACTGGACTACAACTCAGTCATCTGCAAGCTGCTGAGAAGTACATTACGCAGCACACTCTGAAAATGCATTAAAGCAGCACACTCTGAAAAGGCCAGTGACAGCTGCTGGCAAAATATCACAACAACAGAAAAGTAGGCAATGATCAAAAAACTTACCATGTACAATTGTCTACAAGGTTGTTGTTATATTTTTTTTAAAAAAAAGACACGCCAAGTGTCAAAGTAATACAAACTCTTTACTTCTAACTTGGGGAATTTAAGAGCCTTGTGCTTAACCATCTTTTTTTCATCCCCAACATCTCTCAAAGGCAAAAATAATCCAGAGGAGATCTTACCTTTGATTTAGCTGATCCACTATTAGTTGAATCTGCAGGGATTAATACACAAAAAAGGAGAGTTAAAAATAGACCTGTCCAAGATTAGCAAATTGAGGGTCTTAATGATTCAAAAGAGAAGTTATCCTGGAGAAAATCTATGTGATCACTAAGATCTGATACTGACTTAATGGCATGCAATCAAAGGATCAATAAGGGCAAATAGCACACTGTCCAGTGATTCTCCAGCGAAAACATCAACATGGAAAATTGAGGGAAGAGTTGTATCATACCAAGTTCCTATGCTACTTTCTGCCTTTCAGTGTGCTGGCCGCAGAAAATAATTGCAGGTATGAGAGGGGCCTCACATGCACTAAACTGGAATCTATATGATGGAGGGAGAGATTTATAACCGCAAGTTTTAGATTGACACAGCTCCCTTTGTTGTTTTAATAATTCAGTTACTAATTACATATTCAAGACTACAGTATTCCCTTTTGACATACCCTGTAGGGGAACACCGCAATTTGAGAAGTAAACAAAATACACAATTAGGTATTCCAAAGACAATAATTTTTTCATGAAAGCAAATCTTTCTTCCCAGCCATTTTATTACTTTTTTTAAACAGTTATTGGAAAGAAAGATCTCCAAAATGACCAGAAATATACCAGAGAGTATTTTGTAACTGATCAAGAAATGTATTTCATGTCATTTCATTTTTGAAACAAAATGATGCACTTGTGATGACCAAATGAAAGAGATCCAGCCCATGATAACAGTTTCTGCAATGGAAATGACCAATACATTTGTGACAGGGACAATGAAATTTAGTGTACAAAGCCACAAAAAATAAGTATCAGTGGGAGACCTATCACCAGTCATCATTACCAATCTCCTGTAGGGACCTAAACAATAGAAACCCCAAATTAGCTATAAAGAATAAGAATTATATACATTATGTTATACATGCACACATTTGCATACACACATGCATTCACACAGGCATAGGCACAGAACTAATTCTATTAAAAGTATCAACATTTCATTTAAAAAAGCAACACTCATGCATAATTCCTGACTCAGTTTAGCTGGATGAACTATAAATATAGCCTGAAACATTTAGAGAGACTGTAGCATATTTTCCATGGAGGTATGGAGAAGAGCTGAATTATTTCAGGTTTTAATCTCTCATCTCTACCACTTTCCCCGAGGAAGAGGAGGAGGAGGAGGAGGAGGGGGAACTGATATGGATTCCAAAGGAAATTATGCAATCAGTTCTAAAAAGAGATATTAATTACTTAGCACAATTGAAGTAAAACTTAATGGGGCTAGGTTATAACTCAAAAACTGTTCCAAGGGATAATACTTGAACCGCTAAATCTGACATTATTGCAATATGTTGTATGTGTATGTGAGGTTATCTTTGTGAAGGGTCCAGAAATTTCAGTTATTCACAATGACATTATGGGGCTGTTAACTGAAACTAGAAGTTCTTCACATTAGAGCAATACTTTGTTGTCTCTTTGTAGTCAACATCTGGGGCTCAGTACAGAGTCTGTCCTAACTCCCTCAAACTGAAATATCATGAGATTTTGGTAATCTGATGTAAGGTACTTATGTGACATTTTGAAAGGTTTCAGAGTTCCCTAGGATATACGAGGAACGTCTTTAGAGATATACTATTTCAGTGTTACCAATGCTCATTTCCAGGATTGTTATCTGTACTTTCAGATCAACTGGAAGGCTCCTCTTTAAATGCCTTGTCAAGAAAGATGTGTTAGGAAGCAAGTAAGTAGAGAATCCCTTTCAATCATCATCATCATCTATGTGGCATTTTAGGTTTCATTTATTTATTTATCTATTAAACTTATTACCCACCCATTTCCCTCACAGAGGGGCATGGAGGGATTGAGTGAGTGAGTTTACATACACAATTTTAATATTGCCATAAATAATTTCAGAGCATTAATACATATATGCATATATTTACAAAACAATAACCCACAAAGATCAGACAAATCAAAAGAATTCTAAGCATTATAATATCCTTTTAAGAAGGCTTAAGATTATTTTATATATTCATATCTTGGGAGGCTCTCATAAGTCTTTGGGATAGCTGTCATTGGCCAAATTCTATACCTTGAATTTTAACCAACTGTATGCAGATAAAAGAGATAATGTGAAGAAATTGCTTCCTCTGGCAAATTAAGTTGCTTCAAGGAGCTCTCCTAAAGATAACTACTAATAGGCACCGGGAACTAGGAACAGAGTAGCAACTGCCCAATGCCAATGTAGTCGTATAAGACAGTCTCCTCCTATGCTGTTCATTTGAAGCACTGTCAACAGCCAAGCCAGACAACCAAAGAAAGCAACCAAGGGACAAATGCAAAGTGTGGGGAGGATGGGAGAAGAAGCTGTCAAACTAAAGTCAGAGGTAAACAGCTTTGCAATCAGTAGGCTGTACTATTCTTTGCAGCCTTCAAACCACCACATCATGACAGTGCACTGCTGAGTATCAATGGCACAATTTCTCATGGTTTTCACCAATCAAGAAGTAAGACAGCGATGTTAAGTTCCAATGAGCTTTTTTTAAATAAAAAAAATTCAAACCACCCTCCCTACAAATGGACAAAGAATTTTAAAATTCTGTTCTTACCCTTTCAGTGACATTACTTATTAAATTAGTCCTTATGGTTCTCTCAAAAACCAATTTGAAAAAGGGCTTTTAGTCAACAAAAATGGTTCCTGTCCCAGCTGAAGGAACCAAAGGAAATTTGTCAGAATTAACCTTGGTCTTTTCATAAAATAAGCACATCATTAAGCAGGTGGTTTGACAAACCATTTCTGAACAAGCTTCCCCACACAAGTACACACATATATTTGCCACAGCAATGTCAGCAACAATGAAACCAATGGACAAATTAATGGATGTCCCCACAAGGCCTACTCCATTTCAGGTTTGACTGCAACATTCATGTGGAATTAGTGGCTGGCAATCACAAGAGAGAGAAAAGGCAAAACATCACACTGACTGAACACCCAGAGCTTAAGGAAGTACTGTCTCTGAAGGAAATGGCATCACACTTTGAGATAAAAGCTTTACTTGAATTTTGATATTTGTGGGTGGAAAAATATACTACAAGCTCTTGAGCCACATAGGATACTTCATCAAATTATACATCAAACTCAAATTTCAGTTCAAAATTAGATTAGTCAGAAAGGAAGGCTAGGTGAAGAATGTCCCTCAGCACATTTTGCTGGACATCCGATAATAAGAATTTATCCAGACAAGTTTATTGAGAACTTGTAAAATTCATGACTGTGATTATTTTATTTTACAGTATTTGGTTTTTCTTATAATTTAATATCTATTCATTGAATAATAAACCTCAGTGACAGCTTATCCCTTGTAAGTATTATACTTCAACCTTAAAGTATAACTGTAAATATACTTAATATAATCACTTTTAATTCTTGTTTTTAAAAATGGCTTATATATGTTTTATGGCTTCACCACTCAAGTTAGTTATAATATAATAAAAGGAAAAAAGAGAAAATATAATAGGAAAATAATCTATTAAAAATGTAAAAGTACTCTGTGACACAATAAGTCATGTTAAGATACTGAGTATATGATTTATGTTATTAATGTTGCCAAAGATAAGAATTAACCCTTTTATTCTTCTCAAAGCTATAAATGGTGATTTTAAAAAAGATTTTAAAAATACTAGGAAAATACAGTAGGGTTACAAATGGTTAAAAAAAAAAACCTGTATAGTGGCAAATTCAGTTATCAAACTGTTGCATAGGCTGCTCCCCCATCAAAAAAACTACTTAGAAATACCCAGAAGTATTTATTTTAAATTGAGATCTCATTTGTCACACTTTCATACCTAGCTGCTTAAAATAGGAATTTCTACTGGTTGAAGCTCCCTGATTTTAATCAGGAAGAAAAAATAGTTGGAAGGCAAAACCACACCTTAGTCTTTACATTATAGCAAATGCCACCGGTGTTCTTTCAAATTCAACATGAAAAATCCAATAAGGAGCCAAAATCTAAAGTTCTGCCTTTCCCCATCTCTCATAATCACCCAATGGAATTAGTGCATGAACATCAGAGCACAACCACACTGTACCAGCTCTAGAGCTCCGGCAGATCCGCTGGAGTTGGAAGGAGGAGGAGACACAAGATAAAGAGAGAAAAGAAAAGAAAGACAGCAGAAAAGTTAAAGGCAGCTATAACTAGTAGAGGACAAAAACATTACTATTAATCAGAAATATGCTCATCAGCATTAGCAACCATAGACGGAATATAGGAGATCTAACCCTAAATGTTGGTTTCTCTTCTAGCGATGCAATGCTACTTCACCACTAGCACAGGTATAAACTAGAATGAAATGGCCATATATGCCTAAATTCTGAGGATTACATTATTACTTTTGCTGCTAACAAAGCAACTGGCAAAGCATCAGAGAAAGCATGGAAAGGAAACATTCCTAGTTGTTGTCTCCATGAAACTCTCTCCAGTGCAATGTTTCAGAAGCTGCCAGATTATCTCTTTTTTACACATTGGGCTCAGATTAATCCATAATTGGCTGGGAAATTCTGAGAATTGCAATCCATACATCTTAAAGTTGCCAAGCTTAAGAAACATTATATAATAGAACCTAATGCAGTAAAAGTAGCCACATTCATATATTCATGAGAAATTGTTGGACCTGAATTTTTGATTCAAAAGTAGAAAAAGATTGGAACAACTAGGGAAATCTTGTGCTGGGGGATTTTCATGTCCATTTAGATCTCATGATCTCATTTGGTCAAAACTTTCAGTTTGCTTACCTGAAGCATCCCCTGATGCTGCTGTTCTTCCAATGTTGGGCAGAAGGTATTCAATATTTGGCATTGATTGGGCCTCTTGTTCATCTATAGGGGTCTGTAAAATGGATACATATGAACTTAGACCGAAAAAAAGGTTTAAACTATATCTTGATTTAAAATGGAAAAGAGGACCAAATTCTGTATTCTTCATCCTGTGACTATTGAGTGAATTATACGTTTAAACTACTTCCATTATGAAGAGGGTTTGTGTGGACAATTTCTTTATTGTTTCACTTAGTTGGCATGAGGGTCATGATAGCGTTTACATGCCTTTTTATATGTGCACGATTAACGAACCGGTTGTTACACCGGCAGCATCCCACCACTGCGCCAGTTGCTCTCTTTTAGCACCTTCCTGGGCTGTTATTTTGGGGCAAATAGGAGACAGGAGCAGAGGTGGTATTCAGCAGGTTCTGACCAGTTCTGGAGAACCGGTAGCGGAAATTTTTAGTAGTTTGGAGAACCGGCAAATCCCACCTCTGACTGGAGATTTTACAGAATCCTTCCCCTGCCATGCCCACCAAGCCACGCCCATAGAACCGGTAGTAGAAAGATTTGAATCCCACCAGTGGACAGGAGGTATATTCCTTGTCTTGAGCTGACCATTTTTTTTAAAAAAAAGATGAGATAAAGATCTAATAATAATAAACTCATAAATCAAAATAGCCCAATTGACAGGTTGATGGAGCAGAGAAAGGATAGGACCAACATTTTATTAGTCTGTAACTCAGGTTTTGTTTTCGGACATATGTTTGGAATCCTTCAGAAGAATGCTAGATCTGTGTTCAGAAGTAGACCAAGGAACAATTTAGCAACACAAATAATTTCTGAAGTGATAATATATGACTAAGACATTGTGAAAGATGGCTAAAATATCTGCCTGAAGTTACCTAAATCAAGCCAATTAAGGTCAGCCATCTAGTATATTTTTCTACCGGCAAGTGACAAGAGGGAGAGGAAACTATCAGTTGCTGCTCACATTAAAGCTGTAAAAACAGCCTCAGTTAATCTGTTGATTTCATCCCTGTTGCTTTGCAGAATAAGATTGGCTTATCCTTAAGTGTCACATTTTTCATAGTATTTTGATTAAAAATTAGAGGCATTTCTCTTTCTGGCATTTCTCTATATCCTGAGAATTCAGCAGTCAGCCATACACTGAGTAATTGCCTCCTTCTTAGTCACTTACCTTTTCACCTTTTTCTTCTTTGTCACTGAAAAACCAATCTGACTGTGGGGAAAAAACAAAGGAGAAATCAGAGAACCAAATAAAATCAAGCATATATTGTATATATAGAACACAATGCTAAAGGAAATCACAGCAGGGTGATTACAAAATGTTGGGCTGTGAACCAGAATTTTTTTCTAGCTTTTAACTTTTCATGAGGCACATATAGCTTATTAATTGAACCCAGAATTACCTATCAAAATGCTATCGCTCTGGGAGGGCTGCCTGTCTACTATAATATTTTAAGGTAAAATCCTCAGAAGCTAGAAATAATTTTCTCTGTAAAATGGCTTTCAAGGTTTGGGGTGAATATATTTGTGATTACACAAATATTTGCCAGTAGGTACTCTCTCCCCCTCTCTTACGTTCAACATATTTCCCCGTCTCTCCAAAAAAGAAAGTTAGGTTTAGTTTCAGATTCAAATAAATTTTTCAATCTGTTGCAAGACTTGTGCAGTGCTTCATTCCACCATTGACTTAATATTCAAGAGCTAATTCAATATAATTTATATGCACTGAATCATTGTGTGAAGTCATACATGATTACTGCCCTAAATTATGAGTCTATGAATCAATTGATACATCTTGTAAATACACCAATGTTTTTGAAGCAAGCACTTGATACTTTCTCTGGTCTTCTGCTTGTGATTATTTAGAGTTGATTAATATGGCGCACTAGACAATACAAAATGCACCTGCCATGTTGGCATAAGTCACTACTTACTGAAATTAAGTTGAATATTTTAAAACAGATAAACCATTTACAGAACCATTTCTTGAACTTCTGAATGAGGAAGTTACCAACTCTTTGGAAAAAAATTGGGCATGCCTAAAAAATAAAGACTTACAAAACTACAGCATGATTGACTCTTTCCAGCTATAATGGAAGCTAGGCTAGGACCAAGAAGATCCAAGTTGAAATATCCATTTAGCCAGGAAGTTAATTGAGTGATTTGGGACCAAACATTTTTCCCCCAGTCTAATAAATTAAACAAGATTGGATGAAGGGTAAAAAGAGGAAGTGAGAGAAAAGAATGGTGTACACCAACATATCCTTCTGAAGAAACAGGTTGGATATAAATTCCATACACTATTTATGAGGAGCATGATTATATAGACATAGTAAACAAATTACCCTCTTCTGCCCTAAAGATCACTGGGGATTACTGAAGTATATCTTTACAACTCTAAAACAACAGAAAGGATTTTTAAAATTATTATCTAAAAATAGAAATCCTTTGAACTATTTGCAATTATTTCTGTAACTGAACACTACAATTCAAGTTGAAGGATTTGCACACTATTAAATAAAGAACTGGAACCAGAAGAACGAATATTATAATAAAGAGTCTTACTATTTTGTTTTCCTTTGACTCAGTAGTATTATTACTGCACTTTATTTATTTAAAATAGCATTGGGAAAGTGTGACTGCCCTGATCCTCCTGAATTACAAATACTGCTGCTAGTATCTGTCATTCAGTAATATCTAGCAGATCACACACATTCCCATTCCTTCTAGAAAGCAACCTTCCCCAAACTGAGAACCTTCCCAACAAATACTTGGGATTCATTTGATAATTCATTTGATGATGATAGCAAGCAAGGATTTCTGAAGACAATTTTAAAAATAACTTATATATATATATATATATATAAGTTACATATATGTGTGTGTGTGTGAGGTTTTGAGCTGATAAATAATTAAATAAGGGAGACTAGGATAGATCTATTTCGAGCTAGTTAGCTCTCTTCAGCTAGCCATACCCTTACTGGGATTCGAACCAGGGAAGTATTACATGTGAGGCAGTTGTAATTGCCACTAGACCACTGGTTCTATCCTGTTCAGCTGATATAAATATATATGTATGTATGTATGTATGTATGTATGTATGTATGTATGTATGTATGTATGTATGTATGTATGTATGTATGCTTTGTATTACAACACCCTGTTAAGCCCCAATTAAGGGAAAAAGCATACTGCTTTCTTTTCTGTCTTTCGGCTCATCACCAGAGACCATACTGACAGAAAGCTATTTGTTTCGTTGTCTTTTGTTTACATGTGTGTAAGGTTTTTGAGCTGATAATTTTAAATAATAAATAAGGGAGACTAGGATAGATCTATTTCGAGCTAGTTAGCTCTCTTCAGCTAGCCATACCCTTACTGGGATTCGAACCAGGGAAGTATTACATGTGAGGCAGTTGTAATTGCCACTACACCACCTGGCTCTATCCTCTTCAGTTGAGGCAGGGGAATAAGTATATACTTTGTATTACAACACCCTGTTAAGCCCCAATTAAGGGAGAAAGCATACTGCTTTCTTTTCTGTCTTTCGGCTCATCACCAGAGACCATACCGACAGAAAGCTATTTGTTTCTGAGATTCGAACCAGTAAGGGTATGGCTAGCTGAAGAGAGCTAACTAGCTCGAAATAGATCTATCCTAGTCTCCCTTATTTATTATTTAAAATTATCAGCTCAAAAACCTTACACACATGTAAACAAAAGACAACGAAACAAATAGCTTTCTGTCGGTATGGTCTCTGGTGATGAGCCAAAAGACAGAAAAGAAAGCAGTATGCTTTCTCCCTTAATTGGGGCTTAACAGGGTGTTGTAATACAAAGTATATACTTATTCCCCTGCCTCAGCTGAAGAGGATAGAGCCAGGTGGTGTAATGGCAATTACAACTGCCTCACATGTAATACTTCCCTGGTTCGAATCCCAGTAAGGGTATGGCTAGCTGAAGAGAGCTAATTAGCTCGAAATAGATCTATCCTAGTCTCCCTTATTTATTATTTAAAATTATCAGCTCAAAAACCTTACACACACACACACACACACACACACACACACATATATACATATATCAGACCCCTCTAAATTGCCTACTATATAGATCCTAGAGTCAACCCCTCCCCTTGCTCCTTACGTGTTGAATGAGGGTCTCCACAATTTTATAGCGATCAGGCATATGTGTCACCATATCAGTCATGTTATCCTCCGACGTTCGAACTAGAGTGGGACCAAATACCAAGGCAAGATTCCGCGGCTCCATCTGCAATAGAATCCATTGCATTTTTGTTTCTATAAGATGAACAGTTGTCAACAAGGCTGGAATGAAGTTATATATCTTATCTCTGCATTCATGTCACATTAGCTTCTCTGCTTTCAGCTATAAGAAAGCCCTATGATTTTTTTCATGCACTTCATCCACAAAGAATTGCTTTACATATGGCAAAGAACCAAACTCAAGAGCAATTTTAACTCAGGGAAGTCAGATTTCTAAATTCTGCAGGACACAAACAAGCATAGTAGGGTTCATGTAGCAGAAAGGGATGTTGCAATTAGCACACTCATCTCACATTCTCCTAATACAATGGGGAAATTAAAAAGTCTGTTATTTATACAGTCCTTTCACTACAGAATATCTCTTTGTAGAATTTAGTAAGGAAGGGAGAAAATTGGGAGTTTAGAAATTTACTTTTATATAAGGACTACAAACAGAATCATTCAAGAAACCAGGCCTAAAACACCATATGGGAATTCATCAAGTACAATAGGGGAAAATTTTGTTTAAACCCATCAAGGTTCAATCTTGGCTTAGGCCATTCATAAATATGTGCTGGGTAACAACAAAGGTGAATTCCGGGGACTTCCGAGGGAGATTTGACAAACTGAAGATAGCTTTTGCAGAGTTGATGACCATGACAATGACCAAGGAACCAGTTGGAGAAATTGGTTCCATGGAACTTCTCCAGATAAGGAAAGGATGGGCAATTGCTTATGTATGCTCTTGATGGCTGTTTCTTGTGGGGAGACCAAAGTTTTTCCATGAGTTTGAATGACAGGAAACCAAGGAATTAGCAATCTGGCTTGCAATGGCAGCTGTTCCTTTTAAAGAACAATAAAACTAATCACTTTCAGAAATTGCCTATTAGCCATTTAAAGGTATTAGAGATCTTCCAAATGACAAGATTGAAAAGTCTTAATTGGATGAGTTTTTATCTTTAACTCTGAACAAAACAAAACAAAAATAACTACAAAAAGAACTTATAGGAGCGCCATCACTTGAGACTTTCAAGAAGAGAGTGGACTCCCATCTGTCAGAAATGGTGTAGGGTCTCCTGCTTGGGCAGGGAATTGGATTAGATGACCTACAAGATCCCTTCCAATGCTGATTATCTGTTAAACTTAAAGAATCTGAAATAAACAGCAAAAACCTTTCAATGTTAAATTCTTGGGAAAAGATTCTCGCTCTAATTCAATTCAAATTCTAATTCTAATTCAAGAGGTGATCCCTGACATTCCATCATGGAAAGCTTTTCTTAACCATAATCCACAAACCCCCCAGTCTTTCTTTCACCTGAGAATATGTTACTGGAATACAAGATATAGAGTTAGTACAAGTTTCTTCATTTGTGAACTCCAGACATATTGAGCTGTTTTGTCTATCATCCCCAGTATTTATTCCAAAAATTGGAAATCATAAAAGCTTTAACACATTGGAAGAGAATCAGATTGGTGAATAAAAATTTGGAACATAAAGCTGATAAGTTCCCAGGTAAAATCTTAGTGATATTTGAAGAGTAGCATCCCACAATCAAATTAAAAATTCCATTTCCTGGATCATGTACCTCTTAATCCTCCTTTCCATGAAATAGTTGAATATTCTATTGTACATAGGTCACTAGATAGGGAAGGGAAGAACAAACATTACCTTATTCTTTTCAGAATGATCTGCAATTGTCTTGAGGTGTTCCACCAAGAACTTGAGGGTCTCATAATAATGGCCTGGCAAATCCCGGATCTGAATCAGAGATGGAAGAAATATATAATTAAAAAAAAAAAAAACAATCCAGAGTATTTATTTGTCTCATTTTATGACAGATGCTGATGCAAGATTCTATTCCAGATTCTCTTGCCTTCTCTAGTTTCAATCCATTATTTTGCTTTTTAAAAATTGACATAAAAGAAGTAGTACTATAGGAACATGCCAGCTGTAGAATTCCACTGTTCTTCCATAGTGTACATTTACTCTTATAAGAACTTTTAAAGCATTCCAATAATATGTATACTCATATGGCCTGCACTATGACAAGGCTAGACAAGATTTCCTAATGGTTAGTGCATGTTCTCTGCTCTGTAGGAAAAGTGTGCTTTTCTTGCCTTAGTAGTGTCCACTATTTCTTGCATTAATGATGTGTGACATTTCCACCTTAAGCTTGTTTTAAATTAGTTACTGAGATGGCTTTCAACTGATAAAGAATGCTTCATATTCTCAATTCTTAAGAAAATAAAACATAACAACTTCAAAAGACATATAAAGGAACTGACAGGCCACCAGTGAGTGTTAATACATGGGAAAAGAGGAAAGAAGGAAAAGGGAAGTGTGCTTGGCAGTGATATATACAATAAAAGAACCAGTTTACAGATCTGCAGCAAGCAAACATATTACAAGCCCATTCTATCTCCTACTACAGGAGACTGATTTGTATGTTCACCTGTCTTTTCTCTATTATAAGTTCAAGATTAATCTTACACAAAATAACATAACTGAACAATCTGAGTCATTCTCTATAGTGTCTTCCTTTAAAGTTGCATAGTGTGAGATATCAGGATTCAAAACAAGTATTCTATGATCTAGTTGTGTGCATTGAAGCTGGTGTATTGGTGGTCAGAAGTTGCACTTGCTGCCTAGATATATTAAGCTCAATATAATATTCAGTGGCTCAGAAAGACTTTTGATGGGAATCTATCTCTGGATAGTTTAAAATGCTAGAGACTAAATCTTCAGTATAAAAGGAATTGTTACTTTTCATTATGAAGATTGTTCCTGCTGGAGTGCGGAAAGCATACAGGGTAGGTTCAATAATCCTATCCTGGCTACTCTCCATTCACCCCCCCTCCCCCGCCAAAAAAAAATAGTATTCTACCACTGAACTGAACTGCAGCCTTTCTTGCATAGCAGAGACCAGCAGAAGCATTTCCCCATATAGTCCTCCAAGGAAAAAGCCAGCAGGAACTTCCAGGGGCTTACCAGTTTGCGTAAGGTCTTCATCCTTTCACTGGCATCTTCTATCCGGTTGGCTTCAATAAAGTCATTGTACTTATCTTGGAAAAAAAACATTTCTGATTTGTGGTATCATTTTAGGACAAAACAAATTGAGTAGTTCAGCACAACTGAGAATGAGATTCAAAACACATCTTGAAAGACCATCATTTCTACAATCTAATTTCAGCTTTGGGAGTTAAAATAACTAGAGGTACCAATTTCTGAGTTCACTTACTAACTTGATTTCTGAAATCTGAAATCCTGAATTCATCTAATTTATCTGTTAGATTTAAGTGGTAAGGACAATTAGGAAAACACTTGACTGTAAATTTGGGGGTGGAAGTGGGGAATACAACATTCACTCTTACCATAGCCATGAACAAGTACAGCATAGTATTTAGGGGGAGGAAATATAAACAAATTTCTGAAAAACGAGGTGTGATTTCAATTCAAATTTTCAGATATGAAAATTTCAGCCTTACCGGTTTGGGAAAAGATAATTCTAGCAGGCTTCTTGAGAACTTTACAACTTCCCTGGCTAAAACATTTGATTTCTTCCCTCCTGAAATTAACTATGTTTTCTCTCTCCCTGCTAAACCTAAAGCAGCTTGGGAATATGCATTCCTGTGAAAGAAAATAAGATTTTTTTTCCCTATGTTTTTGTAGGCAACAAAAGTATTATATAAAGAATTTTAAACATAGGGAAAGAAATTACTTTCCCTTCTTGGTGTCTTGCCACAGATTATGGTTTAATCAATCCCCCATTGTGCCATAACTACCATTCTTTTCTAGCCACCATTTTCTTCTAAAATAATTAGATGAGATAGTCCTTACCTAAGCACATAACACATATTACCATGCGGTAAACATGCACTATGATGTTATTACCACAATTAAAACATGCAATGTGCAGCAGTGAGAACTGCATTACAATAACAAGTTACCAGAGAAGTAAAGAGTTTTTCCCACTTCCCACAATCACATTCCAGACTCTAAAAAAGCCTAAATCAGTTCCTTTTCTATCAGGTTTTGAAAAATTAAAGTGAAGTTGAACCTTGAGTCATTTTGTAACACCAATCTCTACACCTCTTAGACAAATGTGATTTACTAGCTACGGCTTGGGCAAGAGAGAAACTATGCCCTGAAATCAATATAATCAACCATAAAAAAATCATACAGAGTCTCTTAGAAACCAAAAGTTAATATTTCCTATCTGAATTTCTGGGAAAAAAAAATCATCTTGTAATCCTGATTGGTAAAGCAGCCAAGAGACAGTAGATCACCATCACTCACCGTCGGTAAACAGAGGCTCTGGGAGTTTCCGGAAGAAGGACTTCAGGAGGCTGCAAATAACATTCAAGTCTTGCCATCTCTGGAGAATGGGGTTGGAGAATGGAAAGTTTTTTGATATTTATTTCAATTTTGATTTTCACTTATTATTACATAAAACATTTTACATTTCCCAAACACTGTAAAGCATGTTGAGATCAAACATTTTTTAAAAAAACAACTGCCCTATTAATTTTCTTAAGATTTTTAAAGAAGGCAAATGGCCATAGCCAGGGCAACCAACATTCTCCACTGGCTTCATCTACTTTTTCTAAACAGATTGGCAAGCTATAATACACTGTGTGCACAATTATCAGGCGAGTGATATTATGCATATTTTTCACCTTCAAACTGTATAAACTTGAATGCTTAGTGAATATAAGCATATCAGATGATGTGTACTTGTGTAATGAGGGAGGGTGTGGCCTAAGGAGATCAACACCCTACATCAAGGTGTGCATATTAGGCACCTTCTTTTTTTTCAGGAAAATGGGCCAAAAAAAGAGATTTAACTGACTCTGAAAAGTCAGAGAGATGCAAAACTCTTGAAATTGCTGATATTGGGGTGTAATCACAGAACCATCAAACCATTATTTTGTTGTAAATAATGAACAGAGTTGCAAGAAACATGTTGAGAAAAAAAAAGATCCAAATTAACTCCCCAAAATTTGAGAAGAATCATATTGAAGCTACCAGGAACCCATTATCCTCCAGTGCTGTCATATTCTAGAACTGGATTGCCCTGAAATATAAGATGTTCAGTGCTCAGAGACCTGGCCAAGGTAAGGCTGATACCAAAACACCACTGAACGAGACATATAAATTGAAATGGCAAGACTGAGTCAAGAAATATCTGAAGACAGATTTTTCAAAGGTTTTATGGACTGATGAGATGAGAGTGACTCTAGATGGACCAGATGGATGGGCTGGATCAGTAAAGGGCATAGAACTCCACTTCAACTCAGATGCCAGCAAGGTGGAGATGGTCTCCAGTGTGGGCTGGTATTATTAAAGATGAGCTAGTTGGAACTTTTTGGATTGAAAATCAACTCCGAACTTATTTCCAATTTTTTAGAAGATACTTTCTTCAAGTAGTGGTACAGGAAAAAGTCTGCATCTTTCAAGAAGACCATGATGTTTATGCAGGACAATACTCCATTACATGCATCAAACTATTCTACTGCATGGCTAGCCAGGAAAGGCCTTAAAGATGAAAGAACAATGACATGGCCCCTTCTTCATCTGATCTAAACCCTATTGAGAATTTGTGGGCCCTTCTTAAATGGTATGTTTACTCTCTGAACATTGTCTGGGAGGCTGTAGTTCCTGCTGCACAAAAAGTTAATTGTCAACAGATCACAAAACCGACAGTCTCTATGAATGGAAGGATTACAACTATTATTGAAAAATCACTGGGTTTTTTTTTAAATGTCAGAAATGTTTATTTGTATATTTTGAGTTGTTTGTTTATTATTCTAACTTTAACAGATGAAAATAAATGAATTAAACAAGAAAATTTTCATTTAGTTGCATAATAATTCTGCATACTAATAGTTGTCCAATAATTGTGCACACATAGATATTCTCCTACGAAAACCAAAACATCATTTTTACTTTCTTAAATATGCAGGTTTGAGGTTTATTAATATTTAGGATTGACTGAGAGCACTATAGTTGTTCAATAATGAAATTAATCCTCAAAAATACAATTTGCCTAATAATTGTGCACACAGTATAGGAAGCTGCATTTATGCAAGTATATTGGTAGTCTAGAAGAAGCTTATTCCCTACTTTCTCTGGGCCTGCACACAAGACTAACAGAAGGAGCTATTTACACTCTCATAAAGGACTTTAGAATAAGCTTATATAACCTTGTATCATCTTGATGTTTTGAGCAAGAACTCCTGTTGCCAAGCTGACCCAGGAAATGAAAGTTGCAATCCGGAAAATCCAGAGTACAAACTATTTAATGTGCTCAAAATAATTCAGATATATTGAATTTTATAATCCTTGCATGAACTCTTAACAATAGGAAAGTGATATTTTCTTCACACTATTAATAGGATTAAGACTGATAAGAAAAAAGACAAGATAATATATGTTATTAGTATTTCTATTATTTATTCATTTTTACTTATTTCTCAAACTTATTTGCTGCCTATCTCGCTGTGTCTTCTAATAGAAAGACCATTGTGGACTGGCTTTGGATCTTCTCCACAACTAACCCAAAAAGGGCATTGGTACTTACCTGATACGCCCGTTCTCAATGAGCTGCGATAAGCATCCGTAGATTGGGAAGTGCTTAGTCTCAGCACGATAGGCTGAGCTTAATTAACAGGACGCTGTGGCTCCTCCCTGTCTGCTACCCAGCGTCCCCAGTTTTTGACGAAGACGAGGAGATGTATCCCCGCCCATAGTAAGGTCAAACTAATTGAAATTAGATATCAACAACAATCACATCGTTGGTCGGAGCAGGAGAAAACAGACGGACATTGGGAGGGGACGGATACTCGTCGCAGTTCCCTGAGAACGGGCATATCAGGTAAGTACCAACGCCCTTTCTCCATTGAGCTGCTCCGAGCATCCGTAGGTTAGGACATACCAAAGCTTGGCTGTCCTACGGGAGGGAGTCCGTCTGATTTGGAACTCCCTCTCTGTCAGAATGGACTTGTTGCAACACCCTCCTGCCAAAGAAGGCCTCAGCGGAGGCAAATGTATCAATTTTGTAATGCCTAATAAAAGGCGATGGGGAAGCCCATGTAGCCACCCTGCAAATTTCAGTGATAGGAGCCTGTGTGG
Organism: Bungarus multicinctus; assembly: GCA_023653725.1. Taxonomy (NCBI): domain Eukaryota; kingdom Metazoa; phylum Chordata; class Lepidosauria; order Squamata; family Elapidae; genus Bungarus; species Bungarus multicinctus. The sequence continues at coordinate 102,958,107 of CM042840.1, forward strand.
CCCAAGCTGCCGAAGTTGCCGCACTCCTCGTGGAATGTGTGATGATACCTTTCGGCACCAGTAATGAACTAGATTCATACGCCTTGGTGATCGTGGCCTTCAACCATCTGCCAATAGTCAATGGTGATACCTTTTGTCCTTGAGTGGAGGGTTGAAAGGACACAAACAAAGCCTCTGTCTTTCTGAAAGAAGCCGTCCGGTGTATGTATATGCGGATGGCCCTGCGGACGTCCAATCGGTGCCATTGTTGCTCCAGGCCCCGAGAAGGGTTGGGACAGAAATTCGGGAGAATTAGTTCCTGTGCTCTATGAAAGGCCGAGTTTATGTTAGAAGTTAGTTGGATCAGGCCTAAGCACCACTCTGTCCGCATGGAAAATACAGAGGTCCTTTCGGACTGACAAGGCTGCTATTTTCGAAATGCGTCTGGCTGATGTGACTGCTACCAGGGATACCACCTTATAAGTGAGATAGTGGAGGCTTGTAGTTCTCAGGGGTTCAAATGGACTCCCAGTGAGGGCTGAGAGAACCTTATTGAGATCCCAGATGGGATAGCGGTGGATCGTGGGAGGGTGTAGATTCATGGCGCCCTTCAGGAAACTCTTTATCCGTGGGTGATGAGAAATAGATGTAAATCCTGCCCACCTCATCACCACCTGCCTCCTCAAAGTGTTTAAGGAAAGCCCCCTATTTAAGCCGTCCTGCAGAAATTGTAAAACCTGTGCTGGTGACGCCAACCACGGATCTATCTTAAATTTGGTGCACCATTTATGGAACATGGTCCACGTAGCATTATATATGCGGTTCGTGGAAGGGCATCTGGCCGCCTGAATGGTAGTGATCACCCGGTCAGAAAACTTCTCTTGAGTCAGATGTTTCCGCTCAACCTCCAGGTGGTTAGTTGCAGCCATTGAGGTTCAGGATGTTGGATTGGTCCCTGTGTAAGGTGAACCTTCCGAGGTGGGATTCTCCAAGGTTCGGCTACGAACAGTTTCTTGAGGTCCGCGAACCACGTCCTCCTGGGCCAGTGTGGAGCCAGCAAGAGCAATTCCGATCTCTACTCCAACAACTTGCGGATTACCTTGGATATCAGAGGAATAGGTGGAAATGCATAGAGAAGACCCTGGGGCCACCGACAACGGAGGGCGTCGAAGTTTTCCACCCCTTGAGTTGGATACCTCGAAATGAACCTGGCGAGTTGCACATTTTGGGGGGAGGCGAACAGATCCACAAGCGGGAGGCCGAACCTCCAAATCATCTCCTGGAATAGATCCGGATGCAGGCGCCACTCTGATTGATCGACTGTGGCCCTGCTCAGCCAGTCTGCTGTCGTGTTTGCCATCCCAGAAATGTGTTCCACTACAATGGAACTCAAATTCCTTTCCGCCCAGCGGAACAGCCTCTCTGATTCTGTCATGAGCTGTCTCGAATGTGTACCCCCTTGTCTGTTGATGTGGGCCTTGGTTGTGACATTGTCCATAAGAATGAGAATATGACCCATGCGCACATGAGGGAGAAGGTTGCGAAGGGCTAAATGAACTGCCCTTAGCTCCAGCCAATTGATGTTGTGTAATTGTTCGGGTACTGACCAGAGTCCTTGAGTCGAAATGGTCTGGAAGTGCGCTCCCCATTCCGACAGGCTGGCATCTGTAGTAATGGTCAGCCTGTGAGGTTCTTTCAGCAGAAAACCTTTGTTGATTGTCGGAACGGTCCACCAATAAAGAGAGAGACGAACTCTTGTCGGAACCAACACTTGACTCTGGAATTGCTGCGACCTGATCTTTGGTAAGGAAGTAAAAATCATTGTAGTGATCTGGCATGGAACCGAGCCCAAGGAATAATAGAGATAGAGGAAATCATTTTTCCTAATAGCTTGGACAAATCTGCAAGGGGAACTCGTTTCAGTGTTCTGACACTTTGAGCTAAGGACCTGATGCTTTCCAGTCTCTCAGGAGAAAGGAAAACTCGCCCCTGCACTGTGTCTATTATCGCGCCTAAGTAGGATAATCGAGTAGAAGGAACCAAATGGCTCTTTGCCCAATTGACTGAAAAACCTTGCTGTTGGAGAACCTGAAGGGTTAGTTGCAAATCCAATTCTGCCTGTTCAATAGAAGAAGATAATAGCAAAATATCATCCAGATAGCAATGTAGCCGAACAAAGAGGCTCCGTAAATGAGCGACCACAGCCGCCAAAACCTTTGTGAAGGTCCTTGGGGCGGATGATAATCCAAAAGGTAAGACTGCGTACTCAAAATGTTATTGTAACAAAACCTGAGAAATTTGAAGTGAGAGGGCCGAATCGGAATGTGTAGGTATGCTTCTGTTAGGTCTATGGAAGATAAAAAATCTCCTTCCCTTACCCCAAGAAGAATGGACTGCAACGTGTTCATCTTAAATTTACAATAAACCAGGGAACGGTTCAATCGCTTAAGGTCCAATATTGCCCTCCATCCCCCAGAACTCTTGGGGACGACAAAAAGAAGGGAGTAAAATCCCTGGCCTTGCTGTTCTCTAGCAACAGGTTGAATGGCTTTGATTTCAAGAAGATGAACAATCGCTGCTTCCATAAGGTTCCTCTTAATAGGATCCCTGGAAATAGGGCATCGCATAAAGGAATTTGGGGGAGTGGAGGAAAATTCCAGTGCCAGGCCAAATCTAGCCGTGTCACGGATCCAGGAATCCGAAGTAATAGAATCCCAATTATCTGCAAACCCTTTCAATCGGTCTCCGATGGGAAGCGATTGACAGTAGCTATCTTGAATGCCTGAACCCTTTTCCTTCCGGGCTCCTGAAGGATCTCCTTCCCTGTCCCCCGCGACGGGATCTGTCCCCGAAGTCAGGACCCTCTGGTTGTCAGACATCCCTAAAGTCAGGAGCCCTCTGGAACCTATTAACAAATGACCCCCTGTAATAGGGACGAAAGAACTCTTCCGAAAGGGCTGAAAGGGTCTAGGGTCTGAACGACGGAGGAGAGAGGGGAGAATTTTCTTTTTATTCCTTGTTTCAAGCAACAGGGGATCTAAAGCAGCGCCAAACAGCTTGTTTCCTGAAATAGGGGAAGATGCCAGCTTCCACTTGTTTTTGGAATCTGCTTGCCAATTCTTGAGCCATAGTAACCGATGGGCCACCGTCTGCGAGGCCATGGCTCAAGCCGAAAATTTCACTGAATTGAAGGTGGCATCCGCTGAGAACTCTGCTACCGCCATTAACATGGCAATATCTTGATGGGCTCTGATATTGGTACTCGGAATAGTGTCCTTCAGGTGGTGAAGCCATCTGAGGGAAGTTCTGGTGAAAAAGGAAGCGGCAGTAGCCGCCCTTATCGCCAAGCATCTGAGAGCTGAGCCTTCCTAAGTGTGATTTCAATTTTTTTGTCCTCAGCTCTGAGGGCATCTTCAGACTCCGTGGGAACAGATAATGGGTAAGCCAAGGAAATGATGGGATCATCGACCAATGGAGTATTGAGATGATCTGAAAATTCTGGATCTAAATTGAAGAACTTTTTGTCAAAATTTGTGGGCGGAGAGTGTGTAGAGGCAGTGTTTTTGAAATAGGTCTGAAAATATTTTGGGGACCGGAATAACCTTGACTTCATTGGTCGGTTGAGAAAAAATGAGGTCATCCGCCTGTTCCTGAGGATCCTGGTGTTGAGCAGGAGAAGATTTGTCAAGTCGAGCTGTGGCTCTAGCCTTGTAAAGAAGGGATTTGAACAGATGGGGATGAAAAAGACCCGTAAACGAGGGCTGGTCAGACCGGACCTCTTCATCCTCTGACATACCACTTCTTGGGGACTCGTCCTCCAGTGGAAGGTCATTATCTTGCATGGAAACTGAATCTAAAGGATCCAAATTGACCTCGCCTACACCTCCCTCCAGGATATGATCTGCATGAGACACTAAGGAGGGCTCCCTTGGAGGGCGTACCTCAGGGTACTGAAGGTCCGATCTATCTAAGGATTGAAGTGATTGATTGTCATAGTCCGATAGTGGTACCTGTCTGGTCCTGTTGGATTGTTGAAGTCTGGCCGCTATACCCCTGGTAATCGCCAGCTCCATCTATGACCTCAATGCTTGAGGAACTTCTTCTGGGAGAACCTCTTGTTGTCTTAAGCCGGCTGCTGTCAGTGTAAACATAGCTTCTGGAACACTCCTCGGACGGTTTGAAGTGCTGGGTGGCAAAGACAAATCTAAAGGTATGTGAGTATCCTGAACCTGAGGTTGAGGAGATGGATTATGAAGTAGAGAGACTCTCTCTCTCTCCCTGAGTGTCTTGCAATCTGTCTTTCTAATGCTTTCTGGTGCCTGGAGGCGTCTTTGTCTGCGGCCTTTGAAGATCCGGTGGGCTTTTGGGACCTGTCTGTGGTCCTAGGCTTGGCACCCCCTTTGCTTGCCATTGCAACAGAAATAAACTAGGAGACTGAGATGTGTAAGTCTGTGATTTTAGGAATATACAAATATATGGAGATATAGCAATTCTATGTGCTAATTTGTATTGCAGATGGCACAGTCAGGTTCCTGCAGCCGCACGGTGACAGGGAACCTGCAAAGAACCTCTCCCCTTATCTTATTTCCTTGTTTCTATTTTTTTTTTTTTTTTGCAATAAACTGGAGATTTATTTACAAGAAATATGTACAAGTTAGAAAGGAGAGCTCCACCTGGAAGAATTGTGGATATCAGTAATAGCCCAACAGATGTCCCACAGGCCTCAGGCCTTGGTAATCAGTGTATGCTGGTATGATAAACTATTCTCTCAACAGGAGTCGAAGGGAATAGATCTGTATCTAGATAACAGCTTCCTCCCTTGCCTAGAAGGAGAGCAATTAAAGAAAAACTCCTCAGCAGTTTGAAAATTGGAGGAAAAGCCTCACGATGGCATGTGCTGAGGCCTCTACTTGGGGAACACGCGCACAACAATGGCGGACTGTCCCCGGAGTCTTAATGGTGCAGAGCCAATTGGCGCCAAAAAGGAAACTGCAGCAGAGATGCGTTGCTGCAATCACTCAAGAAGGGGGGGGAAACGCTCCAGCGCTCTCGCCCCTGCTGTCTGGGGAGGAATCTGACTACAACAGCCCAATCCCTGGTGAATGGCAAGCAAAGGAGCTATAATAATGATTTACGAGCTGACTAACGGAGAGAGTACTCACATTATCTGTGTGATCGCAAACGGAGCGTCAGGAATGCTCCGCAATTGCCCCGACTGCTTTGCAGTCGGTTGGGGCAATTTTTGGGGCAATCCAACTCACTAAAAGTAACCTCCAAGTCGTCCTGCTCCGAGCAAAGAAGCTGCCTAACGTCTTCAAAGCTGAGCAAAAACTGGGGACGATGGGCAGCAGACGGGGAGGAGCCACAGCGTCCTGTTAATTAAGCTCAGCCTATCATGCCGAGACTAAGCACTTCCCAACCTACGGATGCTCGGAACAGCTCAATGGAGAACAATACATACACATGCCTTATATGTAAACACATGTACTATAAGCAAATGACAGCTAGGTGTCAGTACTAGCTAATAATATAGGGGCATTTTTCAATAGAAGTGAAAACAGCAGAGTGTGAGCTAAGCAACCTTATTCTCACCTCATCTTGCAAATTGATTTCTGCTGCCCCTTTGTTTAGTTGTTCTTGCAGGCTAGATACTACAGCATTGTTCCCTGGGACTCGATAGATGCCCATGTATTCCAAACCTTTGTCTTCTACTACCTTGCAGCAGGCTTCCACAATTAGGGGGATTTTCTGTGTAAGACAAGATGATAAAGATACTAGTACCAGAGTTGGGAACCTTAAAAATCAAGATCCTTTTTTGTGAAGTAGAAGCAATTCGAAGCCTAAACCAGTTGATTAGCCCCAAAAATATATCATATATATTATCTTTGGATTCCAAGCACATTTCTTTTACCAGAATTCAAATCCTTCTATTCTGAAGCACCTTCCAGATCTTACTACTAATGAATCTATGTTCAAAACTTGGATTCTTGTCTTTTAAATGGAAATGAAATTCAGCGATGAGTTTCACATTTCCAAAGAAACTGCAAACAATATTATGCTCCAATCAGATCTCAAGCCATGTTAATTTTGCTAACACTAAGTTTCACCTTTCTTTATTTAGGAACATGTTATGTGGATATTCCTCAAGAAGTAATCTTATATCTGAGCAATCCAGTTCTTCCCATTAGATCAAAACTCAATTTCCTTTACTGTCATTTCCCATTCCCCAATTCAACATAGATCTCTTTCCCTGCATACACTTGCCTACATTTTTACTAAACCAAGAAAACAAGCTAGGCTGTAATTAGGTTCTAAGCGGAAGCTCACAAATTAGATCTCATGGCAGATTATTGACATGTTGAAATGATAACATTTTCCCTTAACAAAGTTCCCAAGACATTGTTCTTTTCTTATCCAAAATAAAAGACCTGGTGCAACTGAAAAGAGATTATTACCTTATTGTCAGGAGCTGGCTGGCAGTCTTCTAACCTTATACCAAATGCTCTTGGAACAGGTTTTTTGCTCTTCTTCATTAAGTTGATGCCCCAAGGAGCTTTCTGAGGAACACTGTCATCTGGAGAAAAGAGGGAGGAAAAGAGAAGACCATTAACTGAGAAGTAAGAAATAGTAGAGAAAAATAAAAACAGCAGATCAGTCAAAGATGTATCTAAGGTCAAGTTTATGAAAAAAAGGTGTTAAATGAGAAAAGGATATATGGTGATAAGATTTCTTTATCATGTTCCTATGATATAAACAAGTTAAGAATAAATATTTTGAAACAAAGAATCTAATGGGGCCAAAGATATCAAAATAGAAACAGGAAAAATATAGCAAAGTATTGATAAAAGAAGAAATTATGCAGTCCATATATTATGAATTTTCAGATTTATGACAAACAAAAAACTAATACATATATCAAAATATATTCAATTCTGATATTAAAATGAAAAATAATCTCAAAACCAATTTAAAAAATATGATGTCAAGACCGCAAACCACTTCTAAAAACTGGAGAACAAAAGTACTTTTAAAGTAATTCTGTACTTGAAAGACATTCAAAAAAGTCTTTATCCCATATAAACCTTATCTCTGTTGACATCAGATTCTAATGTGCATGTGCTTCAGTCAAATCATCTAAATCCATTGTGTCCTGCTTGGTCTCCAATGGCTGCTACAAGTCATCACATGAATATCCATGCATTTGAACTCATCTTTATGCAATAGATTCAGATGGGATGAAGAGTGTATAGTACAGGGAGCTTATTATTAAAACTATCGTAAGGAATTTATGCAGCACATTTTATGTCAGTCATAAAACAAACTGTTAAAAAAAGTAAATCCACAAAAATGCAAATACAAAACTGCAAATGATTCTCTGAGTCCCTAGTTGAAGAGACCTGAATCCAAGTTTCCAGCAGAATCCATTATGATATAACTATGGTTTTGGATCAATGCTGGAATTTGGATTCTGCTTCAAGATGTTGCCGCCAATGGCAACCTCGGTAAAATACTCTCTAGCAGTTTTGATCCCCATGCCATCACTCTGCTAAACACCTAACTCCTATAGCACTATCTTATGCTTAAAGATATTTACCCATGTAGTAGCTATATTGCTATCATTCTTGTCAACTTCAACATCCTTCTCATCTTTTAATCTTTCTCACCTTTCATCTTTACTACCTTCTCTTATTGGCATATTATGATTTATCAATTGTTGTATCTTAAACTTCATGATTGTATCTTACAATTTATGACCTATGACTTATCACTTTGTATACACACTGACAGCTTATGCACCAGAGACAAATTCCTTGTATGTCCAATCACACTTAACCAGTAAAGAATTCTGTTCTGTTCTGTTCTGTTCTGCCCTGTCCAGTCCAGTCCAGTCCAGTCCAGTCCAGTCCAGAGTAGAGTAGAGTAGAGTAGAGTAGAGTAGAGTAGAGTAGAGTATAATAGAAACAGGAACGGAACGGAACAGAATTCTTTATTGATCAAGTGTGATTGGATACACAAGTAATTTTTCTCTGGTGCATAAGCTGTCAGCATGCATACAAACAAAATGATAAGTCATAGGTCATAAATCATAGTCTAATCTTTTCCATAGTTGTTACTTGTTTCATAAACAAAATTTGGTATTACTTTAAGAATTGGTCCAATTCAGGGTGTGGGTTATCACCAGGGGTGGGATTCTACCAGTTCGCACCTATTATCTAGAACTGGTTGTTAACATTCTAAGCAGTTTGGAGAACCGGTTGTTAGAAGAAATTACTGGCCTAATCCTGTAAAGAAGGCAGGAAGGAAACATTCTGGTGTTGCTTACAGAAACTGCCTCTCCGTTAACCTTATTACATTCTGGGACAGGACTAACTTCCTGTCTCTGAAACTTCTCTGGAGTTTTTTTCCCCTTCCTTTGCTGGTACTTTGCTTGTGTGGAGTGACCATTCAAAGTTACAATGGCACTGAAAAAAGTGATTTATGGCCCTTTTTCACACGACTGTTGCAGCATCCCCACAGTCATGAGAGGCCAGGCGAGGAGATGCATGCCTTGATGTGAGTGATATTGAGTTGGCCACATCCAGCCAATAACATGACCACCAAGCACCCACCACCTAAGCCACGCTAACAGAACCGGTTATTAAAAATTTTGAATCCCCCCCCTGGTTATCACCTTTAAAGTTCTTCAAGGCATGAGAGAGGGTACCTGGTCTTGCCTCAGTTATATCGACTCATCCCATCCAGTCAAGCAGGGAGGGCATGCTATGAATCCCACCAATCAAAGAATTGATGGGATTCATACTGGTGTGTTCTAGGAGGAGGACCTTCTCTGCAATTACCCCCACACTTTGCAAAATCTTACCCTCAGGGTGAGGCAAGAAACCCATTCTTCTGCTTGTTTAAAAGGGTGTTAAGAACTGGCTCCACAATTTACTATGGAATCTATGCAACCCTGAAGATGGCTGGTGGATTGAGTGCACTCTTTCTGCTTTGTTAACATTTTAGCATTCTGTTTTTTAGCTTCGGTTTTCACTTTTAACTTATAAATTTTAACCTTGTTCTTAATTTTGTTTTTAGTCATGTGTTTATATTGTTTTATTATGTATGTTGTTGTAAACCACCCAGAATCACTTCGACGGGCAATGTAGAAATTTAACAAATAAATAAAATAAGCAAAGGTGGGACACATAATACGATTAGGATTAGGAAATTAGGAAGCGGGATCAGAGTACAAAATGTCAGAAATAGGTATTGGTTAGAGATAATGGAAATTGTAGTTTAGCGTATTTAGATAGTGTCATGGTGGAAAAGTGGGTCAACATAGTAATGTGCAAGAGAGACAACTTTCACAGCACCCCCCATTCTGGAGCAACTGTGCAAGTCTTCCATACCTTTTACTGTTATTCCATCCTGCCGTGGGGAGTAGGGTGGAGCTATTCCTGTTTGCTTCTGGCCTTCTGACTTCATCCCTGACACTCGAAGACCTTTGGGGGAAGAATCTGGTTTGGTCCCTGAGGAACTGAAAGGAAAAAAGACCGTGCAAGAAATTGCTTAAAAATTCAGGAATAACTCATCCTGCATGTTCTGCATGTATAAACACAGAGTAGACTTTGCTTTTCAAGGTCCTCTTTGATTTGAATGCAAAACTTGAAGAAATAAAGGGCATCATGGGAATGCTAATATAGAAGTCCAAACTACTCTGTCAAGACTGGGAGCAGAGATTACAGAAGTGGTTTCAATTTTTTTTATCCATAGGTACAGTGTTTCATGCGCTTTTTTAATTTGTCCCTGACTGCTATTCACACGTAAGTTCAGGCCAAAGTTAACAAGAGATACAAAGCAGCAGCAAATGGAAGCTATAGGTTAAGACATCCCTTCCCCAAATGCCACCTATTTTCACAAAAGAATTCCACCCTACCAGCTGGGGGGGGGGGGAGTCTCATGTATGTACTGAAATCACTGTATCCAGAGTTCTTTCACAAATTGATCTTCATTCAGATATTTAGTAGACTGTAAACTGTCATAATTTAAAAATGGAATGTATGTATTCTATTTCCATGTATGTATGTATATATGCATGTTTGTATGATATATGTATATGTATAATGGTATGTATATGTATATAATTCAGATTTTTCAGTTTCATCAAATAAATTTCCAGAGATCAAGTCCTTCAGTGATAAGGTATAAATTCTTTGTGAAATTCACTTTACAAACAAGGATTAATATAATCTATAGTGTTACATTCTTAGAAAACAATCCCTGAATCATTAAAGGCTTCTGTAGAACAGGTTGAAAAGGTTTCAGCTTCATCCTAAACCAATTTGGTATAGTGGTTAAGGCATCAGATTAAAAACCAGGAGACTGTGAGTTCTAGTCCCACCACAGCTATATTAACCAGCTGTGTGACCTTGGGCCAATCAGTTATTTGTTGTTATGGGGAACATAGGAGGAGAAAGTAATAATAGAATTATCTGCTGCCTCGAGTATATAAAAACTAATAAAGGCATGATATAAAATAAAATAAACATAAATATATATATATAGCAATATTTTTAACGGAGGTGTATTCAGAAATCTGAACTTTTAATTGAAATAGACCACACTCAGATTTATCATCTAAGAAATATGAAACTTAATTATTGGCAGAAAGAGGGCTAATTCTCAAAGAGAAAGATAATAAGATGGTAAGTAATTTACCTCACTTTTCGATAATCATTTAGTTTCTTATTGATCAGTGCTTGGCTTGCAAACCCAGGGTCCTGGTAATTAAAAAAAGGAATACAAAAGGGAAGGGAGAAAAACAGACAAGGAATATGAGAACTCATTTCAATGTTTTTCTTTTTGACTGAAACAATCTTTATATAAATTCTACTCACTTATTAACAACTGAAAGAGAATCTTAATTTAATCAGCTGACCAGCAGAGGTCACCCTAGATAAACCAATTGGAGCTTCCATCAGAAATTCCACATTAGAACTCAGGAATTGTAGAAAATTGATATTCTTTCTCAGATTTTACAATTCAAATAAGCCATATATGCACACAAATCATGAGCTTCCAAAGATTGCTTTAGGATACATTCCAGCAGCCATTGGCAATTCTGTTTGAAGTTTTGGTGAGTGTAGTTCTGTAGCCTCTCCAGGCTTTATGTTCATAGTACTTGCCATGTTTCCATTCAGCAGTTGCAGTACTGGAAAGTATCCAGAGATCCTTGTATATTGCAGGAAAGCCTCGGCTGTCCTTAGCCATACAACTTAATAACTACATGAGGCATTTGCAGTTGGGTTTTTCCCAAGGGTGGAAGATAAATTAAGAAAAAGCAATGGTGGGATTGCTAAAAGAAGTACATTTGAGAGCCAGTGCAAAAGAGAAAGCCACCAGGACAACTACTTCTCACCTCGCCCTCGGCTTTGCTACTCTCCCTGATTGCTTTAATCCAGGCCAGCATGTCATCCCGGTCCTCGGCCTGAAAGAGACATTCACAGAAGTCAGCGGTCGTCAGCCGGAAGACGTGCTTCCTCTTGGTGTCACTGTAGGAGATGTCTACCAGGCACGCTCGGATGCTGATTGGTGGCTGCTCCTCCTCACCTGGGGGCGGGGCAAGGGCCACAGCCTCCCTTCGGTCCTTGCATAAGTAGAGTGAGTGTGCACGCAGGACAGCAAAGGCCCGTTTCCACTGCCGGATGCCTCCGCCAACTTTCTGCAGAGGAGAGAGGAAAGGAGGAATGAGACCTGAAAGGGGTGAGGAGGAGAAAAAGATTTATAGGAGAGATGAAGAAAAAACAAAGAGAACGATGCAAATTTGTTGGGCACAAGGAACCAGAACAACTCTATGAAAAAATAACTGCCAAAGTAATTTTCTTACTATTATTCCTCTATTTACAAGAATCTTGCCAGACTAATTGCATTTTCTTGAGAAAAGCCAATTACAAGCTTTAAGAATCTGGCGTCTTTCACTCGCTCCCATGGAGAGACTCCGAGCTAGACTCTTTACTCCCTTCCTTTACTGTAACTGGAAATTCCATCTTATCGTCTGTCAACATGTTAGCTCAAGAGATGTATGTATTCTAGTGTTCCCCAATCTGGACAGATCTATGGATTTCAATTTCCAAAAATGACCAGCAATTCTACATAGGATTGCAACTAGCTTGACTCAGCTTGCTTAATTCAAAACCAGATGCCATGTAAGGTTAATCCTATGATCATTTCTTGCTTTTAGTCTTCCATCTGGATTTATATCAAACAATCCATAGCATCCTTCCTGCAGCTCTCCAGAATTTTACACTAGACCTAGCTAGAAATATTCTGAGCCAAACCTAGAGCCTATGCAAAATTGGCATTCTACCTTGGTGTCAAAATTAAAATTGTCTTCTAAAAAAATACAGCAATGTAATATAAACTGAATAGTCTTCAAAAGTTAAAGCTCTCTTGCAGTATTGAACAGATTTATCTTATATATTTATACTTCTTGGTTTAAATCTAGAATTCAAAGCACATTGACATGTCTGATTATTTATAAAACTGTTACTAATCTAACAATTTTCCTATTAAAATATTGGTAAAAATTTAATACAGATTCATTTCCAAGAATTGGTATGCAAAGCATATCAATACATAACTGTCCTTTCTTACTAGAAGGGAAATCTTGTTTTAAAATATAAACCTTTACCATATTATTTTTAAAGTAACTGGATCCTGTAACAATAAAGTTGCATCAAATCAGAATTTTCACATATTAAATGGACAAGGAAGAGCTCCTTCCTTCTTATTGCTCTTTTACAAATTTTAGATCCCTCTTCTTTGTTAAGTAACTCTTCAATGTTACTGGGTATATTCATTGTGGATTGACAAAATCCCTGTATTAAACAACAGGGTCCCCAGAAAATGACTAGGACCTGTGCTGTTTTCATGCTGTCTCTTACCACACAGGGAAACATTGCCTATAAAAGCTATGCTGAGAAATAGCTGGTGGTTGTGAGGGAAAGGGGTTTGTTTCTGTGTGAAAATAAAGCAGCTAAAAATTAATATTCTTTAGCAATATTCACAGAGTAGGAATAGTAGAATTTATAAGGAGTAGTAATTAGAATAGCAGTTGTTGGACTAGTAATAGTAGTGGGTAAGAATGAAGTAGGAGTGAGTAGTGAATCATAGCTTTGAACGCTTGCATGTGTCTGTTGTCTAGGGACCTGTGTTGTGTTGACTCTTTTGTGTTTTGAGCCCATGGAACTAGTTATACTTAAAAGAACTCATGACTAAGTGATAAAGGTGGGATGTCCAACAGAGTGTAACTACCATGCAACCATATCATGCCATGAAAAAGCAAACATTAGGTGCAAACAATAAGACAGGTTGACTATTGTAGAGTTCAGGCATTGCAGGAAAACAACCATCATTCTGACCACAGAAACCAGACCTTTTACCAGAACCTACGGTATACCACACAAACAGATATGGAAAAGGTAGCAAGGAATATTCTTCCTTAGAAAAGACTACTTACCTTAATAGAGCCAAGGTCCACCCTATGCCTGTAGTTAAGCCAAAGAAGGCAGAATAGCCAAAAAAGAAGCTAGCTCAGATACCTGGACCAATATCATCACAGGAATGTTAAAGCAACAGAAAGAGGAAAGGCTTTGATTCATTAAAGATAAAAATTGCTTTGGAGAGAACGAGAAAGGTGTGAAAGAGAGGTAAGAAGTGAAGTGGGGAGAAGGCTGATAAACTTCCTTAAAAGGACACAATCACCAGATGGGGCACATTCACCTCTATGGTTTTCAGAATGTGCAGTGAGGGGAGGTGATCCCAAAGGCATAAACATCTCTGAATTGTCAGAGGAAGAAAACATAGAAGTCTAATTTAACAGGTGTGAAATAGTTGCTAAGTTGATAGTTTGAAATAGTTGCTAAATTGCCTGGGAGTGAGACTAGCCTTATGTTTAACAGGAAATAGCTTATAATAGCTTTCAAGCAAGGGAAGTAATGAATTACTGCCATGTTAAGGAGATTATCCTGTATAGATATGATTTTCCTACATCTATAGGCAGAAATTTAGAAGCTATGACATATGACAACCATGAAGAGATTCACGAACTATGGTTGAGGTTAGAAGACTTAGGTAGGAAATGGTTGAGGCCAGATGAAAGGAGCAAAGGAAAAGTGGTAGAGGAAGTACTTTTAAAACAGTTTCTACAGATACTCCCTATTAAATTGAGGTTTGGATGTAAGAGCACAACCCAGAAACAGGCCAAAGGACAATAGAATTGACTGAGGATTGCTTGGCAGTAAAAGGATCACAGGATATTAGAAAGGAAGATACCGAAGAAGAAAGGAGAATAAGAAATCCTACTCCAAAAAGTAGGAACTATAAGGAGCTGGAAAGTTAAAGTTAATGGGAGTAAAGAAGCCTTTAGTTCCTGCTCAAACAAAAGGAAAACATTGGGAAGTCAAAGAGACCTGCTATTGTTGTTAAACAATGGGAAAAGTAGGCATTTGTTAAAAAAAAAAACCAGTAGTACAAACATCTCTGGAGGGAAAATGTTAATGGGATCACTGCTAGAGACTTAGAAGATATTTGGAACAGACAGACATTGATACATTCTCATTTAACAAAGGCAGTATCTATAGGAAAAGAGTTGCTTACAAGTGTGTTTGTGAGATGGTCCCATCAATTAAAACCAAAGTGCAGGGAGAGGGAAAGGAATAGGTAAAGGTGGTAGAATAATTTCTAACCTAACCTAGTGATTGGAACTTTTTTTCCACTTACAGAAGGCTGTATTTAGAAAAAGGAAGCTAAGATGATGGAAGCAAACATAAGAGCACAGTCTAATGCAAAGAAGAGGATGGAACAGAAGCAGGAAGGGAAGGAATATAGGATTCTTCCTATCTCTGCTGATTTAATAAGAGAAATGAGATGTCCTACATAAGGGCAAAGCTTTACCAAAGGCTGACAGAGCTAGAGGGGAATCTACAGGGATAGATACACCTAAATGGAAAATTCACTTAGGCCTCTTGCAAAAGAAAGACCCAATATTAAAATATTGTTGGTTAACAGTGGAAAAAGAAGGAAACAAGGAAACAACACCCAGATTCCAAAAAAAACCAGGGTTGCTGTACTGAATTGGTCTTCGTTTCTATATGAAGGAATACAGTGAAAAGAATTTGAAGCTGAGGCAAGTCAGGGATTCCTATTTGTATTGAATATAAAACAAACCTTTATTGTAATATCCTGGCTTGATTTACTTCCTCCCATTCATGGCAGCCCCAAAATAGAAACAATCATTGGTGCCCACTTGCCCATAAGTTCATCATCCCTGATAGCCAAACCCTGATATGCATTGAACCCATATATCTGTTTATTACTAAACAATAGGAACATATAGTGACTTTTTTTATATAGAAGATACACATACTCAGCACACTCTTTCCCACAAAAAAATCCATAAGTGTCCCAATTGGTGGACAACACCTACTACTTGCTACCCACTTTGATTTCAGGTGATACAACCACATCGTGAAGCAGCCAATTCCTGATAACAAATCAATTTCATTGATTCCCTGCATATTCTTATTTCCTTCAGCAGAAATTTTATAATTCTCTATTACAGGGGTGTCAAACTTGATTTCCCTGAGGGCCAGATCAGCACTGTGGTTGTCCTCTGGGGGCAGGAGGGAGAGAGAAGAGGGGCATGGCTGAGGTGACAACATGGTGCATGGGAGGCGGGCGGATGCTGCTGCTGTGGGCAAGCTGATGGGAAAGGGAGAGTGGAGGAGGGGACAGTGTGCAGTTCCTGAAGTCCACTGCCCATCATTCTCTGGCTAGGCCGAGTGTAACCGCTCTAGCCTCGGGAATCTCCGGTGGCCATAATGAACCCCAACTTGCCCTCCCCCCCAAGCAGTAGACTGCTACTGCTGCTGTGCGAGGAGCAGGCGGGGGAGCATGAGGATCTCAGGGCAATGACTAGGCGGGCGGGCGGGCTACCCAGGTACCTGTTGTCTCCTGGGGGCAGTAGGCCGCTAGTGGCGGCAACAATGATTGCATCCCCGTGATCCGCAAGGAAGAGGAGGAGGTGGCGGCCAAGGTGTAAGAGATGGACGAGGCCGCTATGTCGCCGCCACCTCTCAACCTGCAAAAAGCGCTGCAGCAGTGCAAACTGATTCAGAACATAGTTGACATCAACATCTCCAATCTGGAGGGGCTGTGTACCAAATGTGCCACCTCCAGTGACTTCCCTCATAAGGAGATCTACACCTTGAGGTAGGCAGATGGGAGGAGGGGAAAGAGGAAAAAGGTGCACTTTCAATCCCCAGCCACACCCTCGCCCGGACAGCCAAGCAGGCTCTGGGGCATGGATGAATGTGAATGAGCGAAAGGCGGTGGAGAATGCCACAGAGGCTGCAGGTGGCCAAACGAAGCACTTGCTTCTTCTTTTAACGCAGGCTTGCTGTGGAAGGGGTGGGGAGACAATGATTCCCTCTTCCTGGACTTCTGTAGGGATGATTTTTTTTCCCTTCTCCAGTTTTATCTTCTCCACTGGGCAGAATAGTTGCTCCTCTTTTGTCATGTCTGCCCTGGCCCCCTCCACTTCCCATTACAAGTCGAGAAATACAGAAATGCTCTCCTATCTCTCCTCCCCCACCATGGCAATAACTAAAAGCCCTCTTTTGCATGGCCCAGGCCCAGCAGGCAAAAGATGGTCACCACGAGTGAGTGGGTGGGAGTGGGCTGGGCCGAGGCAACACTGGCCCAACTCCTTCTGTGTGCACGTGAGCATGCCAGAATGGGCTGAGCTGGGCCGAAGCGATGTTTCCAGGATGGCGTGTGGGCTGATCCTACCACATTGCTGGCCAAATCTGGCCCGCAGGCCTTGATTTTGACACCCCTGCTCTATTATGTCTCAGTTCAACCATCTTTTCTTTAAAGAAAGAGAGAAACATTTGTGTACTTACAGGTGTTAATAAACTCTAGCCTCCATTAACGCCCAGTCATCACAGTCAATAGTCACAGAATAGTAACAAAATCTGCAATCAAACAGCCTTTAAAAGACCCAAACAACCCACCCTGGTACAAAAGCCCCCAATATTTTAATCTCAGCCAAGAAGCTCCAAAGCCCTTTTGCAATTTGCCTTTTCTACCAATATTTAATTCTCATTAAAATCAAGATTTTACTTTGAACAATTTAATTTTATTTTGACCGACTTAATCTGTTCCAATCAATGCTCTAGGTATTTCTACTGAATTGTCACCTCTGGTATTACCTAAACATTTCATTCTTGAAGTCATTTCAAGTTCAGATTTTATGGCTTTGTCAAATTAGTTCTTACCTCCTCAAATCCTATCATGCATATGAACAGAGATGCCTGTATTACCAAAACTTAACATTATTATTTTCTCTTAAGGACAGCCTTCCAGAAATTTTCAGACATACTTTGCCTTTTTTGGTGAGAATCTGTTTATAGTGGAGCCAGCCCTCTTTCCTCACATCACTGAAAGTGACATCCGAAAGATCAGAAGTGGAATGCCTCTTTGAACGTGTGTCTTCAGAGGTACCCAAGCTATCCAAAGACTGTTAGAAGAGAGGAAAACACAGTTCAATAAATATCATCAGTGGATTAAAAGAAATATTGAACTTTAAGAAAGGAAAGGTTGAATATAGAGAAGGATGTTGTGATTAAATAGAAGAATGGGACAGCTGTCCTAACCAAGTAGTATGTTGTCTGATTGAAAAAACAATACGCTTAATTTGGAGAAAAGGGAAAGAAGGAAGGATACACTGACTGCTAGTAAGTCAGGGTGAAAATAGTGACTAGATTAAATAATTGCAGTTAGCTATATACAGTAACTGAAAGCGAGTCTCTCTGACATATCGTACTTTAATAGTCTTACTACCACATGACACTTGCTTTTATTCCAAGTAGGAAGGAAGAAGAAATATATGGATATGCACAGCAGGCCTCCTGCTGATTCAAATCTAAATCAACCAAAATGCTGCAATCTTCCTAAAGCTAATTCAATCTCATAGAATTGTTCCCCAACAATACCACAAGCCAGTGTTGCACAATAAAACCCAACATCATCTCATTATTAGCACCTTTTCAATGATGAATCCATGTATCTTTCAACATGCAACATGCCAGTATGGAAAAATAATTCCCTCCATTGCTACTGGACGGACCACATTTAGCTACAATAAAAACATTTCACATAATTGGTAAATCAGTCTCTTGTATTTCTAGCCCATTCTTCAATAGAGAATTGCTTGAAGGTATTTTCGAACAAACTTCTTTTTCAAGTCCAGCCATAATATTTGGATGAATTTTACATCCAGATTTTGATTTGATCATTCCAAAATAGTGAATGTTTTTTTCCATCCATTTTCATATGGACTTCCTTGTATGTTGGGATTATTACCTTGTTGCATAAATTACCTGCATATCAGTTTCAGATGATAAATAAGCTGAAATTTTTCTTTACATTTTTCTGACACAAAGCAAGATCCATGTTTCTTTGAGTGATGGCAAATCATCCACTCTGGAACAAAGAAGCCCCCACAGCCATAGCACTGTCATTTTTTGACCACAGGTATACGACTCTTACTGTGGAATTCAGTGTTTAGTTTCTCTCTCAGATGCAATATCCAGTATATCCTAAAAAGTTATGTTTTTTATTTATCAGTCAATGGTGTCTGGAGGGTCATCCAGGTGTTCTTTAGCAAACTCTGGAACAAGTATCTGTTTTCTTTTAAATGAAACCCACTATTATCGTGAATCCTTTTTTGTCCATTTTTATCCATGCTACATTCGTGTTTTCACATCTTCATGCTTTCCTGGGGGTGGTATAATGAACATTGACTTCATCGAAACTGAAAAAGGCTTGCAAATCCCTAGATATTACCAGGGGTACCTTGGGATTTCATGCATTATGTTATGCTGCACTCAAGCTATTTTTATAGAAAAGCCATTCTTAGGAAAAGCCACTATTGCATCAAATCTTCTGTATTTCAAATCTGTTTCTAATTGTGGATTGCTGAAGTTGTAAAAATGATCTTGGAAATTTCTCCAGACATTGACTTTTTTTAACAGAGGTCTTTGATAATTTATTTTAAGTAGGCCATGGTATGCTTCTAGAATCTGTATAGCAAAAATTCACTGTGATGATGGGATTTAGATAACTCACAGATGATTTAAATTAGCCTTGATAGTTTAATACAATACTCAGTGGGTCATAGTTTTCCATTTAATTGAACTGATTGGGCCAGTGACCTTTTCATACTGGCACATTTTATGTTGTATAACATTGTTTATAAAATAAATGAAATCAATATCAAATTTTGAGGCCATTTGTTCATTCAAACTCCTTTTATATACAATATCAGTGGAACCTATTTTGCTATTCAGTGGTAAAAATATGGAAAAAAATAAATAGCAATTAATGATTCACAGAAATATTAAAGGGTAAATTCTCTCCCCAACACAATAATATGCCTCTGCATTTTCCAATTATAACATCTGCAGCCCATGGAGGGCTCAAGAATAATAAAATGTGCCCCTTAGCTGAAAAAAACCTCTAATCTTTGTAATTGGAAAAATTGTTTTTGAGGGTGATGTTAGCAAATTTCTAAATCTTTATTTAGATTTCTCCAAATTAGAGGAAAAGAAGGAAACCACACCTACCCATTCACACTTATTTAAAGAGAGAACCACAAATACTCACCCCATCAGTAAAGAAACTTCTTAACATACGTAGGCTAGGCACACGACTTGGCAACCTCCTGCAGACATAGCACATGTATGATTAGCATAAACAATACAAAGTAAAAAGAGAACTAGCTAACTGTGCTCATTGAATAGGATCCTTTCACTGGGAATCCTTCATTTTTTAGCGTATGAAATTTTAGTCAATTCAGCAAGATATACCTGATGAAACGGACACTAGTTCTTATAACTAATACTATAAGATAGCAGTATTAATACTATCCAAATGAATTCCAAATCTGCATGTGGAAACCATAGACAATAATTTATCTTAGAGAAAATTTTCACCGTTAACAATTTCCTATATATCATATATACATAATTAGATGTGTGAAGGATTGTGAGGACTGTTTAATTAGCATTTTTGGTTAAAATAACAGATTTAACTCAATATCAAAATATCTTAATATTGTCACATATTCATTTTTCACTTATTTTTAGAGACCCCCACAACTCTCAGATTATTTTTGTTATAAAAATCAAAGGCTGAAAGCAGACAATAGCTACCTCAGTTTGAAGTGTCTAACAGAAATATGCACTGCTTATATTCATAGCTTCAGCTCTGCTTAAGAGGTTTTGCAATTTTTTTAAAAACTCACTTGCCGGGAGACAAAGCATATGTAAACTTCAAAGGAAGCAAAACTGTTCTAAGTACTTCTGCAGAATTAGTGTGCCTTCCATTTTATATAGCTGCTTTTCATCAATGCCAGAAAGAATATACAAAGTTCTAGACCAACCTTAAAAGTTTTCCCTCATCCCGAAATGTGTTCAGACCATCATCACATGACTTGGAGCGTTCTGTGGTTATGGCTAAGAGGTAGGAAGATCGACGGCTGGCTTTGATATTGCCTGTGACATGTACGAAGACAAATGTTGGCAAGAAAGCAAGACAAAACAGCACAGAAGGGCCAAAAGGGGTCATCTTATTCAAGAACCTGGATCCACAGAGAAAATGTACTAAAATAAGTGGGAACATTTTACAGAGAGAACAATTCCTTTCTGTGTTCAAACACAGCCACCTCAGATAATTCTGAGTATGAAGAACTCTCATCCATTTGTCCCCCCAGTTATCCAGTAACCTCCTCTAACTTGTATATCCTACCTAAGTCAATTTCCCTTGCTTCTACAGGGCAATCAACAGGCAACATAATAAATTACACTGGCTGAAAACAATTTTTCAATCAAAACACAATTTGCTATTTGGCTATATATGTTCAGTTGTTACAAAAAGGGACAACTATGAAAGAATTACTTAGAAACATGACACTGTAAAAACTGGGAGGCTCAGCCTAACCTGCTTGAAGGTAAATAAGAGATGCATATTTTAAAGCACCAAACACTAATTTAGAACTCCAAGGAAATGCCTATCATTTTTTGGCAAGAGTGAACTGAATCCTATCCCATTTGTATATCTCACAGCAGAATGTCTAAAGTGGTTGCCAGAAATTGGTCTAAAGCAATATTATCCTCATGTTTTCCATAAGTAATCATGCTTATAGGGAAAGCAATAGGTGTACCCTTACAGACAACATTAAGATCAAGGATCTGAAATCTGAAAGTAGACTGCCCACAAACTACTATAATAAATAAATCACTCAGGAAGTCTATTTATCAAAGATGTAGAGTCAGATTTTGCCTCTTTTCAGTTTAGTTCTGATTATTCCATTTATCAGCAAGAACTCTATGAAATCCATTGATTTCCATTCCTTCAGCATCTCTTGATCTAAGTTCTTTATCAGAACTTGAAATACTTCAAAATAGCTTTTTGTTCTACAGTAGTCTGATATGTTACAGAGGGAAGTTAAATGGATGATGTTCATAAGAAATGCAAATATCTTGTCCTTCTTCCCTACACTTCCAAGTCTTTCACTGGTAATCCTTCCTCTTGTACCTTTAATGTACATCTATTACTGAATGAATGCATGTAGGCCACAATATATAATTTTATGTCAGTTCTTAGTACACAACTCGCATCTTCTTCCTGCTCTAATAAACAAGAGGATGTGAAGAAACTGACTTATATGGATGCTAAATCAAATGCATTCAAAAATGTATGTATAAATGCATTCTACATTTATATATATTAAGTATTCATGCCAGCATAATGATGCTAAAATTTAGCAGACTAGCATCTAGGAAGAGAGAGAATATAATTCTTCCTTAAGTTTCTGATAACTGTGAGGCATACTTCTTGGGATTAAAGAACCAAATTTAACTTGAGAGCCTCTGTATATTTATAGCCCTAAGAATACCCTTTGGAAATATAAAAAAAGTTAATGTGACCTACTATCAGAGTGATCTATCATTTTATTCTCCATAAATGTGTACATAGACATGTGCATGAATGCTCACCCACATTCATTTGTTGAATAATTCAGAGTTGATGTTGCTCTTAATTTCATTTTACAACCCCTTGTAATGCTCTCATAGCACACAATTTAAGAATGACTACCTTAAATATATAAGGCATAATTTAAAAATAACTAGTTTGTAAGTCTAAAGCTTAAGGCTGATAATTTTCTAAATTTCCTTCCCCATCCAGCTGCCTCTCCTTATGATTCAGTTTCAGTGGAATTTGTTGTAAACATGCTGTCATCTTTTTTTTCCTTTTTACATAGCAAATCATTTCAAGGAGAAAATCTTATGCAGAATCTTCTAGAATACTTCTAGAACACTATAGAATAAATCAATATTTTTCTAATTTGACTAAAATTGCAACTCTAACAATTATAAGTAAAATTTATCATAATGGTCCAGAATGTCCCACACAAAAAATAAAGGTACTAAGTTTACTTATTGAATCCTCACTGTAGCATTCATTAACAAAATATTTTTTTTAAAAAAATGTGTATATTCTGAGAATGAGTTCCCAGCTTGTCAGATGTTGCTTTTAATTTAAGCAACAACCTGGTATCCACAAGCAGTAAAATAATGCATATAGGTGAATGAGAGAAAGATGAGGAGAAGGGACTGGATCTCTCTAGGAACTAGCATAATTTTGTTCCATAATTTTGAAAGTTTTGCCATTCTTTTGGTTTTTTCACTATTGATACTCTGAGCTAAAGGTAGTACTATCAGACTGAGCTAAAGAAATCTGGATATGTAATAGATGGGAGCAATGCTATACAAAAAGGTTATCTATTTGCTATCATCTTGTAGTTTTCTGGATGTTTGCAAGTCACTTTGCAATCCAAATTTGAATAGCTCAAGTTCAGGAAAGGCAATGTTGGCTTAGTACTTACTGCAATCCTGGGAATAATGGCGATTCATGGCAAAGGTGAAGGTAGGTGAAGAAGGGCTAGCAGAGAGCACCGGGGCAGAATTCATGGCACTGGAAACAACAGAGGAAGCAGGGATGTGCTTTGCCTTCAGATCAATGCTAGGGCTTGTCGGTTCATCTGAAACAAAACAACCATAAAATGACAAATTATATACAAATGCATTTTATATATTTACTATATTGTATGTTTTATATGTGAAGACAATTTCTCTTCACCCAATGTGGCCCAGCAAGCCAATAGGTTAGACATGCCTGCTTTAGATGGTTTTCTCCTATCTAAAACTCTAACAATCTCCAGAGAATGAGGCAAGATTTCCACAGCTACTCAGTACCTGAGGTGTTAATATATAATTGAGAAACATCAATATAGTCATGATACTTCATTCCAAATCTCTGGTTGAAGTCTTCTAATCATGTCATTCATAATGGGTTACGCCTTATAGAGTAAGAGATGGGGGAAAAGACTAGCTCCTTCAGCACTCACACAAGAAAGTTGGCACCCAGTTCCCAAGGTACTCGAAGTACAGCAAGGAAGAATTCAGAATGCCCTCATCAGAGAGAAACTTTCCCCAAATTCCCACAAAAACATGGAATCATTTCTAAATGGCCCATGGCTGCAGATGTATAGAAAAAGATGACTAATAGATGAAGCAAGGATATGTGCAACCTTGAAAAAGAGATGGTTGTGGCATGGTAAATCAGAGGCCAAGGTAGAGAAGAAAATAATACAGCTTATCCAAATTTTAGCCTGCTCATTATATCAAGCAAAGTGACCCTTATATCAGTTTCATTATCACTTTTTTTATAAAAATAAGATTCCCTTCTCTTATTCTCTGTATAGAGGGAGAATAAATAATCTTTCATAGGATATAAACTGTACATATACAGTATTTATTTAGGGGGGAAGCTATTGTGCTGATTGTTTGAAAAAGCGGATGCAAATTCTCCAATTTCACTTCACCACTTCAAAACTGCCTCCATGAATCACTAACAGACATGTGCCTAAAATGTAAACAAGATTGGGAAAAATGCGAGCATGCCTTTTTGAATTCCTTTTTTCCAACAATAGGAGCTGTCAATATTTTTTACATAGGAGTACATAGGAGCTGTCAATATTTTTTTCCCATGTTATGTGTTGTGCCTTTGTTTATTTCTCCTTTTCTCTTGTGTTGCATTTGTGTGTGCGTGTGCAAACTGGAAAGCACAGGGCAGGCTGCATATGCACAACTCTTAGTCACATGATCAGGAGCAAGATTTAAAATGGATATGTTCCAAACTGCTGAATCTAGGCCATTTTTAATCCATTTTTTTTCTGCCAATTTTTCTGTCCATCCCAAATTTTCTTTCTGTCTTCAGTGAGTTATTGTAATGATGGACAGCCCTGAGACCCTCTACACAATTCGTTTCCAACAATTCATTGCTTTGGAAAAAATAACAATAGCAAAGAAACCCTTATTGTACCACCAATGTTTAATTCCTCTTTGCAAGTATAAAAGTACAAGCTGCGTTAAGAACCATATATTGTTCATAAATATATCAATGATCAAAACCTATTCCAATCCACAGGGAAGTATCCCACTTCATTAGATGATCATTCAGATTATCTTGTTACTCTCCTTGTTTAACCCGGCTCAATAGAAAGTATCTTAGTTAAGTCTTTACAATAAAGCCTGAACTAGCAGAAATCAGGGAAGGAATGTCAACAATTGGTGAGGCCAATTTTTATTTATCCCCATGACTCCATGGCTCATGATCTGAATGTGATGTTTATGGATACAAGGGCAAAAAATACTGCCTTTCCAGTATCTCTTTCAGCTCTGCTCTTTTATATCTATCAATTACTGAATCTGCTATTTGCATTAAAGTTCTGTTTTGCAAACTGATAAACTACTAGCATCTTAATCTATGCAACTTAAAAACAGGGCTGCAAGTTTGAAACTGGCAGATTAGAAGAGAAAAATGCCCTTCTTGATAATTTCCTAAAAATTACTTTTATATATGTATATTATTAGAAGTTTTAAAAAGGAGATAAAAACTAACAAAAATTAATACAAAATAAAGAAAAATTGGGAGAAAGAAAAAGACAAAGTACAAAAGATTTTTAAAAATAGAAATAAAAGGCTCCTATGGAAGCCTATATGGAATATGACTGGGATTGTAAAATTGCCTCTTACTCTATGGATACAAAAAAGGTTTTTTTTAATGTTTTCTATTCATCAAAATTACAAATTAAAAAAAATATTTTTTCTATTTCATGCAAAAAGTTTCTAAAGAGTTTACAGTTAGCTACAAATGTAAATGTTACCTTTTCTCTAATCAAAAAAATCAGTTTAGCCATCTCTCCAAGCTCCATCACTATCATAATCTCAGTGCTTTGCTAAAAAAGTGAAGTTCCATGACTTTTTTTCCATCTATTTATCTATTAGTTAGCCAAAAATCTCATCAGAAAATTCTCTGGTTATAATTGCACATTACAGGCAATCCCTGGATTAACAATCAGTTCTGTTCCTAAATCTAAATTACTACATATGTTTGCATCCAAAATTTTTCACACATCCACCATATATAATAAAATATCTCTTGACAATTTCCTGAAAATTACTAGCAAAATTAATATTATCTTTGTGCATCTGGCCAGCTCTCACAAATGTAAATCACACCGATATCTCAGAAGGACATAAATATTGCACAGCTATAGCATCCCCTCCACCCAAGAATTTTTTTATAGTAGCTTATTTAGCAATATTTGGACCTCAGTGTAAAAAAATTATGAAGTTGACAGAGGAATTTTCTAACAAAATTCTATTCTGGAAAAACCACATATGGGAATCCATTTCTAAAACCCTATTTAAGCATTCATATGATGTTTAAATTGTATATATACATTGATGATGAAAAATGATCTCAAGTAGAAGAGAAAAAACATATTTGACATAAGGAAATAGCATAAATAAAGGGCAGGGGCAATTTATTTGGGTCCAAAGATAGCTACATAAATAGCTTCTACTTCTGTTTCTTTCCAAGTGATCTTGAAATAGTGCACCAGGCATAAAGACATAATCAATTTTACACTAGTCAACCCCCTCCCTCCACAACATATTGTTTTGTAAACCTACCAATAAATGGGATGAATGCAAGTGAATCCTCTGGTGTAGCCAAAGGGGCCACACCCCTCTTGTTTTCTTTATTGGCTGCCGGCGCCGGTGCAGGTGGATCACAAATGTCTGTTTCCTTTAGATCACTGGGGAAGACAAAATTCATCTGTCTTGCAGGAGGAGGCATTTTACGTCCAGTTGGGGGCTTTTGTCGAAGAACCACCTCTTCTTTTCTCTCCTCAGCATCAGACTGAAATGGTTCTAAAGCTTGGGATGAAGAAATCTGCTCAAAAGATTTCACATCATTCTCCTGTTTGGCTGATCTTTGGTCCATTAGGATCTCTGGGCTGCTGGCCAGGAAAGGGTCTGGACAAGTAGAAGGAGCACTTGAAAGCACAGCAGTAGGCAAAGACTTCTCAACGTAAGATGGTGTTGAATGACTCAACTGCCTTTGAGAAATGTTAAATGTTGGAAGGTCACCAAAAGTAGCATCGCGGAAAGAAAGAGCATGGAGCAAGCCAGTCCGACGCTGGAATGAAGGGCTGTAGCTTCGGTAGCCAATATAACCAGAGTCATCAATGTTCTGGAGGTTGGGCTGAGAAGGGTGTTTTTGCACATGTACAGAGGGAGGATCTCTGGAAGAGGCAGAAGGAATACAAGTACTTGGATGATTAGGCTGGGCTCGGTTAATTTGCCCATGCTGGTAAAACCTGTCTGATGGCAATATGCACCTCCCATAACTAGGAGAAACCAAGTCAGCCTGTTCAAGAGCTTCCATGGATTGCCCATATTTCACCAGATAGTTATCTGATCTTGCACGGTAACTCCAGTTATCATGAGCTGAAGATTGGATTAAAGTTTCTTGGGAAGCACTATGAGACCATCCCTGAGAGGATGAAATGTCTCCCAGATGGTCTTGCGATACACTTCGGTAACGAGGTGGCATAGCACTGCATCGCTCCTCTGAAGAGCTTCGCCGTGGTACTTGACTTGAGATCCAGTTGGACAAGGCCTGTTGGCATTCTAGACGGCTAATAGATTTGGGTCCAGCTCGAATGCATTCCCTTGAGGGCCTGCCCTCATGATGAGCATCCTTCAATCCACCGTGTGGGTGATGATCAGGAAGATGTTTGGGGGGTCCATAGCAGCCGTGGTTGGGCATAGAGTAAGTGGAAGGAATGTAAGGCGAGGGAGAGGCTACAGAACCTGGACAACTGCTATTGGGGTACTGGGAGAAAGAACCAGAAGCTGGGATATGCCTTGGAATAGGTGCCCGTTGAGTCATTCCATACTGGACTTCCTCTGTACAGTGGGTAGGACTGGAATGGTTGCTAGCGAAATTTTGTTTGTCAGTCCAGGCACTTAAATGAGTTTTGTGAACTGCAGTGCTATTCAAAGGAGAAGATGGATCTGAGGACCCTGAATGGTAGGACTGCCTATTATCCACCTGTTGTCCCTGGTAAATTTCAGCTGTTGAAACATCCCGTCTTGACTGAAATGGGTAATTTTTACGAGGATAGCATATAGGTGGTGGTTCAGGAATGCTCTGTGCCCCTCCAGAGTATGGTTCATTGCCCTTTAAGTATGCATCTTGAGAATATGCCTGGAGAAAGGAACAATGAAAAAAATGAGTGAGGACTGGTCTAGAAAACTAAGAGTCAAATATTTATGTATACAGGCAAATTATATGGAGACTATATTTTAAATTACTTAAATTCTATAACTTTTTATTGATAATATTTCTGTGAATTATCAATTATAAAAATCAAGCTTTGAATGGATCATTTAGGCCAGGGTTCTTAAAATTTGACAGTTTTAAGACTTGTCGACTTCAACTCCCAGAATTCCTCCTCTAGTCAGGTTAGCTCGGGAATCCTGAGAGTTGAAGTCCACACGTCTTAAACTTGCCAAATTTGAAGACCTTTGATTTAAGTCATCAAATTTAGATTGTTGTTCAGAGCAGGAATCCAAGTTACAGCTTCCAGATAGCCAACTGTCTAGCCCCAGCTGCACATATATATAATGAAAAGAAAACTACCCCTCTTGAAACTGATTTCACACTTGAACTGTTCTTACTATAAATACATTGCAATATTCAATGGAATATTCCCTAGATTAAATTGTAAGCTAAATGATATCCCTCCACCCCCAAAAAAATTGTATAGTTTCAATCCTGGTGATATTCAAGAGATCTTTAAAAATATAGTTATTCTCCCAAAAGTTCAGGTAAGATGATTGTGGAGTACCATCAGTGATTTGTTAAGTTCCTTTTTTCTCTCTTTTACATTGTAAGTTGCCCAGAGACATTCTGGACTTGAGAGACCTTTAGATCCAATCAGGAAAACAGTCTGACATCCAACACTGATAAATAACTGATAAATAACATTTTTATCCATGTAACATTTCAAGTATCTGAAGAGTGCTATCACATTCCAACCTCCAAATAAATATTTTCTCAAGACTAAACATATGAAGTTTCTTCATGGGCTTAGTTTCTAGTTCCTGAAAAATATTCAGTTTTTCAGAATCCCTTATAAATCCAGAACTGGATATAATGCATGGCGCAAAGATCTGACAAAAAAAAAAAAAGTGGAATACTTAACTCCCCATAATTTGACACTTATTCTTCAGTTAATGAAATCTAATATTTGCATTTGCCTCCTTTACAACTATATTATAGTGGTGATTGATTTAAGGTTTACAATCGACCACTATTCAATTTTTTTCCACAAGTACCATTAACAGGCTAATGTTTCCACAAGTAACATTAACAGGCTAATTATGCCCCATGCTGTATTTTTCAATTTGATTTCAATTTTTTGTTTCCTATATGAGCAATTTTATACTTTTAAATTTCATAATCATTTTCAGCTTGTTTTCCAACTTACAAGATCAGAATTGCAATTCTGATTTCTAATATATTAGCTTTCCTACCCAATTATGAATATTTTTTCAGTTGGATAACCATTCCGCCCCTCTTCACTCAAATATTTAATGAAAATAAGGAAGAACAGAAGACTTAGGATTGAGTCTTATAATAATCCATTTGATTAAAAAATATTGTTGTGCTTTCTTTGAGTCGGATTTTAAACACATCTATTCTACACATCCACTTGCCATTCCATCCAACCCACAATTAACCAGCTTGCTAATCAGGATGTCATGTTTCAGATGTGGCTCTGTATTCTAGCATTACACATTGCAGTTCAGCAATGGAATACTTTAAGGCCAATTCTAGCAGTCAGAAATGTTTTCCTTAGCAATCTAGATGCCAAGTCAGCAACAGTAAAGGAGCCAGGAATTGCAGTATGAAGGAAAACTACAACTATAGTGTTTAGAGGACAGGTGCCTTAAGTGATTATATTTTATTCAAGAGTTGTCCCTTTAGCAAAACTAGCTGCTAATACTAGGGATCTAAGGCAAACCATAGACTTATTTTTGGAAGTTAAAAATGGAAGTACTTTAAAATTTTATAATTCCCTGTCTGTGCCTCCTTCTGTAAAGAGCATACATCCCACACATGCTGCACTTAATATCTGAGATTTTTCTTTCTCTTCCACTAGATTTTTGAAAAAGAGTAGCGTGTGTTCCATTACCTATACTTCTCTATACTTCTCATTTGTTAGCATCACTATTATTCAGCTTCTTGATCCTCTTTCCAATTGACCCTATTACTTGGAGTTGGACCTTCCATAAGACACTCCAATTTCTAGAGAAGAAGATGCTCCTGCACATTGCCATAATCACAAATGTTTTCCTTACTACATATTTATAAATTTACCAGATGTTTACACAGCAGTTGAATCAATTTAGATAGTAAAAGAGTTGTTGAACTTTTAGTTCATATTATTTTAGAACACTTTTGTCAACTTCTGGTTTTTGGCATGTTTGCATGTATGTCAAATTGATCAACAAAACAGACCAAAGGTAAAATTGTGGGTGCAAAAGCATCCAGTAAGATTTTTGAAAAAGAGTAGTAGGTGTTCCATTATCTATACTTCGCTTTACTGGCTTTCTGAGATAGCAAAAACTTTATTGTGATTATAGAACTAAGGAAGAACTATGACATTTTTAAATTGATTTGCCATCTCATAGTGTGAGGCAATCAAGATATGTTGCTTGCCTGTCAGTTCTCTGGCAAACAAGGTGACAATAAATCCAAGAATTGGAAATATTAAAGGGACTGGCCACCAAGAGAGACTTCTCCAAAGTTCTCCAAAACAAGGCCCCAATACTCTGAATAGTGAATCTCTTAACTTCTATTAACATCAGAGATCTATCAGGAGAGAATGTTGATGGTTCCCCCCCAAAAAGTAATGCAGTGTCACTCTGGTAGGTATCTTTTTCTGAGAAATAATTCCCATTAAATTTAGTGTTGCATGCTCCACCAAAGTAAACATAGCACAGCCGCCTTATATTTATTTTTCATCTTATTTAAACATACCATTCTACAAACTTGTTTTAAAGTATTAAAGTCAACTCCCTCTCTCCTTCCTCAACCATCAGATTTCCTATAGTTGGAGTTTAGGAAAGTTGAAAATAACATTGGAGATTTGCCAGAGAGTTGCTAGTATTTAAAAAAATCCTTACAGAAATGGATGCTATGTATATATTTTGGACCAACTTGAAGTTATGACAATTAAGTATCAGGATAAGGTTATGCCTTTCATTAAAGAGAAAGGAAGAAAACTAAGAAATGTATAAATCTCTGAACTTCAGAATGAAAAACAGGCTGATTCATTTCACATCTAACATTCTGCAAGTTGGCAGTCATACTAGGAAACCCTACGTGTACAAAGAAAAGTAAGTTGCATCATAGTGAAAAATGTCTGGTAGGGCTTGCTGAGAAATAGCCTGGAAGAATACCGGTGTGGCTTCTAACCCACCTCACACATGCCTCTTTTTCCTAAACTACCACCTAACCATGAAAAGATCTTTGTTAGATAATAATAAAGTCTGAATATTATTCTGGGAATCTAGAAATTCTCAATTGCTCCTGGCCTAGCCATTCTATCACACGCTGGAAACTTGCCCTTGATAGATGAAACCACATTTTAGGCCAGAGACTTGTCAAGTTCCAAAAAAGGAGTTATGTTTAAACCAGACCTTGGCTTAAAGGAGCCATAAAAATGAAAAGAGAAAAGAGACGAAAAGAAAAAAAAAAAGGAAAGGCTGTTTACTATGCTATATGGTATTTGTTTATTTCTGTCTAGCAGCAGCTCCTGTGAAGTTAATTAAATGCTCAACTCCTCTTGCTTAATCCTGACGCAGGATAACAAAACCATTAAAATACATACGCACTCTATTTTACATACTGCTCAGAAGTAGCTAGGCTTCTCCTTAAATCTAAATTCTACCTTTCTGTCTGCCAGGAAAAAGTCACCCTAGTTCCGGTCAGGATCTGGTCCAATATATATAGCACAATGTTTATTCTTATGAGGATGAAATGCTTAGAATTTAAAATCATTACCTTTGTCTTCTCTGTTGTATTTCTAGTCTTGTATTTTTGTTGCGCATTCTCGATCTCCCTTCTTCAAAAAGAGAAATGTTCCCTTCCCCTGGAAATCTCTAATGCCCAAGCTAATATTTCTTCTCTTTCTCAATCTTCCTTTTAAGTGTTGCTTTCAGGGAAAAAAATGACATAAACTAGGACGCCTCAATGTGGGAGGGGTGAAGGGAGCCAAGAATGTCTCTTCACGCATCCTGTCAAGAGTAACTCTGTAACCCCAGGCTCTGTCATTGGCTAGCTAAGCCGGCTTCCGCACCACAGGAATGCCGACACACCCCTGTGAGGCACCAGGACAGGGGGAAACCCACACAAAGGTTCCTTTGCTTTGAGATGTGTAAAAGCAAAAGCAACTTGGGGTAACAGTGCCTTGCACAGACCTAGTTACTGCATCTCTGGCTGTATACCCTTCTGCCAATGCTTAATTGTAGGCAGAGTAGTGCTTGATACAATTCCAAAATGCCTTCGTTTGAATTTGGAAATTGTTGGGAGACTATTATAACAAAAGTTCCTGTAATTGTGATAGACAGACAGACGGGAGGGAGGGAGGGAGGGAGGGAGAGAGAGAGAGAGAGAGAGAGAGAGAGAGAGAGAGAGAGAGAGAGAGAATTGAAGACAAAAACAACGAAGTAACAAAGAGGTGAAAAAGCCAAAAAATAGCAAAAAAGGAAAAAGAATATAGACTTTCCCTGCTGTTTTTTCCAATTAATACAACACAAACCACCTCCCTCAGGCTCTGAAACAGGAATGGGTAATCTGTCACCCAATACTGCTCAGCTCCAACTCCCAGGAGCCATGGACAATTGGTCCAATTGTAAAAGATATGTTGATACTTCTATGGCAGCAACATCTGAAGCAAGTCAGCTTTACTAAACTAAGTGATACAAGCAAGCAGAGGGCTATACTTTAATCCCCTGATTTTAATACCACCTCATTTAGAATTCTAGTTATGGAGAATCCAAAGCTTGTACATCCTTTTAAGGCCCCAATAAAAATAGGTTTTGTTGTTTGCTCAATTTTTTTTAAACCCATCATGGACTAATCAATACAATGTTTTCTTTGTTGCTCTTATACTCTGTGTATCTAATCAATCTGGGATATTCATTCCAATTTGTAAATCACCTTGGTTGTCTTAATGTTATTTATAACCCTGAAAGAATGAGTCTTTTGGCATTCTCAGTTTGTTGAAGGGGAAATACAATAGTTCTTTCTTTGGGCTCCCAAGGAGCCATGAGCAAGTTATTTGTCACTTAGTCTTAGTGTATAATATGAATAACACTAGTTTCCTCTGCAAAACCATGTTGTAAGCACAAAATCAATCCAGAAGAAGATATTATGAATACGGAAGATGTCTTGGCCATAATAGTATAGCATAATTTCTAGAATGAAATATCTAAAAATCTCAATTCTTATTTTGGAAAAAGTAAAGCTAATTTCTAGTCCTTTATCTATGAATCTATGTACAAAATATTATCTACAATAAACCTTAGCTGAAATTAAAAATTATAGGCTATGTTACAAAATGCATATATTTTAAAACACAAACAAACACCATCTGGTGAGAAGGGTAGACCAGTTTCATTTTAAAACTCACGTGGAAAACCTTGAGCATTGAGAAGCAATAATGACAACAAGGGGGATTCTTCACAAACACAAGGACACTGTTATTTCGATGCTAAATGATGTATTCTTATTCAGAACCCCTCCCTAAAACAGAACAATAATGATAACATTGGGGTTGAGCCTGCCTTAATTATTTGTACTATATATTGTTCTGGCTGCGGCAATCTAATTTTTGACCCAACTATATGTCAAATTCAGAACACAGAATTAATGGAGAATGATAAACAAGGCTCTTTAAGCCCTGCTTCTTTACTCTAAGTTTTCATCTGCCATTCTTTGTCCACAAACGCCTCATCCCTGAAGGTTTTCTTCCGTTCAAATCAATAGACACCGGTGTGTTAAGTGTGTTTTAGTGTGTGTTTGGGTATGTACGTACATGAGTATGCGTACGTGCACTTAAACTCTCGAAAGATACTTGGTGAAAATATCAAGCCCAACTTGTTGTCCAGTCAACAGTTGGGAGAACATCTATTGGCCCTGGCAAACAACTTACCAATTGCAGAATATCCTCATCTTTTGGCATAATGGAGAGTTCCAAAGCATCTTCACTGCAGAAGAGAGAAGACATTTTAAAAAAAGATTAATGATGAATAGGAATTTTCAACCACATTGCATTATAACAAAGCTCAAGCAGGATTGTGTTCAAAGGCAGACATTAAGATACCTAGATTCCAAATTGGCAGTTGGTTGTTACAACACATTTGTGTTCTGTTTGATGGACTCCCACTAGCATTCCTAACTTGGTGTTCTCCAAATGTGCGGGATTATGTTCTCCCCATTATCTTTAACATTCTGGCCATCCTGGTAGAAAAGATAGGGATTGTGATCTGATAAATCCAGCAGAGCTCAGTTTAGATAGACTGGATTACCTTTAAAAACCCCACGCACAAACACACAAAATTGCTAAATTAAGAGTCTAGAATTATCTACGGGCACCATTGTTCTCTACATACACTGACAGTCACATATCTTTTATCCAAACCAATACCAGTATGCCATGGGTATGAAATATGATATACTGTTATCCACAATTGAGCTCTCAGGACTATCATAATAGTTTTTATTATAATAAAAACTATGTAGTAATTTCATGGGATTATTGCTGCAAAGCATTTGTCTTACCTTTATGATTCTCAATAAAGATAATTGGCTTTCTTGGTTAAACATGAGATCCAAACTATATATTATCAGAAGATATTAAAGAAAAAATTCTACAAGAATGGAAGAAGCTATGGTAATCAGCAGTTGCTGAACTACCATTCCTACATCATAGGCCAAGCTGGGTATGGCATTGCTTGGAGCTGCAGTTGAGCTATATCTGGAGAAATATAGATTCCTCATTTCTGTTTTAAAATTAGTTCCATTTAATGAAAACAGATTTTGAATGGAGAAAGGATGGAGAGAAAGAAATGCCTATTTTTTCCTGTGCATAATATTTTTCCATAAAACCAATATACATGATACTAATATGGCTCTTCTATTTGAGTTTCAGATACTTTTAATTACAGGGGTCAGCAATCTTTCCAGATATAAATACCTTCAGTATAACCTTCAGTCAATTTTGATTAAGTACCTTTTAATGTAAATTATTTTTAATACATTAAAAATCTTATGAGAACATAGGAAAGCCCTAAATATGGCTTTCTCATAAGATCTCACTCTCCTCCATCCTTTCAGCAAACTATCTACACTGCAACATTTTTGTGGTCTATCTGAACCCAATATTAATTTTTAATACAAATGGCATAAAAGACTAATTAAAACATCAGAGGTTAAATATACCAGGAGAATCATAATGTGACATTATACATTTTATTGATTAGTCAATTGATCATATCAAATAAGAGTGTATTACAATAAAATCAGAAAAAAGTACAGTGAAGTAGGTTAAAATAGCTACAGTGAGATAAAATAGAATAAAATCTAATAGGTAAGATAAAAGTGAAGATAAAATATAAGATAAAAATAGTATAAGGCAAAACAGAAGAGAACTTTATTAAGCCAATTGATTATGTAAAACTGATATAAAAATTCAAATAAGTAAAAAGAAAAGAAAACTTTATAATACATAATCATTCCTACAATTAAATCAAATTAAGATATTCTATTCTCTTTGAGATGGCCTTTGAAATGAAGATTACAATCTTATTTATGATGTGCAGGTCAGTTCCCTAAAATAAGCAAGACTTTTTTTCCCAGGTGTCTCCCAGTATTTTTTAGTTTTTAAATTAAAAGTCTAAATAAACTGCCCTTTCTTGAGAGTAAAATTTGCTGTCAACAAAAATGTGTCAAGTATCTTCAATTGGTAGTACTTCACAAATGCCCAATCTTTCTTCCATTGGAACTCCCATGCCTTACCATAAAGTCCAGTCGAGTCGAGCTCTAGAAAAAGCACTTCAGAGATGTTGAGGCATGTAACTTTTTAAACATTTTTTTCTAAGCCTGATTTGTGTTGAGCTAGACACTTCAAAAACTTGGCACATTTAAGTACTGCAATATTATCTTGGGCAGCCACATCAATATGCTTCCCTGCCTTTAGATCTGACTGGGCTGGGCACGAGATAGAGAATCCATATTGAGAGATGATATCTGAAAGTTGAGTGGTCCAAGTGCAAGTAATTGTTCTTGTGTAATTGTTCTTTGAAACACAACTTGACTAGGCCTATGAATAAGATCTTCAGCCAGTAATTACTAAATGGCTTTGTATGGAGGTATGCCCAATTCCGCCTTATTGCTTGGGTTGAGGTAGACTTATACACCAAAATATTTTTCAGAAAAGTAGATTGTATCTGTTCCAGTAATACATTTATATGTCCCCACAGTTCTGCTCCATATGGGATTATTAAGACTATTTTAATACTATATACCCGTGATGGCAAACTTATGGCATGCATGCCAGAGGTGACACGCAGAGCCCTCTCTCTGGGCACACATGCTGTCGCCCCAGTTTAGCTCTGCTGTGCATGCACATTGCGTCTCTCGCCGGTCAGCTGGTCTTTGGGTCTCTGCCATGCATGCATGGGGTTGCACAGGAATCGCATGTGCAGGAGGTGAGGTGCACACACTGGAGTCACACACATATGCATGAGGCTCACATGTCAGTGTATGCATGCGCAGGTGGGGTGTATGCGCAAGGATCACGCACGCATGGGGCAATGTGTATGTGCAACGTGTCCGCGTTGCATTTTGGTGCCAAAAAGGTTAGCTATCATTGCTACAGTATATACTGTTCTTTTGTAATTGGAATTAGAAAACCTGGGTAGCTTTTGTTAGTAAGCTTCCTTATGGCCCTGGCACAGGCTGTAGCCCTTAAAGAACTCATATTAAAGTATGGGAGACAAGAACCTGTTTCTCTGAAAAGAAGTCCTAAATTTAGATGTTCTATGCATTTCCTGTCCAGCTCCAATTAAATGTGGCGCTCCTATTTCCAAAAATGACCTTAGTTTTTTTATTTATTGATGTTCAGATAGTTGAGTCCGCAGTACATATTAAACTGCACAGCAGTTTTCTATCCCCACCTGGGCGTGTGATATCAATAACATGTCATCTGCATAAAGCAGAATATTTACAGTATACGTTTTTTTTTAATTTTAGGCATATACATATCAGTAGAATGAAGGGACTTTAGGATGTAATTAAAAGATTAAAAAGAATGGGAGCCATTCCTTGTCTGACTTCTTGGATGGTGCTAATTTTCCCTGTAGAAAATCATGCATTCCTGTGAGCATAAGGAAAATATGACAATCACAGAGGCCTTATACTGGAATTTAACAGTATAAGCAAAAAAAGGTCTTCTCTTTTCTGTTCCATTCCATCTCAGTTCTTCCTTGATCAATATGGCCAGACATCTTATTGCATGGTCTTTCTCTTTAACTTTCTGTGCTGGGCCAACCCAGGAGTTAAAGCCAGGTATCAAGATTTATTCATCCCCAGCTGTTAACTAGATCTTTTATACTGTGATCAAACCAACATTGTACAGAAATTCAGAGAGATTACATAGTTTGTTTTTCCATTCTTCTACATTCCATGTTAATATAGGAGTACCAGATAAAATAATTGGCAGCTATGATTTCACATTGTTGTGTATATAACATTGCCAAATCCAGCCTATACATCTGACTGAATGCTGAACCGTAATAATAATTTTAATAGAGAAGTATTTATTTCAGTATGCTTACTCAGAGGCAAAATGCAAGATTATTTAGTCAATTTCACATTATAGGTATGTGAAATTTCAAGGACTTTTGGTAATGGTCTCAAGTTGTTTCATAATATAGG
This sequence comes from Bungarus multicinctus, assembly GCA_023653725.1. Lineage (NCBI taxonomy): Eukaryota > Metazoa > Chordata > Lepidosauria > Squamata > Elapidae > Bungarus > Bungarus multicinctus. Next base: position 102,995,616 of record CM042840.1, read on the forward strand.
AATCAGTATTGATTTAAAAAAATGATTAAGTGCATGGAGAGCAAGGATTTTACAATATCTATTACAATATTTAAATTAATTTAAGTTAGCTTTTGTCCTGCCTCTGTATGTTTCTCAAAGGTCAAATGTGGCTCTCAGCTTCTGCTTTAGCTGTTTTCAAAACCTCCAGATTTTTGTGGTCTATCCACACATCGAAGGGGAATTTACTGCCTTCTAGAAAGTGTCTCCAGGTGAGGAGAGTTACTGCACGTAAGCTTCCTCTTCCTAGGATGCCCATCCTCACTCAGAATTGGAAAGTTTTCTATAGGTGTAAGCTGTAAGCTTGGTTGCTTTTCAGGAGAAGACAGCCCTGATCGCGAGCATTGGCTTGAATAACAAACATTGCTTTTAGGTCTGAGTGTTTTAGTATGGACTCAACTGTAAATAGGCATTTAACTTTTTTCAAAAGCTGCTTATCAGTCCTGGAACCATTTTCTCTCCCCCCCCCCCGGCACTTTCAGGGCTGCCACAGTGAAGCGAGTAGAGGGAAGGGGGGGGGGAGGAAGAAATAGCTAGAGGATTGTAGCCATAATAAAATTCTTTCTTCTGAGAACCAAGAACTTTCCCACCAGGTACAAGGAGGTGGGATCTGCGACCTACCGAACCTTGGAGTGTGTCCCGATTGGACTATTTGATGGATTACATGGGCAGGGGGGGAAGAATTCTACTTTTAACTAAGTGAGAAACCCGAGGAGGGTTTAGAGTCAGATTTTCCCAGATGTGCCAATATGTCATGCCTAATAAATCGATACTTTGAGGAACATGCCTGCCTTCAAATTGTGTTGGGTGTATTACTTGGAACTGTTTAGCCTTCAAGCATTGTTCATTTGAGGGGCTGGTTCAGCTTAGGTTTTCACTCTCCCTTAGTCTTTAGGAGGTTAGTAATAAGATGCACTGTTTGGGTGTATGAGGGCATAAATTGCCAACATGAGTTAGCAAATCCCAGGAAGCTTTGGAGCTGTTTTTGGGTATGCGGGGTCCCCCATTATAGTATTGCTCGCACCTTCATCTCCACCTTCTTGTTGGAAATGTGGTACCCAAATAGACAATCTTATCCTTGTGGAAACTCATATTTGGAGAGTTTGGGGTATAATTGAGTGACACGGAGCTTTTTCAGTACTGCTCTGACCAGCTTCACATGTTCCTCCATAGTTTCAGTGTAAATCAGAATATCAGTTAAGTAAACTAGGACCCATTTATACAAGATCCCCTTGTAACCCGAAAGGCAACACTCACAATTGAAAGCTGCCAAGAAAGCTGCCAAGAGGCAATTGAAGGCTGTTGTCATGTGCTTCTCTGAGGTCTAATTTTGTAAAGATCTTCCCGTTGGCTAGGGAGAGACATCCCAATGGCAAGGGGGAGACATTTTAAATGCAAATGGCATTTAGCTGCATAGGTGAAGGGACCCATCTTTTTTCTCCCAAAATAGTACATGATTTTGCTTCTTGAATGTGCTAGATTCTATAAAGGATTGGAGCATCTAATTCCCTTGGAATATCTAGAATCATAAAGCCTACAAACTTGAAATTTGGCATGTACGTTCCTCTTTGGCTTTTAGGTGCTTGCTAAGAAAGGGTTTTTTGAAATGACCATCAGATCATTACTATTTCTTAATACAGTAATTAACATGCTCTGATGCTAAGGAATTCTTCTACCCCTCCCCACCTGAAAAGAATTCTGTTCCAACTGCCAGTTCCCTTCTATTAACACACTCTGATGCTAAGGAGTTAGACATTCTATTCCCCTTCCCCATCTGAAAAGAAATTCGTTCCAACTTCCAGTTGCCTCACAAGGTTGCGGAACAGCAGTAGGTAACATTCTTCACCATTATGCTCCATTATCCTGTAGCTGTAAAAGTCAGTAGCAGACAAGGTCTTCTTGAGGTTATCTTTGAGGTATATTGATGTAATAGCCATCTTATCCATAGTAGAACATCAGAGGGTACTGGAGAGTTCAGAAGTGGTCTGGGGCTCCTTACAGTACTAAACGTCAGAACCTCACCAAAATGTATAAGCCTTCCACCTATGGAACTGCTTCCGGGCTCAAGGCAGCAGGATAGATCTTTCCTTATATGTTTCAATCATCAATCACCCCTGAGCCAACGGATTGTGAACCAGATTTCTCCTGCATAGCCCAAAAACATAGTGTCGCACGGGTATTCAGCTAGTCATAGAATATAATTTTGGCTTGGATAATTTTGCCGTTGGAAATATCTCTATGGAATAGTCTGTGGTGGTGGTGGTGGGTAATATGTCTGAATCCCACTCATTGAATACTTCTTGCAAGTCCCGGTGCTCTTTGGGAATCAGAAGGAGCGCCTTTTCCTGTTCACGCACCTTTTTTAGAAAAGCAGTTTTTAATTTCTCTAACATATCCCTGCTCCTGCTTGTAAATGCAGTTAAAAATTTCCAGTTAATGTTGAGCAGGCTGAAATCACCCAGATTACAGTCTTTCCTTTGATTATCATCTGGGTTATCTTCTCAACCCGAATCCTCTGAATGTCCTGATGACTGATCCTTCTTTAGTTTGTCATCAAAACCAGAGAGTTTCAAGTAGATCACATGTTTTCTGAAATAGTAACAATAGTTTTCATTGGCAATTGGACTGGGGTGGCAATTCCACCCCAGTCCATTTTCTACTGTCTTTTCTGTATACTATGTAGCCTGGGATACTTATATACCAATCATTTGAATCCCTGAACCATCTCTCTATAATTGCAACAAGAACGAAGCTATCCCTGAACATAATAGTTATTATGAGCCATGGTGGCGCAGTGGCTAGAGAGTGCACTATTACAGGCTACTTCTGCTGGCTGCCGATTGTCTGCAACTTGGCAGTTCAAATCTCACCAGGCTCAAGGTTGATTCAGCCTTCCATACTTCCGAGGTGGGTAAAATGAGAACCTAAATTGTTGGGGGCAATATGCTGACTCTGTAAAGCGCTTAGAGAAGATTGTAAAAACATTGTAAAGTGGTATATAAGTCTAAGTGCTATTGGTATTAGTTCACAAAGTCTGTTGCCTAAGCTGTGAGCATTAGTACATATGGTATGGCACACACTATCAAAATGTTGATTTTTTTTTCTTAACAGCAACTTTAATACTATTAACCACACAAACATCTATCTTAGAAACAATGACAACCCCTTTAGTTTTAAATTAGTTTTAGATTTAGATGGGGACATAAATATTCTGCATCAATTAATTCTTTGTGCCTATTATTCAGTTTAAATGCTTCTCCTGAAAACCCCAAATTTAATACTAAATAACTCAGTTCCTTTCTGTGATGAATGCAAACCATCTCTTCTATTCATCTTTTTATCAGACCAATTATAAATAACAAGACCAACATAACAAAAGCCTTCAACTTTATACCACTCTTTTAGCCACATATTGAACTGTAATACATGCTGATTTTTTTTTCCTTTTGGGAAAAAACCTCTAAAATAATAAAACCTAACCTGCTAAGTTCCTGGCCCAAACTCTGGAAATCTTTCTGCACAGAAAACATGTGGGTTGTTTTTTTTTTTTTTGCACAGATCATTACTGCAAATATGTACAACAATATCAATATCAAAATCCTTACTAGCATTCTTGACAATCTTAACAATGTGCTTCTTTTCTCTGCTGGGTACAGCACGAGGTGGTATCTCATCTCTTTCAAAACTTCCACATCCTTTCCTAACTAGGTTACACCTCTTACAGTTGAATCACCAACCAAAAGATAGTTTCATTTTTAAATAGCTTTCCCTTATCCAAGACAATTTTTTCCTCGTGGACTACAATTCCTTGTCCAGTTGAGTCATTATCTTCATAAACAGCTGTACTTGCCATCTTATTATTCTTATTAAGTTCACCAGTGACACTATCACTATTAAGTAGTGACACATCAAAAGCATCATTGCTTATGAACTACAACTCTCACTTTGCGAGATCCAACCATACTACCTTTTCCTGCAGGGTCTTTGAACAGGAGGCTGATTAACTGGGCAGCAGCTCAGCAGAAGATATTGGCTGAGTTGGCTACCTAATTTCACCTGAAGAGCACAAACTAAAGATTCTAGATAATAATCTGTCCATTAAAACTAGTGATCTGCATACAAATAGGACAGTACCCAAACTTAAAAACAGTATACTGGTAAAACAAAGGTTGCACTAAACCAGACATTCTAAAAATAAAATTGAAATCATATAAGCATTTACTAAGGATGAAGTACTGCTGTTTTCAAAATGCTAATGATTTTAAGACTACGCTTTTCCTCAGATGCACATTTCTGGTCGGATGTTCTGAGAACCACCAGGCGAGTCATACTTTTGTCTGAAACTTTTCAGACAATCAAATTAAATTACTTTAAAATATCCAATTTCTGCCAATTTCCATTCATGGACTCATGGATTCCAAACCTGCAACTGTCTTCAGTTTTCTGGGGCTGTTCATGGCAGTTCTGGTGGTCTCCCAGTTTGCTCATCTGGACCAAAGGCTGGCCTTAGAATATTGAGGAAGCATAGATTTGGCTCTGGGAACTCTCACATGGCCTCTTCTCTATCAAATGACCTGCCCCCACAATGTAGGTAGAGGCCTTCCAATGCTGATGGTCATTTTGTGCCTGTTTCAGGCAGGTCTGACTTGCACAGGGTTCCTCATGAGTTGGTGTTGCTTCTCGCACCACCATGGAGCCTGGCATCCTTGCTTTGCACCTCCTCATTGTTCTTTGCTCAAGATAGCTATTAATATTAAGACACTGGTGCATCAACTCGTGAAGGGTGGGAAGCATTTCTGTCTTGCCTATCTCACCTGTCCTAAAACTGGTCTGTAAAAGCCTTCTCATTACATTTGAGGCCCTGGCTTACCCAGGCAATACTCACCAATTTACTCGGCCACCTCCTGCTACTCATTTCAACTCCAGCAGAAGCCTGTTGGTAATCTGGACTTTCACAGGATTCTCAAACATGCACTTCAACTGAGTACAAATCCTGCGAAGTCACCTAAGAGCAGCAGAGTGAGAAACAGAGTGGCTGACCTGACCAGAGGACTTGTCACCAGACTAAGCACGAATGCTGGTTGTTTTTAAGAATTCACACCTGCTCAGATGCACACATCAGGTCAGATCCTTTCTGAGTGAGCAACCGGCAAGTAAGGCATTTCTCTGAAACTTTTAAGGCCATCAAATTACTTTAAAATGCACTGCACTCCTGATTTCCATTCAGGGACTTGACACAGCTATTTTATTAGAAGAGGTCCCCTCTGGTTCTTCCTTGTCCTCTGCTCACTCTATTCCAGAACAGATTGGCTGGCCATAACAATGGCTGATCCTCCTTACCCCAATTATGGATCATTTAAGTAAAGGATAATGCCAAGGATGAAAAGGGAGAGAATAAAAAAGGTGAAAATGAAAGAGCCATAATGGTACAGTAGTTGGATTTCAGTATTGCAGGCTAATTTTGCATTCCTGTTGCCGGAGTTTGAGCCTGTCTGGTTTAAGGTTGACTCATCCTTCCATCCTTCCGAGATTGGTAAAAAGAGGACCCAGATTATTGGGGCAATATGTTCACTCTGAAAACCACTTGAGAGGGATATAAAACATTATGAAAAAGTATATAAATGCTATTGCTAAAGCAACAAATGGCTGTCACTAGCCCCAAGTGACTTCTGTGGGTACTTAAGTGTTAATTCTGTAATGGCCCAGGAAAAATAATTGATCCCAGCCTGCGGCTGTCCTCAGTTTGCTAGGGCTGTATTCTTGGCAGCTCTGGTGGTCTCCCAGCTTGCTTAAGCTGGACTAAGGGCTAACCTGAGAATGTTGGGGGAGAGTCCTTTTGTGCCTGTTTCACGCACAGTTGAGCATAACTGAGTTGCATATGGTTCCTCCTGAGTTGGTGTCGCTTCTCACACCACTATGGCAACCCTGCTTGCACTTCCTCACTATTCTTTGCTTGAGGCAGCTATTAATATGAAGACACAAGTGCATCAACTGCTAAAGTCATTCCTGCCTTGCCTACTAATCCAACAGCTTCGCCCCTTCTGAAACTGGTCTGCAAAGGCCACCTCATAAGGCGAAAGTCTCCAATGTAGTTGGCCACCTGCTGCTACACGTTTCAACTCCTGCAGATGTCTGTTAGTGGTCTGGACTTTCTCAGGATCCTGAAACTTCCACTTCGACTGAGCACAACCTGCAAAGTCACCCAAGAGCAGTGAGAAATGGGGTGGCCGACCTGGCTGAAGGATTTATCAACAGACTAATCACAAATACCATCTTTTCCCAGTCACTCAGAAAATCTCTGTTTACAAATTCATGAAGAACTGGCATTGGTCAAACAACCCTGGATTACTGTGACAGCCTGAAATCAAATTTATCCAGCAAGCACACTTGGCATTTATGCTGGGGTCTAAAGGCCCAGATACTTGCAAACGGGCCAGTTGCAATGATAGACAGGCATCTTCTTGGATCAGCTAAGCATTGTCATCCAAAATTGTTCAATGTGGCTGACTTGGTGTGTCCATGCATGCGAAGACCAGGGAGTTTCACAGATTTATTCAAGCACTGCTAGTCCCTAATATTACACCCCAGATCCTACTCACAAGAAAGCAAAATCCCAATGAATCCAAGTCTGCATAGCCAAGACACTGAACTCAAAAGCAAGTTCAAAGTCTGAAAACAAGTAACAAATTCGCAATTCCACACCCAAAAGTCTAAAGTCCAAGCACAAGTCCAAATTCTACATACTGTAACCAATGCCAAGGTCCAAGTCCAGAATCTAAGTCCTAAACTACAAGGTCCAGTTATGAGGTCAAAAACCAAGGCATTGTCCAGTATCAGAAAAACATGAAGTCAGAGCACAGACACAGCAGGAAAGCAAATAGACCAGTTGTCTCCAACTTTATTTTGCTCTGCACACTAGATGAAGTAGCCACCAATTGGTACAGCTCATGAGGAGCCAGGCTGCCTGCTTGTGAGCAGTCACACTGATCTCCATTATGCCTCCCTTCGTTCAGTCCTATGCACCCTGGGATAGAGGGAGATGCAATTCTTCCTCATCCCTACTAACCAACTGCTGAAGTCTCCTGGCTGCAGCTGACTCTCTCCTCTCTCCTCTGTAGCTGTGTGCTCATTGGTCACTCCTCCAACAGCGCTTTCAAGGTTTCTAGCTTCTCCTCTTCCTCTTTCTTATTTCCTCCTGGTTCAGAGTCATCCGCATCTTCATGACACTCTGTGAAGCCGTCTCCTCCTTGTTTCCAAGGCAGCATCTAGAGAAACCATTACAGTGGCTTCCAGTGTACTGATAGCCAATGGCACTATCATGAACAGTTTATGCCATAATCTTTCAACTTCCATTTTCAGAACTTGATGCTTTGTGATCTTCATCAATTCTTTGTATTCTATTCCATTATCCCCTGGTACAGCCACATCAATCATCCATGCTTTTTTCTTTTCAAGCACAGTTAAATATGGAACAGTATAAGACAGGAAGTGTCACCTCTTTGTAAATGTGATATATATGTCACATTTTGATGTAACCATAATGAGTAAGTTCACAGAGTTCCTATGACCCTTATATACCACAATAATTAGGATCCCCCATAGCTAATATCTTTTGCCTGTGCTAATTGATATACCACTGACCCGCCAATAAGTAAATGTTCCTGGATACACAGCCACTGTAGCAATATAGAGTTAAGTTACAGAAATCTAAAATATTTCCCAACTTACCATCCCAAAATATCTTATCATGCTACTGCTGTTTTTAAGAATACACATGCTCAGATGCACATGCCTGGTCAGATGTTTTCTGAATGAGCCAACCAGCAAGTAAGGCATTTCTCTGAAACTTTTCAGGTCATCAAATTATTTTAAAATACCCTGTACTTCTGATTTCCATTCATGGATTCAGCACAGCCACTTTATTGGAGGGATCCCCTCTGGTTCTTCTGTGTCCTCTGCTCACTCTATCCCAAAATGGATTGATTGGGCCTGAAAAGGTAGCGGTAACAACGGCTGTAAACTACTATGAAGAAGTATATAAGTGCTATTGCTTAATGCTATAAAAGCCTGTCACCAGTCCCAACTGATTTCTGTGAATGCAGCGCCCCAGGAGAGGTAATCGATCCCGATCTGCAATTCTCCTCTGTTTCCTGAGGTGTATTCTTGGCAGTTGCAGTGATCCTATCAACTTGCTCAAGGCAAGACCATTATTGGCCTAAGAATGCTGAAGGAGAGGAATTTGGGCCCTGGGGACCTCATGTGGCCTCTGTTCTTGTTTGTCAAGTGAGCTGCCCACACAATGTAGGGAGAATCCCCCTCAATGCCAATGGTCCTTTTGCAGCTGCGTCAGGCGCAGTTCTGCATGTCTGACTTGCATGGGTTTCTAATGAATTGCTGTTGCCTCTTGCACCACTGCAGGACCTGATGACCCTGCTACACCCCTCCTCGGTCTTCTTTGCTCGAGATAGCTATGAATACAAAGACACAGGTGTATCAACTTCTGAAGGGTTGGACACATTCCTGCCTTGCCTACTAATCCAACTGCTTTGCCATCCTGAAATTGGTCTATTAGGATTTCCTCATTTCAGTTCACAAGGTTTACAAGGTGAAAGTCACTAATGTAGCCAGCCATCTACTGCTGACCGTTTCACCTCCTGCAAATGCCTGTTCATAGCTTGAGCTTTCATAGGATCCTCAAAAATGCTGTGATAACGCCAGCTGACCATGGAAGTGACACAGCTGAAGTAATGGCTTAATTCCCTTTTATTGCTCAAACCTTTCCTCAAAATGCCCACAGTTCACTGCAAATGAACTGAGCTCTATACATGCACACACACTTCCAATAGTTCTTGGATGCTATATATCCAGAGGGGCAGCATAGTCCTAAGTGCAGAAGCGATACGGAAATCTGATCACGGGGAGTCCTCATCATTCAGAAAATTCGCTGGGGCTGCAGCGAAATGCAGAGCAGAACAGTGTTGCTGTGAACTCGCACACAGTTAAGTTAAGCAAAGTAAGGCAAATTGAAGCAAAGCAAAGCAAGGCAAAGTAAGGTAACAAGATGTTGATAATCACAAGTGTGGCTGGAAGAATGCAATGTTTGTTCCCGACAAACGCCCCTTCCCACAGCATCTTCTTAAATCCTATTCCCAGGTGAGCCCAGTGACGAGGGGCAGAGCACCCTCTTACCGAGTCACCGGGTCATCCCATGATGATCCTGACTGTTTTCCATTCTTCGTGCTCAGGAATCAGGAGGGGAGGCAGTTGCTCTTCTCCGGATATCCTCCCCCTTTGTTCAGTCATCCTGGGCCCTCTCTGATTACCCTTCCCAGGCCCAAGGGATCCAGGCTGCCTCATCCTGCTCCCCCAGTTGCTCCTCTGGGGCCAGAGAGGCTGTGCCATCTTCCTCTGTTGGCCCCAGCTCCGTCTCCTCCTCCTTCTCAGCCCCAGCCTCCGACGGGGCCATGACAAATGCACTTTGAATGCAAATTGAGCACAAAACCCTGCAAAGTTACCAGACGGCAGGCTAGGCTGAGTGAGAAATAGGATGGCTGACCTGGGCATAAGACCTTTCAAAAGGCTAATCATGAATTTCACCTTATCCCAGTCTGAAAAATCTCTGCTCACAAACTCATAAACAACTGGCACTGGCCAAAAACACAAGAAACTGTGTCAGCCTGCCATCAAATTTATCTGGAACAGAGACTGGGCATTTATGCCAGGATTGGGCTGTCCCAAAAGCTTGCAACTGGCCCAGATATGACAATAGAAGGCAACTTCTTGGCCCAGATAGGCATTATCAACAGGTAGCTGCTTCAAGGAACTGACTTCTGGGACTATCTCCTGCAAAATGCTTAGGTCAGAGACAAACTGCTCTATCCCAATCCATACATACATATGAAATGGGATTTAATGTGTATATGCCACACCGCCAAGCCCCTTTGTTATTCCCCAGGTCCTGATTACAATGCTTCAGAAAATTGCTCCCAGCAAAGTCAGTGAAGTCAAAGCTCAACAAACTCAATAACTAATCCAAGACATGAGAAATTACAGAGTCAGTGGAATCATGGTATAATGAAGTCAATAATTTTAACCAGGGTTTTAAGGGGGGGGGGGGTTCTTATTAATCGGCCAGTATCTAATTTAATTCTTTTTAACTTTTGTATTGTTTTTGGGGTCTAGATTGGCTGTACACCGCCCTGAGTCCCTAGGGAGAAGGGCGGTATAGAAATTTTATTAATAAATAATAAATAAATAAATAAATAAAGGCCACAGTTCATAAGTATAAGGAAGACAGCAGGAGTCTAGGAGTAAAGGCCCGATGAAATCAACAGGCCAAGGAAGAGAGCATGCACAGATTGTGAATAATTGTCTCCAACAACCTGTTCCAAAGGCCAAACTAAATTGGTGCCGACTGGTATGCTTATTGGGAAGGGCAAGGCTTCATCCTTGTGAGAAGACTCTCCAATCTCTTTTGTGCCTCCCTCTGCTTACCTCTGCGTGACTTAGGATCTGGCAGAGGAAGCAACTCCTCCTCTTTGCCAATGATTAGCTATAACTGGATATCTTCTCTGGCCCATGTGACCAACTGGTCTGAGCTCACTGGCTGTAACTGTGCCTCCCCTGCCTGAGCAGTTAGCTTTCATCCGGTTGCTCACTTGTAAATTTCACCACTATCCTCCACACCATCTCACCTTGACAATCTGCTCCTGGCCCAGAGCCTTCTACATCCCCCTGATATTATCTATCATTCCTCTCTGATGTCCCCGGAGCTGACCCTTCTACATTGTCTGAGCTGGCATCTGAGAGAGCCATTACACTTCCTTTGGCAGCCATCAAACTCATAATCCATTGAGTTCTTCCCAAGAACCAGGATGTCATAATATATTGGCGTAGTATATCTGTGGACTAAGCAGTATATCTTTTGTAATTGACAGATGGAAATTTTATCAATGGGAAGATTTGGATGGCAATGCCATTCAAAATTGTTTGCTGTGGCTGACTTGATGTGTCCATGTATGCACACACCAAAGAGTTTTACAGCTTTTAAGCACTGCTAGCCCCTAACATTATTACCCAGATCCCACTGACAAGGAACACTAAATCCCAATGAGTCCAAGTCACAACAGCCAAGGCACAAAGTTAAAAGCAAGTACAAAGTCCAAACACAAGCCACAAGTTCACAAATCTACATAAGTCCAAACTCCACATATAGTAACCAAAACCAAGGTTCAAGTCCAGAATCCAAGCACCAAACTATAAGGTCCAGTCACAAGGTCAAAAATCAAGGCATGGTCCAGAATTAGGAAAACACAAAATCAGAGCACACACACACAACAGGGAAGCAAACAGACCAGTTTGCCTCAAACATTACTTTGCTCCACACACTGGCTCAAATAGCCACCAGCTGGTACAGTCATAAGAGGGGCCAGCTATTGTGTCTCCCTCCTTTCAGCCCTGCATGCCCTGGGATAGGGGGAAATAGTAATTCTTCCTCATCCCCATTGATCATCTGCAGATGCACCTCTTCTCCACCCATTGTTTCTGCCTGGTCATCCATCCCTCCTCTCTCCTATTCAAATAGGCTCTTGCCTGGTTGCTCTTCCGACAGCCCTGGCTGCTTCTCTTTCTCTTGCCCACTGCCTCCTAGTTCAGAGTCCCTTGTGCCTGCAACATTCCTCTGGCCCTGTTTGGAAGTACCTGAATCTCTTCCTTGTCATTCGAGCAAGCATCTGGGGAAACTGTTACAGTAGTATTTGGTGTGTTGAGAACCACTGGAAGTACCATGGATAGTTTATGTCATAATATTTCAACTTCAATTTTCAGTTTTTGATACTTTGTGATCTTCCCAATTCTCTGTCTTCTATTCCACTATCCTCTGATATTGCCACAATTACCCACACTTTCTTTCTTTTAAGCACATTTACATCTGGGGAATTATAAGCCAGGATATCACTTTGTATATGTGATACATATGTCACTTCGTAATGCCTCACAATGAGTAACTTCACAGAGTAAATTCATACTGTTCTTATGACACTTACTGTATATACCATATTTAGGACCTTACATAACTAATACCTCTTCCCTATACTGAGATATTCCCAATCCTATAACTACACCTGGGACACACAACCATTGTAACATTATAGAATTAAGTTACAGAAATCCAAAGTATTTCCCAACTTGCCATCCCAAAGTACCTCATCCTACTGCTACTGTTTTTAAGATTACAATTTTGTTCAGATGCACACTTCTGGTCAGATGCTTTAAGAAAGGCAAATAAGCCCCTTTGCCATTCCTCGCATCCCTCCATTTCACAGTTCTTCAGGAAGCTGCTCCCAGCATAGTTAACAAAGTCAAAGCCCAACAAACTCAATATCTAGTCCAAGATATGAGGAAATTAGCATAGTCAATTGGATCATCATGTAATAAAATCAATATAAGTCCATAGCTTGAAAGCATGAGGAAGACATGGAGCTGGCAACAGACATGGGGCCCTTAGGAGGGCCCTCAGGTCTTTACTGTGGGGACAGATCATTTGGCAGACAAGAACAGATAACATGTGAGAGTCTTCAGGTCCAACTCCCTTCTCCTTCAGCATACTCAGGCCAGCCCTTGGTCCAGCTTGAGCAAGTCAGGAGACCATCATAGTTGCCAAGATCATAGTCCCAGCAAACTGAGGACAGCTGCAGGTTATATTTCCTGAGGCACTACAGAATTAATACTTGAGCACCACAGAAGTCCATTGGGACTGGCAATAGTCATTTATTCTCACCTTTGCATCAGTGTCCTTGGCTATATCCTTTATAACAAAGTCAATATAAGTTCATAGATCGAAAGCATGAGCAAGACAACACTGAGTCCAGGAGTTAAGGTATGATGAAGTCAATCCAAAGAAATAGGCCCGATACTTTTTTTAAAGTTCCAGTTGTAAACAATTGTTTATTTTTATGCTTACATTATCATTATTATTATTATTGATCATCACACAATCAGCCAGATGTTCAGACTGGGTTTGACATTTTTGTCCACCTATCGAGTCCTTACCAAGGACCTGGGATAGGCAAATCTGGATGTTTCACGGTGTTACAGATATCATCGCAGAATGGAAGCTGTTCCAAGTAAAGCTGTCTTCTGCAATTGATTGATGGCAAATTTGTCAATGCCAATGGTGTTCAAGTGGCGTTCCAATTGTTTTGGGGTTGCACCCAAAGTGCTTTTACTATTGGTACTATCTTTACTTGCCTTTGCCATAGTTGTTCTATTTCTATTTGTAGATCTTCGTATTTTGTTATCTTCTCTCAAATTCTTTTTCTTCTATTCTACTGTTTCCATACACTGCCACATCCACTTTCCAGACTTTTTTTGTCTTTCATATCGACAACTGTTCAACCCATGTGGCAGTGCCTCTCTGTCTGAATTCTGAAGTCCCAGAGCAATTTAACTTCTTCATTTTCTATGACCTTTTCTATTTTATGGTCCCACCAGTTCTTCTTTACAGACAATGATATTTCTTGCAGATCTTCTAATGGATCATTGTTGCTACTTTGTCATGCCACTGCTAGAAGTCAGTCTGTGCAATCTTTTTGCAGCAACTTACTAGGTGGTCCACTGTTTCTTCAGCTTTTTTGCATAGGCGGCATTTATTGTCTGTTGCTGTCTTCTCAATTCTTGCTTTGTATTTGTCCTTAAGGCTTGATCTTGTGAAGACAGAATTAATCCCTCGGTCTATTTTTTTAACTTTCCTGCTCTTAGCCATTGCCAGGTCTAATTATTATCTGCTTTCCCTGCTATTTTTTTTTTTCATGTACTGGCCATACAGTATAGTGCTTTGTCTTCCCATGCCTCCATTCTGTTCTTCATTTGGTTTTTCTTGTAGGCCAGGTTGATCTCTCCAGTACTCAGCAAGCTTTCCTGCATAATAACTTCAGTGCATCTTCTTCACTGTCCTTGAGGTAAATTTTCCTCCTTGTCAGGTAATTACTGATTCACTGCACTTTCTCCATTGATGGATTGATAGAAACATTTCTGATTGAATTAAAATTTGTAATTCGAGCTTCATACCTGCTAATCTTTTTGGCTATTGCTATTATTTGCTGCTTTATTATTTCCAGTTTTTCCTTGATCTTCCCTTTTTCTTCTTCCATTATTATTGTTTATTATGATTGTTATTGTTGTTATTAATTTCTTCAATTCAATTCACAGACTGGGACTGGTAAAAACTTAACAGTTCAAGTCCTGACCAAGGACCTAAAAGCTCATTAAAGTAATTTCTGAACATATAGGCAGTTCCGAGAAAAATTGTTTTTTTCTAAAGTTTGAATATTCAAGTCTAATAAGTTCAAAATTTCCTTGTATCTAGTCAACTTTTTGGCTATTGCTACAAGTGCTCCTATTACTATTGGTACAACCATTGATTTCTTCCTCCACAAATACTCAACATCAGATCGCAATATTATGTGGGGGTTTTTTGTTTCTCTCCCATTTATGTATCACCTAGTATTGCACTATCAATGAATCAGACTTTTTTATTTTCTACAGTAGTGATGTCAGGCATGTTGTGGGCCAGATGTCAGTTTGGGTTCGAAAGTTCCACATTGTTATTGTTATTGTTCCAGACTACCTATCTTTTGAATAATGAAAATGCAAGATTCTACAATGGATACAAATAACTTCTAATTGTTTTAAGGATTAACCTACAATTAATCTGAATGCAAACAAATAACAATCTGGCTTTGGTAAAGCAATAAGTGAATAGTCAATAAAAGATTTTATAGGATCTGATATATCTGTAAATTTGTATGGATCCCATTCTCCCTCTAAATCTTTAGTGAAATATCAAATCAAATTCTAATGTTTTACTCTATTTGTAAGGATCTGTGCATAAACTCTGAAGTCAATACTTTATTCAATAAACAATAACCAAACTGACTTCAGCAATGTTAATTTATAATTCTGTATTCATTATTTTCTTTCTCAAATAAAACCCTTTTTATTTGTCTGGTTTAAATTTTAAAAAATAGCATTAACAGCTTCTTCATTTACAGAATTGTATGCTTAAGCTGTATATTGTTCTTCTAAAAGTAATGGTGAGAAGATGAGTTCTAATATATTTTCTCTATAGTTTTCAAACAATCTGATGAAACAATCTATTTTAGAAAGTCACATAAAAGAGAAAAGTTCCCAAAAAAATTGCCATTGCCATATGAAGTGTATATGATCATTCTGACTTTCAGTGTAAAAATATGTCTGGCGATATGCAGCGTTCTTGAGTTTCCATGTTTTCATTCAATTAAATTGCATTAAATTGCAATAGCTGCATGGACATCTGTGGGAAATGGAATAATGGGAGACATAGGATAACAGAACTATATTAAATTACATATTTGCTTACTACATCAGGGTACAATAGTTGGGAAGAGTATGACACCACAAAATCCATGTGTTCATTTCATGATTTGCTCCAAACATCAATGGTATCTTGAGCAAAATTCCTCTTGAGAAAAACTTTTTCAGAAGTGTGCTTATGTAACCACTAGGGGGAGACCTGCTCTTGAGAAATTCCCTGAGAATTTTGGAGAAATCCTCCAATTTTCATGTTGGGCATTTTTTTATGATTGTGAATCTGTTGGATTTGAGAGAAAAATCAATTTGGTGTAGTGGTTAAGGCACAAATCTAGAAACCAGAAAACTGAGTTCTAGTTCCACCTGAGGTTCGAAAGCCAGCTGGGTGACTTTGGTGTCTCTCTCTCAGCCCAACCTACCTCACAGAGTTACTGTTGTGATTAAAATAGGGGGAGGAGGGAGTATTAGATATTGTTTTATAAATAACTGAAAATGGTGAGCATACATACAATAAGTGCTACCCTTATTACCAGAAACAGATTAAGGGATGATTTGTAAGCTCGTTGAGTAAGGCTAGTCTGTGTCAGGAAATTTTAATTTGATTCCATAACTAATTTTAGAGTCCTTGTAAAGAAAGCAGACTGCCTGCCATGAAGGAGGGGAATAAAGAAAGAAAATGGCAGCATCAAGGACTATGATCTTAGGCCTAACGATTTTTTGTTTCACCCATTTAATTGGTGGAATCGGTTACATCTTGCTTCCAGTGCTAAGAAGTTCACAGGATGGTATCTATAACAGATCTGTAAGAGGAAGGATGTGGAAACAACTCACCAGTTCTGTATGAGGCTGATAACCTGTGAATAGGTTTTCCCAATGATGCTTTCACCATTTACTTTAACCAGTCGATCTCCTGCAAAAAAAAAAGATAGGAAACTGAGAAAGCATAACCTTGTTACATCCATTGCATCTTGCACTGAAGGCAACGAAGAGAAAGAAGAGAAAGCATACTTTACTGACAAAATTTGCCAAACTGTTTTTATTATTTATTCATTCATTTAACTTATACGCTACCCATCTTGTCTAGCGGCAGCTCTAGTCAGCATATAATCAAGTAAAAACAAGATAAAGCGTTAAAATATTAATATTAAAATTAATATTAAAATTCACAAAGATATCAAGGAAGAGAGCAAGGAAGAGAACATTTTTTCAAAAAAACTTCTAGTTTAGATGTTCTGCAGCAGGAAAAGTAGCACTTTAAAAACAGCATAAATACAACAGATGCTTTTTTGAATGAAATAACTGCTTTTTAAAAATATTTTTTTATTTAAAAAAAAACAAAAATTAAAAGATAGGGACATAAACCAAACAGAAAATAGAAAAAAGGAAAAAACAAAAACATACTATATTATTAATATAGAAAATCATTCCAGCCAATAATATTGATCAGTATTTCCATTACATTAATGGAAGCAATTTATAATAGAAAGCAGGTTACTGCAGGTTATTCAAATTTGTAAATCTGGAATCACCCTCTTTCCAAGAAATATGAGTATAAGAGAGATTGCTGTGCCTCATAATAGTAAATCTGCAATTCCTCATATAGTGATAACAAATCTATGGCGGAGATCAGCTATAAATGGTTCCTTTTTGCCTAAAGTCTCATTTAAAATGGAAACTGGTTTAATTAATACTGAAGTATATTACTTTATTCTGGAAAAAGCTGATATTTTCAGACAGAACATGATAGATGGGTAGAAAACTGAGATTCTATACTATTTCCTGATTTGTATAGAGAAATAAAGAATCATAGGAAAATGTTTTTATGTTCCATCAAAAAATTAACAAAACCTAGCATATTTTCCAGCCAGAATGTTTTTATCTATTTTTACAGAGATATAATCAAATCACCATTGCTTCCTTAATTATTTTGTGACATTTGAAATATTAGTCAGAGGCAGTGGAGAAATAGTAAACCCCATTCTTTCTCAGATTTGCTTCACAGTTTCTCCTTGAGTTTTAAAGTGACCAACACTTTTCTCTCTCAAGCAAAAAGAGAAGCTGGGGTATCTAACTATGTAGGTGATCAAAAGCCATACATCATTCAATGAAATGTGAACTGGGAATCTGTAACCTGCATAAATGGATGCATATTCTCTCTGAATTCTACTGCCTGGCAACGTAATTACATTCACAATAGCATCAGAGTTATGTCCTGATTTCTGAGGTTACTCCAGCATAGAATAAAACCAAAGAAATTGGGAGAGATGAATGTGTATATGGCCGCAGCATGGAGCATTTTCCATATTTGCATAGTGCTCATTTTAGCTTACTAATACTAAGATCCCCAAACGACTTAGCATGGAAAAACAGGAGGGGAAAAAATCAAATGAGAATTGTTTCTTCAAACTTCTACATAATGTCATGTTATACAAAATTCATAAGTGGGCCAGTAACGAGATCTTAGTACATTAGTTAACTTCCCAAGAAGTAAATGTAGCCATGCATAAGTTGAGCTTATTACTCTTGTCCCAGGTGCCTTGGGAACTGCTGGTGTGAGGTGAATTAATCCTTATCTCTTACAAAATTGAGATATTTATTTATTTATTTAATTAAATTTCTATACCGCTCCCTCTCCCAAAAAGGGACTCGGGGCGGTGTACAGCCTACTAAAAAACAGAATATATACAGTTTAAAAACAAATTAAATATAAGAATTCGGCCGAATCCCATCAATTACAAAATACAAAAATTTAAAATTCCGGGATTAATTAAAAATTAAGATTTAAAAATTTAAAACCGAATTAGATTAAAACCCATAAACCATTTACTGGGCCAGGCCGGCCTGCTGGAAGAATAAGGTCTTAACTGCGCGCCGGAAGGTCAGGATGTCAGTCATGGCCCGTATCTCCGGGGGGAGATCATTCCACAGGGAGGGGGCCCCCACAGAGAAGGCCCGCACCCTTGGGGCCGCCAGCCGGCAACGATCAGGCGGCGGCACCCCAAGGAGGGCAACCCTGTGAGAGCGTACTGGGCGGCGGGAGGCTGTTGATGGCAGCAGGCAGTCCCGTAGATACCCAGGTCCCGAGCCATGGAGCACTTTAAATACAGTCAGTACCACCTTGAATCGAATCCGGAAGGCCACAGGAAGCCAGTGCAGCCTGCGGAGAAGCGGTGTTACATGGGAGCTCCGAGGGGCACCCACGATCACTCGCGCGGCCGCATTCTGAGCCAACTGCAGCCTCCGGAGACTCTTCAAGGGGAGCCCCATGTAGAGAGCATTGCAATAGTCCAAGCGGGAGATGACGAGGGCGGAGGTGACTGTGCGAAGTGCGCCCAGATCCAGAAAGGTGAAAAAGATATCCAGTGAAAAGATATCCAGTGAAAAAGGAACCATTCCAGACATTCCATCTCTATATCTGGTTTGTTTTTTATTCTTCATGAAAAGAAACAAAAAAGTGCATGAGGGGTATGTGTGAACAAACCTTGAAACTTTTCAACAGCATATGGAATTTATCTTTTTTTTCCATTTCTACTGCAGTTTGGGGGGGTGGGGAGACTGGTTGTTTCAACATAAATCCAATCATCCCCGTGTGCTGTTAGTATAGAGTAGTTACTGGCAGGGAATAGGGGAAATGGATTGACCATGTCATTAGAATACTGATATATATCTGTAATAAAGACATTCATGTCTTACCTGTCTGGAGGCCAGCCTGGTGTGCTGGCCCATCTTCTTTTACATTTTTGACAAAGATGGTGTCCATGGGTTCCAGCCGGTTCCGTGGAGGTGCTGTGTATGTTAAATATATATATATATGTAGTACCAGGAGTTTTGATACCTATCTTATTTATTTGCATGTTCTATGATAAAACCATGCAGAATTTTGAGATCTGAATTATGGTAACAAATTGTTTGGCAGGCTATCTATGAGATTAAATGAAATGGGAACTTTATACAAAATTATTCCAACATATCCTAAAAAATAATCATATGGTATTACATATGAAAAAAAGGACAAGCAACAACAAAGTAAATGGATTTAATTACAGTAGCAATTGACACATCACTGGAAGATCTGAATAACCACACTGAAGGTAAATCATCCTTGAAAAAAATCTATTTATATGATCACTAAGAGCTGATATTAATGTGATATCATAATACAATTCAAAAAAATGTATATCTATACTTCCATAACTACCACAACACTGCCCTGATTTAACTATTCCAACAGTGATCAGCGTCTTCTTCTTAAAGCGTATATCCAGAAAAGTCAAAACATTTTTATGAAAGACTAAGAGAAAAAAATGCATTTATGATGGCATCAAGTCTGCTCAATTTAGTATTCTGCTTCAAGGCACTGGAATTGCAAATGGGAAAGTAAAAAAAAAACTACCATGATTAATTAAAACTTAACTAACTTTACACTGATCCTCTTACCCTTAAAAAAAATACTGAAATTGCCTCTCAACTTTATAATCCTCAATGCCCTATCATTCTTTAAAAGGACTGTTGATATGACTACAAACTCTCCATCACATGAATCCTTTCTCAGATTTTTCCAACCAGTATGAACATTGCTGAAAAGTCTGGAACTGTAGTACTCATATCTAGAAGGCACTTAAATTAGGGAAGGTTCGATTCATTTTTTTAAAAGGACTTATAAATCTAGATATACAATATATAGATATAAAACGTGTGATTTGTTTGGAAGACTACAAGAGAAATAGTATTCCAAACAAACCACACATTTCTTCTTTTTACACAAACATATGCAATAGAAATTCAACCATAATTTTGATATGGAGAAATGCATTTATAATTGTTTGACCTTGTGTCCATCAGTGCTGCTCTCCCTGCTACCCCTGCTACACAGAGAGAGAGCCAGTTTACTATGTACATTATATGTCTCTTGCTGGTGAGATGATGGTAATCCTATAGAATTTTCTATCAACAGTCTGTGTGTGTGTTGGAGAATGAGTCAAATATACTCTTCCCCATCGGCCCATTGGGATGCAATTGTGCTTCTGAGGTCCGCCTGGCAGTGAGTGCCACCTCTGCCATGCTGTGGCCCAAAGAGTGATATGTTAGTCTTTGCGGGGGATGAATTGGTCTTGATTCTCTAGGTTTAGCCGGGGGGACAGGACTCTCTCTGGAGGTATGGCACTCTCTCTGGAGGTATTGTATCACTGAGAGTGGAGTCTTGTTCTGCGTTTCTGGCTGTTGAGTGGAATGCTCAGTGGCCTGCCTTACTCGTTCCCCAAAGAAGTCCTCCTGTTCTTGCACATGAGGCACACATTTAGGTACTTCTGGCCTAAGTGCTCCTGGTCCAGTACTCGTGTCTGACATGGGTGGGTCCACTTAAAAGAGCTTGAGTGAAAATAACCAGTTCGTATAGCTCTCCTCCTAATCATTGTCTTCCTCTTTCTCCGGCACAGAAGAAAGTGGCTATGTAGAGGTCACTGGACTCCTCCCCTCTGTGTGAGGTTCCATGGGTGGTAATGTATGCTGCTGGGAGACACATATTGCCTCATTCAAAGGTAGGAGATGGTTTCAGTACCACATCTTCAGTGGTCCCATGGCCCACTCTGGGTGGATCCGGTATACTAGTAGCCCAGCCAGTTTCTCACAGACAATATAAGGTTGGGAGATCTACCAATCAGCTAGTTTATGTTTCCCTGGGATGCCCTGGATCAATAGCACTTGATCGCCTGGATTCTCACCCTCAGATCACTGATCCTTTTGTTCCTGCAGTCTCAGGTCTCTGAGATAGACTGGGCCCTCTCGTATACAGATTCCTCTTCAAACTGTATCGTAATCGCAATCTACTCGTAAGTTCAGTACGAGGCCAATGAAGTATGGTCTAATGAAATTCCAAATGCTAAGTCTATTGGCAGTTGGGCTTCCCTTCCAAACATCAGAAAGAGTATCCAGTAGCATCATTTCCCATACTATTCCATACTGTTGTATGCATCACCATAGCAGAAATGTGTTAAGTTCAGTGCTGCTTTTTCTCTGCAGACAGTGTTCCTAACATATCAAGGAGCGTACCATTATACTTCTCAGATTGCAAATCCCCTTGGGGATGGTAGGGAGTTGTGCATGACTTTTAGATGTCCAGCAAGTTGAGCAATTGTTTGATGAGCCAACCTCTCAAAATCTCTAGCTTGATCAGAGTGTATTTGCTGGGGCAGCCCATAATGAACAAAGAAATTCTCCACCAGAACTTTGGCTACCATGACTGCCTATTGTTTTTTGTTGGGAATGCTTGTGAGTAATAAGTCAAGTGGTCTGTCACCACTGATACATTCCCCTGCCCACTTGTATCAGGTTCTAGATACAGAAAGTCAATGCAGACTAGCTCCATTGGACCTTGACTGTATAGGTGGAGCAAACCTCGAAGGTAGGCCTTTTGCTGAATGCAGCATCTACAGGACCTACAGTTCAACTTCTGCTCTCATACATGAAGAATAGAACTGATCCTTAATAGTCTGAAGGTCCTTTCTGGCCCCAAGTATCCATGGTTGTTGTTTAATATGGTTAGTACTACTTCTCTATGTTTCTCTGGATGGAAAAGCTGCCACATTTCCTTGAGTCCATCAGAGAGGCCCTTCCAATAAACCATCCCATTCCAAAACTGGAGCCGGTCCCATTCTTTAAGCAGCAGCCAGGCTATCTTCAGGGAGTCAGTCAGCAAGATTTCCCAATGACCACTCTACAGAGTCCTCAAGGTCAACCCACAAAGTGGATCTTTCACCAGATCCCCTCACAAACCCTTTTTGTTTAATATCCAGCAGCCCCCCTCCTTTCATCTGGCTGGGATTGCAGTATAATGCAAAGACACTTGCAGTTGTGACCTCTGCTCCCACTGTTCCTCTAACCCAGTGTTCAATCCCTTGATATAAGGCTTGTATAGCATTTGGGAATAGCGTAGTCCATTCTTCACCAGGGGCCTTAATTCAATGAGATCTTCTTGATAAGGCATCTGCATCTCAGTTCTCTATTCCAGGCCGATACTTTAGGCTGAAACAGAATCTGGACAAAGCAGCTAACCATTGATGGGGGGAGGTGTGCAAATGTTGCCTGGATAGGTAGATACCCTTGTATGGGAATCTCTCCGTTCCAATGCCCCAAATCTTCAAATCGCCCAATTTTTGTATGGGCAGGTGCTTCAGGTACCTATCATAGAAATCCTGGTACAGTAATATCACTGCACATCGAGTCCAAGAGGACCCTTGTATAAATGCCCTCCACTTGTACTGACACCGTTGGAGAAGAGTGCAGCAGTTGTTCGGGGATCTCAGCAGTGAGGGACATAGCATTGGTCTGTCAATCTGTGCTTGGGCACTTCTATGAGTCTATGAAAGCTGCTGCCAGACTTTTGTTTGCTTTGTCCTTGGCAGACCTTTTTGTATGTGAGCCCCTTACTAAAGGAGGTGTTCTCATCCCTTCTATCACTGAAGTGGTTTTAATGAAACTCCATTTGTGAAGAAAGACACCTGAGACTGTACTTGGCCACCTCTTTGGCTGGAGCTAGCTAATGTCACCAGGCACCCAGTTGGCTCCTTCACTGGGACCCTCTGTGATTTCCTGACTGGGCCAGGTTTTGGGTTTGGGTGGCTTTATGCAAATATACCAGTAGTGCCCTGTGCTCCCACAGTTGTAGCAGGCTCATCCTGCAGTAATCAGAGCTAATCAAGAACAGTGAAATGCCTCTGGTTGAGTGTTAACCTTGTAATAGCTTCAGCTATGGGTGTTGTGGCCTGCCAGTGGCTAATGGAGCTGGCAGCAGAATCAGATAGTGAGGTGATTGGGGAGGAACATGGGCCAGTCCTGGAGGCTGAAGAAGGCTTGGACGAGGGCTCTGCATCAGAGGCAGAGATGGGGCCAGGACAGTCTGGCAGTTGTCAGCTACCTTCCGGAGTTGGACAGCAGTGAGGTGGGGGAGCAGCTGGAGCCAGTTCCCAGCCTGCACATGCACAGAGCTGCCAAAAGAAAAAAACAATTACAAACTAAGGGTTGACATGGGAGTAAAGCCACAGGTGGACGGTGAATGGCCCCTCCCATGGGGATTAAAAGAGGAGCAAAAGGGAAGAGGGCTTTTGCAGGAAACAATTTGTTCATTCATTGCAGCAGTGAGAAGATCTGTCTGTGCATCTCAGAGACTCTGTGCGAAGTCTTTCCTTGTCAGCACTGCATTTGAAAATATTTATTTGGCAATTCTCCAGGCTAGATAAGGTCTGTGCTCCTAATTATTCCCTTGAGAGACTGTTTGCCAAGCTTTTGGCTGAATGTGAATGCAAGAAATTCACCTTCATTTAATAAAAAGGGTTTTGCTGGGGGGGAAAGTCTGCTTAGTGCTTTTTGGGGAAGCCTAGGTCAGAACAACGGGACTCTTTAAGCTCTCTCTAACCTTCAGCTTCTTTTGGGCATCTGATACATCCCAGTCTTCCACTGTCTGCTCCAGTCAAGATTCATATTCTTTTTCCCCCTCTGGCCCTGGCTGTATCCACAAAAAGATATGCACCTTCTTGTACCCAGCCCCCTGCATAGTGGCTGCCTATCTGGGTTTGGATGGATGTCCAGCTTCTGGGAAGATCCTGCCTCTGATGCCCCTGCAGTAACCAAGGTGTATGTCTCCCCTTGTGGGCCCAAAGTATTCAATGAGGGTCAGGTATAACACCCTTGCCCTGACATCCTCAGTCAATTGAAGGCCATTGACCCCAAAGCATTCTAGGATTCTTCTCTTCCACTCTAATAGCACATAAGAGTGAGAAGAGTCCCAATCCACTTTCTATCTACCATATAAACCCTCTGATCTGCGACATGGGTCCTCATTGCCTTTAGGATTCAGACTAAGCATCCCATGACCAGGCATCCCTTGACCAGGGAGGTCATTGCTGCACTTGTCACTATCTCACTATTCTGTTCCTCATACCACTTAGTGACAGCGGTGGAATCCATTTGGCTCATGGGTCAGGATGGGGTAACCTCCCTTTGGAGAAAAGATAAAAAGGAAATTCTGGATTTGTACCATTACCCCCAAAAGGGCCATAAAAATCCAGCTCCATCTTCCCTTTCTCCCAAATAACTTGGGATCTTTCAGCTCATAGTCACTAATCTAGCATCTCAGGATCTCTCAATTTGATCATTCTTCTAGTCGCCTCTACCTCACTTCACCTTCTCAGTCCTCTCTCTCTCTGATCACTGGTTCGCTCTCTTGCCATTCTCTCTGGGTTAGCTTCACTCCCTTCCTCTCTTTGGGTCAGTATTTCTCCCTTGTTCTCTCTTTGGATCGAATTCACTCTTGCTCTCTCTCTCTCTCCTCTTTCTGTCTGGCCCCTACTGTCTCCCACGCAGCCCCGCTAATCAGGGAGCAGGTGGCAGAATGGTGACAGGGTAAGCTGATAAATGCTTACCCCTCTCTCCTTTCTCTCACCTCCTCCTCCTCTGTTTCCTTTTCCCCATCTCTGCTGTCTTTCTTCCCCCCGCCCCATTGCTTTTCTCTCTACTTCGTTCTCTCTCTACTTCACTGTCTCACTCTCTCTCCATCTCTCCTTCATCCCTTTCTTCTTCCCTTCAACATGTGTCTTCTTCCTTTTTTATCCCCTTTTTGCCCTGGACTTCCCCTTCCCCCCTAATTTCGAGATCTCTGTGGGGTGCCATATGACGATTGGAATCCTGGGTTGCCTCTGCCTCTCAGCAGGAGCTCCAGGACTTCCTCCACTGCCCAAATTATCGCACCCATCAGCGCTACTCTTCTCCATCACCCAGCTGATTGTACTACCCCTGCTACATATGGTAATTGTATATCAAGAATTTTATTTGTGACATTACAGTTTTGCAAACGAATAAAGCTTAATGCATGGTTTGACTGGCCTTGTCTGGGCTCAAAAGCAAAGGAGGGCTGAGGCTGCTGAATATGTGGATAAAAGTTACAGGAAATTTTAGGTAAGCTAAACATCCCGAAGGCAGCAATGGCAAAGCACTTCTGTAGCGTTGCTGATAAAATTATGCATATGCACCTATGAGATCAGCAGAGGTCAAGCCTGACTCATAAGAGATTTTATGTTTTTATTCATTCAAGCACAGAGTATGATGTAAATCAATCCTAACCTGTCTTCAGCAGGAGGGAGAAAGGGAGGGAAAACATAACAAAAATTAATTAGAATGCATGGGTGAATTAAAACATCTAATTTATTGCATTAAAGAATATTGTAGAAATAGGGTAGCATAAGAAAGAAAGGGGACTAATGAGAAAGAAATAATCCTTAAAAGAAGGCAAGCACCAGTAGAGCCACCCATACAGAATCTTGCCAGTGAGGCTTGTTTTTCCTGTGCTGGGAAAGGTAAGACAGGAAATAACCAATAAAAAACTGCAATGGCTATGGTATGAACTGAGCACCAATCTATCTCTGTTGCCAAAACACCACAATCAAGACTCAAAATTTTTAAATTGACTTCAGGAACAGAAGCAGCATAAGAGGCAAGCAGGATAAACTGACATGCAGAATTGTCCTAGATGTACACTTTCTCTCTCAACACCTTGACGGACATTTGATTTAGCACATGCACCTTGTTCTAAGGAACGATCGAAGAAATACAGCAACATACCTGTTCTGTTTCCATTTTCTTCTTCCTGGAAGACAGGGGAAAAAGGATGTTAAAATACACATGCCACATAAGATATTAAGGGAAAACTATCGTTTCACCTTTTTTAAAAAAAATTGCTGTACTGAAGTTTTCTTCCCTCTCCAAAATATTTAACCTTACACTGGACAAAACAGTACGTAGAATAGTTGAAGTAACTAAAAGATAAGTAACTAGTAAAGGAAAGTTAAGCCTACTAACTATGGGCTTTTCTTTTTTAGAAAAACCACAAAATTCCATGCACTGCTAAATTATGTTGCTTGAGCCTTAGAGATGCTGATAAAAAAGCATAAGTTTGCCTATGATTTTTAACTAATGTGTGATAAGATTTATAATACAATACAATATATGTGTATTTAACTTAGGCATTTCCCATAGATCAAAAAGTCAGAAATGACACACCAGATTAAAATTATTATCCATAATTACTGATATTGCAACAGAAATGCTTTTTACTACTTACATTCAATATTAATATAATTTACAAAATTCTATATAAAAACAATGTTTTTAGAAAACCTGTAATTCTTTTAATCCAAAGTAGCGAAGAACAGATAAATTGTGTCTTGCCATTTTGGTCATAAGATGGACACCACATTCCTAACCCAACACATTATTGTTAATCTGTTCAGATGATGGAGCTGTTACAGGATGGTTTGCAGACTCTGGGTGTGGTGTGTGTATGTGTGTGTGTGTTGCAAACTAATAAAGATGCTGAAAGGTATTTTTTTACCCCTTAACTGAAACCAACATGCAAGACTAAAGAAATGGTGAAAACTCAATTCCTGCTTTCTAAATAGAATGGCACTTCATAATAATATGTCTAAGTGTCAGTTCCAGAGAAAGGATTATAGTTCTATTTTATTGATTTGTTTGATTGATTGTTCTGCCCATCTCAGTTGATGACTCTGGGTGGCTTACAATTCAAAAAATGTTTATAAACGTTTTAAAACAATAAAAACAGTAAAATCAATAAAAACACTAAAATATCCAAATTAAATATATATAGGAACAAGATACTTGACCAGTTTAGCAATATAGCCAGGAACAGGGCCCTTAATACAATCAAGGTTCAGCCATGCTTTAGGGCCTAATGAAAGCTAACAAGGCTAGGGCCATTCGAATACTCATGCTGGTATACAATTCTAATGTATGCATTACTGACACCAAATAATTGTTTACTGTATATGACATTTTCACTTACATATATTTTGTTAATATATGTAATATGCATCCCGATTTTTTAAAATCAATACACAAACATTCTTGATTTAAGAACAGTGCAAAATTTACAGAATGTAGTCTAGTAGTAAAGATACCTATTTAGTTCTGAACTGCTGTAATATAAATGTCATTAATATTATTGTAGAAACAAGGGAACCGGAGATGCTGTGGAAGCAAAGATTAATACCAAGAATGTCACCAGCATTGTTCATAGGCAACCGAAGAACATTCAAATGCTGCCTTACATTCTCTCACTCCTGCACCTATTGTATACCAGTAAGTTCACCAGGTGATGGGGTCCTTTTATTAGAATTGAGCAGCCATGAGTTCAGTTTATATTGGCCAGCCTGTTACATTCCAAAACTAAAATCTTATGTTCAAAAAACATTGAAAAAATATGCTGTGTTATTAACAAAATGTCTATTTTCTACTGGGTTTGATCCAGTCTAGTCATGCTGAAATGAATGAAGCAAATTAATCTTAACTGAAAGCCAATTGATTCAGATGAATCTCCTGTATGTAGAATTAGTCTGATTGCAATCTGATGAAACTGACATACTATATTAATAACACTTTTTTTCAGTCATACTACACACTTTTCATTTTGATTGAACCTCTGAAATCAATTGAGTAATAACACATCCTCCTTTATAACCTTTAGTATTACCTACATTTGGCTATTGTAAAATGAAAAATCCACATGATTTTTGTTCTCAACTTAGGAACACAATTGAGACTAGAATTTCCATTGCTAAGCAAGGTAATTGTTAAGTGAATCATGCCCAATTTTATCTTTTGGCAACACTTGTTAAGTAAATCACTGCAGTTTTTAAGTGAATCACATGATAATAAAGCAAATCCAACTTTCTCCATCGACTTGATTATCAGAAGCTAGATAGGAAGGTCATAAATGGTGATCATATGGCCCAGGGATGCTGCAAACATCATAAATATATATTGCTTACCAAATGCCCAAATTTTGGACACATGACTGGTGGAATGCTGTGAGGGTTATAAGTGTGAAAATCTATTATAGGTCACTTTTTACAGTGTTGTTGTAATTTCAAACTGTCACTAAAAGAATGATTGTAAGTCAAGGACCACCTACAAAATTCTTGATGTATTGCTGCGAAATTGTTATTTTTCTCTTTTTTAAAACTGAGGATAGCCAATTCTATTCATGCATCTGTGTCAACACTTTTTGGAACTGCATAATTTATTTATCATTAACTTGGCTATCTAAAAATATAGTGACTAATTTTAAACCATTGGAAGATTTATTTGTAGATTTTATGGCAAGATCATTTTAAATGTGACCATCCATTAGATAGTTACTAAAGCATTTAATGGCTTCTCTGATTTGTACTGTTGACCAGAATAGGTATGCAGTTATAGCTAAAAACAAGCTGAATTTCTCATGCTGATACATAAGAAAAGTAATCAGTTATATTTAAATCATTACTAGGTACTGTGTTTCTCCAACAATACAGCCTCCACCAATAGGAAGACCCAGCATGTTTTCTAGGCATGAAATGAAATTAAGCCCCTTCCCCCAAATTTAGGCCTAGTTTAAAACATGCTGAGGGGGAGAGGCCGGGGGTTAAAACATGCTGGGGGGGAAGGCGGGGGTTAAAACATGCTGGAGGGGAGGGCGGGGGGGGGGAAACTTGCCTTTAACAGTGCCCTGCACGGCGCTGCCACTGTTCTCGCGCCAGCAGGAAGTGTAGAAGCGCTTCTGCTGCTTTTCAGGCAGGGAAGCTGCCTCCATGACTTCCACAGTTCCTGCCGGCATGACAACAGCAGCTTCCGCACACACCCGAGCAGCAGCAGAAACGCTTCCACATTCCCGCCGGCACTGCTGCTGTTGTCGTACCGGTGGGAACGTGGAAGACACACAGGAGGCTTCCACACACACCGAGCAGCAGCAGAAACGCTTCCACATTCCCACCGGCACTGCTGCTGTTGTTGTGCTAGCGGGAACGTGGAAGACACATAGGAGGCTTCCGCACACACCCGAGCAGTAGGAGAAATGCTTCCACGTTCCCGCCGGCGCTGCTGCTGTTCTCGCGCCAGCGCCGGCGGGAACTGTGGAGATAAGCGAAGGAAAAGCAAGAGCAGCAGAGGAAGCAGCAGTGACAGGTGCCGAAGGTCTTGCAATTTAAAATGCCCTGTCAAAGCTGACATCCACACCATTGCCGCCCACCTGCTGATGGGGGGGAGAGAAATTAATTCACCCCCGAAAAGACGGCCTAGCCGTCTTTTCGGGGCTCCAAAAAAAATAAAGCCCTGCCTTATTTTGTGAGAAACACGGTATTTAGAATCATTATTAGGTAAAATTCATATCAGCATTTAAAGCTATAATGTAAGTCAATTATCCACGTACAGATTCCGCATCTTACTTTATCTCAAATAAAGTATTTTTTGTAAATAAAATATTTTCAATCTACTATAGAATTATGGCCTCTCTGCTATCATGTATTATTTTCAAAAGCTAATTTGATTTGTCACATAGCCCAAGGTATTCAAGCAATAATGGCTAGAATCCAGCCAAAGATTAGCACTTTTAAGGCATATGTTGGCTTACATTTTCTTATTTAAACTGAATAGTTCTCATTGTCTTGTACCTTCGTTCTTTTTCCCATGTTTGAGCCACAACTAACTTAGAATGATTCCTTAATTAATAGTTATTTGATTGATTATATTCGTTATTTCTTTTAAATAACATCCCATTTTCAGCTTCTATGTTGCAATTTTCTGTCCCATATGCAAACTTTGGCCAACTTTGCTTTAATGTTTTCAGTTAAGCTAAGCATAAAATTACATATAATTCAAACCAGCCTTAAAATAGAATAGCTAACCACGCCAAACAGATGTCATATCCAGAAAACTCAACATCATCCTGTAAAAGAAAAAAACCTGTTCCCCCAAACTTATTTCAGTTCTGCTCCCACCACCCAAATCAGCAGAAAAACAATGTGCATGTACATTGTGCACAATCAAAGCCAAGGAAAAGAGGAATAAAGGAAGGAAAATATAAAAACTACCCACCCATCACAGTTAGTGCTTTTTGAGAGAAGAGTTCAGAGTACAATGGTTTTCTTAGTACAATGCTGGATAAGAATGACAAAAAAACAAATCTCTTTTCTGTACTGTGATCAGTTAGAAAATGACTCTGTTCCAGCTGTTACAAAAATGTTTCTATGAAGCGTTGAATTAGGTATCACTGTAATTAAAAAAGGAAACTATGATCCACATCCTGTTCCTCCACATTTAAGCCAAAAGGGCAATGGCCAGGTGGGCTAAAACTCCCTGGGATGAATTGCCAATTCTGTTATTGTAGCAACAACACTGTGCAAATCACCTAGTGTCATGATATTTTTGATCGAAAAAGCCAGTCCCTGACTGAATAGGCATTTAAACATCCTCTTCACTGTTTAATTAATTAGGTTAAGGGATGGTTGGTTCAATTTACCTTATAATACAGAGCTGAATTTCTCAAGCTGATACATAAGAAAAGTGATCAGTTATATTTAAATAAACCAATCCCAAGAGGAGGGAGCATTCCCTTTCCTAAATTACATTTTTTCAACAAAGGGAAATTGGATGGCAGTTTCCAGACACAATTATGTCTTCTGCCTCCTCCTCATTTGTTCCAAACCTCATCCATATGAACAATTGTTACAATTGGAAACAATATGTTGCAATTGGAAACTATAAATAAGAAATATTTGTTTTATATATATATATACACAAAAAACGACTGCCAAGCGTAGCACACAAAATTAAAAATTAAAAAGCCTGAAGATGGCAGATGAGATTCTGTTGAAACATCGCTATAATAAAAACACAAATATTACGTGGGAAAATACCGGAAGAAACCTAAATATCACATGTATGTATGTATGTATGTATGCATGCATGTATGTATGTTTTTGTAGATTTTCACAGGTAGACAGGTCTTGGTGTGTTCAGGTCTTTTCCCAAGTAAGATTGAGACTATCTGGGCAACGTTTCGCCATCTTTAGGCTGGTGCTTTCGGCTTTGTGCTTGTGCAAGCAAAGCGTGATCTGAGCTGCTGTCTCTCTATATATACTGGTGGGGAAGTTGGCTGTGTTGTTATTTCTTGACTGGTTGATGGAGTTGATGTTTGCAGATTAGCTGGCTTTTTCTTAAGAACACTGGACCCAAAGCAACACATGATGCCACCACCAATCTCCCTCACCAGACTCAAACCCAAACCCACCCCATAGACGAAAGACAACCACTGTCCAGAAACCAGACCACGGCTGCATCACTAGCTGCCACACACCCCGACCCCCAAACCAAGCAAACGGACACACGCTATGAACACAGAGCCAGGCTTCAAACTAGGAGCCAAACCAAAACCCGGAGCATCACATCACAGCCACCCGCTTAGGATATCACATCGCAGAGCTCAGGAGGCTACACCACAAAACCTCAGGATGTTGCAACACAGCCAACGACCCAGGAGATTACAATACAAGACCCAGGATGTCACAAGATAAGAACTCAGAAGGTCATCACACAGCCCATTATCCAGGTCATTACGACCCAGGAGATTACAGCACAAGACCCAGGATGTCAAAACAATAGAACTCAGAAGGTCATCACACAGCCCATTACCCAAGTCGTTACAACACAGGAGGTTGATAGTCACACAGCCAATATCTCAGCCACACATGTTCTTAAGAAAAAGCCAGCCAATCTGCAAACATTAACTCCATCAACCAATCAAGAAATGACAACACAGCTAACTTCCACATCAGTATATATAGGGAGACAGCAGCTCAGATCACGCTTTGCTCGCACAAGCACAAAGCCGAAAGCATCAGTCTGAAGATGGCAAGTGAGATCTCATCAAAAGATAGTCTCAATCTTATACGGGAAAAGACCCGAACACGTCAAGACCTGGATGGCAGATGAGATTCTGCCGAAACATCACTATAATAAAAGCACAAATATTATGTGGGAAAATACCCGAAGAAACCTAAATACCATAAATATATATTATATACATATACATATACGTATACATATACATATTACATTATATTATATTATTACATATTGTATTATATGCATTATATATATTATATATATATTATATGTATTATTCTAAATAATGTTTTTCTTGTAGTTAAGTATAAATTAAATCTCTGAAGTTTCTGCCAGAGAACTAATTTGAAGTGAAAAAGACTTTGATTTCAAACCTTTATGCCATCCTATTTCCTTGATTATCTCAAAAGGCTGTAGCACCTTCCCTTATTCCTTTATTTCAATGTCTTTTTTCCTCTGAAAATTAGATCTTGTCAACTCACATCACAACCTAAGATTCTTAAAAACAAACCCTTCAGCAACATATATTTAAATATGAAGCCATAAATATAGAGCAATGCAGAAATGATGATGCTAAATATACCCATGTTTATAGTATCTGACTGGTTCCAGCGAGGCAGAAATTGAGTTTTGGGGTTATGGGATAGGCTAAGCAACCATTCTCTGCTTTGCCAGAGGATGCATAGAACTATTGCTACTTCAATTGTATGCAATTGTTTAACAGCAAATTTGATTGGAAAAGAGGTTTTGCAAAAGATAATTTTCCCTTCTCCCCATTCTATGCAATGTATCATGTTTGCTTATGTTTGCACACTCCTTTCTGAAATCCGATTTCTTCAGGCATGGGAACAAGATTGGCACAGAATGATTGACGAGGTGTGAGGAAGATGAGCCACTCATACTCCCATTTCAAAACGTATTCCTATTTATCATCTTCTCTTCCTTCTTGATTCTTGTGGAAATCCTTACCAATACAAATCTTAGTTCATTAACTTTTATTTTTAGTCCATTACCAAAATTATTAATATCAATGGGGTGTACTAAGTGTCTGTAAATATGTAAGTTTTTTCTATAACAAAATCGAAGTATGTGTAATTGAAATCGTTGCATAATCTCCTCTTGCTTACCCACCCATGTCTCTAATTTATCTGGAATTTCCTTACAACTAAAGATTTTAAACTTGTAGAGATAGAGACCAGTCATACCTGTTCTTTCTAAATATACACCAATAGCACTATATTAATTAGCATATGCAGACACTGTAGTGGCATTCTTAGAAGTAATGGAAACAGACAACCTGTCTGTTCTCATAATTATTTGAGTTTTAATGAGTTTCAAGACCATTTAAGGAATAAAATATGACAGTACTCCAAGGGAAAGTCCTCTATCAATTCTATCATAAATCCCTTTTTCATAACACAAAATGCTTGAAAAGAAGAAGAGAGGAAGGAAAAGCTCATAGCACTTCCAACTATAAAGTTGTAGAATAAGACTTGTATGCAGCACTCACTGACAAATCTGATAAACAAAAAAAAAATGCCTTTTAGCTCCAAGATCTATCTCAAAAATTATTCTGACCATACTGGATGCTTATGTTGACCTTAGAAAGGAAGTCTCTATTATTGCTAAAACTTCTTTTACATTCAGACCTTTTTCATCAAAGCACATTTTCAGAAAGGAAGCAAAGCAAGTGGTTCTACAAAGAAGCTATCAAACCAGAGAAAACTATTTCAAAAAAGAGAAAACTGACAGAAATCTGGAAGTTAGCTGAAGAAGGTTAAGCAGTCTTTTGCCTTCATGTCTACAAGCCTCCTACTTGTGATTTCTGTCACCATCACTACTTATTTGATTGAGCAGAAGGAGATCCATCTAATTCTGCAATTTGTCTCTAACAGCATTCACCCCTGTTTGAATCACAGAAAGGGAAACGCAGAAACAGAAATCCAATGCTATTTACCAATAATATCTAGCTATACCGGAAGAAATGAAAGTGAAAATAGGCACCTGTAAAGGGAAGGGAAGTGATGGAGCAATGCAGTTCCGTTGGTAATATATTTCCCCCATCATTGCAGCTGATCCAAATCTATGGTACTAGTTTTAGGATGGTGTGGCATGATGGCAGGATAGATGGGCAAGCTGATTTATTATCTGATTCAGATAATAAAATCTTCAACAAAGGATCTTTAATTTATGAAACTGAAGGCTCAGGTACTGTAATATACTTAAGGAATAATAATACTGTGATAGCGCAAGGCTTCGGTTAGGCTAAAGTTCACTTTATGGCAGATTTCCAAATGTGAATAGGTAATTTTCTGAAAACTGACCAATGAATCTCCTGCTCTCTTCTATATTCAAAAACTTAGTGGAAGAAAATGGCACTTCACAATAGTGTCTAGATCTGTCAAGCCAAATTACTGAAAAATTTGCTGTTCCTGTATTTAAAAGATCAACAATTTTAAAAAGTTCACTAGAGGCTTTATTTTAGCCATATAGTGGCCTTTTAACAAATGTTACTTCTATATGTAAGTTGTTATTGAAATATCTGTGTGTCAATTTCCATCAAAAATCTAAAATTTTTGTTTAATTACAAATGAGTAATACATCCTTATGCAAGTTGCTCACACCTGGCTATCTAATTAAAGATGTTTCTTCTGCACTTTGTTTATTAAGATACCCAAATAAGGAGCACCAACTAGTTTTGTTTAACAAACTGCAATTAAAATTAATGGTTTCTTATTTGCTTCTTATCTAAGTTTGGATTCTATAATAAAGAAATCACAATAGTTTTCATATCTGATTCAGCTTGAAATCTTCAGCATTCTGTTTATGTGAAATGCATAATGTATTTATGATAATATTTCCATTCAGAATGGCAACCGAACAATTAATGTCACCACTATGATGTTGTTACTAGTATTGTTAATCTCAAGTTTGCTCTTTTTTTTGTTTACTAGATCTATTTGTTTCATGGAATTTTGTGTGCTGGTTAAGATGATAAACACAATCAAGAGTCAGAAAGGGTGGAGTACAAACAGTAGAGAGAAAATCCCTAGGTTTAATTATTTTTCGTTCATACACCTATCTCTCAGTCTTTTCCCACTTGCTTCTGGCAGCTGGTGTCTTTCCTACTTTTCATTGCAAGCATAAGGTAACCTATCTTCCCATGGGGCACAAAGAAGCAATGAAGTCATCTTCTGGCAGTTGGTAAAAATCACTGGTATGAGATGCATGGTTTCTTGCTCCCACCCTAATGAATCACTTCCATCGAAACCCAGCCCCTGGATCTGGAGCCCCACCCTGCTAGTGAATCTCCACCTTGCCCTAGAGATGGGAATCTTTCAGAAAGACTACTGAAGGCTGTCCTCCTGGTTTGGTTTCTTCACTCAACCTTTTATATAACCTGGCTCCGGAGTCAAAAACCACCATGCTTAAGAGAAGAAGAAACATGCTCAATGGTACAAGGGAAGACAAAAAAAACATTATAGGAAATAACATTACATTCACTCCTATATTATTCTCATCCTTCTCTTTTGTCATTTTCTTCATTGTTTCTATTTTTTATTATAAACTCCATGAGGAAAGCATTGCAGGAAGAGAGCTATGGCAGTGATTCTTTATTTAGAAATAAATGCAAAATATCAGAAAAAAAGATGCTGATTTGCAAATTGTTTACAGCTTTCGGCAGATGTTTTCTACAGATTAATCAAATTTATCTTTCACTATATTATTTGCCACTCCTCACAAAAAGTGTTCACTAATTCATTGATATTACTTCTCCATAATTTTTACTTGATTTCACTTGTCCATAAGGCCATGATCCTATAATCAAATCTGATTGACCATATAGTATTTTATTGTCACTTTTCACTGCAAAATCCCAGGATTGATTGAAATGTCTCAAAGTTCTTATTATGACAAATCCAAGAAAGAAACAGCAACAATCAAAAAAAGGAAAAGAACTTTTTAAAAAGTTATGCCATCAGTGCAGGCGGCAAGTTAACAATGACCAAATATTTAAAAAGATAAATATCTAATAGGAAATCATAAATATCTAATGAAGTGTTTTTCAAGTTGAATAATGTTGGGCCTGAAACAAAGACAGAAATGCCTGGGTCCTATAAGACATATGAGAAATTTATTTATTAAGAAGACAGATATCCTACCTTTCAAGCGACTTATGATATGAAAGAAACATGACATATGACATTACATAATATGAAAGGAACATAATATATATGACATGACATATAAGTGTGTGTGTGTGCGTGTGCATATATATATATATATATATATATATATATTATTATTATTATTACAAGATTATGTAATCTTGTAATAATATAAAAAAAATGAGTAGACTGTGTGGTTCATCAACCTTGAGAAAATGAAAGATATCCGAATACCAGAAATACATACTTACCAAACCGTCAATTTGACAAGCATATAAGCTTTGCAGGCATCTGTAAATAGAGGAAAGCTACACAGCTGCTGCAATATCACACAAACTGACTACAAACACCATGATAAAATAGCAACAATGGTGCATTGGAATAGCTGCAAGGAGTATCATTTGCCTGCAAACAAAAACTAGTGGAGCATCAAATAAAAAGCATAATAGAAAATGAAGAAGTTAAAATGCTCTAGGATTTTAAGAATTCAAACGGAGAAGAAGAACCTGACACATAATGCCCCAGATTTAACAACTATTGATAAGAAAAACAAAAAAAGTCTGGATAATAGATGTGGCACTGCCTGACGATATCAGAACAGGAAAGAAAAGAACTGGAGAAAATCACAAAATACCAAGACCTGCAAAAGGAAATAGAATACTTGCATCCAAATCTCCAATTATCCTAGGATAACACAAGAAAGGTTAAAGCTTTTACAAGGAACTGAGCTCAGTAGACTCTGTGACAGCTTTCCCCAAAAAGCTGAAGGCAAAACTATTATTGAGGGCCTTCAGAGTTGCCTTGTTGGTGATTCTTATTGTAATATTATTATAATTTTGGTTTTTTTAAAAAATCATCCTATTGGGATGATAGAATATTATTGTTTGGTTTGAAATGTTAATAACAGACATTTAATAATTCCTACAGATGTTTATACTTATATATTTATTATGGATGTTTCATCATTTATATTTTTGTGTTGTACAATGAATATTTTAAATCCTTTTAAAATTTAAAGCCACCATAACTCTGAATGGAATTGCTAACATATAAATACATACAGCACATACCAGTGGTCTCACTCATCATATGTTCTTATTTACCAGAGCATTATCTTTATCTTTATTCTCATATCTACCTAGCCTTGTTTGTCCTCATCTCCAAATAAGACACCATCAGAATATCCTTACTCTGCTTTGTGACTTCACCTACAAGGACTCTTCCTCAAACTTGTTTTCCTCACTCCAGAGTTTCAGCTATCTAGTTGGCTGTCTAGTTGGCAGTCTTTCTTTTCTCTTTTACAAGTGCTGCTGTTTTTTCTTTGAGGTTCTCAGCTGTTTCCAGCACTGGTCAAACTTTCCCAGTACAACAAAAAATAACTTTTAGATCACTCAAAAGTTTCAGAACTCCTGTCACAGAGAAAGAACTTTGGATAGAGATTTTATTCTTGCATGGAGAAAAGGTCCAATAGAGAACAGAGCCAGCTTTTGGTTGGCTCTATCTAAAGAGGGGAGGGGGTAAGAGAGAAGAGGGCAGTCTTTTGTCCAAACCATGGAACACAACAGTCACTCTTTTGTACAGATGGAGCTGATACTGCAGAAATGAGACAGACAGGGAGCGGTTTAACGCATCCCAAACCCATCTCTTTTTCTGCCACCCTCCAATGCCTTTGAACTTATTTGGCAAAGGACCCATTTTCTTTTTCTGAAATGACAAAAGCAAAAAAAGAAGAAAAAGAGAGGGTAAATTTTTTAGTCTTTATCGGTTGGAAAGTGGAAAGCTGGCTCTACATACCAGATATAATATCTGA
Organism: Bungarus multicinctus; assembly: GCA_023653725.1. Taxonomy (NCBI): domain Eukaryota; kingdom Metazoa; phylum Chordata; class Lepidosauria; order Squamata; family Elapidae; genus Bungarus; species Bungarus multicinctus. Next base: position 103,033,689 of record CM042840.1, read on the forward strand.
ACAGAACAGGACATCCAGAAGTAGTTGTTTTCAGCCATTTAGAAACAGATTCAGAGAGTGCACAATTGCATGGCAACATGAATAGAGAAGACGCTTATAACTTTCAAAAATGGAACTACTTCTGCACCCAATCTGGTAATTCAAAGGACACCAAATAACAATAATAAAGATCTTGTAGTTCTGACCAAAAACTAGAAGTCTTTTTTTAAAATTAAGTAACAACTGACACATATATCTGAAATCACAATGTGTTTTTATAAGTAATGTGCATGAGAGATTCAGGCCTGACTTGTTTTCTTATACTTTATGATATTTGTTCTTATAATAATAAAAATAAATATTATGCATTCATCAAAAAAATTTAAATGCTTGAGGGTGTCTAGAGATTTATATTACATACAGGTAGTTCTCGACTTACATCTGTCCCTTAGAGACCTTATACAAAAGACCCTGAAAAGTTATACAACAGACCCTAAAAAAGCTATTTGTATTTGAAGTTCTGATGTGTGGGGCCTCTCCCCCATAGTCACATGAATGCATATTGGGAGCTTGGCAACTGGACCAGAGTTAGAGCCAATTGAAAAGCAAACAATAGATTTGCTTAACAGCTATGGCTTTCTCTTAACAATAACAGCTTTCTCTTTACAACTGCTGCAAAATAGATCATAAAATCAAGTGTGATCATGTGGTGACCTGCTTTACGATGATTACAACCTATGATCAAAATTGCAGACTCAATTGCATTTGTAAATTGGGAAGTGCCTGTGAGAAATTCCAGAAAAATTAATAAAAAGTCATCTTTGTTATTTCATTGCCAAAAAAGGGTCTCTAAATTGCACATTATTTGTATCAAAAGTTAAAAATTCATTTCCACTGTGTAAAGCAGAGGTCTCCAAACTTGGCAACTTTAAGACTTGTGGACTTCAACTCCCAGAATTCCTCAGCCAACTGTACTGGCTAAGGAATTCTAGTTGAAGTTCACAAGTCTTAAAGTTGCCAAGTTTGGAGACCTCTGGTTTTCCTTCTCCAGTCATTTCTGACTCTAAAGCACGGTGCTCTTCTCTGTTTCTTAACCAAGGGATCCAGTATTATCTGAAGATATTTCAGTGGTCATGTGGCCAACATGACTATATGCCAAAGGACATGACCTTCCCCACAGAGTGATACTTATTTATCCACTTGTATTTGCATGCTTTCAATCTGCTAGATGAGTAGGAGCTAGGACAAATAAATGGGAGCTCAACCCATTGTGCAGAGTTCAGGTCTTGAACCCCAGGCTCTCTGGCTTGAGAAGCTCAGCATCTCTTGCTGACAAGCTCAGCTATTTTTAACTACTTATCCACTGCACCTCCCTTCCTACTGTATACAGTAGAGCAATAAGGAGACATCAAGCAATAAAATAATACAGCGCAATTCAGGTAGTAGGCATATATTTGGTTGAGTCTTGAGAAAGGACATAGACTCTGTAAGAGAATGTAAGAATGACCTTAGGGAAAGAGAGAAGAAGATACTGCCCAGGAAACAATTAGACAAGACTGGTAGAAGCCTGCGGCCGCTTAATGGTTAGAGAAAGAAACTTAGGAAAAAAGCAAGCTAATGGCTCAAATAACTGAAAGAGACAGCATGAAGTTTGTATTTTTAGATTTGCAAAATTCTGTTAATGTTGTCTTAAACTAAGTAGAATTAGTTTATCTTATTATATTTTCTGTCTGGTTTATCTGGGAGAACTAAGAGTCCTCCAGTGATTACTGACATGTAAAAGAACTCTTTCATTTACATGCATAATGACTTAGCAAACTGAAATGGAAAATCTCTGGGTTGCAACCACTGAACAAGGAGATGGAGATGATTCTTCCCATCTAAGTACTCAGTAGAGATGAGTTAGGGAGAACTCTACCCAGACAAAAACCATACAGCGGCTAGAAAACTTACATTGAGGGCTAATTATCTATTCTTAGTTTCTATTTGGCAATGCATCCTGAATTTGCTGCAACCAACCACATAAAAAATGAACATTTTTTCTCCTTGTTCTGATGAAAAACAGTGACAGTACTACTTAACATGTCTTCCAGGACTACATGAGGTAGGGGAATGGAGAAGGCTGCATCATTCTCCTTACTTGGATCTGAGAAAAAATTCACAAGGAACTGCACTACTTTATACCAACTAGAATTCATTGTGAACAGGAAAAACACAGTTGGGTCACAGTATGAAAGATAAGAAGAAACCTGCATAGGAAAGCTTAAGCATACCCTAATCTTGCACCACATTTTGCTAACAAAGTTGCTCAAAACTCCAAAGGTCTTGAATTTTCAAAAATGGCATCATACTGTCATCTTAATCAGAGCTTTTTTTGATCTATGACAAAGTGACAGCATACTACCAACAAGTCCCTTGGCTGACCAGAACCACGAATGATCAGTGCCTCACTTTGGAAAGGATTATTGTGAACAGCTTTGAAAGAGCTGTGTTGTACTGTCTCTTTAAGGGGCCCTCTAACTATTGGCCATATTTAACTATTGCCTTTGCTTTTGAAGTTGCTAAGAGGAGAGTATGTTAAACAGTGCTCTAAATCAATGTTTCTTCTTCTTTTCTCTCTCTCTGGATTCTTTCCCACCTTTAAAAATTAAGAAGGACTCTAAAAGAGCTTTTCCTTATGGGTTATATTTATCAATATTTACATATTAAAAATTAAAATTGTTGCATTCACATGCATTGAGGCATGCTATTGTTTCTCATTATTGTTTGATGGGATTCTAATATTGCATTATTTTTTTAACATAGAATGGCAAATCATTTTAATTTCACAGTCTCCTCAGAGTGTCTTGGATCTCTGGGATCATTGGACCACACTTTAGGAAACATGCTCCAATTAAAGAAAATAATCTAGAAATATCTAAAATAAGAGAATTATCTAGACTTGTTGCACTCTGTATACAAGTCAGGGATGAAAATGGTATTGGTTTTGCTAGTAGATAACCATTGTTAGGCACTGAACAGATGAAGTGTGCTCCTTCTGTTCTGATGATTGGACTTTGTTTTTATTATTGGTTTACTGTATTGTTTTATGTGGATGTATTGCTGTTTACTGATACTGGTCTATGATCTGATTTGATAAGATGTGCTGTTTTCTGATGACATATCAAATGAGTGACCAATTAAATACCATAATTAATCTTTAATGTCCTTCAATACCATTGATTCTGATATTTGAAAATGACCTTCACAGATCCTTTACCAAATGATGAAGAAAAAAGACATGGCTTAAGTCCAAAACAAGCAGAAACTGTATATAAGTTTGTCAGACAGACATCAAATTCTTGTTGATTTAAAAAAAGGGGAGGAGGCACAGCACAATCACACTTGCAAGCTTGTTATTATAGCCAATCTCAATAAAAGTCTTAGCCTTCTGAGGTTGGTTTGTGGTTTGGTCTAATTCAGGGGTGTCAAACTCACATTGTCATGGTGGTGTCATGTGTCATATCAGGACTTTTTTCCCCTTTGCTAAACCGGGTGGCATGGCCAGCACATGACATATCCAGCCCACAGGCCAGGAGTTTGACAGTCCTGATCTTATTGTAGAACATTGTTACCTTTCTATTGAAGTGCTTTCAAACTGCTAGTTGACAGGAGCTGAGCCAAGAACAAGATCCCACCCAGTCCCCTGATGCTCAGGTCTCAAACCTAGGTCATCCAATTGACAGCATCTTAACCACTGAGCCATCATGCTGTTCAATAAATAGGTATCACTTCAGTAGGAAAGTAACAGTGTTCCAGGACATCGTGCTGGCCACAGGACTACAGAAATGTGTTCAAACAGTGCTGACTAAATGGCTTTGAAACAGAGATGAGCACTTCCTTCTAAAGTAAGATATGGCTAGTGAGACTTATTTACCTTTTTACCTATTTGGTGGTGGCTGACACGTTATCCTAGATTGGGCACAGTTTTATACTGATTCTTCTCCTTTCTTGGGAGATGCTTGTGAAAGAGAGAAGGCTAACTCAGAGGCCTTCTCTAATAATGGCCTTCTCTAACTAAGAAAAGGCTAACTATATGTTAAGAGTTATTTACTGACTGCCTGTAAGTTTCCAGGTGCATTTGAAAGTCCTTTTTTAAATCTATATATCTATATGGTTTAGTGCCAAGTTATTTCCAGGGAAAAATTCACCAACCAGAACCAATTCAACCTCTTCTTCTGTGTCTAGATCAAACTTTAGACTGCCAAAATGAAGCCACTTTCTTGGCTTTGTTATTGTCCAACATGTACCAACAATGAGTTAGTTTTGGCTAATTGATCCAACTAATTGATATATTTCAGGAAAAATTGCTGCTGATCCCTTACTTCCATGAGATTTGGAGGTGGAGGCAGAAAGTGGTACACTTAGAAATTAGATTAGTCATGGGGACAATATTACTAGTTGAATGAATTTGTTACTTCAGTTATTTTGATTATTTTTGCAGGTTATTATTGTGTATTTATTTTATTTTGGTGCCTTTGAGTCAGTTCTAACTTCTAGAAACTGCCTGAAGTTCCTATAGTTTTCTTGGCAAGATTTTTTTAGAAATAGTTTGCTATTGCCTGCTTACTAAGGCTGAGAGACAGTGACCGGTCCAAGGTCACCCAGCTGGCTTTGGCCCAAAGATACCCCATCCAAATGTTTGGTTTTTATACCATTGTCACACCCTATAAGTAAGAAAATAAATTAATAAGCCAATTAGCTATGTTTAGGTTAAATGCATGGTTATTTCATTTTTAAAAATTTATATACATGCATATATGTCCAGCTTCCAAAACCCATTTTAGGGAGATAAATGCAATTTGGAAGAGGGAATAACATGTATGCTAAGCTTCAATTATGTGTATCATTATTGCTTGGGGCTGGGTGATAGGCTATTCCAAAAAGCCAATGCTATAAAGATACAATTTATTCAATAATTTCTCAAGTCAATTCAGAATATAACTAAAGGCTACTATGCTATCTTTGTTCTTTGTTCTTTCTGGTGCATGCCATTTGTCTAGGCAGGTGAAGAGATGCAGAGATCCAGAATGGTCAATAGAATAGACCTGAATGGCCAACAAAGCAGAATTCAATCAGTATACATGACCTCATCCAAATGTTAATATTTGGTTAGTTGAAAATGTAGCTAATTCAGGACAATTTCAGCCAGAATTGATCATAAATGATAACTCAACATAAAAATAATATGATGATTTTGTCGCAGGGTGATATGGCAAGTCAGGTAGAATTCACAAATCTATACCTACCTTCCCTGACTTAGTGCCCTCAATTATGTTGAAGTACACCTTCCAGAATTCCAAGTTATTTTGACTAATATGCACACTATATTCAGTGAAATTATAATCAATATATCTGGACGGTAATGAATGGATGAGGCTACTACTGTATATTAACAGAACATAAATCTAATTTTTTAAAAAAGAATCTTATTTATGCTTGAGAAGAAGAGAAAAAAGGAGCAGATATATTTGATTCCTGAGATATCAACAAGCAATTAGATATATTCATAACCTAAAGTAGCTTTGGAGAGAAATATAGAAGCCAATAAACTTTCCTGAAAAGAAGAGGAGAAAAAAATTTCTTGGCTGAGGCACAAGAAATAGGAAAAAAGCAGTTAAAGTTGGATTTGCTTTGGGAACTTCAGTGTTAATCTGTGGAATTGGCAACCATGGACATTCATCCAAGTTTTAATGAAATCTGAGAGGATCAAAGAGAATAAAACAAAAAAAAAAGATTGTAAGTAAGTCAAAATCAAGGAACAAAATCACCACATGTAATTCATTCATGAATGATGAAAAGTTCCTTATTTGAAGATGAATCATGTAGTTGGTTAGTGAGCATGTCATGTAGTTGCAAATGTAGTTAATCAGGACAATTTCAGCCAGAACTAAATGTAACTGATAACATAACATGCAGAAAAGACTGTGGATCAGTTCTGAGCTAGATAAGCTGATGATCTGATTCTTTTTTCCTTCATACATAAAGGGAGGAGAGAGAGAGATCAAGTCTGTAATCAATTAATTATTTCTAGTATAAAATATAGTTTTATTTATGTAGACAAAAGGTGGGCAACAATAGCAGTATCTCCGATATCACATTAGTGACACATCTTGAGTTGGTGTTTTTTCCCCATAGAATTTACATATAACCTACCTTTCTTCTATGATGCACCTCATAAGCCGCTTCCAATTCTCCAAGCACTGAACATACAAGACCTGCTTTGGGTAAGCAAGATGGTATACCATGCGCCCCCAAGAATATCTTCTGATATAGTGTATGAGAAATACACAGATCCCAAATAACTGCATGTATTTTATAAATTCAGAAGTACATTACCTTCACGTTGGTGTGTACAGCTGATTCTGGGGGATAGACAATGAAATGCCGGAGAGTGAAGCCATAACCGCCCTGAAGGTTCTTGTGCAGCACCACTGTCTTTGGCCCCACCCAGGGAAAAGACTCCACGGGGGGCGCATTGGCATTTGTAGCTGTACCATCTCTCTGGACCAGTTTTGGCTATAATTAAAAACAAAAAGAGAAGAATGAGCACAATCAAAGTTCCAAGAGATATCGGAAGAAAGATAAAGTCACCCCCTCATCCATGTAAATACTCGAACAAAATTTTTTGGTGATTAAAACAAATTACACTTGACTAGAAGTACTTTTCTAAAGATGGGATGGGAGAGAAACAGCAGTAAAGTCAAATAATTTCCAGCTTCATTCTTACACTCCAGAACCACTGTGGATATAATTTTGCAATTAGGTGTTGAAACTTGGCCAGGCATGTATAAGAACGACTTCCTTGTCCTCTGTCTTAATCTCTTCTCCCTCAGTTTCTAACTGCACTGCCACAATATCATCCTCAGACTAGCCTTTTGAGACTGAACAACAACCAGTCAGTTTTATTTTGCATCACCAAGAGGAAAAATCAGTATGAATTAAGGATAAGGGAGGGGTGGAGTTGCTTCTTGGATTCTGATTTTTTTTTATTCCTGTATTTGTCCGCTGCACTGTTAAATCTGGCAATCTAAGTATTCCTAGGATAACAGTCATGGGGTCAGTAGTTCAGTAGTGAGGTAAAAATGATTGTTAAGAGTTGCAAAATGAAGGTATGGACAAGTACCCTAATACACCTAATACACCTTTCCCAGTGTCAATTCCCACTCCAATCCTAAGTATAACAAGATCCCTTCACAATTAGTTCAGATAGATATAACCTATCCTTGTAACCCCTTTTTTTTGGTCCCTAAAACAATAAACAGTAGCAAAATAGAATCATGGCCTAATCTACCTCTTATCAAATTAAGGAAGATTCCATTTTTATATGACTTTTATTGGTTTCTAAGATAACAAAGGACAGAAGTCCCTCCCAAAAAACAACTGGACTTTTAGAAAAAATAAGAACCAAAGACTGTTGAACACTTGTTGAACACAAGTTGAACTTGTTGAACACAAGTTGAACTTGAACAGAAATTGAACTTGTTAAACAGAAGTTGATACTAGTTCATGCTTGGAACTAGTAAAGTAAATATGCATGACATTAAATCCCAAACAATAAATTCCAAAGAAATTGGATTTAAACTATTCCCTCCCCCCCCCCGCCCCCCCAAAAAAAACCCAACTAGTGAACTTCTAATTTTTGAGACACCATGTAATAAAGGGGAATTGTTTTTTATATATTTATACATTGGTTTCTTTCCTAAATTCAACAGAGAAGCATTTGCATCTGTAATTTCACTTTTATCTTCCACTGAATTCTCAGTTCAAACTTCTAAAAGATGGAAGGAAACAGTATGGAAACAATACAATAGTGCTTGAAAATTGCTTGGCAGTCTTTAAAAGCTTCTTTCTCTATTTTCCAAAGACAAGATCCAGGGTGATGAATTAAAGAGTGAAATGGAAGGAATGAGCTGAAAGATATGACACCTTGGGGCTAAAGAAAAGAACTGGTCTCAGCATGGAGGCAGGGGAGTGATGCAAATGGAAATTCTTTTTCCACATCACTGCAACCTGAGTCCTAAAAGAAAAAAGAAAAGAAAAGAAAGGAAAAATCTGCCAGTTTTAAATGCAGGCAGATTTTAACACAAACAAGGAAAAAATTGCCACGCTGTTTGCAAACTATAGCTCTCTGAATAAACCACACTATTATTGCCAAGGTCCCTACCACTACTCTCAGTGTAAGATTTTAAGAGAGCAAGGGAGCTCCCCCCAAAACCACATTCCATCAGTAAACCAGAGGAATGCATCACTCAAGTCTGACATGTAATCTAAAGGCTCTCTGTCTCCTTTCTTCTCCCTAAAGCTGTGGGGTGCCTGTTGCTTGTAATATGACACTGTATACTTTAGGATGGAATTATGCCCTGGGAATTATACACCTCTTTGTCTCATCAGTTCAAATCACATGGCTAGCTATCAACTTTGAGTTTTGGAACTACAAGACAGCAAAGGAGTCCTCAAAATATTAAATATTCTTCATTGACAGACAATGCAGGTAAACATAATCAAAATGTATATGGAAGAATTGCATTTGTGATCAATATGTATTTAGTCAGACATACTGTTTTGAAACAAAATGTTCTCAAAACAGCTCACATAAGATAAAGCTGCTTGTAAATATGTTTCAAGAAAAGCTTCAGCCAGGATGGATTGCAATGTTCAAAGGTTCCACATTAGGTCAATGATGTAGAATAGGTTGCCTTGGACATAAAGTCAATGTTACAGATTTCTGTATCTTACTCCACATCTTTGTTAAAGGTAGTCGTCAACTTAAGACCAGATGCTTAGCAATTGTTCAAAGTTCCAAGGACCTCTCCAGGAGTTCTTATAATCTGGTTCCAATGATGCCCCCTCCCCACAGTCAATGTTACTGCATGTCAGGTACCTGCAACCAGCCTGTATCTATGGCCATTTGCTGCGGTCAGATGACCGTGTTTTATGATGTTTTTCCCCAAAACCAGCATTTCCTTCTAGTTTTGGACAAAACTGGGCCACATATCAGGTAGTGCTATATGTGAGCGATCTACAGATGTGAAAATGAAGAAGTTGCAGCTGCCTACCTTCATCATTCTGGCACCCCGTGACATGGACCTTCATATTTGCTCTAGATTCATGATGGCGAACCTATGGCACGCATGCCGAAAGTGGCACGCAGAGTCACCTCTGCCGGCACATGAGCTGTCGCCCCAGCTCAGTTCCACTGCGCATGCGTGCGTACCTCCTGCCAGCCAGCTGATTGTCAGGTATCTGCCATGCATGTGTGGGAGTGGGGGGTGGAACCATGCATGCATACGCAGGGAGCAGGGGAGTGTGGGGAGTCCACACACGCATGTGTGGGGGGAGCACAGGAGATTGGCGCACATGCACAATGGGGAGAACGTGCACGTGCATTGCATTATGGGTGCAGGCAGATGTATGTGCGCATACACACTTTTGGCACGCGACAACAAAAAGTTAGCCATCACTGCTCTAGATCAATAAGATTTTCATATGAAGCCAATCAACCCAGCTCTGTTCTGTTGGAAAATGAAAATATCCTAGGAAATATTAAAAAGGCAGAAACTCAGCTCCCTCTCCCCTTTGTCTATGGGCCATTAAGGCCTGAGCCAGTGTATTCTACATAATAAAGGTAGGATTAGACTTCTACCCATCTCACCACATGGCATCTGGGAAGATTACATCAGCCAGCACTCAAACAAGCCTGGGACACAGACAAAGCCTACAAATTAACTAAGACCTCCTTCCCCTGGAAGTCTGACAGCCAATGGGATACATTGCTTATCCAGGAACAGGAAACTCTAAGGTGAGGCCAAACAGAGGGTATAAAATTCAAGTACTCTCAGCATCTCATCCCTTTTTTCCTTCATCCAACATCTTGAAGCATGTGATTGCCCTTTTCACTCAGAAGCTCAAAGGCATGTGATCCTGTCCACCATTAAACCATCTTTCCAAACAGCCTCCATGTTTCCAGTGTCTTTTTCCGCACTTAGAACTGAACCCAGAATGATATTTCTTCCAACAGTTAGGTGTTCAAGACAATAATTCCTCAGCATTTGGTGAACAAACTGGACCTATTGGACCTTTTAATACTCCCTTATGTAACTGAATACTTGATTTCCTTATTGATAGGCCCCAGTTTGTGCAAATTGAAAGAAAAGTCAATGCCATCTCTTTGAGTACAGGTTTCCCACAGGGCTGTATCTTGAATTTGCTATTGTTCACCTTGATGACCCACGACTGCTGTGCCAAGTTTGCGTTGAATCATATTGTGAAGTATGTGAATGACACAGCAGTGTGGATCTTGTCCAGGAAGACAGTGAAGATGCATATAGGGAAGAGGTGAAGACTCTGGTGAACTGATGCAATAAAAGTAATCTGGTTCTAAATGTTAATAAAACAAAGGAAATCACTGTAGATTTTAGAAAGAGCTGGCATAGTCATGCTCCATTCAGTGTCAAGGAAGTAGCTGTAGTCAGAAGTATTAAGTACCTAGCGATGCAGATAATTAACAATCTGAATTGGTCTATCCACACATCATCCTTAGTGAAGCGTGCAAACCTGCATCTGCATTTCCTATGTCAGATGACGAGAGCACATCTTTCTCCTTCTGTCCTGGCTAGTTTTTACAGAGATAGATTGAGAGCATTTTAACAAACTGTATCACTATTTGGTTTGTGGTAGCAGTGCCTCAGATAGAAAGTCCATACAGAGAGTGGTAAGGACAGCTGAGAAAATTATAGGAAGTTCACTTCCCATTATTCAGGATCCTGCTTATAAGTGCTATGTGCTTAAGAGCTCAAAGCTTTGTTAGAGATTCCACACACCCACTTTATAGACTGTTTCTATTGTTCCCCTCTGGGAAGAGGCTGCAAAGTATTTCTAGCCAGACTGCCCGATTCTGTAACAGCTTGTTCCCTATGCCATCTATCTGGTAAACTATCAAGGTTCATTTTTCTCGCTATCTACATGTATACATCTGAACTAGACTGTGTTGTTTATCTGTGTCATATAATATATGTGGGCATATGGGTATATGCATAATTATTTATTTGTCATATTTATGTAGTGTATATTGGAGATGGTGACCCTTTGAGAGCTGTATGCAACAAAATTTTATTTTAATGTATGCTGGTTTGTGTACATTTAAAATGAAAATAAAATTATTCTAAGTCTTCTAAGTCTAAGTCTGTGATAGTTAATGACTAGAAGCAGTTGGGGGAAGCAAAGGTTCCACATTAGCCAATAGGAAGACCCCACTAGTTACCAAAAGTTAGGGTTAATCTGATGAAAAAAAATAAAATAAAACAATCTGACAGCATGCAAACAAAACAAATGATTTCAACTCAAGTTTCTTCAGTGCCTAACCCTAAGCAAGTTACCCGTCAGCCTTCCTGTCAATGACCCCAGCTTATAAATTTCTTCCTCACTATGCTTGTGAAGGAAAACAAGCCTCACACATTTTGAATGCAAAAGGTGGTAAAAGCAAAGACAGAAGATCCTCTCTATGTTAATGGAATGCTTCAGAGAGCTGCCAAGAAGCAAAGCAGCAGACAAGCAAACATTATGTAATTCCACTTAGCAATTACATAGCCACAGGGGCTTCTTGAAAGGAAAACAGTCCCAGAAACCACTGCTTCTCAAGATTCTTGTCTTCTCCTACAGAAGACAAAAAAAAAATCCTCTCCGTATTATGCTTTTCACTTAATCGCTTAAAATCACTGATATATCAGGCAATATCACCAGGTTAATTTAAGAGAGAGCGCTGCCTGACTTTGAGGAGTAGCACATTTCTAAACAAATATTTTCCAAATCTGCTGCCAAGTTTTTAAACAGCAATTTGAACCTTTTCTTCAGCCAGCTAACTGAAAAAGAAGAATCAGAAAAATGAATGCAATCCGCATCACATTTCCTCTATTGAAGCCAAATGCATCTTGTGATTTGTAGACACAATTCACCAAAGGAGCAGACATTTGTATGTTCTCACCTATGTAGAACATCATTCTTCAGCTTATACTTCCCTAAAATATACTTCACTTCTTTCTTTCTTTGATATATTTGCACAAAACAGAAAAAAAAGAGAGAAGATTAATCACAAAAACATATATTTTAGCTACCAAACTTATATATTAATACATTAGGCCTATTAGTTTGCATCTAGATATTAAACAATGGTTTATTGTCTGTCTTTTATGATACAATATTGCTATAAATGGCATCCTCCCGTTTATTTATTTATTTATTTATTTTAACTTAACTCTCCCAACTTGGAACTCAGGGCGGTGTACAGCCCAAATAAAACAATACTATTACAGAGAAAAGTTTAAATAATAGCAATCACTTCTCTCTTAATTCTATTTATTAATCTAAAATTCTGTTAATTTTTTTTAACACCGTACAGTTACTATTTTAGCAATTTTGCTTTTCTCTAGATACGCTGTCTTCAGTATCAGCACATTAAGGTGGCATCTGTAATTTTAACTTAACCTTTTAATTGAGACAAATACCCTCTCCAGAAAATAGTTTCAGATGGCTAATAAATGTGTTCCATTTAATGCTTTAAATTAATTTGTATTTGCAGTTCCTGAATTTATAGAAAAATAGAAATGAAAAAAAATCTATCTACATTGTCCAACTGGTGGTAAACCCCAATTTTGAGAAAACATCCATATAAAAATGTTTAAATTTAGCAAAAACAAATACAATCCTTAAAATAATTGGGATAATTATTTGGAAAATGTGCATATTCGGAAAAGCACACACAAAAGTATATTCACAATTCAAGAGAAATATGTTTATGGCTTCCACCTTGAAAATTTCAGAAAATCTTGGAAAACTTGGCTGTCCTCCCAGACTTGGGGCTAGGTTATCACATACAGAATTTTTTTTCTTATAAAGTTCTCATGTTCATATACATATATGAATAAATAATTGTAATGTCTATCCATATGCATTATTTTCAATTCACAAAGCTCAGAAATTAAACAAAACAGAATTTGACAGATTTTTTTTCCTCTATAGGTAACTTTTTAAAAATAATGCTTAAAACTGTATCTAAGAATGGTCTCTTTCTTAGTTTTTCCCCCCAGTAATACATCATTGAACATGATGAATCTAATAGGACAATCAGTTTAAAGCAAGGAAAAGCCAGACAGTATTGGAGATTATATCTTCTTCAGCAAGGCATATCATGGAGACACCTAGGCTCCTGAGAAAAAAGTGGCCACCTTATGTCCTTTCTTTGTCTTACACAGTACCTAAGGCAGTCATTACAAAACAGAGCAGAAATTGTCCAATGGCCTGAGCCTTGAAATATTACTTACTTTGAAGACTTTACATCATAGGTTACGGTTGGACGCATTCAATAGACCAGGGATAAATAGCTCATAAGAGTCACCCAGCTGTGCAGACCTCCTGGAGATCCACAGCCTCCCTCCATGTGTCTACAAATGATCATCAGGCTACAAGAGGCAACTTTGCTAGAAGGATGGGCAAGCAAGAGGGGTTTATTTTTCCTCAAATAATAATAATATTAAATGCCACTCTTCCTCACTAAAAAGAATAAAAACAACGTATTTCTGTGGCAAATAATTTTACTTTCTTATGGAGGCTATGTAAACATAGGCATGGGAAGAGTGTTTGTGCGCCTATGCATGCAATTGTGGGCATAAGTATACAAGAGACAAGTTTTGTGTGTCTCTCTGTGTGTCTGTGTACGTGTATGTCATCATAGATCTATACAAATATGGATACACCTCACACCACTACTGAAAAAAAACCTTTATTTGTCCTGGGATAATCCTTGAATATCAAATATTTTTTTACATAAAAAGAAATGGCACATAAAAACAAAAGTAGATTAGTTTACTTTAGTTGTTTGTTTTAAAAAATTATATACTGATACTGACACCAACCAGATATAGATACTATACGGTATATGAATACATTTCTACTTTCAAGGCTAAAGACCACCATCCAAAAAGAAGAAGCAAAGAGAAAGACAAAGCAGATACCATCAGCAGAGATTTGGAAAAGTGTTTTATGAGAATTAGCAGGTTGCCAGATTATGATGGGGGAAGAGTCAGAATAAAGAGTTAGTATGATAAAGAAATAACGCACTTCAAGAGGAAAAGCAGGCAATTTTAGCATAGCCCCTTTCAGTGAGCAGGTGCAACGCACCAAATGAGCAATTGACAGTCAACCCCACTCCTAAACCACTTCCAACACAACCCCCTTTCAACCTCCCTGAGGCAGTCAGCTAGCTTGAGTCAAGCATGAATATTCTGAGCAGAACAGCAAAAGAGCAAAAAGATCAGGTGGAAAATGCAGATTCATCACTCAGTCCTTCTAGCCACCCGTCCCTCCCAGCAGTCTCTATAGGAGATGAACCAGAGTTAATGAAGAGAAAACATGAGCTACTTTATCCTAGCACACAATGCCTTGATACTCCCAATGGTTCCCAACTATCACACTCTAATGGCGCACAATTCTTATCTTTCTATAACAAAGCCCTCCCACCATTTAGAAGAGAAGGCTAATAAGGTTGCCTCATTTTCATGAAATTAATCTCTCAGTATCATTCAAGAGCAACCACCTTAGATCTTTTTGTAAACATTATCTCTACTTATAAAAATATCTGTCTCCTCCTCCTCTTTTCTTTAGATATTGATGTGCATGAATAGTGTATATATTTGCAATTATATAGTAATGTGAGCATCTATTATGACTTTAGCCATATACCAAAACATGATATCGTTAAGGCCAACATGGAAATTTTTACCCCAGATCAAATAAATGCAACAGCATTTTTAACTAGAATAAAATATATGCACACAGGCTAGGTCAGCTTTTCCAACCTAATGTCCTTTAGATCAGAATAAGGATTTCTATTTCTCTTTTGCAACATTCATTTCATCACAAATATTAATTTTTATACAAAACCAATGATATTCAAATCAGCGTATCAAATTTAGCACCTCAACTGGTCTCACAACACACATACAAAGTGGATTCCCATGTCAGTAAACCATAATGAGGTTGATTTAGGTTTTGTTTGCATGATGTGCAAAAAGGGCCTGTATGTCTTAAGTTCTATATGCAAACAAGATTACAATTTAACTCATCAATTTTTAAAAATTATGTATGAATGCAGACCCAGATGACTTGTTATATACTTGCTTCCATTCATCTTCATTTTCCCAAGCAATATCATACATAATTACTCCTTTCGTATTTCTGCCTCTTCACCCTTTTTTACATCATGATCCCCTTGTCCTTCCTTTTTCCAATCCCATCCCTCTATTTTTTCAATCCTACTTTCCTCCATAAGTCCATTCACATCCTACTATGGTATAAATGAAGATAAAAGATAAAAGTGCCCTTAAGCCCATAAAATTAAGTGAAGTGCCATCTATATAACTTCCTCGGCAATGTTATATTATTGATCTGCCATTTTTTTTCTTCCAGTTTTTTTTTCAGTCCTTTCCAGTCCAGCTAACAACACTGTAATTTTGAGATAGGCCAAAGGCAACTAGGTGCTCCTTATGGGGGGAAATGGAGTAAAATTAGTAGAGAACAAATGGCTAAATCAACAGGCTTTCTATCAACATGATAACCAATGTCAGATCCACTAATTTATTGAAAACTCATGAATGAATGAAAACAATAAACATAAAGTAGTTTTCACTTTATGGAAGTTCTTTTAATATGGGACCACAGAAGGAAAAGTTACGCACTGTTGAGGGAATGATGGCAGGAATGGATGCCATAGATACGGCCCCTTTTCTCCCATTATCTGACTATAATTTCATGCAGGGAATACCTACCCAAGTATCTATTTACTATGTGCTATGCCTACTTATCTTAAACTCAGCTCTTTTAGCTGTTACTTTGTCAAACCCATCCTATCAAGAATGCTAAACATAAGTCATTCTAAAAGTTTCCTCTAAAAATCGTTCTTTCTTGATATCGTATTGCTTTTGTTGCTGACATAGCACCTGAACTTGAATAAGTTCATGGCTGAACTTGTAAGTTTTAAGTGTTATGAAACCATTATCCACTCAACCAGAATAGGATATTATTACCAATATTTTTTAATAAAGTTTCAAGATTTGAATATGAAGGCCAAACTGGATCTGGATTTTTTTTAATCAGCAGGAAGCTCCAATACTGAATCAAGGCCACATTGCTTGTAAACAGAGAATACAAGAAAAATCTTCTATCAACCGGATGACCTTATTATTGATTGGGGAGCAGGAACTGTACTGGGTAAAGAGGATAGGATTTAGAAATCATGGCATCCAGAGGTCACTGGGTTAACTTCTGGTCTAGCCATTCTATTTCCACCTGTAACTAAATCCACAAGAGAACAAACAGGTATCCATATTTGCCTGAGTTGTATTTTGAGTGATCGACAGGAACAGAAAATAGATATAAGGAAATCTATCTAAAACATCTTTTTGAAAAATAAATTTGTTTGCTATTGGGATTTAATATTGGAATCCCATTGATAAAATTCCAAGAATGCCCAAGAATGTCATAAGTCGCACTGAGACTGAAAAAAGTGTTTCTCTAAGGACTATATTCTGCCTTATTTGTATTGAGTAGAAGAATAAACAATGGACAATGACCACAAGTGACAATCAAAAGATATGTGGATTTATAGAAAAATTATTTTAAATATAATAGGTTGAAAACAAGACAGTCTTCTAAAGAATGGATAAAAGGTGGGGAAATTCTGAACACCATGATGAAGAAAAAAATCAAAATATTTAGATTTTTTTTAAAAAAGCAGTAGCAGTAATGACATATCTTCACTAAAAAGCTTACTTACAAGGTCTGGTAAAAACAGAATATCATAACATAACATAACTTCATCACATAATTTCAAAAGAACAAGTAACATCAACAAGTTATCAATATTTAGTATAAAATAGCACTTAAAGTAGATGACTATCTTTCTTGTCACTATAAGATTGATATTAATTTCAAGGAAGAATTGTGGTAGGGGATAATTAAAACTTTTTTTCCACTATCCACACTTTTATCTGTTTGTCTGTATGTATATACACACGCTTGCACATCTGCACACTTGCTCTTTAAAGACATTTTTTATTCCTGGGGATTTTCTAGATATGTCAATAAAGTTCTCTTGACAATGTTTTGCTTTCTAATTGCCTTCTCATAGGGTTGAATAAGAGTGATTGGCCCAAAGTCCCCCAGATGTCTAAAGTAAGAATAAAATTCTGGTTCTTGTTGTCTAGCCTGGTACCTTTAACCATTATACCAAAGTGGCTCTCTTGTTCTCATTTAAGCAGCACTTTTATATATTATCCATGGCAGTTATATTTTAATTTTTAAAAGTGCATTGGGATAATGCCACAACAGTTTCCAATGTAACATTAGCTAGTCTTCACTGAGGTAGCAAAATACCTGGACTGTACCATTTCAAATTGCTGAAAGAAGTTCATACGATGGAATGTTCCTCCATTACAAACAGAAGCACAACATAGAAAGTTAGAATATTGGCAGATGGGTTGCCATCTAACTTTCTTCATGGCTTATTAGTTTAGAGGTTTATATTTAGTATGGAGACATTCATACATATACCTCCTATATTTGCAGCATAATGTGTATACTGTGTAAGTATAATGGCTCTAATTTATTACAAGAATAATTGTTCTGACCAAACAATAATAATACCAGTCAATATTGGGCAATGACATTACTGGATCCAGTATGATTTACTCTACATTCCACCTGTATTATCTCAATAAAACTAAGTCATGTTCTTAAAGCATGGAGAGAAACAGAAGTTGTGATTGCTTTATGGTTTACTTTATTTAGCCCTGATAGTTACAGCTGTGTCAACTACAACATGTCAAGCACAACATCACTGAGGAAGGGAGCAAGAGTTCAGAGACCAGCATGCAAATAACAAGAACAGAAAATAGAAGCATTAGAAGATAACCAAGGAAAGGTTAAATAAAGAGGTGTACACATTCAGAAAGAAAAAATATCATGGAAATGTAATCTCTTTGATAGAGAAAAGAGTTATTTTAGAGTTTTGCCTGAGGCCAAAAGAGTGTTGCAAAAATAATTGATCAGTGAAAAGGAAAAAGAAAGGGAGAATAGAGAAAGAAAGCAAGAATTGGGAACAAAAATAGGCTGGAAATTGTGCATATTGAAGATTATGGGGCAGAAATTGAACAAACCTTTCAAGTCAAAGGAAACGCATCATTTTAATTAACACATAATTATATGCGCATATATTTCTGGCACTTTTGCCTACCTCCAATGAACAAAATAAATATAGAGGTGGGAGGGTTGTTACCAGACTCTGTGAGTGGTTTCCCCCATCATATTCTATCTAAAGGGAAAGTGGAAATGCTCATTATGAGAAATGAAAATTTGGCCAAAACTGCCAGACGATACACTGTTATATATACCTTATTCAGACAAAGGCGGACCATGTCAGGCAGGACCCTCTCCCTCCAATGCACACAGAAACAGACAGAGCTTTTCTATAATACTCTCCACCCCAGGGGAAGCTTCTCACCCAAACATAAACAGCTGTTTTGCTGGTAATAACCTGAACAAAACCATGAGCTGCCCCGGCAACAAAGCTGCAGATGGTGCCTTCGTACTCATGGGCACTCACACTTCCCCAAGGACAGGGCAGGGGTATACATATATACCATTCTTTAATAATTTATTCTGTGTCTATTTACATAATCATACTAAGGCGCTCAAAAAGATTAAGCTAGTCCTTTCAAATCCCTGACTAAAAGACAACCCCATTGCTCTCACTTCCTTGCTTTGTTTTCTTTGCACCGCCCCATTTCTCATGCTTCCTTGCTGACTCTCTCTTCCATTAAAACTCCCCCCAGCAACATTTTTTTGTGTGCCTATTCTCCTTTTGCTCAGTTCTCTGCATTTTTGTGGGTCTTTCCCACCGAAAAGCTGAATTCCCTTCAATTTCAGCATCTTAGCTTCCCTGTTTCCTCACAGCTGTAACTCTTTTTTCTTCCCAATTGCTCAACCTCCCCATTTTTGCCATCCATTTTCTCTGATAACAGGATGCAGCACATTGATCCCTTGAAACTTTTTCCCAAAAAAATAATAGAAACATAGTGATATAGCAATAATTTATAGCACTGAGCTGCACATGAAGAAAATTCAATACTTTCAATACAATTCATGCAAAGATGCAAAAGATATTAAAAACTAGTAAAATGCTGTCACCAATATTATTTTAATAGATTTTAAGGACAAACAAAATATGGGAAAACAATATTGTATATAGTAACTGGGGCAAGATTATCGTACACAAATATATTGGAAAAGCAATGAAATGCCTATACTGGAACATTGGGTCATAAAATTAATTGGACTTGCAGAAATGATGAAATTGACTAGTTTGGTCAGAGAAAAACAAAAACACTTTTTAAGAAGATTAGAATTCTTATATCTACTTTTTGCTGAGAGAAGGGAGGAAATGCATTGATGATTATATGAATTGGGGATTAAAAATGAGTTTCTTCTTGTTTTGTATTTTTATTACATTAAAAAAATAATTAAAAAAGAAAATGCTCATCATCTTCAGAGGCTTCTAGAAGCTATAATTCAGCAATATTTCAACCACAGGTCTCATGCCACTGTGATAAATAATAGCAAGTAATATTAACCAACTCCTCTCTGGAAACAAACAATGAGGCAAAAAATCACTTTTAATTTAGGACATATTATTTATGGTTATTCATACTGTGGGATATAAATGAGAAGAAACCCATGTTCACCTGGCAATTTTAACAAGTTGTCAGACTTATACAAATTATAAGTCTTCAAAAAAGCACAGATAAATATTATACATATTTAACTATCACTGATGAAAACCGACAGAAAATGTGAAATATGAGCCAGCCACCTGGAACATTTACCCAGTCAACGAAGTAGTTGCAATGGAGGAAATCGTAAAAGCCTGCTGTTTATCATTCCTCAAGCCCAATTAAAAATGGAGAAAATAGCAGGTTTGGGGATTCAGGGTAATTACAATAAGCTATATTTTATCACAACAGACAACTCTGTCTGCAAGCATGCTGCCCCTAAGGCAGTTGCTTGTTATGCCACATCAGCTGGTTTGCTTCAGCCTAAGGGACGCCAAAAGCAACTCCATTAAATGTAGACTGAGATTTTGGGGAAAGGGTGTAACCAAGTGGGTGGGTTAAAAGTGACTTCCTTCTCACACCCAGTGATAGCTTTGCTGGCATGCTCATCACTCCAAGTAGAATAATGCGGTTGGTATTTGAATTTTTTAAAAAAGCATGACACTGAAATCCAGGATAGTGTCTGTGTATACAATAGTTAACATTTAAGAACTATTTTCTTGCTGCTATGTAACATAAAGGCCAAGGGGAAAGGAATTCCCCGCTTTCCAGTTCCATCTATAATATGTCTTGTCTTGCCAAGCATCTTATTCCTGAACCGTTTTCCTGATCAGTTATAAGTCTTGGCACACTGCATTTAAGCAGTTTGTCTGAGTTTAATTCAGTGTGCTATGTGAACCTACCCTATTGAAAATTATTTTAAAAACCACAACAAAACTTTTTAGATGAAATTAGATATATCACAAGTGTCAAGATCATTCTGTGACATCGGAGCAGCTTAACCAATGGCATAGAGGTTTGCAATTTCTGTTTTTTAATCATATATATAAAAATAAATATGACTAATTAATGGAGAGAGACAGGTTAGAGATGAATGGAGAGACATTTATAATACTGAAATTAAATTGGGAATTCAAAAGCAAATACAGACAGAAAGCAAAGGGTCTTTTTTTGAAATGTTAAAGTATATGAAAACTTTGTATCATTTTTCACATAGCATCTAAACTAATAGGGCCCCAGTAATCATACCATCATGAGATCTTTGGAAACAAAAAATCCATCTGCCTCCAGGCCAAACTGAGTAGTAATTCCTTTGTTGCTGAAGTTTGTAAACAAGGAGGTTTTAGGAGAAAAAGGCAACGAGGGATTGGCTCTTTCCACAGCCAGCCTGCCATTCTTTACTAACAGCTATTTTCTCTAATCCTAGTTTATTACCAGTTTATGTCAGGATCAAGTTAAAGGAAGACAAATGGTTTTCAAAATCTAAACCAGTAAATCAAACCATTTTCTTAAGGAATTTACTGGAATAAACCTGTCCCAAAACACCATTACCTCCAAGCATGTTCTTACAAAATAATACGATTATTTTTAAAAACCCTCATTTTCATGCAATTTCCAACTGCCCTTCCAAGGCATCACTGAACTCCAAACTGTGAAATATTCTCTTTCATTCCAAATCAATATTAACATTTTTCACAAGACCAGTTCAGAAAAAAAGATGGACAAGAAGCTGAAGTGTGGCAAAGCTTCCATATACCAAAGAAAGTTCTAGAATTGTTTCAGCATAGCAGTTCTTATTTAGTAACTACAACTGGGGCTGGCAACTCGGTTGTTAAGTCAAGCAGTCATTAAGAAACACTGCAATTCTGCTTATGGTTTTTCTTTGCTTTATAGAACTGTAAAGTTTGTAAATACAAGGCCTAGTTACTAGTAAAAGGTTGATAGATACTTTTGTAAAATCATTTGGAAAACTATAAGCATTCTGATACAAATCCTGCCTTACACTTTAAAGTCGCCTGGATGATTTTGAAGTAGTAACCCAATTCACTTCACAGGATTGTTATAGAGCAGGGTTGTTAAACTCAAGGCCTGTAGGCCGGATCCGACCAATGGGGTGCATAGATCTGGCCCATGGGCCCGCCCTTGAAACAGCAAAGACCAGCCCGCGGTGCCTCTGCCAGCAAAAATGGAGCTTATGTGGCCCTCCCAGGCTCCATTTTCTGTCATGATGACCTCCTACAATCCTCTGCCAGTGAAAATGAAGTTCAAAGAAGCCATTCAGGCTCCAGTTTCAATCATGACAGCCTCCTGGAGGCCTCTGCCAGCAGGAGGCTGTTGCGGCCAAAAACAGAGCTTCCATGAGCTGACATTAAGCTGGCCATATATGTAAAATATAATCACTGAACCGGTAGTAACGCCGGTTGAATCCCACCCTTGCCCTGATGCGGCCTTAATGAAATAGACTTTAACACCCCTGTTACAGACGGAATAGAAGAAGAAAAGGGTGTAATGTATGTTAGCTGCCTTGAGTTATTTTGAAATTAATAAAGGCAGGATACAAGTCTAATAAATAATGTTAAAATAAGGTACTGATACTCTAATATTTTAATGGTCCTAGTTTTATGGATCTAGTTAACAAAATCAATAGTAGATAAACTTTGATAAGGCTAAGCTTTAATGGGCTCTTGGCTAATAGTCCTTCTTTGCCAAATGGGCTCTTGGCTAATAATCCTCTCTTTGCCAAAAGAAGATGTAGCTAACAAAAACTCCTCATGGCTTCGTTAACTAAGCCCAATGTGATATTCAAAGGCAGAAATGACATCATTAACAGCTAAAAACAAAGGATTCATAGTCAAGACTGAAAGGGGGATTGGATATCTTCTGATTTAGTCTACTGCCTAGGAAAAGAGTCTTCAGCCTGGATATTAAAAACATGTCAGTGCCCTAGGCATACCCATTTGCAGATAAAGTTATATTTGCTACTGAGATATATACTGTAGCTAGTCTTTCAGGTCACTTAATTGATACCCATCACCATTATAAATGAATCTATCCACCCTACTGACAAATGTCCTCTTCTCTTTTCTTCTACCTTTCTTAGCATTAGAGTCTTTTCCAAAAGCTCGATCTTCACATAATGTATCCAAAGTAGAGTGATTTGAGTCTCTAATATCTTTGACTTCCATAAAATGCATAAATAAAATAAATGTACATTCTTTTTGTGATTCATTGAGGGAGACTTCTCTAAATATTGATTAGATTTCTAAGCTGCTCAATTATGTCCAACTTTGAACAACCTACAGATCTCTGAAACAATAAGATTGAAACAAAAGGTAACAGTATAAGCCATCAGGTCTGGTAGGAGGAATATACAGTATTATAGGCCCTGTCTGTCAGAGAGTTCCACCTGATAGAACCCAGGAGATGAATCTTTTCTGACATGGCTCCTGCCTTGTAAAACATTCCTTCTATGGTGAGACAACTTCCCTACCAACCTTCTTTAAATTTTCCCAGCAGCCTTGGTGAACCCATGGGAACAGGGAGCCTGCAATATAGTTATATTGTGTTTAGCCTGTTGCCTATTCTCCTACAATCTTAATTCTATTTAAGTTTAATTGTTTTAATAGTTGTTCGTACTGTTTTAACTGTCTTTTGTAGTATATTGCCTAGAGTCACGTTTGTGAGTTGGGTAGCTATATAATTTGCCAAATAAATAAATTCACAATGCAATAAATACACTCAAGCACCAAGGAACACAATCACTATCCGGGATAGACTAAGATGACTTTCCCTCTCCTTAGATCTCAAGTTTTGCTAAAATTTTGCTAAAAGATACTGGTTTTAAGGGCTCTATGAAAGACTAACAAATTCAGGATTGATTCCAAACAAGGCAGTCAGCAGCTGAGGAGGCCCAACCTTAAGTCCCTGCAAATGACATTCTGTCATAGTTGGGACTCAAAGAGGTCTCTTGTCCAGATCTCAAAGAATAAATAGGGAAAACTGGGGGGAAAGCAATCTACAGAGAAAACAGGGAATCCAATCGCATTTTATACAAATTGGGACTCTGAACATGTCCACTCAAGCCAAACGTTTACAGTAGCCCAGTTCCATATGGTCATCCTAGAGATACCTGCAAGCCAAACAATATAGGATTTTATAGATTAAACCAGCACTCTGAATTGTACCTGAAAACCTATCAGTAACATAGTGGCGATAAAATCATAATTTAGGCATTCAATGCAGCATGGTTAAACAAAGACCCTTCTAAGTATAAGACTTCTTGGCAAGATCCATGGAAGTCATGAACAATCTTTAGTAAAATGCAAAGCCCAGTTTATCCCAGCCTGAAAGCTCAACCCCTAATGCTGAGCATTCTGTTTACAATTGCACAGTCTTCTTGGAATCTTCTGGAACCATCAGTATAGAAGATCTGAGGACTTGCACCCACATCATCCCTTTTTACAGTTTCCCCTAGGAGTGCAGTGCATTCGTTGCCAGACTTATTGGTCTCCCTCCTCTGCCCAATCAGTGTTTTTCTCCATTCTGTGGTCCTCATTCACTCTCATTACATTTAAAGCCGTATTCTCAAAAACATGGCCTCAAAACAAATTCCAAACTTTTCAAATTCTATACCAAACCTTAAGACTCATAGCAAGCATATCACCAAAGTATCATCTTGTAGGGTGGGGGGAATCGTTGTATTTATTTCTATCAATAAGGACTTTTATCCCATTAAAAAAAACTTACCTTTCTACATATCCAGAAGAAAGTTTATTCCTTACTAACTAGCCAAAGCTAGACTTACAAGGAGTATTTCAGTGCATCAGAGCCTTCCAACCAGTTAAGGCAACTAGGAGAAGAGCTTGGTCATTTATTAGACTGAATATTTTGAACAAAGTCAGTATTTCCAATAGGTTATAAAAGGAAAAGAAACTATTGCCAATTTCTGATATTGGAGATGAAGTGCATTTATACTCTTTTTAGCTGAAAGAGACTCACATGGACTAGCTGTCCCCATTCTTTGTTTCCATTAGGCTCAATTTTTTTTGAAAGTAATTTTTTTTTTGTCTCCTATGCAGAGTTTTATATAATTGAAAATGCTGTTAAATTCTCTATTTTTATTTTCTCCTGGTTCAGAGGAGAAAATCCTTCAAGTTCCCCCTCACCCCCTGGTGTTAGTCTACTGCTCTGCTATTTCATGGAACAGCTACACCAAACACTAACTAGTCCCATTCCTGTTTAGCTCCAAGCCCACAAAAGATCATCCAAGTCCTGATACCTGCTGTTGCTCCTAGTTCCAAAACAATTCTTTTACTTTGTTCTTATTCATCAAGCTCTCCTTTGAGGTGTTCCTTTGCATTTTTTCTAACTTCAAATACATTTACTGAATATATTAATGCCTTTTTGCATCTGATACAGTTATGTACAAAGCTGCTCCTAAAACACACAGATAAAGGAAGCCAAATACCTCACTACCTATTTTAACTTAGCATTTGCTTTGGATAATTTGCATATTAAGTGACATTCCAATAATTTTTGATTTTCTATCCTATGCATATATTTCCTTTATGCCTTGATATTATTAAATGGCTGCAACCTTTGTGTCAAGATCAAAAGAAACAAAATGTGGCATATTATGGAATACAAGTGGTCCAAAGTTACAGCCGCTGAAGCACTCCCATGGTTATTCACTTTATGACAACTGCAAGGACACCTATCTCCCCCACCAGGTCTCCAAAGGTCTTGGAACTGCTTCTCACTCCGCTGGGCTCCAGACCCTTCTCCTCACTTTCCTTTTGAAGATCTTCAGAGCTTGAATTAGAGAAAGAAAGCAGGCTGCTCCATTCTTGGATTCTGTGGCACAATCCTGGTGCAGTGGCCATTTTCAAAGTGCTCACAGTTCAAGGCCTGCAGGGACCCAAAGAGTCGGAAGCAGAGCAATTGAGCAGGGTCTTGGGAAGCCTGGGGTAGGGCCTGAGCTAGGCTGCTCAGGGCTTCCCACAGGGTCACTGACCCACTCTGTGCTTTGCTTAGCAACCTGTGGGTCATTTAATGACTGTATGAGGATAATGGGGGTCATAAGTGAGGCAATCAAGTGGGTGCTTTTCTTAATGGTGATTACAACTTTCAACTATATTGGGTAGGCTCCATTAAGATCCCGAACTGAGGGTTATCTGTAAGGTTAGCATAAGGAAGGAATTTATTATAACTTGTTTTTCCTCCTCCCAAATTGAACAAAATTTTTAAAGGATACCCATAATATTTGCAGAAGTCATAGATTATTGGTTAAATTTTCCTCCAACATAGGAAGTATCTTTCTAAGATTATACAGTTCTAGTATTTGACCTTTCTTATGAAGGTCTGAGCCTCATTCTTCACTGTCTCAGTGCTTATTTGATACTCTTGCCAGTATCCTCTTTAACTGCCTGCCTGCCCTTCTATCTCTCCCCCCACTTCTTGATGTCATCTCTCCTTGGCTCAGAATTTGGCTTCCACTTGACCTCTGCCCTTAGAATGACCTGCCTGGAGATAAGTGTCCCATACGGCACCATCTAACTCCATGCTAAATTCTACTGAGAGCAACATTTCTGCATCTGATTACAGCTTTAAGCTGACACTGTTACTCCTTGGTCTTAGAATCAATCTTAAAAAGAAGTCATGGTTGGAGAGAGGAGAAGAGTGTGCAGAACTGCTTTAATTTGGATCCAGCCAGATGGACCACAACCCCGGACCATAACTTCCATCCCTGGAAAGTAACAGGGAGGCTGGACAAGTGCCTGACTACAAATTATGGAGATCGAGATAGCAATTGTACAATTATAAAAATGCTAAGAATTGAGGAAAGTGTTGGTAGAGAAAATTCAATTTGGAGGAAAGGGAGAGATAAAGAAGGGAGATCAAGAGGATGTCTTAGGCTCGATTAACATAAACCCAAGAATTTATTTATTTATTTATTTTATTTGTATACTGTCCCCTCTCCCAAATTGGGACTCGGGGCGGTGCACAGCCCTACTAAAACAATGACACAAGATAACTAATCAGGAACTAAATCTCAAGTGCTGAACTTTTGAAATTGGAGCTCCTCTTTCTATGTTTATGCTCCATGCCCATCCATGGAAATTTGTTAAGGCATGGAAATATTAGCCTCTAGTATGTTCTCATACAAAATGAAAACAGAACAGTAAAAAAAAGATAGGAAATGATTATGGACAAAATAAAGTTTTTGATTATTTTTATGGCTAATTCAAGAACCCAACTGCCTAAAAATACAGACACTGTTCTAGACTAGTTTATCTGACTGAAAACCTAAAGAGAAGGAAGCCCAACTGGCCTGACCTGTATATACACTCTTACCTTTCCCAAATGGTATCTGATTTGGAACTGAGGTGACTGACTTGGCTCCCTAGGAAATCAGCCTGTGTGGGTTACTCTCTTCTTCCTGGATGGCAGATCCCTGGGCTCAGAGAATGCAGCCTAGGACAAAAGTCTAACCCTCTCTGAGCCTGCCTGTCAATGTCTCTTTTCTGTGCCTGGCTGGCCCCCAGGTCATTCTCCATGTGCATTTTGTCTGCTCTGCAGTTTGCCTCCTATTGTCAATGGACTCAGCAGCTCTCAGGAAGAGACAGCGGATGTGGATGCACTGCAAACCGAGCACACAGATTAAACTTTGCACGAGTGGCCTCTTGTTCATTCATTCATACTGAATGACCAAAGTTCCTGATAACAGGAAACAAAAGATCAGCAGAGGAAGTAGAGATGCAGAAGGTTTCTGCACCCACATGCACGCTTTTCCTTCCACATTATGACTAAAACCAAGTTCCACTGTTGCTTTTATTATATAACTGTGTCAGCTATGCTAACAGCAATAATAATTAGTATTTCTTATTTATACAAGTACATGAACATACATTGTACTCCTCAAGTTAACACAAGCATTTTTTTTCCTTCCCAGTGTTTTCCTAGAAATGCAGGGTCTGCTTTTTCTGATCAATTGAGTGTTGATTCACTGGTTGCAACATTGGTTGACCAACCAACTTGCTGCCCAAGCCTGATGTTATGAGCTGAAAAAGTTACCCAGACCAGACTTTCATGTCGCATCTCAAATTCAGAATTATTTGAACATCTCAAATTTGAATACTCTTAGTCAGGAACAAAGGGACATGGTAGATCAGTGGCTAAGATGCTGAGCTTGTCAATCAGAAAGGTCGGCAGTTTGGTGGTTCGAATCCCTAGTGCTGCGTAACGGAGTGAGCTCCTGTTACTTGTCCCAGCTTCTGCCAACCTAGCAGTTCGAAAGCATGTAAAAATGCAAGCAGAAAAATAGGGAACAATTGTTGCAATGAGGATTGGGCTGAGAGTAGATTAGAACCTGGTCTCTCCATTGCCAATTCAATATCTATCTGTCTTACCACCTCGCTCACTTGTCGTCACCATGTAGTCAGCTCAGATTCTGAAAAAAATGTCCTGTTCTTCTACCTGGAAGGATGTGGGCAGGGGAAAAAAAGTGATGACAAGTTTGAGAGAGAAAGAGAGGACCTAGTTCACCTTTGGTGCTATATCTTGTCCATAAGTAACCTGACCCCATTTTCAACTATATTCAACTTGTATACCCCAAGGTTTACATATAATACTCCAACAACAGTATTTGGAGTCACATTTTCCTTAACCATGAGTTAATATGCTGATTTTGAACTGTCTTGTAATTGAAATAATTAGGAGAAGTGTAGTGAACCTTTGAAATGTTTCTGAATAATTTAGGAACACATTACCACTTGGCATCTGAGGCTATTTCTCTCTATATCAATCAACAGCTACTGTCAAATCAAACTTGCATATTTTGTAAGAGACAATTTTCACATTTTAGAAGTATAACTAAATTGAGTCTGTTATTCCAAATAATAATCTTTTCCCACTTAGTTTACTTTAAAACCTCAGACTGGATGACCAGATTTGATATACTTTTAAACATCTTCTCTCTATTCAATATACTCTCAATATTGAATAGATTTAGGATGCAAATATACTACAAATGTCAGGGAAAACATGCATATACAAAATATATAAGTCATCACTATATAAAATTCATAAACCCTAAATCATTGGATAATAAAAAAAATTGGTTAGAATATTTTACACAAGCAAACCTTCAGATTTATTTTACTTCCATTTTAAAAGTAAGCTTTCTTAAGTCTTCAAAAGCTCATTCTTAATTGTTTTAAGAGTACATAAATATGAGTTCTTAGTTATTTCTGCACCGCAAAGCTTTTTACTAATGAATGAAAAAATGCTCCCTGGCCCAAATGGGAATTATGTTATAATCAGATGCATTAAAACTCTTACAATTGCAAGTTTACAATTGCTAGTCCTTGCTTAACAACTGATCACTTAATGATCAAAGTTATAACAGACCTTCCAAAATGTACTTAAAACCCAGTTCCAGAGTTCCAACAGCTCCTGTCCTGTGGTCACATGACTGCATTTTGGGCACTTGGAAACTAGATCATTTTCAAGGCCAACTGCAGTATTCCACAGTTATGTAACTATTTATAATGATTTTTGTGAATTTCCAGCCTTTGGGGCCAGTATCCAGCAAAGAATACTCATAGGAATGACTCACTTTACAACTTCTGTGTTTGCTTGCAAACAGTCATAAAGTCTTAAAATTGGTTCGGTCATGTGGATGACTCAACATGACCGCTCATGAATTGAAAGTAAAGGGCTACCTGTATGTGATATCCATCCTACAATATTTTATCATCATTATTGCTTGCAAGCTTGGCCCTTGACAATATATTGTCAATAGCCCAGTGCTCTTTGGACTCATTAATCTGCCGTATACTCTGGGTCTAATCCATACTATTAAATAGATGAAAAACAAACTTTTTGCTATACTAGCTTACTTGCCTACTTTGGGAGGCCAGGAAAAGGACTGAGAATTTCCATAGATGCCTCCTACTAGAGTTAATCTTAACAGATGATCAGAGATACTAATTCTCAATACTTACCCTGTCTGATATAGGTTTATCAAATAGCTGCAGTGTATTCATGTAAATTAGTTAAATGAAAGCATAAATGGATTGAATGTATTAATCAGTAAACAAATGGTAAAACTAAAAGGTAAAAGTAAGATAATAGATGTAACAACTTGTGGTCAATTCCAGCTCTTGACTGGAAGCAAGAAAAGAATCGTTTATGTTTAATGTAGAGTGGATAGAATCCAACACCTGGAGATTCAATGACATTTGCACACATGCCACAATTACATGAAGAAAAGCAATCCAGTTTCTTGAAAAGTTTACAGCTTCTCACCATCTTCCAAGCTTAGTAAAAGCAAAATTAAAACACAGAAAATATTACCCTATTGAATACATTATGCAAACTAAAAGATATACAGGTTTTCTAAATTTACATAATGGTCACAGGTTGAAAAACTCAATTTTTGCCTAGATAATAAGTTAAGTTGCCCAGGAACAAGTCTAACAAATATAGAAAAATTCACAATATACATCCAAATTTTTACTCAGCTGTAAAACACCTTAACTCATTCTGAGCTAGTAATTGTTCAAAGCTACGTCCTAGGGACCTAGGAAACAATAAATAAGATATATTCCTATCCCATATCTAATAATTGTCCCATGATGTCCTTAATAGAAAGAATAACATAAAATACTCATGAAAAATACATGTAATATTTAAAATAAGATAAAACTTCATGTTTGTGAAAGACCTGTAACCACTTTTCCCAAGTTCAAGTCCAATCTGTAACCTTATAAAACAATTTGACATTCTTAAAGCAGAGCACAACATTTATCAGTTCAAGGAACCAGTAAGTTAAGTCCCCTTTACGTCATTGCTATGTTAAGTATTCCTGTGTTATAGATCATGGAAACGAAGGCTATGAGCTATCATTTATTCCTTGCCTGCTGACTTCTTGAAATCCATGCAAACCAGCAGTCTGCCCATCTAGTACACACAAAGTTGTCTTGATTTCCCCCCTCTCCCCATTCAGGAACTCACTTTTTTCCTAATGAGTGGTTTTGTCTTGTGTCTTGCCCCCACTTCCTACTAAGTGGCTTATAAAAATCAAAATACAATAATTTAACACGCAAACATAAAAACAACTATCACTACAGTAAATAAATACAAGCAATGGAAGGATTGAATATTTGTTTTAAAGATGTTAAGATGAGGCTGGCCACCCTCAGCATTAGTCAATGGTTTACACATAAACAAACCAGGGTCATGTGTTTATATAAATGCTCCGGGGAAATAGTATTTCTGAGAAGGGCACATCTCAGTTCTCAGTTCTAAAATGAGGGAGCCAGATCTCAAGCTCAGCTGAAAGTTGAGTTGTTGACTACCAAGCTCCTAGCTCAATTTTCAGAAGTAGAGATCTTACAGTGATTGTATATTAGTGAAGAAAATACAAGCCACACATATGAAAATCATCTCTTTAATTATTTTCCAAGACTTAAATATTAATCATAGTATTGAGAAGAAGGTAGAAGTTGGCAGGGCAGGAGAGGGGATGTCAGATCAATAATGCATTCTACCAGGGTCACTAACTTCTATAAGATAAATCATTTTACATTGTTATTTTTGGTCATTTTGCCAATTAATAGAACATAAAATTACATTACAATTATTCCTATTTTGCAGATAGGAAAAGCAAGGCTCAGCAGGAAATGACTTTCTCAAAGTATACAGACACCCTAAAAGACAGAGCAATGTTCCCCTCTCACCGTGAGCTTCCTGGCCCTCCTGGGTCGTGCCTGGCATTTCTGCCAGGCCATCATTGCTCCAGCACGCCGCCATCGTCTCTCCCAACATTCAGCATCGTTGTTCCGCAAACTTGTCAGCCAGATGCAGCGGGGTTCCGGCAAACTACAATCTACTCCAACAGCTTGCTCAAAATGCCATCCATTCCCTGTTTGTGCCACACTCCACACTGCTTTGCTTACCACTGAAATGCCCCGTTGTGATGAGGCAGGAAAGTGTGGGGATCTCTGTTGCCTGCCACTACAGGGAGCTGGATTTCCCCGGCTTCTACCTTCTTCTACCATTCCACTCTGAAGCAAAGGAAATTTCTGATCCAGAAGCAACAATGTCAAAAGGAACAGAACCAGCTGATCAGAGCAAACTTTGAGGCTTCAACAGCTTTTTTTTCCGAAAGCCAGGTTGTTCTGGTTTCATTGAAATTCTCTGGTCAATAAAACACAGCTTTCTCCCTTACTGTTCTAAGCTTCGGCATAAAGCCTGTTTGCTCGTATGTTCCTCTTCTCTCCTATTCAAAAAGTTGTTCTCGCTGTCTCAAGTCTTTTGTCTTGCATATCAAACGTTGATTTCCAAGTCCAGGCACGCAAGGTATCTGTAGGCACCTACACTCAAATGAACATGTCAACTGGCCTTGGAATAACACGTTCCCCTTCCTAGAGAAGGTGAAAACAGAGACGGAAAAGCCCCTAGGGCTGCAAGCACAAAGCTAATTGCAAGGGGAGAAGTGGAAGAGGAGGAGGAAGAGGCGTCAGCGGCAATAGCATAGCAAAATCTACCCGATGAGAATGAGATGGATGCAAATCAGAAAGACTGGGTTGAGATTTGACAGCTAGGCAGGCAGAAAGAGAATAGAGCTTTACTCCTTCACACAGACAGTCCTGCAGCTGCTCTGAACTATCAGACCATCTCTGCCCCACCCCACCTCTCAGTGACCCAGCCCACTCCAGCTGACACCATCTCAGCACAGAGGGTGAGCTGGCCTACTGGGGGGGGAGGGGGGAGGGGAGAAGGGAAAGAGTTAAATGCATTTTGCTAGTTACACTCTCTTTAATCCCTTGCATTTTTCCCAAATAACAGAATGTACACACACAATTTCCTTTCTTCTTAAACTTATTTGAAAAGACCTGGAAGACTTTAAAAGGATCTAAGTTTGTCTCAGTCAAAAAATTTCTGCTGTGTGAACATGGGGGAGACTCAAGATAGTGTCTTTATTCCATAAGTAATCTTGGATCATAAACATAAAGATGTTTTTTATATATAATTCCTAAAAAGAACGCCAGAGAAAGAAGGAAGTGTTGAATTAGAATATTTTAGATACTACAATATATGATGGATTTTATGTTTATTCACATGATGTCATCAGCAAAGTTTTGACTTCTTCCTTATGATTATCTAATATATCAAACTATTTAGATCAGGCTGAGGCAAACCTGGCTAGAGAATTTTGGAAGTTAAAGTTCATGCATCTCAAAGATCGTCAATATTGACAAACTCTGATCTAATATCTAGTAATTCAGCTTATATATTTGGTCCTGATTGATTTCAAATTTACTCAACATAAGCCGCTTTCACCACCTATTTAATATAAAGAACAGTGAGAGTCTTCTAAAACATGCCTCACTTCAAAGAGATGTGACATAGATCTTGGATCCCATCAAGACCAGAAAATATCCAGAATTAGAACCAACTATTAATGTAAAAACCGGAGCATGAAATTATTCAATGAAGTACCTGGATTAATGTTCCTGCCTAATTATATGATCCCTCTTTCCAGATAACTCTTTTCACAAGCTGTCATGTGCTGTAACCCATTGTCTTGT
The DNA here is from genome assembly GCA_023653725.1 of Bungarus multicinctus. Lineage (NCBI taxonomy): Eukaryota > Metazoa > Chordata > Lepidosauria > Squamata > Elapidae > Bungarus > Bungarus multicinctus. The sequence goes on from CM042840.1 coordinate 103,066,963, forward strand.
CCACAATCTTTTTTCTTTCTAGATCTTTTTCACTTATCTTACTATCATATCTACTTTTCATCCTCTCTTCCTCAACTAACATTCCATTCATTCAATTCTGATTCTATCCCACTTTTCACATACATACCAAGAAAATATTAAAATTAAATAGAATTTAATTTTAGTTATGGCAAGAATGAGGCAAAGGATATTCTGAAGTATACATAAAACATAGTACCCATTCCAACAGTAATGAAGTTGCTTCTATATTTTAAGAGAAGATTATAATGAATGTTACAGAAAGTATGGGGAATTCTGGAAACAAAATGGTGGGGACAATTTTACTTGTCCCCATGATATCCTCCCTCACTTCTTATATTTCAGCAAACCCACGAGAAAAAAGTACTTAGTGTGGTCTATACGGTCAAGTCCATACAGAGACTGACAGAAAGACAAACTTGTTTGCACTGGTGGAAAGCATGGGCGAACAGTTGGAGATTAGTGAGTACTTCCCCACAAGAATTCTGGGAGTTACTATCCCAACCAATGATCAATGGTGTCATACCTAGTATATAATATTCATATATTATTGGTATAACTAATTTAGAAAGCAGTAGATGAATCACACAAACCAGAAGTTATTCATAAGTATGCAAAGGAGGCATTTAAATATTATTGCGGGTTGACTGGGGATTTAGCTGTTTTCCTCAGCAACCACATTGCTGTAACATCCACATCAGCACTTATATTGCAAGTATGAAATCCCCCCCCCCCAATAACTTGTGGTATCTCAAGTTCAATCATCTTCAAAAGAGTTGTCCTAAGATCTCTCTATTTTGGATGCTATAAGGTGAGAGAAAGCTAGGAACTCTAACTCTTGGATCTGTTTGCTTCAGACTTTTCATGGCTTATTTTAAGTAACTAATGATTTCCAGCCAATATGAGGTTACTTGAAATCTTCATATCATTGTGCTTTTCTAAATCACTGTTATCCACCCTCAAGACTCCAAAAATGGAGCAGACTGAAAGCTCTAAATAAACTGTTATAATATTAACAATATTAAAAGGGCTCAACGTTTTTGAGAATTATTATTATTATCCACACTATTGTCTTCCCCATATGTTACATTTATAATTTAAACTATATGTGATACGATGGGAGAAAGTAAGATGAATGGGCAAGAGTATTTCATTCTATGTTCCAAGGATTTGCAGATTGGTATTCTCTTTCCAGAACACAAATAGCAACCAAAAAGTTAAACAGATTAAAAAGATTCTTCAAATGAAGGAAATAGTTTGCTCTTGGGGTGAATATTCTGGATATAGAAAAGCATACAGTAACCTTCTCTCCTTCAAAAAGGTTGATTCTAGAGGATCACATGCAAGTGCTACTGAAAACAGTCTCATTACTAGGGTGGGGGGGTTAGTTCATTCAATGCACCCATTTCAGTCCTTCTGCAATATCAGCACCCCTGGGGATGCTATTCTGAAGAGAACAAAGAAACTGTGGTGCTGCTGGCAGCCACAGTTCTATGGAAACAATCTTGTTTAATGAGCCGGAATTAGTTGGCTGTGTGTTTGGGATGGGAGTGGGGGAAAGGATGGCATACTTGTCTAATACCAATTCAGCTTTGTTGATCCCCTCAGTTCTGGAGATGAGAAACCTGGAAGCTGGAAGGAGATAGCATTAAGAAAGCTCTTTTCATTTAAGTCTAACTAAACTCATTTAAGTTTAACTAAAGTCATAGAATCTTTTTTTAACAATTCTTTTCTGGAACATGGAAACAGACAATAAAGGAGATAACTGTCCTCTGAACATATGCATAGGTCTCTTAGTAAACAGACTTAACATGGAGGAGAGAAATGGAGTGGAGTGATTTAGGGATATTCTTCTTTCCTACACGCAGTCAAAGCATATATTTTTTCTTCCAAACCAAATTCTACTTAAAAAATAAAATATATGCTGGAAACAAAGGCAAGCTATACATAGTCCTGATTGTCTGATGTTCCATATTTTTCATTAATGAACATCTTCATTTTTTGAAACTTAAGGAAAAGCAAGACTAACAGCTGAACTAGCATTTGATTTGTTGCTATTGCTGGAATGCATGTCTGCCATTTCAGATGTGAAGCTGGATTTCCACAGCTAAGGGACCACCGTGATCCTTTTCTCTAATATTATATCTGTCTTTGCTATGAATAATTGGAGCCAGTTTCATTTGTCTCATTGTACTGACTCCCAGGACCAAAGTATAAGAAAGGCCTATAATTTTCTTGTTGTTGTAATTAAATGGCTTCATGTGTATTGATTCAAAAATATATACAATAATCCCTAAAAATAGACCAGTAATATAATCTTATACTGCAGCTAGGAGTCTGAGATTAAAATATGGGAGTTGTGGCAGAACTGAATATATGCTTAGTACATACTTAGTCTTCATACTAAGACTTCAAAATTTCCAGCTCTTACAACATAACGAATCAATGCTGCCACATTTTAATCCTGACAGAAAAAAATTGACTGGAATAGAGATTGGAAGGACAACTTCACAGCAAATAAAATAAAATGAATTGCTTTTTTCATTAATGTCAAGGTTGTTACATATCCAGGGTCTGCAAGCATGTGTTGGAGAATTAGAATCAGGAATATAAATTGTCTTGCTGAGAATTCTAAACTTTTTAGTGCCATGAATTTTTTTCCAGAAGTAAAAGGATGAGCAATAGCCGATCTGGTGTAATGAGTAAGACATCAGGCTAGCAATCAGGTGACCATGAGTTCTAGTCTCACCTGAGGCACAAAGCCAACTGGTGTCCTTGGGCCAGTCTTGCTCTCTCAACACTAGGACAGAAGCAATGGCAAACTACTATAAAAATCTTGGAATGAAACCAGCAGGAACTTGTCCAGGCAGTCATCAGGAATCAATACTGACTCAAAAGATTTTTTTAAACTAAAAATATTCAAAGAGACAATGAAGCTTCATTTCAGAAAAACACAGAAAAAGAAATCAAAAGAAGTAAGAACCTTTAGCGAAAGAACCACTGTGAATTAATCTGAAAATACACTTGGTGAAAATGTATAAAACACTGTTTGTTCAGTAAGGAAGGAGGAAAAGCAGAATCAGTTCAGCCAGCTAAATCAGTATATGTGCGGGAGGCCATGTTACTAAAGACCACAGGCTTTCCTTCAACCACATATACTTTGGGTGGGATCAAGGAGACAGAGGGGAGACAAAGAAGCATTCTAGCTATTCTAAGCATTTGCAGAAGTATGTTGAAGATGGAAAGAGGGGGGAAAGGAAGGAAAGAAGGAAAGATATATGAATGTGTCTGAAAGCATGCCAAACATTATTGAGATAGCAATTCTTATACCATGCATTTCTTTTTGTGTGTGTGTTTTTGATTTTTCTCCACTTGCCCTTCTTTCCGAAAAGAAAAGAAAAACAACCCTTTTTGATAGGGTTAGGGTTAGGGTTGAATTACACCATTTTCAGTCTGATCTAAGTATGGTATATAAAATCAAACATTGCAATGACTTACCTGTCAACGAATACTTCAGCTTCAACCATAACAACACAAGAGCACACAATAGATACAAATTCAAGGTTAACCGCACCAAACTTGATTGCAGGAAATACGACTTCAGCAACAGAGTAGTCAATGTCTAGAATACTCTACCTGAATCTCTGGTTTCTTCCCCAAACCCCAAAAACTTTAACCTTAGACTGTCTACTATTGATCTCACCCCTTTCCTAAGAAATCTGTAGGAGGCGTGCATAAGTGCACCAATGTGCCTACCATCCCTGTCCTATTGTTTCTTTTATTTTTCTTATATGTACCCATTTCATGTATTCATAACTATGTATATACTTATACCTATTATCTTGTAAGCGATTGACAAATAAAATAAATAAATAAAATAAATAGATGACCTACAAGATCCCTTCCAACTCTGTTAATCTGTTAAAGAGGGTATATATACATAAATGACCGAAATAAGAGTTTTAATGCTTAATTCCCATTCTACTCATAAAAATCAATTTGTATGTAGAGCTGTAATACTAAGAATAAATTATATTAAATGCAAAGGGACTTTCTGCTGTGTGGGCAGGCCTAGGGTTGTTTGGTAAGTCATGCTAAATGCCAATGCATCATCTTGCCAATTAAATTAGTATTAAAAGTTGCATACCTATATGAATCTGCAATTATATCTAGAAACTTAACAGCTGGTGGTATCTATGTACTGTACGTAAAAGCATAATGTGTAAGACCAGAATCTGACAGGCATTAAGGCAAAGAAGAGAAATAACTCAGTGCCAGATCCAAATGGCATTATGCTCAGATGTCCTAGGATAGCCCCCCACCTCCGTTCCCACCCTCTATAGAAAGGATCCATTTTGTTCACCCACACACCACTGTACATTTCACTATCCTTTTATTTTGTCCAATCTGCATCACTTTCAAAAAGGAGAAAGAATGAGGGTCTTTTTCCTTGCTCTATGAAGAGTTTAGATATTTAGACTGCAAGGATCCACAAATAATCCATAAATCACACAAATTGAACTTTCTGAAAAAAAATATAAGGTATTAACCATTAAAAAATACATGTTACACAGTTGGAGACTTCACAAGAGAATTGGAAAAGACTTTGAAGGTTATCTAATCCAATTGCCTGCCTTGAGTAGAAAAATTCATACCATTCCTTCCCAATCTTTTACTCAAAATCTCTAGTAAAGTTTCCTCTAGGAAGATGAGCAAGATTTCAGTGAACCTTTTACGGAGATGGGGTGTGTATATGTAACATTGCATAGCAACATTGGCATAAGCATTTGTGATACTAGTCCTAGCCAGCTTTCCTTCGGTCTCAATTGACAACAGAGTAACACCGGTGCTTCCCAGATGTCCTTTAACATTTTTGAAGAGCACAAGACAATAAAATTGGTAAGAAGATTAGACACGAAGTTATGAGCTGAAGATTTCTTTACAGGTATCTCCTCATCAGAAGCTCATTAGCTGACTAGAGGTAGGCACAGCAGTTACAAGACAGGATAGGCCCTCAGAAGGCCAATAGTTCTAATATACTGACAGCCAAGGAAAGCCATTTGGTAATTTTGCACTCTTTCTCAGCAAAACCTACCTTATAGTTGTTACAGGGAAAACTAGGAAGAGGGGGGCAGGATGTATGCAAACTTGAATTCTTAATTAAAAAGCTGCATACAAATCTAATAAAAATATACCTTCAGATTCAGCTTCCTACCGATAATATAGGGTTAACAGAAGCATATATACATCTTCTAATTTGTTGGCACTGATTTATACAAAATATGTAGCATTTAAATTCTCAAAAATCTTACATATATTCTGCATTGTATAATGTGAATAGAACCATGTTAATATATTTATAATATTCATATCCGCATACTGATTCTGAACAGTGTTGGAAAAATGCCAAAAAATATGGCGACATGTACTGGCTATCTAAAAAGAGCTGCTGAGTTTTTTTTCACATATGAAGAGAAAATTATCTATTTTTCTTTGCAAGTAGAGACCACATTATTTTACTGTGGAAAAGTACTATGTCTCTATGATAGTGTGCTTTTCCCATAATTAACACAGAAGGGATTATTCACATAGAATTATATTGTAAACTGACATGACTTCCCTGAGGTGGTCCAATTCAATTTATCACCTCATTCTGCCAAATAGGTAGACCTGGAGTGCCAGTTATTTGTCTCTTCCCATTGTTTATTACCTTATATCACTTTAGAGAAAAGTACCTGTTTGAGATAATTTTCCCTAAGGGCTTGGAGAGGGAGGAAAAAAGTAATTAGCTGCTAAGAAGAGAGCAGATAACAATACATATAAAAGAGAAAACAGGACATCGGCTCTGTGATATCCTCCAGCTTTTTCGGCCTTTTAGGTGGTATTCACCTTTTTCCCTCCAGCTACTTCCTAAAATTTGTCTTCCTGCTATTTTATGCACACATATATACCTACTGCTTCTGAAGAAATGTGAAAAACAGATAAAGCAAAATTAAAGAATCCTTTTACTTGTTCCTTATTTTTCCTACTCCAATGCTTTTAGATTGGCTTTTTACTGGAGTGATAAACTATTGCTCTGTTATTCCACTTCAGTTTGCTTGTTTTTGAATCATATAACTGGACATTCATTCCCTTTTGAAATTTCTCCATATAGAACAGATGTCAAAAAGACAAATGGCAACATCTGCATTCATTTCTGACATACAAGTTATCTAGATGTTGATAAGTAAGATGAGCTCTTATTTCAGTAAACTCTTAAACATGCAAATATTTTCTCTCACAAAATAATCACTTCTGATGTTCTCATAGACCCAGGCAGGACTACTACAGTGGTTTCCCACACAAAGCCCAACTTGCTGTCACAAACAAACCTTGTAAACATTTCCTGCCACCTCTTTCCTGACCTTCCACTTCACAGCTATTTTTCATCCACAAACTCCTCCCATGGCCCCATTTTCAAGATTCCCTTTCCTGATGGCACAAGCAAAATCACAGCTTTGTGCCCAGTTTAGATTCGCCCCCATTCGCATTTTCTCACATGTTTCAACAAGCCCAAGTTACAGAGCCCGAGGAACAAGACCAGGCTTTCTGCCTCAGCACAGCTGCGGGTGCTGACATAACAGGCCAGAGAGGGAGGGAAAACAGGCTGTTTCCCAACTGCCCAACAAGACTATTTAGAGAAAAGCAGCCGCCTCACCCAGCCTTCAAGTCTTTTTCCAATTCAAAATCTGTACACTAGCACTCACTCTGAAGATCTAACTGAAAATTTACTAGATAAACATTTACCTTGATTTATTTATTTAGAGTAAGAATAGGGGACCCAAGTTCCTCTATGAGTAAGAAGCAAAATATATGAAATGTATCAATATTTATAGTATTATGATTATATGAATATTTGCACCATTATTCCTTCCATACCAAAAAACCACCCCACTCATAATCATATATATGGAGCAAGTGCAATAAAAGCTGTAACTAAGCAGATATAAATGCAAACATGAATGATCTCCAACAGGCCACCTCAGAAAACCTTTTTGGAATTTTTCCATTCATGTCAATATTGTATAAGTTTTTATGAATGGGTATAAGAGTGATATTTAATTTTTCTGTCCATATGTACAAACTGAAAGAACAATCTTAGAAAACTCCCATTCACTATACTACATTGAAGAGATCCAAGTTTCTTGTGAAGATAAAATTGATGGAAGAAAATGTATGACACCTTGATTGATATTTTGTATTCCTAAAAGGTAAGGCAGAAATATATCACAATATATTATTTCATATAGTAAAGATTATATCAAAAAATACCTGTGATCTTTACTTTATTTATGATGCATTATATCATAAACATAATAAAGATCAAAACCATGGGAAAACTTCAACTGCTTGTACTCTATCCCTAACTTGCTATATTTAGTCCTGGATGGTAGACACAATAAATATTAAAACATTACATGATGTATAACATAGTAAGATGGCTACGAGCAGCCTATTTATTTTAATCTGCTGCAGCCATTTCTTAAGGCTACTATAGCTGATCAAATAACAATGGAGAGTGTCCCAGTACTCAGGAAAGGAAACAAAACTGCTAGACATCACCTCCATTTTGCAGCAGAGCAAAGCCCAATATAATACACTGATGTACTCAAAGCATATCTGGCATAACTTCTTTGCTGGTTAGTTAAGCAATTTTTAATTCTGTGCCACTGTTAGCATTTTCAATTTGTAGTACTTGTTCTAAAATGATGAGAAGTTATGAAGAAAAATCCAGCTCTTGCCCACAGCAGAAATCTCCGTCCACTGGCAAAAATGGGGGGTAAGGGGGGTAAGGACAAAAGGGAGATAGTAATCAGGAGACCCTGATCAACCTCCCCACCTCCACATGCATGCCAAATTTAATTCTGCAAACTCAGTGCCAATGTTCATCACACAGCTGCTTTCCAGCTAGACAAGCTCCTATGCCATGCTGCATATTTTTAGTCAATGTATGCATATCTGGTGTTGCGTTGAATCAGACAAACTGCAGGAGACAGAAGGGTGTGAAGTGAGATTTAAGGTGTGGTGAATTAGCAGACTTCATTTTGATTCAGACTTACTTCAGGCTGTCAGGAAACTTGCTTTCAATGCAAGAGAGCTCAGACCTAGATTGAAAAGAAAAACTGCTTTCAAAGCACATGCAGAATGCCTTCCCTTATTACTGATTAACCTGCTTCTCATCTTACACAAAAGAAAAAGGACAGTTCAATAGTAAGAGCCTAAAGTCCAATGTCTTGCATTTTAAAATCAATTGACGCATTCATTTTCTAGTCAATTTCCTTTTTCTCCTTAATTTTTCCAAATGATAAAGTTAAAATAATAATTTTTATTAGCTATGCCTTGCAAAATCCGGAGGAAATGGACCACTGAATATGGGAACAGAAAGTTGGAAATTTAGCCCTGCATTGATTTTACCAGGACATATTATTAGAGAAATTCACCAAAATAATTAATATTTCATTTAAAACACAACACCTTCCAATTTAGAATGCCCACATCTTATTCTTATTCTGTTAATTAAAAGTAGCAAAAAATAAACACTGAAAAACTGGGAATCTCTCCCAACTATATTAGTCCTCAACAACTTGAAAGTGGAAAAAGGTCAGGCAGTGTTCATCAGGGCAAATTCTACATGCAGGAACACCAGAGCAGCTGGACTCCTTCCAACATATTTGGGAGTTTTGCACAGGCGTGCCCTAAATAGATAGTCATGCTGAGAGAAAGCAGAGATGTCCCATAATGCAACTGCACCCTCACACCATTCTTTATCATTTTCACAAACACATACAGTTCCTTCAGGAGCTACCCCATGGATTACAGAGACCTCTGCTGACTTAACAGAGCAAATACTAGAAAGAGTGAATAAATCGCTTGCAACTTCCAACAAAAGGAAACTCCAGGAACCATGTAAACCAATTCAGATGATGCCGGTAAATGTGTTGGTTCTTTATCAGTCACTCAACCTCCACAAAACTAAAAGTTCCTCTTTTGTATTCTGTTTATTCTTCACAAAGGGACAGTTTTGTTTTGATTGTTTGCCCTGTTTCCAGAACATCTCTAATTCGGAGACTGAATTTTACCTGAGGATGAGCAATTACATGCCTGCTCTTCATAGCAATCCAATCTTATAAGCCAATACCAGTGACCAAATTAGCCAGAAAGAGCTGTTTTACAGATCAGGCAGTAAAACGTGTTACAGCCCAATACATTACTAGAACTATTCTGCAAATTTATTTTTGTGTTATATTAGCAGTATAAAGCCTCTGAGTTAGCTAATGGTATTCCCTGTTCATGTTTCTACAACATGATGGGGCCCTTTGATCTGGAAGAGGGTAGGTAAGGCTTGGTAGAGGATGGAGTCTTGTGGGGGGAATAACAACAGGGACAATGAGCACAGGGACATATGGCAGAAAATGGAGGGACAAAGAGGTTGTCAGGGCTACTGCATGCCAGCTGTTTGTTCTCTGCCTTAGGGCTTCATCTTTGGAGATTCACTGACTCCAGATTCTGGCAGTTGCTATTGCTACTTAATACAAATTCAGAATGGAATACAGACATCCATCGCTCTTTATGAATGGGAGGACTGACTTGGCTGTCACCTTCTCAGAAATGGGCCTATCTGGATTTCATATATGGCACCAGCCATTAATTCAAAACAGAAGCTTGCAGCTATTCAAGAAACTCTGGTGGCTATGACTTCTAGTAGACAAGAAATGAGGATGATGCATCTATCCTGGTCCTTTTAGATCATTCAGTGCCTTTCAATACCCTTGATCAGGGGCCTCCAAACATGGTGACTTAAAGACTTTTAGATTTCTAAATCTAAATCACCGATGATGTAAAGCTATTCAACACTACAGACAATACTGCTACTCTTCAAAAAGACCTTGACTATGTATCAGAATGGTCAAACAAATGGCAACTTCAAATCTCAACAAATAAATGCTCTGTCTTACATATTGGCAAAAAAAATCAGAAAATAAAATACAAGCTGAATAGTCAAGACCTTGTTGATGATCCAAGCTCTGTAAAGGACCTTGGAGTACTCATCTCTAATTATCTAAGTGCTAGAGCCCACTGTAACTACATAGCCAAAAAGGCATTAAGAGCTGTTAACCTAATCCTACGTAGCTTTTTCTTTGGTAATATCACACTACTAACTAGAGTATACAAAACATTTGCTAGACCAATATTCGAATACAGCTCCTCAGTCTGGAATCCACATTACATATATGATATTAACACAGTCGGGAAAGTCCAGAAATATTTCACAAGGAGAGTTCTCCACTCCTCTACTCATTGTAGAATATTTTATGCCACCAGACTTGAAATTCTAGACCTAGAAAACCTTGAATTACACCATTTTCAGTCTGATCTAAGTATGGTATATAAAATCAAACATTGCAATGACTTACCTGTCAATGAATACTTCAGCTTCAACCATAACAACACAAGAGCACACAATAGATACAAACTTAAGGTTAACCGCACCAAACTTGATTACATGAAATACGACTTCAGCAACAGAATAGTCAATGTCTGGAATACTCTACCTGACTCTGTTGTTTCTTCCCCAAACCCCAAAAACTTTAACCTTAGACTGTCTACTATTGACCTCACCCCTTTCCTAAGAGGTCTGTAGGGGGCATAAGCGCACCAACGTGCCTACCGTTCCTGTCCTATTGTTTATTTTGTTTTTCTCATATGTACCCATTTCATGTATTCATAACTATGTATACACTTATACCTATTATCTTGTAAGCGATTGACAAATCAAATAAATAAATAAAATAAAATAAATTTCAAAATTCCAGAATTCCAGAATTCCTCACCAGCCATGCTGACTGGGGAATTCTGGAAGTTGAAATCCACAAATCTTAAAGTTGCCAAGTTTGGAGATCCCTGCCATCGATCATAATATCCTTCTAGATTGGCTTAAGAGGTTGGCAGTGAGAAACATAGTTTTACAAGGATTTTCTCTGAAGTCAATTCCATTTGTTAAAGAAGGATAGATCCAGCCTTAGAACCCTTCATTCATGGTGTTCCCTACTCCTAATTATCACATATATGAGGCCACAGGATGGGGTCATTTATCAGAATGAGGTCAAGTATCATGAGTATGTTGAATTGAAATTTCTGTTCCTGGATGATACATAAATATGATCAAGATTCTTGAAGCTGCAGGCAATTTGAGCATGGGGGAGGCTTTGACTCAATGTTGGTAAGACCAAGTGGCTGACTTTAGGTTCAGCTGTCTCTCACCATAATCTGGAAATTTTCCACCCATTTCTGGACAGAGTAGAAACATTCCTCACCCCCAACAAAACTGATATGGAATCTGGGCAAGTGAAGACTCCTGCATGAAGGATAGATAACAGCTGTTGCCAGGATTTGTCTTGTGCACCAAATCCACCCATTCCTGGATTGGGAGGTTCTGCTTATAGTCATTCATATTTTAGTGACCTCCTGGTCAGACAGTAATGTTCAGTGCAGATCAAGCTGCTTTGGGGGAATCTGCAGCTGGCCCAGAATTCATAGATGCCTGAAATTATGGGAACATCACAGTACAACCTTTTAATAGCATTTCTTTGTAGGCTAACTGGCTTCTGTCATTCCTTTAAAGTAGGACAAGTCAGGAAACAGGCACTGCATGAACTGCTGGAACTCAACTTGTTATAGGATAAAACAATTTGAAAGTTTGGCGGAGTTGCTCTCTTCCTCTTATACAAGACCAATCAAGCTGAGGCAGTCTTGAGTTTCTTTGCCATCCCTCCTGGCTTTTTAGGCTAAATTTATCTTCTCCTAATGACTACTGTATACTTTTTTCAAAGCTCTCTCTATTTCTCTATAGCAGGGGTATCAAACTTGCATCGTCATGGCGGCGCCACGTGACATATCAAGACTTTTTTCCCCTTCACTAAACTGGGCATGGCCAGCACATGACACATTCGGCCCGCAGCCTGCAAGTTTGACAGCCCTGCTTTACAGTTTCCAATAGGTTTCTGCATGCAATTCAAGATGTTGGTTTCCACCTATAAGGCACTGCATAACACAGAGCCAGGTTACCTTAGGGTCTATCTATTTCCGATGGTTTCTATTCATCTCACCACATGTTCCAAATCCTGTGAAACAGTGTCATCTAAGTCCAAAGCCTTCTCTGTAATGAAACATGTACTATAGAACATTCTCCTCCCTGAGAGTCAGATAGCACAGACTCTTCCAGAAGCCTTTATAAACCTTATTTCTTGAGACCTTGGAGTGAGAAGTTAATTAAGACCAAGATGTACATATTACAATACGTTATAGGACAAATTTGCTAGGCATCTCAGTGGACTAGTGCTGCACTATATTGTTTTTATTTAATTGCACTAATTTGTGTATTTGACCAGAATCACCAGCTTTAAATGGGCAACCTTCTAAATTAATAATTCAATTAATAATCTAAAGCAAGTAGCATAAATTGAAAAAACATTCTTAGATACATCCTAGATACAGATTATAGATACAGATTCAAAAACATCCTAGATACAGATTCAAAATTTTGGGCCTGACAAATTATTATGACTCTTTAATTAGGGTAACCATACATGGGCTGCAAAACCTTCCATCCAAGTCCTATCAGGATCAACTTCATTTAGTTATTTTAGATCAATCTACATTGTTTGGACGCTGTCATGGATAATGACAGAGAAGAATAGTAGCAACCTACTGAAGTACCTGGGTGCATTCATTCATTGCTGTTGAGATCAATAACTAACTTTCTAACTTTCCACTCATAATATGTGGCTTTTGTAGTCATTATCATATTTAAAACTCAGTACAGTACGAACCCCGCCAATTCTACTTTATTCTAGGAGCCATGATAAAGCAAACTGTAATTTTACATCTTATATGAACCTTGCTGGAAAAAACAAATACAGTTGGATTACTACAATTGGATGGCAAGTGGATTGTTGCAAAGAATCTGAGTTTTCCATATTGTCTTGCAGCCATCCAACAGTTATCTTAATTTTTTCAGCTATGTTCTTTGACACTAGTAAATAGGTGGTAAGTAAATAATTCTAAAATCCTTTGGGAAGCATATAAGTCCAGATAATTTAAGTGAGTGAATCGAGCTACTCCATAATTAGTCAAGCCTAATATAATAATCAATATGAAGTTTTTTAAAAAATTAACTCTTTATGGATGGAGGTAATTGCCCTGGTTTCTGCAGCCAGAGTAGAGCTCCATCCAAAGAAAGATTCACTTAAAATGATCTGATGGATTGATATTTCGTTAACACAATAAAACAAATTCATGAATATTTAGTCCTAGGAATTCTTTCAGTATTTTAATTTCCACACAAACCATTTAATTGACCAATGGTAAAAAAACAATGCATTAAAAGATTATATTGAAATAGCACACAATAAGAAGGTGTAGTGGGGATGAGAGGGATAATTTTTAAAAAAATCCCTTCACTCTCTGGGCCTCTCAAAACCCTGAATGTAGTCTTTTATTTCTTCCTATTTAAAAGATTCTTCCTATTTTAAATCATTCAGTCCTGTCAAGGATTGGAGAAGTGATGCATGGGGGGTTGGGTGTTCAACACTTCCTGATGCTGGATAGCTCAGCCATTATTGGCATGAAGGAGGGAAGAGAAAGGTCTTTTGTTTTCTCAGTCATTTGGCAAAACAATCCATTTCTGGCATTCCCTCTTTCAAAAAACAGCTGACTGGAGTGGAGTGGACCGAGGGGTGTTACAGTTCCTGGACTGAACAAAGGGAGAGCAATTGCTAATTTATTGTTCAGTCAGAAATGTATTTTAATGGACCACTTCATTTCTTTTTATTTTACTTGTGGGATTCTCGACAAGAACATGAAAACATTATGGACATGGCCTCTCCTTCTCTTTATCTTCCTTGCCTTTTGAAAAAGAATATCTTGAATCTTGCGACTGTCTCCTTAAGAAGCACATGCTGGAAAGATGGATCAAATCAACACCGAGTGTGCATATTTTGGAGGGGAGGGGGAAGAAGGAAAAAGTGAAGTGCCAAGGCAGGGCAATGATGAGAAATCACAGAAACATTCAAGAAATATAGAAACGTTGGAGAAACTCACAGGTGGCAGAACAATTTACCTTTTCAGCATATCTGGTGAGACCTGCAGACTAGCTCCCAAAGATACTACTGTATTTTTGAAGATCCTTCATGCTTATTTAAGTGATACAAGATGCCACCTCCACTCACCAAGATACAGTAAACAACAGTTATGCTTTGGTCCTTGCAAGATGTAACCAACATATCTACAATTCAACACCTCAAGAAAGACATAAATGAGAAAAAGAATAAAACTGAGTAAGGCCCAATGATAGCAAAACTTGCTTTGGACAAAATATTTTCATATACCACTATTGCAATAATCAAGAGCAATTTAGAATGAGAAGAAACCAGACCCAGAAATGAGAATAATAAATACAGATGTACGTTACCTACAGAAATTCTTAAAATTCAAGTTCTGTGTAAACTAGAGAAGCTATGATGAAGAATCCAAACTCAATCTGTCTCCACTGTTTTTATTACACTATTTATTTACAAAATAAATTTCTGCAGTTCTGGAATGCAGAAATTTGGAATAAAATTATGTATTCCTAATCTAGAGCTGGTATAAGCCCAGTCTTCTTTGCTTTCACAAGCATTAAATTAACTTACATACCTCTGTTTCTAATCTTATTTATTGCTTGGGCGCACATGATATTAGCTTTTCTGCTTCAAGTCCACCAGGGGACACTGATTTCATATTATGATAAAATGCTCCCCAAATCTTAACTGAAGGATAGTATATAACAATTGTAAATAAGTGTATAAATGAAAGTAACATAGCAATTGCTTCATCTCCAATCTGAAAGATAATCTTGAAATCTTTCCAAAATTGTTGCATATTCAGTTCAGTTCAGTTCAGTTAGCTCCAAATATATTTAAAAAATGGTCTTTAATGAACAGAGCAAAGGTTATATCTTTTAGTGGATGGAGCCAAAAATTCTGGGCTTTCTCCCCTTACGTCTAGCTGACAAAAGACAAATCTTATCCCAAGGGATCAGCTGCTGTGACATTGCACTGTTGCCTGCCCCAATGCTTTTCAGACCTCTGCGATCCTCACAGCAAGACCTTCCATGCACACATCCTGTTCTCACATCTGCAGCTGGCTATTTACACAACACAGAAACCTCCTGGCAGAAAAGCAATGGAATAAGGATTACATCACACTGAAGACAGAAGGGAGGTTGGACAGGATGAAAGAAAATTAATTTTAAAAATGTGATAGAGACCTGTGATCCATGATAGAAAACCCTCAACCGCTACAGCAACAAACCCTGAAATTGGTTTATTTTCACCATTATATAAAACTTCAACTTTTGGTTGGCCAAGATGTGTGACTGATCTTTTATTATGCCCGGTATAGCATTGAATAGCAAACATTTTGATAGACACTGAAATTAGCAAAGAAAAAGTGCTATAGAGGGCAAAGATAGATAACTTTTGGTTGGTTACATCAGTCTTTCTGTCTGAATGCATGTCTATTTGACTTTACATACTGGAGTTTTCTGCAATTTCCTTTAACCTACCAAACATTCCTTTTACAGAAAAATTTACAAGGTAGTACTGTTCGGTTATGTAAAAATTACAATGTCAGAATCTATAAACTGAATACACAAAGCAGATGAGATCTTAATTCAAATGTAATATATAGCGGGGACTACCCTTAGATTTTTCATTAGATAAGGAGGAAAATAACCATATCCAGATGGGCACTCTCTATCCTTCCATATCTTCCCAATTTTCCTCTTTAATCCAACAACAATGGTGCATCCTAGAACAGAAAAAATAACAGCACTTCAGAGCACTTGCAGCACTAAGCTGTAAACAGTTGCAAAGAACCATTGCAGGCAAACCTGTCTTGAACCAAAGGAAGAACCAGAAGGTTAGACAGATGAGCAAGTCAAAGCTGAAGATCAAATGAAGAACAAGGGATGAAAAACGATCAAGGAAGTAGCAGTCTTGCTTGAACATCTTGAATGATTTCTTCTTATTCTATTGTTTCAAGGCATAAGATACAATTTTGCCCTTCTCTACAAGTTTACCTGCAAGTCTCTACCTCTATTAATTGCATGTTTTGTAATCAAGCCAATTTACAAATTATTTCTGCCTGTACCATATTGTCTCTTGTATTAAATAAATCTGATAAATTGCTTATTTAAAACATTGACATGAAATGTAAACGTTTTAAGCGCTAACATTTTAAAGCAAATATTTTTGGATTGATTTGGTGTAATGGTTAAAGTACCAGTTTGGAAACCAGAAGACTGGGGTTCTTGTATGAATGGACAATACTATTCTCATAGATGTATTATTTTTCACCCTCTTCCTTCGGGACTGCCCCACAATAAAGAAGCCTTTAGAGGTGGAAGGATGCATTTTCCCCATATAAAGCCAGTGATTCAGTTAATGTTACTACCAAGCTTTAACCTTCCAAAAATCATATTAAAACCTCATGTTTATGATTTTCATCTCATGTATGTTGTGAAAAGGATTAGGTTTGATAATCATCTATCTTCTTTTTCTTACTCTTCTTTTTATCCCAGAGCCACAAATATGCCCATCATTTTGGCTAGATCCATTCTGGTTTATTCCTACTCTTCTTGTGCAAGTGATTTTCACTAACCTTGATTATGCCCCACATATAATAGGAATAAACCCACTAGAAAGCTGCCTATTAGGCAAACAAACTATATAATTCTTTATGCTCATATAATTATACTGCCCCCTTGTGGAAACCTTCAAATCTCAGCTTGCAAAACAGATGTACATGCCCCTCACTACAATTTTACTCTTTTATATGTAATGCTAATTAAAGATAAAGAACTAGTACAAAGAAAAATAGATATAAAAAGAAAGAAACTGTAGAGAAAAAAGAAAAAACAAACAGAAAAATAATAAAGAAAACGGAAATATATAAAGAACTAAATCCTCCTTAACTGCAAGTACAATTTCAGTAAATTATCACCTTCTCTGATATTATAACAAAAATATTTCCCCATATCTCATCTCTCATATAAACAGATTTTAAAACTTCAGCATTAAATCATTTTTGGTAAGTCTTAATAGAAAGACTATAAATAACACACACACATACACATAACTAATTTAATATTCCTTCTCTCTACTTTTAACAATCATGATCTTCAATCCTTTTAGTATCCCAGAACTTATTTGTACATCATTGTTAATACATCAGCCAATCCTATTAAATTTATTTAATTTTAAATCCATTTTTATGATAGCAATCTTAAACATAGCTTCTGAATGCACTGTTCCCAAATAGTCTTGAATTCTTCCAAAAAATATTTTGTTCCATTCTTATTAGTGGATCTCTTCTACCATAATTCTAATCTTTATTACTTTCTGGTTCAACAACCATTTCCCATTGGAAGGTTTCTTATACTTAATTTCAAAATTGTATGTATGTGTGTGAATGGAATTTTAAATAACTCTTGCAATTAATTTCAAAATCTTATTTTAAATCCATTTGGTCCCTTAGTCTGTTTATAACTTTCCAAAATTAATATTCCAATCATTTTTACTCAAAAATTAAAAAAAAATAAAGTCTTAAACTTATTTTGCCGAAGATTGAACAAACTCTCCCAGTAAAATAAAATTTGCTATCTAAAAAGCTGTTAACAAGAAATTTCCAAATTAATTAAGAAAGGAAGTATGAAAATCCAGTGTTCATTTGAAGGCATCCAAACCACAGCTTGGATAAGATGGCAGTCCCTCAACTCTCATTTCCTAGATGTGTTGGGGGGCATTTTATAATTTTTTGGTTTGTTTTTAATTCCTTATTTATTTTGGATTTCTGTTTCTGCATACTATATTTTTATTTGTTTAATAAATCATGTACTTCTGTTTCTGTATACTATATTTTTATTTGTTTAATAAATCATGTACAGAATCATGTACTGAGATGGGCAACTACTATATATAAATTTATTTAATAAATAAATAAAACATTTTTTTTTCCTAAAAGAAAGGGGCACCCTAATTAAACCATTTATTCTTTTGGTAGCTTTCCTTTCTGGCAAATGAAAAAAGTTAAAAATAAAAATAAACATTTAAAACCCAACTATATAGTAAAGCAAATGGAGTTGGCACCAATACATACAAAGCCAGAGACTACCCACTCAACCACTTTCTGCAGGGGCACGACAGTAAAGAAAAATTAAAGATAATCGAATGAAAGTCTTAGAAAAATCTGTTTTTACAGCGCAACATTAGGATTTCCTGTTTTAGAAAGAAAGAAGGTTGTAGTTCTTTATTATGACTTCATGGTCAATGACTAAATTAAATCAAGTATAATAATAAAGTAATACAGGATTAAAAGCAGAAAAATAACAGAATTATTAAGCAATTTATATAAACAAAAAGAAAAAAACTATAAGGTCAACTTCAAGCCTTACACTTCCAGATGGCATTTACAACTGGAAAGATTTTTGTTATGTTCTTGGAAATTGAGATGGGACAATCCAGTAAAAGAAAATATAGTATCTACTTTATGTGAAAGAAAGGATTAATACTCCATTAATCACTAGGTCCCAAGAGAAGTATGAATGTGTGGGTGTAGGTGTGTCTCATTTTAGCCCCAAACATCCCTGGGATGAATTTAGCTAAATGAGTTAGGGAGTTTGCATGATACATGACATCACCACTTTGACCCAGTAAAGTATGTCATACAAACAACCTTTGAGGTTTTGTTTATTTTTAAATGATTACTATTAATTTATTTTGGTATCTCATGATGAAAACTGAAACCTGCTTAGCCCCTTATAGATAGGGTCTGTAAGTTTGACAATATTATTGCATTCCATTTAAAGACACTTTGGCATTTTTTTCTTACTTTGCCCACCTCACACACACACCCCCGTACACCTCCTTTTAATTTTAATATCAAACCTGTACAAATATTTTGGAAAAATATAACATTTGCTCATATATTCTGTTCTTTTTAGGTACACCAAAACAAATATTTTTATATTACAACATTTCTAGAAATAAAGTAAAAGGTACATTTCTAGCCATTTGTTCATTATACAACAAATTTATGTTTTATTTCAAGGGGTTTAAATACTACTAGTATTACTGTCACCCTATTGTCTATTGTACTGGTACCTTAGGTATTATTTTGTACTTGAAGGACTGATTTTGTAAGTAGGATTTGGTACACTGTGTAAGTAGTATAACATTAGGGCACACTAAAAGCTTGCTTTCTTTGGATGTATATTACTAAAAAGCAGCTCTCCAAATATGAAAGTTGGTATCTTAAAGTTGCCAAATTTGAGATACACTGCTTCAGATAGATTATATCCATGATGAGAATAAGAGTCAAGTAAAACAGAGACCTGAACAGAATCAGTATTGTACTACAAGGATTGGGATCCTAAACAAAGCCCAAATTCAGATGAGAGAAAAAAATCTGGTATGA
Source organism: Bungarus multicinctus (assembly GCA_023653725.1). NCBI lineage: Eukaryota > Metazoa > Chordata > Lepidosauria > Squamata > Elapidae > Bungarus > Bungarus multicinctus. The sequence continues at coordinate 103,086,535 of CM042840.1, forward strand.
ACTCAAAGAGAGGTCAGCAGTTCAAGATGTCAGATGTCCAGCAGAAGTCTAAGTAAACAAGACAATCCTAAACTAGAAGTCAAAGAGCAAACAGCAGAGAATGTTCTAGTAGTCAGCAAGCCTTATCTAAGGGTTTTAAGTCTGAATTTCCAGCATCTCACCCAGAGAGCAATTTAAAATAACCATTGATATTCCTCTGATGTTCTGTCCTCACAAGAAAGGCCACCTATTTTCAAAGAATTATATTATTTTGGTCATATTATCTGCGAAAATTTTCAATCTTTGGGGCCAAAAAAACTCCAGATCTTTGAAGATCAATAAAAGATTGAGAATCAACTTCTCTATTTTAATACAGTTTAATGACAATTTAATAGCTGGTCTAGGTATGACCACAATTGAGCTCAGATTTTATGTCACTAAATAAGAAATTTGTTAAGGGAGCTTTGCCTTTTTTAGACTTTTCTTGCCATATTTGTTAAGTGAATCACAGCAGTTGTTAAATCAGTAACATGGTTTGTTAAGTGAATCTGATTTTTCTACTGACTTTACTCCTCAGAAGGTTGCAAAAGATGGGACACTGCAACTATCATAAATCTGAATGCAAATCATGTGACCATGAGGATGCTGCAATGGTCATAAATATGAATAATGATGATAAGTCATCTTTTTCAATGTCGTTGTAACTTCGAATAGTCACTAAATGAACTGTTGTAAGTCAAGGACTACCTGTATTACAGAATAGCCCCTAAGATGAAAGTGCATTCTGAAAAGGAAGAAAATTGAGGCAATGACTCACAATTAAAAATGGCAAGAGTATATCATTTTAATTGAGCTTAGAGGAATAAAAAGTTAGGATAATATGTGGCAATGAAAAACTCACTGATTTGGTTCATATATGTACAAATCAAAGTGACCAGATAATATACTTATCAACTGCAAACTATATTATAATGATTTATGCAGCAGGCTGTGCCAGAGCCTGTTAAACCATAATGCAATATTTTACTTAATAATACAAAATAATAGTTTTGAACAAAATTATAAATTTGGTTTACCAATCACAATAGTTAGGTTATATTACGTATTATAGCAAATAAACTATAGTTTAGGATGTTCTCTGGTTTTGTTATGTGAATCTAGTGCTGTTTATAGGAAATGATGGCTTACTAAGAAGGATTATATATATTGGAACAAAATGCATAGCCATAGTTATATTTTATAAACCATAAAGAGGTATCATCTATCATGATGTGATTGTGCAAATAACACAAATGAAGTAATTTGCTTCAGTCACATCATAATATGAATGCTATAGAGTGTATTATTCACCATGTAGTAACACCATAATGCATGGGACATTCCCCACCACCCACTCAAACATGCATGCTCGTGAGCACTGCAACATAACTTCCTATTATTGGAACTGGCTAAACAAACTAACCTTCCCTGATGGTTTTTTTCCTTAGTGTCATGTCTAAGTTAGAACATCTGCTTTTCTCTCTAGAACAAGCCACAACATAAGCCAAAACTAAACTATGACTTCAGTATTTGGCTGAGTTCACAATTGATTCATTTGTACTTAGCCATTATGTGATTGTGTGGTTATTGTTATAAGTAAACCAAATGTATACAACATTCTGTCCAAGTATGCTAAATATTTGAAGGTTTAAAGCTAATTATCCAAATCCATTATCATTAGATATACCTTTCCTAAATATATTTCTTCCTGTATATGCACATTTTGGGGCAAATTGTTTAGTAGAGAATTATCAATACAACTATTGTTGTATTCCATTCATTAAAGTCTATTCATACTGCAACCCTTGAGGAATATTTGTGGTTTTTTCTTTCTGAAATCTCTAGTTTGGGAGATAGCAAATCTCTTGTTTGGGAGAGAGCAAATGGAAGCAATGTGCATTAACATACTTGCTCTTTTTTTCAAAGAAAAGTTTACAATTGGGTTAGAGGAAATATGAGATAGTTGCACAATGTGTGCCTCTGAGTAATTATATACTTATACATGATCAACATATAATGATTTATTCAGTGACCATGTTTTAGGCTTACATAAAGCCCTGACTGGTAACCTAACCAAGTAGGTTGGATTTATACAACATGGTAGGGCAATATGATTGGCTACTTTTTGGATCAGTATGACTAGCAAACAAAACCAACGAGTTTTAGCTGGCAATGTTAAGAACCAGCTATTAGAAGCACCTTAAGCGACTGTAAAAGAAGGCAAGATAAAAGCTATGACCTGCTAGTGTTCTATCCCTGATGGCACACCAAATGCCATGACCCCAATCCAACCAAAAAAGATGTTTAGTTTTCAAATGGAGAGATCTGTTGATTTCTACTAAGTATAGCTGCCACTGATTCCATTTGGTCTTCTGCATCTTACAAAGGAAATTACATCGAAGCCACTGTTTTGAAAGAAGGAAAATATAATAAACAGAAAAAGTAGCACAAGCAAGCAAAAGAGCTGGAAAAATGTATCAGTGACAGCTCCCATTCCAAACATCATCAGCTGTCTGAAAAATGAGAACTAGGAATGCTGGCAGGAAAGGAATGAGACCAGCCGTTCTTGTACGTGCACACCCAGCATGCAAATACACCTGGACTATGTTGAGATGGCACAAGATCTTTATGTGAACCAAATATTGGGGGCAGGGTGAGGGTGGATAGAGAGGTGCAGTCCAGACATGGCAATACCCGTGATTAAAGTAGTTCCAGTGTGGACAACAGCAGTGTGTATTTTGTCAGGGATTGAAACTGCAGAGTGGTTTCAAACTCAAATGTTAAAAAATATTACAATTTGATGGTAAATGGCTTGTAAAAGCATGAGAGCTGGTAATTTGGTTGTCAGCAAGTCTGTGAAAGCCCAAACTGAGATGATCTCTTTGGGATTCTGTTTCTCATTCTATACCTACTTAGTTCCCCATATTTCTCTGTTGCCTAGATCAGTGTTGTTCAAACTTGGACATTTTTAGATGTGCATTCACACCTTAAAGTTTCCAAGTTTGGAAAACATTGGCCTTGGTCATACTCCAATCCTTCTCAGACCTCTTACCTACCTTCTCGCCCAGCAATTTACCTACCTTAAATCTAAGCCTTGTAATTTTTTTCCTCAAAGCCAAATGGTTTCCTTGTTGATATTGGAACATTATTCACAGCAGCTCTTCTACCTGACTGAATAGAATCTTTATGAATATTTCATAGATACGGCAATTCAGTCAATAGTTACTGCTAAGATTTAAACCAGTTGGTTCCATTTGGAAAGTTTTAGAAAGGAGCGCAGGGGGAGAGATACTTTTTTTTTTATTCATATGAAATTGTACAAAACAACCTCTGTGTGCCTCAATAGCATCTGTGGTTTGCCAAGGCATTGCCAGTAATTTCTACAATTAATGCACAACTTTTAGATTCTATCAAACTATACAGTCAGATCTGTTTAAAAATATGTACGATGAGCAAAGCCCGGGACAATAGAATTACATCAACTGGTAATTTCCATCTCATGATGATTCATTACCTGAACTCACAGTCCTAAAAGAGCCACAGCACTGCCAGTCTCATTAATGCTGTGATGGCAGACATCTCTGAAGATGAATAGTAACTTTGTTTGCACCCTTACCCTGTCAAAAAAAACCGCCACCATTACGGTCTCTTCCACACAAGGGTCTAGTGTGTAGATTTTACATATGGCAAGGACATATTAGCAAGCTGTGAGGTCATATGCCTTCATCCACAGATCTTTCATTCTAAATTGGAGCTAATAAGTACAAATATCTTCAAGAGTGGGTGTCATTCATATAATTTCTCCAGCCTTTTTTATGTAGTAGGCAGATCACACAAACTAGGAAACCTCAAATGTTTCAAGAGAAGTATTTTTAATATAGTATTAACTTCAAAGAAAGATTCAGAGATTTGTTCTTGAAGTTATTCATGATTCAAAGGAAGTGTTGCTCAACCATAGTTTACTGAATAAACCACAATTGGCTCACTTGGCAGAGCACATGAAGCCATAAAAAAATAGAACTCAATCTTCGCCAATTATCGTATTATGGGCAATTCATATCCTCTGATAGAAGACCTGTCTTCCAGAGCAGACAATCTGAAAATATGATGGAACTGCAATTGTTAAAATACTCAGGGTTCGTAGCATTTCTAGTACATATGGACAGTGCCAGATTAGAGAAGACAGCTGAAGAAAATTCTTTAACACTAAACAATGCTTTCTACTGCTCTTATTTTTTTGACAGATAAAAAGCCATTAGGATTTTTCCCCAGAGAACATTCATGAATTCATCAATATTTTTTAACTGAAAAAAAGGAATAATGGATTGTCTTCCATTTTTTTTGTTATTTTATGTGCTTTCATTTATTATGTTTCCACTTTGGATCTTTTTATTTCTCTTATTGTTCTTTTTCAATGTGCAGTCAAAATGCAAACACACTCACACATACAATTTATTATTATTTTATAATTATTGCTATCATTTTCAACAATTTTTATCCATTCTTGTCAATTCCAATTGATAGAAGAAACAACAGTATTTCAATGCTACCTTCTGCACTGCTTGTTTGCTATGTCTGTAATAAAAATACACATAAGGGTTTACTAGGCTTGACACAAAAACCCTATTAAAACGGCAGACAAATATTGATCTCCTGGCTTACAAAGCTAACAAAGCAGCATCCTGGTCATGGCCTTGTAACATAAGCTGGATGTATACTAGGCAGACAGAAGTAAAGACTTATAATTTAGCAAGAACACAAACCTATGGATTATTTTGCCTATGCCCTCCCTTCCAAAGTCTCCTCTACACTTCCCCAACAGAAATTTTCCAAATAGTTAAATATTTGACCAGTGTCAGCATGATATATTAATTAAGTCCCAATTCAGGGAAACGATGCAATGAGTTTTGATGCATTTTATAGGGGGGAATCTATTTCACAGTGATCTAAGCACCAAAATTGAAGCTGAATTAAGATAGATTATCAGACGACCATCTGATCATTGTTGCAAGATTAATTTCAGACACTGAGACTTTAAAAAAATAGATAAGATTCTCACTGACTTTTTTTCTGGTCATCTGCCCCTTGAACATTACTTTTCATAGCTCTTAAAAGCAAGCCCATCACTGTGATCAGAGCTAGTGTAACTGATCCAACTTCTAATTTCAAACTATTGTCCTGCTACTATCATCTCCTTTTGGAACAAGGTCATTAAGAAGATAGTAATAGCTGGACAATTATGGTAACTTTTAGATAAAATTAATGTTCTGGGTTTGACACAATATAATTTTAGGACTTGATAGCCCAGTTGTTTTTATCAAACAGTTAGAGGGAATGCCCCTTTATCAATATTTCTCAGTCTCTCAGCTGCTATAGATACCATGGATTACAGTATCTTACTGGGCCAACGCCATGTGTTAGCAATTACAGGGACTGTATAGCAGTAGTGCTATTCCTACTTGCAAGGATAATCATACTGGGATATTCTGTTCAACACTATAGGAGTTACACTGTGGGGTTCAGTTTAACTGAATTATGGCCATATTATTGAGATGATTCTCAACTTCAACTTCCCCTTTCATCTAAACCAAGGGAGATATTAAATCAGGGCATAGAGGCTATGATGGAATGGATGAGGCTGTATCTCCCAGGAAGACAAACTTTATAGGCAATTCTTACATTCACAAACTAGCCTTAACTGGTGTGATAGTTTTCTTTCTATAGAATGAGGTATAGATTTAGGATGTTCTGTGTTTCTTTAGAGAACATCCTATTGGAAAGTAGCTTTTATTGTGGTAGCTTCAGTGATAAGTCTACCGTGCCAATTTCCAGAAGGATATAAACTGACTTCAATAATGGATGCATTCCATGTGGAACTGCTCTTGAAAACAGTTTGGTTCTGAAGAATGTTGCAACCAGAATAGTTAAGTAGCATTGGAAGATGGGTACTCCACTCTACAAGTGCTTCGTTGCCTGTTGGTAGGATCCTAACTACTAAAGACTACTAAAGCAGGTATGCTGGGGGTAGAGGGCCATATCCAGTAAGGGGATCGCGCTCCCGATGTTTGCAAGCGGTAGCGCGCTCCGACCCTCCATACCCATCCTGCAGCCCTGGTTGTCTGGATTCTCAGGCCCTGAATACCCGGCTGCTGTTGTGCAATGCCAGGTCCGTGGTTAACAAGGCTCCCCTGATCCATGATTTGGCTCAGGAGGAGGCCGCGGACCTGGTAGGTGTTACCGAAACCTGGTTGGGCCCAGAGGGCGGTGTTCCTCTGGTTGAGATGTGCCCACCAGGTTTCCTTGCATTTCACCAGCCTAGGGCTCAGGGAAGGGGTGGAGGGGTGGCGGTGCTTATAAAGGAGGCCCTTTATCCTAGGGAGGCCACTGTCCCTCAGACGGCTGGCTGTGAATCTCTATTTGTGAAGTGGGGGCAAGGGGTTCAGATGGGTCTTTTGATGGCGTACCTGGCTCCCTGCCACGTCTCATCGGCCCTGCCCGGACTCCTCGAGGTGATAGCCGGGCTGGCGGTTGAGACCCCTAGGCTTTTGGTCATGGGGGATTTCAACCTGCCATCATCCGGTGAAACCTCGGGGTTGGTTCGGGAGTTCTTGGCTTCCATGACGGCCATGGACCTGACCCAGTTAGTTTCTGCCCCCACTCACATTGGAGGACACATGCTGGACCTGATTTTTGTCTCTGGGCAGTGGTTGAATGACTGTATTTTTGGGGATTTAGTCATCACACCCCTGTCATGGACAGATCATTCCCTCCTCAGGTTGGACTTCCGTTCCGCCACCCCCCACCGCAGGGAGGCGGAGCCACTTAGATTGTTCCGCCCCAGGCGCCTGATGGACCCGGAACGGTTCCAGAGGGAGCTTGGGCCATTTCCTGAGTCTCTGGCTCACAGCTCGCCTGGTGACCTGGTGGCCACCTGGGATGGGTTGGCCGCCGGGGCTCTAGATCGAGTTGTGCCCCTGCGACCTCTGACCCGGCACAGATCCCGCTTGGCTCCGTGGTATACGGAGGAGCTGCGGGAGATGAAGTGCCGGAAAAGACGTCTAGAGGGCATTTGGAGGGCGAGTCGTTCTGAGTCTGACCGAACACAGGTGAGATCTCATATTAAGACTTACCTTGTGGCGATAGGGGCGGCGAAATCTTCGTATTTCTCCGCCCTTATTGCATCAGCAGAAAATCGGCCTGCCGCCCTGTTTAGAGTGACCCGCTCTCTACTTGAACCGAGAGCGCGGGATGACCTCTTGCAGGGTAGAGCAGAGGAGTTTTCCCGATTTCTGCATGATAAAATCGCTCAGATTCGGGAGGGGCTCGACTCCAATTGGGTGGTCCCGGGGGAGGTGTCCGGGGCAGGTCTTGAGAATGTTATCTGGGGGGAGTTCGATCCTGTGACCGCTGAGGGTGTGGACAGGTTGCTGGGGGGTCTGAATGCCACCACCTGTTTATTGGACCCGTGTCCTTCCTGGTTGGTTTCGGCCGCCAGGGAGACGACACGAGGCTGGCTCCAGGGGATTGTCAACGCTTCCTTGAGAGAGGGGGTGCTCCCTACCGCCCTGAAGGCGGCGGTGGTGCGCCCCCTCCTCAAGAAGCCTTCCCTGGACCCAGCTATTTTAAACAACTATCGTCCAGTCTCCAACCTTCCCTTCGTGGCGAAGGTTGTTGAGAGTGTGGTGGCACGTCAGCTCCCCCGGTACCTGGAGGAAGCAACTTACCTCGATCCGTTCCAATCGGGCTTCAGGCCTGGACATAGCACTGAGACGGCATTGGTCGCGTTGGTTGATGATCTCTGGAGGGCTCGTGACAGAGGGTTCTCCTCTGTCCTGGTCCTATTAGATCTCTCGGCGGCTTTTGATACTATCGACCATAGTATCTTATTGCGACGGTTGGAGGGGTTGGGGATTGGTGGAACCGTCCTTCGATGGTTCTCCTCCTTCCTCTCTGACCGTTCGCAATTCGTGTTGGCGGGGGGGGAGAGGTCCACCTCTAGGCCCCTGGTTTGTGGGGTGCCTCAGGGGTCGGTCCTTTCTCCCCTCCTGTTCAACATTTACATGAAGCCGCTGGGCGAGATCATCCGTGGTCTTGGAGTGAGGTGTCATCTGTATGCAGATGACACCCAGTTGTACATCTCCACTCCGGACCACCCCAACGATGCTGTGGGGGCTATGTCTAGGTGCCTGGAGGCCGTGCGGGACTGGATGGGCGGGAACAGGCTTCGGCTCAACCCATCCAAGACCGAGTGGCTGTGGTTTCCGGCGCCCCGATATGGCCAGTTGATACCTTCGCTGGCTATTGGGGGGGAAGTTCTGCCCCCCACAGAGAGGGCTCGCAACCTGGGAGTCCTCCTGGATGTACGGCTGTCGCTTGAACATCACATCGCGGCCGTCTCCAGGGGGGCATTTCATCAGATCCGTCGGATCTACCGGTTGCGGCCCTTCCTGGATCGGGACGCCTTGCGCACGGTCACTCAGGCCCTTGTCACCTCTCGCCTGGACTATTGTAACGCCCTCTACATGGGGCTCCCTGCGGGGAGCATCCGGAGACTCCAGTTGGTGCAAAATGCAGCCGCGAGGGTGATTATGGGGGCGTCGCGTAGCGCCCATGTGACGCCTCTCCTGCGCGAGCTGCATTGGTTGCCGATGGCTCTCCGGGTTCGCTTTAAGGTTCTAGTTTTGACCTTTAGGGCGACCCATGGCATGGGACCAGGTTACCTTCAGGACCGCATTCTGCCAACGCTCTCCAACAGGCCGGTGCGTTCCCACAGGGAGGGTCTGCTCCGGGTGCCGTCGGCCGCTATGTGTCGTCTGGCGGCGCCAAGGAGTAGGGCCTTCTCTGTGGGTGCCCCCGCCCTCTGGAATACTCTGCCACCGGAACTCCGTACCGGCACGGACCTGGGGGCCTTCAGGCGCGCGTTAAAGACCTGGCTCTTTGAGCAGGCCGGCCTGGGCTGAGATAATGATTTTAAATTTGATCTCCATTTTTAAATTTAAATTTGGGTTTTAAGGGTGGGGGGAGGGTTTCTTAATTTTAGTCAGCAGCTGATTTAAATATTTAATTATTTTTTAACTTTTGTATTTTTGTGGGGTTTTTAGATGAGCTGTTCACCGCCCTGAGTCCCTTGGGAGAAGGGCGGTATATAAATGTAATTAATAAAATAATAAAAAAATAAATAAAAAAAATAATAAAGAGTTCTGGGCCTGGATAGTTAAAAGATCATCTGCCCAAGTACTGACCATATTCCAATCAATACAGAGCTTCCCTTGAAGAGTATTTGGAGGCTTCAATTGGTGCAAAATGCAGCAGAGTCTTCAAGATCTCTGCATACCATTTTTGCTCTGTGAGGCACACACTCCTAGTTCTGGTGATAACCTGTAAAGCCGTACATGGGGCACAGTTATTTGAGAGACTGCTTCTCCCCAGTGACATCTACCTATATCCTCATGTCCAGAAGAACAGAATGTGTTCCATCTATTAGAAAGTGTCATGTGACTGGACTCAGGAATAGGGTTTTTTCTGCTGCTGCACTTGCCCTATGGAACATCATTCCCCCGATGTCAGCCTGGTCCCAATCTGACAGCATTCTGGAAGGGCCCAAGGACTTGGCTTTTCCACCAAGCCTGGGAATCAGAGAATGGGACAAAGTCCATAAATGGCTATACGATGAATTATTGTACTAGCTCAGTGACTTTATTGCATGGCTTTTAAAAATTATTTTAATGTTTTGTATTGTTTGCATGATTGTTTTATTCTGTTTTGGATACTGTATACATTTTAATTATATGTCACCCAGAGTTGTGAATATGAGATGCACGGCTATATAAATCGAGTCAATTGATCAATTTGAGATCTGGGGAGAGATTGCTAATGGTTAAATCTGTGGAAGAGTTTTTCAGAGAATGTGAAAGAGTTATTGATAAGATTTCTCTAGAGAAGCATTCAGACTTTAGAATAAACTTCCAGTGGTCCTGAAGCAGGGTCCTTCCTTTTGGATTCTTAGAAGATAGCTGAAGATCTACCTCTTTACCCTGGCATTTACTGAACTTAGCAAAGATGGTTTTAAATGCTGTTATGGTTTTAATAAAAAGATACTGTAGTGTTTTAAGACTCTTATGACGCTTCAAATGTGAGATTATAATTAAAAAGTCACCTTGAATTCATGAGGTGGTAACACAGGTAAAAATCAATATCTATCTATCTATCTATCTATCTATCTATCTATCTATCTATCTATCTAAGGCCATCAAAAAAATAAGGTGATATTTCTAATATGGAAGATTACTTTAAAAACCAAGAGGTTAAAGTGAAGAATTAGATTTTTCCATCCTGGTTATCACAGTTCAGATACCAAATGAGATTACCATTAAAGTGTGAAGTAAAATAAACTCAAGAGCAACCCCATATAATATTACTTCCCTTCACACTAAAATATACAAACGCCTTCTAAAAAAGACAAGGGAGGCAATAAAATCCCTGTTGGAATGGTTTGCATGAATTCCTAATCCAATGTTTCTCAACCTTGGCAACTTTAAGATTTCTGTTGAAATCCACACATCATTAAATTTGCCCAAGTTGAGAAACACTTTCCTTTAGCAATCTATAGTTAAGTGTTATCCACAACAGGTGTACCTTGTGTCTTTTACCCACACATCCCACCTATATGCCACAACTTTACAGATGAAATAATAACTAGGTACGTCAGATCAAGACCAGTGGAAAATGACCAGTATAAACTGGTCATTTTCCACTGGTCTTGATCTGACGTATCTAGTCATTCACTTCAATCATAGCTAGATGGTAAATGTAGAGATTAGGCCTGCCAGAGAAGGCATTCAGCAATATAAATTACACTGCAACCGCATCAATGATTTTTTTTTATTTGCTATAAGTTTGAGAGCTGTGCAAAGCATTTAAAGAAGTGCTTTGCAATGCACATTGATGCAAGCCAAGTGTCCCACCCTGAAGCACTTAAGCAGCTGATTTTTCCAGAAGACTTGATGCAGCTGTTATAAGGCTTTCTCAGGTCATCCCAGTATCCTTAGGCATACAACAGCTGCTTCACTTTGTTGGATATGTTGTCTGCATATGTGCATGCACAAGCATTCTGGAAAAGTCTTTAAAGCCACCATGTCAAGCCTCTCATGAACTGAGGCTGCCTCAGTAGTTTGAAGACAGATGTTTCTTCACTTATGTACTTTGTAAAATGTCTTTCTGTTGCTTTGCAAAGTCATAGTAAATTCTTCCAGTCAAAGGGCTGTATACAGATTTAATTAAAATGTGTAATTCTCACAAAAAAAATTGGAATCTGTATGAGACATTTCAAATAACTGCCGTGTTTGTGAAATATCAGTCACTGTAATACTGTAGAAATACATTTCATCTAGGAATGGTAGACTAGAAGCTGAACATAGATTGTGTCAGTTGTATAAAATCATATACAATAATGAAAATGAATTTACTCCAGAGAAATTTCCCCAAATCTGTTTATTCAAAAGTAAAGCCAATCTTTCCTTCAGTAGGATTGACAGGATAGCGAGATGCGTGCTAAAAGCTAATATCTTTTCCTAGAATGGGTGTTACCATTTAATTAAGAATTCACATTTACTATGTATATTATACATAGCAGGAAGTTAAAATAAAGAACTTGGGAAGTGGGAGTAAAGTTTCAGGTGCCTCTGCCTATTTACAATATCTATATTGATAGTCAGGTCTTGCTTTAATTCTTTCAGTGCCTAGACTTATTGGAACATTATGTTCACTGATTAATTATTATCCTTGAAAGTGGAACTGCAATCTTTCCTAGATGCTTACTATGTTCACGTATCCCAGTATGAGCATCATACTTTTTAAAGAACAAAACTTAGCTTTGGCCACTTTTTTCAGCAATATGAGCCAGGTCCAGTAGATCTGAGAGTCTGTAGTATCTGAATAATGAACTACAATTTCACCCTGGACTACTGCATTTAAAACACTAGCCACTATTTGTCTACAAAGTTATTATTTAGGATGGACACTACTATTGAGAGAATATTAGTTTAGGAATAGGGGCTATTTTCATCAAGAAAGTGTTAAGCTTTATAAATACATGCTTAAGTATGAAAATTGAAAGTGCTAATTGCATTGCTAATTATGCATGGTGCCAGGCAGCTGCTTAACACTTTCCCTACTAAGTAAAAATCAGCTTGTTGTGCTCAGTGCTGGGCTGTTTCTCAATTAGAGATTGTGCTGTTGTTTCATATTTGGGACAATAGATTGAATTAAACAAAATGCTATAGATTTTTTTTGTTCACATACCAGTAGCATTTTTCTTAAATTTGTTGTTTTCCTGGGAAGCCAAAGGAGCATATACCTCTTTCCTCTGCAGAAATCAAGGCCACAAACCTTTGCCAGATCTTTATACTGGCCAAATCCAGTTGCAGACAATTGATCCCTTGGGATCATGGAGAAAGCTTTTGAGAATGTGACCAAGAAAATTAAGCTAAAGTGGACTGGGCCGAAGCACAATAGCTTCCCTCATCCTGTGCTATCAGGATAGCTGACATGTCTTGCAGGGTGTGAACATAGGAAGGAAAGCAGCTTTAGACATTTTAACCATTTCTTAATTATAATTACAGCCGTGCTCCATTCTGCTTTCCTCTGCTGGTCAATGCCAGATTCACATCTGGCTTTCATCCAGGGTCCTTTGCATCATGACTAAACTTCTGTCTTCTTTGGCAGGCTTCAACACTCTGATTGCCAATCTAGGCTAAGTTTTGTTTTCGTCCCTTTCAAGTTTGAAAGTGAGTTCTTTTGCTGGGCTCTTGGCCCAATCTTTCTACAGGGGGTTAGTAGCAGAACATCCTGGGGATCCAGATTGTTTCCTGATCTTCCAAATGTGGCTGTATTTTACCATTTAAAAATGACCTTCACCACCCTGCATTCAAAATCTGTAACAGACCATCCTAAAATCTCCAGTTCACAGACGAGAAAGCAACCTTCTCTAAACAAAAAAGCATAAGGAATTTGCCATGCATATCTCAAATTAACAATCTCAAAAAGACAGAGGAGTCTCAACCCATCTGGAAATCATATTTCCTAGTTCAGGTTAGATCTCCAATTCTAAGCATAGACAGGAAGCTGCCTTCTACTGAGTCACTCATTGATTCATCTATTTTAATATTGTTAACACCGGTTGGCAAGATTTCAGGATTCCAGATAAAATTTTTTCCAGATTAACTTACAAAAGTCAAGAATTCATTCTAGGACTATTTTTGTATAAAGCAAGTATTGCATCATTCAGTTAGTCCCAACGTAAGTGAAAAGGGCATGGTTTTTCTCATGGTGTATCAGGCATCTGTTTAGCTTGCTATTTTTTTTCCTCAATTCTCTCCCCAAATAGTACTTCTAATTAATTAATTAGGTATAATTAGTTAGCTATACCTACACCCTGGCTTGCCGCTAAAGTATCTGGATCAATTGCTCCTTAGACATTTATACAAACGATTGTATTTATAACAATCCTGAGAGGTAAGTTAGGTTATGAAATGAAGCTGGCTCAAGATTACCTGTAAGGGTGTAATGATGAAGGACTGGAAAGACCTACCTACCTATACAGTATTTCTCCAATTCTTATTCAATAATCTAACACCCTCAAATCAGAGGCAAGCCACATTTTCAGAATCTTAGATCAAGAGCAATGGAGGCGGGAATAGGACTGTCAACTTTAGAAACCTGTTTTTCCTGCAAAGAGATATTGGTTGACCATTTACAGCTAATAATGGGCATGCACATATCATTCATCAGTTTCTTAATGCTTGGTAATCTTGACTCTTGGATGCAACTTATAATATATAGCAATCTTTGCTTGCTTTTTCCAGTTCTCCTGCAAGTGAAAAAAAAAAAAAACACAGCAGAATTCATAGAAGAGACAAGACTATAAGGACCCCAAAAGTAAGGACAGCTCTAACATCTGGACCATGTCTCAGAAATATTGGACTCACACAAGGGTCCTGAATTCCTCAGAGCTGAAGGATGAATTTATCCTTCTGTTTAGTAAGCTACACAGGCTTTATATTTATACATTGCTAGAAAATGTACTCAATTGTACTTTCTCCCAAGAAATTCTGCAAATTAATTTGGAACATTCCCAGAAACATTACGTCTGAAAACTCTACTACTGTACTAGGGGCACTACCTTTTATTTTTAAAAGGGGTGGGCAGTCTGCACCCATCTTTATTTCCTATGGCTTCCCACCCCCATCTAGTGAACGTGCTACTCATATTTGATATTACCAAGCTCAACAAAGCTGTTTTACTTTAATGCCCATTAGAATCAAAGAGTAAAAAAGAAATATAGCCTAAATTCTTTCAGTGACATCACTATATTAACTACCATCCCCAGAATTCAAAGGCTTTATACATACACCTCGCAATCTCTCGCTTCCTCATCACCTGTAAGCAAAACTATCATACACATACAGCTGTTAGAAGATAAAGCAATAAGAGAATAGAGTTTTGCCTAAATTTTACACAAAAGTACAGATGGCATCTTCCAGTACAAGTTTTGATATGGTAATTACTGATTACTAAAGGATAGGCAAGACCCAATTATAAATAGTCCTTAACTTACAAGTGTTCATTTACTGACTCTTTGAAATTACAATGGCACTGAAAAAGTTACAATCAAACTTACAATCCTTGCAGCATGCCTACTGTTACATGATCAAAATTCAGACACTTGGCAACTGGTATGTTTTTATGACAGCTGCAGTAGCCTGGAGTCATGTGATCCCCTTTTGTGATCTTCTGACAAGCAAAGTCAATGGGGAAGCCAGATTCACTTAACAACCATGTGACTAACTTAACAATTGCAGTGATTCACTTAAAAACTGGTAAGAAAGATCATTAATAGGGCAAAACTCACTTAACAACTGTCTCACTTAGCAACAGAATTTCTGGGCTCAATTTTGGTTGTAAGTCAAGGACTACCTATATATCAGCATTCTCCTTTCAGGGAAATCAAGTATTGCCTATGGAAAACATCACTCAGTGTTCCTCAGCAATACAGCAATGTGAAGATGCAAATGGTATGAAGATTAACATCTTTCATATTATGTGGAGAAGAAGATAATTCTGAAATATTCTGACATGTAACAAGCAGAAATATGCCATCTTTCTTTGCAGGCTAAAGGAGGTTCCTTCACAAGCAGGGTATCTTAAATTCTAGCTGGTGGGAAACAAGACTAGAAGTGGCTAGCACTCCCATATCCATATAGGAAGTTTTTGGAATACAACTAGTCCTGTGGAACAGTCTCCCTAGTGAAGTTCAGGTGGCCCTCTGTAAAACAACCTCCACACTAAAATTTAGATTATCCCAGTCTTGCTGGTCTGTTAGGATTTCTTAAAAATCTGACTGGTTCCCTCAGGCCTTTTAGGATGTTAATGGAACTCAGATTGAATTTTTTGCTTTCATTGAGAGTAATCTTTCTCTGCTTTTTTTATCAATTTTCTTTGTATGCTTTTGTGCTTGGTAGCTACCCCAAGTTATTTATTTAGGTGGGCAGCCCTATAAATTTGGATAATAAATTAAATATGGTTAGCAAACTCAGAACATAAAACTTTAGAGTAGATGGGCCCTTAGATTCTAGACTTCTTCCTTTCTGTTCATTGCATTTTCTCATACTGCTATGGAAGTATTATATAATAGTGATGCATTCTAGCCCAGCTCACTCCTTACTAAGTTAGTTTTCATTTGAAGACTGGGAATGAACACATTCAAAATGGCAACCTTTAGCTGAAGTCATAAATAACTAATTCTGGTTATCACTCTGTTTATGCGAGAACTAAATCAAGCTTCCTCACATGGTGCTTTTCACCAGATGTATTGCCATTTCTCCTACACAACAAAATATTCATTGCATCTCATTCTATCTTTTCCTTCCCAGTAGACTTCTTTGTGAAAAGAAAACCAGACTGAAGAAACAGTAGAAAAGCACAAAAAATGTAAAAATGTAGGAAGACAACAGCTACAATCCCTCCTGAACAACCAAAGATGAACGATCAAGGGAAAACGTCACCTGAAAACAACCCCTATCTAACTGCGACCTGTTCATATGCCATGCATGGTCCCTAAATACCAGCTTTAAGATGCGTGGATTTTAACTCCCAGAATTCCCTAGCCAGCAAACTACCAATGCCCACATCTTAAAGTTATCAAAGTTGAGAAGCATTGCCATATACATTGTAGATGCTCTATATGTCATCATGGTTTCTCATATTTCAAGACAGAAACCTGGTCCTTAAAATAGGGTCCGAAGCTGAGTCGAATCTCAGATTAACTCATCCTGGAATGGTGGTAAGAATGCCAGAGGAAATGTAATAGATCCTTCTAGAAACAGAGGAAACAGCCCCACCATTTACTTACATCCTTTTCTCTTTCCTCAGCCTTCTTCAGAAAAAAAGCCCAAACAAACAGCATTGAAACCAGAGGCATTTCCCCCAGAAAAGGAGTTTTTGACTTCCTGTTTTTAAAACAAGGGACCCTGCAAATAGATCTTGGCTTCATGGCTATTTTCCTTTTTTAAACAAAACCCCCCAAAAAATAAAATACAAAAGCAAAACAATGTGCTATTTCCTGCCTCAGTCTGGAAGGGAGACCTCATAACTCACATTCCGGTTTGTCTTAGTATTTCAGGCGGGATATCCTAAATGACAAGGTCATTGGAGAAACAATGTCCCTCCTACTTTCCGACACACTAGGCTTCACACACACACAAAAAAAAATTCCTTAAAACAAACCTGTTTAAAGGTTAAAGCTTAAAAATCACAAGAAACTATTTTGAAGAAGGATGAAGAGATGGTTTCTATGGGAAGTCCATCAGGACCCATATTTATATTTTTCCAACTGCTATTTTTACGTACACCTCAATATTTGAACTCAGATCAGAAAAGAGGCTCAAGCATAGGATTACTAACATTATGCTGCCTGCCTGCTCTTTGTTTGTATCACTCACCAAAATTGGGTAAAAGCTGAGAGACAATAGTGATGACTACATTATGATAGTCTTTCCTCTTCCTGATGCAGCCTTCTCTTAGTGATGATGACAGAAGGAGAAGAAAATTAATTCTAATCCGGTTTGAGATACAACCCAAGGTTTATTTTTATCCAATATGGACAGGATAACACTATCTGTGGCATTTCCCACTGCTGATCTTTCATAAGAGGGAAACAAATTATTTTCACTTCATTATTCTTCTGCTATCCTCAGAATTCACCAGATGTTCTCCACAAGATTATTAGTGGTATGTTTTTCTTTTCTCTTTTTCTCACACTCCACTTGAGACCACCCATACCATAATCAAAAACATGGGAGTTTTTCAGTGAAACTTCTTTTGATCATATATATTCCTGCCCATAATATATTTTCTCTAGGGGGTTGAGTCAATTCTGAGGCTGCACTGGAGAAATGAAAAATCTCTTTGTTCTGACAATAGCTGCATTCTCTCTCTTCAATATTAAGGACAGGCTTCCCAGTTTCCATGAATCCAGTATTGCAGAAGTTCTTCATATAAGAAATTAAATTTAATAGATCAACAATGGAAAAAAATATTTCTGAATTTACTTCAATAGGGAGTCCTCATTATAATATATATTGGTCCTTAAAAATAACAAGACATGAAAATACTGTTTTCCTGAAGTCAGATAATTTGCTTCTGCTGCTTCTGAATGAATACGTCCAAAAAATAACTGCCAATGTTTATAAAAGGAGGTATGTGTATATATACCAAACAATCTATAGTTGCTACTGTCTAAATAGTGACCATTATCTAAATTCACTTATATTCAGATTGCTCCCCCTATACCATTGCTGGTGAAATGTATTTTAAGTGTTCCTGTTTGTGATCACAACTTATTAGTTTTCAAGTTAAGTCCAGGCAAAAAGCATAACTATGAATACTAAATATATCTTTATTGAAAGGTTACGGTATCAGAATTTGCAAGTTTGAAAGTATTTTTCCCTTCCTCTCATTTTACTGGAGGGTCTCTTCTAAAATGATTCCCATTCTTCTAAATGTTCTCCTCCTTCTATGGATTGAAAAATATTTTAGTTGCCAGTCTGCAGCTCTTCCTCCTGTTTCCCAAAGTCATCCTCACTTTTAATTAGATGAGAATCCTACGTGTTGACTTGGGCAGAAGCTGATAAGCAATATGGCATCTCACAAATGTTCTAAGTATCTCCAAAGCGATTAGGGCAAGATCCTATCCTTCTCCAGACATCAAAGATCGAATAAGGCTCACCTTAATAGCCCTTAGTATCCAGGAGGCATTAAGAAGCCATGGTATGTTTAATTGCTTGCTAAGAAAAAATCCACCAGCACAGGGACATTACCCTTCTACAGCTCAAGGCTGAAAAAAAAAAAAAGGACTTCATTCCTGATGGACTCCAAAACTCAGCATGGTATCAAAAAAGGCAACGCCAATCTCCCAGCCTGCAAGATCTTTGGTAAGCATTAACATTGAGTCCTATTAAGGATACTCAGAGTTGGTACTATGCTTTCCGTCAGGGTTCCAAGTATATTGGACAGCAGGCAGGCAGCAGTATTAATATATATGTGGTAAGGATACTGTTCTTGGCAATCTCTGAAACAATAATGCTTTGCTACAGGTGTTCAACTGATCTGATGCAGAAAAGGTTCTTTAGAGAGTGTGTGAGTATACATGCTGTATCTGTGGGCATCTCTTTAAAGAAGTCACAACTTCCCAGGGCTGGCATAGCAGTTAACTAGGCCCAGAAAAATATTTTTGATTTCACAGGTTTAAAACTGTTTAACTGAAACATATATTTTCTTGGGATTGTATAGCCATCATGTTACCCTAGGACCGTGATGGCGAACCTATGGCACACGTGCCACAAGTGGCATGCAGAGCCATTTGTGCTGGCACACGAGCCTCAGGCAAACTTACCTCACCGCACATATGCGCGCCTCATGGCTGATTTTTTGGCTGGTTTAAGGCCTTTTCAGCCACCCAGAGGCTTAAAAAAACCTTCTGCAGGCTTTTCAGAACTAATAATAGGCCCGTTTCGTCACTTCCAGTAATAATAGAAGTGATGAAATGGGCCTATTATTCGTCCTAGCTACCTATATTTATTCTAGCACAGTGTGGAAACCTAGGGACAAAATGGGAAATTCTTAATGTACTGGGTTTTTTTAAGTCTTTGGGAGGCCAAAAAAGGCTTCAAACCAGCAAAAAAATCAGCTGTGAGGCACAGTGAAGATAAGGGGGAGATTTGCGCGCGCATGTGCAGGGGTATGGGGGGCACACACTGCCTTCTGAGTACTGGCATGCGAGCCCAAAAAAGTTAGCCACCACTGACCTAGGAAATAATGTGGCCTCTTTAAGAAGGTACTAACAAGTATACTTAGCATATCCATGGTGCTTCTGAAGCACCTTTTCCACGCTGAATCCAAATAGCTATACATCATTACATTAACTGAATAAGAACAATGGCTGGGTTCACACAGTACATTAAGAATTTCCCAATCTAACCATTTTGTCCCTAGGTTTCCACACTGTGCTAGAATAAATATAGGTAGCTAATTATGGTTAAGCATACTGGGCAAACATGACCACAGAGTCAGGCAGCAGCTCTTCAGTCTTGTTCAGTCAGTCAGTCAGTCTTGTTTCAAACAATGGCTCTCTAAGATTTTAGAAAGTCTACCAGGTTTTACTTGAATGTACCATGAAAAGAATATAGAACTTTTTTGCACATAAGGCATATACTTTATTTGATATTCAGATAATCGGGATAATCCGCATTTGTTATCTTTAAAATATGCTTAATTAATCCAGTCTAAAACTAAAGTACTAATATCAATGAAATAATGTCTAATGTGTTAATGACATTGGTTGTTTGCTGTTTTATTTTACATACTGTCAAAAGCAAATATCCCTATTAGCTTACTCTGTCTACATTGTAGTACACAGATTTCCACCAAAATTTTTCATGCCTTTACAATTCTCCTTAAGGAGGCACACTTTCTTCCCTCGCTTGCTTTTAATTTCATGCCAGAAATATGCCCTGGCAACACCTTTCTGCTATGTCCCCATGAAGTTGCCTTCAATTTCCTCCCAGCACATGAGTGAGAGCTAAATGGTCTTTACCCACATTAAAATAATGCTTCCTCGTTTAAGAACAACTAATGACAGCTACAAGGTATACAAAATTTGTTATGCTTTGCCATTCTTCCATTGCAGCAAAGTTCCATTGCAGAATTGTTCACAGGCTTAATAACCCTTTCAGGACGATGTGGAAACATCTTCAATCCCTAGGAACCTTCCTCTATTCAATTATTTTTCTCAGAGAGACACAACCATGCTACACTAGTAGACGTTCATTCAAATATGCACAAGTTCATAAATGCTGGGGGAGGGAGGTAGCACAAGAGTTCCCTTTGTATTACTCCAGCAACCCTGTTCTAGCTATACACAGACCGTTCCCTGCCACATATCTACTTATATAGTATAATACAGCATATAGAGGTTGCCATTTTACATTCTCATGGGATGAAGGTTAGAAAATTTCAACAATCATCTATCAGAATTACCAACAGTTTTATAGTTGAAAGGCTTAACATTTAACAATCTTAAGAGTTTAGTCTAATGTGGAAGAGAATGATAGGTTCAATCCCTTTATTGTCTCTAAACAGAACACAGAAATCTGGTAATCAGCATTTGAGACCCATGTAAAAAACCTAAGATAGAGAAACCTTAAATAAAAGTATTGCTCATGACTCAGTTCTTTCCTGACTCTAAACTTTTTTTTTAACTTTATCTAATTAAGGCCATGGCAGAATGGGATTGAGATATAGACAATGGGCACAGGAAGGAGTTTAGAGATGACAAAGTTTTCCAAGTAGGTTTTGCCCAGGATACGTGGATGGTTTTCTTGCCAGCTGTGATGTACTGAAGAGGGAGAGCTATAAAGGCAAAAGAATCAATATCTTGCTTTGCCTAACATGTGCTTCATGTATTTCATCAGGACACTGCTAATCAGAGGTAACGCAGGATAGTTGTGAAAGAGGCAGGAAGAGGGTTCAGCAATGGATCAGCAACAAACCCTCTTCCAGATGGATGGAGAGACTTCTTTAGCTGTTGGGCAAATCCATTGCCAGCAATGTGGTTGGTTGATTTAAATTGATTTAATTTAA
This sequence comes from Bungarus multicinctus, assembly GCA_023653725.1. Lineage (NCBI taxonomy): Eukaryota > Metazoa > Chordata > Lepidosauria > Squamata > Elapidae > Bungarus > Bungarus multicinctus. The sequence continues at coordinate 103,107,748 of CM042840.1, forward strand.
TCAGTGTATCATCCTCACCTGCCCTGCAGTTATTTTTTCACCTTTTTGTGTAAAGGAACTGAATGACAGATAAATTCAGCGATCAGTGTTTTCTTCGTCACTGTATCATTCCATTAGAAAAAAAAATCACTTGCTGCATACTCATTTCTTTAAAATTTAGCAGGCAGTAGAGGAAACAGCAATTCTACTATCACTAGATTTTGACACCTTGGAGGTAGATGATTGCAGTGATCTGAAACAGGATGCAGAGGCAGGATAAGATTCAACAATGGGCGATATTAAATTTCATGCCAGGGTTAACTTTTTGCATCTTGGTAATGGATGAATGGCTCTTTAACTCGGCTAAGGAGAAAGGCCATAGGCTGTCAATCCCTGTGAGGTTTTTTCCTTTCTTTTTTCAAAACATTAGGAAGCTATCTTTCTAGTCTCAGACATATGCTAACCATTGCTGACCACAACTGAAAAGTCCAGAGTTTGTATTTAAAATGTCATAACATCTCAACTTTGTTCTATTACATTCTCATTCCCCAACCTAGTACAGTCCAGACAACTATGATCATTACTTCCTCAATTCTTTATGAGTCTGGGAATCATGAGATAGGATACGTAGCCTATATGGAAAGCACAGCAGGCAAAGCCTCTCATACTGGATCCTAACTCCTCTACCAAGTATAAAGAAATTTGAACCATTAAACCCGATTTCTGCAGATTTTTTAAAAATTCACTGTATAGCCTTCATAAAATTAATTATGCTCTATAAAGCAGGTACAGTATAAGTCATTATTCATATATATGTTTGGCTTAGACACTAATAATAGTAATGAAATAAAAGAATGACCCACTAAAGACAATCTACTTGTTCCAGCTAAGACACCATTTAGAGACTGCAGAAGCGTGATCTGTGGTGAATCATTACAAAGAGCCTAGAATGTGAGGAAGATATATATCAAGAGCCACAATGGAACTACTGTGCTTGCAAGGCTGCCATTGCCAATACCCATCCCCTCTCCCTCCTCCACAAATCTTTACCCTTTCCCACACAAGCAGCTCCATGAAGGATGCCACTGTTAAAGGTTCTTTCAACCATTTTAGAACAGAACATGCTCGATCATGTCAAACAGAAGACTAGGAAATTAGAAAGACCTACTGTGTTAGACAATGAGCAGAAATGTTTGAAATGGAAAGTGGCTGAATTCAAGCTTGAATAGAAAGCACATATCCTTATCTCATGACAGATTTTGACTGGGGAGAGAGATAAATTCTCTTTAAGGATATCCAGATGAGGTTTGTACACTCTATACTTCAGCATTTTGAATAAACCAGAATTGACTGGGCCGTTCCAGTACACTGAATATAAACTAGCTTTCCCAATTGTACCCCTTTGAAAATTTTATGACTCCAACTCTCAGCATAGCTTCTAAGGCTATACTATCTGGGAACTTTAGGAATTGTATTCCCAATACATTTAAAAGACATCTGAGTGGGGAGAAATGTTACAAGCCAGAGTAGGATTTTCCAAAATAGGCAACCCAAAACAGATGGATCTTAATGTACAGTGTGAACTAAACTCCATTCTTCTCTCAGTGAAGGAAACTATATATTATTATATTATATTATATTATTATATTATAAACTTTTATTTATTAAACATAAAACTCAGTCAACTGAACATTTAAAAATGTATCATAACTATCATTGATTGGCTCTGATAGTTGATACGGATTGTTGCCAGCACCCTAGGTATCAACCAAGTATCTTCTTAAAATGTATGTTTTAAAATATATATATTATTATTATTACTATCACTATTAATATTATTAATCCAGGACTGAATCTTAGGCTAAAGCCAGATTCCAGGACTCAGCCAAAGTGGCAATGGGAATGCTAAATGGTAACATGAGATATATTTATTTCTTTATAAGTCAAACTAATCTGATTGCCTACAAAGTACCAAAATAAAAACACAACAAAAGTATAGAATTATATAATCAAAAGAACGTTTGGAGAAAATCAACAATTAAAAGACCAAAACATCCCACATGGAGTTGAGCCTACATTCTAAACCAGGACCTAGGGATGCCATTAAGTCTGAGTATTTATTTGAAGACCATAGGCAGCTATTAAATCTTGAGCACATCAGAGATAAAAATATATTCCATGGATATTCCACATCATGTACTCACCGTATTTATAAGATTAATTCAAAATGTGCTTCATTAATATTATCAAAACAGCATGCCTTTCATCCCAAACTGTTTTTAGAGAGAAAGAAGCCACATTATTAATGAATCAATGTGTTCTAGAATTCAATCCCAGAACCAGGTTTTGGTACATGTTCAATACTGGAACCCGGTTTATAATTTGTTTATTGATGTATTTATTAGTGAATCAATAGTGCAGTGGTTCAGTTGCTAAACTTAAAGACTTGTCTTCTACTTCATTCCCACCCATGAAAGATTTCTGGATGAATTTGAGCCAGTTTCTGACAGTCATCCTAAGCGACCTTAGTGGATTGTTGTTATGGGGAAAAGTAGGAGGAAGGAGCACTATGAATTCACTAAACTTCTGAAAGAAAAATGGAATATAAATCTAATAAGAAAATGAACCAGACACATCTGGAATGGCAGAAAACCTAGGAGCCCTTGATAATTGTTCAGGCAGACTTGGTTTGTTCCAGATGGCAGTGGCTTTTTTTAGATCATCATCTTCTTTCTACACCTAGGGCAGACAAGCTTATAGAGAAGTTCTATTTTGCTTAGTGTTAAAGCTATCTTCTTTTCGGTAGCTTTCAGTCTTCCTGCTGTTCTCAATTATTCGTGCAATAAGAAATATCGCCATCATTAAATTTAAAACTCAGTTGAATACTGTCCTTTGCCATATTTTGCCACACAAAATGCCAAAATATATAGTTTTGAAAAGTTTTATGCAGCAAATATCTTGAAATTACTTGAAAATCAAGATACAATATTTTTCATTTATCTGCAAATTTGATTGTAGCTTCATATCTAAGAATTTATTAATATAAAACAGAAGAATAGATTTGTATTCTGAAATTGCTTGTATTCAGTGCAATTTCAACTCTAAGCTCTATAAATTGAATTTTTAAGCCACAACTAGAAAAATTCAAAAAGTCTAAGAATCTTTAGAAACTTACTGGTCTTCAAGAATGATAATGATAATTTAAACAAATTATAAACTGGGTTCCAGCACTGAACCTGCACCAAAAACTTGTTCTGGGATGGAATTCTAGAACAAATTGATTCACTAATACATAATACAGGTGGGGAACCAGAGGCCTCCTAGTTACTATTAATCTCTAGTTTTAAATAGTTGTAGTTAGCATGACAAAGGTTACTAAGAGATTAGAATTCACAATTTCACATTTTTAGATCTAAGGCAGTTTGAAAGAGCATAATCATATTCAGGGCATACAATTCAATGTTGATTCTGTAAATTCAAATTTGGGAATGCTGTATCTGCATTCAGCACCTTCACTAGTTCCTAAACACACAGTTTATATTCAAAAGGTATATGACTACACACTTTTCTGGTATTTCAAGTTCAACAGTTGGGGGGGGGGGGGAGAGACAGAAAAGGGGAGGGAGGGAAAAGGAGGTAAAGTAACAGCCTAGCTAGGAAATTCCAGCATCTGCCAAATAACATCCATAAATATGGCATCAACTATAAGGCACAGTTTAAAGGGAAAGTCACTAGTAGAGAACATGGACCAAAAAATAAGATGTGCAAACTTTAAAAGTTTATTAAAAATTCTGTTGTTTTATATTGGTGTGCACATAATAGCTATATATCTTTGGTAGTGCAAATATGATTCATTAAATAGCATGCAAAATTATGCTTTGCAGCAAGACGTTTATGCATCTGTTTATACACATATGAAAATTTCCAGAGGTTTTACAAGTAAATGGATAGCTTTATTCCACAGACCATTCATATTCCAAAAGAAAAATTAATACTTCATAATATCACACTAGGACAGACTTGAAATAGACACACATTTATTACCAGGGTTTGCAAGAATGGCATCCAGATAAGAAAACTTGGCAACTGATGGCTTCATGAGCCCTTTTAGAACAGAAAGGAATAATCTGGATTTGTTCAGGGCACAGGTAGTACATTTGGTATGGATTTTAACTACATTTAATTTTTGCTGTTGATCTATTTACCTACTTCGGGTAAGTAGTTCTATAAGGATACTTGTAAGATGGTGTTGCTCACAAAAATATGTGAAGCTTTAATCATAACTTGCAGCCATCATTTCACTTATTTGACCCCACATATTATTTGACACCTGTAATAAGTAAATATAAGAAGATGTAATCATATGCGAGAAAGGCTTTGAATGATGAGCAAAGAAATGCTGCTTAGGGGACCATTAGATAAAGGAGGTCATAGGCTGCAGCTGCAAATGGGTGCAGCTGCATGAGAAAGGGACTCAGAAGGGACCCTCCCCCGCTTCTTAGATTGTAAAAGAGATGGTAGGAGATTTGTACTTTCAGACTTGTAATATTCTGTTAATGTAGCCTTACAATAGAGTGAAATTAGCTCATCTGGTCATGTTTCCTGTCTGGGAAGGCTGACAGGACATGATGGGGCTGGTCTCTGAATGTACTACCATGATGGAATGTTAAACCACTGTAACATTGACTAAGTACTTTAAAATACATGGTAGAAATTCTGTCAGAATGTAAAACTGATTGCAGAAATGTACAAATTGATTTATTATATTTACAGCCCACTATTACTTGGAATCTCGTATTAGCATGTGTTTGGGTGGAGTCTTTTCATTTATCTCCATAATAATAATCTTATGAGATTGTTGGATTGAGAGAAAGTAATTGACTTAAAAAAATTTAATTGAATTGAAATTCAAGTTGAGAAATTGAATTTGTGCCCCAGCTGATATTCAACACTTTAATCAGGATAGTTAAACACTACATGTGCTCTGTCTCAGGAGGCTAGAACACTAGTGGTTGGCCACCAAAAAGAAAACTAAATATCTTCATTTTCCTCTTGGTTTCACTTTATGCAGCAGACTGCCTGACTATATAAGGATAAAATGCCCTTTTAAACTATAAACAGCTCTAGACAAAAAGAAAAATAATTAAAGAACTGTGTTGCACATAACATGGTATAATTGGCTAGAGTTTCTTAAGAAACCATGTGGGTTTAGAAGCACACACACCCATCTTCTCTATCCACCCATTAAAATGGAGGTTGCAAAGATGGAAGCTAATGCAACAAAGGACATGTGCTATTTAGCATGCTATTTTTCCATCATCAAGTCTTTGCACTGTCTTAACAAGTCCCTTGCAAATGGCAAATATCCAGAGAACAGTTTTGTTTTTATTTGTCTGAAGTCACAAAAATTCTCCTAGAACATGAAGTACTTAATGCAATCAAGAACAATATGAACCCTGAAACAAGGAAAAGGAGATGCAAAAATTAATCAAACACCATTGCATCCTTTCTAGAACCTTTCTTTTCACTCCTCAGAAATAGTGTTTTAAAACAGCCAAACCTAGATCACATATGCAATCTTGAAAATGCCATGTGTTTTTAGGGAAATAAGCATCTTATTCTGTAGCAAGGTGCTTATTTCTAGATAAATACAAAAATTACTAGTACTTTTTTCTTTATTTTCTCCTCCTTTGGTTCAAATGGCCTTTTTCTGTTTTGTGTTTTCCCTTGGTATTTCTGTTCCTTTTCTAAAACCACCACATTTATGGTCCACACCTTTACTCCATTCAGTGCTAGCAATCTAAGCACTGCAGTATCAGGAAAATATACTTTCATAGCACAATGGAAATGCTTAATCGTCATTACCAAAAGATGGAAGGCCCAGTTAGGCGAGGTTAAATTAGATGAGGAGTGGAAAAGATGTGGAAGAACTTTTGCCGTTTGGGAAATCATTGCCTCCAGCTCCAGCTGTGCAGGAACTGGGTGTAACAAGTCAATAAATAGAAAGTGACACTGTATATGCATAGATATGCCTCTCCTACAGGCCACCTGCACAGTCAGACAAAAATGTAACTTCAACCAGAAGTGAAAGACTCCACCACTTCTAACTTCTGATCACTATACCCATGACTGCTAAAATTAAGGATTCAATTCCCAAAAGACTATGCTATTTAACTTCTCTCAAGAACACTGATCTTTCTGGAAGATTGAGGAAGCTCATTCTTAAATGAGATATGAATTCCTAGACCGAGTGATAACTTTCTGGGATGTTCACACTTAATTTACCTGGAACAACTGCCAGAACAACATTGGGTGTGCCTTTGTCTTGGTAGGATTCCCACATGGTCAGCCATAATGTAGTGTTAAATTACTGCTAAGAGATTAGTAGTGGTTTCAACCCTTTAGGGCAAGAGAGCAGCAAACGAGACAGTGCAGATGGCTCTGAGTAAAGCCTTCAGAGTCAGAAGCAATTGTGGCACAGCCTTTCTCCAAAGACAGTGTTTCTCCAACCTCTCCATTTCCTGCAATACCAGGAAGTATGGGGCGCCCATTTTGATTTCTTCCTAGCCATAAACTCCCTTTGAATCATGCCCAATATCTTGTGTCTTTGGGGACATATCCATTTTTTCTAATAACAATATAAAAGTGGTTTGTTTCTGCCTTCCCTTGTGTGTGTATGTGTGTGTGTGTGTGTTTGCTTTGCTTCGTTTTGCTTTTGATAACTTTTCTATGCTCTCCCAAGCAAATCCTAGCCAGGTCCAATCCTGTGTATTCTTTTTAAAATAACCTAGAAGGAATAGCAGCAACTTCAAATCTGCTAAAAACATAGATACAATTAAAGATCATCCAGTTTTATAATTCACATGGGAGTCATTAGCTGGCTTTTAAAAATTCATAAAGCCATAGTATGTTCAACTTGGCTTGGAGTAGCCAAATTATAGTTTATGAACTATAATTTATGGCTATTGCGTATCCACACAATTGTAGCTTATTCAATCCAACTTTGGTTTATTTGAGAAACCATGATAATACAAACCATAATTGTTTGGACCATACGCTCATCATCACTATATTTGAAAATGGTGGCTACAAAAGAACCTATTGGGCCTGGGCTATACATATATGGATGACCATGATATGACAATAAAGACTTTTCTGCCAACTTTCACCAACTTGCGATCAGATCTAAATCTAATAATCCTAAAATATAAAGTAAGTGATTAGGACACGCCTTTTCTCCAAAAACACCTAATACATTCAAATTACAATATCTGGGAATATATAAGTTATCTGGGAATATGTATCAACTGAGAGCTGAGACTTGAACTAAAATATGTACAACAGGCAAACAGCACAGGGTTATCAAATGTGGACTGAGCCCTAATAATTCTGGCAAAGACCGCATCTGAGGGTGAGCTAACATTCCATATTACATAGATATCAAATGGATTGTAGCCTATTCTTCTGCACTTCCTTGCTTCCATTATTTTTGTATTTTCAAGTGCTCAGGAAACTCATATTTTGGGCTGGGGTCTAAATTATCAGCCTCGCTGGTAAAGGCATGTACTACCAGCAGAAAACTTTATTGCAAGCCACCACCTATCAAAATTCAACTGATGGGCATATCAGGAGAAAGACATCAGATAACAACCATAGCAGACAAGCAGACTGATACAGAAAAAGTTAATCCAAATTACATTTGTGTTTCATCTATAGAAGGCTATCAAGGTTAAAGACCTATAAGGCTTGCTCCCCTTAAGCAAACTCTTTTAGAGCAATATATGAATATTTAAGAACCGATGTATAGGACAGTATAAGTAAATGCTTCATTTAGTTATTTTTGCATCTATCCAGCCAGCAAACTCAGGTGTTAGAATCATGCTTGAGTGGCAAACATTTAAAATTCAGAAATAGTGTGTATGAACTGGAAGTAAATTTGACTGAAAAGAACAACCCAAATGAAAGGTTCCCTCACATTATTTTAAGCAACAGCTATCCAGCTTTTTTTTTTTTTTTAATGCAAGCTGAACCGGATAGCTTGGGACAAGCAGGCAGGAACTTCTGTGCGCTGCAAAGCTGATAAGCAGGGAAGCTTGGAGCCTGTGAGAGAAGCCAAGCTGACAAAGAATTTCAAGCAGAAGAAAAGACAAAGAAAAAAGGCATGGGCGATTTTCTAATTGGGAAGTTGAGTATGAAGAAAGCATATTCAGTGTAAAATACTAATGCGGAGACAGGTAAATCCTGGAATAAACCTTTTTTAAAAAAAGGCCTATCTGGGAGCCCCATATCTTAAACCAAAGGCCCTGAACTTCTAAACCCCGGAGAAGTCAGGTCATAGATCTTTAGGGCCAACACAGAAATCAATTCCATATACAATATATGAATAAGAACCCATGCTCCCCTATGTGACCAAAGAGCTTGACAAAAGTAAGTGCCATTATTAATTTATAGCCTAAATTAAGCTATAAATACATATGCCATTAGGGTATATTTTCAAGAAAGTTCAGTTGAAGAGCTTTTGACTATAACAAGAAAGAGGGGGAGGGTACAGGGATTAGACAGCAATATACAGGCAAGAGAGAAGCAGACATTCAACCCCATCTCAGCAAACAAGCAACTAGACAATCTTAGGGCAAAAGGACACTGTCTTTTCAAATGCAAGGGGAGTGATTTTTCCAGCAGCAAAGGTGATGATTAAGTTTTGTGTTTATTTTGCTATACAGGCTAAAAAGATTCCAAAATAACTTGTTCATTAGGATCAACTGGTTTGGAGAAAATTAACGTTCAAGTTACACTTAAGTTTTACATTTCAATGGGTCAGGAAAGAACTTCAGTGTCTCACTTCTGAAAAGTTCAAACTAGTCATAGTTTGTAAAAAACATCAATTGATGTGACAGTTGTTCACCCAGCATTCATAAAAGATATTTACTAATGTTTAAAATCTAAAAAATTAAATTTGGCTGAAATCTCATTAAATCACATTTCTTAGCTTTAAGGTTTATTTTGTTCTTGTTGCATGCAACACAAAATTATATTAAGAGCATTTACAGTTTACTGACACCATGCATAGATTCCACAGAATCTTTTTTATCCTGTTACATTTTTCTTCCCCCTCTCATGCAAAAAATATGCTTAATTCTGAGTATGAATCAGACCACCAAGCAAGGACATGCATATGGTACTGGAAAGTAATTTGTGGATTTGAATGTGAGCCTACCATATCTGCATCAAGTCTTAACCTCAGAATTCTTTTCCACAGTCAAGATCCTGAAGCAATTCTTGCTTAGGAAATGAAGAATAGAATAGAAGAATATTTCCTTGGATCAGCCATCCTATACCCTGCCTATACCAAGATGGCAGCAAAATCTCCAGTATCTATAAAGACTAAACGAATGGGGAAAGGTGAGAACAAGATTGAAACAAGCATTCTTCCATTTCATATACATGAAACATGGCTGGGAATTACGGAAACTGTGGAACTGCAAGATTGCTCTAAATCAACTGCTATATTGTATTTTCTCCCTTGGATCTGTGGACAACATGAGGTGATTATTTTATATCTTCAAACAGTTCCTATATAATGCCAAAAATAGAATTTCAGGTTGTGGTGATACCAGAATTATCTCCCAAACAAGAACATGGCATCAAGGTCATAAATTTTCCATAACTAGTACCACCAAAAACAATATGGATGCCAAGAAGCATATAAAGCCAAGTACTTCAGCTTACCGTTCATTCTTAAGACCAACATAATGTTTACATCATACAGATTTACAGTACATTTCATTCCAAATAAGGCAGATAAAATTATATATTTGGAGCATCCCAATATGTCTGCTGAATCAACTTCAGTCCATCAGTAGGACAAATATTCATAAGATTATTCAAGCTCAAGTCACTTCCGTACTAGCAATTTACAGCACCTTCAAGAGTTCAACTACTCTTATGCCCAGAAAGAAGAGATGTGGATAAACGTTACTTCACTTCAGTGAGTGAAGAAGGCTATGAAGATGCTCTTAAATGCAAGTGAGGAATTGACCGTAGTGAAGTTTTCTCACTTAGTCAGATTTGCTCACTTTTTTCAAAGTGAAATTTGATCCTAAGATTGTAAAAGTAACAGATTGTAAAGGTATTGTAAAAATAGCATACCACTGCATTTATTGTATTCTGCTGCAATATTCCCTCACTTCTAAAAATCCTCCTCCACAATTTGTCCCCATAATCTCCTCACAGCATCCGTTCTAGATTCAAAGGATCCTAGGACCATTCTATAATGCCACCATTACAAGCAAGCTCTCTACCTTTCCAGTTGCATCACCAGTTTGTACTATCCCAAAAACACATATCTGCCTTGAACAATTGATTCAAATTTCCTCAACTCTCCATCCCATTTGATCTTCCAGGTTGCCCAGCAGCATCTTCACTCAACTTCCCATCTCCCATTCTTAAATCTAACAGCCAGTCCTCCCCCTTCTTATTCTTAGGTCCTGAGCGCCTTCTCTCTCAGCACTAGGAATGAGTAGCTTTCCTGGCACAGCCTGCGCAGAGGAATTCCCTGTAACTAATGAATGTGATCTCCCGCCATTTGGCTAGTATCCCCTCTACTCTAAAGGAAAAATCCCAGTTATTCCGCCTAACTTTCTTCGCCTCCACCACGGCCCGTTCGCCCGTCCTTAATCAGTCTCCCGGTTTCCCTTTTGGCCTAGGTAGCCTCCTTTTTCACGTCCAACAGTTTAATGAACTATTCGGTTCCCCCAAACCCATCCACTCCCCCCCCCCCCGCTTCGCTCCGAAACCAACGCACCCGCGGGCCGCTTTCCCCATCCCGGCTGCGGCTGTCCTCGGGGCTCTTTGGTGGCGGGATTCCAACCAGACAAAAGGCGACTCCATTCATCGGGCGCGGCACTGGCCCCGACGGGGCGGACAAGCGGCCAAGTTGGCCGAGAAGGAAGCGAGAGCTGGCGGGACGGAACGCGGGCCGGCCGTGGGGGCAGGAGAAGCCACAGCCAGGCTCGGCAGAGCTCCGGTCGGTTGGGCCAGGCTGTACGGACAGCTCCGCCTCTTCCAAGGCGGGCGGCTGTGTCGAGGGGAAGGCGAAGAGAGGAGGGAAGAGAAGGCCTGGCCGCCCACTAAGCCGTTCACAGAGAGCGAGAGGAGGAGCTGTTGGAGCGCACATCAGCAAGCGGGCTGCCCCAGATCCGGCAGCAGAGAGCGGCCCGAACTCCAGCACTGGACAAGCTGGGAAGCTTGCGAAGAAAACCGGAGGAGGGCAGGGATAAAGGCAGAGCAGATGAAGAGGGGAAGGGCGATCCTGAGGAGAAGGGACGATTCTGAGCTGGGAAATAATGGGGGAGACAAGCAAGTTAGCAGACGCCTAGGCAGTGACACTCTTCATCGTCCGGGACCTTCCAATGCGTTATACTGTAGCCCTCATCCACTTGAGCGCCTTTCTTTCCTACGGGAATTGGGCCTTTCACGGTCCTGGTTGGAAAAAGGTCCTCCAGCTATTGAATAAACTAGGCGGAATTATAAGCCTCGACATTTACGAGGATTTTGAGACAGGATTGTCGAGGAATGCTATCCAATATAAGCAATTTTGTTTTTTGTTTTTATGCACACTGAGAACATATACACCAAAGACAAATTATGTGTGTGTCCAATCACACTTGGCCAATAAAGAATTCAATGATACGCCTCTGGTGGGCGGTACTAATTGTAAAGACACCTGACAAAGGAAAATAAACACAGTTACATGATGTACATGCCTTTTAGGTCTTTGTTGTTGTTTTAAGCTGCACCTGCATGTGAAACTTGAGATATTGATACTGCAGTATCATAAATACCTAAGAACGTTCGCAATACAAAAGCTGAACATCACATGTCTTAAAAGAGTTTCTCAAACTGAGTTTGAAAGCAAGCTTGTGAATGCAACCCCACTCCAAGGCAGACTTGGAGGAATAGAACAGGAGCAGCTGGGGGAATGGGGCTAGGATTGGGGGTGGTGTGTGGATGTGTGGATGTGTGTAGGGAGAATGATAGCAAGCTGTCACAGCCAGGCACAAGGATAATGACACTAGGCAAGACAGATGCAGCCTGGTACAAGCAGAGGGATGAGCCAGCATGTACTCTATAGACTGAATGAGATCCATCCGAAGAATGAGATCACAGGACAGAGTGTAGAGTTGCAGCCAGAGCTGGTCAGCCCCAGGAAAGGGTGGGGGGGGGGTATTGTACAAATAGAGGGAATGACATGTGACAGTGAACACAAGAACAGAGAGGCAGGGAGGGTATTTGGTTTGGGTGTTTTTCCCAATGAAAATACCGTATTTATTCGAGTATAACGCGCAAAATTTTATACCAATTTTTAATCGAAAATTAGGGGGTGCGCGTTATAAACGAGGGCTGGGGTGGGGTGGCAATGGCGGCCGGTCCAATGAGGGCGCAGGCGAATTGTGAGTTCGCACTGCAGCGACCATACAACGGATAATAAGACTTCTCACCCCCAGTTCGGGCCGCGCACTGTACGCGACGAGGGGACGTTTTTTTTTTCCGGGCTGCAGCCGCGCACTGTACGTGAGGGCGAAGAAAAAAAAAACATCCCCTCGTCGCGTACAGTGCGCGGCTGCAGCCCGGAAAAAAAAAACGTCCCCTCAGTGCGCGGCCCGAACTGGGGGTGAGAAGTCTTATTATCCGTTGTATGGTCACCGCAGTGCGAACTCACAATTCGCCTGCGCCCTCATTGGACCGGCCGCCATTGCCACCCCACCCCAGCCCTCGTTTATAATTTTTATCACGTGTTCAACAACGTTTTTTTGTCAATTACAATGCTTGATGTGAAACAAAATTTTATACCGATTTTTAATCGAAAATTAGGGGGTGCGCGTTATACATGTGTGCGCGTTATACTCGAATAAATACGGTACCAATCTTCAAATGAAGGAAGATGTAGATAATACTTTATATTCTACTTCAAACAATTTTCAGGAATATATCAAGCTTCCACAGAAGCATACTTTTGGCCAGTTAGCCCACATTCCCCAGCTGCCCTCCAGGTGTGAGGATGATGGATAACCCAAAGCATCTGGATAACAGTGTTAGGGAAGATTGGTTTGATATGAAAAATACTTTGCATTAAATCTGATGTAATCAATTTAAAAGACATTATGCAGATAGAAGTGATTAATTCTTTTCTGAGTTTCATTCCATAGTTGTCCCATTTTCAGTTTTGGTACCATCTTGCCCAATTGTTATGAGAACATGGCATGTGACCCAAAACCTCAAGTCGTAGAGGGCAAAAGGATTGAACAGAGATCTGTTCTATAAAGCCTAGAAGAGAAAACAGTACACACTTTTTAAAATCCTTTTTGAATCCCATCATGTTGACCTGTCTGATCATTCTGAACAGTCTCAGTATCTCAACTCCTGGTTCTTCAGAATAATACAAATTATCTTCTAAACTCCCATCCTATCCTCACCTTTAACTGGATCATAGTATTTGGCTTCCATTGATGAATGTGTGTGGGTGTGTTTGTGTGTGTGTATGTGTGTAAGTACACAAAGAAACACAGTATAGATATATATTTTATATTTGTAAGTCACACAGAGTTACCCTGTGGTAAGATGGTAGCCAATAAATTTTGTAAATAAATTAATATACCATCTTACTCTCATTTCAAGATTGGCTATGAGATGTAGACAGTTTAATTGTCTTGATGGAATTGGAAATTTGACAGGAAGTGTGTGCATCCTTCATGAGTCTTATGGATCCCTTAGCATCAAAACACTAGCAATCTTGGTATTTTTTTAAGTTGCCTGTGAAACTCAAAATTGGCTGTTTGTGATAAAACAAAATACAGAGGATGAAACAAAGTAGCTAGTATCCTGAGCAAAAACTCACATAAATATAGTGTTAAATACCTCATTTATTTATATTCACGGGCATATGAGTTCTCCATGTTTCTGTTTCAGTGTTAGAAATCAGTGGAGAAAAAAGTATTCACAAAGTATGGATTAAGGAACATATTCACAACTGGAAATAGCACAACCTTTTATTTATGTTTCTAAATGAGAAAGGCAAATTTTGAGCCTGCAGGGCTTTCCTTAATCTTAAATATGAGGTCTGATGTAGTAACCTGGGAAATTTTTTGGGTGGGGGATGAATTGAAGACAGCTGCCCACTCATTTCTTTGCAGCAGCCAAGAATGTTTATGCAAACATCGTTCTGATCGCATTTTTTTCCTTAAACTTACTAAACAATCTTCAAAAAAAAGAGCCCACATGTCTTAATCTCAGTGCATCTTGCCAGCAGGATCAGAATAATAATACAGCTTTATCATACTAGGGCTTGTAACAATAGAGACCTATGAGCCAAAGATTTGCTATATCTCAAACAGATATGCTGTGTCTCAAAAGTCTTAAAATTGCACTTAGCAGACAACCTGTATATGGAGAGTTTTTAGCCACTCTAAATAGCTATGAAAATGCAAAATGGCACAAGCAATATTTTCTGCCCTTCTCAAGAAAAAATAGTTATTACCAGAAGCACATTTTTTCAAGTAAATGTGTTTAGAATCAAACCTTCCAAAAAGCCCTTCCTTTTACTAGATTTCCTTTCTCTGTGTTAGCATTTGGAGTCAGGTTACTGCTGTTCAGCTATGAGAAAAAGATATTCTGAGGACATGCAGAAACATTTTGCTGTGCCAAATTGCTCTGCAGTCTCCATGTGCTTGAGAAGTTCCACAAGAAGTCCATGGACTGAACATTAACTCTTGATTAACATAAATATTATGGAACTCAGCTTCATAGCTGATCATTTCACTATGACATGTATTTCTAGATTAGTTTGCTTCATCAATACATACCTGTCACTTAATTTAGATTCCACAATGGCAAGTTGGTGTCTAATTTCAAATTACTTGATTGTAGGAAATTTCATTTGGAAGGAAACTAAGTAATAAAAGGAGAACGTATGCCCTCTAGTGGCTTTCTGGTACAGCACACATCCAATGGAAAGCAAACACAGGTTGTCCTCTACTTACGACCATGACTAGAACCAGAATTTCTACTGCCAAACAAGATGGTTGTTAAATTAGTTGTGCCCAATTTTGTTATGGATGTTTAGTGAATCACAGCAGCTGTTAGGTGAATCTGCAATCTTCAAGCAAATCTGACTTCCTCCATTGACTTTGTTTGCCAGAAGCTGATTGGGAAGATTATAAATGGCAATCACATGATTGCAACTATTGTAAATAAATGTTGATTGCCAAGCACCCAAATTTTGATCACATGACCCTAGGGATGCTGCGATGGCTGTAAGTGCGGAAACTGGTTCTAAGTCTTTTTTTTTCCCATTGCCATTGTAATGTCAAACAGTCAGTAAACAAATGGCTGTTGGGAACTATCTGTATCCTTTCTTGCAGAGAAGAAAGAGAGCAGGTGATTTCAGGCAGCACTTTCTTACATCTTTGGTTGATCAATCTAATGCAATTTTTAAAATATAACTGCCACTTTTTTTTTCAAATGATACTCCATGTGTTCCAAAAATTCTAAGATAGCACGGTCCCTTTACAGTAAGCAGTGGTGTGTTTTTGATAGCAATATGAGAGGTTTAATTTCCAAAGCATTTATTATACTTCTGCAGAGGGAACAGATGTCTGACCCTTATCCAATTGAGCTTAGGAAAGCAAAGCTCAAATTTGATGGAGCCATACCCAAGTTACATAAATATGGGAAATAAGGCCTATCTTTCTGGGTGCTTAGATTGCGTAGACTTCAGTTGCAGTATTACATTAGAAAATGTCATTTTACTTTCCCATAACTCCCCAAAACAATTCTGGCAGGGCAGTGTGGAAATCAAATTGTCAACAGCCTGGGTCTTAAAGTAAAGCACAAGGATATCAAGTTTTAAAGCTAATCCAGGGGTTTAAGAAAGGGGGGGGGGGCTTGGCAATCAAATCCTTTTAGATAACCCCTTTTTATATCTGATAAAAGCAAATTTTAAAAATAAAAATATAGTTGTGTCACATTTAAAAATTAATAGCAGCTTATTTCTACTTGGAAACCGCTTCTGAACTTTGTGCTTGAGGTAGAAAAAAATGAAATATTGGTTTTGGGTTTTACTGATTAAATAGATTTGTTGTTATAAAAATGGCTAGTTTATACTATTATGTAAAAGTAAATAGTTGAGGTTTGATGTTAATATCTTATACTACTGTACCAAAGGGAGTCGGAAGGCAATGCCTTTTTTCTTTTTTCCCTTTGCTTTCCCCCACTTTTCCCTTCTCCCTTCCCTAACTTCCCTACTATTTACTTTTGTCTTTACTTTGTGTTCTATATTATAAATTAATAAAACTATTAAAATAAAAAATAATGGCCAACCTCCATGTGTGAATATATATATCCTTTGCAAAGCAATAACAGTCAACTGCTACATTTGCATATGGAATTAATTCTTGCTATTATTCCCAAGAGAAAAAATGTTCAAGACAGAAAAACAATTTTCCATTAGGCAAAAAAAGGGAAATAAATCATATTATTTAAAAAAGACCAATTTCATATATTCCCAATTTAAAAACTGTTGAAAAATGGTCATGTGAAATATAGAACTGAAGAATTTTCTAAAAGAAAATGCTCTACAGTTTAATCACCCAAAGAGCATATCATGAGACTCTAGTTATCACCCCACACTTCCCTCTCTTTGAAAAACATTCACAAAATATTCTATATTCCCAAAACTGAGAGGCAGTGTAATATACTGGTTCAGTTGCTGGCTTAGAAACCGGACTGCAAGTTCTAATTTTGCCTTAGGCATACAAAAGTGGCTGGTTGACTCTTTGCAGCCCAATTTATCTCACAAGTTCATTGTGTGGGGAAAGTAGGAGAAAGGAATATTGCCATGTTACCACCTTAAATTATATATGAAAAATAAGGTGGATAATAATCTTTTAGAAATGTCTTGGTCCAAGAAATGCAGGGAGGTTTTTTAAAATATTATTTGGATAAAAATGAATGTCAGTAGATACTTTAGATGACATCCAAACAAAGCAATTTTAAAAATTACTTAAGTATTACAAAATAAAAATCAACCTTAGTTACTATAATGCTTAAATCCTTTGAAGAATAAGTTTCCTGTTACATCACTGAAAAACAAAAGACTGCTAAACTAACATTTAAATTCTTCAGTATTACTTTTTCATAGGAGCAGGTTCAGGAAACCAGAAATATTATATAAGATTATCATCTTACCTTTCAGAGAAGTGTCTGGAGATTTCACTAATATATGTATGGAGAACAGTGCTGAACAGTGCTGAAGACTGGACATGAATATACTGTTCAAAATTCCTAACTAAATTCAAGAGTTCTTGAAGTTAGTTCAAAAGTCTATCTTATTGTCTTATAATATTCTCAGTCTCTACAAATCAGGCAAAACTACCTCCATAAACAGAATATGACAAAAACAGTTAGCTTATTTGTTATTTATAGGATCCAGTAAAGGATATACTGGATTACAGAGAAAAGGTTTCAACTGTGTTTCTCAAATACTTTCTGAAAGTCACCACTGCAGCTGTAACAATGAACTATATGGTTTATTTACCTATTAAAGAATTTTTTTTAATGAAAACAAGTATTTTATTTCCAATTAGCTGCTTGGTTTTTTTACATTTTAATTACATTATTTGCTCTCAGCTAACAAGTTTTTGTATTCAGTTTAGATTTTATTTTAAATAAGGCTTTAACTAGTAATAAGATTTTGTTTTCAATTTAGCTTTTATTAAACTTTTAAAAATGGAAGCTATATCCTTCCTCCCCCTCTTTTAAATGTCTAAGTTGATGGCTATCATCATGGCCAGTGAATTCCATCATTTTGGAATAAGGGGGAAAATGGTTGAAGACATTTTCATTTTAAAAATCCATGTAGATTCCAAGTAACAATGCCAGAAAAATCCAAATAGTTTTTTGGTACCTTTCTTTTTAAATAAAAGTCATATAATTTTCATAGAATATTTTTTTCAGATAAGTGACAATTTCTCCAGATCTAGTCTGGGTTCCAGATATGTTCGTTATGAGCAAAGAAACTGACAAACATTGAATCTTAGAATTAAGACAAAGGATACAGTCAATCTTAAATTCTCATCTTCATATCTTTTTCTAAAATTATTGTGAGGGCTGGAAAAATTGAGGCCTGGGAAAAAGTTATCCTGAACAGTAGCATCTATAAGGAGGTAATGATGTCAAAATAACATATCGTTTCATATGGTAGCATAGCATAAATGACACAATTATGATATAATGATTTTACAATACCTGATGTAAGGACATAATTTGCAGCATTTATATGATATAATAGTTGTCATTATTTACTCTTTTCATCTTCATGGATACCTAACTGTTTAAGAGCCATAACTCACAAATGTGTGTGATTTACAAAACACACACAGATGCAAACATTCATACTGTACTAAGCATTTTTATCTACTTTCTTTAAGCAAAACAAAACAAAACTTACAACAAGGCAATTGAAAGATGAAGAGTTACTCTGTTGTCTTCCTTTAATTTTAATACAACATACCATTGTCAAGGCCAGGTAAGGTCCACAATGAAATCTAATCTGGTAAACTGTAGAATGTCTTTTAAATTATTATTAGTTCTGAATGAACATACACTCGCAAATAATTGAATAAATAGTAAACGGGAAAGGAGAGAAAATATTATAGCAAAATTTCAGGATAGAGCAAACACTCTACCATTTTCCTGGATGGGCTTGGGCCTATCCACAATGTTGTCCTTCCTGTCCTGCCTGCTAGAAATATAAAGATATCATAAGTATCTTGCAAACACTCCTTTGCAGGTAGTAGAGACCAACAATACTGGCAAAAACGGTGTCAAATGGATGAGTGTAAGCAAAGCTATTACTCTTTTTAGCAGGTCAGAAACATTGGGACAGATGGTTTTAGTAGACAAACTAACTGCCTCTTCTCAGATGAGGGGGAAAATGGTAATCAGGCTGGGAAACATCACCGCAACCGCTGATATTTAAATCTTACTACAAATCATCTCTGATCCTTCTTGACTGAGCCTGAAATACATTATCAGAAAATGAGAGTGGATCAGCAGCTTCATTTACCTAACAGGGTAGCTCCCCCACCGGTTTCAACAAGGGACGCAAAGTAGATCATTCATGAACTCTGATTATTTATTGAATTTATACCCTGGTTTTCAGTTAAAAACAGTGGCTCTTAAGAAAAGCTTCTAGTTATAAATAGTGAAAATATATCCAGTTGTTTAAAAAGACAATTTAAAACATACTCCCCAGGCAGATGTCATCCAACCATTGATAGCACAACTCAACAATAATAACAGCTAAAAAGTCAATATCTGCCTAAAGAATTGTATGCTTGTTTGCCAGCCATACTGCAATCATATGTTTTTCAAACTATAATGGATAACAGGAGGGAGGTAATCTACCATTCCTGGGTCTTTAATAGGCCTATTAGAGTGCTCAGAGTCTGCCAAATGTCCAAAAACATAATGAAAAGCCCAAGGCTACACTATCCCCGTGTTTTACATGCATCTGAGCGAAGAACAAAGAAGAGAAAACTAAGAAAATAATATTCCAAAAGAATCAGCACATGGCTAATGTTTTAGAAATGCACATACGCATTTATAGGAAATGCACCTATGTTGGGAGAATCTGAGGCAACCTGGTCTTCACAGCTAAATTCAACCTTGATAAGAATAATTTTGAAAGGATTACTAAGAACTGAGGGTCATATCAGTAGCAATCTTGGCTAAACAAGAGAAAGCAGGACTTAGCTTGACAGCAGCTTGGGGTGGGGCATGCGGTGTGGTCTTTTTTAACTGCAGACAGAAGGCAGGCACTGATTAAAGCTCACAGAGTGACCTATATTTTGGAGAGCCTTTTTGTCCAAACTAAAATTACCATTGGTTAATGGTCTCTATTTACCATTTATTTGCAACCTGTGCAAAGAATGAGAGAAGGGAGATTAGACGATACTAATTGTATTAATGATTGTTAAAAGTAATGACCTTTCAAGAGTATTAGCACAAGAACACATAGAAGAATTGAATGTTGTATAAAGGAAATGTAAAAGCATCAACATCGCTACATCACCAAGCAAGAGTTTGTAGTAGATTTAATACAGAAGATTTGGACAAACAATTAGCAATGGATCTTAGTTAAAAGGTTCATTATTAAGTTTAATGGAATATTAAGGTCAGAAAGAGGCCTATCCAATATTAAATTAATAAAATATATATCGTCAAAACCAGGATAATCTGCAACTTCAGAATGGGAACAAACAGAATACGAGACAATGTAAATTAGCTTAACAATAAAAGATTATCGAATCAAATCAAATTCTAGCTCCACAGCCCTTTTAAAAAAAAAACAAAGGAAAGATAATGTATACATTTATCTATATCATTATGAAGAGGATGACTACCTTGCATGAAAAGGAATATTTTGCCTCAAGAATGAACAAGCCTACAGGCTGCAACAGTCATCGGGCAGAACCAAGGAATTAGATGTCAGTGAAACCAATATATCTTTGGCCACAATCTGTTTTAGTTTATCGACTTTATGGTTTTAAAATAGTACGTTAATTAAAATACATGAATAATTGGGAAATTGGCTATTGTAAATCAATGTCAGCTTTTAGCAACAAAAATACCTCTGGGCCTCACATAATCCTGCTGTCAGCCTCAAAAGATAGGCCAGATCAGGAAGCTGACTCCATAGAAAGACTATATTAACAGAATCTTGCAATCTGACTACTTTTCCTCCCTTCTCTTTTATCTCCCACAGACAGAGAGAAGCCAGCCTGAGTCTCTTCTTAACTCTTCCCTTCCCTGGGCTTCAGGAATGCTTCTGTTCTTTTCATTCACATAACAAAAATTCCTGAATATTTGCTCCAAAGCCATTTTCATGTTTTCTCCACCTGCACAGGCATTTTTAGTAAAGAAAATGGTGGGTAATTTTAGCCTGCTGTTTTGCTTGGAAACAGTCCCACTTGCTCAGAAAAAAAAGAGCAACACAAAAAGTAGAAGAGAACTATCTAGGGGACTAGAAGAGGAGATAGGGAAGATGAAAGCTTGCTTTCTGGTAACTGGGTATTTTGTGGGTGTACCATGGTAGCCATTTTGTGAGAGCATCTGTGACATCAGACTTCTAAATGTGTCCATTGGCATAAAAGACGTTTTAATTTTGTTGCAAAGTCTTTATCCAATAGATCTACTGTGTCCAAAAATCAGTTTGTGAAAGTTATAGCTATAATATAAGAATCGTTTAAATTTATAAGCCAGAATGTCATAGGTAGAAACACAGCGGGTTTAAATCTTAGCAATGCTATTGGCTTTATTCAAATCACAAAGGAAAAGGAAATATCTAAATCTGATATTTCCCTTACTTTTTCTTTCAGATTTATCATGACAGACATCTTATTTATTTATTTATTTGTTTGTTGTTTATTTATTATACTTATATACCTCCCTATTTTCCTGACAGGACTCAGGGCGGTGCACAGCCAAATTAAAATACAGAGAACAATAAAAAATTAAGAACAGTTAAAAGACCAAATATGAAAGGCTGAAATTTATAAAAAGTTTAAAAGCCAAACTAGATAAAAACCAAATTAAAATCCTAAAAACCCCTAAAAACCCCTAGGCCAGACCGGCTTGATGAAATAGATAAGTTTTCAACGCGCGCCGGAAGGTCAGGAGTTCAGGGATGATCCTCATCTCTGGGGGTAATTCGTTCCAGAGGGAGGGTGCCCACAACGAGAAGGCCCGCACCCTCAGGGTCGCCAGCCGTCCATCTTATCTTATAGATTATTCCATGCTTTCTCTGAATTGCATACAATTGTTAATATAAATTAGGGAACTCTACTACTTACCGGTAATTCTATTAATATAAATTAGGGAACTCTACTACTCTCCAGTAATTCTGGTCATTGCCTTAGACAATGTTGATCAGAGTGGTGAGAAATTGTCTATCTGCATTTACTCAGATTTATCTTTATTATTAGGGTAAGATTTTTTAAAAAACATTGTATTAGCATGAGAGTTAATTACATAGGTGAAAAGAGGTAACATTACCAATAGACAACTCTCCTCCCATTTATATAGAAAACACATAGGGAAAAAAGAATCAGAATTGCCCAAATTTGTTTATTATTTTCTCATCTGAAAGTAGGACACTCAGGAAATCACACCTAAAGCTCAATGCATGAGACCTAAATTTGGGCAGTTACTACTCTGATTAAATTTGACAAGTGCCCTTATAAATCTCTATCAGAAATTTCTTTCTCTTCTGCCAACTCAAAATAACTTTTGGCAATTGCTCAAGAGAGACCTTTCTAATTGGATCCTCCTACTTCGGCAACATCTTTCTGAGCTAAAGCTCATCTCTGCTTTAATTGAATTTTCATCAACTTTTTTACTTTAGCCAAGAAGTTGGTATGGCCAAAAAAAAAAAAGAGCTATTTTTTTAATCAGCCAATTTCATTGATGTATTGATCTGTATTTTGAACATTTTAATACCTGTGTCATTGCTAATTTGTGGTATTACATTGCAATATCTTTGCACTGATGCTGCTAGCCAACTCATGTGTACTTGGTGAAAATATAGAAAACACATGTTAAGAAATCAAGACTATCTGCTTCTGATACAAAGGAGATACTACTGTATTTTGAGCAGGCAAAAGGGTCACTTTTCTATCCACCTTCCAGCAGGGGTAAGTGGACCTCTCTGCTGCCTGCCTAGAACCTAGGAAAAAAGAATGTGTAGGAAGACAAAGATACCAAAGATCCATCTTCCCTGACCAAGTGCTCTCCAGATGTTTTATAATAGAAATTTGCTAGCCTCCGTAGACTTTAGCTAAGAAGACTAGATGTTAATTTACCAGAAAATCTGAAAGGTGCAAGGTGAAGAGTCTAGGACGGGCTTCTTCCACCAATGCTTTCTGGTAATTTCCCAGAATTCACAAGCCAACATGACCACCACTGAAAATTTTAAAGTTCTCTCATATGGTCACATTTCAAGTTTCAGGTGTATCGTATAATAAACCTTCATTCCCATAGGGAGCAGTGTAACTCAGATCAGTCTCTTACCTGATGGTCTTCAGAAATGTTGTACAATAACTCACCTGAAACATGCTGGGAATTATAATCCAAAACATCTCTATTTTACAACTAGGAATCTTGACAAGATACCTAATCAAATCCAGCGTCTTCAGTGAAAAGAGCTATCCAAGGTCATTTCATCTAACTCTTAAAAGAGAGAGAACATATGTGCCAGCAAAAAAAAACAACAACCCAGATGTGCCAGGATAGAGAGCAGTAATAATCTTCTTAAGGGCATACATTTGGTTTGATTGTTTTCAAATAGCAAATATCCTGTCATTTTAAATAAATACATGGCATAAGCCAAAATATTGTTACCAGCTCTACATAGTTTTTCTTGGTTATTTATAAGAATTCTTCTCAGTACCTTCAGTTCCTAGCACATATGGCAGGTAATTGAAGACCAGTATTGTTTGTGAAGAAAAAAGACCAAGCTGAAACAGCAGATATCTACGAGGAGGTGCCACCAAAGACCATTCTGTGCCCTGGCCATTTACATTTTGTGATCAGCTACAGTCATTTTGCATTTTGTGAATAAGCATTTGAATAGGATGCCCTCTCCAAACATACTCCCAAAACTTGTCTGCCCCATCTAAGAGAAAAACTGTACTTGCATCCAGCCCTAATATGTTATTTTGAAACGTGGAATCAGAGGTGGGGGGCAAGGGAGTGGAAAAACTATTCCACAAAGAATTGTGGACAACTAGTAGAAGCCCAGCTCTTACTATTCAACAGGTCATGGCTCAATAATAAGTCTTTCTAATCCTGATTCTCTATATTTCTGACCATTGCCAAGCCTGTTTCTTTTGTGCCCACAGTCTATAGACAAAGGCAATTCAAAAATAGCTGTATTTGGGAAGTAGAAAAGATTGTTGAAGAAAACATCTGGCCACACTCCAAGATGTTCTTTTCAAATCTTTATTTCTTGGGTGAAAAACTTGTGGGTAATTGAAGACAGGAATAAAAGGTTCTACCTTGAAGAGTAGAAAGAAAGGGAACACAGGGAAATAGAAACATTAAGGGCCACTGCTACAGTATTCTTACAGTATAGACTTATCACAATAACCAAGTGAGGCTGAATTGAAAGACAGAAGAAGCATGAGGATAGGGGTTACAATACATGAGAAGGGTACTGATGGTGTGTAGCCATTGCAGTATTAGACAAAGGATATAGCCAATCCTGGAAATTTAAACTGAAAGGAAATTTAAACTGAAAATAAGTGATCTCAAGCCAAGAGAAACCGGAAATTAGAAAGATTCTTCAAACCACAACCATTTGTATCTTCAGGGACACCAAATTAATTGGAATATCAATGG